>OX463755.1:53489849-54945262 GCA_949824845.1 Rhingia rostrata
TGCTTGCACAGTCCGGCGTTAAGGGAATCGAGTTGCTTTGTAAATTAAAACACTTTCTCATTTGACCCCTCATTAAAGTGTCTTTATTTAAAATTTGTTCATCATTTCTAAGTACGATATCCACTCATGCTTCGATTCTGCATCCCTTTGCATTTATTTAAAATTTGTTCATCATTTTCAAGTGGGATATGCATTCATGCTTCGATTATGCTTCCCTCTGCATATTGCCACTTAGACATATTTGAACTAACTACCTGGCATTCTGAGTTATAAGCATATAATGATCAGATATTTTAAACAAGAATGTGTGTGTTATTACAACATCACCATGGTAATAGGCTTTTTGCCAATATTTTACAATCGCATTGTGTTTCGAAGGTTTGTTGTTTATTAATAGCTTGGGGCAATTATGTAAGTTAATTATCGAAGTAAGTGGTCGCTGGTGCGACCCCCTTCACCCTGTAAGCTGCAACAGAATTTGATAGGCCATTCCACATTCGTGTTGTTCGGTTTAGGTATGAATCTTTATATTTCAAGGAATTCCCGGAGCCAAGCTTAAGGTAATTTGCATTGAAAGCATGGCGAGTATTACAAATATTTGTTGAATGGATGGAATCAATCAGAAGGCGATAAAACAAATCAAGGTAGGAGATATTGTGACGAAGTTCGAGCAATATTAGGGAGTTTTCTATTCCTGTATATCCATACTTTTTGTTTTGAATCCTATCAAAGAGCTGCAATATTCTTTTAGGTGCATCCAACCAGACCTGGTTGCTGAAGTTAAGTTTTGGGGCGTATAATAGCTTTATATATTGTAGAAAGATCAGATTTTGGAAACCTACAAAATTCGCTCTGTTTTTATTTAGTCGTCGTTTCAACGAAGGGAAGTTTCAAGTTTTTTTTATGCTAGTGCCATTTATGGATAATGGTTGTATGTTTTAGTTCCGCTTTAGCGATAGAAGAGAACATTTCGTTTTGGAAGAATTGAGTTCCACTCTATTGGATTTACCCATTGGGTAATGCTGTCAATGTCGGAGTTCAATAGCCTTAACATATTTTTATGTTTAGAGTCCACGGGCAATTATCAGGGATCTTGACTGAAAAGAGAATATAATTAGCTGAGAGTACCATCTAGAACGATGGAGTGAACTGGATTAGAAGTTGCAGACAGCAGATCATTTCTAAAAAAAAGTTAGGTACCAATAACTAGGTTTAGTTAAGTCCGATAATAAGTCAGTCCTGACTTCTATTTCTGAAGGGCGATACAAATATAGCCTAACTTAAAATAGAAGCAGTTGATGTGAGTAACAAAATCTTCGTTGTACCCAGCAAATTGTAGATGCTATACAAAGTGGTACTGGCTGTCAATGATTTCTCAAGTAATGTTAATGGTTTTTCACTCCAACGGATTAAGCTTATTTATTCTACCGATGTATTCATTGGTTTTTTCTCGAAATTTCCTTCCGAAGAGCATTTTGAACAGTAATTGCGACACAATTTATTGCACATGATGTGTTACAGAACACATCGAACATCGTAAGCATATTTTATTTTGTTATGAAACCGATACCTTGAAAACCAGTTCCGATTGGAAAAAGTATTTTGAAGTCAGCAGCCATTCGTATTATTTCAACAGCAGGTTATGAAACAATCCTAATCCTCGCAGCAAATAATCTTTATATTCATGATACAGCCACCAGCAATAAACCCCTGGTTTGATAAGGAATGTCGACAGATGCTCGCAGCCAAAAAACGAGGCCTCCAGGCTAAGCTGTAGGTGAAGGCGAGAGTTGCCATTGAGCTCTATAGGCAGAGAAGAGGGGAAGAAGCCCGCGATCAGGGATATCGATGTTTGCAAGTTTTACCAAAGTGTAAAACGTCAAAGCCAAGGATGCAAGGCTCGAACAGAATCCTGTCAAGATGAACAAGGAAATATCGTAGTTGGGACACAGTCGATGCTGAGGATATGGAAGAACCACTTCTTCAGACTGTTAATCGTCGATGACGAACACCTTTCCGCTGTCAGGCAGAACGAACCATTCAATAATGGCAACGACAGCGAAAACTGCCAACCACCCGACATGAAGTGAGGATAGCAATATCCACGCTGAGCTTTATAAAGCCTGCGGAAATGACGATGGAGAATTCTCGCTTGCTCCAACGACCTCACCGACACATTCGATTACAAAAAAGGATTAAGCAAGGCGACGCACTGTCATGTGACTTTTTCATTTTCATTCTTAAGAGGATTGTGCAATACTCCCGAGCCAACACCAGAGGCACAATTTTCCAAAAATCGGTGCAACTACGCCGAAAATATTGACATCATTGGTAGGACTCAACGTGATGTCATAGCCCCGTTTGCTAGTATAGGGAAGGAAGCGGCGAAAGTGGGTTTAGCAGTAAATGAGAGCAAGACAAAGTATATGCTGTCAAGACGAAAGGACACACAACATCGATGAATCGGACAGAACGTCACCATTGACAGATGTAACTTTGAGGTAGTACGGGACTTTGTCTATCTCTCCGCTATTAACTTTGACATCAACATCTCGTCAGAAATTAAACGAAGTGTTACTCTTGCGCTGTTTCTTCGGGCTAAGAAGGCAATTCAGTAGTAAAGCCCTCACTCGAACTATTAAAGAGATCCTATATAAGACCCTGATCATCCCAGTCCTGCTATACGGCGCTGAAGCATGATCCGTAGAAAATAATCGTTAAGATTTACAAAATAGTGGAGAGTATTCCAAGCTAAACTAGAACTTGGGATAACTGGACACAATATAACAATAGGATATCTCCAACTACGTGGATTGTCAAGCAGCCATTTAAACTCTTGCATCAAATATAATTAAATCTCGTGTTGTTAGACACTTCCGCTTAGGTCCAAAGACGGTACATATTAGAATAAGTTCGAAGTAATCTGGGTACCAAGGCATAATAGACCAAGAACTACCTAGACTAGAATCGTCGGACGAACTACCTAGACTAGGATCGTCATGCTGCGCTTACCATATCAAATTGGAGGTTAAATCCCCTGCTAGCTTTTAAATAAAAGAAAAAAACAATATATACACAAAAAGAATCAACGTCCAGATGTGACAACACAGTGCGTCAGGTCCAAAATAAATGAAAGCATAACAGACAAGCTCAAAACAACAACCTTTTTCAATTTCGAGTGATAACAGGTCCACAACCTGTTGGATAAGCAGTCGAGTTCAATTAGGTTGAGTAATATGCATCATTTATTTATAGTAGCGATAACAACTTCAAGAGGATATCTCATACTCGCTGTGTAACTGCACTGCAATTAACAAAAGCCGAAGGAAATCATTATCATATACGCTACTTTGACGATCTACATGATTTAGCATATACCTTATAGTAAGATAGTTTGCTCCTGCAAAGAATCGATTTATAGCGACTACTTCGGACACACGGGGCACCACATCATTACCCTAAACAAGTAACACTACATGAATCCATCTAAATGCATACATTTTATTGTATAAGGCATGCTGCTAACAAGGGGAGGAATGCAATAACCTCCCTTGCTCAACAGATGTAAGACATTCCAGGTGTATCCATTCACCTAAAAAAAAAGTATTTACGTAAAGCAAATCCATCCAAATAAGCTACAATTTTTCTCTTCGAGACACTATTCAAACGATATAGGTTTGTTTTTTTTAAATGTAAATTGCGACCAAAAAAATGTTATGTACATACACTCATGGGTCTCTCATTAAAGGAGGAATTTATCAACAACTTACCAGCGGATTCGTTCTATACATTTGACAGTAGACGCACTTTTCCGAAGTGCAATAGGTGTTTACCATTGCAAGTGCCAACGCAATAATTTATTCATATCCATAAGAATCTCATTTTGGGCAAATGAAGAGTGATGGAAGGATAAAAGCCAATTAGGTTTGTTAAGCCAGGTTTGTAGTATATTCCTTGCCCGACTTCTAGTATATACCTTACGCAGCAAATTAACAGGGTATACATTCATTTTCAAGAACGTCAAGATTTCCACATGGATATGACAAATAAGGAATGAAATAAAATGTCACGTGCAGGGCATATCGAGGCAAGCGCGGTGCATTTGTAACAATAAAAATAAATAAACGCAAAGCTAAACATAAAAAGAAAGCTTAAACATACACAAACAAATAATTCAAACGAACCAAGCATACATGAAATCAAATCAGTCTACATGTAACAGAAACGAAAAATAAACGATAGATTTGAAATAATTTATTTATTAATCCTAAATGACACGCATCTATATGCCAACACTAAAACATTAGTAACCACATCTCGTTTTGTTCGCTCTTTTTTTTTGTGAAATGCTTTTATGGAAAGAGATCAATAGAATAGAGCACCAGTACACCTAATAAGTCGTAAACTAAAACAGTTTATTATAATTATATCATTCAGCTGAAGCTATTGCGCGGTGACTGACTTTTGTTTGTTTCCATATTGCATTCAATATTGTTTCTTATTGAATATTAAACGCGGTAACAGTGTGTGTTTTTTTTTTTTTTGCAAATTAAAGTTCATCGTTAATTTGGTCAATTTGCTGAGTTAGTTTCTCATTCCTATATATCGTCTGACATACAACGCTCACCTTTTTTAATAGCTCGATGGCAGTTTGCAATACCGTGTGCCATTTTTTCAATTCGGTCTCGTGCAATATTTCCTGCTGTCGCAGTAGTTCGATCCAGTCCTCATGATTGTTTGGCAGATGCCTAAATGAAATGAAGAAAGTTAAGTCAATCATGTTATCATAGTTGATGGTGTGCAAAAACCTACTTAATTTGTGAGAGATTTGGCATTCGGCGACTGGTAAAGTCACCCTGAATGCGATCCTCTAGCCTCCATAACTTAAGTAGTAATATCACATTGATTAAAATTAGTAAAGAAAGCAGAATTATAACGAATAGGGATATCCATTTGTATTTGCTGGTGGGTTGACTTAACACTTGTACTGGGCTAGGAATACTTGGTTGAATGACTTCTGGTATAAGAACAATGGGAATGGTTTCTTCAACAGGCGGTCGTACTGCTGTTGATGTTCCTAAATGAAATCAGTTCAATAAGAAAAATTAGCGTAAGAAGAAATACCACTATACCTCTTCGTAAACGACGGCCCTTTCCTTTAGCCGGTGGTATGCATGTCTCACTTTGTAACGCACGCAGCAGGGCACTGTAGAAATCTTCAAGGCCAGCCCATGCATTTTTTTCAATGAAGCCCTTGACAACACCCCAAATGGATTTTTTATACTTAATTTGCGCATGCACAGACAACATTGTGGCGTCGTCAATTGTTCTGGAATTTTAATGCGTTGATTGGATGTTGGGCAGGGGGATTTTTTTAGTACTCACTTGACCATACAATAATGCATAAGAACACTAAAACTATCGGCATAGGGAATGCCAGCATTTGTACTGTCGATGTCGATGGAATACAATTCACCAGGTTTACTACACTCTCGCATTATTTGGCATTCTGTTACCTAAAAGACATGTGTATTGAACTTGTTAATAGAAGAAGGATGTAAATACATTTTATAATTTTTATTTATTAGTATTACTTTGCTTTTTATTTTAATTTATTACATCATTTTATAATCTCAAACCCCGCCAATTAATAAACAACGAATAACGGTGAGTTAGCACTAACACATCGGTTAACTTGTAATCCTTATTAAAAAAAAAAATTTGTACAACGGATAGCTTAACTCACCGAATGTCGTGTATAATTTCTTTGATTGAGATAACAAAATTTGCAAAATTTCTTCTAAATACCGTAATATTGGATTCTAATTTTACATTGTAGGCAAGCAAGTATATAATGTTTGTCCTTTATTAAAAAGGATTTTCGCATTGCTGGTGTTGGTACATGCTGAACTCAGAACTTTTCATCGCTTCTAGATCTATATGGGTAAACATCTGTTAGATATTTTATTTGGTAACTTATAACTGATACCACGTTACTTCAGTCCAAGCATTCTGGCATCCCCGTTCGCTTGATCCTTTAAACGGAGGTTCAGTCTTCCTTGTCGCCTAGAACCCGAAAACTGGAAGATTTCTTCACAAAATACAAATGGGCTCTTTAGTACCTATTGCCGAGCTTTCTCTCAACCATTCATGTGTGCGTGTGTATTTCTTGCAAGATGGCGCGACCTCTTGTTTTATGCCGACTCCGAACGACGAATTTGAGATAAGCTTTTCTTGACAATTGATACTGCTCGAATGATTTGTCAGACAGTCACGAGAGGAGGGCCAATGAAAAATTATTTTAGGTGTTGCTACGGCTTGGAATCGAACCACGACCTTCTGAGCGGAAGTTCACCGAACTAACCATAACCTTTGGCTGGAATATTTGTGTTCATTAGATGGCCGAGCCAATTTAGTCTACGTGTTTTCACGTTTTATACAACATCCATATTTTGGTACACTTGTATCTTTTCCTCCATTCGTATTCCTCGCATAGAGTACCAAACATCCGAGAAATAATTTTCCTTTCGAAAGTATCTATTATTTACCCCGCTTTCCTGCTTGTTGTCCAGCACTCGGCACCATAAATTATGACTAGTAGGTTTAAGGTCCGCTAGGTCAAACAATTGGGCTTTCGGGTTAAGAACTTTGATGCCATTTGTGTCGATAAACCGAAATAGTGTCAGTTTCCTATGATCAGTCTACGTTGTATCTACACTCAGTTGAACCCCTCAACTACCTCAAAATTGGTGCTATCAAATTTTGTCGAAGGTAGTGCTTCGACAGTACTTTGTTTGTTGATAGAATATACATTGTCTTGCCCACGCAAACTAACTGGTGTTGTTTTAGAGATTGGTTTTTCGAATAGAGATAAAACTGACATTTTGTGGTCAAATCGGGAAACTCTTATGTCATTTACGTTCAGTTTGCTTTGCCATTTCATCATGAACAGGTTGACAAATGAACAACGCTTGCAAATTTTGCAATTTTATTTCGAAAATAATGGTTCAGTTCGCGAAGTTTACCGCAAGCTCCGTCCATTTTATGGTCGACATTATCGTCCATGAGAGAAGAAACAATTGCCTCTGTAGAGCAATGTTGAAGAGGACCCCAATGAATCGATTCGCCACCGTGCACAGCAATTGGAGCTTTGGTTATCAACTTTATGGAAGATTTTGCGCAATGATCTTGGCTTACGACCTCACAAGATAGAACTTGTGCAAGAATTAAAGCCTCGAGACCATGCAATGCGTCGCGATTTTGGTGTATTGGCTGATTTTAATCGCAAAATTTTGTTCAGTGATGAGGCTCATTTTTGTTTGAATGGCTACGTCAACAAGCAAAATTTCCGTATTTGGAGTGAAGAGAATCCTCATGAGACCCATGAGACGCCATTACATTACAAAAACTGACTGTTTGGCGTGCTATATGAGCTGGTGGAGAACGGTATAGAGCCTTTATAACCGACTATTTTGTTCCTGAATTGGATGGCATGAATGTGGATGAGATGTGGTTCCAAAAAGACGGCGCTACATACCACACAGCGCACGTCACAATCGATTTATTGAAGGAAACATTCGATGAGCGCATAATTTCACGGAATGAACCTGTAAATTGGCCACCAAGATCGTGTGATTTGACACCATTGTATTATTTTCTTTGGAGATATATGAAGTCGCTCGTCCACGCCAACAAACCAGAGACGTAAGGGACTTGGAAGCCAACATTCGTGGCGTTATTGCCGACATACGGCCCCAAATGTTCGAAAAAGTGGTTGAAAATTGGACCTCTAGACTTGGCCTTATTCGAACCAGCCGCGGCAACCACATGCCCGAAATCATATTCAAACATTAATGGCATAAAATTATCCTTCCAATAAAGCCAAATTGATGGACATTAAAACGATTTTCTTGTGTTTTATTTCAATTCGAAGTTTTATAGCTCTAAAAAGAAACACCCTTTACAAGACCATCGCGTTTCGCCTCTGCCTTAAATGCCACGAATGATTCTTTACCGTCGCATCAACCATTCCGTCTGCGTACCCCAGGGCTGCACTGATTTGTTGAATTGTGTGTAGTGCCTTGCGTATTTACTCTTGCCCTGCGCACGTTTTATTCCAGCACGAGATTATGGAAACTGCATGATGTCGGGTCTCCTTGTCGGAATTCGGTGCATGATTAGATAAGTTCAGATGTGGTATTTTTAAACTGAACGTTGCATCGCGTGTCCTTCAGTGTTGGGAGACAAAACTGTATCAGTTTTGATGGTATTTCGAATACCGCTATCGCTTTACAGCGCTCTAGGCGATTTATGTTACCATACGCGGTCTTGAAGTCGATGAAAAGATGATGTATCTCGCATTGAAATTCGTTGGCCGTTTTCAATCGATCTGCCGGGCCGGAAGCCACAACGCTACGTGCAAAAAAGAGTGTTGAAGAAAGGGACATTTTCAATTTATTAGAAACCCCTAGGACACCGGGCCATTCGCCACTATCTCTGTTCAAGGGGCCTGACTAACACTTGAAACTCCTAGATGGCCTGCTATTTGAAACATATGTCGAAGCAACTTGCAAATTGTTTTCTTCCTTTTGCGCTGATTTTTATCCGAATCAACAGGGTGCCAAATAAAATACCAGGGCCCAGCTTTTTCTCACAACCAATCGTGTGTGCGTGTATGGCACGATGGCAGACGGATCTGATCTCAGGTAAGCCTGAGATAAGCTTTTCTTGAAAAATGACAATACTCGTATGATTTGTCAGATCATCACGAGATGAGGCCCAGTAAAAGATCTTTAGATGTTGCTACGGCTGGGAATCGAATCCAGACCTTCTGCGCTCCAGTTCATATGATATATTTATTCGTTATTTTTTAATAGCTAAATTCTGCTCTTAGCTTTATCTTGATATACTGCTGTCATCTTGTATGCTACGAATGTGTTAAGTATAATTTTTTTAATTTTTTCTATGTGTCTTGAAATAATTGCCGATAACCACATAAAGTTTGCTTTTTGGTGTGGACCAACCCTTGCAAACTTTAACACCAATTTCGATCACTGTTTTGGGCCTTCAGTTGCGTGCTTCAAGTTGATGTGAGAAATTTCTCCAATAGATGTTAACACATTACGTGTTATACAAACAACACCAACAACATTATAGCATTAAAAAAAATTGGTGAAAATTCCAAATTAACAAATTACCTTCGAGCTTTTTGGTCCAACAGACTGTGCCAGCATAACCGTCAAATTAACTGTACGCGTTTTGATGCCCGTCGAACTAACCACCCAATCACCGTGCACCAGGTCAGTTGATTTTCTCATTTCATGGAATTCGACTAAAAATTTCGACTTCGAAAACAGCAAATTGAACAGGGTGTCTATATTAATCGGAAGAATTGTATGCACCAATTGACGTCCCTCATGAGGCGATGTGCATTCTACTGTACTCACAAAACTGCAATAGAAAAGTTACCTCGTCGTATGATATTGAAAATATGAATCTAAAATATGCGTAATACTAACGGAATATTATTTGCTTCGGAATCACTTGAATCGGACATGTCCGTTGGCAATGTTTCGGAATTTTTATTTAAACTCTCGTCTCGCTGTCGAGTGTTTTTCGAAACTTTTCGTTTACCACCTTCACCGGCGCCACCACTGACGGTGCCACTAGTTCCACATCCTCCACCTCCACCGGTTGTCGAATCTCCACTTGGAGTAGCCTTAGGACTTTCGTCGGCCTTTGCATTCATAAGTTTTATCTCCTTGGAAGTCATTTTCACTTTATCTTTGCCACTTCCGCGGCCACCGCTATTGCTGTCGCTTGCCTTTTCTGAGCTACTAGTGTTGGTAATATTGTTGTTGCTGTTGCAACTCTTTTGTGACAATTGATGCTGATAGTTATTGCAACTTTGCTCAAAGAGACTCTCTGTATCGGTTGGTAGATCTTGTATACTTAAGGGATCAATGTAATCTTCGTCATCTGTGGTTAAACCTAATTCATCACCATAGCAAATGTGCACCCATTGCCACATCTCATGCTGGAGCATGGGCTTGTTCATCAACGTATTCTGCCATACTCGAAAGAGCATCAAAAATGCCTTGTCCCGAGTGGTAAACGATGCAAAGAAATGCTTTTCTTTATCTGTGCAAACGGAAATTGCATTCGGAATGACTAGAGCGGTTTTCTCCTTAGTTATCGATGTGACATCCTTCCATTTGATGCTCAAATAGGTTTCCCACCGAAAAATGTTCGCATGGAAGCATAGGTAATTTTGAGAGACATACAGACGTCCCTGCACAAGGATATCACGTTGAAGGGCACACGAATAATCTGCAGGTAGGGTGAGGGATTAATTAGTACGCATCAATGAGAATGTATTACAACTTACCAACTATTAATCGTTCATCACTCGGCACTTCTTTGAAGAGCTTCTTAAAGTCTTTAGATCTGGATTTGTATGTTGGATAAAGAACGTTATACCAGGATTTCTTTTTCGCCCGTTCTGATACTTTAGATGCACTTTTTGGTTTATCTGTGACGTCAGATGGAGTTGTTCTGAGAGCTTCTGCCGAAGCGTAGAGTGATGAACTGTCACTAGATTTACTCGCAGAGTCCTAAAAAAATATTTAACACGAAATTAGTAACTCTGAACGGTGTTTGGAATCGTTTCGCTATTAGCATAGAGGTGTGAAATATTTTAAATTGAATTTCAAACAAACAAGTTTCGAATTTCTGCAATTTAGCAAAAAGGTCTAATTAAAGTAGGAGACCGAACAAATGTGCTTGCTGTCAAGCAATCTTAACTGTATAACATTATTGAAATACATATGTCAAAAAATTTATTTATGGAACACTGGCTATGAGATTGCCAAAATAAAAAAAAATTGTTATTAAATGTAATTAATCTAGAAGCAAAAAAAAGGGGACTCAGCTGTATTGCGTTGCATTGCGCTCCCGAGTGCAATGGTTTAAATAATCAACGCAGGCTCAATAATTTTTTCCTTTTTGTAAGATTTTGTAAACCACAATATTACGTTTCTCTGCATTCTTGAGTGTCATGTTAAAAACAATCGATGTGATCGAACTTTTTCAGTACAAAAAAATAAAATTTACCGAAGCTAACATTTTATGACAGTACACAACTGGAGGTGGCTAACTAAAGACCAATCTAATTGGAGAGTCATCTTGGTTGAGGGAATTTTGTAAGTTATTAACATTTTATGGCGAAGATTAGCTTTTGATTTGTGCTGCCAAGAACTAATAGTTCAGAGTGAAGTGTCAAACGTTTTTGCTTAATTAAAAATATTTGGCATTAGGGGCTCATACAGGGCCTCAAAACCAGCCTTTCTCATGATTTGTGTTACTTCCTGTTTAACGCTGAATCCGAACAGCAAATTTGACAGGCTTTTCATGACAGTGTCACTCTTGGATCGAGGTGAAGCAGTAAAAAAGCTAAGTCTTGTCACTTGTGGAATTCGAACCGCACTCGCCTCATTTATTCAAGTTGACAACCAGACAAATTTGAAGGCCTGTTAACTTCATTACGGGCCTTCATCTCCTAGATTCTGTAGTCGAGGCCATAGGTATTAATATTTAAGAACTCTACCCACATATGACACAAGGGTAAAGGACATAGATCTCAAGTACCTTCGGCCGTACTTTTTATCGTGCCCTAGCGGATTAGACATCTTCACTTGTGTTCAGAACACTAATCACTGAACCGGTAATGTGTCGAATCTCTACATAAAATAACTAGTGGTACTCTAGGACCTCTGACTTAAAATGTACTATAGTCGTATATGTGCAATATAAACACATCACTCAGTGTATGCTGTGCATGCAGAACCGTCTCTGTGATAATGATAAATAGGCAGACAGACAGGCCAGTGAAGATAAAATGGCCAAGGAGACAAAGGACCGTGAACCCACAAACTGTTGCCCAACGGTGAAGAGTGAAAAGCGAAAAGTACGGTGAAGAAACCCTCCACAGCTTCTAGCGGGCCTTAAATTCGCCGTCTGGATTAGGCATAAAACAGGAGGTCCCGCCATCGTGCAAGAAGTACACACGCATACATGAATGATTATGAGAAAGCTCGGCCCTGGGTACTAACGAGCCTGTTGCGCCAAAAATTGTTATTGATTTATTGGCAGTGCATAAATCAAACTAGATCCCAAATTAGGTAGTGAGCCTCGATTCCTTCTCACAGCTATATTCATGTGTGCGTGGGTACTTTTACAAGATGGTAATGTAATACCTCTAGTTTTATGCCCAATACGAACGTCTGAATTAAGATACGCTTGACCATAAGATGAAAATGATTTCATGTTAAATACTGCCCCTAGGCAGTTCCCAAGCAGGTGGTATTGTAAAGTATAGGTGGAGAGAGCAACGTATACCAGCTGGAGCATTATGCTACAGAGTGTCTACAAAACACTTCACCTTTCCAGCGCGTTACCTCCAGATATCTTGTAGTATTATTATACATGGAACATCGTAGTTTTCCCAAAACTCATATTGGGACACAGCATTAGTTCAGCATTTAACATATCATGAATGTCGACTCTAACCATGCCAACTTACACCACACATGGTAAAATTAGTCATCACTAAATTATCGAATTGATTTTTAACTATCAGTGGTTAAACATAGATAAGTGGTTTCCATATTTACATGAACACCTGCAATATATAAACGGTGGTGATAAGACAAGGGAACATATCGGTTCAGCATTCATCGTTCATCGAAAACATAAAAAGTTAAATTTCATGATATCTTTAAGGCGACCTAAGGGAACACATCAAACCACCGTCTCAGGAAATTGTGCTGTCAGATTTACACAGCTAGAATGCAATACTGAAACCGAATGCAAGAGATTTCGAGACAGCTACCTGCAGGATATTAAAATAATATTATTAATTTTAATTAATTAAATAGTGTCTAAGTTAGTGGCAATTGAAACATAAATACTTAAACAATTCGATTCATATCTGATGTGGGGTGAAAATCAGTGCTAATCAAAATATTCATCCCTAGAGAGGTATCCGTCGGAGCGGAAAATCCTCCGATTTTGTATGATTCAGAGGATTTTAGCTTCGAGGTATTCTTCCGAAAAGCTTTTCGGAATATTTCTCCGACTTTTTGTAACGCATCTCGGCGATAGCTATACATTTTATATGAAGGCAAATTCATTTGCGGGGGTCGAGGCGTATTATGTATCATTAAAAAATTATTTCCGGTACAGTTTAACGGAAATTCGAAGAAAAACTTTCGACGCTAAAACTTTGACAATAATAATACGAACATGTCATCAATAGCAAAATGTTGTTTTTCGAACCAAAAATTATTTTGATAAACTGTGTAACCAGTATATTGTGATAAAGCCATTGGTGGATAAAGCCATAATTGGATAGGATGGGATAGTATGAGGGATAGAGTGTTAATCGCACATCGTATTGTAGCCTCCTTTCATTGTTATTTTAATTTTATAATTTAACGCACTCACTTAGGTCAGGTCAGGTTACAGTGGCTGCACGCGATGCGAGTGCACACTGAGGCCATAAAGGTCTGTTGTGGTACCACTTGGATCGTTCGCCTAATTGAACTATTCAGAGCTGACTATGTCGAGACTTCTAACATTGATATTAGCCAGCTTACCTAGATATCGAAGAAGTAGTTTCGAGATGAAGTTTCATTTTTACTGAGAGGGCTGGACAAGACCATAGTAGGTGAGTAATACTTTTGTCCTCTTCTTCGTCCAAGCAACTTCTAGAAAAGTCATTGCTGAAGAGACCTGATTTTTTCGGCGTGTAGGTTTATAGGACAGTTTCCTGTAAGGATGTTTAATCGGTTCTGCATTGTCAAGCAGATGGAGCGCTTATTATTTGAGTTTGGTCCGAGTTGACTGGATATCTGGCACGTTGTGCCGTTAATTCATCTGCAGTTTGCTTTCTTGCTTTGCGAGGGACATACCAAGAATTTCTACTGGCGGTAGAATATCAAGGGTAGTGCCCTGCCTGACAAGCTCATACGCCTTGAAATTCCTGGTATGTCTCTGCGGCCCGCCACCCAAAGAAGGTGAATGGTAAAATGATCTGTCATCTCATTTAAAGATAGTCATCATTCGTGGGCAGACTTCGATTTAAACGAAATGGACTCGAGAGATTTTATTGTGTGTTACTGAAGAAACGCACTCACTTAGTACTTTTATAATAGCTTGTGTTCCACTTTAAACAACTTATATTTTGATGTTTCAAAACAATAAACCTAATTAACAATACTACCGCAAAATAAAATATCTTATCTTTTTGTCGTTTTTATGAAAGAGATAACCAACATGCGAGGGAGATTGTTTTTCCGAAGATCGTTTTCCGAATTTAGGTAGTTTACAAGTGAGGGAATTGTTATTTTTTCAGTTATTTGATCAGTTCATCCATGACTGTAGCCCAACCTCAGTACTGTAATTGGTATGTTGTTGGAGAAACTCATCTAAGTAGAGTGTGCGATGTTCAACGTGCGAGGTGCTTAAACAACTAATTTTAACAATTTGCGCGCACTCAAAGGGTTATGAATTAAAGTTTTACCACAGTACATAAGAACGAAGGAAACGATTTCAATGCTTTATGATGTGCTCACATAGTTCTAATACAAAACTGTTTGGCAAAACCTATTTCATGTTTGTTTTGACGGCTTTTGAGACGATGACTCAATCACAAACTTAACCAGTAATACATCGCAAAACGCATACTCTGAAACTCGCCTAAATAGACTGCGAGATGCTCATTTTCGAATAACTACTTCTCTGAAAGAAATTATCTATGTCCAATGTTTTGATCCCATAGAGCGAAACTCTTCGGCAAATCATCAGTTTTGATTGCTTTGAAGAATTTTGAGATAATGACTCAATTACGAACTTTACCAGTAAAACATCGACATAGTCCTAGTCAAACCGGTGAACCGGCTAAATATTTTGCGAGGTGCCCAAGGTGCTCAACAGCGAGTAGCTATTTTTTGGAAAGATCCATGCTTAGTGATTTCATTACGTTGTATGCTTAAAGTACAAGATAAAAACATCAATCTCGTCTGGAAGCAGCACCTGATGACTTGGAAACGATGGCAATGAAAGGCAACTTACCGCTGATACGTAAATAAGATAATTAATTTATTATCAGAAAAGGAAGAAATGCCATCCACGTTTTTAATTGAAAGCTACTTTAACGAACATAAACATTTGAGAGATAAAAACAGAAGTTATAATGTTTCCGATAACCCATTAATTTACGTTTTTTTAAAAGACCGCCCAAATCACTTGATAGTCACCACTGATTGAGTTTTGATGGTCGAAAATCACACACGATTTATTTATTTTCGTACTCACTTGTTATGCAGATATTGGGGCTCAAATCGATCAGTTTACAATTAACAGCTATGTTTGCCTTCATCAATTAAATCAATTCAACACCGTAGCAACTGCCGATTCATTTCTCTTTTTATTTTCAACGATCAAAATTGGATATCTTATCAGCAACAAATATATTCAGCAAAATTGTACACAAAATTCATATGCTCATATTGGGTATATGAATATTGATAAGGAAATATTCGTCTACAGATCAAGTATAAAATATATTACATACTTTTAACTATTCATCGTTTGTAATTTATAAGTCATTCCGATGGCACTTTTACAATTTATTTGTTGTTAAGTATTATATGTGGCACTTCCGACTAACACTCTAGACAGCGCTCAACTAACCAATTACTCACATGCTAACAGAGAACCTAAATCGCTAAGTAGTAGCATGCTAACAAAGAGTGTGGCACACGAGGTGTAAAAAAATGTATTTAATTAATTATCAGCACATATCAGACTGTTATCATCCACACACCAAATGAAAAAAATACGCGTTTATTGATAGCCCCGTCGCGCTCTTATAATCAAACAGCTGAGTGCTAACATGTGAGGTTTTATTCATGTCTATGGCGAATTGGGGAAATTGTAGTAGATTCAAAATGAACACATCAAAAAGCTCTGGCGGATAGGGTGAGACGTATTTTGTGGCTTTTATTAGCCATGCTTCATGCGTAATGATGTTATTTAGATGTGTAGTTTTGTAGTTATTACATATGCAAGGTTATTTTGGTCGTTCCCTAAATTCCATGAGTATTTTGTTTTTTTTCTGAGATTTTAGTTTGGCATATTTCTGTTGGGCTAGGAATGTGCAGAAGTAGACTACTTTGCATCTATTCTAGTTTCCAAGCTGTGTAGGTATTCATACATGATCATTAGTATCTAACATTTCTTGGTTTTTAAGTTACTCTACTTAAGTTGTTTCATCCAGGCCTATGCGATTATGTTCTATATTAACACAGATAATGTAACTGAGATTTGATCTGTTTAGCTCAAACAAAATGAACGAGCATTTCTGATTATGCATTAGTTCTCTGGTATGTATCATCCAAAGGGGGTGAATTTCTAAACCGACAGTCAACGTCAGTCAATTTTGAAAGATTCGAATTGAGTACCCTCCAGAAATTTGAAGAACAAATTAAATTAAATAAAATTATTCTAAACAGTTTGGTTAAGCTTGAAAGTATTTTACTTTACGTAAAGCACGTACTTCAACTGTCAATGAATGCAAAAAGCAAGTTGAAAATATGTAGTTGGAATGCAAATGGGCTTTTACCCGTTGGAAATAAAATTTCCTTGTTTTTTTTTAAACACACGTAAAAAGGGATCTCGTCCAAAATTAAAAAAAGTTAGATTCCACCTCTGTCACCCTTCGGGAACAGCGAGAGGATCATCCTTGTTCATTAAAGACTGGACATTCTGATTCTACAAGCTATTTGCCAAAACTTATGAGCGACTATCGACGTACTATGTTAAAATCGTTCTGGGATTCAGTTTCTAAACTCAAGCTTAACAAGGCCAAGATATAAAAAGCCAGCGCAGCTGACTTAGTAAGTCACCAACTCATAAGCAAAATTTAGTCGGATGCCTGAAGAGTGGAACCTCAGCATCGTTTGATCGATCTACAAAAAGGAGACCCTCCCTGCGCCTCTACAGAGGCATATGCCTCTTCAACATAGCTCTCATAGACCTAAACCCGTTTGCTAACAACCTGATCGGCTCTTATCAGTGTGGTTTTAGGCCAGGAAAGGCCACCACTGTTCCAACCATCACACTGCGGCAGATACTGAAAAAAAAAACAGAAAAAAACAGAACCATGTCTAGTTTTGGTAATCCGGCCAAACTCGTTCGTCTGTGGAGGGTGACGATGAAGAATTCTCGCTGCTCAAACGGGGTCAGAATCGATTTCACCGACAAATTCGATACCAAAAAAGGATTTAGGCTAGACGATGCACTGTGAGTTGACATTTTTAATCTCAATCTTGAGAGGATTATGGAGCATATCCAAGCCAACACCAGAGACACAATCTTCCATTAATCGGTGCAACTACTAGCAGACGCCGTACTCAACGTGATGTAATTGCCACTGCTGTTATAGAGAATGAACCGACAAAAATGAGATGTAGATGAACGTAAGACAAGTATATGCTGTCAACACGAAAGGACACACAACATTGACGAATGTGATAGATAACTTTGAGTTATTACGGGACTTTATTCGAAAAATATTGGCCCCGTTTGTATTGACTGGGTATAAACGAAGATTCAACCAAGAACTATACAAATTGTACAGCAACATACAACTAGTAGAAAAACTCCGAATTGGATGTTTAAGATGGATGAGACATGTAGAGCGAATGGACACCAATACACAAATTGATAAGTATATCAACTAACTAAGAGGTTTTTTTTTTGGAACGAAATAGAAGAGAATGTTGAATTGAGTGTTCCACTAACGACACCCTTTGAACATGAGGTTTATCGCTTCGTTAATATCGGTTCAGCTCCTTGAATAATACAGTCAAGCCAAAGAAAATGCCGGACAATACGGTTTACGATATCTTGGTGTAGGTCATGCTCCTCAACATAAAGCAAATTTGGATTCGCTGTGCATTTTGTTAAAGAGAGCTATTAAGGATTTCAAGAATCGTGCGATTATTATCTTGAAAGACTAACATTGAAGAAAAAGTCAATTTATTTACTATCGAAAACTGTAAAAGGCACCAAAAGACCCAAAATCGCTGCGCCGCCAATCAGAATATATCAAAACGAAGAAAATGCGAACGTTTTAGCTGTCCATTTGGAAGATTCCTTTGAAACCGTTTGATTCACGTCAATATTTATAAATCGCAATTGGTATTTGACGAATTAGCACTCACAAGAGCAACTTTAAAAGAACTAAAACTTAAAATCGAGAATCTTTAAGCTAAGAAAGCTCCTGGTTATGATTTGAGCACCGAGAAAGTTTCCAAAGTTCTACATAGAAAAGCATTAGTCAAGTTCTCCATATTATAAATGCTGTGCTCAGTCATGATAGTTTAAAAACCTGAAAAACCATTCAGACCAATTTCGCTTCTTCGAATCATATACAACATTAAAAAGGCGTCTTCCGACGCTTATGGAAGGTAATAATTTTATCGAAAGTTTGGGTTTAGAAGTAAGCATTCGACGATTGATCCGGTCCCCAGAATTACCGACATAATCGAGAAAACATTCGAAGAAAAAATGATATTCTTCAGTTTATTCGTGAACGTTCTGTAATCCTTTGATAAGTTGTGGTACAATGGCTTTAAATGCAAATCACGACAAGTACTCTAAGTACGCCTATAGGATATAATAGAACCATGTCTCGGGAACACTCTTTCGTGTAAAAAATGGACTCGGAGCTTAAAGGAAGTTCGACCGGCTTACTGCAAGGAAGTCTCTTGGGCCTCTTTTTTTAGTTATTATGTACTCATGGTATGCCTATAGAAGATAGCACAAATCTTGCTACGTTTGACGATGACACCGTTAGGTAAAAAAAAGGTAGGTAAACGATCGAAGAAACGAACAAGAACAATGATATACTAAGAACGACGATGTCAACAGGGATCTCGGAGCTTCTACAATCGAATCTCAAACTAGAAGTTTCGGGCGAAAGGATAGAAACCGACTAATCGGACAGACTCCGATCCTACAAACTTTGCATGATACCAATTTATTGTACCGACTACAAAGAAAGAAACCTATGGACTTGGCAAGGTAAGGAATAGCCGGCCCTAAATCGCGGATAATGCAGGATCTTTCAATGGAAAGTAACCTGCCAAAAGTTTTAAATTCGTGATAGAAAAATCGCTTGATAAGAATTATCGAGGTTGCAATAACTTAGAATTTATATCGAAGGGTGTTGTTTTTAGTCAGGCACTAGGCCCGGAAAAAATGTATTTTCGCTTTTTTTTTGTTATATTTACGTAATGTCGGTATAGTTAGTTATAAGGCTGTAAGTCACAGAGCTGGGCAAGTAGCGGTTTGTTTGCAGACGATGTCTAAGAGCACAGTTGGTTTAAAATCTCCGCTAATGACTAGCTGACCTATGAAATTTTTGCGGTAGATTTCGGTTGTAGGCTATTCCTATAGATTTACTTCAGACGATACAGCAGTAGAATATTGTAAGTATAATGACGGCACAGTAAAAGTGGTGTATGTTTGAATACACCATCATTTGCATTTGATATTCAACGATATATCATCACCTTTCCGTAACACATAAACGGCTGTTTCTACATCATCAAATGACCAATAAAATTGAACACATTGTGAGGGGGAAGAGGCACGCCTCCAGCGTGTTCTGGATTTTGGAACAGCCAGAGAGTATATCATCGACTCGAACACTGCTGTTGCAGCCAAGATAATAGATATTCACTACGCCAATAAAAATGCGAAATACTGTGAGAAAAAAAAAAGTTGATCTGCAATCACAAAAGAACACCAAAACCTTTGCAGAAAGCACCGTAAGACCATACCAAAAGCATCTAATTTGCCATAAGATTAGCCACATCTGATGTGCTGAGCGCCTACCAGCTGGAAACCCCTAGTTTAATGAATGCCAGCAGATGTTCGCCGCCAAAAATGAGGCCTACAAAGAAAAGCTGCAGGTGAAGATGAAGATGGGAGACGCTTTTCGGAAAAAGAAGGAAAAAAAATCGTAAACGAACCAAATTCTGTTGAGTTGAATAATAACCAATTGTAGTTGAGTCACCGTCGATGCTGAGGATATCGAAGATCCAACGGCTAAGACAAACAAGTTCTAAACTTAAGCTGATGGAAATGACGGTCTTCCTGAAAGGCAATATGATGCCAGTGAAGATGATTTGCTAAGTAACACACAACAAATCCCGAAATATGTTTGAAATCAACTCCCGCTGACATTAGCTACTTTAAAACAAAATCTCAACAATCATAATGTTGCTTTCAATTAAAAGTTCTAAAAATCGAATCATTGATAAGAGAATCGTGTTGACAAATATATGGCGAAATTTCGTTTATCCAATTTATCGGACATTGCCTACCATCAACAATTAGATATCACTTCATTGTGATAGGCAATTGCAAACATAAACAACTGATTACTCCTTTTTACAGAGTTTACTTACCTCAGTATTTGTAGAATCTGTTTTCGAACAGTTGCTAAGTGATGTTTGTGAAATGCTTAGCCTAGCTGATGGTACTTGTACTTGTTGCGTTTGGTTTGTTCCGCTATTTCGTGTTGTATCACTTGTGCTGGATGACTTATTTGCTGCTGAAGTTGAAGAAACCAACGTTGATTCCTCGGTTGAATGTTCTTCAGAGTTCGTTTGCACAGTTGTGTCTACTACGTTTGACGAAATGACTGCTGTTGACGATTGTATAACATTTTTCAATGTTGACAATGCGATATTTCCGAGAACTTCTTGGGTATTACTCAATATGCCCTCCACGGCGTCTTGCCTTTTAAATTAAACATTTATTTAATATAATTGCTAGAATATATGATGGTATTATGGAAGATAACTTAAGCATGCCAATAAAGATTTTATCAGTATTGTAAATTAGAAGGAAAGAAAGATTTGTTTTTAATGAAAGAAGAAAAGAAACCTACCTTTCGGAGCTACTACTGTCCCCCCCTTCCGGACGAATTGGGGTATCAAGTTCTGTTTTACTCCTACATAATCAAAAAGCAAAAGAAATAAAGAAATACGAAATAATAATATCAAATCAACGGTAATAAATACAAAATGCAAACTTATTTAAGCAACATGCTTGCCAATTGCTGGTTTAAATTAACAACAAATGAAACATGTTAATTGTAGAGAAACGTATAAATATTAGTTTTTGTTGCAGTGTGTCTAATTTATATTGCCAAAATGTGAGGTTAGCGTAATACAGCAAAAGGAGGATCTTTATAATAGCGGATACGATTTGATGATCTAATGAGGTACCGAAAAGGTAGAGCTTTATTTTAATAATTGTCCTGTCCTAAGCTTGAACTTTTTCAGGGGTATGTTAACGTAATGGATGAATAAAAAAAACGGGACCTATTATGCTGCCTGACTTAAGTATATAAGATCGTGAGCAGACTTGTTTCCGCTTTACTAACTCAAGTAAAATACCAGTATGTCAAATCTGGCATCGTAGAAGACAGCTTTTAAGATATTTTCTCGCTGATTGCAATGAAATGTACAACTGTTTTAGTAATGGACAGAGAAGAGCACGCTTTCCATGCATCCCAAACATTAATTTGATTTTTCTACTTCATACAAACTTTTAAACCTATCTGCCGCCTACATCAAATCAAATCTTTAACTTTAGATTCAACGAAGTATTTTACTATAAGACTATCTATCATAAAGGAAAATGCCTACCCACTGAAATTGTCTTTTGGTAATCATTTAATTTAGTAAGTCACCCGAAATATATGACAAAGCTACAAATTATAGCACAACTAGTGCAATGAGAAACTACAGATGGACTGGGGACCATTCTCAACCATCGCTATGTGAAAGTCAGCTTAACCACATGAAAATGGAGAACAGCAAGAGAACACGGTCCAATTCCAATCAAATACTTAGGTTTAGATGCATTCTTTGACAATACTCAGTCCGCCTTTTAAAACCCATTCCCTGCATCTTTTTAAGTTGATAGGCTTAAAAGAGGGAAGAATTTGACACCGAATATATACAAATGGTTCAAAAATGGACTTGTGAAATGGCGTGGAAGTGTTCAATGGAATATTACAGCTACATAGCACATTTTCCTTGCCGGGACACAGTTATATTTTACACCCGGAGATATTGTAGTAGTAGCAGATGCACCCTAAGCGACCACTATACTAGTGACAACACAAGATGATACTGCTTCCATAAATAGTCAGACCGGAATTAAACCAATCTCAGCTATTGAAATAAAATTTAAGCTCATTAAGTACTGTCGCGAAAAGCTAAGATCTGCTGGGTTCCTGTACGCAGGCGCAGAGAGTAGTTCTTCAAATAGCATTGAACAGGCAGCGTAGTTAGCAAAAAATCACTATATGACACTAAATCACAGGTGGGACAGAAAATACTGAATATCTTTAAAGATAGGTGAAACAACAACGAATATGAGGCCAGGAAATCTATTTCGAGGTTATTTGGCATTTTTTAATTAAAATTGCATCACCGTAGCCTCTAGGTGATGAAGAAAAACACGAGGGTGCCCTCAATTTTGGGTGTCACTGCATAGGCCAACGTCAATGAAGGAAAATAATTTTAGGAATATACCATTCCCTCAGTTTAATTTTTTAGTTTGTATGCAACCTCATTCGGGTGAATAGAATCGGATTAAATTCACACATATATACCGCCAACACGCATCAAAATAGGTCTACAAATGTAGTGTTAAAGAAGGACATACGTTATCTACCTCTTCCACACACCAAACATAATTTTGTGCAATTTAATTATTTTTAAGTATTTGTTTGCATAGAAAAAAAGAAAGATGCGAAGAATAGCTGGTTTTTACAATAGAGGTCAAGAGAGGAGGTAGTTTTCCGCTATTAACTCTGACAACAACATCTAATCAGAAATTAAGTAAAGAATTCCTCTTGCTAACCGCTGTTTCTTCGGGCTAAGAGGGCAATTTAGTATGCAATTTTGTCCTGATATTGTGAAGACTTTTCGAGTAGGGTAATTAGGTAATTAGAGTGATCAGATTGAAGAAAATCAACAAGTTTTGAAGCTTTTTCTATTGAACCAGTACCACTACAGGATAATACCTATTTTGAATTGTGTTTAAAAACTTTTACAAATAAACAGTCTAACTCTGCCATAATTGATTTATGTTGTAACAGATGGAGCTCCTTCAATCACCGACAAAAGCCACGGTTTTGTAGCAGTAATTTAAAAGAAAATAAGTGTAAAAACGAACGACCTTACTCTAAGGTTCCCAAACGGTTCTGGAACTTGAAAAAATAAATATGTCAGTTTTTGGTAGAGAATCTAGTATGTTTCTCGAACTGGTATAGTTGCAAGACTTATCTTTCCCGATTTATTTATTTATTTATTCATTAGTATAGGCACATACAATTAATAGAATATTTAAAAAGAAGCTAAGAATGTTGTAGATATTATTATTGAATCAAATAAGATAAGAAAAAAGAAAAAAAATTGCAGGTAAATATTGAGAGCAAATTGAGAGAATAATAAAATCGAAAAGTAAAAGGGAAAGATCAAGAAAAGAAAAGTAAACAGCAAAAAGGGACGAAAGAACAATCACCATCCTATTAATGTCTCCAAATACTTCTTGAGCCTCCTAATGAAAAGCGAAGAACAGCTTATCATCCTCGGATGTCGAGGAAAAGAGTTCCACAGACGTATCGCATTTACAAAAAATTGTTGTTCGGATATTAAAGACGTGCAACACCTTGACGGAAGATTCAGAGATCTAAGAGAACGCGATCGGCAGATCTTATTAAAAAGGGAAGGTGGTTGACGCGATTGCAATATATTCATTAGCAGTGTTAAAATGGTCAGTTTAAAAAGTTTCCAAGGGTAACGCAATATATAGTTTGAAGAATTGAGAGGTGTGTTCATAACTTCTTACGCCGTATACAGTCATCCACAAAAAAGTCATTAAATTAATTTCACAATAGTTTAGCTCAGTAGGTACAGTTCATTGCATGAATTCCGTTTAAGTAGCTAATAGGGAGAGTGGTTGTGAAACAGTGAAAAATAGCAAAAACTGTATTAAGTGTGTCTGAAAGGCAGTTAAGCATAAATTTGTACAGAAAATAGCAGAAGTCGTACTCTCAAATTTCCGAAATAACTTGAAGACCCCGATCAACAATATAGAGAGCAATAAGTCACTTCATCCCTACCTTCACCTTAGGGATGAAGGTAGAATCGACCCGAAGCCAAGATTTGGGAGACCACCGAAGCTCACTTTGAGGAATAAGCGGGCAATTAAACGGATTGTGGACCAGGAGCCCTTCATTACCGCAGCGCTCAAAAGATATTAGAAAGACGATAAAACCACACTGCATCCAGAAACCGTAAGAAGGGTCATCATCTAGAAAAACACATAGAAAAAGAAAACAATTGTGAACAAAATCAACAGATAGAAACGTCTCACGTTCGCAAAGAAATACGTTAACAAATCTCGCTAGACTTTTGGCTCGGACGGATACTTGAAAGTCTGACGAAGTCGAAACAGTGCACTAAATCCAAAGTATACCATTATGAAACATGGGGGTGGTGAATAGTTAAAATTATAGAACGAATCATGGATCAGTACACCTACATTGATATACTCAAGAAAATTTTTAAAGACAATGCCGAAACGTGCGTATGTGGATTTTGTTCAAAACCCCTTACATGTTGTGAACGCATCCGCATAGTTCAGACCACAATCCCATTGAGAACTTATGGGATCAATTAGAACGGATATCCGAACGCGAGAAAAACCAAATAAATCCAACTTAAGAAAGCTTTACAAGCAGTATAGAGAAATACTAGTAATTCGTGCACAGGAAAATCAGTTTCTTCTATGCAAAACCGAAGGAAGTTATTAAATTTAAGAAATATCCCACTAAATATGGATATTCCATAAAAATAAAAATATAAAACTTCTTTTGATACAATTGAACTTATTTTTTGCACTTTATTGTAGAACTTTACGCTGACTTTTGTGGAATGAATTCATTGACTTTTTTTGGGTTTTGTTATTTTTTTCTTAAGAAATAAAAAAAATTATGTAAATATTTTTAATAACGAATGCACTTAATATTCTTTTACTGAAATATGCAAATTTTAAAGATCTAATAATCACTATTTGGCCACAACGGCTCTATTTTTTAAAGCTTTATCTCTGTACGCAGATTTTTGTGGATGACTGTATACACCTTGCTATGCTGTTGTACGCAACATTGAGTTTCCATTTGCTGAGAATCAAAATTGTAAAAAAGTTCACTACAGTAAAGCAGAGAGGGATGAGTAATATTTTGGCTATTATGACACTTGTTTTTAAAGGTGTAATTCTATGGTTGGTCCATAGAATTGGAATTGGGTATTCCAAGAATATGTTTTTGTAAAGGTAATATACCAAGGTGTTTGTTTAGATGAATCGACGAATTCAATGCAATTTCTTTGATAGTATATTTTGGGACCATCTGATGTGTCATTGGACTTTTTAAAATAACCAAGCATTTGAACTTAAGTGGGTTAACGCATAGACTAATTTCCGCGACTAGACACGAATATTGTTTAAATCTTTGTTAACTTCAACGATTGCATTTTCGACCAGACCTCGGGAGAACATTTTCCGCATCTGTATATCATCTGCATACAAATCTATTTTATTGTTTTGAAAGCAATTGGTTAAATCATTTATGTACATTTATAATAATAGCGGCCTCAGTGTGGCAGCCTGTGGGACCCATTATTCAACCGAAGAAGTTCAGATATGGAACATGTTAACACAACTGCCTGATATCGATAAATTAGGTAAGACTGGACTAACATTGTCGTAGAACAAGATAAATTTAATTGGTTCGTTAACTTACTAAGCAAGAAATTATGATTAGCTGTGTGAAAAGCCTTAGAAAAATACAAAAGTATGAGAAGACTTACATGATAATTATAACAAAAGATTTATCTGACTTACATTTGAAATTTCAAGAAAAATATCACGAAGTAAAGCATTCAAATGCAAGCTAGCTCTCTGGGAAAATCTGTTGAGAAACTAGGATATGACGCATTTTGCCACGTGCAATATGTATAATTCAAGTTTAGCTTAATCTTTGTCGAATCAAAAATACGCAGAAAATATTTTAAGCTTTACAAATGAATTTAAACAATTTTTTTAAGATTTAAAGTCTTTAAAGAAAAGTTGTCTTATTTTCATCAAAAATATAGAAGCAAATAGAGGTAGTCGAACAATCCAGCATGACTCCGAGTCAAAATCTATATACGGTAAGTATTTGCCAATCAGATTTGGAATCTTCAGACGATGGATAGGTGTTTTTACAATTCCATAAAATGAGACACTTCTTTGGGGAGGGATTGTTGCTGTAAACTCTCGACTTAGCTATTCTTTAAAAAAAATCCTTAACACAGCTGCCCATGGTATTCCTTCGTACGAAGGGATTTATTCTTAAAAATTACCACCACCAAACGCACTCGAACAATCGATGCACTCCACAGTTCCTAAAGCGCACAGGCTGATCACAAATCTCCAAGAGTTAATAAAACCTTTAAGTTTCATCTAGAGTTCAAAATGCAATTTTTGTGGGCAACAGGTTCATTAGTAATCAGGTACTTCTTTGACGATGGTGGGAACTCCTGTTTCATGCTGCCTCCGAACGGCGAATCCGATAAGCTTTTCTTGACAATTGATACTACTCGAATGATTTATTAGATAATCACGAGAGGAGGTCCAGTGAAAAAACATTGCGCCACTTAGCCGGTGTCAACTAGGGTGGGGGAAATCAGTAGTCCGTATATGTTTTTACAAGTAAATAATATATTCAGGAGAAGGTAGCACATAGTTATATTATGTAAGATTCACAGGAGATGGCGAATTAGATGGGAGGATTTTTTACGAAGCAAGACTATATTGAATCACTTTTATTTGCGCACCTCTGAGGTTTCTTCTATGTTCCCAAAGAAGGATGCTCTCTTTTTATTCTTCATGAGATATTGCATGACGACTTACAGTGGTGACAGTGTAGTGAAGCTCTTGGGTTTCTTGAATAGTTGTTTAAATTTTTTCCTTAGAGTGTCAAAGTGGCAGTTCCACCAGGAAGGCTTGGCTGTCTAAGGCTGTTGGCCTTACATCGTTGAGAGCTCTTGTAATAAGTATAAGGGAAACATGTGTCTCTTGGAATACGATTGGTGAAATATGCTATACTAACACACATCGCATTAATTCCATTATGGCAGTCAGAAGATAAAAAGGAGGCAGTATACAAATTGGAGCACTTCGTGATATAAGCATGTGGTAAAATATTGTTGTCAGTGTGCCCTTAAGAAATCAACAAACTCAGCGGACTCAAAAAGGAATTTTAAGTTATCTTTATAACACCTTTATAACGCCAGTAGATATAAAATTTCAAATTATTAAAATGCCGATTTTCATTTCCCGACGTTTTTTAATGTAAACTGCGAGTCTACAAAAAACGTGCAATATCTAAAATAACGCAAATTGAGTAACAAAACACCAGAATTCTATTCCGACATCGGGTCAAAGCGTGCGGTCAGCAAAAATTGACTTTCGACATACAACCCAAATAGCTCGAAGTCAATGGTGTTAATTAATAAACAATAAAACAAAATGTTCTCTCAAGTGGAGCAAGTGTATTCGTACAATTTTAACGCTCCACTGAATACATACCCCCCTTATCATTTAAAAACAGCTTCAAGTAAAAAAAGCGCTAACTTATTACGAGTGCACATATATGTCCATATCGCAACAATTGCTGCTAAGCCAGTCAAATAATCCCCAAAACTCTTACTTAAATTAATCACTCAAAAAAAAAACTACCGTGTATATCAGCTCCAATAACACCTTGTTAATAAATGGAAGTTCCGTAATGATTGACGCGAATTGTCCGATATCATTATACTATCTAGACTACCTTAATACTTTTAATTGCACAATCATTTATTATTAATAATCAATTAGCACCGAGAACACATTAAACTTTGCTAGTACATGAATCTTATTGAATTATAAGTTAACCAACAAAAAGCAAACCACCATATAAAGAGGGGTGGAAATGTGTGCTGTCTGGAAAATCGATAATTTAAATTCAGGTCCCAGCTGAGACACAGTGTCATCACAGATACAATCCTTTGCCACACGTATATAGGTGCGTGCTAAATGGCGAACATTTGGATTTAAGAATCAAATGAAATGAATCAATTCATTTGGAAGGACATTTTAATAAAACAAAAACCTTGGTTCTAATAAGGATTAACTACACATACACAATTCCCATTTAGGAAGAATAGCTAAAAAAAAAAATGCAAATATGAACATTTTCAAAGAAAAATCAACTGGCAATACAAATTATCTCAATGTACAAATTCCATAACTTTTTGTGTAAACAAAGTAAAGAATGCGAATAATTAGTTGCGAACATAATAAAATTCCAGTAATGAAAATAAAACAATATATAGAACTATTTGTTGGAGCTTACATTAGCGTTGTTGAAGAACTTGGACTCTTTGTGGACGACGTTGCAATTAAACTCATGACAAATTCTACGGATCATAGAGGTGCTGCAACAACAATTGCAATCCTCCAATTGCGTGGAACATTTGAATTAAATTATTCGTCGTTCGCACTTGGTGAATATGTTTACTTTTATTTTATAACTTGCTGCTGTATATTATCGTGATTGATATAAAACAAAAAAAAAACAAATTTCGGTGAATACACAGTCTACAGAACTCAGAAGTATTATCGCTCTTGTTCGTCAGGAAAGAAAAGTAAACAGCGACTGACGTTTGCGAATTTGTCTTTCGTTTTATTTGTTCATTCGTGTGAAAGAAATTGCTGCCAAAGAAAAATGTCAGAAGTAGTGGATGAATTCAGGAGTTAAATTGTTTGTTGGAGTGTTTAACCCGGGAAGTAGTTTTACTAGTATTGTATTGTCGGAAAGTCGTCGTAAGGGTCCAGTTTGGGTTATAGCTATCATTGCGTTTTTTTTTTGTTTTAAATTCAATCATTGGCGAGTTGGTGTCAAAACAAAGCTTATGAATTTTAGAACATGATTATCCCAAAATATTTCAATTTTTAGACCGTGTGTCATTTGCGTTAAAATTTTAGCCAGTGCATAAATTTTGATATTAGTATGACGAATAGAGACTTAAAAATTGTAATTTTAGCGAGCAGTTGAGCTCGCTAAAATTTATCCATTGGCTAACATTTGTCGTACCACTGAGGAGTGAGAGAGATGGAAAGCACACTCGTGGTCTGTGGATAAATCGTCATTACTGCACTGTGGCGGGAAAATAGTACATCAAGCAGATTATAAAATAAAAGGTATACAACATTTATAATTACAAAAAAATGTAACTAACGATTTAAAATAAACTTAAGCTGGGGCTTTGAAAATATATGGTTACAAAAATGCTATGATTTCATTCGTTTCGCTATATTTTGTATGCGAAATATGCCTAACTCGAACAAAGTAGAATGGATATCATTAATCATGAACAAAAATCATAGAACAATATTTGTTTGCTGATAATAATCAGGGTTTCTTGACTATATCTCTAAGACAAGAAAATATAAAAAATACGCGGGTTTCTTGACTATATCTCTAAGACAAGAAAATATAAAAAATACGCGGAATTTTGTTTCAATTCTTTTGGGAAATTATCAAAAAAAGTATTACAAAAAAAGATACCATTTAATCCAAAAAGCCAATATTTTGGATACACCTGCAGAAATGTCAAAAGTTATGCAATGTATAAAATTTAACCCACATTTTAGCGCAATTGACACACGGCCTTAATTATAGTTTTCGCAGAAGATCACTTCTATTTTCCTCTGATCAGGATTTATTTTAGTGAAGTAATGATTGCCATTCCACCGAACTGAAACGGAAATTTTCAATAATTCCTACAAGAAGCTATGGGGTGACATTTTGATTCCTTCATATGTTGTGTTCCAATGAAGTTGTTCAATGATAGCTATAATTGGCCCTAAACGTTGTAAACGTAATAAAATTACGACGTGATAAATGAACTGTCAAAATTTGTATGGGAAATTTTTTCCAACAATATCGGAATTTTCTTACGGGGATTGGTTCTGTGTACTGAGATGGTAAACGTTGTAAACTTATGAAATGCTATTTTGGTATTTATCAGCCACTTTCACACATCAAAAGTATTCGCTAAACTGAAGAATTATGTAGAACGGAAAGAGAACAACAGGAACAAACTCCTATCAACAAATAAATTACAAAATTGAGATTCAATTTAGTGGGTTACCGGATTACTCAGGGGAACAGTTTTAGGGTCGTTCATGAAACGTCGTACTACGACGTTTCGCACGTAGTTAAATTACGACGTTGCATGAAATGAGCACCATTATAATGCCATAATTGTAAACCATTGAATCCAATCTCACTTTACTTGATTTTTTACAAATAGAAATAATATTTTTTCCTATTTCCGCTCTAGATATTTTATTCCAGTTTAGTGCATACATTTGAAGTGGCTGATAGAAAATGAATTGTTCTCAACATGTTTTCAATTTCTTCATTTCTTCTTCTTTCTTTAAGTGCCGCTACAATCCGGAATGAACCTGGGCCTCAACCGAAGAATTTTCCTCTCAAATCGACCAAGGATTTCTTCATCCGCTTTTGAGACGGTACATGCTTCAGCGCTGTAGAGCAGTACAGGGTCTTATATAAGATCCCCTTAGTAGTTCGAGGGCTTTACTACTGAATTGCCTTCTTAGCCCGAAGAAACAGCGGTTGGCAAGAGTAATTCTTCGTTTGATTTCTGACGAGGTGTTGTTGTCAGAGTTAATAGCGGAGCCGAGATAGAAAAAGTCCCGTACTACCTCAAAGGTTAATCTGTAAATGGTGACGTTCTGTCAAATTCGTCGATGTTGTATGCCCTTTCGTGTTGACAGCATATACTTCGTCTTGCCCTTATTAACTGCTAAACCCATTTTTGCCACTTCCTTTTCTATACTAGCAAACGTGGCTATGACATCACGTTGGGTCCTACCAATGATGTCAATATCGTCGGCGTATGCTAGTAGTTGTACAGATTTTTGGAAAATTGTGCCTCTGGTGTTGGCTCGTGAGTTTTGCACAATCCTCTCAAGAATCAGATTGAAGAAGTCACATCTTTCCTGGAGTGGCACCTCTCTATATCCTCGATCGCGCGCTTTTCTTGCTCTTTTTTCTTCTTTCTAAAAAGCCGTTGTTCTTCCCTTCTTCTCTGCCTTTAGAGCTGAATGGCAGCTCTCGTCTTCACCTACAGCTTAGCCTTGTAGGCCTCGTTCTTGGCTGCGAGCATCTGTCGGCATTCCTCATCAAACCAGGGGTTTCTTGCTGGTGGGCGCGAGAAACCTAGCACATCAGTTGCGGCTGATCTGATGGCTTGTTGGCATCGTTGCCATATTTCTTCAACATGGTGGTATGGTGTTAATCGATAGGTTTAGGGATACGCGTTGCGCGAAGCTCCTGGCGGTCTAACCTTGGCTGCAACAAGGTAGTGGTCCGAGTCGATGTTAGGTATTAAATTTGATCACTGCAAATTCAAAGAAAGCAAGGAAGTTATTATAAAGTTTATAGTACGTTCTCACTCGAGCTAAAATGAGCATATTTTCAAATTCACCAAAAATGTGTTCTCACTAAGTTTTCGAATTACGTTTGACAACTTGCTATGTTTTCGAATTTCCTGTGACAGTTTAATGTTGACATTTATATTGCAAACAAAAAAAATCTACGTAAAATATAATAATTCCAAATCCTTTAAAATGTATTTAAATAACTTAATATGTAGTCAACTCCATAGAACAAATTATATTAAAACAGTGATTCTTGTGTTGCTAATAGGGCTAAGTACATGGCAAATAATATTAACTAAAAGATTCGTCAAGAAAAACAGACGAAGCGGAATACATATGCAAGACTTCGGTTCCGATTTGCATATTTTGTCGACCTTAACATGGAATATTCCGAGAAGGTTGTGAACGAAATAAAAGCCGCAAATACAGAGCAAATTATGTGCTATAAATTATTTATAAATAGCAGACTCAAAAAAAACATACTTAGGAGAAAGTTTCAAATGTTTACATTTTTACAATAGCTACTCCTGTTTTTTGTCATATGAATTCCAATTTGACATTTTATCTGTTCCATTCCAATGAAAAATAGTCTGTTCGCTTGTTTGCCCTCTTATTTTTTTCATATTAGAAACCGCATTTTTCACAAATAAATCACATTATGGAAATTTCATTTTGTATGGGAAACTTAGGCCGTGTGTCAATTGCGTTGAAATGGGGGTTAAACATTATCTACTGGCTAATTTTTGATATTTCTGCAGGTGCTTTCAATCTCTGTCACTCTTCAGTAGGTCAAAAATTAGCCACTGGATACATTTTAGGGAGCTGTTGAGCAGGTTATAAAGTTGAAGTCTCTAGTCACCATACTAATGTCAAAATGTATCCACAGGCTAAATTTTAACGCAATTGACACACGGCCTTAATCGTATTTGCAAAATTAATGCCGAAATGAGCTTTGAAGCTACCGGGAATAGAAGGATGTGTTAATAGTCCTCTTTTTCAAACGAAAAATGGCAAAATTCCAAAACGTCAAACAAAAATTCTTAATACGCATTACACACTGCTTTTATGATAACAGGCTACGAATGCTTTTGTACAACTACGCATATGCTATCCATCACAAAGATTTTGCGCAGTTGGTGCACAATGCGTTTAAGGACAATATGCATTGCATCGCATAGCAATTCGTTTGCGTTTTGGAACTCTTGATTAAGCGGTAATGTTAAATGCGCTTTGGCATTCAGCCAGGGTTTCTAAGCTTAAATGCAATTATGGTAGGTAATATTTTAAAAATTGAATACTGAAAATTAAATTCAATTTATCTAGATTTGCAATTACCTTAACGAGATAACAGCAATAAACAGTTCACATGGTAGTGCTAGTCAACATTTTAATTTGTTTTTTTTTTGTGAAAGACATAGGACATGAAAGTTGAAAGTTACGGAATGACCCAGGTATGCCTCTTATAAAATCACCCTTTTAATAGTCTCGGAATAGCGTTTTATTCTGGTAGTAAGTAAACGGGATAACTTTTCGACTGCGAGCTAATAAGCACAGTTGATGTGTAGTCAAAGTTCAATCATCAGAGGTGTCATTCCGTAGCTTGGAAAACGATTTTCAATCGGACGATAGTGGAGCGCTCATGAGAAATCGCCTATTGTTTTACGTAAAGCAAATAAACTGATACCGTCAAACAATTATCACTTTACGTAACGAGGGCACAGGTCTTTTAGCAAGACTTGCTTTTATTGTGACACCAATGGGTTTGTGATTTAAAAATACCTACCACGAGTTCGATTTTTCAAACAAGTAAAAACAAAAAAATGTTATTAAAATCATTATGTATTTGAAAATGCAAACAAAAAAAAAACATGTAAAAAACGAACAATTTGAGTAGTTAATGCTTTTATAAATATAAACATTAGTCGTATCAACCTCTTCATATTTCATATAACATCTTCACAGCAAACGCTTTATTACCGTATGCTTTGTCTAAACACACTCTGCTTGACCTTAGCTCCCACAGATGACGATTTCTTCGCCTGGTGCGGATCTGGAGCAAAGCAGTTCCATAGTCGTAGTGTTTCATCAGCTCCAGCACTAATGACAGTGCTGCCGTCCGGAGACATGGCCATCTGCAAGATTCTCGATGTATGGCCTGTTAATTCCGCTTGCTTCACCATTGATGGATACTTCCAAATTGTCAACTGATTGTTGGCAAATCCATGCGCCGAGATCAGTTCCTTGTAGTTTTTGGACCAAAGCAGTGAACACACTTGCGATTTCGAGTCCACAGAATTAATTAGACTTCCATTGTTAACATTCCAGAATTTGATGCATCTATCAGCTGTGCCTCCGCCTGTTGCTAGAACATTTGGCATCCATGGGCACCAGGCTAGCGCTCGTACTGCGGCTTGATGCTGATTGAGAGTATGAAGTGGTTCAACACTAGCTGATGCGGATGTTCCGGCTGCTGGCCAGACATTAACCAAATTGTCGTTTCCTCCGCTGGCAAGATATTTAAAATCTGTTGACCATTTAAGACCACAAACCTCCTGGGTGTGACCGGTTAATGTTGAGACTTTGTGTTCTCTTTGTCGAACATCGTGATGAATGATCGACCCGTCTCGGCTGCCAGAGGAGACGATAAACGAATTCCATGCTAGGGATCCAACACGTGCGGAATGGCCATCCATTACGCGCAGACGCTTGATCTTTGAACAATCCCAGAGTTCAACTGCGCCTGAGTTGTTGCCAATGGCTAAGATGTGTCCCTCTTGAATCCATGCCAATGAACAGGCACTATCTCCATCTTCAAATTCGACGAGTTGTTCAATATTTCCAGAGCCAGCGTTCCACAGATATACTGCATTTCCGAGTGCCACGGTAACAACGTTGTCAGTGCTCCAGTCCATTAGGTTGAGATCTGCAAAGCAATTGAACTAATTTTAGTGAAGATATGGCAATTCTAAAAAGATTTTAATAATTGAATGGCTCATATGATAGAAGTAACATTCAACAACTTATCGAAAACTATATTTAACGGTTTAAATTTTAAGATTGAGGCTAATAACTATAAAGTCACGTGCAGATTTTTAATAAACATACACCATCGTATCGGCATGATTTTTTGTGAGCAATGTCACCCTTATTCCCCAACCTTGAAGAAATTAGTCTTCCTAAAATGAAATGAAATATCTTGCAGTAACGGACCACACAGGGCCCAAACCTTTCTTTATAATTTATACGTGTTTGCGAAGTTATATTATTGCCTCAAGGAATCGATTTTAAAAGCACGCAATTTCGACAAACGGCTTGATTTCATTAAATATCAATTACAGCGATGTTGCTTTCCAGTTGGAGTTTTCTTGATTCGATTTATTTCATAAGCGGACGGTTTATCAGGGTTTCCAAAACCTTAGAGAGAAGGGAGGTAAGTGCAATTGGTCGATAGTTGGAAAGAGAAGAAGATTCCTGATGAATAGGACAGATGGAAAAGCTTACGCAGTAATTTTGCAAGCGTAGAAGAACACCTCTTCACCTCTAACGAATAATAACCAGGCTTACAAGGCTAAGCTGCAGGTGAAGACGCTTTACACGCAAATAATAAGGGAATAACACCGGCTTTCCAGAAAGAAGAACAGAGCAAAAAAGCGCTCTATGGTAGATATGGAAAGGTGCCACTCCAGAAACGATGTTCGCAAGTTTTACCAAAGTGTAAAACGTCAAAGCCAAGGATACACGGCAAAATCAAGGAAATATCGTAGTTGATACACATTCGAGACTGAGGATATGAAAGATCCACTTCTGAAGACTGTTTAACGGTGATGACGAACAACGCTGGCAGGGGAACCAACCACCCGACCTGCTTAATAAGGCTGCCGAAAATGACGGCCTTCGCGCTGAGCTTTATAGTGCCGGCGGAGATGACTTGGTAAACAACATCCACCAACTCATAAGCCAAATCTGGTCGTATGAAAGTATGGCTGAGGAATGGAACCTCATCATCGTGTCCTCAACATTGCATACAAGATCATATCTTCCGTAATAAATGTGTACGCCTTAAACCGTTTACCATCATCGGCCTTTATCAGTGTGGTTTTTGTCCTGGAAAGCCCACAACTGATCCAATCTTCTCACTTCGGCAGATACTGAAAAAAAAACCTAAACCGACACCCACCACCTATTCATCGATTTCAAAGCCACATACGACAGCATTTATTGAGACAAACTATACACAGCCATTTCTTGTTTTTGTATACCGGCCAAACTCGTCCCTTTGTGTAGGATGACGATGGAGAATTCTCGCTTGCTCCAACGATCTCACCGACACATTCGATACCAAAAAAGCATTAAGCAAGGCGATGCGCTGTCATGTGACTTCTTCAATTTAATTCTTGAGAGGATTGTGCAAAACTTCCGAGCCAACACCAGAGGCACAATTTTCCAAAAAATCGCATACGGCGACGATATTGACATCATTGGTATGACCCAACATGATGTCATAGCCACGTTTGCTAGTATAGAAGAGGAAGCGCCTAAAATGGGTTTAGCAGGTAATGAGGGCAAGACGAAGTATATGCCTTCAACACGAAAGAACACACACAATCGACGAATTAGACAGAACGTCATCATTGACAGATATAACATTGAGGTAGAACGAGACTTTGTCTATCTCGGCTCCGCTAATAACTCTGACAACATCTCGTCAGAAATTAAACGTAGAATTACTATTGCCAACCGCTGTTTCTTCGTGCTAAGAAGGAAATTTAGTAGTAAAGCCCTCACTCGAACTACTAAAGAGATCCTTTATAAGACCCTGATCATCCCAGTCCTGCTCTACAGCGCTAAAGCATGGACCGTTTCAAAAGCGGATAAAGAAATCCTTGGTCGATTTGAAAGAAAAATTGTTCAAAAAATCGTAGGTACAGCGACATGCCCCTGGTCTAAAAAAAACTCCGCATTGGACGTTTAAGATGGCTAGGACATGTAGAACGAATGGAAACCAATACTCCGGCTCGCAGAGTCCCGGGCATACGTCGAGCGCAGTAGAGGAAGACATCGCCTTAAGTTGCGCGCACAAGTAGAAACCGACCTCTACAAAAAGCGGATAATTTCTACTACACATGTTGATGCACGCTGCATCCTTTAAGGTTTAACTGTTAAAAAAATGTTTGGCTTTACTGGAAATTTACATTTTTGTTGGAGTGATCACAATAACAAAAGCGATACTGTTATTGCCTTCAGTGTTTCAATGTTCTACCTGCTGAGGAATAATGATCTGGTAGGCATTCTCGAAATCTATTTTCGCTACCTGCTTCGCAATTATAAGAACAATATAACAAGTAAAATGTTTAAAAAAATGTATGCTTACAATAATCATTAATGATATCTGGAGCATCCAGAATACGATCTGATGTTGTAGGTATATATCTTGATCCACTCTTTGTAGATATTGGCGTTTTAATCGAATAGACAACTTTATTTGGATTTTGATGTGATTCTGGAGCAGCTGGTGCTTTGTTTTGATAAGAAAGAATTCGTGTTCCCTTGTTATCGCCAACTTGTAACGACTCTGAGATAAGTTTCTGGTGATCGCTTTTCGACGGAGTCATTTTGTTATTCTTCTCATTCTCTTCCTCAGATGTTTTTTCTTGCTCTTGTTTCATCTGAAAGAATATGATTTTTGTACACAAATCAATTGTTAAGATTTTTTTCAACTAACCAAGTAGTGTCCGAGATCAAAATTACTTGTACTTCTGTTTGGAATAAAACGGTCCCCACCCGACGGAGTTCTTGCACCTTTAATGGGTGTTGGTGTCTTTTTTCCTACAAAAGAAATATTGCCCTCTTAATGCCCATTTTCCCACAGAAATACAGCATCACACCACTCACCTTTTCCATCGCCATTTTTACCAGGAGTTTTAGACGTCGGCTGAGGTACGGAAAAACTAGTGTTATACGATATAGAAAGCACTGATCGCGAGGCGTTATTAAGACTTAGATTGGCTGTGGCAGACTCAAGTTTTTTCTGCCATCTAGGCGCTGGTCCTCGAGTTAGCTCGCCGTCCATTGTAAGGACACTATTAATTTCATTCAAATAATTAAATTGCGACATTCTACGTTTTTTCTTAGTTTAAATAAGAAAACACAAAAGAAAAACAAATAAATAAAAAGTTTTCAGTCTTGATATTGTTTAAAATAAATAATACTAAAGGTTTCACTTTGTTAATAAGGGATAAACCCACTAAGTAGCGTCGGATTGATTTGATAGAATTTTCGAATGTGGATGAACAGTTTAGTTTAAAAATATTTTTTAGCGGAATTACTAACAGAATAGCCAACATAAGGAGAATAAATAAATAGCTTAATTAACGATGGAAGTGTTCAGCCAACTATTTAATTGGAGGGTTACATTAATGGTATTCGTGCAACTCCTCAAATTAACTACGTGCGTGTGATTTTACGACGACATATTATCCACTGTTTAATTATTGAATTTTCTGCACGATACTAATGTCAAAAATTATCCACTGGCTAAAATTTTAACGCAATTGACACACGGCTTTCATGAACAACTTTAAAACTGCACCACTATATAATGCTGTAATTCACCAACTTCAACCACATTTTATTTATATATATACTGATAGAATTTTGTTTGCTATCGTTTCATTTTTCTCTATGTAATTTTTTTCAGTTGAGCCCATACGTTTAATGTGTGAAAATGACTGATGACTGACTGTCAAAATATAATTTCAAAAATTCACAAGGTTTACCATCTCAGTATAGACGTCCATAATTCCGGTGAGAAAATGACGTTATTGTTGGAAAAGATTTGCCATACAAATTTTAAAAGTTCGTATATCACGTTGTAATTTTATCACGTTTACAACGTGTTTGACGACTTTCCGACGTTTCAAGTGCTTTCTTTATAACCGAAAAATTTGCTCAATATTTCTGGACCCAGGACCAGTAACCCGAACAGTTTACTTATGGACACACTACAACGTAGAACGTTAGAAATTATAATTTTCATACTCGCCAATATCTAAGGCCGTGTGTCAAATTCGTTTAAAAGAAGGTTAAATTTTATCTACTGTTTAATTTTTGACTTTTCTGCACCATACTAATGTCAAAAATTATCCACTGGCTAAAATTGATACACGAGTAAAAGTCGTAACTTTTTTAAGTGGTATTTTGACATTTCACATTCACATCCAAAAATTCATTGACTTATTTTATAAGTTACATTATTACACATGACTCCGTGTAGCTTGAATTTCCATAGTAACATGTTAATAGTACGTTTCCACAGGGTCAAAATGCGTCATTCCAGCGAAATTCGTGATTTCAGCCGAAACACGATGCGGTCCGCAAAACCATTTCACATTCCGAAATTCGGCTTTCATTTCATTCGGATGAAATGCTGTTTGAAACGAGTACCAACAGAGTATTGTCAAATCAAACAATATTTTTTCCCCTATGAAAACTTTTTTTTCTTCTATGAACGTCAAATCGCTCTGTTAATGTTTAAAAAAAATCTTTCAGAAAACAAATTTTAATTTAAGAATGTCATTCAAAATACTTTTTATTCATGAACATTTGAAGGATATTCCCTTTTTTTTCGTCCAATTAGCATCTGCAAATGGCAATGTTAGCAAGGCGTAATCTGCTAGTGGGCCTATTGAAAATTGTGTGTGCACAAGAAATTGTTGACCTTGGGCCAGTTTGCGCGAAACCCTTGTGCCTGATCCTATACAAGCAAAAACAAATACATTTTTGTGGGGAAACACGATAGATTTTTTTTAACACGATCGATAGTAGACGGTTGTGTTGAGATTAGCTTTTATTGGCAGATGAAAGTTCTCGGATGATTTGTCAAATTATCATAAAGGCCGAGTTTTAGCTATTTTTTTTCTACTTCATGCGGCTTTTATATAAATTCAATCTTTGGCGAGTTAGTGTCAGCCTATGAATTTTATAACATGATAAAGATTTATTTTAGCAAAGTTATTATTGCCATTTTAACGAACCGCAACGGGATTTTTCTATAATTCCTGTAAGAAGCTATGGGTGTGAAATTTCAATTCCACGTTTATGTTGTGTTCCAATGAAGTTCAATGATAGCCATAACTGGGCCCTAAGAGATAGGCGCATTGAAAAAAATGTTTGAAACTTTTTTGTTGGTGGGAACGCTATTTTTAAATATTGAATTTTGTTAATGAAATGACGAGTTTCAGTTCGGTGGAAACGTACTAAGAGCGAAATCTTGTGCGAAGATGCATTTCCATAGCGATATGTATTTAAAAGATGAAAAACTGCACAGAGTGATTTCAAATAAAATCTGCAATAAAAATACATTTCTTTACTTATTTACCCATAAACAAGTTTTTTAAAAATTTATTTCTAACAAATGTTTTATGACAATTTACAGGTTTTTTTTGCAATGCGATGAAAGTTGTTTTTAGCTTACGTGGGTTCTGTGTCAATTGCGTTAACATTATTTCCAGTGGATAATTTTTGAGACTTCAAAATTTTTGCCTGCTCAACAGCTCGCTAAAAAGTTACCCATTGCTTTTGGTATACCTACTGGAAAGTTAGAGCTGGAAAGCACACTCCTGGATTATTCGTCTTTACGCGCAGTGTTCACATGTGGAGGGAAAATAACACAACATTCAGATTATTAAGTTTTTTTTTGAAAATGGATGGGTAATGTTATGATTTCATTCGTTTCTCTATATTTTATATACGAAAGCATATACTCGAACAAAGTAGGATTTATATTCTTAATCATGAGAACAAATTATATAACAATATTTTTGTTACTGAAGAAAAGAATATTATGAGCTCTGCTTTGCTCTCGTGTACAGATACACTAACGCATATAAATACCATTAAAATCAAATTTAATACTTGCAAATCTAAAACCCAAGTAAGTTAGACTGTGGTAGGTATAGTTGAAAACGCTAATTTCGCTTATACATAATAATTCAGGTCCTTCAAGTTTGACTGAAAATTCAACGAAAATTGTAGCGCAATAATAAGATATATCGCTCCGTGAAGTAGTGTATAGAATTTTCCCTAATTAGTCTATTCTATTCGTTTACAAAATTGTGAGCACACCGAGCTTATCACTCGACTTTACGAAATCGAAATCACACCAATGCAACGTCCCACATGAATACACTACTCACATACCGGTACAGTAATACCATTAATTCGCCCTGCTTAGCGCGCACGTATTGGTGATGCCCATTTTGTTTGCGTTTTTTGCACTACGAAAGTTTTCTCGTAAGAAAAATTATAATTTTCCTATCGGAAAATCCCAATTTCCACCCATCTAATATGTTAATAAGTGAATTTACATTCAGTCCCGCAAAAATATCATAAAATTGTGCCAGTGAGAGTGGAAATTGTAATGCAAAATAGCGAACAAAAATGTGATGACATTTTCATTAACGGGTCTACTCCATATTACGACGAAAAAGACGAATAACCAGCAGGCGACGACGACGAAGGAAGGAGGTGTTCTCTGCTCCACCATTACCGCGAGATGTTTTTTTCACAATCGTGAAATTAAAAAAATTGCCGCGTTCAAATTTCAACGTGTTAATAAACAGTGAACCGAAACCCCAAAATTATTTAACTAGTGAATTTCGATAATAAATATGTGCATAGAAAATGACAAAAATAAAAATATTTTGTGGTGTACCCCCTTGGAAATGAAATTGACCTTTGTGGGCATGCGTCATTCGCCGTCGCCGTGCTCTCCACCATCATCGTCGTCGCGTTTAGTAGAAATGGCGGCGTCCCGATTGTGAGGGGAGAATATTTTTTTCTTTCGTTACATTTTATTTTTTTATTTACACACGCATTTTTTTGTTTGATAAAAGAATTTTATTCATAAACACGAAATAAGTGTGGGTGGGAATATATTACAAAACGAGAAACAGTTAAAAGATTGTATTTAGAAGTTAAATTGAGCTAAAAGGAGAGTTGGATACATTTTGTTGGTGGAGAATTTAGAACCTTTTTTTATTTGTGTTGTTTTATGAGTACATTTTGAGACACAAAAGGGTGGGGGAGAGTAAAAATGAATTCGGATCATACAACAGCTCCTGGCGAGTCGTCATCAAATCCGAATGACTCTCAACAGAGTCGGCATTCGCCGCAGCAGGCCCAACAGCAGCAGCAACAACAACAACAACAGCAGCAGCACCATCAACATCAACAACAGCAACAACTAGCTCACCAGCGACATCCGCAACAATTGAATGAAGTAAGTGGCTATGATTTGTTTTTTCATTAACTGGAACTATTGGTGAAATTACGAAAATTTCATGATCATTCCGTAGAGATTAAGTTTTTGTTTATAGTGAGTAGCTCCTCAATCATTCAGATAGTGTGCGCACGTGAACAGAGTTTGCACCACATCCCTTAGAAACATGCATAACATTGATGGTGTTGCCAGTGCTAAGTCTATCTACCTACCACCTGAACTTGAGTACAAGTAGCAACAAAGGTCTGGGCAATCAGGTGAAAAGTGTTACTGCTTAAATATTTTTCAAAAACTAAAAATGTCACCATAAAATGAAACAAAATATATGTTCTGGAGAGGAACAAATGGACAAAGTCGCATTATATTTGGGTGTTATGAAAGACCGATTCTGAATTGGAGTCAATAGCTTAATTTGCAACCAGTTGCAAAGTCCAACTTGAAAATATTAACAGGTAGCTAGAGTCTTATAAGAATGACACGTTTGACAAGAAAACATTCACTTCCAAAAAATAGGGATGCATTTTTATTGTGAACAATGCTTCCAGATCTCTTATTGATCTTTATATGAGTCACGTTTTTGCAGGGTAACCATATTTTTGCCAATATTTTATAAAGATTATGAAGACAATAAAATATAGACCCGATCTAAGCTAGAAATCAATGCAACGAACAGTTCATCAATTAGGGCTTTAGGATAGGCCAAGAATGTTTTCAAAAAGGCTTAAATGTGATAAAAAAAGGCTCTAGCCCCAGTATCGAAATTGATTTACCAAATAGCGATTTATTTTTGATTAAGGGATACATAAAATCCAATGGATCACCCTAAGTAAAATACCTAATCCATCGGGTAAGGTTCGTAAAAGGGTAGTTTAGTTAAAGGATAACTCATCTTTTATATTTCATTGCAAATGGAGGTGCCAGAATGAATCAGGTAGGTATATAAGTTTGTATTTGGTGGGGAGTTTTCAAACAATCAATTAGCCGAATTACAGCAAATTGTTTATTAATTGGAAAAAGTTATTTCATACTAAATTGCCTTTTCACATAATAGGTAATTACTTTACAGATCAACCATGAAGATGAATTGCACCCGCTTAATTGCGTTTAAAATCAAGCATACCATTTTAAAATTTCAGACTAAACGGAGCATTTCCCGCTCAATTCCCGCTGCAATTCAATGCATTGACATTTTCGGGACTATAAATTCATAAATTTGTTTTTTTTTTTTAATGCTTGATAGCTCAGTTCCATTTTTAGGTCTTATTAAGCCTGGATATCTATTCAGTCACTCCCATAGCTGACTGTAAAAGAAAATCCCAAAAACTGTTCGCAGTATATCTGCCATCCTGATGCTAGAATTCATCCAAATCATGCACTCGCTGATGGCAGAAATCTCGGGTTCATATATTTGTATTAGGGTCTACACTCTACGTCGATAATATTCGGACGTGGACTCTAAACGCCAAATTTTATTAAGTTCATTGAATTACCGACTTTTACAGCTTTATCAAATGGAGTTAATCCAACAGAGTGGAACTCAAATTTAATTACAAATTCATCTAGCTTTACTAAATCGAAGTTAGTAATATTTCATTCCTTCTGATCATATTGTAGTGTTTTTATACGCCCCGAAATTGAGTTCAACGCCCACATCTGCACCGAAAAAAATAATAGCAACTACTGGATAGGATGCGTGAAAACTGATAGGAGGCTTAACCATAGCAAACTATATTCCTACTATAAACATAGTAGGAATGTGTCCTGCCTTACCCTCTTTAATCAAACATTTAACGTGGTTTTGGTGCCAAGAATCTGTATGTATATTTTTTGATTGAGGACATTATACTGATAGGTTTAATAGCAAACATTTTGATTTCCTACGTCTGGTTTTCTAGATTCTAAATCAGCGGAAATCATTTTTTAACGCTTACGCCACGATAATAAACACAGCAGAAGTAACAGTCGTCGAAGGGATTTTTTTGTTCTTTCTATTGCATAGCCACTTTTTTCCTAAACCAAACCAATTGCAAATCGGAAGCGTACGAATGGTCGACAAAAAAAATGTCAACTGGACAAATATAAATTTCATCGTCTGTTAAAATGTCGACTGAAGTTTGATCGACAAAAAAATCCCGACCATTAAAATTGTTGATTGAAAAGTTTTCGGTAAAAATGTCGATTTTTATCTAAAATAAAACAGGAATTGTAGGTTGATATAATTAAAATAATACTGTAAATATAAACATTAACAGTTATTCGTGAGTGACTTGTTGATCGACAGTGGCAAAGTGAATGATGTTCACATGCATGATGCATGTGAACTTTTTTTTCAAAATCGATTTTTTCAAAATCGACTTTATAATAGTCGGCATTTTGACGAGTCGATATTTTCACAAATCAACTTTATAAGAGTCGACATTTTGATCAGTCGATATTTTCACCAATCGACTTTTCGAAAGTTGGCAATTCGAAATACGGTCGGAAAATCGTACCCAACCCATAGGGAATGCTTAACAAAATTTAGTTTTTTCTCCCAATTAATATTTACAGGCATTTAAAACTAACATACATCGGTATTTCCCCTTTTTTATCTCAATTTCCAAAATACTCTGGTTGTGCCCAAATGACAAACACTATAGGTACCGTCATAAAATATTGAGCGTGTGCTAAGCATAAAATATTTCAGAAGTTTCTACAAAAGTTAAAAACGTGTCGACTATTTATTATTTATACTTTATATTTCGGCTGTAAAAATAACTATTATTCACCATATTTTTCGAAACACTTCGTTTGTGCAAAAATATTATAAATAATTTGCCGCACTAAAGGTCTGACCATTATGCATTGAATCACAAGCTGTCAACGAAATCCGTAAGCTAATGCAATGCGCATATATATCTTGAATCTGAAGCGATTCACGTTTGACATCACAAAACTTTCACGTGTTGTGCTTGGTGCCGGCACCAAGCAGGGAAAAAATAGTAATAAAAGTTTCATTTAAGAATTAAGAGTTGGAATTGTATAGAATTTTTAAAAATTCTGATGGTGTTTTCCATTTGTAATAAACTCAATCTTTTTTTATAAATAATTTTCAAAAGACTGAGTTTTGGGCAGACTTTAATCATATCTTTCACTACTTCAATGCAATTTATAGCCATTAGTTAGGATAGTTATACCCTATCCCATAGGGGTATATTAGTTTTGACATTAAGTTTGAAACATAGAGAAATAGTTTCGCTAGATATACCCCAAAGTATAAAGCTGAGTCGATTTAGCCATGTCTGTCTGTCCGTCCGTCCGTCTGTGCGTCACCGATTTTTGGGCCTTAAATTTTGAGCAAGAGCTTTGAAATTTAGTACATAGACTCTCTATAAGACGAAGCAGAATAAGTGTAAACATTTTTGAAATCGACCCACTGCAACCCACTTTTAAGAAAAACGTTATTTTTGGCGAAATGGTAAGGAATTTGGAAAAAGTTTGTGAACAAGATATTTAGACATCCTATTCCTAATATCTATATTTCGTCTAATCATTGGTTATAAATTACCAACATTTCGTCCATATATAATTTCAACCCACGCCCACTTTTTGGGGCGTTTTTATAAAGGGTGATCCATTTCGAGGTTCCCTACTTTTTTAAAGAAAAAAAAAAACACAGAAAATTCAAATTTAATGGAGAATGTTTATTATCATTTGAAAGAACATTCTTTGGCATTTATTTTTTGAAGATTATGTCTATAAAATGTTGGCCTTTGCTACGTCGCAGATGGTCCATCCGTTGAGTCCAATTTTCGATCACTCGTTCGAGCATTTCGACTGGTAACTGGCGAATGACACGCGTGATGTTTTCCTCCAAGGCCTGAATCGAAGCGGGTTTGTCGGCATAAGCTTTTGACTTTACATATCCCCACAGGAAAAAGTCTAACGGTGTGATATCACACGATCTTGGTGGCCAATCGACCGGCCCAAAACGTGAAATTATGTGCTCACCGAAATGTTCTCTCAATAAGTCCATTGATTGATGCGATGTGTGGAAAGTGGCGCCGTCTTGCAGAAATCAAATGTCGCCGAGATCACGAGCTTCAATTTCAGGTATCAAATAGTCGGTTATCATGGCACGATAACGGTCGCCATTGACGGTTATGTTCGCACCGGCATAATTTTTAAAGAAATATGGACCGATGATTCCACCGGCCCACAAACCACAGCAAAACGTTGTTTTTTCTGGATGAAGTGGCAGTTTTTCAATCTCTTCAGGTTGCTCTTCGTCCCAAATGCGGCAATTTTGTTTGTTAACATACCCATTGAGCCAGAAATGGGCCTCATCGCTAAACAAAATTGTGCACGAAACACATTCCTCACAGAACGTGAATTTTCATAATAAAGTTGAACAATTTGTAAACGTTGTTCACGCGTAAGTCTTTCCATTATGAAATGCCAAACAATACTAAACAAAAATAACATGACAGCATGACACGACTCACACGTGATCTGTCAAAAGAGGCTATTGAAAAATGTATCTCTACTTGGATCACCCTTTACAAAAACTATTTGTATACCCTACGCCATACTATATGCAGAACAAAAACGTTGTTTTTGAATATTTAGTTGGCATGAAGCCTACATTTTGGGGATGAGGATTTGATGGGATAGGGTATTAAACGATCCACACAGTCCATTGTAGCCATCTCATACGTTTTTTTTTCATTAATTATTACTTTGGTTGTGAAAGACTTTATTGTTTAAAAATCATGCCAGTTATAACTGAAATATGTGACCGGTTTGGGTACCACGTTAAATTGTCTACATCCCTATATTCGTTCGCCTAATTGAACCATTCAGAGCTGACTGTATATCGTAGGAGGTTTCTGACAATATTATCCAAGAAATAATTTGCCAGATGAAGTTTTCGTTTGTCTGAGAGAACTGACAGAGCAGAGAAGGTGAAGTAATACTTTCTTATTTTAAGCAGCTTCTACAGAAGTCATTACTGAAGAGGCCTAGTCTTCTTGTGTGTAGCCCTATAGGACAATGTCCTGTAAATACACCGATTATAGTGCTGATTGTCAAGCAGATGGAGCGTTTCTGGTTATAGTTATGCCAGAGTTGCCTGGATAATTAATACGTTGTGCCGTTTATCCATCTGCGATTTGCTTTCTTGATGGCATCCAGCTTGATCTAACATATGCTGGCGGTATGTATCAAGGGTAATGCCCTGTCTGACAAGCTCATCCATCTTGCAGTTACATCAATATAAAGACAACAAAATATCAGTCTCAAGTCTTGTTTTGTTGGCAAACAAAATAACAAATTGCAAATCAAAATGTGAAATTACCACTGGAAAACACCAATAGATTACTTTTTTTTAGGATTTGCTATACGGTTTATTTGCAAAATTTCACACAAGTTTTCACCTATTAAATTGATTTAAATTTTACATTTTTTAATATTCTGCACCTACGATTTAGAATTGTAAAGTTTTTTGTTATATAAATTATTTGTTAAAACAAAAACCAAAATGACCAATAGCTAGTACAGAAAGGGTAACAAATTATCACGATCACGATCACGATTTGTTGGGCATACATTTAGAGCGAGAAAAAATAGAATATGTTGTCAAACAAAACCATAAAACATGTCCATCATATTGATTTAAAACCATTAATTAGTGATCTTATACACTCTGGGTGTCCTGTCTTTCGACAGCAAACATCAAAGCAGTTCGCGAGAGTATTGACGGGTACAGGAACATCAATTCAGCACCGTAATCAAGAATTGGGCACTCCGAGAAGCTCTCTACAGCGAATTCTCCAGAAAGACTTGAAACTTCATGCTTACCAACTGACTGAAGAACTGACGAATACTGACCATTTAGCGCAAAGAGAGTTTCTTGAATGGATTTTGGAACAACAAGTTAATGCTGATTTTTCGAAAAAAAATCATCTTCAGTGACGAAGCTCATTTCCACCATGATTGGCTCGTTAATCGTACACATTATCGCATTTGGGGAAAACCGATGAGTAATTGTTAAGAAAAAAATGCATCAACAACGCGTGACTTCTTGGTGCGGATTTTGGGCTGGAGGAATTATCTACCATCCTTCTTCGAAAATGCTGCTAGTCAGGCAGTAATATTTATTGATGTTCGCTATCGTGACATGATAACCAAGTTTTTATTGTCTAAATTACAAAATATGGAAGTGACCAAAATCTGGTTTCAACAAGACGGTACCATATGTCATACAGCCAGAAGCAACAATTCATTCAATTACTGCATGAGTCATTTCCTAATCGTGTAATAGGCCATCCAGACCTTGCGACTTAACGCCATTGGAATTTTCTACTTTTGATTTTTTTTGAAGTCAAAGAATTATGCAAACATGCTCACGACCACGACCACCAAAGCCTTGAAATGGAAATTGGGCGGTGTATAAATGAAATTTAGCCACGTTTATATTGAAATTCCCCTATTTAAAAAAACACCTCATTGTCAAAATCATTCTCAAAACTACCCAGAGTCAACGACAACGACGCAATATCAAAAAATAGTTTACAATACATTACGTCTGCCAACGGACTTCGCTGCAGAACGATATGCTTCTATAGCTAGATAGATATCCATAAGCGTACATGGCTATCTTCAAATCAGCGACAGTAAACATTAGTCACATTGAGGGAAGAACTCGCATCCAATATTTTGTGTGTACGAACATTCGGAGGAGCTAACATTGACTAGAACCAATAATTTTGTTAATACCATATGACAAACATCTAAGTTCCAGTAATAAATGGTGACAATATCAACATGCAATAAGATCAAGCGCAACTGATGTTCCTGGTTTCTCCGGCCCACCAGCAAACTCATGATCGCAGAACTATTCCTACAGATGCTCGCAGATAAAAAAAGAACCCCACAAGACAAAGTAGCAGGTGAAGATAAAAGCTGCCACAGCTTCGGAAAAGAAAACAAAGCATGAAAAGCGTGCGATCTAATAGAAAGAGAGATGACCCTCCAGGAATGATTTCCGTATGTTTTACAAAAAAGTAAAACATTTTAGCCAGGAATAAAACCCCAAACAAAATCCTTTCGGGAAGCTAAAAAGTCGTAATTGATTCACAGTCGAGTATAGAAAAACTATTCTGCCGACTTTTAAACGGCGGTGACGAACCATTTGTCGTTGTCAGGTAGACTTATCCATTTAATATTGATGATGAGAGCGAAAACTACCAGCCACTCGGTAGTGAAATGTTTATTTCAACCACGCCTACAAGATCCCATCTGCCGTAGTATGTAATCGGCTCAAATCGTTCTCCAAAAATCCGATCGGCCTTTAATAACAGTGTAGTTTTAGACCAGGAAATTCCACAGCTGATCAAATCTTCACACTTCGTCGGAAGAACCTTTTTAGCAGGAAGTCCAAATCAACACACACCATTTAAACAAGGTTGCACATTGTCGTGTGACTTCTTTAACGTAAATCTTCAGAGGATTGTCCAAAACTCCTGAACTATCAGAGCCACAAACTTTCATTAATCTGTGCAACTACTAGCGTATGCAAACGAAATTGACATCATTGGTCGGATTCAACCCTTTTCACAGCAACGTTTGCTAGTACAATGGAGAAGGAAGCGGCAAAATGGTTTTAACAGTAAATGATGATAAGAAATATTATATGTTAAAACTTTGAAGTAGTAAGAGATTAATATTATCCCGGCTGTGTTTTTAACTTTGACAACAAGATCACGTCAGAAATCAAACGAAGAATTGCTGCTCTGAAGCGCCAATTTATGCCTCCAGTTGCGCACTCCAAGCTGGTTGAGGTTGCTTCCTACTTAAGGCGAGGTCTTCCTCCACTGTGCCCGACGTCTGGCAAGGAATCAAAGACTCTCGAAGACAGCCGGATTATTGGTGTCCATTTGTTCTACATGTCCTAGACATTTTAAACGTCCAATGCAGAGTTTTTGAAGATTTTTCGAAGGATTTTCTTCTGTTAGTTAATAGGTCAATAAATATCTATCTCAAGCCCAAAAATACTGATTTCAGCTTAAAAATTACCAAATATTATAACTGGCAACACTACAAATGTATACAACCACAGCACTTTCATTGCCGTATGTGTACATACTTCATTTCTCTCCCTGAATCGCTCTCAAATCCCTAAAACTCCAACTAAGCACACCATCACCAGTCAGAGCTAGATTCACTTACACCACCCCCTCCCGTTCAATACACTACCACACACACTCTCGCTCTCCCCCTTGGTTCATCCCTTAAAATTTATTTGAAATGTAATTTTAATCATCGTCATCATCATCGTAGTAATAATCATCATTTCAGTTAGAGAAAAATCAATAAATTATGGAATTCCATTTATATTTGTGTATTCGTTAAGAGGGAGTTTTATATCCAATTAGTGAGTGAGAGAGTGTCGGCCGTGTAATATATCATTTATCATCTATCATTGTCCAAGAGTTCCTTGTTTGATAGTTGATTAGCATTTCCAATGCGATTTTAAAAATAAAAACCAAGAAAACACATAAAATGTTACAGCAACATGTCCAGCAACAACTACAACATCACGAAAATCCTGGTATTGGCGGAGTTATTCAGCCTGTTGGCGGGATCGATTCGGATGTATCCAAACAACATCAACAACACCACCACCAGACATCACTTGTTTCGGGTTCCCAACATGTAAGCGAACATAAAAAAAAAGATTTTGTTTTCCAGATATACACTAGGTAGATGTGTGCAAATAAAGAAACAATAATGGGAGTGCGGGTTACTTTGGTTAAACTTGAACGGTTCTTTTCTTTTTTTTTGAATTGTTTCCACGCACGTGGCAAAATTTTGAAACAAACGAGTAGTTCTATTTTGTTTAGCCCTGCGCTTCATTGAAAGCGCTCTCAATGTGAATGGCGATAGTTCCATGCAACACAAACTTAGCTGTAGTTATCATAGTTATTCTAGATTTTTATGCCTTAAAAAAATATATTTCATGAACGAATATGTTATAATATATGTACCGCTTCAAGTACCCATGCAAATTGCACTAAAACTCTAATTGACAAGAAATCTAAAAATCGATTTTTTGAAGAGGTGATGGTTGTCATTTGCTCTTCAATGGACTGTGGTGCTTTCACCTCTAGTCACTTGAAGAAATACTTTTGGGAAAATATCTGTTTTCTTGTTTCGTAACAGTTATTTCGTTATAATACACTTATCTTAGATGAAGGGAAACTATAACTCTGCAGCAGCGCTCCTTGATTCTTAAGGCATTTATCCCTTAATGACTGGGGTTTGTATATAATTATGAAATATGTCTCCCAGTAATATTTTGTTCCATTTTTGGCATGATCTGTAACTAAAAGATGTTTGGTATTCGTATGTGCGTGTCGTTATTAAATGAACGTGTCCTTGTAATTTTCAAATTGTTTGAATGGCTATTAAGTTTAAGTAATCCTCTATAATTTATTGTACATTGCCGTCATTTGTCAAAGTGAAAAGTTTTTAGAATACTCTGCCATGTAATCATGGAAAGACTTTCAAACGGGCAACGATTGCAAATTATTGAAATTTATTATCAAAATTCGTGATCTGTGAAAAATGTGCACCTTTTGTTACGACCATATTTTAGTCGTCATAATCGTTCTTATTTCGGGCTCAACGGATACGTAAATAAGCAAAACAACAATTGCCGATTCATCCCGAAAAAACGACAGTTTGGTGTGGTTTATGGGCTGGTGGCATCATCGGCCCATATTTCTTCAAAGAGGACCGTGGAAGAAACGTTACCGTCAACGGCGAACGATATCGAGCTTTGATACTCGACTTTTTGTTGCCCCTCTCGAAATGGCCCTGTGAGTTGGCCGCCACGATCATGCGATTTAACGGCTCTTGATTATTTCTTGTAGGGTTATGTAAAGTTGTTGTCTATTTGGACAACCCGATCAGGATTGAAGGCTTACAGGATAACATAACACGTGTGACGATTTGAAACGGAGCCGCGGACAACATTTACATGAAGTTGTCTTTAAAACGTAAATGACAAAAGCCTTTTAATCGTTTCGAGCTCTGCTGATAAGGCAAAAAGCCAAAAGGCAGGGCTTTATGGTCCCGTGTCTGAGAGGTATCTAAATTATAACAGCCCTCCTGTGAAAATTTAGATATCAGGCATTCCCAGTACATACAAAATCGCAAACAAAGATTCTCTCTAAATTTTTGTGTAAGAAATTATGTATTTATTTTGCCACAAAGAATGGTACCCCTAGTCAAAATTTGAGAGGTTCTCATGCCAGTTTTATATTCATGTATATTTTTCAGACTTTCTGAAGGGGTGGGGACTATACACATTTTATTTGTTGCTGCATTGAGATTGGAACCAGGGACCCCAGGCCTAGTATTCCAAGGGTTTAACCTATATACCACTTAGGAGGAACGAATGGTTGTCTCTTTGATCATTGCGATAGACAAGAAACACGCATCCATGTCCAAACACGCCGAGGAACACTACTTAGGTTGTTTTCATAAAAGTCGAAAATCTACGCTAGTCCAATCGTCTTTCTTCTTTGTTGCATTATTGAACAGTCATTCTGCAGAACGGGTGCAGGCCTGCTTATATACAATTTTAAGTTGTCACTGAATGTTCACAAACGTCAGAAAAAAATTAGAAATGACCGCGAAAGAAGTCGTGCTCAATCTTAATTTGAATTAATAACAAATGAGAAGAATGGATCAACCTTTTTAATGTATTTTTTTTTTGTTTTTCCCATAATTGACTAATTTTTACATCAAATTCTTTTATGAATGAAAAGCTTAGTTTTCGCCACATTCTACAGAAGCTTCTTCCCTTAAAAAAGATAAATCTTATTGTAAACACACAATTTATTTTCCAATAAAACTTTTCGCACTTGAAATTTGTTTCTGCGCTTTATGCAGTCAAAAAAATATGGATTCACAATCTGCCCGATGCTGATGAGACTTATGACATTTATGAACATACCTTCTGCATTTAATCTGGGTCCGTTCGATCAAAAATCTGACTTTGTGAACACGTCAAACGCAGATCTTAGTTAGGCAGATGTTTATGAAAACACCCTTTGTTGCAACTAAGATAAGAGTACGGATATTGGCCACGCCATAACAAAAACAAAGTAGATTGTGTGAACAAATTTTATATCGAAAGACCAGTAGTTTCCGCCAAATCGTTACGCGCAAAGTTGAACTTGAATCAACTTTTCTGTAGCGTCGCGTCCATGTTTAGTTTGCCTACTTATGTATGTAGTATGTCCCCATAAGTTCAATGTGTTTTTGGCATTTCAACGGGTCGGCGTCTGCGTCGTGTTGGTCGCATGCATCGACTTTACCTTGGGGGTTAATCTCTCAATTACAGCAACACCACAACCTTCTAATGTTAAGAGACCAAAGACAATAAGCCATATTTCTCCCGCAACAAACAAGAAACCACGGCCTTGACGAAATATGCTGGCAGTTGCTACCAGCAAAGAACGAGACCTTCAAGGCAAATATGCAGGTTAAGACATGAGTTGGTTCTTAAAAAAAGAAAGAGGAATGAACACCGGCTCTGAAGAAAAGAGAAAAAATCATAAGAAAAGTCACAGCCTATGCCGAAAATAAGGATGAACCACTTGGCAGCCTGTAAAACAGTGATGGAAGGCTGTTAGGCTGAACAAACTATTCAAAATGGGCGACGACATTGAAAACTACCAGCCATCCGATCTAAATGAAGTGACGATAACCATATATAATCTTAAGCTTACAAAAGTTCAACAGAATGAAAGTGGGATGAATCGGAAATTATTTTACCCCAACTCCAAATTTTTCCGGATAAGAGCATACCGAAGAATGTAACTTTGCTTCGTTTGCCCGATTCACATTAAAAAGAATTTCCGAACTTCGCCTCTACAAAGGTATAAATCTCCTTAATATTGGTTACTAGATAGCGGAAATCAGTTTAATTGACTGCTAGTAAGAATGGAGACACAACATTGACGAATTAGTAAGGGACTTTATCTACTTCTCTTTAGCTATTAACTCCGACAGTGATATCTGGTCAGAAATCAAACTAATAAATAATTGCTCTTGATAGCTGTTGTTTCTTGTGGCTAAGTCCTGCTATACGACGCCAAAGCATGGACTCAAAAGCGGATAAATAAATCCTTTTTCCTTTGAGCGAAGAAACCTTTGTTACGTTCTATGCATACGAACTTTCAATTTGTAAAAAAAAATTGGACCTTATGTCTTTGAAAATGAAAAGGGCATAACGGTAACTGTGAATGGGGAGCGATATCGTCATATGATTGAAAACTTTTTAACGCAACTACTGCATGCTTTGGGCTTGATTAACATGTGGTATCAACAAGACGGTACCACATCGCATACAGCATGAATTACAATAGAATCACTGCGAAACATCTGCGAGACAACAAGTTATTTCAAGAAACAACGCTCGCCTGATTTGACAGCTCCAGACTTCTTTTTGTGGGGATATCTGAAAAGCAAGATTTATGCAAATAAACCAGAAGCGCTTAAGCAACTCCAACAAAATATTTATGATAAAATTAATGAAATACCGTCTGAAATTTGTTAGAATGTAATGCAAAATGTGCTCAAAGTGGGCTCGCATTTGTGATGTATTCCATACATAATTGACGACGTTAAGTAAAACATTTATCAATATAAGAGCCATTCTCTTCCAATTAATCAAAAATTATAAACAAACAAAGTAGTATACACTCCCCAAATCAATGTTAAAACTTCCTATATCTCCCATATTAAGCTTGACAAGAAACCCATTGTTTTATACACTAATGCACACATAGGCAGCTTACAAATCGTAGCGATTAAAAAAATGCAACAAGCTTCATTTTATAGAAGTAGATTTTCGGGCCGCATATTAAATAGTGACGACAGTGGGAATAAGCATGAATCTTGAATGGAATGGATTCTTCTACTTTAAATTCCGATTGCTGTATTCTTTCGACCACATTTTTCTATGAATGCGACAAAAAATCGATAGAGCGCGCATAGCCTTAGAAATTTGTATATGTTGCATATAAACTTTTTCGTAATATGAAGTACATGGGATTGGCTTATAGAACTTTGAAAAAAATTGGTTAACAGAAACGGAGCAACAAAAACCTGTAATTGTCAGCCGAAGCATTGTATTTATATAAATATGCGTGCAAACGTCAAAACGTAACCGGGTCGATGATCGGTATAAAAGCGTCAAATAGTTTTTGAAAAGTTTTCGTCTCACTAACGATTTTGGTTTGGTGTGAAAACCTTATTACCTGTGTAACCATTTGAGAGTTAATCTTCATTTAAAACTTGCTTTTGAAATGAATTTCATGCATAGCAACTCTGATCGAACATTCTGTTAAATGGGTCGATATTTTCAAAGGCACACAAAAAAAAGTCATGTGATGGATAAGAAAACAATGCTTCCAGTCAGTTGCATCTTTAAATGTACAAAGCTGTGTTGACCACATGTGTTTTTTGTTTGTGAATGTGAATTTCCAGATCTTTACCAGCTGGCAGGCAGTCCTATTTATTTGACCAACAAATTAAGCATGTGAAAAAATCGACGGAAGAACTTTAACCACTAATTCATTGTCAAAGGTTCGACTCTCAAAAAACGAAATGAAAGAGAGGCTTTCTATTAGCTTCAGTATTTTAGATTGTGTCATAAATAATGGCTGCCAGCTGTTTGCCGGAACAATTTGGTTTATTTGGCACTAGTCCAATCGCTGAGCAATCAATATTGGTTCTGTATTGTTGTTAATCAGGTGACAGCTTTTATACGTGTGTAATATGGGAATCGGTTAATCGATTTCAAATGAGTTGTATATGCGGAACGGTTATTGTGTCTTAGTTACTAACCGTTAGCTTCTTTTGCATCTATGCTCCAATTCTTTACTGCTTGTTCGGCGAGTTAACTGCGCAGATCCCTTAGACTCTATCAAATATTATAAAGCCATACAGATGACGCACTGCATACAAGAAAAATTGTTCTATGGCGGGTCGTACTGGCATATTCCTAATCCATTTTTATATGTTTTAGATATTTATTCGAAAACCTATTAAACTACCAATATATACACAACTTCTAACAATTTTTTTTTGCACGCAAACAGCTTGGAAAATACTGGGTTGTTACGAATCTTTTTCAGGGTCCGGGTCAGCCGCCATACAATATTGGTGTAACACCAACAACCTCAGCAGTTCCTACATTACCGCCTCCAATATCATCTCATTCAAGCGCCTCAGCAAGTAAATCAGGAAACTCGAAACAACAGCAACAACAACAGGATCAACAACTAGCTCCTAACTCGCATACCCAATCACCAGCTCACATAGTCTCGTCGGTCGGTGCCGCTACATCATTACAAATACCCAATCCGATGATCACAAATGCCGCAATGAATCAGCAACAGCTTCCGAATGGTACCATCATAGCCGGACCACGTCATCCGGACTCGTTGCACGTCCATGGTAAATTTGAACTGAAATTAAACTATTTCTTGTCTTTCTTTTGCTAAATTAGTTAAATCGATTAATAGTTAAAAAAAAACAAACAAAAATGAATACTGTGGAAAAATAAAGCTCTATCTCTTTAGGAACGATGTCCTCCGACGATAATCGACACGTCTCACACGGTATGCAAGACATTAAGGAGGAAAAACCTTTCGCCAATGGCAAGCAAAATAATCACATGGCCCATGTCAATCCAGCATCTTCCGTTACGTCGAAAATGAATTCTGGCAGTGGTAATGGCGGCAACAACAACAACAATCCGGTCGAATCAGGTGGTGGCGGTGGCGGCAACAACGTTCAAATGGTTAACAAACTGACCGGCTCCACCGGAGAACAACAAGAAATGGGTGGCGGGAGCGGTAAACCGCCGCACGGTGTCGAAATGTACAAAGTCAATATAGAAGATTTAAGTCAATTTCTATCATATCACGAGGTCTTTGGCAAGATCCATGGCGAAGTAATAAATCAACAACAAATATCATCGCACACGGTAACGCATCCTACTACAAATGTATCAACCTCAAATGCTGGTGGCAATACCTCTGTGAGTGGTACTGTTGCCGGTTCACTACCTCCACCCCCGCCACCGTCGACAAATGGCAATTCGATAGTGACAACCAACAGCCTTACCAGTTCAGGGACTGGAGCACAAGCAGCTCCACCACCAGGTGGTGGTGTTGGCGGCGTCGGTGTTCCCACTGCCCCCGGTGATCTGATAATGCCTAAAATGGAGAACCAAGGGATGGGCGTAGATCAGAATACCCCACTGTTGGCACCAGACGGTACCCCCATAATGGGCGGCACGCATATCTGTGACATTTGCGGCAAAATGTTCCAATTTCGCTACCAACTAATTGTACATCGTCGCTATCACAGCGAACGTAAGCCATTCAATTGCCAAGTATGCGGACAGGGATTCACAACGTCGCAAGATCTCACCCGCCACGGCAAGATTCATATCGGTGGGCCAATGTTTACGTGTGTCATTTGCTTCAACGTGTTCGCGAACAACGCCAGTTTGGAGCGGCATATGAAACGCCACTCTACTGACAAGCCATTCGCGTGCACCATATGCCAGAAAACATTTGCCCGGAAAGAACACTTGGACAACCACTTTCGCAGTCATACGGGCGAGACGCCATTCCGTTGTCAGTATTGTGCGAAAACGTTTACGCGAAAGGAACACATGGTGAATCATGTGCGCAAGCATACCGGAGAGACGCCGCATCGTTGCGATATTTGTAAGAAATCGTTTACGCGGAAAGAGCACTATGTAAACCATTACATGTGGCATACAGGTTGGCAGGCACAAACCATGCTGTAACGATAGTTTAGATAGCGCAACGTGTTCTCCTCTCGTTCTAGGTCAAACACCACATCAGTGCGATATTTGTGGGAAGAAGTACACCCGAAAGGAACATCTAGCCAACCATATGCGCTCTCATACGAATGATACACCATTCCGGTGTGAGATATGTGGCAAGAGTTTTAGCCGAAAGGAACACTTTACCAATCACATCTTATGGCATACAGGTAATTTCAATTTCAGTAAATCCAATCAATTTTAATGTTTTCAATTGGTGTTGCTGTAGACTAGGTTGATAAACAGGAGAGAGCGTGTATTTTTTTACTTCTTGGCTGTGGATTTTGTCTAAAACTTTTATCCCAGATGGTAGTATTTTGTTAGGGAGCAGTCGTTTCGTAATGTCATAAGTTGCACTATTAGGTTACAGCAGGATTTATGATTAGCGAATTTTGTATGTCGACTTTCAGTACGACGTTATGTATTAACACTGTGATTGCTATCCAATTGTCCAAGATGTCAACTGTCTCTAGCCTTTTATTAAGTGTGGAGCTCCTTCATTTGTGTAGTTGATATCCATTTCTAGCCATTCGAATGCTGTTATAAACTTGAAAGCATTGGAAACTTGAACTTCCAATAGATCCGTCAGGATGTGGCAAAATCTAGAATTTCTCTTTACCAACTTATTAGCACTGTCATTACCTTGCTTGCTCTTGCGTCTAGGGTTCCAGAAGTTTTGTGCGACATCGCTTAACGTACTTAAATTTAAATTTGCTTTAATTGCAGCAGGACTGGTAATGTGGTATCGCCAACATTGTGATTGCTTTGACTGCCTCTGCTTCTGCCAATATAATCCACACAAAATTAATTTTACTTGCATTGCTTGAGCAACTATACCTACTTTTTCTCAATGGGAAAGACAAGACATCATTCCCCTATGAACACGTTGTTTCCAGTCGTGCAATCCATGTGCACAGGCATGCGATCGCTTGATCCTTAAACTGTAGGTTCAGTCTTCCTTGTCGTCTCAAACATGAAAACTGGAATTTGAAAATTCTCTTGGCTGCAGAAAAACTGGATTCACAACAAAGCTGTTGTGCGAAAACAGGCTCGTTAGTACCCAGGGCCCAGCTTTTTCTTACAACCATTCAGGTGTGCGTTTGTACTTCTTGTACTTTGTCGGGACCTCCTATATTATGCCGAATCCGAAAGGCTGTTTTGAGATGAGCGTTTCTTGACAATTGATGCTACTCTTATATGTGAAACTATGGATGGTGATCAAACCCAACGTCTGGGTTTGCGCGGTCCTCCCCTTTTTTTTTGCCTACAGAAGAAACAATTGGACAAAGAGTTCGGTCAAAAGTCCGTAATATTTTCTCTGCTCTCCGGACTATTGCTTTGCTACCAGCCCTGTAAATATGAGGGGTAGGTCCGGCAGAGCAATGATTGGAGCTAATAACAATTTCGAGATGAACGAGTTTCAATTAATAGGACCTCGTAGCGACATTCATTATGCCTCCGTAGTTATACTAAGAAGTGGAATCATTGACACCTCCATGATATCACCTCCGTATATAAAGATTTCCGTTGGTTATCAATAAGAACCGGGAGTTTGTTGTTCTTCGCCTTTTTGAAGGCTGTGGGCTTATTCACTCTCTTGTCATTATGGACATATTTAGGAGCTACAGAGAATGCTGCATGAATACATATTCTTCTCACGTCTGTGTTAGGCTTTTTTTGCAGATAGTTTTTCCGCAGTTTATAATTCAATTAATCTATAAAAGCTAGGTAACAACGGCGAAGTGGCACGTGGGATGAACTACTGCGCGGAGGGTCTGCATTCAAAGTCTAACCATAACACTAGCTGTTGATATTTGTTGGGCCTTCTCTCGCAATAATCTTAAAAAACTTTTGAGTAGAATCATTGTGCTAGGCTTATCTCAAAATTATATCCCCCATCGTGCGTTAATGGTACAAATCAATGAATTTAAGAAAAATGCCAGGCCCTTGGTCTTACTAGACAGTTGCCCAAATAGTTACTCTTACGTTCTCTGATTTGCCATCAAGTTGTTTTAACTCATCATATGGGGAAGTCGTGAGCTTATGTTAGCTATTGATACTTCAAACCTAAGAACTAAGAACAGCTAGGAAAAGGCCTTTTAATAACCCTGTTGAATATAATTGTGTTACACAAACAAGTCACTTTTGAATGAAGAAATGGCAAGTCGTTGTAGTCGCTCCGAATTGTCCCCAAAGGAATGGTTTTTGCTTTAGTGGGTAAGACTGTTCTTGTTAAGATCAGCTGTTACATTACCTGCCTTCCGAACATCTGGATACTCATACAGTGTGTATGAGTTCAAAGATGCTATTCTGGCAATTTCCTTTCTTTTGTTGACGAATTAAATCCTAAATTCTTACTACCTTGGATAATCTTATTATGTTGGGTTCGGACGTTTCTTTAAGGAAAAATATTTCCGTGCCTCAGTGCACGACTATCATCTATCGACTTAATCATTCACCCACAGAGTTTTCCAACATACTTAGTGTTTGTTTGTTATTTTACAAAGGAGAAACCCCTCATCGCTGTGATTTCTGTGCGAAGACGTTTACCAGGAAGGAGCATCTATTAAACCATGTCCGCCAACATACGGGTGAGTCACCTCATCGCTGCACCTATTGCTTGAAGACCTTCACTCGTAAGGAACACCTAGTGAATCACATTCGTCAACACACAGGCGAAACCCCCTTCAAGTGCACCTACTGTACTAAGGCGTTTACTCGAAAGGATCACATGGTAAATCACATCCGTCAGCATACCGGAGAGTCACCGCATAAATGCACCTACTGCACGAAAACCTTCACAAGGAAAGAGCATCTGACTAATCATGTGCGCCAGCATACGGGTGAGTCGCCACATCGTTGCACCTACTGCAAAAAAACCTTTACACGCAAGGAACACCTAACGAATCACATCCGGTTGCATACAGGCGATTCGCCACACAAGTGCGAATACTGCCAAAAGACGTTCACACGCAAGGAACACTTGAACAACCACATGCGACAGCACTCGAGCGACAATCCGCATTGCTGTAACGTGTGCAACAAGCCATTCACACGGAAGGAACATTTGATCAATCATATGTCCCGTTGTCATACTGGCGACCGGCCGTTTGCTTGCGAAACATGCGGCAAGAGCTTCCCATTGAAAGGCAACTTGCTCTTCCATCAGCGCAGTCACACCAAGGGCCAGGAGTGTGAACGTCCATTTTCGTGTGAAAAATGCCCAAAGAACTTCATATGCAAAGGTACTTGAGACAGTTGTGTCCCGTCCTCCGTTTGAATTATATTTGTTTCGTTTTTTTTTTGTGAACATATTTAATAGATCCTTTGCATATTGCATCGTCCTCAGGTCATTTAGTGTCGCATATGCGTTCGCATTCAGGTGAGAAGCCACATGCGTGCACCATGTGCAGCAAGGCTTTCGTTGAGAGAGGGAACCTCAAGCGTCACATGAAGATGAATCATCCGGATGCTGTTATGCCGCCGCCACCAACACCGATACCCGGAATATTGACGCAAATCAAACAGGAAATTAATCCTATAATAAGTGAGTAAACATATAAAATTTTACAGTTTTCGTAGGAATTGGATGTGGGTTGACAGTTTCTCTGAAACATAGTGTAGAGGAGGGCTATTAAAATCACGTAAACGACAAAAATATAAACCATTTGCAACAAACGGGCAGCATTTTGTATTTTATCTTGGTTCGCTGTAGACATTTTTACATACATTTGTAAAGGTGTCGAGATTTGGTATAAAGCGTTCCCAAAATCACACTGATAGACACCAATCAGCTTTGTTGATTAAGGTTCACCATCTCGCGCTTCCTATGAAGCGGATTAAGCGGTGCAACAAATAAATGTATTTACTGGCCACTTAGGTTGTCAAATAAGGAGTTTCCAGGTGAAGTCTTCTTTCATTGATTGAACGATGGAGAAGTGGAGAAAGTAAGGAACGCCCTCCACTTGTTCCTCGTCCAGACAACTTGTATATTATTCATTACAGACGAGGCCTGGTTTTATCTGATGGGGGCATTGCGCTGTGAGGACATTAAAGACATTTTCTGTCCACGTTGTGGCATTCACCTACAGTTTCCTATCGCGAATTATAGTTAACTTCTAGCGAGAAGCGTACTCTTTCCAGCAAGGCCCACATACAAGGTGACACATAAAACGTGGCACACATAAAAGGTGAATGTTAAAGTGTTCTGCTATCTCGTTAAGGCATACTGTCCGTTGGATGTGTTTAATATAAATGACATAGATCCCAAGGATCTGATTGTCGCTTGACTGTCGCTGAATACACAGACATTCCTCGTGGATATCATGCCATGCTAAACCATAATAAATGCCATAATGCCATAATAAACACCAGAGTCAAAAACTTGATTCCATTATGATGAAAGTCTCGGTCTTAGAGCTGCACAAGCTGTGGTCTGTTTGCCAAATATGTCGAATGTGCTGGTGTAGGATCTGTCGGAGCGAGCGGATAGAACTTTACCCAGATGATCGTAGTTTGAGTCTATTTCTAGAGCCCTCCATTACACTGCATACAACAGTAATAGAGCCGTCCAGAGCTTTAAAATCAACATCAAATCCAGTATCGAGTTGTTGACATGGATTTTAGTTTTAGGACATGAAACTGTGCCCCAGTTCCGATCTAAGATCGTGCTCATATTTTTACATACGTTATGTTGATAGTGATTATGCGTATGTATTTGACGAAGCTTAGAGATTTATAGTCGTGGGTCGGGATGGAGGAATTGAAGGCCTTCCTCCTTTGCATTAAAAACACTACGACAAATCTTTCAACTTCTGTCGTCGAGTTTAAATGCATTCCATTCTTAATGCAAGCATCTAGATCGTATTTATCGGACTACAGATTTTCTTGTTTAAGTGGGGCTCTTGTGTGTGCATGAGCATACACAAAAATGCCTCTGCAATAAGCCCGGACCCTAGCTAACGTCACGATGGGAATCGACGACTGCGAGCCGGGGTTGTGGTGTCCATTTGCTCAACAGCATTCGACTCTTAAACATCCAATGCGGAGTTAATTTTTTAACGAAGCTGTACAGATCGTGAAGTTCTTGGTTGAATCTAAATAGCCTGTCGACGCAAACGGACCGACGAATTTTTCGTTCAAAACGACCGAATGCGTATTCGTTCTCATTTCTGGCAACATGTGTCTGTTAGAGTTCCCTCAATGTTTTATCTGACAATGGTGAAGTTTTATATAATTCGTCGGTGTTGTGTCTTGTGCGTTTTTTGTTGGTCTACCTATTCAATCCATTTTTGCGATTCCTTCTCTATTTTAGCAAACAGAGTTGTGACATGATATTGAACCTTTCGGTGTAATCTTTGCCGATTCTAATAGAGCAGCGATAATTCTCAATTGTCGTCCTGTACAGACGGATAAGCTGGGGGGGATTACCAGAACTAGACAATGCTTATCATGTTCGTACCAATAAATGTTATCGTATGCGGAGATGAAATCGATGGATAGTTGGTGGGTATCGATATGGACTTCATGGGTTATTTCTAGACTCAGTCGATATCTGTACATTTTTTTAGTTGTGGATTTCCCTGTCCTAAAAACACCCTGAGGCCCACCCGGATTTGGTAAAAGGTTTCAGTCGTTCACATATTCACAGATAGGTCTTTTTGTAGGCGATGTAGGAGACTTACTCATTCCTCTGTAGTTGTCGCAGTTCAGATGGCCTCCTTTTTTGAAGATCGGGGGAACGTGATCTGTCATGCCGGTGGTTTGGTGTTCATGGAGAGGTTACGAGATATGCGTTCTGCAAACGGCTTTGCGATGTCTTATAGTTGCAGTCTTTCGACACTAAATTGTTGGAGGTGCTGGCTATAGTGGGTTCGTTCCTCAGCAATGTCAATTAGACTAAGTCTGTTGCTAGACGTTGTCTTGTGTGGGCCGTGTTTTCCAACAATACTGCTAAAGATCTCCTCTCTTCCTACCTTTGCGTTTAAATCAGCTAACGCGATGCTTACATGATAATAGCCGTTCATAAGTTTTGTTCAGGATCTCACCAAAACAATTCTTCGCAATTTCATGATTTTCCTCCGTCGGAGCATGATTGGCTAATTTTCCCTTAATGCGGATTATTATAATGCGTTCGCAAATGTTTCCAAAGCATCCGACTTCTTGCCTAATTCTATCGCTAATAACAAACCCACATTCGAATAGTCGCAGTTTTTCCTCACTTTATTTTAAACCGTACTGGATCTCATAGTTTTCGTCCTTCATTTGTCAGGTCCATCCTATCCTATTTCCTGGATGCCAGTAGTGTTCAAATTGTACCAGTTTAGGGCTTCCGATAGTTTTGAGCTGTTGAGTAGTAAACCCAAAGAATAACCACCAACCTGTAGGAACACAACCTTTTAATAGTGTTGCTGTTTTTTGTTTTGTTATCAAAACTTGCACGTATAAGTCTACCAAGTCAAATCCTCCTTGGATAAGACCAGTGTCCGATGTTTACCACTGTGGGTAAAATAACCAAAAATAAATAAAATAAAGTTGCAAGGACTAGGCCTTGTCCACTATAAATAAGAATTTTTCTAATAATGCAAAATACATTTTAATAAAATTTTCTTGTTTTTAGTTCCTCATCAGCCTCCAACCATGCATACAATACAGCAAATCACTTCAACTGCAGGCAGCTCAAGTGCAAATAATCCTGGAAATCCAGCTCTACTGGCGCCCGGTCTTGTACCAATGGTAACATCTACAATAACTTCTCAAATTAGTCAAAAGCAGCAATCCCATCAACAGCAACAGCAGCAACAACAACAACAGCAGCAGCAACAACAGCAACAACAGCACCAACATCAACAACAGTTGCAACAGCAACAGCTCTTGCAGTTATCCATTCAACAGGCAGCTCAACACCAGCAAGCTGAACATAGACAGCAGCAACAACAACAACAGCAGCAGCAACAACATCAACAACAACAGCAGCAACAGCAAAATCACCAACAACACCAGCAACAACAGCAGCAAGCTCAGCAACAATCACAGTCGCAGCATCAACAACCACAACCGCCATCAGTGCCGATAGCTCTCATTGGAGCTGATCCCTCGTCAATAGCACGTGCTGCTATGCAACTACAACATTTGCCAACCAATGTCGAACAACATCCAGTGGTGTACTAAAAGCATGCAAACGAGAGGGAGAGATTCGAGACAAAATCACAGAGAGCGAAGAATGGATAAGGGATAAAAGGGAAGTTACATTATTAATATGATTTTACACTTTAAATTTACATTTTTAATTTAGCGGGTAAGTTAACAATTAGAATATGGTTTGTTTGTTTTCAAAGAAAATTTTGAAAAGAAATAAAAAAACCAAAACTAAGGCTGGGCCTAGTTTAACACAGAACAGAAAGCTCAAAAAAATCAAATCAAACATACTCGAAACACAAACTTTATGACACCTTTATTTTTCTCTTCAAATATTTCATTTTGTTTATAAAACAAAAAAACAAATTTGTTTTCTCTACGAGAACGCAACCAATAGTGCAGATATAAAAACAAAAAAAAAGGGATTCCCTAGGAATCACAAAAAAAAAATTAACACCCTTACTTCCAAACGCCCATTCACTGGAGAAAAACAAAACACAATTTAATGATTCTTACCTTTAGTTAGCTTGTAGTATTAATAATTAAAAACAATTACACAAAAAAAATCTCATAAGTTCACTTATCGTCAAAAGGATGCATACGCATCCGAACACACCCAAACACAGAATCATCTGAAAATGAATTAAATACAATTCAACGACGCATATATAAATTAATATTCTTCGCATAGATTAACTTGTGTATTATTTGCATTTCAGCTTTTAAGTTAACGTATATCTTTAAAAAAATGTGTTTTTGTCGTTGTTATATATTTCCTTTTTGTTTTCATTTACCTATAACAATAAAAGTAATCATTGGTTGTTGAATAAAAATGAAGATGCCCAAAAACACAACACCAGCACCCCCTTCCACATTTTGTCAAAACATGGAAAATATGTTTTTGAAATATGTTTTACCAAAATTGTTTTACAAAAAAAAAAAGATTAATGAAAACAACTATAAATATATCTACCTAAACATATATATATATATTATATAACTTTATTGAAGCTTTTTAAAGGCGTTTTAGGAATACATTATACATATATTCTAATATACTTTACACATATATGCAACACACACATATATATATATATAAAAAGAAAAATATTATGTATACTCTAGGCATCAGAATGCATAAGGATGTGCATACAATGCTATTATTTAAAGAAAACAAATAATATTATCACGAACTGTATATTATTTTGAGTTTTTTGTTTAATTGTTTTACACACAAACACATTACATATACATATTATATATATAAAATTTGGCATTGGATATATTATATACATTTAATTTTTTTTTCTTTCCCTTTGCTTGGTGTATACGATTTGTTTGCGTTTATGTTTGAATATTCTTTTCGCTTGCGGATTTCTGTATTGTTATTAGATTTCTTTTATGCAGGTCGTTGCTATTTTATTTGCAACAACAAAAAAGAAAAACAAGAAGAAACAAAGTCTCTGGTATTATAGTTTTATTAAAAATTTCATTTGGGAACGTTTTGATGTGATGGAGAGTTTTCAATTAAATTGCGAGTTGATTGGGATTTTTTTTTAGAAGTTATGAAGATTTTTTTATTGAATTTGTTTTTTGTTTGTGTTTACATTTTTGGTTGATACATTCTAAAGTAGTCCATTGGTACAAGAAGGCTTTCGACTATCAATTGCTCATGTGTGAGAACAGTACATTTAAAGGAATCCCTATTTGCAGTTAGATAAATTAGGAAATTTATGTGTTCTAAAGCCTTAGACACACTTGCAGGTACTTTAAGATGTTTTGAATCATTGAAATATGAGGTTTATTCCTCATCAAACAAATCAAAAGTATGATGGAAGAAAGACGTTTTCTCAACTCAACCAACACTTTTACTTTGCGGCGAAATTAATTACAATTACACCTATTACCAACCGCAAGATGTTAAAATTTAAAATTATAAATTTTATATATATATATGCATCGATAGCCATTGTTTTTGTTAAATTTTTAAATAAACACCACCACAATAAGCTGAGTATTATTGCAGAAACCACAGCACTGCTTGTAGGTATGTGAAACAAAAGTTCTGCTTGTGTGTCTAGCTTGCTGCACCACCGCAAACGTTTTTTTAAGTATTTAAGGACCCCTATTCTGTAATACGTTCCTAAAAATACATTTTCGGAAATTTAATTTGCCCTAGCGAGGTATCCGTCATAGCGCACAATTTTCAGCAAGGCATACTTCGTCGACGGGCTCAGTGGCGCGATGGTTAGTGCGATGAACTGCCGCGCAGAAGGTCTGGGTTCGATTCCCAGCCGTAGCAACACCTAAATGATTTTTCACTGGCCCTCCTCTCGTGATGATCTGACAAATCATCCGAGTAGTATTAATTGTCATGAAAAGCTTATCTTAACTTAGCCGTTCGGAGTCGGCATAAAAAAGGAGGTCCGCCATCGTGCTAAGAAGTACACACGCACACATGAATGGTTGTGAGAAGAAAGCTAGGCCCTGGGTACTAACGAGCCTGTTGCGCCATAAATCTATTTATTTATTTTTATACTTCGTCGGAGGTTCGTATTCCAATCGTAATGTGTGTCATCGGAGAAAAAAATCACTTCAATTCGTAAATAAATTCCACGAAGAATTTGTGTCAGAGGAAATCGGAAAAAGAATTGCACTTTGCTGTCAGAAATTGCACATAAAATGCACCTGAATGTCAAGGCGATTCGCCAGCATGCGTTACAAAATTCCAGAGAAATATTCCGAACAGCATTTCTGAAGAATACCTCGAAGCTAAAATCCTCCGAATCGTACAAAATCGGAGAATTTTTCGCTCCGAAGGATACTTCGCTAGGGATGAATATGTATTTCTATTTAGTCCAATTATAGCTATAATTAGGCGTGTTCCATTCAACGACACCTCCCATGTCTCGAGATCACCGCAAGTTGAACACGATTCCTCACATAGCAAAGCGGAGATTTTCTGCGACAAATTTTTTTTTTTACAAATTTGTTACTTACCCCTTCTGCTAAAAGAGTACCTACGCTGGTTATTTTGTATGTACCATGTATGAAATTTATTCTCGGTTTAGTTTGCTTACTTAAACATGTTCCCATAAGATCAATGTTTTTGGCATTATATACCGTCGTTTGTTTGTTTTCAAATATCATGATTTACCGTTCTGAAGCTTTTGTATGATCAACCCTACCCTGAAGTATTTTTCATCACTTCCCGTGTAACCAACTTCTCAAGTAAAATTTCAGACAGTTACAACTGCTATAACTATATTTATGTTAGTTAAAGTTTTATGGCTTGCTGAGGCGTAAAACTCACATTAGCCTGCTTGAGTTTAGTGGTCCTGGAAGTAATAGAAGTTGAGGATGGGTATAATGATATTTTGGTGGGATGTGTTGCCCTGGCTATCTGCAAGAGATAGTCAGCTTATCCCGATGCTTTGCAAAAGCGGATGATATGTGTGTTTACCAGATATTGTAGGTCGTTGTAATAGTGGCTGTCTTTTTCGGCTATTGCTAGTCGCTTATTCTACGTCAGGGTCGCTAAATTTCATACACATGTGATGCTCAACTTCAAACACGAAACTGTTTATTTTGATTCTGTTAGGAATGTAGTCCGAATCGGAAAAAAAATCGGTTGTTTGAGTAATAGTTTTCAAAGTTATCAAAAGTGGCAGCCTAAGAGAGGTCGACCAAAATTTAATTTCTTCCAAAGTGGACAAATCTCCTTTGATATAAAATTTAAAGTATTTGTGACAATGCATTATAAGAAATGAACCTGATATGTGGTCTTTTTCATTCGAAAATGGTTTCTGATAACATCATCTGGAAACACTCATATGGTTTTAAGAAAATTCCTAGTGTTTGGAAGGTTTCTTAAAATTCAGGTTATTTTTACCAGAATAATCTTCCTTTTTCATTGAATTTTGCATGTATTTCATTTTCAGATAGTTTTTCCTCAGACCATTCAAAATTTGATCCATTTAAGTGATTAAGAATCAATCCTAAAATTATTCCTTTAACTGTTTACATTATTAATATGTTTTTGTAACTCTGTCACTGAAAAATGAATTGGGAAACTAAAAATGTCTGTAATTTTTTTTACTGCCAACTGCATATGTGAACTATTTTTTTGGGGAAACGAAAAAATGCTGCAAACTTGCATCAGTATTTCTGTTCATAATTGCATTGAATCAATATTGTTTACATGGCATGCAATTATGAACTCGCCCCTATTGTTTGAAATCCTGCGAATGATTTACCATGCTATCGGATTTGGCAGAGCAGGGTGCCAATCAAGGTCTATAAACTTCTATTTAAAAGGCGAAATAAAATTTATTAACTTTGACGTGCTGACGCTACGCTTGCAATGATCTGAAAAATCACCCGAGTAGTATCAATTGTAATGAAAAGCTTAAATTAAAATAAAATTACCTAAAACGAAATAAATAGAGTTGGTCTCATTGTAAATTAACTCCGAAAACTAATGAACAAATTTACTTTAGCACTAACTCACTTTTTTTCTCATTCCACTCACTATTTTATGCTGATTGTTCAGCTTTTTTTTTAAATCGTCGCTCTCAATTAGTTTAAAAGTTATAAAACCATCAACATTTGAAAAATCCCTATAGAAATCAACAATTTTTTGACATTTCACACATAGATGAATGATAAGTAAGAAGAAAAACACACCACTGCAGCATTGCCAGATAAAAAATAAAATACTGATTATTTCCCAAAATATCAAAAAAAAATCAAAAGAATTTAAATCTATTTCTACGCTCACTCAACTTCGTTTGTCTGGTCAGCGTATGTAAAGTCGTCAGGCAGGCTCCTGAGTCCAACAGTTTTTTTTGTTTATGATACTCTGGGTGGCCTGCTTCGCGGGAACAAAGGATTTTAACTCTCTTTCTGGAGACAGTCCAAGCTCACGCAACTTCGTTGCCCCGCTCAGGGTATGTAAAGTCCTCAGGCGCCTTAGTCAATAGTTTTGTCTGTTAAAATATTTTCTATTTGGTATGTTTTTTTCAACATGGCAATGCTGCGTACACTGCAGCTACAAAAAAAGTCAAACTACACACAATTTGTATGGAATTATAACCAAAAAGGAGTTATGGAATTATAACCAATAAAAGACGAATCGTTTAAGCCAAGAAAAAAGTGAGTTTGTGGTAAAGTAAATTTATGCCCAATATTCTTCAAGTCCTATTATAAACAATTTCTGAAATCACTACAGATGTTGTGGATATATTTTTACCTGAATTCGAATCGTCTTCACCCGAAATCGGTAATCAAAAACCCATTATTTTTGGATGAAATTGAAGGATTTATTTATAATAGTTTCAATGATCCGATTTAGGTCAAATATGGACATTTTTCTTCGATAACTCGTTGCAATTTCGAAGGTAATTCTAATATGCCTCTCTCATAGAACCAAACGTCCTTATTAAAAAAAAACTTAAAAAGCCGTTTTTCACATGCTTCACGGACAGGAAGCTACTGGAGCTTGATGGAAAACAATTCCTTGCATAACCGCGAAAAACTGGACGCTTCTGAACAATTGCTACTAGTGATGAGCATAATAAAATCGAATCGAATCGAGATATCCAATACTCTTAATATTAATAGGAAAAACAAAAAATCATCAACGAAATTTTCAACACGATCAACGAAAAATTTAACACTGTAAAACTTCAACACACACAGTAGTTGCATTACGATTACAATTTTAAATGCACACCGCAAATTTAAAAGTTAACACATGATGTCCAGTTGCCTGCCACACCAATATACACGTGCAGTTCTTGATTCAAATTCAACCCCCCCATCAGTACAGGTATCTTCACGAGAATCGAGATATTAGCTGATACACAACTACTAATACTCTCGAGTACTCGAAAAGCTCTCACTCATTGTGTTCTCCATTCATTCGATTTACATCATTCGAGATATGCATGTGAGACATTTGTCATGAGATATGAATTACGAATGAAACATACAAGATACAAGAAACTAAAAGGGCGTTATGAAAACCACTCGAGACGAATGAGAATTAAAATTAAATACGAAAATAGTGTATGCCGCTGCCAGTAAAGTCGTATGAGAAAGAGAAGCGAACACAAGCCACACTCACAACTCACAAGACAAGAGACAACAAACAAGCACAACACAACGCGTAAGAAAATTAAAAATTAAATCATTCGAATGATTTTGGATGAAGATTCGAGACATCTCGAGATATTCTCATAACCGATTATAATCGATTCTTCAATTTGAATACGCCCATCACTAAACGCGTACCTTCAGACGGTGCAATTGTTGATTTTACATGGTGCTATTTCCGGACTATAAGATGGATGTAAAAGAACCTCCCAAACGAGCTGCGAAGTTCTATCCTATTCGAAGAAAAATTGCAAAATATGGCTCTATTTTCAATTTCCGGTGTCCATGTTTGAAGTGCGCTAAAACAGCACTGAATCGAAAACCGTAAGACAGTTTTCACAATATAATTCAAACTCCGTGCTTACAAATTGTTCTCCATTATTAGCTCTGACTAATTTGGGATAGCCAACATTTCTAAACGCAAAATTCTGACTTGTCAGTGAACTTAATAAGTCCATTGCGACATTGCGAGATACTGGCATGGACGATACAATCTACAGCAAATTAAAGGCATTGCCAGTAATCATTTATAAGTATCAGGATCGGGGGATCTGACAAAGGTATGTACAAAAATGTGGTTTATAGCTCAAACGTCGATTTCACCGCTTGATGATCGTTGACCTCACATCCTGATTGTCAAACAAGTTTATGATGGTTGTCAACTACGTTGACATATTGAAAATTAAAAAAAAAAACACTAATCCGCCCATTTTCACGCATTAAAAAGCTCACGATTGTGTTCTTCTATTTTAAAAACTCAACCAAGTTAGGTAATAGAACAGTCATTTTGCCGAATGTACACATTTGCCATGAGCTAAGGGTTTCCAAATGAAATTGGATAATTACGCAACTGAAATCATTCTCGTTTTAGGGCTTATATGTACATTATTATATTTAATTGTAAAAAAAGCATCAGCAATTTTTAAAGCAATTTAAATTTACAAATTTGCTTCATCCATAACGATTGCAACTTTTTACAAAACGCGATCTAAAAATGTAGGCGCCCCATGCAAATGTGTATCATTTGGGTTCCATTAAAAATGCGATAACCAATCAACATGTATTTGCAGGTTACCTTGCCAGTTGCGACATTTAATTGGCTATAGATGTTCCGATGAGTTGCGAATTCTCAAATGTCTACATAGACAATACCATACCAGCTTGTTTATGGTGTTGTAGCTGAAAGAAAGGGAACGGAATCCAGTAAATCATACGCGATGTTGATGTTTGGTGCTTCTTAGCTTTAACAAGCCGATGGCGATGGTTGAATTGGGCCTACGACCACATCCGAGGAATAACTGATAAATTCATTGTTCAACCATAAAATGGAGCTACGTCCTCAGTTTGTTTGGAGACACGTCAACTTAAGTGATAATAGGCTTTATTACTCCGATAATTCAAGTTGCATTCAGTAATAACGAGAATTTGTATCACTGAAGGGTCGAAAAGTCCAAGGACCGGGATGTAGAAGTAATGTGTATGCATTTGATTGGCTTCGTCATTCAATCCCAGCCAAAATCCATAAACCCATAAAAAACGCCTTAAAAGATTCTTCGAATATAATGAACACAAAAACAGAGACTCCCCGAAGTAAGTTCGGACATCACATATGAAGTAAATTTCAACTACATCCAACATCTTTCTTCGTCTTGTTTAACGCCCGTATTGTACTAAAAAAACGTTAAAGGGTTATAAGACCTTGAGTGGTAGACGCATAAACCCATGGGTATTGTAGGATTGAAGTACTTACAGCCTCAATTCTTTCAGATGATCTTGATGGGTCGAGGGACTCCCAATTCTTTGTCTTGTCATAGTAGGTTTTTAGTTTTTATGTTTGGAAAGTACTCTTAATGAGTTAGTCCAGTAGTATTGTCAACTGATGGGTATTACAAAACAACAATTGGAGGACTCACGACTGCATTGCAGTGTGCCTTTGGCCGTATATTGCAGTCCGATCATAATAGTGTACGAAATTTTTGGGACAATCACAACAATCATTTCTGTAGCTAATGGGGCTCAACCCACCGAATTTTTTCATTTTCCTTATCAAGCTTGAGTTTAGATATTGCTATCCTCACTTCACCCAGGTGAACATCCCGCCTGACAGCGGGATGTTGTTCGTCATCGCCGTTTAACAGTCTGCAGAAGTGGTTCTTTCATATCCTCAGCATCGACTGTGTTGTCTCAACTACAATATTTTCTTGTTCATCTCGACAGAATGCTTTTCGAGCCTTGTATCCTTGGCTTTGACGTTTTACACTTTGGTAAAACTTGCGAACATCGTTCCTGGAGTGCCACCTCTCTATATCCCCGATCTTCTTTCTGAAAAGCCGGTGTTCTTCCCTCTTCTCTGCCTAAAGAGCTCAATGGCAGCTCTCGTCTTCACCTGCAGCTTAGCCTTTGTAGGCCTCGTTCTTGGCTGCGAGCATATGTCGGCATTCCTCATCAAACCAGGGGTTTCTTGTTGGTGGGCGCGAGAAACTTAGCAAGTCAGTTGGGGCTGACCTCATGGCTTGTTGGCATCGTTGCCATTGTTTTTCGACATTCGATGCTGGTGCTATGGAGTTAATCGAGAGGTTAAGTCATACGCGTTGCGCGAAGATCTTGGCGGTCTCTTGCGATTGCAGTCTTTCGACATTAAATGTTTTCACAGTATTTCTGAATTGTTGTGGCGTGGAGACCGCTCGTTGATCTGGAGACCGCCATGTCCCCATATGGATATCGAGATGAGGAAACCGTGTGCTGGCTATAGTGGCTTTTCGTTCCGTAGCGAAGTCAATTAACCTAAGTCCGTTACTAGGCGTGTTGTAGTGTAGGCTATGTTTCCCGACAATACTGCTGAAGATGTCTTCTTTTCCTACCTTTGAGTTGAAATCGTCCAGCACGATTTTAACATCGTACTTCGGAAGTCGCTCATAGGTTTTGTCAAGGAGCTCGTAGAAGCAATCCATAGCTATATCATCTTTTTCCTCTGAGGCGTGAGCGCATATAAGGCTTATGTTGGCGAATTTGGCCTTGATGCGGACTGTTGCAATGCGTTCGATAATGTCTTGGAAACATAAGACTTCTTGCCTAAGTCTGGCACTAATATTAAATCCGCATCCGAATAGTCGCTGTTTCTGCTCACTATAACACGGTCCGTAGTAGATGTCACAGTTTTCCATCCTCTTTTTTCCCGGCGCATCCTATCGAATTTCCTAGATGGCAGTAATGTCTGCCTTTTAGCAGTTTAAGGCTTCCGCAAGTTGTTCGCTTGCACCTCTCCTGTTTAATGTTCTCACATTCCAGATGCAGATACGAACGTCGTTGTCCTCTTTCGTTTAGCAGTGTCGTCAACAATAAAATCATTCCTTACCGATGCTATTGGTTGCTTCGTAACGTAGTTTTTTTTTCCATGGTTGGGTAGTTAACCCAAAGCACAACCCCCAACCTGGAGGGCCAGTTTCAATTTATTAGATACCCCTAGGACATGGAGCTATCAGTATCCACTACGGGATTGAGCGCTGCCGTTGGCCTTTCGGTTCATACGCCACCATCTCTGTTCATGAGGCCTGACTTACCCTTGAAATTCATAGACAACCTATTGTTCGAAAATGTCGAAGCAGCTTGTCTAGGTTCGCCTGGGACAGCAGGCAGTGTTGCTGTTTTTCGTCGTGTTATCAACACTCGCGCTTATCGTTTAACAAGTCAAATCCGGTTTTATGAGACCAGTTCCCGATGGTTACCACATGGAGGTTAAAAACAAGCACTTGATTGTAGTCAGAGCTACATCCACTTGGCATTGCCAAGTTAAAGATAATCAGAGTCTACCTTCGTTCTACAACACCAAACCATCGTTACTAAAACCCTATTCTTCATAATAATAATTCAATTATCGATGAACAAATTAACATAACTAAAAAAAAAAACAATAAATCATAGCAATAAAATTAAATTTAAAACCAAAATCACAAAAAAACTTCCCAAAACCAAAATTGTGATAGACTTCTAAAAAAAAAAAAAAATTATATAAAATTTCTCTATATTTACTTGTTTTGTTTTTTTCTTAGATTACATTTAATTATATAATTTGATCTTTCATTTAAAAAAGAAACAAAATTACAAATTTTCAAAATTTACTTACGATGCAGGGAACAATTAAAAATTGAGCGCGTTCTTGAAAATGTAAAGCATTGAAAAAAAAACTGAAACAAATAAAATTCAAAATTACAAAGAAATTAGTTACGTAAGTTGATTATCATTATCAAATAAATAATAAAAGTCCTTGTGTGTATTTGCAGTTATATTGTCTAATCCTTAAGTTAAATATAAAAACAAAACATAATTATACATATTAAAAATATATATATATATATATATCATTTTACAATTGCTACTTACAAACAAAATGAAATCGATGGTTTTTATTTTTTGTTATTTTTATTTCTATTTAGCTCAAAGTTCATTGTATTTCTGTGTGCATAAAAATTTAATTCACAACCACATGCTATACACATACACACAAATAAAACAGATGATTTAAATATAACATATAAATAAAGAAAACAATCTTTTAAGACACCAATCAACGAAACATGCAATATATTTCACTTTGCAACTTGATTTGTATTTTCTTTTTGTTTTGTTCTTTGGATCGGAGCGTGTAATAGAATACATATTACATACATATATAAACAAAAATATTTAAACGAAACTCTTAGGCCAAAAACAAATAAAAAAAAAAACAAATGCGCAAAATTTAAAAGTAAAACAGCGAGAATGTCCACAAAAAAATATTTAAAAAAAAAATAATAAAACAAACAATCTCAACATTGATTCCTAAAATCTGGAAAGAAATGGATTTATTTTTGCATATACATATAGAAATATATATTACATACAAATAACTGTGTATAAAAAAAAAAACACCAAGTGAAACGCAAGTTTAAATGTGTCACATTTGTGTTGAAAAAAAAGAAGAAAATTGTGAACAAATTATACATAGTATATAAATATATATACATACGATACGATAAACAATAAATTCTAGACAGGAATGGATAAACAATTATATAAACAAGTTATACATAGCGTTGATGTAATAAACTATTAAACTAATAAGTAGTAGTAGCAAACAAGTGAACTATCATTAAAATGAAACGAAAACAAAAAGCAAATGCAAGTGGTTTATAATTATAAAAAAATACATTAACGTAAAATGCATTAAACAATAAAAAAATATATTATATATATATATATAAAAAAAATTAATATCGTAGACTAACAAATGAGGAAAACTAAATAATTTTGTATAAGCATTTTTATATAAATTTGTATAGACGCAGGTTTATATGAATATATATACTGATGTATATATACTGGGAATTAACACAAAAATGAAACTAATATGAAAAAAAAAACAAATCTTTGAGTATTGTAGAAATTGATTAAAAATAAGATTTTAGAAAATTGTAATAATGTTGTGTTTTATTTATAATGTTTTAGGCTTACTTGCCACTTGCATTAATTCACTTATTTAAATAACAAGCGTTCCCACCAACAATTGAGCACGTTGCCTCAAGAATGGTAAAAGGCGAAAAAATCCCCTGGACCTGACGGAATACTCCGTATTGTGATCTGTCGATGTACTCCTTGATGTCTATGAAACCACGACAAAAAATCTATAGCGCCATATCCTGAGGTCTTAATTTTTCGGAATGGATTTCGCTGATGATATATCTGAAAAAAGTGCACACATGTGCACATGTACACATGCACATGTGATCAACAGGTTTTCCCAAGTTGCTGGGAAATTTCTTGAATCCAATCGATTTCCAAAAAATAGTAGGAAAATGCATGCGAAAAACTACAGATGGATTGCTTTACTATCTATTATTTCAAAGGTAATGGAAAAAGCAACTAAAACCGAGTAAGTCGATGTTATGTACTTAGAAAAGAATGGTTTATTATGTTATCGGCAATATGGGTTCCGAAAGAAACTCTCAACTGGGGCTCTATGATACAAAACAAAAATGAGCATCAAGTAAACTATACAGAAATATACGACAGTCACGACAAATTGGGATTATGTAAAACGAGAGATATTTATGACATCTGAACGAAAACGAAAGCTACACGACTGCCAAATGCCAGTCGTAAGAAATTACGATAATTGTCAAACCTATAACGATATTACATTTATGTAATCGAATTTCAACGATAACGAAGTGATTTCAACGATAGTCGTTTTATAAAATATGAGCCCTGGAGATTTGCTTATAAATTTAACCCATCTATGCACATCTGGGATGGAAAATCATGAAGAATCGAGATCTGTTGCCTTGAATATTTGCAAGGCTTTGGACACAGGGCTTTGCTAGCCAAATAGACAGCATATGGACTTCTTGAAAACCTTGTTGCTGTATAAAAAAAACTTTCTTTAAGTCAGTTCTTTGCAAGTAGTCGTAGATAGAGTTTTCTTAGATAAGTTCTCTTAACGTTGGAGTACCTGAAGGATCAATTCCCTTATCCACCCTATTTCTACTACTCACTTAGGGTCATCGGGAATTCACCCTTATTCCACATGTCGTTTTTGAGTCGACTCGCTTTAGTGGAATATAAGTATCGGTATTTTATTCTCTGAACGCCTCTGCGCTCATTCAACCTTATTCCACATGTCGTTTTTATTAAATGCTTATAAATTTAACCCATCTATGCACATCTGGGATGGAAAATCATGAAGAATCGAGATCTGTTGCCTTGAATATTTGCAAGGCTTTGGACACAGGGCTTTGCTAGCCAAATAGACAGCATATGGACTTCTTGAAAACCTTGTTGCTGTATGAAAAAACTTTCTTTAAGTCAGTTCTTTGCCAGTAGTCGTAGATAGAGTTTTCTTAGATAAGTTCTCTTAACGTTGGAGTACCTGAAGGATCAATTCCCTTATCCACCCTATTTCTACTACTCACTTAGGGTCATCGGGAATTCACCCTTATTCCACATGTCGTTTTTGAGTCGACTCGCTTTAGTGGAATATAAGTATCGGTATTTTATTCTCTGAACGCCTCTGCGCTCATTCAACCTTATTCCACATGTCGTTTTTATTAAAAGGCAGACGGCGTTATTAGAAACCTGTTATACATCTGGCAAGTCTGAAGGCGTTTTATGTCTTTTAACGATACGGGGTGTTTAAGTACTGTGGAACTTAAGTTCTTAAAACGTCATAGCAGTTATTCACATTCTAGGAGTAGTTTTAGTTGGACGACAGATAAAACGCCAATAATTGTCGAATAGGAATTTGCAAACGACTAGGTGTCGAATTTCAATTAAAATGGGAGTTTCGATTAATTTGGGTTTAATTTAAGGATTTAACTAATTGTTATTTTATCTAGGGTGATAATAACAACCCCAGAGCAAATGAAACGTTTGATTGAGTTAATGGAACAAAATGTTTCGCTGGCAAGAAATTTCAAGAGAGATAGATATTCCCGAGACCGACGATATCAAGAACGGATGGGAGTCGGTAGCTGCGACACTAAATTATTAAGGACCACCCGTAAGAACTCGAAAAGAGTGGCAGAAGGTAGCATGTAAAATCAAAATTGAAGTGTAATACTAAACGTATATTTAACAGGTTTGGTTCGATGCGAAATTTAAAGTTAGTCTGGTAAAAGTTCATCTTTTTCTTTTTCTTCGTCATCGTTTTGCCATGATATAAATATTGCAATTCATTGTTTTTGTTATATTTTTTTGTATACGAAATTTTAAATAGTAAAATAAATGTTCATTGGAAACTTCAATTTGCAAAACATAAATGCCTATCTGTCATTTTTGTTGTTGTTGCTGTTGAACTCATGTGTTTTATAAAATATGGACGCTGCAGACCTGCTTAGTTACGTAACCCATCTATTGAGATCTAAAAGACAAATCTTTGCAAATAGTGGTAGACGGCGTTTTCTTAGATAAATTCTCTATTAACGTTGGGGCACCTGAAGGATCAATTCCCTTACCAACCCTATTTCTACAATTAAATTGGGATTATCGGGAATTATTTTTGCCAAGGAATTTTTCCCATTCAGCAATCGTTTTACAATGCTGAATGGGAAACAAATCCTTGGGAAAAAGAATTGCCGATAGCCCTAAACAATGATCATTTGAGGACAGCTAATAATCCCGTTTTTAGTTTTGCAAATGATATTAGCTACTCTTACACAGACATCGGAGTAAAGCATTAGCATTGAGTTTTCAGTGATAAAATCAATGTTAATATAAAAAATATTGATTAGCTTTAAAAAATTTAATGTTATTGTTCATTGACATTGAATTTTGAATGCCAATGAAAGAGTAGTTATTATAAAATAAAACTATTTTTATTGAGCGGTAAGGCATTTTTTTTTACTTATTCCTCTGAAGTTGGAGCAGCAGTTTAGAGGGACTCATTCTTGAAGATCGGAAAATCGATGCAGAGGTTAATTTGTCAGACATACTCCCATGCGACCAATTTTTTCTTACAAGTTAGTGTACATTACTACAAAATCATTCCCACCAGCTTTATAAAGCTCTGCAAAAAGCCTGTCATTTCTAGCATCTTTCTTAAACTTAAACTTAGATATTGCTATCCTTAGGCCGTGTATCAATTGCGTTAAAAAGAGGGTTAAATTTTATTCACTGTTTAATTTTGGACTTTTCTGCACCATACAAATGTCAAAAATTGTCCACTGGCTAACTTTTTAAAGCAATTGACACACGGCCCTAATCCATCAAGTGGCTGGTAGTTTTCGCTGTCGTCGCCAATATTGCATGGTTTGTTCTGTCTGAGAGACGCAGATTGTTCGTTGTCGCGAGCCGTTAAACAGTCTGCAGAAGTTATTTTTCCATATTTTCAGCATCGATTGGGACTCAATAACGGAGTAGCAGCTCTCCCTATCTTCGTTCCAAAAAGCAGGTGTTCTTCCCTCCTCCCTTACATATAAAGTCAATGTCGAGTCTTGGATTCACCTGTAGCTTTGCCTTGCAGGCTGCGTTTTTGGCTATCAGCTGGCACATCAGTTGCTACTGATCTAATTGCAGACTGTCGTCATTGTTTCATACATTAGATGTTGGTGGTATGGCGTAAAGGGATACGTGTTATGTAAATGACTTGGCGGTCTCTTATGATTGAATTAATTCGACATTAAATTTTTTTTCACAGTTTATCGGAATTTTGTAGCCTGGTGGCAGTATCCAAAAAATAGTATGAATTCAGCGAAAACCAAGGGTTGATTCGAAGAAAATCCATTGTGATATTATACTCCACTACATCCAATATCATTCTTTCAAATGCCGCGCTACGCTAAAGCCCAATAAATGTATTCATAACCTATTGATCGCACGCAAATTATAAATATAAAGTTGACCCGAACGTGCGTCGGTGTAGTTTTGTCGTTTAGCTCGCACTACGACGCGGCTCTTAGCTGATTCATACCAACATAACAATAAGTTTTAATGATATCACATTGATGATCTTTCCAATTTAACTAAATTTCCGTTTAGCAATATGTAGACAGGTCATAAGCTTCAAAAAAATTTTTCTTGAAATACTCAAGTAAATTAAGTATACGCCTCCTGTTCTCTTTATAGATACATGTAGTACAAAAGTATTTATAATGTTGGACATTTTTTTTGAGAGTACATAAAAAGTACACCTCGTCATTTTATTACACCTTAATGAAAATTTGACATACAACTATAAATGTGAGTTGAGAATTTAGACAATCATGAAAAATTCCAGTTACTTGATATGTGGTAGTCTAAAATCGAGCTTTAAATGTTCCCGGATACTGATTAAATCTAGGCCGCAAAGCAACATTACTTTTGTCATATTCCTTTCCAGACTGTGCCAGGATGATTCCCGGCTTGCCACCTTTACCCTCGACTCCTGCATCCTTTCCGGCCACATTTACTTCTGTGACATCGATGATCCTTGGATTCTTGCGATATTTGTACCACCAGTACTCGAATACCAAGGTAATACATGCCATTCCGATTCCCACAAAGATGACAATAAACACTCCACCAATATTTTGAATCGAAATACCATCCGATTGGTCTTCCGGTTTGTCACACTTGGCCTGTACTTCATCATTCTTCCACCATTTCTCTTTGAGTTTCTCCAACTGTCTTTTGTTCAAAAGTGTGAGAATCCTTAATAGATAAAAACAGGGAAAGCAAACTATTAAAAATTCAATTATTACAATTTGCTCACTTACGCATTATTAAATTGATCCTTCAAATGGGAGCCTTGCTGTACAGCAATTGCATACGGTTTGCGGGAAAACTCCTCTCCAACGACTTGTAGATCACAGTTGGTCATCACCAGGTACCGAATGTCGGTAGCGTCGCCCAAAAATGCGAATCCAGTAGCAGTCGTTGAATTGCGAACTCTAGCAACGGCCTCCTCCAGAGTTACGGGCAACACAGCCTCCTGCATGGCTTGCCACATTTTTGTATATTTGTCACTTACCGGGTAGTCCCACACAGCCAGCTTAGATCGTTCCAAAGCGGTTAAGGAATCATTCAAAGACATGTCTTTCCAAATTTCATAGAACATCTGTTCAATATCAGCCATACGCTGGAAATACGTCATTGCAGATGTGCCGTTTAATGGGGCATACAAGATCTTATATTGCTTAGCTAGATCGTCCAATGATTCAACTGGAGTGTCCAATCGCGATACGGTCAAGAAAGCCGCCAAATTAGCAGTATAAGAAGCAATTATTATGAACCTAGACAAATTTAGATTTTTTACTGGTACTGGTAAAAAAAAAAAAAACAAACATTACCCAAAAAGCCACCAAGTAGCTGCTACCAAGCGTCCAGACAAGTTCTTCGGTGCCTCACCACCACCCTGCGGTGTCAGCGATGTCATACAGAACCAAAGGCATTCCTTCAAATTAAATTCACGCTTTTCATCGTCATCTTTGTATTTTTCACGATTATTCTGATAGCTGTAGGGACTCCAACGATCAAAGACCCACATGAGGAAACTGGTAAAAAAGTAGGCGGCCAATATGCAGAGCCATACATTCGTCTCTAGCACGGTTAAGAATTTAAAAAGTGAACTCGGCGTGCTTGGTCTTTGCATCATAATCGTTATGCCAACAAGATCATAGTAGGGGACTGTGAAATCGATAACGAGTTCACGTTCCGCCATTACGGACATTGATCCAAGCCCAATGTCAGCCTTTTTATCAATTAGTTTCTTCACAATACCGTTCCATTCGCCTTTTTCGTCCATGTTCCCAAACTTTTTATCTTCAACTTCTTCGATAGTGTAGTCGAATTTTACAATCTCAGCTATTTCATTAATCAAGTCGATGCAATAGCCTTTGTAGCCCTTCGGAGCAGTTGGATCTTTCATCACGAAAGGGGCTTGCTGTAGAAAAATAAAGAGAGTCTATATTAGGAAAATATATAATCGTAACATCATATTTAAATGATTTTCCTTGGACGCTGCAAGCCGTCAATTTTTATTTTCAAAATCAGTGGTACATTCGAGAATCATCCAGCATTTCGCCATAAGCGTCGGTCTGATTCAACTAATTGTAAGGCAATTATTGATCATCAAATAGTTCAAGCGCTGCTGCCTTCTTGCAACTTGAACTTGTAAAATTTTGCACCTGGACTTGGGCGGCACCCATTTCAAATACATACAACTAACTCAGAAACTTAAGGAAAACGACTATTGATGGCGAGGATCGGCCGCAATGTAATGTGTTAGGTTTCTCCTGCCCACACAAGAGCAAAAAACTCCTGGTTTGGTGTAGAATTCCGATTGATGCTCGTAGTCAAAAAATAGGGCCTACAAGGCAAAGCTGCAGGTAAGAAAAAAGGAGCAAAGAAAGCGTAAGCTCGAAGATATAGAGAGGTGCCGTTCAAGAAGCCAACGGAATCTATTCGAGATGAACAAAGAAAAATAGTAGTCGATGTTGAGAATATATAAGAACCACTTCTGCAGACTGTTCAACTGGGATGACGAACACTCTTGCGCTGTGAAGCAGAACGAACCATCCCCTTGCCAACACCAGGATTTTGGAATCATTTATATCGGGTTTTTCAACAGGGACGCTACAAAAGTTGAGCGACAGGGACAGCAAACGACGCCATATTTCTTGCCGCTCTTTTGACATTTCTCTTCAGTAGGTAAGGTTTGCCATTATAAATTATTAAAACTTACAACCGAAATTCGGAGTCAGTGGCCTCAACGTTAAGAGCCGTACGTCCAATTTATGGTCGTCATAATCGTCCTAGCAGATCACCAATTGAGCGTCTAGTGGACAAATTTGAATCCACAGGCACAGTACAAAATGTTACCGTGCCAGTGAGACAAAAAAGTGCCCGTAGTGTCGAGAATATTGGCGCTGCTGAGGCTTCAGTTGAATAAAGCCCAAATTTGACGTCGTTGTGGCGAATTTTGTGAAAAGGTCTTGATCTACATCCTTACAAGATTAAATTGACGCAAGAACTGAAACCGCTTGACCACCAGAAGCGTCGTATGTCCGTGAATTGGGCTGAGCAACAACTTGAAAATGATTCCGATTTTCATCGAAAAATCATCTTCAGCGATGAGACTCATTTTTGGCTGAATGGCTTCGTCAATAAACAAAATATGCGGTATTGGTCAGGCAGCAATCCACACGTACTCCATGAGTCATCATTGCATCCCGAAAAAATTAAATTGGTTTATGGGCCGGCGGCGTCATTGGGCCGTACTTCTTCCGTGATGATCAAGACCGGCACGTTACTGTGATTGGGAATCGCTACCGTTCAATGATAACCATTTTTGACCCCAATTGGATGATATGGTGTTGGAGGACATGTGGTTCCAACAAGACGGCGCAACAAGCTACACAGCGAATGCCACAATCAATTTATTGGAATCCAAGTTTGGAGAATGTGTTATCTCACGAAATGGTCCAGTCGCTTGGCCGCCTCGCCGTGGGGCTACGTCAAGTCTATGGTCTATGCCCACAAGCCAGCGACGATTGATGAACTTCGCACAAATTTCGAACGTGAAATTGCAGCAGTATCGGCCGATTTATGCTTGAAAACCGTCGAAAATTTGGTTCAGCGTCTGGACTTCTGCAAGCATGCCCGTGGTGGCCATGCAAAAGAAATCGTGTTACATACATAATGGCATCAAACGTACTTTCACAGTAATAAAGAATTTCATTGATATCCAAAACTGTTTTTGTTTTATTTAAAAAAAAACTTTTGTAGCGCTCTTATTGAAAAACCCTTTACAAAGGAAGGAACACGCGAAATGTTTATCTATCGCGTTCCTGTACCATAACATAAATAAAACCCAAACCCAATCATGAAATATACAATTTATAAACCATAATAATTAGTCTACTCACAACAACGGTAAACACCCTGTACACCGTATCGGCTGTCAAGTCCTTCATAACCTTTTCATCCGCCACATTCAAAGATGAATTAAGACCTGCAACCCAGCTACCAATCGATCTTGTGTTTACGGAATTTCCACCACGAATCGAGAGCACACTTATGTCCATTTGGAATTGCATGTAACTGAAACCATTGAAGGGCAAATCCGGTTGCGTGACTAGTACAAATGTTCCATAGGAAGTTGGTTCCGATACCTAAAATGATTAGACAGCGAATTTAACCAAACTCCATATGACAAGATAATTGGCCTTGGTAAGCACCAACAGAAATACCTGAAGGAAATATTGTCTCAAATCGATTAGGCGTTCTGGGGTGTTTCCCCCTTGAAAATCATCACATGCTAGATATTCCATGTCCTTTGGCCAAGCACCTGATTGCAACATTTCTCTGCAAGTAAAATAGACTATTATCAGGCCTTCGTATAGAATTTCTTACGACTCACTTGACAGCCAGAAAGGTCCTCAAGGCCAAGTCAAAATAGAACGCCGATGCTATTTGCGGTTCTTCGTTTAAATTGAATGTGGTCTTTAATAGCCCCAGACGATCTCGATTCTTTTGGTATGCCATCGGTTTTAGGAACATAATTGTTGCATTGTCTTTTTGGCTACGGACTTCACCCTCGTTCTGGGTGATGGCATGCCAGGCGAAGTTTCGTTCAAAATACTCAGGTTTTACCGATTCTACAATGGAATATGAAGGGTTGGAAAATTAGTTGGTTTTTTAACATAATTTTACTTAGAAGGGGGACTTGAAACTTACCTAGAACCATTTTGATGGACTCGAGGTTTCCAAGAATGAAAAAGTTATTAATATCCAAGTTGCGTAGTTTTTCAATTTGCTGCTCTCTTTCGCCATCCTTGGCTATCGATGTAATAACATGACGAGCTTGAATGTTCTGCAACAGCGACTTGTATTTGTGGTCCATGACGAATGTTTCATCATAGAGGATTGCCGCGTTTGTTATGTTCATATATTTGACAATGCTGCGAATAACCTCTGGAATGATGTCTGCCGGTGGCATAACCTAAAAGAAATCAAGAAGTCCAAGTCCAAAATTTGGCAAATTGAGATTTTTACCTGAAGAAGATATTTCGATTTCATTTCATCGATATCCCGCCACTGTCGCAAGTCACCTTCTTGCCCATATGATGCAGTGACTGTGGGTAGACCTAGAGCCTGGCTGAAGGATTTTACAGTCTCGGAAGCTACGCCGCTTTTTGTGGTGTCAAGAATGACATGTGGTGATTGTTTTTTTTCAATACTTTCAGCATATTTCGTGCATACTAATAATTGAGATAGAATATAATTGAGTACCTATAAATCAGAGTTAACAGGACTTACTAGACTCAAGAAGTATTTTAGCATCACTTCTATTGGTCTCTATTTGTTCAATTTGTACCGACAATCCATAGCTCGGATTTTTCTTAAGATATGTTATAGCAATTTCAACTGCTTTCGATGCCACATCGTTGTCCACTTCGTTGATAAATACTACAAATATTAAAGATGAATGCCATGACTGACTTCAAGAACAATTTGGAAACTAAAATTATTGCTTTTCACTTAAAATTCAAATCGAAAACTCTGATTTCAGAAATTTCAGTGTTCTCCGTTCATGACTTTGATGCTTCATTTTCGTTAAAATGTAATGAATGTATGAAAGCAACACGTTTTTGAACCTTTCATTGGGCGCCACTTAAACTAATTTACTGGCATATTTTTCCCTTGATATTAAGAAGAGTTGTTATATTAATATCATTTTGAATAAACTTGGCTGTGAAACTTAGGTAGTTTCGTTATTATTGCCTGAACTAAGACATTCAGGCATACTGCGAATAAGAAAACTAAAACATAATTTCGCGCAAATGGTTTAGCATGGAAATATATTGTAGGATCAAATATGTCGCAATATGTAGCACGGTAGAACCCTATAAGGGGTTCTTGCAAATGGCGGAAACTGTCTGTTTTCGTATATGTGAAATAAGCAGATGCATATTACATGTCGAAAAGACATGTTACGCTGTACTTCTGGGAATATCTCGGATCTCGAAATAATTGTCACAATTATTTTTTTAGAGAATAATGTTTGTCAATGATTAAGGTGCAAAGTTCTAAGCAAGTCGTAAAGTCTCTCGCCTCAAAGACTCTAAACTCAGAAACACAAAGAAAAGGCAATATCCATAGACACGTCTATATTGACAGTAGAGTTTGTTTATCGGCGATTTATTTTATATGCGGGATCACACATTAAGTGCCTAGCTACACCTTCATTCCAACGACATTAATTCCCATCATTGCCGTGGTTACACACAAAACATTGTCATTGGAATGAACTCAGCTTTTACATTTGAAACAACTCCCTCATATTTTCATGTCTCTGATCCCGATATTGAGAGTTCTGCACTCGGTGAAGCAACTTTCAAATGAGTATTTTTGTCAAAATTAAATGATTTGGAAGGGACACGTTCATGCCCACACCGAGAACTTAGTCTGAATTGGATTCTCGGTGGATTTTCTGTGCAATCCTACTTTTTTTTTTGGCTCACATAAAAGCTAGCTGTCTCGTTGGAGATGACTTTCATGTTTCATTCCAATGAACGTGTTGCCTGGCACTAACAACGTCGGCATCAGTAGAATATTAGCTTTGCAAATATATATTTATTTATTTTAAGGAGTGTTAATTTGTGAAGCACCTTGATTTCACCTTAATTTCACTACACCATCCTTTTAAATCTTGGTCATACTTACGGGCTTGCTATCCGTTTTACCTTTTTTTTTGAGAATATGTTTTGTTCTTGACCTGTTAGGAGATTGTGGATGATAAGCATACGAGAAGATAAGAGGAGAAATATGATGAACAGATAAGTTTGTTTATGTGAGGAAAGAGTAATTCCTCTAGATGTCGTTGTCAAATGTAAATAAGAGACAATGTCTCTTACTAACTCAAAATTGATGCTGTCGACTATGGCGTTGTATCCAACTCTTGCACCCATTCGTGTTCACAGCATATACTTGATTTTACACTCGTTTACTCTTGAACAAAATTGTTGGCGTTTCTTTATCTATATTAGTAAAAGCAAGCGAAACTTTGGCATCACTTTGAGTCCTTACCGCTGTCGAACTGTAACTACGAAACTGCCTGCTGTTAGTTCCAACGCACTGGCAACCAAGCCCCTGCACCCACACAGATAAGGCCTGATCATTATGCTGGATAAAGGTTTCAGATCGTTTGCACAATACGGCATTTAGAAATTATGTATATATATGTCTATAATTGTCCCTGTTCAGAGAGTCTCTTTAAACTTATAACATGTTCTCGCGGTGGTAATAGGAACGTGATATAGTTCCATAATTTCATAAAATTTGATGTGTACTGTGCCTGGGTTAAATGTTAGCCCGATGTCCCAATTATTCGGTGTTTTATTAAAATACAAAATTGTGTTGTCCTTAATCAAAAATTATATATTAAGTGCTAAAATTCATTATTGTAACATACTTTTGAGAAGAAAAAAACTGGGTAAGCTGGGGCTTACTCTGTTGGTTATTCCGATTGGTAAAAAACGAAATATTCGGAAACGTTAGAATTCCTCTGAAACAGTTCTTTGGCAGCGAAAAAAAATATTTTGACTATTCCAAGAAGATATATATATATTTTTTGGTTTTTATTTCAGAATCTAAAAATTAGCAGTAATCAAAACAAACTCCCTATATTGTGAATAACGGATTGTTCTTCGTTTTTGTTTTCCGTGTTTTTGCTGTACATACAGTAAATTCTGAAATTACTTAGAGAGAAGTTAAATTCTTTCAGAACGAATTCACGAAAAACTATGGTATGGTGTAGTAAATAAAAGTAAGTAAGTTTACAGAGTTTTACCAACAGATATTTTTGAAATGTTTTTTGTTTAGTAATTTTTACTAATAGAACACACCTACTTTCAGAATAATTCAGGGCCAAACTTTGTGTTCCATTGAGAAAAAGAATAAGTGGATTTCTGTAACGCCGTGTATTTGCTTTCGAAAGTTATTTCTATCCCAATTCGTTCTATTTAATATTAGTACTTGCAGTTTGTTATAATTTAGAAATGTAAAAACTAATACTTTGTATATCCGTTTTCGAAATAGGGGGTACAAAATACACGTTTTCGGGATATTTCACTTTCGGGGAAAAAACACCAGAGTGACTATTGTCGGCGTAATGTTGACATTTCTGGTTGAACTTAACGTGATGTTGCATCCACGCTTGTGGCATACTAGGACAAGAAAGCTGACAAAATAGGTATAACAGTAAAATATATGCTGTCAACACGAAAGATCATACAACATTGACGAATTGAATAGAACATCACAATTGACAGATAAAACTTTGAAGTAGTAAGGGATTTAGTCTAAGCAAAGAGTATAGAACTACATAGAGTGCGCATCTCATTGATAACCCAATGTTCACATTGCTACCCCAGCATCAAACAACAGCATAGCCGACGCATACGATCGATTAAATTTCCACTTCGCACTTACCACTCGCGTCAGAAACGGCTATATAATTTCAGGCGTGAAGCGTACTCTATGCAGTTCTATACTCTTTGGTCTAGCTCAGTTCCGCTATCGGCTCTGAATTCGCATCAGAAATAAAATTATAAATTACTCTTGCCAGCGCTGCGATGTTTCTTAGGACTGCGAAGACAACTAAGAAAATCGTATATAAAACCCTTATCATCTTACTTTTGCTCTACGGCGCCGAAGCATACACCTTATAAAAAGCGGTTGAAAAAATCCTTGGTGGTTTTGAGCCGGAAATTGTTCGAAAAATCTTTGGTCCCGTTTGAGTTGAAGGGCTATGTTGACGAAAATGGCTAGAACATGAAGGGCAAATGGACACTAATATCCTATGAATCAATAATTTAATTGCTGAAACCGAATGCTTACTGTCACTGACACGCCGACTCCTACTTATAAGCAAATATCAACACCTTCTTATACCTTGACATTTCAAATCAGGGTCAGCCATTCGAGTCAAAATTCAATTCAAATTCTGATACAAAAAAAGATTCCATGACTTGTTTCGGATGTGTGTGACACGTAAATATTAATTGAGTCCAAATAGGTTTCTAGTGTATGTCAGGCTTTAGATTAGTTATTGCTATAATAAAGTCGATGTGCATTTTTCCAGAAAATGGTTTTATTTTGAAAACTTATATTTATATGAGAGACCATAGGTAGCTATTATTTTGGAGCTAATATGGGTGTTTGTAAAAATGAATAATTTTGTACGATTCGATATTTCACACCATGCACACTTTCCCTTTAAGCCCAAAACTTGAACACGAAACCATTTCGGAATGATTTAACTTGGGCCCTCCCCTGTTTTATAATAAAAATGTTTACGTGTCATTATTTTACTGGTTGAACCTAATTCCTGAGTCCAGGCATTTTTATTTGTGTTCTATGACAAAACAAAATAGGTGGTTAATTAGCTCGACGGAACAACCCAATTTATTTATTTTTAGCTAAGGACGTACATTTAACGTCATTGCTATTTAGAAGTAATTGAGGGCGTCAACTCCCTTACAGTGTTTAAATATGTTAGAATCGTATATTTAGATAAGTGCTACTATTTTTTAAAATTGTATTCCTTTATACGAAATGTGACTTACAAACGTTGATGTTCTGCGTTGTTTGTCCATTTGATAGTGCGATTAGTATCCAACAAACTGCCAATGAAACTAAAAACTGCCAATTGGTGTACATTTCGACATTTATTAGGCGTGTAGTTAAAAAATCTTTATAATGTCTATGGCTAATGACAACTGATACTTATTTTCAAATAAACCACAGAGGGCCATAAACCGGACACTACAAGAATCGGTATTGAACTGAAGCGATAAAAGCTCAATTCCTGTTCGAATGCAGTTTGTCATGTATGTGTCCGACCGTATCCTTGGTGATGGAAAGTAATAAATGATTGATTGGACAGGACAGCCAAAGCACACATCGTAATGATTGTGCATTCACTTAAATCATTAGTGTGTCAACAATCAATTTGTAAATAGTCTTTCATTTGTTGACGGTAAGCGCAATGGCAGTTGGTCACGTGTATGCATGTGAATATGAATTTATTGATTACCTTAACATAAGTCATTGGATTGTTTTAGGTTTGAGGCAATCGGGCCCAGATCAGCAAGGTGGTTTGATATTTGTTTACATACGCATTTTTATAAGTAACAGCCTTAAGTTCAAGGTTTCCGATTCATTTTTTCAACAAAGGTGTGGAATGCAGTGCGCCTTGGGGTTTTATGTTGTTACCGTTAAGTTTATGGATTGAATTAGGCTTCAATCGCGTGTTTTAAAAATATTGGTATAAATACGGTCTATAGATAGGGTTAAGCAGTTGTGTGAGTTATTTAAAGATTTGAGTTTGATCGTCAATTTAACCGAAGTAACCAATTGTCAAAGCGACTGTTTCCTTTTCTTACCCGGATAAAGGCCAGTAGTCAATATGATATGATGTAATCATATTTAAACGGATGTTCCGTTCGCTTGTTCCTCAGGCCAAGTGAAGCGCTCAATTTTGTAGTCAATATATACGGTCCACTCTTATAGAGGTATATGGGCGTTGTTTTTTATATTAACTACCCAATCACGTAAAAAGAAGTTCTTTAAAGCATCTAAAGCTTCGGAAATTATTGATTCACATTTGACGACCAGGCTCAACGAAAAAAGGACGTTTATCTGCATCAACAATGTTAGAACGCTTAATAGAAAAGGTGGATTCGAACAACTATCTGAAGCCATTGACTGCTATACAGACAATACAGACGTTAATTTCATCCACGAAAAAAGATGGAATATGCCCGGTAAAATGAGGATAAAAAACGGCTATATTTACTACGGTCCGTTTTATAATAAGCAGAAACAGAGACTATTCGGATGTGGATTTGTTGTAAGTACCAGACTTAGGCAAGAAATTTTATGTTTTCAAAACATTAGCGAACGCATTGTAACAATCCGTATTAATGCCAAATTCGCCAGCATAATCTTTATATGCGGTCATGCTCCCTCTGCCTCTACGAGCTGCTTGACAAAACTCATTAGCAACTACCAAATTATGCTGTTAAAATCGTATTGGGAGAGAAGACATTTTTAGCAGTATTGTCAGAAAATACAGCCTACACGGCAACACGTCTGACAAAGGGCTTCGCTGCGGAACGACATGCCAATAAAACCATCACACGGTTTCCTCACCTCGATATTCTAAGGGGATCAGATCAATGATTCGTCAATCATCGTCAGAAACTACAAATTTCATAAATTTTTGGCGCAACAGGCTCGTTAGTACCCAGGTCCGAGCTTTCTCACAAGCATTAATTTGTGCGTACTTCTTCCACGGTGTCGGTACCTCCTGTTTTATGTCAACTCCCAACGGCGAATTTGAGATCAACTTTTCTTGACAATCGATGCAACTCGGATGATTTGTCAGATCATCACGAGGGGAGAGCGACTGAAAATTCGTTTGCTGGGAATTGAACCAAGACCGCGGCAGTTCATCGCCCTCACCAACGTACCGCTGATCCCGTCAGAAATTAACCGAAGAAATACTCTTGACAGTCGCTGTTTTTTCCGCTTAAGAAGGCAATTTAGTAGTTAAGCCCTCACTCAAAATACTAAGAAGATCCTATAAAAGACCCTGATCATCCTAGTCCTGCTTAACGGCTCTGAAGCATGGGCCGTATCACAAGTGTATGAAGAAATCCATGGTCGTTTTGAGACAGGCTATGGAGACGAAGATTCAACCAAGAGGTATGCGAGCTGTACAGCTACAAAGGCAAGAAATTACACAATTGATCAAATGTTCACAGTTCCGTAGATCATCAAAAAACCCAAGAAGTCCGAATTGCTGCGTAGAGATTGCTCTTTCATCAGCCTGAATTACATAATTTGATATGAGTTGGTTGCATGTACTCTTTTTATTTCGTCGGAATGGATGTCAATGGGCATTATTCCGCCTATGACCAGTGCCGCATCCTCTGAAATGGTTGTAAAAGCATTAAGTCTATACGCATTTGATAATTTTCTCCAGCATTCGTTTTCAGCCATTGCGTAAGCCCAGAGGGCCTAGAACAGATCCTTGTGGAACGCCTGATGACACATTGTAGTATTCGGCGCCTTTGTCGCTGTCGCCATCTGTTCTTGAAGTACGTGTATATAGAGTATCCTGGCAATATAGCGTTCATTTTAACTAAGGAGCTGATGATGGACTAGTTTGCGGAATAAAAGGCATTTTGTATGTCTAGGGTGACAACGGAGCAGTACTCTATTGTTCCAAATCATCATCGTTGTTCATCCATGTCTGTTGCAGGTGTGTTCCCAACCATCTTAATGTAGACAACTGTGGAGCGAGATTTTCGGAATCCACACTGGTAGCCTAAGGTTGTCTATAGTGTCCACAAGGGAAATAGTATGAAAGGACAAGGGGACTCCTGGAGATTTATTTCCCTTGAGAAGAAGCACCACTCGTTGCTGTTTCCAGTGATCTGGGAATGTCTTCATTAAGACTGCTCTGTAATACTTTCACCCCAGTGCCTTCTTGTATCCAATTGTTTTGCACTCCGATAGTAGTTGCACTAAGATAGTAGCATACGATATCACTGGTAATTTCATAGCCATGTTTGCTTGTATAGAGAAGAGAGCGGAAGGAACAGTAAATGAGGGCAAGACCAAGTACATGGTGCCCAGAAGAAAGGAAACACAACATCGACGTATTAAACAGAACACTGTAACATGCGCCAGAAATCGATTGCCAACCGCTGTTTCCGCTGTGTGAAGAAATCCTTGGTCGTTTTGAGCCAACAATTCTTTGGAAAGTCTTAAGTTCGGAAGAGAAGAAAATTAATATTCATGATGGCTACAGCAAGTACAGCGGATGAACACCAATTCCCAGCCAGATGGTAGACGCAGCAGAGGAGGACCTCAACCAACTGGAGGGCGTTAGCTAAGTAACCGGCGGACTTGAGAGCCATATTGCATAGTATTCCTCTTAACTAATCCGTCACACTCCTTTATCGAGTGTCCTTCGCACGTTTTCCAAATCCGTTCTTAAATTATTCATATACGGGAAGATGTAAACTTGTTCTATGGGATAATAATCAAGCAAATCCCAACCTTCTCTTTATTATCTCACACAACGTAAAACAAATCTTCCATACATATGCCAGAATTGTCACGTACTATTTGTTTTTCGTCACCACCTATCTGTACGTTCTTAACAAACATTCGTGCGTTTCAAGAGTTACAACTCGAACTAAAACAAAACAAAGATAAAGTCAATCAAGTGAGCAACCATTTAATGTTCCAACGAAAAAAAAAGATAAACCACCGTAAATTACATTTTTTGACAACAAGATTTATTTTCCGTGTTATTTGTTAAAATAAGAAAAATATGTAGAAATAACTGTATTTAAAATGTATCATCTTAAATGCTATCCAAAGAAAAAAAAAACAATTTATTTGTTAGGTGCCCAAGTTTAAGGCGTCCCTCCTTCCAGTTTGGCTTGCAACCGCTCGGCAATATACTGCCAATACTTTCGACGAATGACATCGTGCTTCTTGGACATGTCATCGCATAGCGAGTAGACCTTCTTGGCGAAAGTCTCACGCATAGATGAATCGTCTTCTTCTTGTAAGCATTTCTCTTCGTACAAATCGATAAGGAACGCCAAAAGATAGGGTGATCGTGAGCCATTCTCGTAGATCTCCTCACTGAAATCAACGACGTCCGGATACTGATCAAGCGAACCCTCACCCTGTTTGAGCAGACCTCTAAGGAAATTCCAAGCACTCTCGTTATTCTTTACCACTCGGATGCGATTCATTGTGTAATGCAGTTCGCGCTGGATAATTTCGGGTGCGAAGCCAAAGTGCCGCAAAACGAAAAACCGCTGATTCCATGCCGAGTTGTTGCGGATATCGTCAGAAATGAGACGGTCGACGTACGTGAGTTCGTCATCATATAAGCTGGCAGTTTTATGAGTGAGTTTAGAGGAGATGCACGATGTGATTTAAATTGTTAATACTTACTTGTATGTGCGAATAACCCACTGCCGATGTTGCCATGCATGATAGTTCTTGGCATCCATATTAAGTACACTTTCGGTGAGATCCAACTCTTTTGAGGGATCTTTTAAAACCTCGACAATGACGCGACGATGATGCCACACTTGGTAGTTCTTCGGATTGTCACGAATCACATCGTCAATGTTGGCCAGTTCGTCATAGAGATTGCAATTTAGCTCTTTAAGGATTTCTCTCCTGTAATGCGGAAAAAGTTTAAATTTTAATAGATTTGGGAAATGTAGGGCTTAAGAAAAAAAGTCAATAAAGAAAAAATGGTCAACTGATTTTTTGGGCTTTTTAAGGAAACTAAGAAATCCATATCGTTACCCACCATCAATTCATGAAAAACCGCATACGACAGGATTTATAGAGGCTGGTTCTAGTTTCGATAGACCAATAATACGCGTCCGTCTCAGCATTATAACGTTGGAGAACTCTCGATGCTCCATCAGAGTCGGCAGATAGCTCACAGAATAATTCGGCACCAGAAGTTGTTACTCTTTTTTCATAGTTGGACACAGGTACAATGCTATTATAGGCAATACCTCCGCTTTTTTTTGTTTATTGTATGTTTATTGATTCTGATTTTGAATTTCTAATTTTACGTTTCGCTACGAGAATTCGTAATATTGTTATGACTACCAGACCAGAAATGTAGACATCAGAGAGCGAAAGACGATGGATGTGTTTGCATTATAAAAAATGGGTATACGAACTCAGCTAAAACTACCAACCACCCGACCTAAATGAATAAAGGATAAAGGATAGTTGCGCACTCCAAGTTGGTTGAAGTCGATATCTACTTGTGCGCTCCACTAAAGGCGAGGTCTTCCTCTACTGCGTCCGACGTCTGGCTGGGAATCGAGGACTCTGCGAGCCGTAGTATTGGTGTCCATTAGTTCTACATGTATAAGTCAGCTTAAACGTCCAAGGCGGAGTTTTTTTGACCAGTGGCATGTGGCTGAACAGCTCGTATAGATCTTGGTCGAATCTTCGTCTCCATAGCCCGTCAATTCAAACGGGACCAAAGGTTTTTCGAAGAATTTTCATCTAGAATTGAAGAAGCATTTCTTCATCCACTTTTGATACGGTCCATGCTTCAGAGCCGTTTAGCAGGACTAGTATGATCAGGGTCTTATTTAGAATCTCCTTAGTAGTTCGAGTGAGGGCTACTACTAAATTGTTTTCTTAGCCTGAAGAAGCAGCGGTTGGCCAGAGCAATTCTTCATTTAATTTCTTACGAGATGTTGTTGTCACGAGTGTCCTCAACATCGCCTACAAGATTCTTTCTGCCGTAATAAAAACCGAAACCGTTTCTTAACGAACTAAACTGCCCTTATCAGTGTGGTTTTAGACCAGGGAAGTCAACAAGTGATAAAATCTTCACATTTCGGGAGATCCTGAAAAACCCCAAAAAGTCTAAATCGATATACACCCCCAACTCATTGATTTCAAAGCCGCATACGAAAGCATTTTTAGACGAACAGTACAGAGCCATGTCTAGTTTTGTCCGTCTGTGAAGGATGACGATGAAGAATTATCGCTGCTCCATTAGGGTCGGAAACGACCACACCGAAACATTCGATTATCATACGTAGATTAAGGCATGGCAATGGATGCATTTTCATGTGACTTTTTAATATCACTCTTAAGAGAATTTTTCAAAACTCACGACCCAACCAAAGAGGCACAATCTTCAATAGATCGGTGCAACTACTAGCATAGGCCGACGATATTGACATAATTTCTGGTATAGAGAAGGAAGCGGCAAAATGGGTTTAGCTGTAAATGAGGGTCAAACCAAGAATATGCCATCAACTCGAAAGGAAACACAACTTCGAAGAATTAGATAGATCGTCACCATTGACAGATATAACTCTCAGGTAGTACAGGATTTTGGTTACCTCGGCTCTGACAACAACGTTAGTAATTAAAAGTAGAATTACTCTTGCCAACCACTGTTTCTACAGTCTAAGAAATATTTAGTAGAAAAATCCTCAATAGAACTACTATGGAAATCCTATACAAGCCCTTTATCACCCCAGTCATGCTCTACGGATGAAGCTGATGAAGAAATCCTTGTTGGTTTTGAGAGAAAAATTCTTCTAAAAATCTGGTCTATTGCGATCAAAACTCTTTAATTGTTGCCATTGATGTAGATAGATGAGAGCATGCCCAATGACTAGAATATTATATCTAAAAACCCCATCTACAAAAAAAAGCCGGTTGTTCCTTCCTTAATTTCGCATATAAGACCTTATGCAACCTACTGGGTGATCTCCATAAACCCCATCCACAAAAAATGGGGGCTGTTCCCTGCTAAATTTCGCATAAAAGGTCTTATGCAACGTATTGTGTGAACGTATTAAGCCTTCTGTGTGGCTTACGCCCGTCAGATCGACCATAGACCGAATTTTCACACTAAGAATCAAAGAAAGACTAACAAATTTGGAGTCGGTACACATTTATCTTTTCAACGACTTCAAGGACGCGTATGATAGCATCCATCACCTAGACCTTTTTTAAAGCAATGAGCTCTATCACCTACTCTGAAGGAAACGCGATGTAACGTTTAGTTGGAAAAAAGCTCACACTGAACTTTTCCAAAGAGGTACTGGATCTTGTACAAGGTGACACACTTTCATGCGATTTCTTCAATTTTGTGCTGAAACATATAATGCGTTTGGCAGCAGTAAATACGGCGGGCACTGTCTACAATAAATGCATCCACCACCTGGGGGTAAGCAGAGAATATCGACATCATTGGTCGATCGTGCCGTTGTAGAAGAATTTACGGCAATTGATGAAGAGGCGAAACGCGTTGGTGTTGTAATTAATGCATGCAAGACAAGCCGAGTAATGTCTCCACAATGAATGAACGAATAGTAATGCACAAGTCAAAAGAATCTTCGAATTTCAGTCTTCACAATAGAGACGGCAATGAAGACCGCAACTCAAGTTTAAGAATCAAGTGATCGCGAATCCCAGAGCACTTGGACTGAATGACTCAAATAAACCAATGGCCGAAAACCCTAAACAAGCCGTGAGTTGGTAAAACGATGTAAATACTTGATAAAAGAGGTTAAAAAACAATAAAACCTCATCCAAGATATATGTAAGGTTTTCTTGAGTTTTAGATTGAATTGGACAAAAAAATGTGCCACAACTGCAATGCACAGAGCTTTCGTTTCTTTTTCAATTTACTTAATTGGAAATCCGATATCATATTACAACACTTTAGGTTCGATTATCTATTTTCCAAATGATAAAACCAAGCACTTTCGAAATTGGGAATAACCAGTCCGATAAACACAACGTAGATAGGTATGAACAAGCTGACTATGAGAGAGTAAAGAGTTTTCTATGAACTCTAAACAAATCAAACTTCGACAGTATGATGAATCGCACTGCACCAAAGAATTGTGGAAGTGAAATCTTTAGGAACAACGTCACCAACATAACTCACAACAACATTCACCAAGAACACGAACAATTTAAATTGTAAAGCAAACAAGTTTAAAAGATTTTTTTCGATAATTTACCATTAAAATTCAACCGATGACACATTCCTCAAACGAATATAAAAATAACCTTGTTATCTGGAACAATCCCTGAACCACAATATTAGTGATAGCCGGCGTAAAACATGTTTTAGGCAAAACACCAGTTACTAAACAAAAAATATTTCAAAGTTCATGCAGTTTCACTGAACCGCAACTAGACAGAGAAAATCTTACCTGTACTGCCAAACGGTGTAGTTGGCAGGATTTAAGCGGAGGGCATCTTTTGTTAGTTCCAGGGCACGCAACGACTTCTCTTTGTTAGCGAGAATGGCACGAAAGTAGTCATACACCTCACGGACTAAAACAGACGAAAATATAAGAAAAAAATTGACGCACTTAAGTATCACGAAGAAAATTTCGAGTTTCATTTACATTTTGGACTGTAGGCAATGGCAACCACGGGGTAATCGCCGTCATCTTGGGCAAGTGGTGTAACGTCGGCCCATTCTTTTCGCCGACTATAGGGTATCCAATCTGGAGAAAGGTCTTCATCGGAGCTATCACTCATAACAAAAAAATAAACTCCGTTATCAACACCGAAAATGAGTCTACCGTGCACGGCACTTTAATTGGATATGATATATGAATAAAAAATTATCGATAAAAAAGGTTTGACAAAATTTTCACGGCAAAAAAAATGCTTACTAGAATTGAATGTGTCAAAATTGACGTTAACTATCAGCTGATTGGAAATTCCAATATTCCAAAAGTAACGGAGTGGTTCGTTAGGTGAGGTGCTTATACATAATAGCGAATATATTATGGATGGGCAACTATGTACGAATGTACTAGAATGCAATGAATCTAATTAAAATTCATCATTTAAAAACAGAAAGGTTATTCATGCAATGCCTTAATTTTACTACGTAATTGTAAGCTTGTAATTTTTACGACGTCGTTTCATGACCGACCCTAAATCTGTACCACTAAATAATGCGGTAACCCACTGAATTGAATCTCAGTTTAGTAATTTATTTACTGCTAGAATACTGTTTCTTTTGATCTCTTTCCGTTCTACATATTTTTTTTTAGTTTATCGGATACGTTTGATGTGTGAAAGTGACTGATGAAATGTTAAAATAGCGTTTAAAAAATTTACAACGTTTACCATCTCGATTTACACACCAAATTCCTGTGAGAAAATTCCGATATTGTTGGAAAAGATTTCCCATACAAATTTTGACAGTTCATAATATCACGTAGTAATTTTATCACGTTTACAGCGTTTACTACGACTTTCCGACGTGGATACCCCTAGCATTGACTTATTATATATGAACTGCTAGTAGCCAACATACGTGAATGTTCTAAAACTACATACAAGCCTCATTAAGTCATTATAAATGTTCCTTTACTTCACGCGGATTTTATATAAATTCAATCATTCACGAGTTGGTTTTAAAACAAATCTTATGAGTTTTAAACCGCGCTTACCTAAAAATATTTTAATTTTAAATTAAAGTTTTCGAAGAAAATAATTTTTGATTTTTCAATGATCAAGATTTTTAACTTTCTCTTACAAAGAGAAAGATATTGTGTTCGTGAAAATTTTCGACCTCGAGATTTTGATTAATTCTAACATTGCGATGATAGCGGAACCCGAAACAGTGGTTTTCGGAATTCCGTCCGTCGGTTCGTCGGTCCGTCTGTCCGTACAGGTCAATCCAGCCTAAACTACTTGACCGATTATCTTCAAACTTCGTATCCAGCGTTTTTTTCATAATTCTAGGCCATTTTTTAACTCTCTCTTAGAAAGAGAAAAATATTGTTTTCGTGAAAATTTTCGAACTCGAGATTTTGATTGATTCTAACATTACGACGATAGCGGAACGCAAGAAAGTGGTTTTTGGAATTCCGTCCGTCGGTGCGTCGGTTCGTCGGCCCGTCTGTCCGTATAAGTCTCGACTTGACTTGACCGATTTTCTTCAAACTTTGTATTAAGCGTTTTTTTGTTCATATTTCTAAGTAATTTTTTTTTGTTTGCTTTTAGCCATGTTTAACCTAATACCTGCAATATAAAAATCATACATAACCAATTATCAATTTCCTCAAAAACGGCTCCAACGATTTTGATTAAACTTCTTATATGCTATAAGCGTATTAGTTTCAACAAAACTGCATACCCAGTTTTGTCGAGAAAATCCATATGACGGATTTTGCATCTAGGCCATATAAAGTAAATTGTCAATTTCTCGCAAATTATTTTGCCAAATTGAATGAAATTTAATATGTATACTAACGTTACTGCTTTCATGAGTTGCACATAGTTGGTTTCGACCAAACGGAATTTTCGGTTTTGGCCAATAGCGGAAAATCATTATTGTTCACATGGACACCGATTACTTTCACGGAATAAACGTTCGTATAATCACATTTCGACATTATTTATATCATTTTTAGCATCATTTATCAAAATAGATATTGTTGTGTATTTTGGCTAAACTAATAAAATCGTCATATTAAATCACTGTGAAAGAGAAAATTGCGTACGACCCAGCCGTGCACCCACCACTCGTTTTTTTTTTTTAAAGTAAGGATGCAGTTATAACTATCCTTGAATATCATCATGTGAAATTTTCTTTTACTCATTGCGTTGTTTTAATAAATTCAAAAAAAGTTGAGTTGGTGTAAAAACAAAGCTTACTCATTTTAGAACTTGATTATCCAAAAATATTTTGATTTAATTTTAATTCATAACATATTTCCTCACCCATAAAAGTTTTGTGGCTTTGTGTCAAATAAATCATCAACAAGAGTGAAATCTGTTACGATTGTCTGTTCCACAGCATATGCCAACTTGACAAATATAGAATTTATAGAATTGACACTTTCCGCCATTTGTTAAAGTAATAGTTGTGTTACTTACCTCAAATTTACACAATACAGGTGATTTCAGCTTGGCAGAAAATAAATCAAAACATAAAAAAAAATGTTCAATGCAAAGTAACTAACCATAGGATAATGTTTAACAATTTCATATTTGAACTTTATTCTTGTAAGCAAATATAAAACATAATACAGTTTAATATCAACCTTCTTTATTGAATTCACCAAAAGAATCCATATTTTTTTGATAACCGTGCAATTTGACGTAGCTTTACAAGTAATGCCGGCGAAAAACCACTTAATTTATCAAAGTCCATATCCTTATAATCTTCTGGCATAGTCTTATCGTCAGCCAAGAGTACTCTTGACATAAACACGGCATGACCGATTTGTACTGGGGCAATGCGGTTTATTTCTACCATAAACCTGAAATATGTAACATAAAATTGACCATTGTTTGCAAATGATTTATCCGAATAGTTCTGCAAAGACTTTGAATGCATCTGACAGAAGGACATTTTGTTTTTTTATTTAATTTTGCAAGACGAAGAATATTTCCGATAACTCAGCAGAACTTTTCTGATAACATTTTTTACCAATTTAAAATGCCTCACAATGTACTCACTTATGAAAACTGTATTCTCTAGTATCACATTTTACTGTCTCCAAACAGTCGATGAATTCATCATAGTAGTACTTCAAAAGATCGTAGTAGTGATTATCGAGAACGCTTATATCAACACTTGATAATAATATAAATACTAAATCATGTGCTAAGGACTCGTATTGGAGAATTTGGAAATCAACAATTTTAAGTTTGCTTGGTGCGCCATTTTGATCTGCAATTTAAAAAGAATTGGAGTTGTTACGAGTATTTTTATATATAATTTTGTTATATGAACATCATATGTATATGTAAAATATGTATAATGTATGAACAATTTCGTATCTTATTCATGAACACAAAAAATTGACAAAAAAATAGTTACGAACTGAAATTAGTAAACAATTATACTTTTAATTATTTATTAATCTCTCTATCACAGGAGGAGATTTTAAAGCCAAAACAAGTTCTTGAGGGTAGATAGACAATTACGAGGGGCATAGAACTACTGATAGATTGAGCGAAAAACATTGTTGACTTTGTTACTAAATATAGTTCAGCCGTATTTAAATGTAAATAAAGTGTGAGTTATCTTCAATCAATGGAATAAATAAGTTAAAAGTCAAGTTACATTGTTTTTAGAGAAATAAATTACAAACTTAACTAAAAATTCAATAATTGCTAATACATATTATAATAAAAAAAAAATCAAAAAAAAATTTCGAAAATATGTACAATTAAACGCTGTGTAGCTAATCAGTCACTCATTTTTTACATTAGTACTGGTATTTCATATGGAAAAGGGTGTTATATTAGTCATTGAAAAGCTAATTAGCGTTTATTATTACAGGGTAATGTTTACTTAAAACAAAGACGAAATGTTTGTTCAAAATATTAGGAATAGACAAAAAAAAGACTGTATTGCTCGGAATCAGCCTTTCCTTATTAAATTAACCAAAGTCGTCCATAAGCAATGTGTAAAAAAAAATCAGAGCAAGTTGCTTAATATAAAGTGCCCGAAGAAAAGGATAAAAATACATTCAGATGTTTTCAATAAATCAGCTGAGCTCAAAAAATGGAAAATCATTTGTCTTAATTTGACATTGACATTGCCATTGACATCACAGTACTTCGCACATGAATGCAACGAACTACAGACACATAACAGCACTGCCGACTGAGGCCATCGGCTGGGACAGAGCAAGACAATAATACAACAGAGAGAGACAGATGGACACGTAGAAGGGAAGCCATATAACATTGTCGCATATTACCGCACAGATGGCTTCGGATAAGCTGGCGATTTTTGTAGAAAAAGAATGCTGCCAAAGTTCGGGATGGAACCCGCAGCGTTTGGCTTAGCAGTCAACTACGCATTCCTCTGAGCCATGGCCACCTGCTGTCTTAATTTGAGTTTAATGCCAATTAATAAAAGCACTCAAGCACACAATTTGCATTTCCGCTTCGTTATGGAAAAGAAGTTGGCTGAAACTAGAAGTCCAACGGTACTGTATTCCAACTTACCATATGAAAACATAACGTTGTTAATCCACAAATCGTTGTGAGCTAATGTCGTGAAAAGTCCATCTTCACATTCTACGTCATTGTCCATATATTTCTTTGTATAAGCATCCAATTCTTTAAAACGTTCAGCTGTCTTAATATCATCACCCATGGCCATATCAATTTCTGAAAATGTTTGCTTCATTCAAAAAAATAAAAAATAAAAATAAATAAATAAATATATAAAAATCCAACAGCCACTTGCCACGAACGCATTTATTTAACTAATCAGAAGAAAAACCATTTATTCATTGAAAATACGTTCATGCAAGTAAAAAGTTTTGTTTTTTGGTATTAACGAAAAGCACCTACCTCTTCAAATTGTTTTTCCACCGCAGGATCCATATCCTTTCCCATGTTAAAGCGGGTAAAATGTGGTCGAATTTCACTATCGAACTTTTCTGGTTGCAACTTCCTCATTGCTATAGGCAGAGCATGGTATTTGGCTATATACTTGAGTACCACCTTCGTGTGGTCATAGTCAAACATAACTTGCCTTGTGCCTGCTTTAAAGCCACTGGTTTGAAGATTTTCCAATACTAAGACTGCGTTACGATCGAGCTTTGAAGCATTTTCTTCTAGTGAAATACGACAGCCATACGACTTTGCAAATACCTCAATTAAATCTTCTTCTGGAACACCAACGTCCAATTGCAATTGACGGAGGCTTGGTGCGACGTTCATATAAACTGCATTCTCCCTAAGAGCTGTAATTTCGGGTTTGAAAAGAGCCCAGAACATTTCATTTGTCAGCGGTGGTAGTTTAGCAACTAAGGGCATATCTTCAATTGTTCCATCGGGTTGTCGAATTTTAGCACTTACGGCTATCATCAAGCTGCCATAGTTATCACCTGGCTTGGTAAGATATCGACATGAATATGATACCAACTGCCCTCCATTTAAATGTGGCTCCACAAGTTTGCCGAAGTCAACGATCTCTGGTACCGTGTCCATCTGTAAGGTGAGATAGTTTTGCTAAATATTCTTTAATATGTACTTAAACTTGTTAAAAAAAATGTTATGAAACAGGGCATAGATTTTTCTCACAAACATTCAAGTTTCAAATCAAATTTGGTCGGTTGTGGACTTTCCTGGCCTAAAACCACACTGATAATGGCCGATCAGGTTGTTGGTAAACGGCTTCAGGCGTTTACATCATTCCTCCTAAAGTTTTCCTATACTTGGATACAGATATATGATACAGATCGGGGGTTCCGCTAATCTACCACGTCTTCAACCGAACTGTGGACAGGCCATACTACTTTGCATCAAATATTTTTTCGAATATTTTAAAATTTTACCGAAAAACTTTTTTTTACTGAAAATGCCCCTGCTTTGCTTTGCCTATATATTTTGTTCAGTCGTTTTTTCAAAACTTCTAACGGTTTGGCCAAAAACTACGGTTTTCTAAAAAGGGGGCGTGGCAGAGGGCAGCTTTCAAAACTGTTTACATGTACTTTAGATTAGTCGAGTCTGAAGTAGTCTGATTAAAGTTAAGGCTTTCCCACTTTAAATATGTAAATGTTGGAGATCCAACATAATTTTGATAAGATAACAGAAAGGATAAAAAACAAGGAAATCTTAAAATGTATCACAGATAAACTTGGGTATGTATAATCTCGTAATTATTCTACGTAAAGAGTTGTTTAATTTACATAATACAAATCTTATCTAAGAACACGTATCCCTGTTACTTACTAAAAATAAAACGTAAGCTATAAAGTGAAGTCATAATTAATGATAGTGAAATCTACTTTCTTATCATCTTTGAAAACGTAGAAAGACAATGTGTCAGCAAATTACGTATGTTACTTGAACATTATAAGCGCTCCCAAAATTATAGATGAGCCGGCGAATTGGCATCGACAGATTTTAATAAGTTGCAAAATATTTCGTTTTTTCTACAATAAATGGATATACCCAGTAGAGTTGAATATATCATCCAGATCAATGTCTAGGCTGATGACACATGAAATCCTATCGTTAATCAACGGGTTATCTCTTAACTACTTAGTTAAAAAAAAAAGTACTACAAGAAAACATTTTGTTTACGGATGAATAATAAAAAAAATTTATCGTCGAAGAAGTTTTTACCAAAAAATTGATAGATAAGAGTTTATGCCTTGTCATCCAAGGAAGCAAAAAATACTGTTCATCATCATAATGGTTTGGTGGGGGTTATCTCACCATGATGTTACATTTTACAAAAAAAGGTGTCTAAACAGGTGCAAACGTTTATCGGGAAGATGTGTTAGAGGGTCTTGTGAAGATACTTGAAATACCATATTCAATAAATAAGAAGGTAGGGTCTTTCAATATGACTATGCTAGGTATCAACATCCCAAATTTTATATCAGCAGGAGATTGGCCGTCGCCGGGAAGTCAAGATCTGAATCAATTGGATAAAGGAACCACGCGTGACAGAAGATGCACCGTAAGGGTCGATACTTGTTGTTCGGGAGAGAATATCGCTGCCGTAGCTGAAGTGGCATGGAGGAGCCACGTTTGAAAAAGCCGTGTGAACCATATCCTTATCACCCGCGTCAGAATTGACTAAATTTTTTTTTGCTGTATTGCGTACTGTATATAGTTCTTTACGCTTTGATATCATACATGCTGCGATGAGGGTATGCTGTCAACAAGAAGGATACAAAAAGTGTTAATAACTTTGGGGTAGTAAAGGTCTTTGTCTACCTAGGCCCCTCTATTCATTTTGACAACAACTTCTTTTGGGTCGGTACAAAAACACTCTTATGTGGGTTCCGATCATAGCTGATGCATCTTTCCCGCACCCTGCAGCTAACGAACAACAGCATTCTCACCCTATTAAAAATAAAAACTTCTAGTAGTTAGTTGGATCCCGACCTCTTGTGAATGTTTGTCACACATCCAAGTGTATAAAACTTTCATGAGAAGCTTTGGAGTCATCGGTAAATTAAAGGTTCCATTCCCTATGGCAAAAATATAACATCACACTCAATATTGAATGTAGAAGCTGTGCTTGAGGCTCTGTGTGCGCTGTATCGACAGATAGTTCATAACTTTTTTAAAACAGCCGAAAACAGATGGAGAAACCATACTTAAATCACACATCATATGAATGAATATCTGATAACGTTACAACTTGATAAGGAAACCAGAACTCATATGCAGATCACTTAAGGTGGTGTCCAGGGTATTACCAATTATTACTGGGCACTGTTATATCGGCAATCATGCGTTTGACGTAGTATACCACACAAGCTGTAAGAAGGTGGGGGAAAGAATACTATGCCATTACCAGCCTGTTACGTGACATCAAATAGTTACACCATTCTTAATTGCTACAAATAATAGCACAACAATTTTGGTATCTAAATAACGCACATTAGTTTAATTGTGTTTCATCTTGTACATACGAAATATGTTACTAACTAACAAACTACAGAGAGATTTTGCAATAAGCGGAACACACAAGTAGAAACCAACCTCAACGAACTTGAATTGTACAACTGATAGCAGCTTTGGTCCGGATTACTTCGGACTAGAGGAGATTCATTCTGAACTTTTGCAGTGTAGCGTCTTCTAAATTCGTTAGGAATAAATTAAAAAGATGGTCTATGAATTTGTATGCACAAACAAAATGGGAACTGTGTAATTTATTTTCACCTTGTATATAAAGCTATGAAACAATTGAATTCCGATAGTCTTAAATTAAGTAATCAGGAATCTATAATTACGACCATTATTAACAAGTCATATGAGATTAACTTTTTATTATTTTTATAAATTTCTATTTGATACATCCATTCCGGATAATAATTTAAGAGCATAACTTTAGGCGCGTTTAGTGCTCCGTTCTAACTGAACGCGCTTACACACTACACGAATTAAAACATTTAAACACTAGGATGATGTCACAGGCAAAATAAATATAATGCGTCTAATAAGTATACATATAAAGGGTAGTCCAAGTTTTTTGCCCAACTTAATTTGACATTTTTTTGTTTCAGTGTTTGATAAATTAAACCATTAAGAGGTACTTAATTGAGCAGCGCGGTTATATTGTTAATACCTGTTAGGAAAATGGACGTTCAAATCAAAATGCATTTCGTGTACTTCGTGATAATTTTTGTAATCATAATTGACCAAATGTGTCCACAATCGGGAGAATAGTGTGCAAATTTCAGCAAAACAGGTCTTTAGGAAATGTGAAAACACTTGTGCATGCTCGCGCAGTTCGTTCTGCGGAAAACATTGCTATTTTTCGCAATAGTGTGGCATCTCATTCAACATCTCACGAACATTACTGATGCTAATTTTGTAAAAGGATTTGAATTTGTACGCTTGCAAGGTTCAATTGACCCAAGAATTTTTGCAAATGAGAGTCTATACGAGTGATTGTTCAAAAGTCGATGCATCCATAAAGAGTGACTGTTTGGTGCGGTTTTTGGGCTGGCGATGTCATCGGGCCGTACTTCTTTGAAAATGAGGTATATCAAGTAGTTACCGTGAATAGTTTTCGCTTCCGCGAGATGATAATGATTATCTTGCGGCCAGAAATTGAAAATAAAAACGATTCAAGAGTTAAAGCACATAAACGACACCAACCATCGTCTTCGTATTATCAGTTTCTTAGTTATAAACGATTAAAACCTGACGGTATTTCGTCACAAAACAAAGTTCAACAGCAATGATCACTTTCACCAAAAAATAAAAATATATTTAGTTTGATTGAAGTCTCAAGTTTGGATTTTATGCGATTGAAATATTTGTCATTTTAGTGGAGGAAATGTTTTAGTTTCAATTGTAGGAATTTGCTTTGATACATAGTGTATGAATATATGTTATATGCACGGTTTCAGATGCAATGATTGTGTGCACATCCGTTTGTGTCGGTGTCGCTAGTCTTTTTTCATTAATGCTGAGTGCTGAAATAAAGCTCTTTCATTATTATTTAATGAAGTCAATGATAATATTTTATAGGGATGAACAAATTAAGTCTATAAACGAGCGGAAATGGACACATATTATGGTGATTCGTAACTGATATATTAGGGTTACATATATTACATCAATTTAATTGGGGTAAGTTACAATAATACATGACATCTGTCCGGAAGACGGCGTTACAACTAGCATGAGAACAAAACACATAATGGAAATGAAATTATACCTCCAAAACTGCTTATAGGAATCGTTGAAAAATCCCGTTTCATATAGGTGGAACGACAAACAAACGAAAGCACCCTGGGTCGGGCTTTCTCACAACCATTAATGAGTGTGTGTGTACTTCTTGCACGATGGCGGGACGTCCTTTTTTTATGCCGACTCTGAACGGTGAATTTGAGATAAGCTTTTCCTGACGATTGATACTGCTCGGATGACTTGTCAGATCATCACGAGAGGAGGGCCAGTGAAAAATCATTAAGGTGTTACTACGGCTCGGAATCGAACCCAGACCTTCTGCGCAGCAATTCATCGCACTAACCATAGCGCCACTGAGCCCCCGACAAACATTACTTCACAAAAATAAATAATGATCGGTGAAAAATAAAAAGGTGATTTTCAGCGAAGATTTTAATTAAAAATTAAAATATTTTTGGATAATCATGTTCTAAAATTCATAACCATTGCTTTAACATCAATTCACTAATGGTTGAATTTATAAAAAAAAGCCGCGATGAGTAAAAAAAAACTTCAAATGATAAATTTCAATGATAGCTACAATTGTTTCCTTATAATCACAGCATTTTTGATGACGTAGTCACTTGTCAATTATGTTTTAGGAGCCAAATAAGCTGAACACCGATATCTTCTTGTTATCTTTTCGCAAAAGTTACGACATTACTTTAGGGACCACTCCGCAGCCGATGTTGGTACAAATATTTAAACTAAAATTGCAATTTTATATTTTGTTAAAGCAAGAGGGTAATTTAATAAATCGTTATCAAACCTCAACCTGATAACACTTGCAAAAATCTAGTTCACAAACACTTCATATTGTTATCATCAATTGACCACTTTACAGCCATGACTAAAACACATATTGTCTAGACTTAAGATCTTCACTTCGCACTTAAGTCTTGGGGCAATATTACATGAATATCCGCTCAAATCAGTTACCCGATATACGCTACGCACGCATTCATCGAAGATGATCATATTTATATTTTTGTGACATATTGTGGGTGGTGCAAAATGAGTTAGAATAAGCTGCGTCCTCATTTTCGTGGTGGTGTATCTATCTCTATTTGACAATTCAAATACACAAATTGTAATTCTCATTAGCGAGATTTTAACGATCGCCCTTGAATGATAGTGTGCTTTAGCAGTGCACAATATTTAGCAGTGCACAATATTAGAAAGATCAATAAACATTAAAACGTTTATAGTTGGAAATCTTTTTTTTTTCGTTTGGCAATTATTTGCAGTTCAACATAATTACATAAACAATAATTTTTTTTTATCTTATCAAAACACTTAAGCTTACGTCAACGTACCGCGAAATAAATGTGTTGTGTTGCTCAGATAATTCCAAGTATCAAACTATATCAAGCGATGTTTCGCGTCCAACTAAATCGAATTTTCCACTTCCTAGTTGATTCTAAACTTATGAATTAAATTTTAGCGCTCACACAGATACACTAAACAAAAACAAACTGCACGAGATAATGGTAAGTGAATTCAGAGTTGCCATCTAGAACTGGTCTGAAAATATTAATCAATGACGGGAATGTTTGCTCGCTAATGGATTCAATACGCATATATAAGTTCTGCACGGCCAAATGAAATACAGGTTAATCTAAAAAAATGCATTATTTCGCTTTAGAAATCTAACAAACTAAAATCGCGAATTAAGGTTGTACGCAAAGTTATAAAAAAAAAACCAAGCACAAACCTAACTTAGCACATTCCCCATATCCAACAGTGACCCCCAAATAAGGGAATTGTTTGTTCTATTTTTTTTAATTGTACCTTTATTGTTTCCCGGAAAAAAGTGAAGTTATCAGTTGTGTTCATTCAAAATCTGGTCAAATAATTTGAATGCCACCAGTTTTTCGGCCTTCGATTTTAAGCTGATTAAATTTGGTACTCACGCAAAACAAATGTACCAAAAATTCAAAATCCACCCATTAACATTAGACGTTTTGAAGTCTGGTAAAAATAACGGGTGATTAAGTTTTAAGGGCATTTCTAAATTTCAGACTAACTCAATTTGAACCATGGAAAGATACACAATCGAGCACCGCGTTAAGGTTATTCAGGCTTATTATGAAAATGGGCGTTCAATTCAAAATGCTTATCGTGCAGTCCGTGATTTTTTCGGTCAATTTAATCGTAAAATTTGCGTGCAATCGGAAAAATCGTGCAAAAATTTGAGCAAACGGGGTCTGTAGGAGATGTGAAAACAGCAGTGCATGCTCATACAGCTCGTATTGTAGAAAACATTGCTGCTGTTCGCGATAGTGTGGCTGGAGAGCCGTCCACCTCAACTCGTCGTCGTGCCCAACAATTGCACCTTTCACGCTCGTCGTTGATGAACATTATGCATAAAGACTTGCATTTACACACTTGCAAGGTGCAATTGACTCAAGATTTTATTTCAAGCGTCGTCAATGGTCAGAATGGTGACAAAAAATGGCATAATAACAGTTTGTGTTCAATTTTCGAAGAAAATCATCTTCAGTGATGAGGCACATTTTCACCTCAGTGGATTCGTCAATAAGCAGAATTGCCGCATTTATACCTCAATTATGTCTCAGCGTCATCGAAAATTCCGACCATCGTATGGAGGTGTGCCGCCGAGGTCGCGGCGGCCATTTGGGCGATATTTTATTCCATACATAATTAAACCATACCAATGTTATCAAAAAAAAAAATTAATGAAAATAATTTCTTAAATAATTTGTGTTTTATTCTCTATTTTATTTATATTAAAACAATGCGGTTCCTGGGAAAGTTTAACTAAAACAAATGATTTTTGGTAAAAGTTGAGAGGGGCGCTTTTTATGGAGAAATCTACTCCACCTTATAGTTAGCTAGGAATGGTTCAAATTGACAAGCGAAAATCAGACAAAGTCCACAGTTCCACGTGGTACCACAACCGACCTCTTCTGTTCAAAGTGTTCAGGGGTATCGAGTCCAGCCAATGTAACCTTACCTTACCATGCTGTCGACTTGAGTGTTTTGCACAAGGCACTCAAGAATCATCAAAAAGAAATCGCATGACAATGTGCCGCCTTATCTAAATCCTTATGTTAATCCTTTGTCCATCGAAATCCTGTACGGACTGATGAGTTTGTGCATTATAATTGCTCAGTATAGTTCGTTTCTATAAATGCTGTCGTGTGCATCTTTAAGATCGAAGAATAGGTGGTGGGTATCGATGTGTATTTCAAGGGTACATTTTTCCAGGAGCTGTCAAAATGTAAAATTGTTATTAGTTGTGGACTTTCTTAACTTTCTTTCTTCTTAATTAACGCTGATAAAGACCGTTCAGGTGGTTGGCGATCACATTTTACGGCAGATAGAATCTTGTAGCGATGTTGAGGAGAATTATTACTGCAGTTGACTTTTTTCAAAAGGGCTGCACCTATACTGTTTAATGTTTTCATTTTTTTTCCGCGAGCGGGTATAGTTAACCCAAAGAACAACCCGCAACTGCTGCAATTTATTAAATAACCTTGGAAGTTGGCCTAGAATGAGAGTTGTCGTTGGCCTTTCATCTCTTCCGCTACCGTCTCTGTTTAAGGAGCTAGACTAACCCTGGAAATTCCTAAATGACCTGTTGTTTGAATAGGTCTAGGTAGCCCAATCGTGTTGTTCACTTTGTCCATTCAAAACGCTACGGTACTGTAAAAGGACAATGTCCCATAGTGTGAGGATACATATTTCACCCCTCTCATCTGATGAAGGCAAGACTTTACACAGGGGTTGAAATCCTTTCTACGGTCAATATTCCAGAAACTCGGCGGTCACAGTGAGATGGCTTAGAGTCAGAATTTGGTAGGGTAGGAGAAGGTATGCATCAGCTAGGTAATGATTGTATTGCCTACAATTATAACAATCGACCGCATCAAAAGCGGATAAGCATATTCTTGGTACGGGCTATGGAGACAATGGTTCAATCACGAACATCATAAGGGGTTCATCGACATAGAACTGGTGAAAAAATTGCACATTAGACGCATAGGACGTTTAATATGACTAGGACATGTAAAGCGAATGTTCATCAATTATCTGCCTGGAAAGTTTTCGATTCCTAGTCACGTTCTGGAAATTGGACACTTCCAGTACTTGACTAGGAGGCGGTAAGCTGTGGATCAAGCTTATTGGAGTGGCATGTTAGTTACACTTTTTAGACAAAAAACGAAAATCATTCCAGTAAAAAACCAACGCACATCGGTACGTCCTCTTTTCTACTCCTCTATTAGGGTATTCATAATCTCTTTAGCGCATGCCAATCAAAAAAAAATTCTTTAAACCAGGGGTTTCTCGCCATCTCATTTTTTGTAGAAGCTTAGGGTTGTAGTTTCGGTGCACCTTTCTTTTTAAGCGTTCTTAAATTCCAAGTTATTTTTTTTATGTTGCATAACAGTTATTTCATTCCTTTCCAAAGCTATATTGACTGTAGGACCAGGACCGCGTTATTATGACCAAGTCATTATGACCAAACTTTTAGTGTTGCTACTTCTTTTTGGGTGGACGTATATTTTTAGTAATATGCATGCCTTTTCTTTAGCAATGTAACGATACACATCTGACTCTATTTCTTAATTGCACATTCTAATGATGCCATTACTTTTGCCACACACTGTTCATTAAAATTTATTTCAAATTTTTACATAATTCTTTGAAAAAAAAAAAACACTTCAAACGTAATAAGTAGGTAAATACTAAAATATCAATCTCCATCATTTGTTTCACCAAAAGAATCCGTATTTTTTCGCCAATCTTGCAATCTGACGCAGCTTTACAAGTAATGCGGGCGAACAACCACTCAATTGTTCGAAGTCCATATCTTTAAATTCTTCTGGCATAGTCTTATCGTCAGCCAAAAGTACCCTTGACATAAACACGGCATGGCCGATTTGCACTGGGGCAATACGATTTATTTCCATCATAAATCTAAAAATGTAAAAAAGTATTGAAATTGCTCATGTATTTGGAAAAAAAATCGATTTCGGCGTTTATGATCAATTAAAAACAATTTATCTGTAGAGAATTGTCAAAACGTTTATTTTGCAAGTTTTCAGAATGAAATTGCGAAATTAGAAAACAAAGATCGCAAAAATGTTCTGACAATTTCCCAATTGAAAATGCCATATACTTACTTATGAAAACTGTAGTCTCTAGTATCGCATTTTACCGTCTCCAAACAATCGATAAACTCATCATAATAGTACTTCAAAAGATCAAAGTAATGATTATCAAGGACGCTTGTATCAACACTTGTTAAAAATAAAAATATTAAATCATGCGCTAAGGACTCGTATTGGAGAATTTGGAAATCGACAATCTTAAGTTTGCTTGGTGCGCCGTTTTCATCTGTAATTAAAAAAAAAACAGTGGAGTTACTTAACCAGAGTTGTAACTGTAGGCCATCCGTTGGTTTCTTATTGAATGTTTTGTTAGTTTTAAGGGAATTCCGATAGAAAAGAAACTTATGAAGAGGAGGAAGGCTTTAAAAGCATACAAATTTATTTATTTATTTAACTACAAATACAAAAATTGATCACAGTTAATTAATAATTTAATTATTGGTCATTCATATTTTTATAAGTCAAGGAGATCTTAGCATCATCTGCATACAGGTGAATGTTTCTGAATTTGAATGTAAAAGGTAAACCATTTGTAAATAGCACGAACAAAAGAGGTCCCAGTTGACTACCTTGAGGAACTCAAGACTTTACATTGGTAACTCTGGATATATGACATATAAACTTAACATATTGTACACGAGATGACATGTTTCATTTAATCCGTAACAAATATTTTGGTGACAATCCAATACGGCGAAGGTTTTTTATCAACATGCGGTGATTTATTTAATCAAAAGCTTTAGAAAAGTCAGTGTAAACTACATCAGTCTGCTTTCCATTTTGAAGTCCACTGGATACAAGCATGGAAAATTCTAGAAGGTTGGTAACTAATGATCGGCATTTCACAAATCTATGTTGCATTTGACAAATAAATAGTATCAACTTATAAGCTTAAGTATTCAATGCATGAGAACAGAGTTGCCAATATCAGAGGGCGTACATTTCAGGAAAATGCAGCTCTTGACATTTGACTGCAAATACTGAAAATACAAATAAATACGTTAATGGAACACCATTATATAATATACACATAAGCTTTTGTTCTTGACATCAAAGAAAATAAAATAGCATCTCAAAATAAGATCCGAAATGGTAGGACAAACATGGTGTAACTCATAATGGCAAACGATTGTCGCACCATCTCACTCTTATAATTACCACAATATGCGAAAAAGCAATGACCCAAAGAACTGCCAGAACAATTAAATATCATTGCTACTATTAGGGCCAAGGAAAAAATGCTCTTAGGTTCGCTGAAGTATTCAGGATCCCCAAACTCAGCAGGAGAAGTTCGACCAAATGTGTTTTTTTTTCAGATATCATGTTTTTTTTAAAACGAGTCCAAAACAGAAACCTGAAAAATTACGAATGAATGAAACCTAAAATGATCAAAATTAGTTATCGTCTCATACGTGACTGATAAATGTTGATTTGGTATGATTGCATACGAGATTCGAGTATCGAGTATAAAATTTTGGTATCCTGTCATCTGTTATCGAGTATATTTTCATACGGTGGGGTTTGTGGTGTCGAGTGGATTTCTACAAGCTTACCAGACTGGGAATGCGTAAGCCCATGCTGTATATGAAATTTATGAAAAGAAGATTGTTATCAAATGTAGAAATTGAAAATCAATTTTCAAAAAAAAAATCCCTATTGCGTAGGGCATGTTTGTATGTAGCGTGTTTTGACAAGGTGACTGTTTCAAAGCAGTCAACTTGATACAGGCGGTGTTTCCAATCCTGTTTAGGATTATAGCAAACGCCAGAATTCGAGTACATAAAACATATACTCAGTTGAATTGAATTGGCTGTTTCCTTATTAAGGCGATTCGCAATAACGTTTTTTAGGGCGATGGATAATGACAAAACCCTGACTTTCGAGGCTTACTTCCTTAATGACATGTAAATGGAGAGCTCGCTAATGTGGTCCCGTGATACCAGAAGCAATCGATTCGCTAAGGCTAGTATTATAGTACCGCCACCATGGCGCCTGTGACAAGAGACTAATTCGTGACGGGTACGTCAAATATATTCCAGAGCTGATGTTGAAAAGCAAGCATATTTAGTTTTGTAGAAGGTCTTGGTTAGAGATGAAGTTTAGTTAGTTTTAAGATAGATTGTGTTTTTTACTAAATAAATTAAAATAAAATCAAAGTCAGTATAAACGTAAGATATATGTATATGTACATAGATAACCATCTGAGCCGAAAGGCAATTATTAAAACTGTTAGAGATTAGCCAAGAATGCCTATCTGATTATAAATTAATATTTTTGTACTGCCTAAATGATAAGAGTACAGAATTTAACACGTATCAACTGGTATACTTCTTGTCATATCAAAACCCTTCACAATGACTAAACTGTTGGACGAAATCAATAGTGAATTTGTGAAATAAGTGGTTAGTGTCATAAATGTCACCTCGCCAGATAAAAATTTTAAGAACCTCATGGTGTAGGAAAGAAAGACACATTTTTCTAAAACGAAAGGCTGTTGGCAAAAATAGTCTGAAGTTTGGGAATGTGTCCAGTAATTGCGGAAGTTGCGTTGCGTCAATTGCAAGGATAAAAAATTAACCTGAGAAGTACAAATGCTTACGGTTTTTATAGACTCTAACTAATTTTTATATGTTAAGGGCCGCCTATATTGCATATCTGTAGCTAAGTCAGAAGTTAAAAACAAGGCAACCTGTAAGCGCTTACAAAATGTGTATCTTCGTGAATCTGTAGCTTGAAGTTGAACGAAGGGCCACTTCATGCAAGAAACGTATCTCTCTTTTGACAGCAATACAAGATACCAGCTACAGATGCGTATTCTGGGCGGCCCTTTTTTATTTACAAAAAATAACAAGTCCACAGTGCTACAAACTGAAAACTAAATACAGTCGTTGAATCAGAAGAATCCATGCGTCTTATTGCCATTATAATTGCTTCAGATGTTTTATGACAACATCTCATTACCTCTATTGCTAAATCTGTGGCGTCTATATTAAATTATTAATTCCGGTCCATTTTAATGTGTTACTGTTGGTATTTACAAAAAAATGGTTAACACTCCAACTTACCATATAAAAACATCACGTTGTTTATCCACATATCATAGTGAGCTAACGTTGTGAAAAGTCCATCTTGACATTCCTCTTCAGTGCTCATATATTCCTTAAAATACAGATCCAATTCCTTAAAACGTTGTGCTGTTTTAGTATCATCTCCCATGGCCAAAACGATATCTGCAATTATTTGCTTATGAAACAAACAAAAAATTAATTTGAAACGTTTTAAGATAAAAAAAACAACTCTCACCTCTTGCATTTGCTTTTCCAGCGTCGGGTCACTATCCTTTGATATATTAAAGCGACCGAAATGTGGACGAATTTCCCTGTCGTACTTCTCTGGCTGCAAGTTTCTCATTGCTATTGGCAGAGCGTGGTATTTGGCAATATACTTTAGTACCACCTTTGTGTGCTCATAGTCGAACATAACTTGACGAGTTCCTGCTTTATAGCCGCTGGTTTGAAGATTCTCCAATACTAACACTGCATTACGATCGAGCTTTGAAGCATTTTCATCCAGTGAAATACGACAGCCATACGACTTTGCAAAAACATCTATGAGATCTTCTTCAGGAACACCAGCGTCCAATTGCAATTGACGGAGACCTGGTGCGACATGCAGGTAAACTGCATTCTCCTTCAAAGCTGTTATTTCCGGTTTGAAAACAGCCCAGAACATTTCATTTGTTAGTGGTGGTAGTTTTGCAACTAAGGGCATATCTTCAATTGTTCCATTGGGTTGTCGAATCTTAGCACGCACGTCTATCATCAAGCTACCATAGTTATCACCTGGCTTGGTTAGATATCGACTTGAATAGGATACCAACTGCCCTCCATTTAAGTGTGGCTCCACAACTTTGCCCAAATCGATGATCTCTGGTACCGTGTCCATCTGTAAATATATTTTTGTAAATATTATTTAACACATTGGACAAATATTTTGTAGTGCAACAGAATCGTAAGTTCCTACAGCTTATCTGTGTTGATAGAAAACAACCTACAAATCCCTACGCATGGGAATGGACTTAGTATCATTGACTTCGCTACAGGCCAATTCAGCACACGGTTACTTCACCATAAAATCAATAACAGGATACGCCGGCCGGTCTCCGAAAAACAAACGGTCAACAAAATTGTTCACAATATTTGTCCGATCAAAAGAAGGGACCTTCTGAACTAAAGAGTTTCAAGGTGCGCCATCTTTTATGTCGCTATGTAAATATTAAATTACTTTGTCATTAATTTACCGCTTGCCTTGAGCACGTCAATTCAATAAAATTGTTATCATGAATCACTTTACACAAAAATAACTCGTCGAGTGAAGATCATGCCAGTCTTGCTTTACGTCGGTGAAGTATGGAAAGGATCAAAAGCAGATGCAGAATATCTTGGTCGTTTTTTACTTCGAAAAATCGGTAGTCGCATTTGCGTTGACGTGCTATGGAGACGAAGATTCAATAGAGAACTTTACGAGCTATAGACCGAAATAGACTTTGTAAAAAAAATAAGCATTGGGCGCTTAAGATATCTAAGAAATGTAGAGCGAATTGACATTAATGCTCCGCAGAGTCTTCGATTCCCAATCGGATGTTGGACGTAACCTTAAGTGGCGCACACAAATTCAAACCGACCTCAACTAACTTACAGTTAGCAACTGGGATAAATGGAAAGGAATGTTGATTGATGTCTAGATTTATTCTGGAATGTAGCGTTACTTAAGTGTGTTAGTAAGAACAAGAGACGCAGTCACAGGTCATATTCTATTTCGGTGTCGATTTCGAGAGCACCGGAAAATGTCGATAACTGCATTTCAGGCATAAGATGAAATTACCCGTCTCCTTTTTAATCAACTTAAATATTTAATCACATATTATTCTTATTTCATGAAATAAGAAATATTATAAGAAATCATTACCAAATCTCAACTTGATAATGAAAAAAAGATACGAAGAATTGTGCGATTTGGGTTCACAAGTAGTTTGAACTTTGAAACATTATATTCAACTGTCAAATAAACAACGACACAAAAAACAAGTCATATAATATACTAAATAATTGAGATATTGTGATGAAATGTATTTGAGGTGTATATATGGTCCAATCGCACGTTTGGCATAAATTTCGTACTACTTGGTCACTTTTGGTAGATGCAATGGAGTCTCTTGATACACATGTAGGTTTGTCAGGTTAGCCTGTCACTAAGCCAAATATGAACTTAAAAGAGCAGAGCTTTTTCGAAAATGTTTTAGAACTTTACATGATCAAATGGCTTAAATTCTGAAGTTATTTTGATCATGTAAAAGCGTGGGGCAAGATTTTACGCAAAATTAACCACTGAACTTGATTCGTGTATTGATAGATTCCCAATTCCTATGAATGTCGTGGAATCGACTGATTTGGTTTATTTTGAACTAAATCGCATCTGGCTGTGTTATTTTAGGTGCTTTAATCGGTACATTGTCTCACTGGCGCAGTAACATTCAAAAGTGAATATGCTGACTCAAATTAATCCACTATAGCACGAACAGCCTGATTTAGTTTTTACGACCGAAAATTTCAGTCACCGCTCTGAAAGTTGCGACCAATAACTCATAATTTCGGTAATAACTTCACCACTTTACAAAATCTAAGCTTGACTGACTTTATGCCACTAGAATTAATATCTTCACTTCGCACATTTGTTTTCGTTCAAGGCAATAGGCTGATTTAGACGACCATGCTAAGAAGAAATCGAAGAAGATTATACTTATATAGATGTGACTCACTGTAGGTGATGCAAAACATGTTAGGGTGACTGCGTTATTTTTTTCCCGAGGTTATAACTAAGTCTAATTGAAATACACAGATGGTGTAGTTATCATTAATGACATTGCGCATTTTTCGTAGATATGCTTGTAAATGCAAAACTTTTTTCTCACAATCATCGTCTATTTACAGACATTTATTTTCTAAATTTCCGAACGTCAAATTACCAAAATATAAATATGTTTCTCAGCTCAGATAATTCGAAGCACAATAAAAAAATATTAAACTCTATCAAGCGATGCCTCGCGTTTAACTAAATTTTGTATGCCACACCATAGTTAATTTTTAACTGCATTTATGTTGTGCTATACAGATACAGCAAACAAGAACAAACGGTACGTAATATCTCATCAAGTAAATTCAGCGTTGCCAGCAGACATTGGTTTGAAAATCAGAAATCATAAGAATACGATTCTACCAGGCGTATCAAAAATAAGTTTGATATGCTTATCTTAATGGTTGAATGCAACGAAACCGAGGGGCGCGGTGGGCATGGCAATCAGTAGCCGAATTCAAGCTCTAGGGACTGTAGCGCGTAGATGAATATACAATATTAAAGGTCGATTACTGTGACGATGACAAAGTTACGTGAAATTTTCGGGAAAGACAATGTGCCAACAAAACGCACTATTTATCGTATAGTGAATGATTTCGAAGAAAGAGGGTCTGAAGATGGTAGGCCCACGCATGGACCACAACGTACTGCAAGATCGGCTGAAAATATTACTGCTGCTCAAGCAAGTGTTCAAAACAATCCATCAACCTCAATTCGATGCCGTGCTCAGGAGCTTGGTCTTTAAAGAACAACTTTGGCCACAATTTTTCACAAGAATTTGCATTTGTTTCCATTTAAGACTAAGTTGATACAGAGCTTCTTCCGCAAGACTATTTACGCCGCCGTACATATGCCAATAGGATGTTACAGTTAGCCCGTGACAACCTCGATTTTCATGAAAAAATCATAATGAGTGACGAGGCACATTTCATTTGAATGGATATTTTAATAAACAGAATAGTCGGTTCTGGGCAATGGAAAACCCTCAAGTTATTCATCAGTCACCTTTGCATCCATTAAAAGTTACAGTCTGATGTACAATTTGGTCAGCAGGAATCATTGGACCTTACTTATTTGAGAATTTAAACGGCGTAACGGTAACTGTCAATGGGGAGCGATATCGTGATATGATTGACAACTTTTTAACGACACAACTGCATGATGGTTGGGTGTTGTAGAACGAGGGTACACTCTGATTGGCTTTAACTTGGCAGTGCCCAGTGTTGTAACTCTGAATACACATCAATTGCTTATTTTTACCTCCAAGTGGTAACCATCGGGTTCTGGTCTCATCCAACCGGATTTGACTTGCTAAACTATAAGCGCGAGTGTTGAAAACACGACGAAAAACAGCAACACTATAAACAGCAAGGTCAGAATGGCATGGAATGAATACCCGGCCTGCTGTCCCAGGCGAACCTAGACAAGCTGCTTCGACATATTTGGACAACAGGTTGTCTAGGAATTTCGAGGGTTAGTCAGGCTCCTTGAAGAGAGCTGGTGGCGGATGAACCGAAAAGCCAACGGCAGCGCTCAATCCCGTAGTGGATACTGATGGCCCCGTGCCCTTGGGGTATCTAATAAATTGGAACTGGCTCTCCAGGTTGGGGGTTGTGCTGTGGGTTAACTACCCAACCATGGAAAAATCGAACGGTTACGAAGCAACCGATAGCCTCAGAGGACTGATTTTATTGTTGACGATACGGCTAAACGAAAAAAGGACAACGACGTTCGTATCTGCACCTGGAATGTGAGAACATTAAACAGGAGAGGTGCAAGAGAACAACTAGCGGAAGCCCTAAACTGCTACAAAGCAGACAATAATGCCATCCAGGAAATACGATGGGATGGGACGGGCAAAAAGAGGATGAAAAACTGTGACATCTACTACGGACCGTGTTATAGTGAGCAGAAACAGCGACTATTCGGATGCGGATTTGTTATAAGTGCCAGACTTAGGCTTAGACTTAGTCTTATGTTTCCAAGACATTAGCGAACGCATTGTAACGATCCGCATCAAGGCCAAATTCGCCAACATTAGCCTTATATGCGCTCACGCCCCAACGGAGGAAAAAGATGATATAGCTACGGACTGCTTCTATGAGCTCCTTGACAAAACCTATTAGTGACCGAAGTACGATGTTAAAATCGTGCTGGGAGATTTTAACGCAAAGGTAGGAAGAGAAGACATCTTTAGCAGTATTGTCGGAAACCATAGCCTACACGACAACACGTCTGGTAACGGACTCAGGGTAATTGACTTCGCTACGAAACGAAATGCCACTTTAGCCAGCACACGGTTTCCTCACCTCGATATCCATAAGGGGACATGGCGGTCTCCAGATCAACGAACGGTCAATCAAATTGATCACATAGCGATAGACAAGCGCCACGCATCCAGTATTTTGGATGTCCGAACATTCCGAGGTGCTAACAACGACTCGGACCACTACCTTGTTGCAGCCAAGGTTAGAATGCGGATATCCACTACGCCACAACAATCCAGAAATACTGTAAAAAAATTTAATGTCGAAAGACTGCAATCGCAACAGACCGCCATGACCTTGGCGCAACGCGTATCCCTAAACCTCTCGATTAACACCATACCACCAACATCGAATGTCGAAGAACTATGGGAACGATGCCAACAAGCCAATAGATCAGCCGCAACTGATGTTCTAGGTTTCTCGCGCCCACCAGCAAGAAACCCCTGGTTTGATGAGGAATGCCGACAGGTGCTCGCAGCCAAGAACGAGGCGTACAAGGCTAAGCTTCAGGTGAAGACGAGAGTTGGCGTTGAGCTCTATAGGCAGAGAAGAAGGTAAGAACACCGGCTTTTTAGAAAGAAGAAAAAAGAGGAAGAAAAGGAGGAAACCCCTGGTTTGATGAGGAATGCCGACAGGTGCTCGCAGCCAAGAACGAGGCCCACAAGGCCAAGCTGCAGGTGAAGACGAGAGTTGCCGTTGAGCTCTATAGGCAGAGAAGAAGGGAAGAACACCGGCTTTTTAGAAAGAAGAAAAAAGAGGAAGAAAAGCGCGCAATCGAGGATATAGAGACGTGCCACTCCAGGAAAGATGTTCGCAAGTTTTACCAAAGTGTAATACGTCAAAGCCAAGGATACAAGGCTCGAACAGAATCCTGTCGAGATGAACAAGGAAATATCGTAGTTGAGACACAGTCTATGCTGAGGATACGGAAGAACCACTTCTGCAGAATGTTAAACGGCCATGATGAACAACATTCCGCTGTCAGGCAGATCGAACCATTCAATATTGGCAACGACAGCGAAAGCTGCCAACCACCCGACCTGAGTGAAGTGAGGATAGCAATATCTAAACTGAAGCTTAATAAGGCTGCCGGAAATGACGGCCTTCCCGCAGAGCTTTATAAAGCCGGCGGAGTTTACTTGCTAAGTAACATCCACCAACTCATAAGCCGAATCTGGTCGGAAGAAAGTATGCCTGACGAATGGAACCTCAGCATCGTTTGCCCGACCCACAAAAAAGGAGACCCTCTAAACTGCGCCAACTACAGAGGCATAAGTCTCCTCAACATCGCATACAAAATTCTATCTGCCGTAATATGTGAACGCCTGAAACCGTTTACCAACAACCTGATCGGCCCTTGGTTTTAGGCCAGGAAATTCCACAACCGATCAAATCTTCACGCTTTGGCAGATCATGGAAAAAACCCAAGAAGTCCAAATCGATACCCACCACCTATTCATCGATTTCAAAGCCGCATACGACAATAGCGCGACGGGGTAATATTCATGGCTACTTTCTGTTGTACAATATTTTTAACGGCCAATACATTTTATACGAGCAAATGCATTTTGATTGTGGCTCTGCTGTGTTGAGTTCTGCTTCTTCTGCCCCCTTCCAAAAGCGTATTACATCTTCCTTGCTTCCTCTAGAACCTGCACACAATGTCCTGATGAGCTTCCATAACTTTAATCAAAATCATATCATCACTTGCTATATTTTAATGTTTGAGATACCTAATTTTTTTTTTTACGAATTTTGTCGTATTTAGACAACAAATTGAAATGCGACATCAGAACAACCATATCCGTTTAAGCAAACAAGCTATGCAGGTGTACAATTCGTCGCCCTTATAGTGAACGTAACTAAATTTTTTTACGATCTACCTTACTTAACATATAAAATGTTTGCTCTAGGTGAAGTAGAATAGAAGTTAGCACTTTAAAAAAATACGTTTTTGTGTCATTAGGGCGACGAGTTGATAGAAGAAATAGTGTTTTTGAAAAGCATATACAATTATTTTCTTTGTTTATATTCGTAAAAACAATTTTTCATAAATGCATTGTGTTTGCGATCTTTTACATGGTTTGTCTTTTTTTCACCAGCGTCTTTGCCCAGCTTTAATAGAATGTCATCAACATTTTCATAACTTATATCAACAACAGGATGTTTTGTCCTCTCACCGATACCAGAACTAGTGCTTGTCTGTTTTTTTGGGTTGAAGGCTGGCTAACTGAACACTTATATTAATAAGATACAGCAGGTGGCCATGGCTCGGAGGAATGCGTAGTTGACTGCTAAGCCAAGCGCTGCGGGTTCAAGCCCCAGCTTCGGCAGCATTTGTTTTCTACGAAAATTGTCAGCTTATCTGAGGCCACCTGTGCGATAACATGAGACAATATAAATCGATGTCTCCTCCTCTAACATATAACATAAACGTAGGTTGATGTTATATGTCTTTCCTTCTATGTATCTATCCGTCTCTCTCTGTTGTATAAATGTCTTGATCTGTCCCAGCCGATGGCCTCAGTCGCCAGTGCTGTTATGTGTCTGTAGTTCGTTGCATTCATGTGCGAAGTACTGTGATGTCAATGTCAATAAGATACAATACCTGCAGTTATTTATTCACGAAATGCAGGTAACATCAGCGTCTTTTCCTCTTAAAGAAGTTTATCAGCTTGTGTTATCGTTTCAATAGACTATAGATTCAATTATCATTTGGACCAAAAAAATATGTTTATAGGCAATATATTATGTCATAAACGCCACCAATGAAACCACCAGTACGATATATGGGCCAATATTTTTGAAGAACAATGGCAACGATGCCAACGACCTTTTAGATCAGCCGCAACTGATGTGCTAGGATTCTCTCGCCCGCCAGTAAGAAACCCTTAGCTTGATGAGGAAGGTTCACATATATTCGCAGCCAAGAACGAGGCCTATAAGGCTAAGCTGCAGGCGAAGACGAGAGCTGTTATTGAGCTCAGAGAAGAAAGTAAGAACACCGACTTTTCAGAAAGAAGAAAATAGAGCAAGAAACGCGCTCGACCGAAGATATAGAGAGGTGCTACTCCAGGAACGATGTTCGCAAGTTTAAATAAAGTATAAAACGTTAAAGCCAAGGATACAAAGGTTCGAACACAATCCTGTCGAGATGAACAAATAAATATTGTAGTTGAGACACAGTCGGATGGTGAGGATATGGAAAAACTTCTGCAGACTGTTAATCGGCGGTGACGAACAACATTCCGCTGTTAAGCAGAACGAAACATTTCATATTGGCGACGACAGCGAACACTACCAATCACCCAACCTAAGTGAAGTGAGGATAGCAGTGTCTAAACTGAAGCTTAACAAGGCTGCGCCGGAAATGATGGCCTTCCCGCGAGCTTTTTAAAGGTAGCTTTAGTAGGTAGCATCCATTGGCTCAGGAAAGTCTATAACTTATCAAATCTTCAAACTTGGGCAGATCCTGGAATAAACTGAAGAAGTCCAAATCGATACCCACTTCCTATTAATAGTTTTCAAAGCCGCATACGATAGCATATACGGAAACGTTCTAAATAGAACTATGTCTAGTTTTGGTATACCGCCCAAACCCGTCCGTTTGCGTAGGATGATGATGGAGATTTATCGCTGCTCCATCTGTTTCGGAAACGACATCACCGACACATTCGATGCCAAAAAAGGATTTAGGCAAGGCGGTGCGCTGTCTTGTGACTTCTTTAATTTGATTTTTGAGAGGCTTATGCAGAACACTTGAGGCAACACCAGAGGCACAATCTTCCAAAAGTCTGTGCAATTACTAACATACGCCGACGATATCGACATCATTGATAGGACATAACGTGATGTCAAAATCCACGTTTGCTAGTATTGAGAAGGTAGCGGCAAAAATGGGTTTAACACCAAATGATGGTAAGATTAAGTATAACTGTCAACACGAAAGGACGTACAACATCGTCGAATTGGACAGAACGTCCCACTTGACAGTTGTAACTTGGAGGTAGTACGGGACTCTAGTAGTACGTGGCTCTGACAACAACAACTCGCATTCAGAAATAAAACGAAGAAGGACTCTTGCCAACCGCTGTTTCTTCGGACTACGAGTGTACTAAAGCCCACACTCAAACTCCTGTATAAGAAACTGATCATCTCAGTCTTGCTTTACAGCGCTGAAACATGGACAGTGTTGAAACTGGATGAAGAAATCCTCGGTCGATTTGAGAGGAAAATTATTTGAAAAATCTTTGGTCCCGCTTGCGTTGACGGGCTTTGGTGACTAAGATTCAACCAAGAACCAAACAAGCTGTAGCGACATGCCCCTAATAAAAAAAAACTCTTCAGATGGCTATGACATATAGAACGAATGTACACAAATATACATACAATTATGAAACTGATTTGTTCAACAACAAAGAATAATCACACGTAGGGACAAATTATAAAACGCTTAAACGGGAAAGAAGGTCCTGACTCGGCCTTTAGAATCTTGTTCTAAATGACATTTACATATTCAGTTCACATGAAAAAGTTATAAAACGTAACGATAAAATAATATGTGTTAAATACTTTTCGAATGAAAACTTCATTACAATCTGATAAACAATGTTTTATTTAATTCTTAATTCTGCACCAAGCGGTCACTAATTCGTTTATCTTCACTCACTGACTTGTAACACAGAATGTACTTTTGCATCAGCATTTAACTTTCAGACGGGTAAAATGATGAAATTTGATGTTTTCCAAAAAAAACTTTCAATATTGATTGGGTGCGAAATGTTTCACGGTTTTGATTATTTTTTAAGAAATAAATTCAAAAATGGTGTACTTTATTTACTTACTTACTTTTTTTTAATCTTTCATTTTAGACAGCTTGTATATTAAATTATGAAAAGTAATATTTATGGATTCAAGATTTTTTTTAATTTTTTTTTGAAAAGATAGAATTGCTGTTTTATTTATCACTAATTTAATCCATAGTGGTTATCTCTCTCGTAACATTTGATTGTTGTAAGTGGTTTAAAAAACTGATTTTTTTTTATTAAAAAAATCCCGGAATTCGTTGATAACAATTCTTGAAAAATTGAAAAACGTAAATATACGATAAATTCTTGAGTATGGAAATGCTGTAAGAATTGAAGAAACTTGCTAGTCATTGGACAGCTGGTAAAATTAAAAAAAATATTTGTACACAATAAAAAAATTCAGTGGTTTATTAATACGTGTGTGATGATAATGAAAATCGTTTGCAGATACGTAAGTTCGCTGATTATGTCGAATGTATACACATGTAAAGTAATAAAATTATCTGACTTGCTTTTTAAATTTTTTTTTTTTGGACTACGAATCTTTATCTAGATGTTTGTATATTGACGAGCTAATTACCGCATTTTGTTGACCCAAACTTCAATTACCGGTATATGGACAGAATTGAAGTTTCATGTCAGTGCGTAATAGATTATTTTCTGGCGTACAACAGAGTGCACAAAATGATTTGTCGTTGCATGTCATTATTTTCAATATTTGTCTAGTGTGCTTGTAAATGAAATATATGGTTTGTAATGAATAATTTAGCAAAGTTTGCAATGATATTATTATAATTGCAGTGCTAAGCCTTAAGCGTATACATATGTACGGATATTCTACTCATCACAATATTTCAATTATTCTAGATAAACAGGGGTCGAATTACCACATCAGTTATCGAGGCATACGTGACTGATAGATGTTGATTTGGTATTTTCGCACACAAAATTCGAGTATCGGGTATGTATATTATGTCATCAGTGATCGAGCATATTTTCATACGATAGGGTTTGTGGTGTCGAGTGTATGCATTTTTGTGCGAAAAATTTTAAGATATTTTCATTTTGTTATTTTAAGTTTCTCTCTCAAGAACAAGAATACACTCTTATTGACTCTGAACCCATTAATAAAACATAAATAAGTTTATGTTATAATAAATAAAAATGATTTTTAAACGTCTGACTCGGAAGATGAAAATACACCAACAATCCATTTTAAAGTTAAGAATTTTTAAATACACCAATTTATTTTCATAGCATTCACAGACAAACAATACATTTGTCAGCCAACAAGCACCAATGTAGCAGAATTGTGCACGACTGGGTCGTACGTAGTTGCTGCCTTGTGCGCACCTTAGAATCGTTACAACTTTAATGTTGTACCTACTGATATTGGCATTTCGTCTAATTCATCGATGTTGTGTGTCTTTACATGTTGAGATCATATACTTGTATAACAAGGTCAAATCGTACGATCGCGGTGACCAGTTCACATCACCTCCACGTGCGATGACCATGCCCACGAATTGCTCGTTAAAAATTTGCAATGTGAGGTGAGCGTAGTTCTGTTAATATTGCATGTCGTTGGTGTTCATATTATCCAATTCAAACCAAAAGTAGTTGGAAATCATCGACCTATATAGGGCTCGCCGTTAACAGTGATGGCCTGGACAACGTCGTTTTTAAGGAGTATGGATCGATCCTAAATACACACTTTTTTGGGATGCATTGGACGTTGTTGGATCTCATGTGGGTTGGTATCTTCTCATATTCAACAAGAGCCCATTCAGCGAACACACGATGGTCATTTACCTTCAGCTTCGAGGTAAGTTGAAATTTGTATGGGTGTAAACTCAAGTCACGATGCAAAATTCACCAAATTGTTGTCTGTGAAGGCCGAGTACTTGTGAGCGGCGCAATATCGACTGCCCCGGATTCTCCTGCACACTCTCACGGACAGCGTGATGCTTTTGGCAGATTTGTCGATATACTGGTATTGGTTTATCGTTTACTAAACCAAAAGACTAACATATATCACACTGCGATCTCGGTAGGATGGTACGCGCGGTACGTTGCCCGAAAAGAGCACACATTTTGATAAAACAATTTTATAATTTGCATGTGAAAAATAGAATGAATAAATTAAAGCCAATTTAAGAGATAGAGCTTCAACAATAAGGCCGCTATTAACTGTCAAATTTGGACGTCCTCTAGGAAGACTCTTAGTTGCAGAGATTAATGAAAGAGTTTGCCTCTGGTGTTGGTTCGACAATGCGTCACCTTGACCTTTTTTGGTATCGAACGTTTCGGAGAGGTCATTAATGAAGCAGCGAGAATTCTACATCGTCCATGCATAGACGGATGAGTTTTGCGGTATACTAAAACTATGCATGGCTCTGTATAGGCTGTCTTTATAAATGTTGTGGTATGCGAATTTGAAATCGATGAATATGTGGTGCGCTTCGACTTGGATTTCTTGAGTTTTTTATCCATGATCTCTGCTAAATTGTAAAGGTTTGACAAATTGTGAATCAGCACCAGCTTTATTTCGCTTAGCTCGACAGGAAGGCCGTCATCTCAACCAGCATTGTTGAGCTTAAGTTTAGATATTCCTATACGCAGGTGCTTAGGTCAGACGGCTTGTAGTTTTCGCATTGTCGCCAATATGGGAGATTGTTTGTCATTAACGTTTAACCGTCTGTAAAAGTGGTTCTTCCATATTCTCAATATTGACTGTGACTTAACTACGATGTTTCCTTGTTTATCTTGATAGGATTCTGATAACGCTATCACCTTGGGAAAACATGCTTCCTGGAGTAGTATATTTGTATATCTTCATCACTTTCTTTTCTTCCTCTTTTTTGTTCTTTCTGAAAAGCCGGTTTTCTACCCTCCTTTTTTCCTATAGAGCCTGAATGTTGGATCTCGTCTGAATGTTGGCTCTCGTCTTCGCCTGGAAATTTGCCTTGTAGGCTTCGTTTTTGGATACGAGAATCTGTAAACATTTTTTTCAAACCAGGAGCTTCTTCCTATTGAATGCCACCAATCTGAATTCTCGCCATTGCTCTTCGACATAAATTGCTTATGGTATTAATCGAGGCATTAAGGAATACGCGTATTGCCAAGGACTTAAGAGTCTCTTTAAATTGCAGTCATTTGAAATACATTTTACGTATTTTTACAGTATTTTGGATTTGTCGTGGAGCTATGGATTTTGATTGATTTGGAGACCGCCATGTTCCCTCATGGATATCGGTGAGGTAACTGTTTGCTATTTACAACTGCGTTTTGTTCCGCAGTGAAGGGTGTCGTCTATTCCTATCTTGGCTGCAATAATGTCAGCTTTGAAGCAACTTAGGCCTTTCATAAGTTCTTCGGCTGCATCTTTTCTGAAAAGCGTTTGAACATTCCAGGAAAAGATGCGAATATCGCTTTTATTTGCTCCATTTTATTAGTTACTCTAAGGATACGGAGCCGTCAGTATTCATTATCCACAACCAAATTAAAAAAAAATCTCTTTGAGTCACACTTGCCATTTTCTGCTCGGGATTTTGTAAGCTTGTTTTGCTATTTATTTATTTTTTCGAAACATGCCATCAAAATTTGATAAATTACTGAAGAACATATTAAGAGAAAAATTGTTTTCAGAAAAATGTAAGCCACTCCTTTGCAAGTGGTCCTTACGTGATATCTTAATATAAGTAATTTCTGTGATCAAAAATACATTCTAATGACTTGGAAAGAATTGTATACAAAATATTAAAAATAATTCAGCTGAGATATTTGGAATGACAAAATTAGCTAACTGCCTTCAGTTGCGAACTCCAAGTTGGGCGAGGTCTCCCTCTACTTCTTCCGACGTCTGGCTGGGAATCGAAGACTCTGCGAGCGGGAGTATTGGTGTCCATTCGTTCTATATGTCATACCCATCTGAAACGTCCAATGCGGAGTTTTTGACCTGGGGCATGCCGCTGTACAGCTGGACCGACGATTTTTCGATGAATTTTTCTTTTAAATCGACCAAGGTTTCTTTTTTGGTATCGAATGTGTCGGTGAGGTCGTTTCTGACCGCAATATAGCAACGAGAATTCTTCATCGTCATCCTACACAAACGGACGAAACCAGGGGTTTCTTGCTGGCGAGAAACCGAGTACATCAGTTGCGGCTCTTTCAGTCTTTCGGCATCAATTTTTTTCACAGTATCTTGGCTGCAAGAAGGGGCGTGTGCGCGTATAAGGCTTATGTTGGTGAATTTGGCCTTGATGAGGATTTTTACAATGCATTCGCTAATGTCCTTTAAACATAAGACTTCTGGTTCTGTTTCTGCTCACTACAACACGGTCCGTAGTAGATGTCACAGTTTTTCATCCTCTTTTTGCGCGGCCTATGCGGATCATCAACCTTGATGCTGATTTTTACAATGCATTCGCTAATGTCCTTTAAACATAAGACTTCTGGTTCTGTTTCTGCTCACTATAACACGGTCCGTAGTAGATGTCACAGTTTTTCATCCTCTTTTTGCCCGGCCTATCGCATATAACTTCCTGGATGACAGTAATGTCTGGTTTCTAGCAGTTTAGGGCTTCCGCTAGTTGTTCGCTTGCACGTCTCCTGTTTAATTTTCACATTCCAGGTGCAGATACGAACGTCGTCGTCCTTTTTTCGTTTAGCAGGGTCGTCAGCAATAAAATCAGTCCTTTCCGAGCTGCTTCGTAACCGTTAGTTTTTTCCGTGGTTGGAAAGTTAACCCAAAGCACAAACCCCAACCTGGATGGCCAGTTCAAATTTATTAGATACCCCTAGGACACGGGTCAACAGTATTAGGATTGAGCGCTGCCGTTGACCTTTCGGTTTATCCGCCGCCATCTCTGTTCAAGGGGCCTGACTAACCCTCGAAATTCCTAGACAACCTTTTGTCTAGGTTCGCCTAGACCCAACCATGACAAAATTGCATGATCGAAAATACGAAGAAAGTGTAGTGTTGCAATAATTTTTTTTAATATTATGACTCTTTCGACAAGGGGCAACATGCTAATGGAATGCTTTACCGTTTTCACAAATTTTCAAAGCTCGAAGTTGTGTGTTTTCATGCATTATATGTACTAAGATAATGCATGTAGCTGTTTGAAATGTTGGAAATACGTCACTTGGAAGATCTTTCAACTGTGTGCCTATAAGTTACAATTACCCGCCTTGAGGGTCCTTCATATGTAATTCATGTAGGGATAATTTCTTTCAACTTTGCTCTTTATTCTAATGTAAACATATAACGAAATAAATTATCTAAACATTCTTCACTGAATTCACCAAAAGAATCGGTATTTTTTTGACAATCGTGCTATTTGACGCAGCTTTACTAGTAATGCGGGCGAACAACTGCTTAATGTGTCAAAACTCATATCCTGAAAATCTTCTGGCATACCCTTCGCGTCAGCTAATAATACTCTTGACATACCCACCGCGTGACTGATTTGTACTGGGGCAATTCGATATACTTCCACCATAAATCTAAAAAAAGGTAAAATAAAACTAAGAATACTCTTTGCAAGATTGAATACTTATAAAAGTAAGTTATCGAAAAAGTGGTATAAATATAGCTTCGAACAAACAAAGTTATCATTCTAATAATTTCTTAAACCAAATTTCTTTTCGGTTTAATTTTAAGAAAAGATGATATAGATGACAAAACTTTTCCGAAAACTTTTTTTTTTAATAATGAAAAACGTTATCTACTTACTTGTGAAAACTATATTCTTTAGTATCGCATTTTACCGTCTCCAAGCAGTCAATAAACTCATCGTAATAGTACTTTAAAAGATCGTAGTAATGATTGTCAAGAACACTTGTATCAACACTCGTAAATAATAAAAATATTAAATCATGCACTAAAGACTCGTATTGGACAATTTGGAAGTCAACAATTTTAAGTTTGATTGGTGCGCCATTTTGATCTACAATTAAAAAAAAATATTATTTTTGTTACGTCAGAAATATACCCTGGAAACCTACATACCCTGGAACCCTACATTTTCCAGTCTGCTGCACCCACAGAATGTCAGCTAAAAATTTTAGTTTTACTCTTTGTAAAATAAAGACTTTTATTAAAAAAAGGTCTATCTGTACTGGGCTGCCAGATGTGTACTCGAAAAACTGAATTGGTCCCTTTCAGCAAGAAATGCATATTGACTCTTCTAAACTTAATGGCGTCAGTCTCGAGTTCGCAGAATCAGCCAAATACCTGTGTCTGGTTGTGGATAAGAAACTCAACTGGAAAACCAACATCCAAGAAGGCATTAAGAAAGCCACCGTAGTTTATTACTGGTGTAAAAATGTTATCGGAAAAAAAAGTGATATGCCACCACATATCTCTTCCTAGGCTTACGTGTCTATTCATAGACCAATACTCTTGTATGATGTCTAAGTCTAGTGGACGGCTTTAGAAACAGTCTTCAACTGCAACCAACCACGTAAAGCTCAAAGATCAGCTTACATATGCATTAGCGGAGCTCTAAGAACAATTCTCTCTACGTCCCTAGATGATATCCTTTATCTATTGCCTTTAGATATCTACGGCAAACACACCGCAGCATGTGCAGCTGTGAGACTAAGAGACTGAGAGCCTAGTCACAATGGACACCCAATCAGGGTGGACACCTGAATCACCTTAACATTACAGAAAACACCGACCACACCACTACCGAACTCCGTTTTGAGCATAATTTCAGGACAAACATTCCCAGTCGCTTTGAATGGTATTCGGGTTCGATCGGAACCAATTACATCTTAACGGAGGGGTCTAGGGGTGTTTTCTCTGAGATGCATATCCAAAGCATATACTTTCATTTATCTATTATTGCAGCGTTTTCCAGGCGGAAATCATGGCAATCAAAGAAGCCTTGTCCTAGCTGAAAAGGAATGTAATATACACGAAGTATATTAACATATTCAGCGACAGCTAAGCGGCTATCAAATTCCTGGAAGCGATCTCGTTCAATTCGAAATCAACCCATTCACCTCTTTTGGGAACCAAAGAATTGCATGACAGGCTTGCCAGACATCCTATCGCCTATCCTACCGCCAGTAGACATGTTAGGTTTGCCCCTCGCTAGATGCAAATCAAATCACAGATCGAACTGGGTGCGATGCAGATGGATAAATGTAACAACCTGCCAAATGCTTGACAATGCCAAACAGATCAAAGTGTCCTTACAGGACACTGTCCTAAAGGCCTTCACGCAAAAAGACTAGGCCTCCTCAGCAATGACTTCCATAGAATCTGCTTGGACGAAGAAGAAGAGGAAAGTATTACTTACCTTTCACGTAGTATACTCTTTTCCAGCTCTTTCAGGTAAAAAAAACTTTTAGTCTCAAATTAATTATAAGCTGTCAAGTGATTTATTTTGTGGTTTGGCATTTCAACACGAATTGACTGACGTCTGAATAACGCTTATAAGATGTGCAAATTTGTTTTGAAAGTCATGGTTCTCTTTTAAGGTCTACATAATCGTACATCAGAGAAATTAATTCGGCTATGTATGGAATGTTTTCGCACCAAGTTAATTAAATATTTAAATTATAATTCCAGGGGAATATCTTTCGAATAAAGTAAATTTCATGTCAATTTAAAAAAAAATATGTTTATTTTATTCCATTTCAAAGTTCTATACCTCTAAAAATAAATCTTTTATATAAAAATCAGTGCAGACCGTCAGACCGAATGCTTGCTAAAATCGCGAGACCTAATTTTTCGGACTTCTCTATCATCATAATGTTAGGTTTTATTTAAATCTTGACATAGAATTTCTTCACGACAAGTAAACATTTAAGAAATAATGTTAACTAGTATTAAATTTAAATAAATTTAACTACTAATATGTGCCAAATCTGAAAAGCTAGTAATAAAGAATACAAGTAATACGACTCAACTTATTTCTCAGATTGCGACATGACAGTTTTTACTCTCGGATGTTTTTCAGAATTTCGGAAGAGCTGGGGCAGAAAAAAAGTAGGTGAAATAACTTGTGCTTAGTGGTCTAAATCACTAATCACTAAGGCATTGCAATCACTGAAAATACCTTACATTTTATTTAGAGGTTTTCGCCTCCATTTTTAGACTTAAATTTGTTGTTGTTCATTCTAACTTACCATATGAAAACATAACGTTGTTTATCCACATATCAAAGTGAGCTAACGTAGAAAAAAGCCCATCTTCACATTCCTCGTCAGCTTCTATGTACTGCTTGAAATAAGCATCCAATTCCTTAAAACGTTGAGCTGTCTTAATATCATCACCCATTGCCATATCGATTTCTAAAAACATTAACTTAAAGAAAAAAATGATTCTCAACAATTTCCAAGGTACTATTACCAAATACATACATCTTCAAATTGCTTGGCAATCACAGGATCCATATCTTTTCCCAAGTTAAAACGGTTAAAATGTGGACGAATTTCCCTATCGTACTTCTCTGGTTGCAATTTTCTCATTGCTATTGGCAAAGCATGGTATTTAGCTGCATACTTGAGAACGACCTTCGTGTGCTCATAGTCAAACATAACTTGACGTGTGCCTGCCTTATAGCCGCTTGTTTGAAGATTCTCCAGTACTAAAACTGCATTACGATCGAGCTTTGACGCGTTTTCATCCAGTGAAATACGGCAGCCATACGACTTTGCAAACACATCTATGAGATCTTCTTCTGGAACACCAGCGTACAATTGCAATTGACGAAGACTTGGTGCGACGTGCAGATAAACTGCATTCTCCCTAAGAGCTGTTATTTCTGGTTTGAAAACAGCCCAGAACATTTCATTTGTTAGTGGTGGTAGTTTTGCAACTAAAGGCATTTCTTCAATTGTTCCATTGGGCTGTCGAATTTTAGCACTTACGGCTATCATCAAGCTGCCATAGTTATCACCTGGCTTGGTAAGATATCGACATGAATATGATACCAACTGTCCTCCATTTAAATGTGGCTCCACAACTTTGCTCAAGTCGATGATCTCGGGTACTGTGTCCATCTGCAGTTGTAAATGAACCTGAACCGTTAATTTTAACAAACAATTGAAGTCGTATGAGATTTTAAAAATTTGGGAAATGATAGTTTACAGTTCTAGAGATTTTAAATATTATTATTCATTGTCAAGACCCTTTCGATTTTTACGGTTTTTTCACTTTGATTCACCTTTTCTTATTAGGCACGTTACCAATCTACTTGCCAAGTACATGTGGCTTCTGGCAGTTACACAAGTGGGTGGACGAATAAGGTAATTAGTTATTGGACTTGAAGCATGAACCACATGATCAATGTAGTTTAGACTCTTTCACTGTGTGTATTTAAGGCTCCAAAAGACGAAGACGAGAGCCGCCAATGTCCTACCTTTTTCATATAAAGTGATGCCAACATTCACTACTTACAAATCATATGGATCTGTTTGTTAAATTAATAAGAATCATGGAGCTTTAATTACCATATTTATTAGTGTGCAAATTGAGGGTCATAAAGGAAGAAGTTTCGGATTATCATTGAATTTTGTTAACTACGCAAAACGTTTTTTATTAAAATTATATAAAGTTGTTTTAAGAAATCAAATTCTATTTCGAAGAGATTAGTAATGTAATAGATAATCGAAGTATCTATGTAATAAATAAATAAATAATAAATAAATCTGAAAACATTTTTTAGTAAATCGCCAGGCATGAGCCTGCGTCAACAGTACTCTACGTGGCACGCTTCGCAGGAACAAAGGATTTTAATTCTCTTTGTGGATATTCGGCAGGATTCGGCAGTTTTCTTAATAAATTCATTTCGTATGCAAAATTTGTCTTTCAAAAATACTTTTTTTTCATGAAATTTAATGTAAATATCGAAATATTTACATTTGTAAGTGTATCTAATCGATGAGAATCATGGAGAACGAACCAGAAAATTCTCCATCGAATATAGCACTTAAGCAGGCTTAGCTTATATAAAATTCATCGCACACAAACTTCATATTTCAAAAAATTTTATTTTATAGCTTAAGAAATATGTTTTACTTTTTGTTAAAATAAAATTTTAGAATTCGTTAGGTTAATATATGTATTCAAAAAAGTGTATGTGAAAATCGGCCTCTCAAGACTCTAGTTTCATTTTTTAGTATTATTTTCATACAAAATACTAGTTTTTAAGAAATATTGTCAATCCCAAAAAATAGAGTAAGATATTCGGTTAAGTGTTTTCCGCAATTTACTTTTGTGCTCTAAGTCGGGAAAACGTTATGCGGAAAAGCGATTTTCGGCCGAAAGTAACGCTTCCATATATTTACCACGGCACATTCAACTTCAAATGGCATTTGGTCACAAGCTTGCTTCAGTTTGTTGTGTACAATGTGTGCTGCATATCCAATTCTTATTATTCCCAGGTACAAGTGATTCAAATTATATAATGTATTTTCAGTACATACTACTACGCTCGCGATTGCCAACATTGCAAGCTGCATTGCCTTGAATTTTATACGTAATTGTTCCATTGAATATTCTTTTGAACCCTTCTGAGAAGCAGTGAACCATTTTTATGGTTCCATGATTTGATGCATCTATGATCAGTGTGATAAAATGACATTTCGTCAAATCATTTTGTAATTCACAATATGCGGTCACACCCAATGCAATGTACTCACACTTTGTGCGTGTTTAAGTTAACTTCATCAAAGCAAAACAACTGCGATTTGCTTAGTGTTGCACTTTTGAAGTACATATTTTGATTGACTCGATGCATGCTTTGGATTTTCGATTTTATCTGCGATTTTAATATCCGCACCGCGCGAAACACCGTCCGGTGTTACAAACATTGTACCGGACATCATTGTCACTTTTTGTTTTTTTAATAAACGTTTATTTTTCGCTAAAATTTTTATTAAACATTCATTCTTCGCTTTCTCGGCATTTTAGCAACCCAATTATATTTTTTTTGGAAACAAAACAAATACAAACAACACACTCACGAATATATATCAGAGATACGAATAACGAGATGGTTGTAGGGAATTCCCTTAAATGTTGTCCGTGCCTCTGATAACTTAAAGATATTATGTTTGAATGTAAAAAATGTAAAGGTGGCTTAAAATGGTTTGGTGCATTAAGTCTTCACCACAAGAAAAATTAAAGAAAGATTAAGGCCGTAATCACATGCTTTCACTACACTGATATTATTACATTTTTTTTTCATTCTTAGCTTGTTTTAAATTTCGGTATACATATTCACGTAATAACTCGGTTTTAAGGGATCTGGAGAATATCAATTACCACAGTTCATTGTACCTGAAGGTCAAACTGAGAGAACTATAATTCTACATACCTCTGTATCTTATTAAGATCGATGGTTTTCCAAATTCCTCAGTTTATCTCACAAACTAGATGTTAACCAGCAAAAATGAAGAGTTCTCTATTAAGTTTCTGCTCTAAAAGCAGGCAGGCACTATGTGTACGAACTGTATCATTCGAAAGCGTTCTAACACATTAATATCCACTTTATCTTCTAGATTTTAATCTGCCATAATAATCCAAAAATATGCCTGTATTTTTATTGTTGCCGATATATTTGCTCAATCTTGGACCAGGAATTATTTGTTTGTTACTTTTAAATGAAATGATATCCAGCCATTCAGTGTCCCATTGATCAGTTACAACGTAAGTATTCGAGACATTTTCAATAATGCAATCGCGAGTGTCGAGATTCGCACTTTAATTAAGAGTTAGCTTGCGTTCAAGGAGAAGTTTGTCCAGTGAGATTAGATATCTTGCGTTCTTTAACTGGAATGCCTTTTTTTTAAACTACACATTTCCACTGACATGTTTATTACCCTATAATTATTATGTTTACTAACGAAACAAGATAATAGATATTGTATCTACAAATGTGAACATTGACGAGAAAATTCTTACACGCCTCTGATTGCAACTACTAATGACACGTTTCGATGATTCGTTTCGTTGCAAGTTGCCACGGGTTGCCGTAATCCAAAAATGAAATACAATTATACAATTTACCACATATGCTAAAAATAATATTTTGGGACACGCAATGAGTGGTATTATTTTCGAAATGTAAACGATTTTAATTATAACATTTTTATACCGTTTATAATTGCGAATTTTCAATGTGTATCTCCAGCAGCCTTTGAAATAATTACACAACTTGTCTGTCATGATAATGATAGGAACAAATGAACGCAATAGTTTACTACCACTAAAGTTACGTAAAACATTGAAATATTTTATTTTACAACTCACAATTATTTATTAGATACTCGTACGTAATAGACAACAAACACTCTTATTTATTAGCAACTAGATTTTTAAATGCAACTAAGATGGCATGTGCTTCAAAGATACTAGCTTTGTTTATATAGCATTTAGTGTACCGAAGGCGCGCACCTCAGAATAAGTACTGAACTTTAAATTCCATGAGTTCAAAATAATAGTTGGTTTACAAATGAACAATAAAAACTTGTTTTTCTTTTGCAAAAATTATCATTAGTCGTTGACTTGTGACGTAATACCTGTGGACTGATGTACTACGTAGGTCATAGGTTTTTTTTTATGACTCAACCAACACATTGTCACGAGTAAAACTGAATGAAGCTCACAATCAATAATGCTGATTAACTAGTATTTTAATACCAAACTATTTACACTTCAAACATGAAACGAAATTGAAGGCTGGTTCTGTATTGAGCTTTCCTGAGAAGAATGCGATAGTAATATATTTTATCTGACTACGATAATAAATCTAGACTTTTTTTTGGTATCTGAAGCTTAGTTTAGTAATTATTTGAATTGAACATTCTGTTATCCGTTAATCTCTCTTGAGAATAATTTGAAGGTTTTTTTGTTTATTTTTGTTCATCTTAATAAAAATGGAGACACGAAGATTTAATAACAATATACCTATACGGGTGCTCCATATTTTATATTGGTATGTGAATATTTAATAACTTTTTAGAAAATATCAACCGATTTCCATACATGAGGTATTTTAATGGCTTTTTAGGGCCGATGTTGATTTTGAATAAAACACAAATTACTTAGGAAATTATTATCATTTTTTTTATAATAACAATATTGGCATGGTTCAATTATGCCGACTTCGACGGCACACCTCCACCCGATGGTCCAAATTTTCGATGACGCTGAAGTAAAATTGAGGTTCTATGCCGTTAATGTGCCGAATTATCTCATCCTTTAGCTCTTGAATTGTTGCTGACTTATCGACGTATACTTTTTCTTCAAATAACTCTAAAGAAAGAAGTCAAATCACATGCTCTTGGCGGCCAATTGACATCGCCGCCAAGTGAGATAACACGGGCATTGAATTTGTCGCGCAAAAGAGCAATTGTTTCGTTAGCTGTGTGGCAAGTGACACTGTCCTGTTGAAACCACATATCGTCCACATCCATATCTTCCAAGTCGGGCCATAAAAAGTTCGTTATCATCTCACAATAGCGAACACTATTCACAGTAACTGCCTGAGCGGCCACGTTTTGAAAAAAAAATACGGCCCGATGATGCCGCCAACCCATAAACCGCACCAAACAGTCACTCTTTGTGGGTGCAATGGTTTTTCGACAATCAGTCTTGGATTATTATTCGCCCAAATGCGGCAATTATGCTAATTGACGAATCCACTGAGGTGGAAATGTGCCCCATCACTGAAGATTTTTTTTTTTCGAAAATTGATCATCCACTGTTGCCATTTCTTGCCACCATTCTTACGACTTTTGACCATTGACGACGCTTGAAATAGTCAAGAGGCTTTAGTTCTTGAGTCAATTGCACCTTGTAAGCGTGTAAATGCAAGTCTTAATGCTTGATCATCAACGACGAGCGTGAAATGCACTGTTCAAACCAGTAAGAGTAACCGTCCAGACATTTTTAACATATTTTCGGACTGACATAATAAGCTTACATCCACTGATATTGATTCCAATGGATTGTTTCGCTTTTTCTGAAAAAAAGCCCATCGATTGTTTTGGCCCAAACGCCGGCTCAATTTTTTGGGTCGTGCAATGGTGTTTATGGTGACGATACCATACATGTGTGTTCTCGGCAGCAATCTTCAGTTCAGTTAATTGGAACGTCTTTACTTTACTTTACCACTGTCCCATGCTCAACACAATACGACATCAAACGAAGAAAACTGTTGCGATAAAGCTCCGTTGGACGATATAACCGTTGAGTAAGCACAACTGAACAACAAATTAAACTGTTAAGCGTCATGAACAGATTCATGAATAATGTCAACATTATTCAATGTTTACAAACCGAGACAAAATTTGGCGCACCCTGTAGTTAAAGTAAATTCCGACTCTGTTAGCCTCATGACAGCTGTCACAAAAGACTGTAAATATTAGGATTCGGATTTGTTGTGGGAAGCCGACTCTCACCAAGATGTTGATGTTGTAGAAAAGATAGAAACACTTCAACTACATTGACTTTGCCACACTGAGCAAATGAACAATAGTGCTCCAGCCAAGAGAATAGGAGAATCTTCCAAACACAGCCAGCGATTAGGGTGAATGAATGGAAACAACGTCCCATTACAGAAGATGGAAGGGGGCATTGTCTCAACCAGAGACCATTAACCGATTAAAAGCCAGTTTACTAGTTAAACATCGTATATTGTAAAATTATGGTTATCTTGCGCCTATTTTCGACGGATAGTAGCTTCAAATAGACGTTGATCATATATTTTCTGCGCTGGTTTTTATAGTACTAGAGACAGAGGCTGTTGGTACGGGAATTAGCATGTCTCTTTTTGGTGTTCAAGGTGAAGATCCACAAGGTGGATATTGTGACAATTCATGCCGCAGCAAAGTGAGCCAGTCCGAGCTCCTTTTCAGACTACACTTTTAAAAAACAATCGTATAGTCTTACGATCATAGAGCGAGGCAACAAGTTGCTTAGTATTATTTCAGTATTTTCACGCACGTATTAATTATACATTTTTAATGCGTAAATCCTAAATCTTTGTTGTATAAATGAAAACTATAATTAAACGTGCTAATGTGTATCCTTACACTCATGATGTTGAAATTAAATGTACATTAACATAAATTATGTTTAAAATTCAACACAACTTCAGAAAATTTCAACATAAAATTTGTAAATACACACTTTATGTGCTAAAATGTGTAGTAAACCTCGACATATAATATGTAACCTTCAAAACAAAATTGTGTATGAGGACGCTTTAAATTAAACTTTATTGAGTGATTTTGCATTAAAAAAGCTTTAAGTTTGTGGAGAGAATCAATATTTAATCTGTTCAATTAAAGGAAATTGTACCTACGTTAATAACCTATGCTTAAGCATCACTTTTTTCGAGTTGTATAACTAAACCATTGTAATATGTGTGTTTCTTATATAATTATGTATATCGTCAGCAGTAATATTTTTATTTAATCAATAAAATTTCTCGCATACAGCAATAGAATTTATTAAAACAAATTTTACAATAAAAATCCGCTGCAGAAGTTGGTAAACTTAAGAATTGAATTGATTGTTTAATTTATTGGTTGTTTCAAAATAATCTTAATTATTCAAGACAAGTAAAAACAACAGTAAGCCAAATAAAACACTCTGAAAATATTTAAAATTGTTTTCATTTTCCAAAAATATTTTATTTTTTTTTAAATATACAAATACGCACAAAAAAATGATTTCAACAAAGGAAGCAAAACAAAGGTGTGATAACGAATGAACTTGCAGATGCATGCAACACGATGATTCTTCACAATACGATTGCAGATATGAACAAAAAATATAACCTTTTTCAGTTAAGTGTCAATATAAGCGTTGGTTGTTAATCTTCAAAGACTGTATAAATAAATAACATAAGATGTTTGTATTTAAACAATATTTGTCTATGTATAAACATTCTAAGGGTAATATTTTAACACTATTAGATTATTCCTTAAAAACAGTTGTTGAAAGATGCACAAACGGTGAGCATATTTAGAAAATGTGTGTAACATCTAACACGATGTTTTTATTTTTTTTTACCTATTGTCATGTTTATAAAAACCCAACTTGCCTAATTCTACACTAAAAATTACATTTATTTTCATAGAAATTTAACATGCATTTATTAGAGTGAATTTATTTTGACAACTCTGGTAAAAATGTGCTCTCCTAATATATCGACAGGGTTAGATAACTATTTTCCTGATGATTATTCGCAACTTAAAAACTAAATCCATATCATACATAGTATTTCTAAAAAAGTAGGTCCTTGTAGGTCAAATAAAGCTTCACAAATGTTCAGAACCAAACTGTGGACGTCAAAATTTGTTCTAGAAATGAGTTATTTGGCGACAGGATTTTGAAAAGTGCCTCGTTAGCAAATCCTTATCGTAATATTTGATTCGTCAGCACATGCTAATTTACCTCGACCTATCAACCGTGGGAGGATATTTTTTAGCAAAAACAAGTAAATCGATTTATTAGTTAAAGGTTTCAATGTAGAAGACGCATAATCAATTCATTATTCTATACAATGGACGTCCGTCTTTCTTTATTAAAATTGAAATCGCTATACCAACTCTGATGTTGGTGACATAAGTCAAGACGCATTGCATATGAGACGGCTGTGGATCTCATCACGACCGTACAAAGATAGTCGTGAGTTTCATTAATAACCACAAACTTTTATTCGATGATTTACTGCCGAAATACAAGGGAATTCTAGTAAAAAGATATTTAATTATGAATCTAATTTCAAAGAAGATTTCCCGGACTACACCTACTCAAGCTCACCGCAATCTCAAGCGTTTTATATTGACCGCAAAATAAAAAGAAAATTGAAAATTTGCATATGGGAATGATCCAATCTGAAAATTACACTTACAACGAAATATTTCTATAGCTGTTTCTAGTTTGTCGCGGATGCTCACGGATATTGTGGTCGATTCCAAATGTGATAAGTAGCTACTTTTTCTTGCTTATCTTTGATCACGGATTTTTGACTTTTGATAAATACCTAGACAAAATATGGATAACGATCGTCACAATCTGGAATATTTTTTAAAACACTTCTTATCTTAGGCGAACCTATAGTTCTGAAAAAGCATCATGAGGTGATGAACTCTGCTCTAGAACTATTGTAGAAAACATTTTCTAAAAGTTTTGTTCCATAACAAAAAAAAGTTTACATATTGTGTTGTTCGTCGAGTTCTTAGATGGACTGCTTGCCTTTGAGCTGCAACTCCTTGTCTTGTAGGTTGTTGAAATGCAATAAGTCTAGGGATACTACTGTTCGCGAATGAACAATTTTAAAGAAGGATATTTCTCCTTGTTAAGGATAATAGAGTTAAACCAAGCAATAAGCAGTTGCAAGTTACCCTATACAATAAACTGGACGATGTTCTTCACTGAAATAAGGAACTTTTTTTTTTTGCTACTGATATCACAGAGCAAATTGTTGGAAGAACTAAAGTTTTGATGGAATTTTGAGTATATAAAAAAAGTTTCTCAAGCGGCTAATCAAACATGAACAGTTAGATTTTGAATGTGCATGTTTGGCTTGGGTATTATATACAGTAGGTGATGTGCCTCACATGTTGCAACAGATTGCACCAATTGTTATAAAGGGTGACTTCCAATTGAAAAAAAACACAAGAAAATCGTTTTAATGTCTATCAATTTTGCTTCATTGTAAGGGTTATTTTATGCCGTTAATGTTTAAATATGATTTTGGGCGTTTGGCTGCCGCAGCTGCCAAGTCTAGAGGCCCAATTTTCAACCACTTTTTCGAGCATTTGGGGCCTTATGTCGGCAATAACGCCACGAATGTTGGCTTCCAAGTCCCCTAACGTTTCTGGTTTGTTGGCGTAGACGAGCGACTTCACATATCCCCAAAGAAAATAATCCAATGGTGTTAAATCACACGATCTTGGTAGCCAATTGACAGGTCCACTCTGCGAAATTATGCACTCATCGAATGTTTCATTCAATAAATCGATTGTGACGTGCACTGTGTGTCATGTAGCGACATCTTGTTGGAACCATCTCATCCACATTCATGCTATCCAATTCGGGAACAAAAAAATCGGCAATCATGGCTCTATACCGGTCTCCATTAACGGTAACTGACTCTCCAGCATTATTTCGGAAGAAGTATGACCCAATGACTCCACTAATCTATAGAGCACACCAAACAGTCAGTTTTTGTGGATGTAATGGGGTCTCATGGGTCTCTTCATTCCAAATGCGGCAATTTGGCTTGTTGACGTAGCCATTCAACCAAAAATGAGCCTCACCACTGGACAAAATTTTGCGATGAAATCAGCATCGAGATCAATCTCATTTTCGGTCCATACACAAAAATCACGACGCATTGCATGGTCTCGCGGCTTTAATTCTTGGATAAGCTGGAACTTGTAAGGTCGTAAGCCAAGATCTTTGCGCAAAATCTTCCATAAAGTTGATGGATGTGCACCGTGGCGAATGGATTCATTCGGGTCCTCTTCAACACTTTGCTCTACAGCGGCAATTGTTTCTTCGGTGCGGTACAGTTTGACGTCTTTGCGGATGCGTATTATCACATAGAGTAAAAGTAGTGCAAAAACAATCCATGGTTAACCGAATTAATTGCTCTGATGGACGACTATGTCGACCATAAAATGGACGAAGCTTTCGGTAAACTTCGCGAGCTGAACCAGTATTTTCGAAATAAATTTGCACGATTTGCGAGCGTTGTTCATTTGTCAACCTGTTCATGATAAAATGGCAAACCAAACTGAACATAAATGACATTAGAGTTGCCCGATTTGACCACAAAATATTGGTTTTATCTTTATTCGAAAAACCAACCTTTAAAAAAAAACACCCGATAGTTTAGTAAGGCAATTGCGAACTATTAAACAAATGTCGAACTGAAAAACAGGCACATATGCCAGTTATCCACATTTCGGCCACCAAAACATCTACATAATTTTAAAGGAAGTCACTCGTACACATTGGTCTTAGTGGTCATTTTTATAACCTTCTCTTTCAAGAAAATTTGTGTTTTTTACCTTGTGAGATCAATTAACTAGAGAAGGGCTTGAACCATGTTTATGGAAACAAGACCCCAAAAATATAATTTAGTACAAGAAGTATCCCTCATCGTTCTTTGAAAATCAAGAGAAGTGTTGTTTCTGAACCACGCACAGTTTGAGAAATTGCCAATCTAGGAGGAAAAAACTATAAAATGGCATCGGACGCAATTCATATAAAGTCGTTTTTTGATTTATTGATGCTAATTGGTTTCGGCTGAAAAAAAAATGAAATTAGTTTCAAATATAATAACCGTAGTTATTTAATGAAAAAGGGCCATTAAACACTTTTTTGTGGATAATTTCATTAGAGTTATACTTTTTGTTTCTAATTGTTTTTTTAATAAAAGGGAACATATGTAATTTAGTCCTTTAAGTCAATGTATTTCGTAAAATAATCCTTAGAATTAAATTATATAGGAAAAAAAAATTAAAGCATTTATTTTTTTTGAAATTCAGTCGCTTTCGCTATTTCTTGCCTCTTGCGCTACTTCTGATTGCTGATTATGGTAAGAATTGGCAAAGACTTTTCTTTCATGCACAGCACTTTGTGGATGCTGACCGAGGTCGCATACCATATATATTGCTTCATTATAAAGTACTTAATATTACTTCAGATAAAGCTCTTGGGTCTACATCACATATTTTTGAAAAGAGTCTTAATCTAGAGCATAACCAATGCCCAAAGTTTCTAAAACTATTTGAAAACACACTATAAGTTCATGTTTTACTCCGGTAATATCGACATTTTTCTTTGCTGCCCGAAAGAACCGTCTACCCGTATTACCATCATATCTATAAGCATGCCCAATTCACTGAAGAATTTTTCTTGAATTGGTTTTTTTCTAACTGCCACTTTCGTTTCATTTTCAGCTCTCCGAACTTGTCTCTTTTCTAGGACCTGATTTGAAATAGCAGATAAATTATTCATTTTCTTAGGTTTAGCTATGCATATATGATGCGATGAAAGTGTTGCTGATGGGAGTGTAGTTCAAATCGTATTACGTAACTTTTCTATAACAGCGAGTAAATAAAATGGTTAAAATAAAAAAGGGTTTAGAATCATGACGAAAAGAAAGCTGGATACGAAGTTTGAGGGCTGGAGGAACCATTATCTATGGACAGATGGACAGATGGACCAACAAACCGACAAGTTGACGACGGACGGAATTCCGAAACCACTTTTTTGGTTAAAGCAATCATTGTAATTTTAGAATCAATCAAAATCTCGAGGTCGAAAATTTTCACGAAAACAGAACCATTATCTTTGTAAGGGAATGTTAAAAAGCTTAATTTTGAAATCTATTTATCTATTAAAACGATTTAAAGTGGTACATAAGCCAGTTATTTTCAAAATTTACTTCCTAAGAAATTGAATTCGATGTTTTTTTCCGAAAAATAATCATGATTGATCTACAATACCCTGTAGACGCTGGAGATTCATTTTTTCATTACACTCTTCGATTTGTTGGTATTCTTCCAGGTTTTTTTTTTGTTGTTCCATATTACGGGTGATGAAGTTGATGGCATCTCACTCTGTGTAAGGACAGGTAGCATGTAATGCTCATCTAACCAACTTGAGTTTGCAGATAAGAAACAGTTACATAGCCTATTACTGTTCTACCATCTTGCTCCAATTTTAAAGCACAAGCCGTTGATGGCTGGCTTTAGTTTTTTCTTACCTTATTTATCAAGCTCCTGAAGACAATATTTTTCATCTATCAAGGCCAAGACTGCGTTCTTGCAATCGGCTTTGTAGGTTTGGGCCCAAACTTAAAAATTTTTCCGACGCGACAATTATTAAATTTTAAAAACTTTACTTTTCTTCTGCAGCCTCAGAGCAATTTACCACAACTATTGACTTTCGATGCTGATATTTTCAAGTATGTGTTTATGGTCGGGAAGCAGTAATGACTTTATTTGATAGCAAATAGTCATTATACCTATATATTCTAAATGTCTGTTTCTACCATTTAGAACTAATTTGATAGCCTATTGAACCCAGTTTATGCATACAAGACCAACAAATTAAAATAAGTTTTGGCCATTTTTAACCTTCTCCCACAAGAGAAAGGTATGGTTTTCATGAACATTTTCGACCTCGAGGTTTTGACTATTCTAACATTACGGTGATATTGAAAAGGGTTTTGATCAATTCGGGTCGTTTTAACATTAATAACTAAAATCAAGGTGAAAGGGTATTCCATTATTTGACCAAACTATACAAATCTTTATCTTTCAAAGAAAAAGCTCCAATATTTGAACTCACCCGAATACCGAGCAAGCCCATTCGTGTTAATGATCTATGATTTTAAAAGTACGTTCACATTGCCATTTCGAGAGATCAACTGCTCATCAAATTAATTTTTCGACATTTAAATTGTTTTACGAGCTGTGTGGCATGTGGCACCGTCTTGATGAAACCACATGTCAACCAAGCTCAACTTAGGCAAATAGGGCAACAAAAATCGCGTAGCATGGCTCGATATCGTTTGCCGTTGACGGTAACGTTTCTTCCATGGTCGTCTTTGAAGAAAAATGAACCACACCAAACTGTCGTTTTTTTCGGGATGCATCGGTAATTCTTGTATGGCATGTGGCTGTTCCTTACTCCAGATTCGACAATTTTGCTTATTTAGGTATCCGTTGAGCCGGAAATGATTGATTCACAAGGTCGATTATAATGACCTAGTGATAATAAATAAATAAATTTCAATAACTTGCAATCGTTGCTCGTTTGAAAGTCTTTCCATGATTGAATGGCAGAGTATACTGAATACGTTTCACTTTGACAGATAACGTTTGGACGCCATTACTAAGCAGTGCCGCCAAACTGAAAAACTTAGCTCTTAAAAAATCACCCGTTACAACGACTTTCCGACGTTGTATTAATAACCCTATTATAAACATTATAAACATAAATTCATAATGCTTGGGGTGCGACGTCACAATCAGCCGAGAATTTGACAAGCAAATTGTTTTTTTTTTTATTTAGGATTTGTGTTGGTAAGTTATTTATGGTTTTTGAGTTAAATTTACCATTTCCCATTTGAAAATTGAAAGTGATTGTCTCAAAAATTGTCACTGGAAAAGAAAACCAACTGGAAAACGAAGACATATGAGGTAAATCTTCATTTTACCGCATACCATATTAAAACAAATAAAAACATACAAAAACAGTTTGTTGTCAGAAGAAAATCTACAATTGTTTTGTTTTGTTTATTTGACAGTTTTTCAAAAATTTGTTTAATTCTAGCTAAATTAATTTCAACTTAATTTAAAAGCCAGTGATCTATTTATTCATTTTCATTTAGTTTTCATATATTGTTTTCTTTTGTTCTTTTTATTTTCTTTTTAAGTGTATTTTCTCGTTTTTATGTTCTTTTTAAAACATTTTTATAAATGTTTTTTTTTTTAATTTAATTCTCATTGTAAGTATATATAATATATAAATATATGTGATAGAAGTACATATGGTAATTATCTTTGTATTTGTTTTAGTAATTTAATGATTACAATATGATAAACAAATACTAATTAATAAATAAATAAAACTAAAAAACAGCTGGTATACATAAAAAAAACCAAAAAGTACCTTCTGTACAGTTTTTTACTCTCAACAATCTTTTAATATTTTTATTTCTTTTTAGTGAAAGAAGTTTTGTAAAGAAAAATTACCATATTTATATATTTTTGTTGGTTTATTTTTTTTTAATATATAATGTGCTACAAAAATAAAGTTTCGTATATGTTTTTTCTGTTTTTATTATTAGTTTTATATTTTTATTTTTCCTTTTTTTTAATTTAATTATTTTCTTCTCAGTTATTTTCTATTTTGTTTCTATCCTCTCCTATGAGTAATTATTCTGTTAAAAAATATTTTTACAAAGTTTTATTTTGGTTAAGTCAACCGCAGCAGTTTTAGCTTTCAAGAAGGTATGCTTTTGGTGTATTTTGCATTTTTAACATGAATTGACTCCTTATTCGGATTTTGTAGTAACTGCTGTGGATACCCGACGGCCGACGTGTGTTTTGCAGATGTTATTTAAGTTCCTGACTATTAAATGATTTATCGTTTTCCATCTTTTTATCGTTAAAATTTTGTTTTATATCTTTGCTCTGTTTAATTTAATTTAAATATTACGTAAGAACTGTAAAATTAATTCCGCTTTTAAAATTTATAACTTTAAAATTTAATAAAATTGTGTTGTTACCGAATAAAACATAAGTCTTTCTTAATAAATAAGTAATCCTTCATAACGATCCTTTCCAATTGACTTCAAGGCTTTGTAAAATGTCGTAAGCTTATGCTTTTATAATTTTTCGTTTTTCATAATTATAAAATTCAATTAATAAAAATTGGATAAACTAGTTTTTTGTGGCTCAGACTGATTTAGTAGTTCCATGATGGATGTTTTCCTTAAAATTTATGTAGGCTTTCAACCTTCAGAAAATAATAATTCTTCTCGTGTATAATTAATTAAATTTTGCTAAAAAATAATTAATACAAATAAATGTTGTATATATGGTAATAGTAAATGCACTATTGTCGCAATAAATTTTAAATGGGTTTTCTGCGTTTTCTTTTTTCATTATTGCACATGTGTTAGAAAACCAATTTATCTTAAAAAAATATTTTGCTTAAAAATTGTTTTTTTTTTTTTTTACTTTAGCAATAACTTTAAAAGTTAAAACTGAAACACTATTTTAAAATAATCTATACAGAACGAGGAATCCTTAATCTAAATCTCTTAATTTCAAAGATTGCTGACAGATAAGAATGAGATAAGCAAGGTAAAGCTGCAGGGGAGAGAGCAGCTTGAAAAGTTTCTGTTAAGGTTTTTGGCAAATGCCGATAAAAGAAGCAAAAGGAGGAATATGCACATTTGAAGATATATACAGGTGCAACTGCAGAAATGTTACCTCAAAGCATTACGAAAATATAAAACGTAAAAGGGATTTAATACCCTTACAGAATCCCGTCGAGAAATCCCGTCAAAATCGATACCCATCTCCAAATTCATGGAACATTTATTAGAGTGTTCAGTTATGCTAAACCGTCAAAGCTTTCTATCTGTCCAAGATGGCGATGCTGACTATTAGACAAGGCGAAACATTTAAATGTGTTTTCTCCGATGTTTTTCTAAGAAAACTTTCGAACTAATAGCAGGGGGACCATCTTCTACTAATCTGCGCAACTATACTAATATTTATATGTCAACGAATTTGACACATAAATATGGTCGAACTAAACGAGATGTGATCGATGCATTTTCTGGTATAGGTGGTAGGGGACTTTATCTTCCTCGACTCTGCTATTTCATTGTGTTAAGTAATATATTCCTCACTCTTACTACAGAGAATCCTAAACAAGACTCTGATCATTCCAGTGCCAGTCCTGTTCTTTGGAAGTTATCCTATCGTATCAAAAGCTGAATAGGAAATCTTTGGTTGTTTATATTTCGAGGACACTCAATATGGTTGAATTAGGCCGAATGTCACTATTAGCTAACAATTTTAGTTAGAAACTTTCTACCTCGGCTTCGCTATGATAATTTTAATCGCCCAAACGAAAATATTCCAAAGACTTTAGCGTGCAGGACAAGAATGACAAAAAAGGATAGAACTAATAATGTAATGTTGCTTGTGCAAGGGATTGAAAGGAACATAGCTTAGGCCAGAACAATATGTACGTCTGACATTTTGTAGACAAAGCGGTTAAAGGTATCTTATATAAGCATTGTCTTTTCTGCGCGAATTCATTGCTGATATGTACTCGTGTGATCTGTTTGGTATCATTACTAATGATTGACATATATTAAGGCAGTGGATCTAGTCATGTATTCTAGGGGATGACAAGTATAGTAGCGAAAATTGCAATGTTTTTTACGCATGGGCACTCAGATATTAGTGATACAGCTGACTTTGCTTCGAATGTTTTTGATTGCAGTAAATTTACCCGATATGTAATATGGATTAACGTTATTTTTTTACTTTTCTGATAAAGAGTAATTATTCTGAATGGATAAAAGTTAATAAAAATCTATAAATATGAAAAAAAATAATTTGTAAAATTGGAATAGTTTGGCATTACCATTGAGTAAGATTTTGTGTTCCACATCACCTTACTTCATTTTTCAGTTGTAATCTGAAATCCGCAACAGTGCTATTGGTTGAAGGAAAGCATCTATTGACAAATTACTCCGCGTCACCACAACAATTTTATTATAGAGGTTCGCAAACTGTGAACTCTTCTCACCTGTCCTACCAACAAACATGGCTTTCAACGAAATGCAAATCAAAACATCTACCGATACTCAACAGTATTAGGCTCTCGTTATATCTTTCATTGAAATCATTGAAACAGATAACATGATGGAACTTAAATTCCGAAAACTTCCGAATGCAATATACGCCTATAAAAATATATGATAATTTTATTTTGACATTCCTACTCTTAGTACCATCAAATTTGCAAAATGTTGAGTCAGAAGTGAATGATTTACCAAAACGCGTCATAATTGGATAATGGATTCTAGAAAAATATTTACATTTTCAGTTACCATTGGTCAGTGTTGCTATGAATGAGTTAAGACCTTTGCACATTTCCTTGAACGATAATCGTTAAAATAACTTCATAATCATTTCAATACAATGAAATAAACCTTATATCGTTTTCGGTTCAATACTCGCTTTTTTCTACATCTGATATTTGACTGTTATAAAGCTTTTATTATCGTTTTCTTAATTCATCATTTTTAAAACACCTAAAGCAAGAAGAATATTGACGCAGCAACATCAGCGTTGCGTTACAAATAAGTATGCAGGCCACATAATCCATTGACAACGTCAGATGCAACAACAAAATCAGAACATTTTTTTTTAGCATAAAATCAGATGGCCAAATACCCCTCTACTACGTATTTGCGATCATAAGTATGAACCGCTGAGACGCCATGATCTCATCACGGGTATGTTCAATGAGTAATGCATAGAGCTGTAGCAAACCGTATGTATTCGTTACTGAGTAACGGTTATACGTTTCGACTCGAATCGTTACTGTCAAGAAAGTGTCGTTACTTTAACGTGTTTCGTTACTCGTTATTTGTATGTTTTGAATTCGTTAATGGCCTTACGATAGTGACTCAACCGTTGAGAACGTGGGAGTAACTCCGTGGTGTGCTGACGTACATTGGTCTCTTAGTAGTGAGTACATATAAACTTTAAAACGTAAATGATATGATTTGCATCGAACATAGTAAGATACGAAAGTAACGAATTCTTTGTAACTGGTAGTCAGTGATCGAATCCATACGGTTATTCATTTTGTCGTTACTTTTCAAGCTCTAGTGATGCACCTCAAATATTGTAAATAAACAAAGCATAAGGGTGTTGTATTTTTTCCAAAATCTTGGGTTGCTTAAGCATCTATTCTAATTGATATAAAAGTTATTAATGATATGATTCATAATTTCAAGAACACTTACTTGATTCTCAACTCGGTGAAATACCGCATATTCACGCCCTCTTGTTTTTATACAATTCTTTTATCTTTTTTGTGAAGGCAATCGTAGTGAGTTATCTTACATTTCCCGCATGTAATGGAAATGCAAAGCATTTCACTATAAGATGAAAAATCCTTATGTCACAGACAGATGGTTGCATGAGTTTGTCAATGAATGAACTTAACATAGCTTGTGCATCGAAAAAAGGAAGTTAATGTGACAAAGAACAAGAACACTCCGATTTATCGGAGAAGTCAATAAGACAATTATACTGGATGCCAAAGTGGAAAAAGGCCGAGTTTCAGCTCCACCTACGAAAATCCTATGTTATATTCCCAGATTAATACCTCATAATCAGACACCCACGACGCCTTGGGATCGAGAACATCTCCAATACGAAACCATAGAAGTATAAAGGCGAGGACAACCGAAGAGTCACTTTTCTAAAATCCTCAAGTAATTTTGCAATCCGATAGTAAGCTGTTGGCTTGAAAGTGTAAAACTTTGAAGACAGAGTTGCGGTTCTTATTAATGACAAAGATTTTGAGCATTTTCTTGTGGAAGTTCTTGCCCTGAAAGGCACTGGTGAGCGATTTGTGCTACGTGACAAAATAATAGGTATGTCTTTAAATACAACAGCATCTAATTCAGGACTGATCCAAGGGACACGCATAAAAATTGAAAGAGAATTGCCGTCATTACACCAATGAACTCATATGAAAAGTCGTAGAGAAGTGTTGTAGTAGCATTTTTTAAAGTTCCAAAGTCTGGGTTTCTTATATACGACAATGCTGAATAATAAGAATCCACTCTAAGACTTTCGAAAAGAAGAACAACGCCTGATAACGGTCAACTACATCAGGAATCAATCAAAGGATGTATGTAATCCAAGGGAAGACCTACTAAGTGTTATTGCAACTCTCAACGTAGGAGGTTGGTCTTAAAACGACTTCAGTTTGAAAATCCCACGGGCGCTACTTGATGTACAAATGATTGGCAAAACAATTTTAGCACTTCCAATTGACCTCTTCGTTAAGCAGTTGAATATTCCTCAAAAAATGTTCAATGGAATGAAACTGGCTGCACATTTTGTCAGCCTCATAATAGAGCTGTTCGCGTACTAGTAAATTTTTACCGATTTTAGCTTAAAGCCATTCCCGTACTCAATTTTCGTATGTAAAGAAATGTTTGCAGTTAAATAAATAAAGACCTAATATAACTACTTTCGCTTTTGGATTAATAAACGATTTGGATATGCTGCTGTTTTTGACCATTTCCAATGGAGATGTCAAAAAGGTGCTTTCATTGTTGTTAAGCGTGGGATTGTTGTTTTTTTTTAACAAAATTTTATTCTGGCTAAAAGAGGAAATATGATTAAAAATCTAAAAAGCAAACCTGTCAACAAAAAAATTAAATGATAAGAGGAAAGGAATCCATTTTTAAAAGGCATAAACCATTTTATAACCCACAAAACAATGACGTTCTTCGAAATAACTGGGATCCGCGACGTGTCATTATGCTATAGTGGTTCACTATGCCAAATTAAAGATTTTAAGGTAGTCAATAGGCGTGTTTAACTTGCGGATTCCTCAGGGATTTTACTCTATTACGTCGTATAAGATTTTTATATCAAAAAAGGTTTCCTTACTCCGCAGCTTATAATAGTAATGAGTTCCCTTTATGATACATACAAAATAACCATCTAAATCCTTGTAGCAGAAAAGAGCATATTTCATAGAATCTCAGCTTTGCCAAGTGATGAATCGTGTTGGAATTTTGAAGATATCGGAGGGATCTGTGAGTGGAACACGCCTAATAATACCGCAGAGAGGGAATAGTTCAACGAACCGGTCAAGGACGAACAATAGATATAATTCTTGTTGATGACAGTCAACCATTACCGTAATGAGTGTTACGAATTCAAGTGTAATTTCTTTCTTTTTTTTTTCAATAAAAGCAACTAAGTTTAAAATATTGTATTTTTTCCCTTTTTTGAAAAAAAAAACTAACCAAAGTGTGCATCCGCTAAATTTTTTTCCAATCTTCTTGAAATCGGACTCGGGACTTAAGCAAAAATTTCACATTTGAATTGATGGCCCAAAAAATTAAACATTCTATGCATGAAACTGAGATCTACAGTAGATTTTTTGTAATGCTTCCATTCACTTAAATTTAACAAACAAAATTCTTTACTTTCAAGGTAAGTTCAAAACTATTTTCAAAAAAATTAAATGTGGTGTTATATTGAAAAGCTATAAATATAAACAAACTTAGTATAAAATTAAGGCGTAAACAACACATCACATGTAATAATCTGAAAAAAAATTTGATGACATTGACCACGAACCGCATTGTTTGCGTTCAGCCCTTAAATTTTAACTAGTACAAAATATTGTACGAAACAAACAAAAGAATGAAGCGAATGTTCGAGTGTTTTATTATATATTTTTAATGATTATAGTTAAACCTTAATTTTTTTTTAAGAAAAAGAAACTGATTTGATTTTTTTGTTTTTATTTTTTTTGTTTTTCTTGGCTGTAAGTGAGCCGCTAAATTTTGATGGAAAGATTTTCTTTGTGCTCGTTGATTTATTTTTTTGTTGTTGTTTTATATTCAAAACTTAAGCAATTTTTTTAAAAGTTGCTTTAACATGATTTTTGTTTTGTTTTCTTTGCTTTGTTTAAATATTTTTTCTGTATATGTAAATTTTGTTTTGGAAGGATTCACAAAAAAAGGTAGAGAAGATTTTTTTTGGGTTTTTCGTTTTTTTTGTCTTGTAAAAGCAATTTTTAGCATATTAAAATATATATTTCTTTTTTTTGTTGTTTAAATAATCAAAAAAGTTTTTTTTATGTTTTTTTTCTTTTTTTGATAGCTTAAACGTTTTTTTTTGTTAATTTTTATTGTATTTTATTTTTGTTTTTTATTTATCTTCTTCAATTCCTTCGTCAGTAACTTTTTCCTTTGATCCCTTTTCGTTGCTGATATCACACTTTTCAGCCAGCATATCTTCGATACCTTCATCGACTGTCTGGTTTTCATCAGCATCCAGTGCCTTGCCATTGGTTTCGCGCGGTGTCATTTTGACACGGCACGTTTCGTAAGCTTTTTCAAAGCCAAGTTTTGTGTATAAATTACGGGAAGCATCGTTTTCTGGACGAATGACTACGAATGGAGTGTAGCCACGTTCGATGACGAGTTTTGTTAGTGTTCTAGCAAGACGGATGCCATAGCTAAAAATAAATAGAAAATTTTGTTATTTTTTAAAACAAGAAATTTGTTTATGATGTGGACAGGTTGTCTTCGTTTGCGATTTCAAATATGTATAATTGGTAATTTTTTTCTGTGCTGGATTTCTAGCCGTAGCAACACCTAAAGTGGCAAAGCAACACCTGGCCCTCCTCTCCTGATGATCTGACAAATCATCCGAAGAGTATCAATTGTTAAGAATAACTTTTCTCAAGTTAGCCGCTCGGATTCGGCATAAAACAGGAGGTCCCACCATCATGTAAGAAGTACGTACTCACACACGAATGGTTGTGAGAAAGCAAGGCTTTGGATACTAACGAGCCTGTTGCGCAAAAAATTTGTATTTTGGTACTTTTTTTTGCAAAGGGAAGATAAAAAAGATGAAAAGATTTTGTATATTCCTGAGTCTATGAAGCTAAAGCTGATTGATGAAATTGAGAGAAGTCGACGTTCATAAGCTCATTTTTTTTTAATAGAGTTCGTAAGCTGTCGAATATCTTGAATTTATTAAAACACACGCGTTGGAAACTCAACTTACAAAATAATTCAATCATTAATATTTGTTATTATGTTTGCAGATTTCAATTATGTAATAGCGGATTTTATATATTTTATAGAACCGAATATCAAGTTATTTTGAGCGAAGAACGAAGAGTTTTACTAGGTAAGTCGGTAGGAATCGACGTATTTGAACTGCACGCCACTGATAAGTAAGTACCTGTTGAAATGTTTATGTTTTTAAGTGAATATCTTGATATCAGTCTCTTTCTGTAGTATTTATTACTTTCCTGGACTGGAAAGTAGTATTTATATACTACCTTGGTAACTGCAGGCATTGTTGTACAAACTATGACTGGAACCGCATAGTGAACAGCATTTGGATGAACCATAAAAAAAGTCCCACAAAATCAATTGAAAACAGCTCATGATAAAGCCCCATCAAGCTTGAAGGAAGAACAAGTTGCTACTTTCATTGGCAATGTTATGCTATTAAGCTAATCGGATAGTGATTTTCTAGACCGACTTTTGCCTTAAGTTATGGTCTACGAAATATTTGCTCTTGCTCTCAAACTTTAACACATCTTTGGTATTGGTTTATATATGGATTTTGTTAAGTTTGGTTGAAATTGGAAAACATACATATAGAAAGTGTCTAAGCAAGATATTTAGACATTCGGAATATCTATATGTCTTCAACACATAGTTTTTTTTGCCACGCCCTCTTTTTGAGGGTGTTTTTCGTAAGAAAACTGTTTCCGGTACAAAAAACACTCGCTCTGAACAAAAAAATAAATTTTAATCGGTCGAATATTCATTCAAATTTTAATCGATCAAAATATTTCTCTTGCTTCATGTATCATGTCGATGCCATCAATTTGCGATCGGTGCACTTGCTGTATTGTCGTTAAAAAAACGACAAAAAAATACGCAGCATTGCCATGTTGGGAAAAAAACATACCTGACGACTTTACATACCCTGAGCGGAGCAACGAAGTTGCGTGACCGGGACTGTCCCCAGAAAGAGAGTTTAAATCATTTGTTCACGCAAAGCGGGCTACCCAGAGTATCGTAAACAAAATAAAACTGTTGGGCTTAGGCACCTGCCTGACGACTTTACATACGCTGACCAGAGCAACGAAGTTGAGTGAGCGTATAAAGAGATTTAAATACTTTGATTCTTATTTTCACCTTTTGGAAAACAAGTAGTATTAAATTTTTTTATCTGGCAATGCTGCAGTGGAATGTTATTCTTCTTATTTGTCATTCAGCAATGTTAAATGTTAAATGTTAAAAAAATGTTGAGTTCTATAGGGCATTTTCGAATTATGATTGTTTAATAACCTTTTAAATATTTGAGCGACGATTTTAGAAAAAAAATTATCAGCATAAAATAGTGAGTGGAACAAAAAAAAAATAATTGAGTTTGTGCTAAAGTAATTTTGTTCCCTATAATTCGTCAACACAAAGTGTTTGAGGATATTTTCGTTGAAAACTGTACATTTTAAGTAAATTCGAAAAAAAGTCCAATGAAAATATTTTGAGAATAATACTACACACATTTCGTCTATAGATCATTACCACCCACGTCCATTTTTTTGGAGGCATTTTCTTTTAAAACAAACGACCTCATTATGCTGGCACTTTCGGCTGGACAAGGCGGATTCTTTTTTTTTTGGACGCACATTCCTATATCTAATTCCCGCTGAAATACGATCAAGTTATGGCATCGCATTGGCCGTTCCATCGTCTGGCCTTCCCCGATGTACGCACACAATACATATCTCATGTGTCAACTTTGGTAGCAAAAATGTCGACTTCGACGATTTGAACTTCCAGATACAGCAGTCGATTCCAGTCGAATTGGTATCATACAAATCGGTCGATTTGTCGATTCAATTATTATGGAGCTGTAAATTATCCAACAGAGTTTTTAAACTCACAGATCCCAGCAGATGAAGTGATCAAGCCCACTTTTCACAAAAAACGTTATTACGGTTAAGAATTTTGCAAAAGTGTCTGAGTAACATGTTTCGTTTATATAAAGTTTAAGTCACGCCCACTTTTTGTGCCGTTTTTATTAAAAAAAAGATTTTCAGTCAAATTTTAAAGAAATTCTAAAAAAACATTTGATATTAATTAAAATGTTATATCTACAGATCATTTTAACTCACGACCTCTTTTTGGTGCGTTTTCTTATAAATACGATTTGTATACTCTACCCCTTATAGATATAATAACGGGTGGTTAAATTTTAAAGGCCGATGTTGAATGTGAACCACACCTAAACGTCAAGTTTTTTTCTGTATTTCATTTCACATCATCAATCAAAATGCATATCATCCACTACGTGATTTTTTCGGTCAATTTAATCGGAAAATCGTACAATCGGAAAAATCGTGCAAAACTTTGAGCAAACCGGGTTTGTGGGAGATGTGAAAACAGTGCATGCTGGTACAGCTCGTGCGAATGTCCACCTCAACTCGTCGCCGTGCCCAACATTTGCACCTCTCACGCTCGTCGTTGATGAGCACTGTGCTTAAAGACTTGCATTCACACGCTTACAAGGTGCAATTGACTCAAGAACTAAAGCCTCTTGACCATTTCAAGCGTCGTCAATGGTCAGAATGGTGGCAAGAAATGGCAACAGTGGATGATCAATTTTTTACGAAAATCATCTTCAGTGATGAGGCACATTTTCACCTGGATTCGTCAATAAGCAGAATTGCCGCATTTGAGAGAATGATAATTCAAGAGTGATTGTCGAAAAACCAATGCACCCACAAAGAGTGACGGTTTGGTGCGGTTAATGGGCTAACTGCCGTATTTTTTTTTCAAAATGGAAGATATGGATGTGGACGATATGTGGTTTCAACAGGACGGTGACACTTAACACTGATCTAACAAAACAATTGTCTTTTACGCGACAAACCCATTTGTAAAATTGTGGCAAGTGGTGGCGATGTCAATTGGCCGCCAAGATCATGTGATTTGACACTGTTGGACTTCTTTCTTTGGGGTTATTTGAAGAAAACAATTCAAGACCTAAAGGATGAGATACTTCGGCACATTGACGTCATCGAAAATTTGGACCATCGTATTGGGGTTGCATACATAATTGAACCATACCAATATTATCATAATAAAAAGAAATGACAATATAATATCCTGAATAATTGGTGTTTTATTTAAAATCAACATCGGCCCTTAAAATTTGACCACCATTGACCATATAAAGATATTCAATAGAAAAACGTTGTTTTTCAGTCCAACCATAGAAAGATTTTTATAAACTCTCGGAGCAATATATCTTGGTAGTGGCATTTTCTATTGTACCATCTTACTACATATTTAAGCCGCGCCCACTTTTGAGTATGTTTAATTTAAGAATGGAATAGGATGGAATTGTGGCCTTTTCATATGTATTTTCATTTAGCCACCAAAATATTCACTAGAAATAATTTATTTGGCAAAACGTTTACCGAGTTAGCTGGTAGTATAGGAATTAAAACGTTTTAAGAGGTCACCCACCTTGATTGGGTATAACTTAAAATGTTGTAAGAATAGACAATATCCTGCCATACATTTTTTTAATGGCCAAATCAGGAATCTACTTTGAAGGGTTCTTACTGCTTAACTGGGACAGCCTTTATATGTAAATTTAATTGAACTTTATGGAAAATAAAACTCTAAAAAAAAAGTCTACACCTAAAGAATTTTCAAAATGAACGCTTTTTATCTTAATAATTGTTAATAGTTAGGCTCCAGAAGTATTTTATATTCTACAAACATAATAAATTTCGTTGATTATTCGCCTATTACAGTTTAATGTTTATTTTACTTACCCCTTCCGTCGATAATCTGGACGTGTCTGCATTGAAAACATTGCACCATAATACGAATGAACCATCCAAGCAGCCAATTCATCTGTATCCTTTCTAAATATACCCAAACCGGGCAGCAATCGCACTAATATCTCAAACACTTCAACGCATTCAATCTCACTGGCCGGATATAGGTCATGAATACCTTTAACATCGTCCACTGTAAGTGGACGCATTTCAGCCTCATCAGGAGGTAAACTAAAATAAAAAAATGGATCTGCATTAACAAATCTTCTTCGAAAATTTTCAATGGCAAAACTTACTCATCCAATTGCAATTCAGTATTTAAATTCTTACAAACATATATATCGCCTTCCAGTCGTTCCATTATGCCAAATGTTGAATAAAAGTCATCCAGGCGATTCATAATATCCTTGTGCGTAAAATTCAGGTACAATGGCTTTTGCCAATCTATCAGCACGTCCTCGGTACGCATCAAATCTACACATTCTATGCGGCTCGATGGACAAAAGATTCCAAAACTTTGATAAATATTGTTGTTGGGCTAAAAATTTTAAGAAATTAATCAGCTTTTTGAAAACTTTTTATATCTAATCCCATAGGGGTATATAAGCCATTTCAAAAGTCTACTAACCGTAAGCGTGCATCCGGGAAAATGTAAAATTATTGGTTTCTCTGGCCAATCCTTGGAAACGTAAAAATGGAAATCCCAAACTCGATCATTCAGGTACGTTTTAATTGTTTGATGAAACTGAAGCGAGATAGAAATGAAAATTCGAAATTAAAAATCAATTACTGCATCATTCGTGTGCATAGATGCACAACTCAGTGGGATTAATTAAATGATATACAGATACAAGTCAAGTTGGGAATAGCATAATATATAACCTTCAACAGACAATCGATACATTTTTGATGAAAGTCGGTCGGTGAAGATATCCGCAGATGAGTTTTCAACTTGAAATACTGACTGGAGTGCGATATAAGGGTGCTCAAGTGGGCAATTTCAATCATTTCACGAGTAATTGAGATTTTGCATTAGAGTTCTGTTATTGGCAATTCAAATGCACATCAAGTTCATTTCAATAGGGGAAATCTATAGCAGTAGAACCGAATAAATGGCAGAAAACTGCACTTTGAATGTCAATGAGAGGTAGGGGTTTTAAAAATTAAAATTGTCATTTTGTTTGATGGTAACATTGGTCAGTTTTACTATTGATATCACACGCAGTTCCATACACAACCAATTTTTTTTTAAGGCCTGTTTTCTTATTCATGGTCAAGCGAAAATTGAATAAAAGGGTAAGTGATTTATTGGGAGGGAGTTAATTTTTCAGAAAATAAAAAAAATCAGGCAATACCCTTAGTAATTACATCTTTAATGAAAACGTCCCCAAAAAGTAGACAAAGTGAACAAATTACTGGAACTACTCCAACTGTAAAAAATTATCTAAGAAACTTAAGACAGGATCCTTGAATAGAAATGATGGCCGATACACCAGCGCACGAAACAAATAATATGGAACCGACCATCTAGTTGGAAGTTGTACGGTCAGGTAAATTCCTAACCACTTCCTGTAGACTAAAACAATTATTGAAAATGAGAAATACAGACTTGGATGCTCCCATATACAAACTAGACCATAAAAAACATACGATATATGTTACAGATTATGTTTACTCGACTTCAATTCTAAGAGGCAATCTGGATTTTATTTGGTGGTTAAAACTCCAACAAAATTAACTAATGACAAGCCCATCCAACTTCTTGGAAGTACATACATTCAAGGAATCAAGCGATGACTCTAACAACTTTCTCATCAGAAAAGCATTGAGAGTTTGAGTATCCATGAGAAGAAGCTACGAATAATATCTTAGTGAACCATATATAATCACAGTCTACGAGGAAGATCTTTGTGAGAGACTCCCGTTATCCCCTCAACATCCACCAAGAGCAAACTCAGTGAATGCAGTATCCCACCATTATCAAAGAGGTTGCCGAGTCAACCAACTACCAGCCAACTTCCAAAAGAATCTTGTGGTATGAAGATTTTTGCATGCACCAACAAGATGTGACATTAGAGCCACATATTAGGGCGCGCTATTCGCGTGGAGAGCATAGATCTGAATGAATGGAAAAGAGGGCCAAAAGCCTCAGGAAAATCAAGGAGTCCCGCGTCATGAAGAACATCCGACAATTGCAAAAACAAAAAAGGAAATTCGAATCGTTTAATATCCTGTTCCATCCTTAAAAGCAATATTCCCAAAAAGTGGGCGTGGCTCAAAACTTTATGGCAATAAAATATAGAGAATGATATTATCACAAACAGACAGTTCAGACAGTTGATCAAAATATTTATTGGTTCCAAGGTTTTTCCATTATTTTATAAAAAAAAAATTGGGATAGGGTTTATATATGACAAAATGTTGCTTTTAATATTACCAACGTTTTTACACCAAAATACTTATCGAATTCCTTCAACAATTTACCATTAAACCATTTTTTACTTCAAACGCCGCCAAAAAAGTACTCGTTGCAAGTCTCTATTTAGACGAAATATAGATATTGAGGTTCTCAAAATATCTTGTTTAGACACTTTTTTTAAAATTCCATACCGTTTAAAAACAGAAACAACGTTTATCTGAAAACAGCGCGAATATTGAAATTTTGTTCATTTGTTCTGCTGAGAGCCAAAGACCACGTGTACCAAATTTCATCATTAAAAATTTAGTGCCCACAAACTGATGCTCTTAAGGAAGAAGGAAGGAAGATTCTGAATGTTTTCAGGTATACTTTTGTTCAACAGCTCGTTATTGGGCATAATATCGAGAGGGCAAATGACGGAAGATGTCAGCACAGCCATCAAAAGGCCAAAGGAAAACAAGGGAACCAAAAATGACACAGCTGACAGAAAATACTTTGAAGTAGTTAAAAAGACTTCATCTACATAAGAATCGACATCTACCTCGATGCAATCTTTATTCAGCGAATTAAATAGGGTAAAAACTCCCAACTCGAAAGTCCGGATGCTCTCACTACAGCATATGAATTCTAAAATTCCCTAGAAGGGTTCCTTAAGCCTATACCATCGAGGTTACCAGGTTTTTCTCACAACCAATCTGTAGTTTTTGTAGGATGGTTGGATTTTTTGTTTTATGCCGAATCGAAAATTGTGAAGTAAGAACTCTTTCACGAAACCATGATGCGGTGGTATCTCATCTGGTAACAAGTTGGTGAAGCCTCGTCAACCGCCAAGTAATAAGCACTGTACACTTCCATGACGCATCTATCAAATCAATTGCGCTGGAAAACACAATTCAGAGTCGTTTTTATGAAAAACAAATAGATATTAGGCATAATCGACCTATAGCATAAGACCCAGGTTCTTTATAGTTATGTGTTCGAAGTTATATTTTCGCCAAACGATAAATAAGAAAATAAAAATAATGCTTACTTTGCCTTTTTCTAACTGCAATAATGACAAAAGCCCCCATTTCAATTTAACGGACTTACTCATTTCTTTTTTTGACGTTATGACAACGTAGCACGGATTTCGCAAAACACGTGTCCTACATTTCTTTTGGCATTTAATATGACGAAAATGTTTACTAATCTTTTTATGACTCTCGGAAAAAATGTCAATTTCTAAATGACGACTGTAATTTGTCGTATCGCCTGCGTAGGATATTTAATTGCTGTTTCGTTGTGTATATCTATGAATATTTAATAACTTTGTTTTCGACAAACTCATTTTAACTGATAAACATGTTTTGAGGTAATAAAGTTGGTAAGATAAATGTGTGTCATCATGTCAGTCACAGGATAGCAAAATTGACAAGCAATTTCAAATCAACTTATTCTATGACAGACAATGGCGGTGTTCTTGTGCAGCTTTGACTAAGCCATAAAATGGAAAAATGTAAGGACACAACACAATGAAATGGTTACTAAAAGATTTTTGTCCTTTGGATGAATCACGACGTATACATTTTTTTTCCAAACCTTACGTGACCTTGTTAACTTAGAATTCCCCCATGAATGCAAAACAAAAGATGGAACCATTTGTATGTCTCTGCCAAAACCGTAGGTGCTTTTCAAAGATTTATGCAACTGGATTTACATATCGGCTAGACTACGACTGTAAACTCACGCAATGTGTTGGCAGTAAAAGAAATAGTGCTGTGAGAATGTGGGAAGTGAATGCATGACACCACTTCTGAAAACAGACTAAAGCTATATGACTGCGCTGCGGAACTAAATGCCAGAGTAGCCAGAACAAAATTTCCTCACCTCGACATTCTACAAAAGGTCAATGAAATTTATTACATCCTGATGGACAAAAAGTACACATCCAGCATCCAACAGAATCCTTTCGCGATGAAAGGAAAGATGGTAGTTGAAACACAGTCGATGTTGAGAATATGGAAGAACCACTCCTTCAGGATATTAATTAAACAGCGTTGATGAACCCCTTCCGATATCAGGCAGAACGAAACATTCAATATTGGCAGCATGAACTAAACCTAAAAGTGAGAATATATTATCTAAATATAAATATAATTCTGGAGAGAATTGTGCAAAACTCTGAGCCAGGGACACAATCTTTCTTTAATCTTCGTAACTACAGCCTACGTCGACGATATTAATATGAATGTTACCATTGAAAGATACAACATTGAAAGGGTAGAAAGGGACATCGGTTCCGCTATTAACTTTGACAATCAAATCTCGTCGAAAGTAAAATGAAGAAATATTTTTTCTGGAAAAAAAAATCCTCATCAGACGTTGGAGATAACTAGGATATGTAGAGGGAATGGAAACCAATACTCCAGCTCGCAGGGTTGTCGATTCCCAGCCAGACATCAGACGCAGTGGAGGAAGATCGGGCCTTTTTTTGGAGCACCCAATTAGAAATCAACCTCAACCCACTTAAAGTGCGCCAGTAAGCTAAGGACTGGGTTGGTTGGAGAAGCATGTTGGGATATGCCCAGATTCATTCCAGAATGTACCGCCACCTTAGTATGTAGGCTCATTAATAATGACTTCAAAATGTTGGTTATGTGTCAACGAAGCTATGGTGGCCGTTTACCCGATATACTATAGACACAGTACACAAGCCTATCCTTTGTATTTTAAATTGTGCATACGTTTTGGAACACCCTTTTAGTTGTTGACTATGTTTTATGGGTCTTTGTTTGCTCTGCCTTAAAAGTCCAGAGTTAAAAATCGTGATGGTAACCAAATAGTATTTGTAGTTCCATGTTATAGTCGTTAGCAAATAAAATCCCAAATAAATCCAAATAAATTTTTAACAGAAGTGAGTTATATTCAAATAACAGCCATTCCCGGCGAAAATTACAAATAAAAATACTCCGAGCCCATTGCGACCATATACTCAACTCCATCAAAACGGCCAGCCCAAACATACATCAACAGACATGGACTTGACAAATTAAATTATGCAATCGACTAATTGTCTCCTAATTGAATTTGTGTGACACCACACAATGTCAGGGACAGAACACTCTATTCCAAGCGATTCTGGGAAAAGTTTTACAAATGAACAGAAAAACCGTCTCCACATCAGCAGTTTGGTTTCCTGCTCGTTGCTAATTTAAAAATCAATAAGACCGCGCGACTACAACTGCCAGTGTCTACCAAAAACAACGGTGACGCTGCAGTTAATGGCAGAAGCCATCTACAAATCCATATGTTTATGCATGTGTACATCTATTAATCTCTTGGTGGACGTGTTCACTTCATGGATATGGATGTATCGCTGCAGCATGTACTTGCCTTCGCAAAGAAATCCAATATTCGAGTAGTCAGGTCAAATTGAAAAGAAGGAAACATGAGCTCTTGCGGCCCGGAGATAGGGCAAATATTATGGTACGCTAAGCCATTTAGCCTTTGTAGGTCATGATACATGCTGGTATGTATAAGGGAACTACTTCTATATTTGTTCATCTAGATAATCGTCAATATATGGTTCGTTAGTCGAAAAGAAAGCACTGACATGTAGGTACAAGTTACAAAGGCAAAAGATTGTTTTGTTTTGAGGGCTATAACACGTAGCATTAAGTCCAGGGGTAATGTGACAAGTCAGGATCGGAATATATCTTGCCTTTTACCATTCGTTCAGAAATAATGGCACAAAGAATAATTTTTCTTCCATTTGAAAATGTTTTTGAGGCATGTTGTTATGGCAAGTACTTAACGTCCTTGACAAATTCTCTCAACTTGCAATATCATACCTAAATACTAAATAATGACTAGGCCAAATCTAGGCTTTACATATTGATTCTAGCGATTCATATCACAATTTGAGTTCGAAAACGATGATGACCAGTTTCTATATTTTAACCAAAATGTGGACACTAAACATTGATCATAGTCGTTCCGTTGCGTTTACCTAACGTGCATATCGTCGAGAACCCACTCATATCGTTACCGTAATCAGCATTTTGGCGTGAATGGAACCAATTTACGGTGCATTTTGGAGAATAATTTGCATTCACATCCGTTAAGATGCAATTGACTCAAAGATTATTTCCGACAGACAATATACATTGCTTGGAATACGGCCAAACAGTCTTTCGAATAGTTGGCATGACCCGATTTTTCGAAGAAAAAAAATTATGACAGACGGGGCCCATTTCAAACCCTCTGGAACGCCGTCAACTGCGAATCCTCTACTATGATCTGCGAAACAGCATTGCGTGGCCAAAAAGTGACATTATTGCCCGGTGCCCGGTTATTTGAAAAGCAAAGTATATACCAGTAAGCCTCATACTTTCGTGCATTTATGACGAAATCCTCACTTTATCGCCCGAATATAGGTGGCCACTTTATTGATGTTGAATTTGAAAACTAGCCCAAATGAACTGTAAAAGAACAAAATAAAGAAGAGTACTTCATACCTATATGGAAGTCAAGATTCACATACCGTCATACAACTCTGTACATGGAAAAGATACGGCTGTTTGATGGCAATGTCTCAAAAATTTCGGAATCTAAGTAATAAATTAGAATTGGCAATTTATTTATTTTAAGTGATTCGACGGTACGTTGCAAAAGCGATCGTTATGGACAAAAGACTAATCTTCCGGGCTCAATGCACAAACGCCTTTGTCAGGCTTTATAACACCAGAATTATTCATTCACATCGACTCCTAAAAGTAAGTTCGACAAAGAAATGGTATTCCGATTTTGTACTACCCCCACCAAAATAATTTTAAATATTTTAGGGTTCGATTTTTAGTTGGTTTAAGTTTATAATAAAATATGTGCATATTAATTTTTTTTAATTTTTTCATTGAAAGAATAATAAATAAACGTTAAGTAGTATTTAGTCAGATCGTGGTCGAATCGCAGTTATATAACTGTTACAGAAAAGCTTAGAGTCCCCGCATCAGTTTTTTGCCATTTCTTGAAAATATAACCTAAAAATGTTTCAAAAACACTAATATTAGAGTCACATAAAATAAACGTATAAAATCAGTGGACCTTTTAGTTGTTCTATCAATAAAATAACTTGCATCCAATCTCTTTTCGATCCACTACATTCAGCTCAACTCACCAATTAATTGTCAGAACTTTGTTGAATCTGTCATTTTAAATAATAAATGATGTCTTAACTCGGAGCAGACATGATAGACAAATGAAAAATCATCATTGAACGCCTGAACGGCCCACTTAGCCAAGTCAAAATACTCACACACTACGGATCCCATTTAATTGCTTGAAATCGAAAGTACAGGGTGGCCAATCATAAGAGAACGTACAAATTATCTGTGCAATGTACAGTTTTATAGAATTCTCCGAAACATCCAATTTTGTTATATAGTTACATACATACATGCATAAATTATATCTTTCATACTGAAAAGTTAAGGAGTATAGCTCGAACACACATATAAGTTAAGAGTACTAAGGATACTTATAATAAAACGAAACACATTTGAGAACTAAGAATGTACATACGACATACCTATAAGCGATTATTTGAGCTCTTGTAAAAGCATGACATATGCTGACATTAGTTGTGTATTTCCTATAAACTGTCAAAAGTTCGTCTATTCATACTGACTTTGATTTTTCTAGTATTCTTGCTATAATGTTGAAACCAAATTTATGAGACGGTGATATTGCTGTCTCTTTATTCGTATATAACGCTTCGCTTTCTGAGAGCATTCGGAGGATTTTGAAGCTCCCCATAGAACTAAAATTATTATTCCATTTGATTACAAAAACTTGCAAATAAGATTTATTCTCTAAACATAAATTTTTGCCAAGGAATAGTTTTCGTTGAACAATAGCTTAGTTCAACTTACGGAACCCTCCGAGATTTCTGAAAAATCCATTAAACGAACGGGAACGATCGAAGACTTATTTTCATTCAGCTGGAACTTTGATTTGTTGGATAACTCTTCATACTAAAAGCGTTTCAAAAAAGACGTTCATTATTATTATGAAGGAAGTAAGGAAATTGGAGTTTGACAGATAATAAAAGCTTTTGCTGAAAATATTACGTCTGGTCAGGCAAATTTATATAAATTTCATAAAATCGAGTGAGAACTGAGATATCACTCATTTCAATAAATAGTCCGGAATGCTATCGCAATGAAAAACGTCAAAGTTTAAAGTATAGTTAATGAGACGACAGGCAAAAATGATTCATCCACTTTAATATATTTATTTTATGAAGTTTTACTTATATTTTAAAACATGTCCGAGGTTATTGTGAATGAAGCAAAAAATCATGTTTGTTTGTGTCAAACTCCTAGGCTGTCATCCTTGTTTCATTTTCTTACCTCTTTAATAATTCATATTTTTACCCTTTCTCAGTTCCCGAACGGTTTTGGGAAGTTTCACATCAAAGACCATTCAAATGTCCGCTTGAACTTGAGTATGCGAACGGACTTTTGAGTCCACGAAAAATCTCAGTACAGAAGGAATATCTTTGAATGATTCGAAAGTGAAACTTGCCTACTGAGTTGATTGTCATCCGAGTCACAATGCAATTTAAAGTGACAAAAATTACCTTTTAGGCAGTAAGTCCTCAATGACAGTTAAGTAAGTTACCACCCCATCTCAACTTTGTCAAAAAGGAGGGTTTTCCTTTCAATTTGTTTTCTCCAAAAGGAGGGTGAAAGGAGGATCAAATGATTTAGTCGATCTATTGGCTAGTTGAAATCGTTTACAATGTTCTTCGACATTATGATGGAGTGGTATTAATCGAAAGAATGATGGGTAAGCGGTTTTAAAAGGTGTAAAATATATTCTGTTACAGTACATACTTCGCATTTGTTGTGGCGTCGTGGATATCCGCATTCGTACATTGGTTGCAACCAGGTACAAGATGGGCCAAAAGAGATACCCTATTGGAAGATGCTCTTATTTTTGCATATGGCCGCCAATGTGAAATCTGTTTTGACATTTGTGGACAAGATAGATATAGAATACAAGTGAATAAGCCTTGGAGCGATACATTCCCCAAGAACGCGGAATAATCGAAGTGGAAGATTTTTTAACCAAAATAATAATGAGCGATGAGGCTCATTTCCACCTCAACGGGTACGTGAACAAGCTTCTGGGACACTGTTCACGATGGAGGAGCCATCGGGCCATTTTTTCGAGAACGCCGCTGGTCAAACAACAACAGTGGACGGTGCGCCCTATAGGGCCATGTTAACCGAGTTTTTTTTTGCCGCAATTAGACGAATTAGGACTGGAGGACATGTGGTTCCAACAGGACGGAGCAACGGAACACACTGCGCGAGCCACAACCGATATTCTGAAGGCCAAACAACATCGGACGACTTCTTTTGGCCCAGCTTGTAGTTGTCCGAGTTAGTTAGCCCCTCGGAATTTTCGGACATCCAAAAACTTCATGCGTACTTCTTCTATATCGCAATATGCTTAATTTCGTTCACCGTTTGTTAATCTGGAGCCCGAATTGTTGTCATGTAGGCTGTGCTTTCCGACAATACTGCAACTTTGTACTTTAGTAGTCGCTCATAAGTTTGACCAGGAGCTGGTAGAAACAGTCTTAAGCAATATCATCTCATTTCTTCGTCGGAACGTGAGTGCAAATAAGCAAATAAGGTATATCGTATTTCTTGGATTGCAATAATGTCTGCTTAGTGGCAGCTTAAGGCTCCGGCTAGTTGTAGTTTTAGCTGAACGTCTTCTCTTTAATGTTCTCACATTCAGGTGTAGACGCGAACGTCGTTGTCCTTTTTACATTTAACATGGTTGTGTAATCAGTCCTTTCATTGTCTTTTGGTTGCTTCGTAAAAATAGGTGTTTTCAGTATTTAAATAGTCAACCCAAAGTACAACCTGCTACAAATAACTCAAATTTATTATGAATTACGTTTACAGTCTTTTTTTACCTTTATAGGGTTTGAGAACTGCGTGGCTGTTTGACGTGAAGATGAAGAAAAAGTGTTAGGAAAGATGTTATGTAAAGTGAACGTGAGTGAGTCCCCATTAAACGCACAAATAGGCAATAATGTCAAAGGCATATATTTTGATTGAGATTTTATGTTTCAAGCGAATTTCAGGTTCGTTCAAGTACTTCTTCATGAACGAATCATTGTTAAAATGCAATAATGCGTTGACAGGTGTTTATAAAAACCGTTTGAAAAAACAAAATTAGCCATTCGAATTTCTTAACATAGCCAAATTCACCAGCCACCCTGTTGTACATACAAAATATTGCACGTATACGTATACCTACGGGTTTCCCCATTTGAAGGCAAATTTATTTATTTATTCACGAAAGCAGATTAAATGAGTAAAAGAGCGCACAAGTGGTGGAATCCCAGCAGACGTTAACGCGAACGGATTTTTAATAAGAAACAAAAAAACATTTTCCAAACGATATGACATTTGGCTTTGTTGCTTATATCGCTGCACTACAGATGGCGCCAAATCTGACAACCTTGACATGCGACTACCGTCAGCTGAAATATTTCATTTCTCTTCGAATATACATGAAAATATATTTAGAGTAGACCTTACGTGAAAACGCTTAAGGATCGGTATTTTCAAACCTATATGGTGTAGGTGGAATCCTACATGAAGGTTTCACGCCTTGTGGTTTGGGGGGTAAGTTATTCTATAATGTGTGTTTGCATGGTGGCAGATATGCATGGCAAAACTCCCCCAACAATTGAGTGAGTGCGAGTGCAGAAAATCAATTTGACACATGCACTTGGGCTTTTGTGTTATGTGTTGGTTTTGCAAATGGCTGCATAAAACGATACGCAGATACTTACAATCTCCAGGAACCGGCTATAATCGCTTTATTTTAATTTGGTAACTCAACACTTTGTCGGATGTAGAAGGTATTATGTGCTATGGTGTGTGTGGATGGGAAATTAATTCTAAAACTTTGTTCCTTATCGATTGCATTATTGGTGTTGGTATTAGTGTCAACCTTATGTATGTTGAATTAAATGGGTTGGTTTGCCGCAGTGAGGCGTTGGAATGGAAATTAAGCTAATATGAAATTTGATAGTGAACCCCTAACTACACTTGCACCAATACATTTATTCAACTATCCGATGATTGGATGCATGAAAAAGAGTGGCGTAGGTTGATGAGGTTGGAAACATAGGCTATATTTGCGGTTCCCTACGTAGGACCCATTGGCTTTTGAACAGATGCGAAGAAAATAGAGTGGATGAGAATAATTTAGCTATAACGGTTGTTTAGTTCAGTATACCTTTAGCTCAACAAAGAGAAATGTATCGTTTTCTTTATTGCAAGTTGCAAAGCATGTACGAAACGACTTATGAAAAGTTTCTCAACTAAGTAAATAAACAAACTTTTAGAACGAAAGATCAGTACTACAAAATGAAGTTCAAGATGTGATCCCTAGCAGGCGTAGGTTTTAATCAATGAAGCATTAGAACGAGCAAACTCCAACTTGGATGACGCTATACAAAATCACTTTTCATTGATGACGAGAGGCTGCATCCATAGCTAATACATGTAACATAGTCACACCCGAACATTATGAAAACTTCCTACAATTCTCAACCTGAAAATATATACCTGAAAGATACTAATTGCATCGAAGTAACAAAGGTACTAAGTCGGCTGAAAATCAAAAAAATGGTGCGGATGGTATTAGAACAACAGACTTAAAGCAAATCATGAGTATTTCATTTCTATATTAAACAATTTTGTTTTCGTGGGCTCGTGGAATTCTCAAAAGACACGATGAGCACGTGCCCAAAGTCGTGTGGGACTTTAACCCTAACTAAAACCACCCCCCTTTATATATTTGTATTGCAACTAAGTATGCGACTTATCTAACCATTTTTTTTATCACGATTAATGAATGTTTGGCAGGTAACTTTCCTGTGAGAGTTTTTGCTTCTTCCGCAATTTATAGCGCGGTTTGTTATTGTCGGGCAAAATCTAAGGACTTAGTTCTTTGAAGACGCCGCAATAAATTTGTTTCGTCAAGAATTTGGAGAACCGTTGTGTTAACGTGTCCCAATAAACCTTTTTTTATGTTTGCTTGCAAAATGTTTCGTTTCATCTTTAACCGCGGGAATACAAAATTTCTCTGCGTAGATCTTCGTTCCTCATTGGCGCATTGGTGAATGATCTTAACATTTTCTTTTCCAAAGTTTGTCAAATGTTTAGATTCGTTTCACTGGTACAAATCCATAGTTAAATACCGTATGTCCAAACCGGCTTTAGCACTTGCTTGTATAATAGCAGCTTGTTATCAAGGTTAAGCTTCGAATATTTTCCGAGTAACCAGTACAGTTCTCTGTATTTATTTTTAAGTTCTTCGCATTTCTCTTTTACATGCGACTTCCATTATAATTTTGCATCGAGTATCATTCCGAGATATTTCGCTTCATTTGCAAAAGGGACTCGTACCGTATTGTGAAATACTGGCAACTTGTTTGTCCGTTTATACGAAAAATCTACATGAATCGTTTTGCTCTCGTTAAGTGCAATCCGCCAGGATTTTGTCCATTCATTAACCTCGTTAAGAGCGTTTTGTAATTTCATATATGTTTCCTCTATTGTTGTGCCAACTGCTAGTATAGCTGTATCGTCAGCAAACGTGGCAACTATTGTATCGTTTGTTTGCGGGATATCACGTGTAAATAGGAGGTACAAGAGTTGTCCAAGGACGCTTCCTTGGGGTACTTCTGCCAATATTTCTTTGAAATCCGAATATTCGTTTTCTTGTTCCACATGGAAGAGTCTATGCTCAAGATACGACACGAAGATTTTATATAATTTTTCAGGCAGAACTTGTCTTAATTTGTATTGAAGGCCTCTAGCTTGCGACACGTCAAAAAATACGGCTGAGCAATTTTTCTTTTCTTCGAAAGCTTTTTCAATTACATAAGTAATTCGATGAACTTGGTTCACAGACGAATGTTTACTTCTAAACCCAAATTGATGGTCAGGTAAAAGGCGTTTCTGATCAATAACGGGGTGTAAGCGACCGAGTAATTTCCTTTTAAAACTTTTGAAATTATTGGAAGAAGTGAAATAGGTCTGTAAGATTTTATTTCATTCGGTGATTTTCCTGGTTTGAGAACCAAAATCACTTCCGCGGCCTTCCACTCTCTCGGTATGTATTCTAATCAGATTGCTACATTTACAATGAACAGGAGTTTAGTTAATATTAATAAATGAAGCTTAAAGGAGCAGACGTTAGGCCAATTTATAAAGGCGCCATCAAGACTCGTGTACAGAACAAATAGCAATGCTTCCTGCTATAGATAAGTCAGAATCGACTGTGTATTTTTGCTGTTCATCAACACAGGTTTCTTTTCGTACCTTGTTGGATGTCCGCATTCTTACATTAGCCCCTCTAAATGTTCGGAAGGGGAAGTAAGATACTGAAAACGTGCGCAATGTGGTCAGTTTGATGAATGTATCCTTACGAATGTCAAGGTGAGGGAACTGTGCGCATTTGATTCCGCAACCGATTCAATTGGGCTAATTAGGTTCTCAGATGTGGTATTGTGCAGGAGGTGGTCTTTTTTGATCATACTATTCAAAATTTCCTCTCTTTCTACCTTGGCGTTAAAATTCCCCAGCACGATTTTGGTCTTCGGTAGTCGCTATTAATAGAAGCAGACTTTAGTGATGTCTTTTTCCTAAGTCAGAGCATACGTGCATAAAGGTTTAATTTTTGCAAATTCAGCCTTTATCTATTCGCTGGTGTCGTTAATGCATAAGAATTATTGAATTAGCATTTCACAATCACTGTAAATGTGACTGTGTTTCATCGATCATTTAATCAGCCCATCTTATTGTATTTCCTGTATAGCAGTAATATTTTCATTGTCGTACCTTCGGGCGTCCAGTACTAATTGCGCTGCAACTATGCTGTTAAGTGTTTTAAGAGTCTACACAACCCAAAACCTGGAGGTCTTGGGACATGTTTTGTCCCAGCAGAGTGAATATTCCGTGACAGAATGATGGCAAGGATTAGATGTAAAATAAGTACTCTAGATGTGTAGTCAAACCTACAACGATACTGTCAAAATAAACGCCGCTCAATCCCTACCTTCGTTCTACAACATACAACAAGCATATTCACAATTCACAAATGTCTTATAAACACATCATGATTTAAGACATAATTAGTGACGAATATTCCGCTTCCTTTATAATATAATTATAATATAAAATATAAACTACCATGCAAATGATATACATAATAATGTAAATGGCTATGGTCATTTATCAATTAAATCGAGGTATATATTAATATCAACCAATTTAACAGTTGGGCGGACAGATGTTTTCAATATGCGGATGGATTTTCTTGACCTCTTAGGGAAGTGGAAAGGAGTGAAGTGACAAATGTACCATATGACATTTGTTACTTAACAGCAACTAAAAATGATATTTATCCAATTTTGGAGGTTTGGACATGTGTTGAATAAATATTGATAGATTACGGAAACGAAACCAGCATTAAAAGCATCTCGAGGAATTCGTTTTTGGAGCCGATTGTGTCTTTCGGAATCATCGGTCCGTATTTATTTCGAAACAAATTTTTGGAGTGTTACGAGTTTTGCAGACCGAAGCTGTACATTTTAGTGGCTCAAATTGGATGAAAAGGATACCGACGACATTAGATTTCAACAGGAAGGCACCACGTTCCTTACAGCGCATGCCACAATAGACATTATGAACAGGCCGCAGAGATCTTGCTTCTAAAATACATTTCTTAAGGGTTATCTTTAGGTATATTACCACCAAGTAAAGTTTTGACTTAGGGGAACGTAGTCTTTTATGCTTATTTCAAAGTCGGAAGGATTTTTTTTTCAAACAAATAACCACTCATATGAAAGCCCAGGCGTTAAAGTCGACGTATCATTGCCATAACATGCTCTGAAAACGAATGCTCAATATCATATTTAACGAGATGTACAACAAGGTGTAGCTTTAAGATGAATAGAACATGAGGCTCTTCTTGAGAAAGCCAGTCAGTAACACAGGTCACTTTGGAAAAGGATAATTAGCAAGTAAATAATACAGATCTCTTTAAAGAAGGAGTATAGAAGCTAGCACATAAGTTACGGAAAATGATAAGCTTGTGGATAGGTCAATAGAAAGGCGGCATTTCTTACAGGTTTAGAGAAATATCTTGCCTTAAGAAGATCATACAAGTAAGTAACACAGATCTCTTTAAAACAAAATAAAAAGAAGATTTTTTGCTCTATAGTACCCTGCACTAATTTAAGCCAAATAGACAGAAAAATTTCCCCATTAGCTATGATTGTTATTCCTCAGAATCCTAACATTCGTTTATAGCACTGTTAAGTCAGTATGACGTCATTCATAAACGTGCGATTTCATAAAATGACGCAAGAAAAAGACTTACGGGGCCGAATCACACGGTTTTGATGTTCTATTTACGTCACCACCGCAGGAAATAATCCTACTACATACATAATGGCAATTCTGGCGTTCGCTGTGTGGCATTTAGCACCGTACTGTGACGTAGTTTCGGATCAATGCAATGACAGAAGTTCAAAGAAGTTCAAAGTCCACACCAAAACAGTGACTTATTGTAGAAGCAACCTGGTACTTACCTGGTACCATGTCAAAGACAAAAATACAAACACGGATCTTCAAACATTTTGCTATTGGGCCATAGGAACATCGAAATGACATTTTAATAAGGTCCTTCCTGAATATATGAAATGCTGTGCGATAAATTATAATTTTTAAAATGTGATTTTAAATTGTGTGTATTTTTTCATACAAATAAAAGGAACATGTAGATGAACAAAATTCGTCGAAACACGTTTTATCATTTACAGACGCCGCGGCTACCAAACAACATGACCGCCACAGACTTACTACATCGATCCATCCATATTTAAAATAAATCATTATAAAAAAGGGCGGTGAAGACACCTTTGGCTACCATTTTTCGACAGATAAAGTAGACAATTACGGAAATGCCATACCTAGAATCACAAAATAGCTAATCTGGATTGGGATGGTTCTAATCAATATGCACAGTAGAGGAATCATGTCAAACATATCGTAGATAAAATTAAAGTGGTTCTTCGTTCCACCCTATAATAAACACAACTTCAAAATCAATTTACCACCGAAACACATTTTGAATAAATAAACATAAGGATCAAAGATAATCCAACCTTTTCATGTAGACTGCCAAAAATCAACCACTTCTCTGTAATAATTACGAATTGCCTCATAAATCATTTCTCATACATTGTATATCGCAATCGTACCCAGACGGTAATAAAAAAGGCTAACAAATTATATACGCGAGTCCTAACCAAATTTTATCTCTAACACTGGGTTTCACATACCCCATTACTCAAATGTCATAATATTTAAATAAAAAAGAAAAAAAGAACGAAGGCAAAGCATGTCCTTCGTCAACACATCAGGAGTGCCGTTAGCTATCAATGTCGCATACAAAATCCATTTACATTTGAAAAACCTAGGCGTAAATAGCAACTGAAAAATAAATACGTGTATATAAATAAAATTCCACATTCAAGGACAATCCTATACAATCGCGTATACGGTTTGCATGTAGTCAACATAAAAGGATCACCAAATTAAACGAGCAAAAATATTAGAATTGAATTTCGCCCTTGTCGGACGGTTCATTTTTGTTTGCATTTAAAAATAATTTTTTGAAAGAGCTGAAAATGTTTTGGGGCTTTCAGCAATATTTCAAAGGTTTAATAAAATTGATGACCTTGCCATCTATACAACATGACAAGGTGAAAGGATGACAAGCATAATGCGATATAACCTAGACTCGTACATACCTTTAATGATTCCGGTAGATATCTTTCCAAATGTTCCAAAAGTTCTGGAAGCTCAGATTCTTGCACCAAACGGAAGTGTTTACCTTCAGGAATGATTTCCATTTCTGTAATGAAATTAAGCGATTTTTTAATAAAATGATGATGAAATTCATAATGGCCTGTGTTCATTTAAAATACACAATAGCATGTTGGATTTGAAAATACAGGATTTACTTCTCAACTAAAGAGGGTGTAAGGAAATCGGAGGAGCGAAAAAAATAGTTTGAAACAAAAGAAAAGAGATGTGTATATATTAACATTTTATTTTCGAGAAGCCTCTAATCTACAGTATTGGTTAAACGCATATTTTAAGTTAACAATTGTTATGAGAGGGGACAACAGCCTTGGTTAGAGGATGTCCTCTATTGTCATACCCGAACAACCATGAACTACAGCTTACGAGTATGCACTCGGACCGTACGCTCACACCGGGAGCTATTCAAAAACTAGAATATATCCTCGCGCGTTACAGGGCAGATATAACAGCGAATCAGGATAATACGATTGATGGGATCAGGAATATAAACAAAAAAACCAATGCGGATTCATTGTACGGGCCGACTGATTTCAAAAGAAATAGACTGTAAGGCGTGAAGTCATCGCCTTTGATTCACATCAAAACAACGTTTTACAATAATAGCTTTATATGTGCATAGGTTCATCTGATGTTTTTGAAGATCCTACCAAGGTATAATTGCGCTATCTTCTGAACGGTGTCAACGAAACCTACGGATCCTGTCACTTTTCAGCTGCGTGTTTTACCGTGATAAGCTAAACTAGGTTTTCTCTACTTCCAATCCACGTTCCATATGAGCGAAAAGGCAACAAAATCGACCATGTGCTCACAAATGTCATGCATGCATTGAAACATGTACACACATTTAGCATACACACATTTGCTCAGCGCATCCAAATTCAGAGCTTGACAGTCCAACGAGAAGAGACTACGAATGGTACCGCCTGCCTTAGAGAACCAGGACATAGCCAAAATCTGCAAGAAACAACTGAATGAGAGACTTCCTGCTGTGCCCTCACCTTCCACCAATATCAACACCCAGTGGATGGGGTGTATCCATTTACGAATTCGCCCTAAGCTTCCGGCCAGCAAATATGCCTAGGGTTTTATGACATTAAAACGTAGCAAGTGACAGAAGGAGTACATATCAAGACGCTAATAGCAAAACCCGGATAGCGTAAGAAGAATGCCTATTCGGAAGAAGATCATAAGTACAAAAATAAAGAAAACGAAGCCTCGCAGCTTGAGGTTTTCAAAGAGTTTGGCAACAATAACAACATTCGTCAATTTAAAAAAATATAATACAACTGTCAGCTTGCTTCAAATTAGGAACGCAGGTTTTATGAAACAGAAATGACAGTCAAGTCAAAAATGCGAAGGAAATTGAAGATCCATTCAAACTGCTTTTCTAGTAGAAACCTACGACCTTCACTCAATGAGAGATAACGCTACCTCCTAGCAAAGAAGTAAGTATTCAGCGCAGCCATCATAAAGATAAGCACTAACTAGGTATCTCTCCGAATGAGAAGATATTATGTTATAACAGAATAGATGCACCTAATTTGAAATATCAGCTTTTGAATTTTCCTGCATAATTTCTTAAACATGCTTCTACCCAAACAATCGACTCAAAAAATGCTGAACCTCTGCACACAAGTACTATATAAGGCCTACAGAAATAATTGCTTGTGGAAATTAAATTTTATTGACTTAGAGAGGAATCATTGTTAGTTTGGCATTAAGGAGATCATTTATGAGACCCTGATCAAAGCGGATAAAAGTGTCTGGAGAAATCCTTTATTGTAAATCCAATTGCATTAAGGGTTTTTGGAGACGAAATTTCAACAAAGAACTTAACAACATAGACATCATCGATTAACTCCGAATTGGACGTTTATATGCAAAGCGATTTCTCCGTCCTGCAGAGTCTTCTAGTCTTAGCCACACCGTAGATGCACAGGATAGATATAGCCTTTTCATAAAGGATAGTTGGAATAGGCAGGCAGTCTATCTTATAACGGAATGAACTGAAAACCAAAATTCTTCTAGAATACTTATTTAAACCAGCGAACAATCTAGAAAAATTCAAGAGTAGAACCAATAAATATGTGGAAGCATCACCCCACGTTTTTAACCGTTATAAGTCCGCATCAAACAAACAAAAAAATTGCTGAAAACTGAATTGGTTACACAGGTAGCTTGCTATGGGTCGGTGCATTGTCACGATAAGAGAAAAACATATCACAACACTTACCAAAATACAAAGGATCTCATGCTAAAAGCATCCCTGTGTACCAATTCGATTGCAGGATTAATGGCAATCTTCATCTTTACACCAAATGATCTTCATATCAATTTACAGCAGTCATTTAGCTAAAAGCGCAGCATGACCCTGAAAAATTGAAAATCTGTGGATCAAAGCTTGGATATGAGGAAGAAATGTTAAACTGCATCATCATTTACTACGATTTTGATATTAAATATTCAATCAGAATAGCAAACAGGGACGTCGTCAAACATTGTTGTATTCAGCTTGGAAACAGCGATCTACACTTATTGATCAAAAACGGACATGGCAGAGACTTTTTTTTATCTTATAAACTTTTCGCGGCTGAGGCTTGCAGATGTTTATTGAGTCTGCTCTTGGACTATTTAAGATTTGGAATTTTTTTTCATTATTTAGCTTGTTCTGTACAAAACTAATTTTGAGGTTTTCTCTCAAGATCGCGCTATAGCCACAACCTTAAGACTAGTAGACTCGAATAGTATATTCCAAAGAAAGATCCTTACCATACTCTTAGTAGATGAATGGGCTAGGATATAAAGGGTGATCCATTTCGAGGTTCCCTACTTTTTTAGAAAGTTCAAATTTAATGAAGAATGTTTATTATCATTTAAAAGAACATTCTTTGGCATTTATTTTTTGAAGATTATGTCTATCAAATGTTGGCCGTTGCTACGTCGCAGATGGTCCATCCGTTGAGTCCAATTTTCGATCACTCGTTCGAGCTTTTCGACTGGTAACTGGCGAATGACACGCGTGATATTTTTCTCCAAGGCCTGAATCGAAGCGGGTTTGTCGGCATAAGCTTTTGACTTTACATATCCCAACAGGAAAAAGTCTAACGGTGTGATATCACACGATCTTGGTGGCCAATCGACCGGCCCAAAACGTGGAATTATGTGCTCACCGAAATGTTCTCTCAATAAGTCCATTGATTGATGCGATGTGTGGGAAGTGGCGCCGTCTTGAACGTGAATTTTCATAATAAAGTTGAACAATTTGTAAACGTTGTTCACGCGTAAGTCTTCCATTATGAAATGCCAAATAATACTAAACAAAAAAAACATGACAGCATGACAAGACTCACACGTGATCTGTCAAAAAAGGCTATTGAAAAAAGTATCTCCACTTGGATCACCCTATATTACAAAAGGATATCTGTATCTACGTAGATAGTAAACCAGCGTTAAAACTTCGGGATCAAATGTAGTTAAGTCTCGTGTTGTTTTAGAACGCCTCGTAGAGCAATTACAGATCACTTTAATATCTAGCATCATCACCTCATACATGACCTCAAACCTAGCTTTTCTATTCATTTGTGTGCGCGAAGTTAAATTTTTGCCTCAAAGAATTGGACCTCCTATTTAACGCCAACTACCAAAGCCAAATGATAGATTTATACTTTTGGGTGTTTTTCAGACTTTTCAGAGTGGGTAGGACAGTGAAAAAATTAGGTTTTTCACTTTTAGGATATGAAACAGGATCCCTCATTGGCTTTCAACAACAAGCAGAACATTAGCACATATAAGTACAACAAAGATCTGAGCGAAAATGTATAGTATCAAATCAAAAAAGCTTACGAAACTAAATTGGGTATCAACTTCAATACCGATAGATTGAAAACAGCTCCCAATATTTCGGTTTAGAACTCCATTTCAATGAGGTTAAGCAGCATGCACAAATTATGCAGGAAATGTAGTGATCAAAGGCTAACAAATAATTTTTAGTAGTCACAAAAATAAAAATCCGCATATGATTGGTTGAAGTGATTATCTCTTTCAGAAATGAAGCACCACATCATAACGCCACTTGATTATCCTCTTCTTTTTAGCCACGGCCTATGCGAGTTTTACGCCTCAGTCAAACACCCAAACCACCCATAAAACCTAACCCAAACAGGCTATCCTGTGATCAATTAAATATTTTTTTATGTGATATAAGTACCAATACAATTGAAGCGAAATTGAAACAAAAAATTTTACCTACACACTTCAGTGAAAATGAATTGTAGATATGGGTTTTATTTCATGGATTTTTTATTATTATTTTACCAACAACCTTGGTAATAAAGGGAGCTGGTGATTTCGCCTTCACTTTATGATTTATGCATTAACCTTCGAAATTATACGGTCGTTGTTGGTCATATAAATACACAAAATGCTATATAGCTACAAAGCTGTTGCCCACCCTGGTCCATTGGAAGGTCATTATTCAATGGGAAGTGGCCTACGGATCCCTCTCGAAGAAGCAATCTAAAAATATAAATTCTTAAGGATATGCGCGCATTGCAGTAGAACGAACCTCCCCATTCATTGGTCAGGGTAGAAATTAGATTTAAAAAAAAACATCCTCTGGATGAAATAAACAACAAAACTGATTTGGTTGTATTAACGTCGTTGTTGGTGAGTTTAATAGAGCATGATACTGCATATTTTAAATTTAAAATAATGGAAAATACGTACTTAAAATTGTTCGTACAAATAAAAAAAACGATAATAGGGGAGGGAGTATATTGGCAATGCTGCATAATTTAGGGTGGCATGGTATGAGATTTCATTGAATTCATACATAATGTAGAAGAAGGTCAATTGGGCATTGATGTGACTCTTGTTGCTGCCTGAAGTCCTGAACTGATGACCTGGGAGAGATGTAAGAGGCCACAACCATTGTGGGTTTTTAATCAATTTACTAAAGATAAATTTGTGTGAAGTAACAAGATAACTAACGATGGAAGAATGCTTTTTCTTTTTTCCTTTCTTTTTTTGTGGATTATGAAATATATTAGGAAGGGTGATTTTCTTTAGTTGTGTAGATACAGTGTAAAATGGAAAATTGTAAAAAGTTAGAACATTTTAAACTCTTTGGAATTTCATTTGCATGCAACTTTACTGTTTACAAGCACCAACATCTGGGTGATTTCCAACACCGTTAGCCACAATTCGATTAAAAAAGAGATGTAAATATTTTAACCATTAATTCTATATCTGATTTTCTATATTTGCCAAACTGTAATGTAAACTCTTTTTTGCAGATGACGCAGCCATGTATTCATCTCCCTCAATATTTAAAGGAATTCATAAGGTGGACTAAAACTTAAGAAAACTTTAGCTATCTCTTGATAAAAATGTTCATTAATTATTAATGTACACAATTTAAGAATTTATGTGTCTTGTGAAAGAGAATCAACTTGCTGCACATTCTACCCCGATTTAGTCTTCTGTCGGCTCAGTAGGCTCCGTAATATGGCTGCCATTTCGCGATGAATTTTCTCTTTTAAATGCACCAGAAAAGTTAGTTTAATATTTTAAACATTGTCTATATTTAAGGATACTTTAAGAATGCAGTGAGATAAATTTTTTGTTCCCTCTCATTGAGGTCAATTTGAAGGGAAAAGATATATTGGACGCTTTTGATGTTGCTCCATCCTCCTGAAACCATGTTCTTTGGTTATTGCCAGGGAAATTTTGCAATTAGGAACCAAGAAGTAGTCTAACATCTCCACATAATGTTCTGAATTCACTGCAAGGCCGATAATTTCTTGCGCCGCCATCGGTCACTTAAGGCGAATGAATTCTGTGTTTCGGTTTCGTCGTACTCGTACAGAGGTAATATGAAAGCTGTGCATAAGCGTTCAATTACCTATTTGACGAAGAGAAACCTCTTACTGGCATCCTGGGACTTAATTTTTTTCACCAATTGCATTTTATAGGGGTGCAGATCTAGATATTTTTGCAAAACATGGTATAATGATGATTTTTGCACATTAATTGCACTTGCGGCGCTTGCGAAGTAAAAGCTTCGGATCTTCACGAATAAACTGATTAACTAGATTTGTACTTAGCAGAGTAAAATTAAGCAATATTTTCATGGGGAAAAGAAAAGCTATTCCCAACTGTCAAATCCAGTTAAATATTAGCATTATTTATTTTAACCTTCATTTAGGTACTTGGGTATTTATTTGGATACTTAACCAATAGCTTAACCATGTCTGCTTAAGTTCATGGAATTCTTTATCACGAATCAAGTGAAGATTATCAAACCGAAGGCAAAATGTATGACAGAGAGAACTAATCTTACCAAAGAAAACTGAAAAAAATTCAAACAATCTAAAAATTACTACAATGCTAACTTTAAGTGTGTCGAATTCTCACACGACTGAAGGTTGAGTCAGAAAATAATACTATATCCCAAAGGTAGAAACATATTTCGACCCTGCTAAACGAAAAAAGGACAACGACGTTCGTATCTGCACCTGAAATGCATGATTATTAAACAGGAGAGGTGCAAGTAAACAACTAGCGAAGGCCTAGGACAGACATTACTGCCATCCAGAAAATACGATGGGATGGGCCGTGTTAAAGAGATCAGAAACAGCGACGATTCGGATGTGGATTTGTTATAAGTGCCAGACTTAGGCAAGAAGTCTAATGTTTCCAAGACATTAGCGAACGCATTGTAACGATTCGCATCAAGGCCAAATTCGCCAACATAAGCCTTATATGCGCTCACTTCCCAACGGAGGAAAAAGATGATATAGCTAAGGATTGCTTCTATAAGCTCCTTGACAAAACCTATGAGCGACTACCGAAGTACGATGTTAAAATCGTGCTGGGTGATTTTAACGCGAAGGTAGGAAAAGCAGTACACGACAATACGCCTGGTAACGGACTTAAGCTAATTGACTTCGCTACGGAACGGAATGCCACTATAGCCAGCACACGTTTCCCTCACCTCGATATCTATAAGGGGACATAGCGGTCTCCAGATCAACGAAGGGTCAACCAAATTGATCACATTGTGATAGACAAAAGGCACGCATCCAGTATTTTGGATGTCCGAACATTCCGAGGAGCTAACATCGACTAAGATCACTACCTTGTAGCAGTTAAGGTAAAAATGCGGATATCCACCACGCCACAACAGAAATACTGTGAAAAAAATTTAATGTCGAAAGACTGCAATCGCAAGACATCGCCAAGACCTTAGCGCAATGCTAATCGATTAATACCACCAGCATCGAATGTCGAAGAGCAATGGCAACGATGCCAACAAGCCATTAGATCAGCCGTAACTGATGTGCTAGGTTTCTCGCGCCGACCAGCAAGAAACACCTGGTTTGACAAGGAATGCCGACAGATGCTAGGAGTCAAGAACGAGGCCTTCAAGCCTAAGCTGCACGTGAAGACGATATATAATCGATGCTGGTAATATGGCAGAACCACTTTTGCAGACTGTTAAACGGCGATGACGAACAACATTCCGCTGTCAGGCAGAATGACAGTAAAAACTGCCAACCACCCGACCTGAGTGAAGTGATTATAGTAATATCTAAACTCAAGCTTAATAAGGCTGCCGGAAATTACGCCCTTCTCGCTGAGCTTTATAAAGCCGGTGGAGATGACTTGGTAAGAAACATCCACCAACTTATAAGACAAATCTGGTCATAAGAAAGTATGCCTGAAGAATGGAACCTCAGCATTGTTTGTGCGATCCACCAAAAAGGAGACCCTCTAAACTGCGCCAACTACAGAGGCATAAGTCTTCTCAACATCGCTAGGACATGTGGACTCCAATACTCCGGCTCACAGTCTTCGATTCCCAGCCAGACGTCGGACGCAAAAGAGGAAGACCTCGCCTTAAGTGGCGCGCACAAGTAGAAACCGACCTCAACCAACTTGTAGTGCCCAACTGGAGGCAGTTAGCTAAGGACTGGGAATTTGGAGAGGAATGTTGGTTGAGGCACTGGTTCATTCCGGACTGTAGCGCAACTTAAGTAAGTAAGTAAGTAGGAACACTTTCGGTAATTTTTCATGAAAAACTCATTATGAATTCTACCTTCTACCTCTACCATTATCAATTAATGTGTGTTACTTACGATCTTCGTTAGAACGGAAAAATGTCTAGGTTTCTTTAACCGATGAAAGAAATATTTTACCCCTTCCGATCTATATACAGTGTGGCTGATGAAAGCCGCTACCAAAAAAAAATTAAATAACTTTTTTCTATTTAATGAATTTGGTTAATTTTTTTTTTATTTGGCAGATTGATTTTTAGATTTAACAAAAATGGATAACTGGGGCACTCAAGAATTTGCACGGACTGGAGTCCGTAGTTTCGGTTCATAGAGAGTATAGGCACACGTTTGGCGGCAATCATCCGAGCAGATGGACCAAAGTGAGACTTTTTAAAATTCGCAGCCGTAGCTGCTGCCAAACAAAACAATCCAAGAGTTTCGACAAGAAGCTAATCTGTCAATTATGCGCTTTGGCTTGGACTTATTCCCACCTAAAATTCAAATGGCCAAATGACATTAAATTCCCACCTAAAATTCAAATGAACGCAGAAGACTTGCGATTCGCTTGGAATTTAGCCAGAAGATGCTTCAAATGGTGCAAGAGGACGGAAACATGTTAAACTGTCTTTTTATGTCTGACGAGACCTATTTCGAATTAAAAGGCAACATTAACAAACAAAATTGTCGAATATGGAGTGCTTCCAACACACAGGTACTCCATGAGACGGAATTGAATCCACTTCGTGTGACAGTGTGGTGTGAAGTTTCATCACGCTGCAATGTCGGACCCTACTTCTTCGAAGAAAACGGCCACACAGTTATGGCTACTGGAGACCGTTACTTCAGCATGTTAAGAGAGTTTTCCTATCCAGAATTACGACGAATGAAATTTCTTTCCACTCTGTGTGGCTTCAGCAATATGACTCCTCACATAGCCCGGCCTGTTATTACATAATTGCGATAAAAAATTCCCAATTAAGTTACATTATTTTTAAAACTAATTAAGATATATTTAATAAAATTGAATTAGCTTTAACTTGAATAAAAGAAAAATGAGTTCTATACACTGAAAAAAAAGCAGTTTGAGTTTCTTAATGTAGCAATATTTATTAGGCACCCTGTATATTAGTATATAAAACGTATATATCCCCAAACTTGACTTCAGTACCCACATATGGTACTATAAAATCGAAGGGAGAATCAAGCATAGCAAGCCTCAAAGTCTGAAGCCTTGACTCCGGAAATTGTGACCATCTGTCGGTCTGCGATCGCATGCAATTCATCAATACCCAAGACGTACCAATGTTGCCGGTAAGAGTTGCCGGTAGGCAACACTCCCTACATCTCAAATGTGTCGTATCGTCATCGCACTCAATATTTTGCCGTCAGTGTCACCTTAATGCTCATTTTTAAAGGATATTTGTCAGTTGCTAACGTAAATAGTGCAATTGCCTCATAGAATATTGCTAATTAAGTCGCTTGGATACCTCAATTTGGGAACAGAGAATCTACACGAGATCCATTCGCTTCACTGGCCCATCATCTTTGTCTTTCTAAAAATGTGTGGGAAAGGTCTAGACGGTTATTAGTTTCAACCAGACTGTGTGATATGTCACACTGCAAATCAAACAATTTAATTTCTGCAAAGATAATTCCTTAAACATGGGTATTAAACGACATTGACAGGCCATCCAGATCTCCAGATTTCACCTCCCGTGACGGAGAAAAAAGCATATTTGGCTTTGGTCAATGGAGGCTCCACTTGATTGATGTTGTATTCCAAAACTAGTCCCATTAAAATGCAAAGAACAAAGTTAAAAAAAAATACATCATATATTGCAATCGGTTGCAATCGTTGTTCAATATTTATATACCGACATAAGAGATGGCGCACCCTATAATTTGTTCTCTTCTTTTTAAAATAATGTTGACTTGCATGTAAATCATCGCTTTAGTTATAAGTAAAAATCAGTAATCAGACCTATTATATCTCCTATACCCTAATGCCGTAACGATTTGACAGAGACAAGAAACCCTCCACCGAAAACCACCAGATACTTATTAAGGATTCCAATTATCCATCTTCTCAAATCCTGATATTTTAAATTAATGAGTTGTCCATAAAACATTAACACTACTGCATTGAGGTACCCAATTAACCTCCCACAGCAAACATTTACACAAAAGGACGCGCAGAGAGAAAAACTAACCTCACACGATGAGCTGATTGCAACGCAGGAGAGAAAAATAAGTATCTCATTCGTTTTAATTAGCCCAGAGAACATCTTTGTTGTCCTTGTCGCATATAAAGCTCTATGCTCTTCCTCTTTATGATTATTTTCGTTCAGTCCATTCATTTGATTTCACATCACAGACACACTCCACTCATGTATAAGTGAACATTAAAATTCATTGCATGACACATGGAATTATTTAGTAGATGTGATTTCACCATCTATGTCGCCTTTAAGCGCCTCCATTTTGTTGTACGACATCTTTTACCTTTTATGTCAATTGGCGGGCTAAGCATGCGGTTAAGGACCTACAGTCCGCTGCAGTGTGATGACTCATTTCGAATCTGGATAGAAATCAATAGTTTTGCGTTTCACAGCTCCTGATCCGCATGTCCTTAGCAGATTAAAAAGTGAAAATAAAATAAATGGCCAACTTGGGGGTGTATGCACTCCATCCACTAGGCACTCATAAGTTGGTTTTTGTCAGCACAAACATCCTATTGTGTCAGAATGATATTTGCTTTGTTTGTGTATTTGCATAGTCAAGCTAAGGGTGATGAGTTAGAATGCCTCATTATTCATGATTGCACAGAGCACATGCACAATGCATACACGAAAGACAGAATGACTGTATTTATAAAGGGAAACGACTGAAAAATTTAACTTAAAAGCTGGATTCCATCTGGAAGGGATAATGGGATGCCCTATTCTTAATTGAGGATTTTATGATGGCCTCGAATCCGGCAAGGAATTATGAAATTTATTCAAGAACAAGACTTCAAATGGAAGTTAGTTCAACATGGTTTTAGGCAATCGGGGGAACAGCTTTAGACTTTGTTTTAAACAATGGCAGGGTTGTATAAACTTTTTCGAGAGGGATGGTTTACATTTTATTTGCAACTTTAATCCTGCTAGAGAATGGCAGAGTACAAATAAGACAAACTAAACCGAGTTCTGCCATTTACACTTAAAGTTTGTTTATGGTGTTGGTCCACTTAGTTGAAAATAAGCTTTTAAAAAAAGTATACGTCGAGCTACTCTGAATAGTTTTAATTCAAAGTAAATGTAATTACTAATTACTATGCTTTATCAGTGTTTCAAAAACATATTTTTATGGTGTCAACTGCTATTGTAGATTTGTTTTTGGAGGGTGCATTTTAAGAATCCTGTTGTAGCATCGGGTTGTTACTAATTATTGGTAGCAGTTGTTTATATTTTGAAGAAGATCAATAAAATATAATCTTTGAAGACTTTGTTTCAATGGCTTTTTTCTGCATTCCATCATGAAATTAGGGTCTGTCGCAGCTTAAGTTCTCGAACAACTGAGGAGTATTTTTTTTCTTAACAGCTCTTAGATTTTTTTAATTCACAGACTGATTAACAAAATGGTTGTGTATTAGATGGACAATTCTCTATCCTTATATGTGTAATAATTTTATATATTAATAGACCTTAAATGTGTAATTAGGTGACTTTAAACACTCAGTGGATGTCGCTTTTATATATCTTTATAAAATCTTCTTAGTGTCGCAATAGAATAAACGAAAATACCCATAATCACAAGACCTGCACAGTCGTTTTGCATATGCCCATTATTCCCAGTTTAATAATTTGCGCCGATAAAAACTGGTTGATCATGTCTTTTTATCGCTCAATAACCAGTGGATGGATGCACTGGGCCTTATTTTATGATTTTACATTTGGACCACTATTTCTGTCAATGTACATTCGTAAGCGTGGTAGCTTCGCTTCGTAAAAAGGCTGGCGGTAGTGATAGAGAAGAGAGAATCTTTGAATCCCATCCACCAGAATTGAGACGACAAAACGGAAGCGGCGGTTCGAGTCCAACTGATCGATGCCAGCGTCCTTGGACCTGAGTAGGATGGCAGAGGATCGTATAAAAAACTGCAGATATGAAAATAGAAGTTTTTTCGAAATCTTAAAGAGAGCCGATATAAATATACCTTATATATCAAATGACTTAATGTCAATGTCGATCGACAACCACCTATCGTTCTTCATAAATGACGCTTCTTAATTTAACATTTCTGGTAGTATATCTAGGACTGCCAGCGGGTTACCAAGCTTACCTTCAATTTCCTTTGGCTAATAGTCCAACATATGATATCCACAAAGAAACCAATTAAATCGAATATCCCAAAGCACCAAATATCAATCAAATTAAACCATGTCATCCTCAATTATATCAACTATCGCTCTCTTCTAGTCCCTGCAACTACATGATTTCTGCCAATTAAAAATCATATTGCGTTGTGCATGCATGACCACTGATTTGTCAAATAGATTGCGGTCCGCAGCCAAACGTATCCCCTAGATACAAAGAAAAATCTATCAAGGTTATATTCATATAATTCAATGCAAATTAATTTCTGTTAATGTCGGCTAATTAGGAAGTATGCTATAACTTTGGACTCATCTCGTCCTTTTGTTTCTGACCGACAATTCTTACAAATGCGTTAATTAAAATTGCCTGATAATTATTGGAGAATAGCATACTCTCATTATATTGACCTGATTGTGTGACACATTCGAACGAGTATACACACCCGCATGCTCTAAGGATAATGAAGCATTATTCGAGGAACAATTAAACACGAGCGACGTGATTACGAACGCTGTTTTGCTGGAACAAAATAATTGCATATTGTCCAGGCAGCGGGAAATGATTTCTATGGATTCATTGTTTTTCTTTTAAAGGACACTTGTTCAGCATCATCATAAGGCTTGTTGTTGTCCTTTTATTAAGATTTTTTGCGCTCAATTACGGTTAGTCGAAAATAAAACATAAATATGGGCTGTGGGCGGTTGTTTACAACAGCAAGGATTTTATGAACATAATACGTTCCGATATGAAAATGTTTTTAAAACTTTTAGGTTAATTTCACATTGGGGCAGTAAAAATGTATTGAGGAAATCAATATAATATCTAAATACCGAGGGAAATGTTAGTTTTGGATAACGCTTCTTGACATAAAATATGGGATCTTCAATATATCTGTGCGGGTGAGAATTAACTCGACTACGCCATATATCCCTGAAACAGGACATCTATTAAAATTCTGTTAATGACCAGAAACATCCCATACAACTAGCTCGCGGTACCGACCAAAAATCACACCAAATAGTGTATACAGGGTGGCCCTAAAGCATTTACCCAATGTATCGGTCAAGTGGGCACCGCTATTGCTGATGATGATTTGGTCTGTGTATCTACTGTTGGGTATTGCAGAATGAGAGCAGCGACTAAGCGGCGCTAATTTGAAAACGCGCAGTCGTTCTACTTATTTTACAATTAAGTGGTTAACCATCATACAATGGTCCCACACTATCACATTAGAAAAAAGGCTTTTCAGAATGGCAAGTTCGGAGTTTATGGCCTTTTGCTCTCAGGTAAACAAATGAACCTAAACCTAGATGTTGGGTGAAAAAATTACATAAAAACGTAATGTAACGTAAAAAGCATAAGCTTTGGAAAAGACTCACTGTGTTGTTGACGACCATACTAGTAAATAGAAAAAGGCCAACAACATTTGTAAAAGGGTACAGCCAAACAACTAATTAAATCCCTAAATTGCTAAAAGGCTTTAAGGATATAGGTTCAAATTTATCTCATTCTTACCCGCCATTTAGCTTTATAGGCATAGAGGGAGGATTTTTTAAGGGGCAATATATAGAGGAGCCACTTCAGCAAAGATGTCTGTAAATTTTACCTTTTGTAAGAGTCAGGAAATCCTATAAATCTTGATGCTGAGAATATGGAAAAATCACTCGCGGTGCGTGGCATGAGCCGGTAATTATTGTCGACTAAAGCGACACCTAGCCTAAATGATGTGAAAACAGCAATATCTCAACTCGAATTAACTCAGCATACTTTGTCTTATCCACAAAGAAATAATCCGTCTCCGCAGAGCCTGCAAGATCCTATCTGCCTTAACATCTGTATGCTTAAAACAACCAGCTGATCGGCCCTTGGCAGTGTAGTTTTACGCCTGGAAATCCACATCTGATCAATACTCCACATTTTGAAGATCCTAAAAAAATCAACAAATCCGAATGATACCCACAACATATTTACCGATTGCAAATCAGCATACGTCAGCCGCAGCATATATAAGGAAGAACAACACCGAACCGTCTCTAATTTTCGAAGAAGTTTACAAAACAACAATCATCTTGCCCAAACTTTTTTACTTTTTAAGACGTTTAAGTTGGGGCATTAAACCTTACTTAAACGTCTTAAAAAGTAAAAAAGTTTGGGCAAGATGATTGTTGTTTTGTAAACTTCTTTAAAATTATTGTTGTGAGGATTGTACAAAACTCCCGAGCCAACACTAGAGGCACACTTTTTCGTAAATCTCTATTAACCTATTACCATGTGGCGACGATATTGTTGGTTAGGTTGGTAGGCATGTTGATTAAGGTCCAGCTTCGGTTCACACTGTAGTGACACCTAAATAAGCAAGCAGCAAGATCATCCAAAAGAATAATCTTGCCAATCACTACCTCTTTGGGCCTTAAAGTCTGTTAAAACCGCAAACCAGTAAGGTGAACTTTTTGAAAAAACCTGAAGATCCAAGTCGTCCTTGGCGGCGCATAAAACTTATCAAAAGTTATTGGTTCAATTAGAAAATTTGTTTCGTTCTATTCACGTTTTTGTTCGCGCTGACGGCTAAAAGAAAAATGATGCTGATTGAGCCAAGGCTCACGCCGCCCGAACTGAAAAAACTGCATTTACTGTTACTCGAAGTTGTTTATTTTGCCACAAAGAAGAGGACGTTCTGTTTAATGCCGAATTCGAACGATAAATTTGAGCACATTCTCATGACAGTGTTACTCTTTAATGTTTGTCAGACTTTTTCAAGAGATGGAGCAGTGAAAAAAACTAAGTTCTTTTCACTTACCTAAAAATAAAAGTTCTGAAGTGATTTCGAAAAAGGGTATTTTGTCGGTTTTTCTTGATTCCCTTAGTCATTTTCGGTAACTTCAACTAGTATGGCTTTTTGACGTTCTATTTAGACTAAGTTCTTAAGCAATAAAACTCACAGTTAAAACTTCCAAAATCCAAAAAATTCCAGTTTGAACGTCCTGGTTTTAAAGATTTTTTCCAACATAATACATACAAAAAAAATCAAAAATCTTACCACGTTCAATACGCATCTTGACTTTGTTTTCTTCCTTTCTGTTTGTGATGAGCTTGTTAAGATTTTGTTTGTATAATGTATGATATTAAACAACAAAAAATTAAATCTGAAACAAATTAAAATGATTTTTTAACAAAAGAGATGAAAACTTAAAAATTAATAATGAAATTTTGAAAAAAATAAATGTTTTGGGAATAAAAACAAATTCAAATATGTGAAATGATGGGATGAATGAACTTTCGGTTTTTACAATACACAAACAGGACTTGGGACCTTTTCCTCTAGCAGCAAATTGTGCTTTTATTTTGTTTTTTTTTCAATAACTTTTCAAATACGATTAGTATGAATTCCATTTTCATATAATGTGCCTTAGTAGTTGTTAAGTTAAGAATGCTTTAAGATATAAGATTTCACTAAACGATGTTTTTTATATTCATATGTATAGTCGATTTCATAGTGCTACTGACCTAAACGATGATTAAGTCAGGTAAAATTTGCAAATCTAGTACAAATAACTAAAATTATTTAACTTAGAATTTTGTATAAGAGTAACATTGGGTATTTTGTGAGTAACACGAATAAACTCATTATTATGACAGTTTCCGAAGTAAGGAAACTGCTGTTTGACTGCTGAAAATCCCATAGTTTCGATACATAGTATGCAACATAGAGAAATAATTGAGGTAGATATACCTCGAAGTATATGGAGGTATCGCTAGCTGAGCCATATTTGTCTGTCTGTCTGCCCGTTGCGTTCGTCTGTCCGTCCGTCTGTATGTCATCGATTTGTAGGCCTTAAATTTAGAGCTAAGAGAATGAAATTTGGTATATAGGATCCTAGTGTGTTGCTACAGAACAAGTGTAAACATTTTTATAATTTATATAATATTTATATAATCAATACAAAGTTTTTTGCCACTCACACTCTTTGAGGGCGTTTTCATTAAAGAAAACCATTTGCACAGCCTTACCATGTTCCGTTAAAAAATAGCGTTAGCTTTCTCATGTTTTTAATTACATATGTGAAAATTCATAAAAAAAAACGTGGCAGTCTAAGGAAGATTTTTTTTATAATTTACACGTACTCAAGGGGTTATGAATACCCTTTATATGTAACCACAGTACGAGCGTTAGAGAAGGGGAAGATATATCCATATATTCTGATCCTCTTAAAATTATATATTCTGAATATTTTTTAAAGTCTAAGAGATCTTAGCGACTCGATATCACTTCAAACCGAATTAAATAATTTTACAATAAATTTTCCTACGAACGGCTTGAAATAACGTTCTTATGCAAACGGGCTCCCTCTTAATTTAATTTTACTAGCGCAAATTTATAGTCAATCGATGTTTAAGGGTTTAACTCCACACTAGTTAACATCTACTTTAAATTAAAAGCTAGCCTTAACTTATTTTCATCAATAGACCCTTTTTAACTAATTAGGGTCGTACCTCTAAGAAATCTCAGTCAAACTCACCTAAAAGTGACAGTTCTGACAACCAAACAAACCCAATTTCAGTGAACACTCTCAAACACAATTAAAATTGACAGTGGAAAATATTTCAGCTGTTTGTGCCTTTTCCCGTTGCCCGATTTGAAAATGACAGATGACATTGCGCTAACTCTGCATTATATATTAAAAGTGAGGTTTCGGTTGCTTTAACTTTATTGCAGAGTGATAACGCTAAAGTACACTTTTTGACGACTTAAATTATCAAAACGTGTTAGTACGTGATAAAATAATTTTAAAGTCTCTCTCTGTCGCGTAGACTGCTTTAAAGATCTAGTTGTCCATTTTGATCGTCAATAAATCGAAGTTTATGTAATGATTTATAGAAAGTGTGTCAAAAAAGTTCAATGTCCCTTATGTCACCTTCATTTTGAGCATGCCTTACAAGTTTGCACATCCACCATATTTGCACCATATGTAGTTCATTCAAATATGATCAAAGCATGACATAAAGTAATTCGATTTGCATTATGAGGACTCCCATGAAGTGATCTGTATAGGCTGCCTCCGTGTGGGGATCAAATGAAACTGCTGCAACTGTTACCGTTAAGTTTACAGTGACATCGTTTTTTTAACAACAATTATTATCCGGATTTATTGACGGTAATGATCTTTTATCTGTAGCTGAGGCTTGAATCTGAGTCAGAAGTTAAAAACAAGGCCATCCGTAAGCGCTTACAAATGTGCATCTTACTAATCCGTAGCTTGAAGTTGAAGAAGGGCAAGATCATCCAAGATATGTATATCTCTTTTGACAGCGATACAAGATATCAGCTACAGATACGCGTTCTGGGCGGTCCTTTAACGCATTATGCCGCTGTTCGAAATGAAACTTTAATAGAGAATTCTCCGATTTCGAATCAAATCGGAGAAAATTTACACGAAAGTTAACGAATATTAGCAATTGTTAATAAAATAAAATAATTGGCTTTTATATGCAAACCAATATTTTTAAAAAGATAATATTTCTTAGTAAAGGGATGATTTACGCAAGTATCTGTGACTACATGATTTCTTTATTTTGTTTACACGGTTTCTAACCATTTTAATTGTTGTTTGTGTATGAATTTCTCCCAAGATAGAACAAATGTACTATTAAAGTTATTTGCGGGGTGTTATTTAAACAATTTAACAAAAAAAATGTTAATACAAAATATTCATCCTAATTGGAATGACTCATAAACCGCAATTGCTTGCCTAAAAAGTAACAAAAAAAGTAGTTATATACAAAATCGATTGATCCTGGCAACACCCTTCTTGCACTACCACTAATGTGCCTGCATTATCCTATAAAGTACAAAACGCCAGTCGTTTGAACTATGCGCCCGGTGCACATTTCCCTTATTTACCACATAAAGAGCGAGAGAGCTACCTACCATCCAGAAATACAAACGAGAGAAATGTTCTTTTCTTATTCTTCCTGATGTGCTCTACTTTCGCATATAAACTGCAAAGCACACTGCACTGCCACACAAGCTTAGCTCTTGTTTTTCATATGAGAACACAAAAACGAAATATACAATTCAAACGGGAACAACTGTACTTAATCACTCGTCCCACATTAGAACTTTCGGCAAAAAAAAATAAATAAATCAAAAACGAGTATCTGTAGGCAACGCAAAGACGAATAGTCCTGATATAAGCTTATAAACCTGACCATCCATCATCCCCATGTTGAGAATGAAAGATACATTAGAGTCACCATAGATACATGAGTATGGTAAAATAATGACATCCACCGATATGCTGTATTGGGTGTCGTGTGTGTCCTTACACGAAGAGGGAGAGAAAATCGCGTGAGTAAAATTGCACTATTTAAAAAAATAAAAGAGATCCTGTGGAGTAAAATATGCAAAAAGGATGTGTATATACTTACAAGAAATTTAAATCCACTGACGACCTTGTAGATGTGTGAATATAACACGGAACGATTTTTTTTTTAAACTTAAAACTTATATTCTTATTTATTTATTTTTTTTTATAAAAATCACAGATAATATTTTTTTTTAAACTTTCGAATGTGAGATGCGAATTTATATTTTTTTTAAATTTAGATGATCACTTGTAAAATATAAACATATTCATATAAAGAAAATTGATTTTGCAAAAAGGTTCTCGTTTTTTTTTCGTTTTTCGTATAGTGGGTAGGCCTTTTGGAGGAGACGGGAGGCGTTGAATCTCTTTTTATTCACAAAAAGTATCTCAAAGATGGCTTTTTGGACAAATTTATTGAATTTTTTTATTTCGTATCAAATTTGCTTTCACGAAATTATCATCCGATAAAGTGCACTTTTTTTTAAAAAATTCTTTGGATGTCAGGATACAAGGTTTTAGCGCACGATTTTCAAGCCTCCAGGCTGTGGTTTGGTTTAATGTATGATGTTTTTTTTTACACAAACTCAAAGTTGGGGCCCCCCAGACCACCTCCACCGGCCGTCCCCAGGTGAAATTTTTGAGTTTTTTTTCTTTTTTTTTTGCTCTTAATTATTTATGAATTTTTTTTCTTTTGTTGGAATTTTTCACAATTATAGGAAGCGGAATTCGGAATCCTTATCAAACAGCTTGTGCACTAATTTTGGAAACTAATTTGTTTTTTTTTTGTTGCACCGATTGTATAAGTGTGTTGTGATGGAACTTCAACAGCAGCAGGAAGCAACAAAAGCTATGATGATAGATACAGATACCACAGTTTGATGGTGGGTTTCTGGATATTCGAAAAACTATAGATATGGATTACATATACATATGTATGCGTTGTGTGTTATATGCTTATAAATTAATTTATGTTATAAATTAATTTATTCTTTTTTTTTTGGCGAAAAAATTAACTCAAAAGGATTTTAGCGAGCGAGCGAGAGATAGAGAGAGTGAACAAACAAACGTAAAAAAATAATGAATCGAGAGTATCCGGAATTTTTCCTTCGAGGAAATTCGCAAAAAAAATAAATTTTTCGAATTGTTCTTGAACCGTTTTTTTGCGGGCGATCTTCGAGACTGGATTGTAATTTATCGAACCGGGCAGGAACCGCGGTGACTGTATCTCAAAGTGAAATAGAACTTTACTTATTTTTTTATGTGGGTCTTGCCTGTCTATGCCTTTTATGCTCTAAGGCTGGATGAGACCGATTCGTTGACTTAAATTGAACTGACTGAATGTTTGGCAAGGAGCAGATGATGTACAGAGGCAGTCGGCTAAAACGTTTTCAGCGAATATTCATTTCGTCATAGAATGTGTTCGTTTTTGTTTGTGTTGTTGTTCTCTCTTTGGTTGTGCTGAGTTCATAGGAATATGGATTGGATACCCCTGCTGATGGTGATGGTGGTAGTGGTGGTGGTGAGAACATGTGCTGTATGCTTCTGTTGTCGGGCGCATATAGCATGACGTGCAATTTGAATCGAATAGAGGTATGTTAGAAGCACACATGCAGACGGGCTCTTTGGTTTTGTGTGCGGTACACAATAAGTGTGTAGTCGCTTATACGGCATAAGGGGTGCAAAATAAGGGGAAATGTTGGGTGTGTTGTGCTGGTTTGCATATTGTGCATATTTGTGTGTAAGTCCTCTTAGGGTAGAGGTAGCAATTGTTTGGTTCAATAGTAGCACATAACCTCGTGACACAGATGTCTAAATGGAGTTATCAGATAATGAGCAGACGATCGGATGGATGGGCACAGGTAGATATGTTTCCAAAATTCAAAAGGAGTAGTGGTTCATTGCTCTGAGAAAATAGTTTTTCTTGGAAGAATTTGATAGAGCAAGGTCTTTTTTTAAGGACGAGTTTCAAAGAGTAGACGATCGGATGGATGGCACAGGAATACCTAGATGATTTCAAAAATTTTAATTGACTGAGGGTTCATTGCTCTGAGAACAAGGCTGGCTATTCTTGCTAAAAATAAAGTTTTTTTTGTTTTTCAAAGGACGAGTGTTTGAGTTTTTTTCTTGAAGGAAAGATCAGGATGTTTGCTTTAATGATTTTTTAAGTTTAATAGGATTATGTAGCGTCTGCTAATATCATCCTTATTCCAGGTGGCGTTTTAAACACCACATGGTCTAGGTATATGTTTGGTCGAACGTAAGCTCTCTTAACGTCATAGCAGTTATACATAACTAACAGCATTTGATAGAATTTCTCACGAGTTGTATCCAGGTATAATTTAATATATAAGTTAAGGTCGTTTAAATTTTATCTATTAAGAATTTTTAATTTGTGTTTAACTAAATAATAGTTGTTTCAAAAAATTTAATAGAATTTACTAATCTTGTATACATAAAATGAAATGTTGCCTCGGAGAGCCTTTACTAATCTCCTCTGCATTGTAAGTGCTGCAATACGATTAGAATACATACCTACCACGACAGTGGAAAGTCGCGGAAGTGATTATGGTTTTCAAACTAGGAAAATCACCGATTGCTATAAACCTGTTTCACTTCTTCTAATAATTTCAATAGTTTTTGAAAAGATATTACTCGGTTGCTTACACCCCATTATTGATCAGAAACGCCTTTTACCTGACCATCAATTTGGGTTTAAAGGAAAGCATTCGAATGTGGACCAAGTTCATCGATTTACCGATGTAATTGAGAAATCTTACGAAGAAAAAATTTGCGCAGTCGTATTTATTGACGTGTATGTGTCTCAAGTTTTTGACTAGGTTTGGCATAGAGGCCTTCAATACAAAGGCCTTGGACCGTCCTTGGACCACTCTTGTACCTCTTGATAACAAGCTGCTATTATACAAGCCAGTGCTAAAGCCGGCTTGGACTTATGGTATACAACTGTGAGCACAGCTCTGGGGTTGAAATGAAGACTGAAGATTTTACAAATTTAAAAAAAATGTTAAAATCATTCGTCAATGCGCCGTGGTATATAAGAAACGAAGATCTACGCAGATATCTTGGTATTCCCGCGTTGAAATATGAAACGAAAGTTTTGCAACCAAACATATAAAACGTTTATTGGGATTCGTTAACACAACGGTCCTCCAAATTCTTGCCGAAACAAATTTATTGCGTCTTCAAAGAACTTAACCCTTGAATTTTGCCCAGGAACTCTCAAAGTAAAGTTACCTGCATAACATTCATTACTCGTGGTCGTGACAAAAAAATTCTAGATAAGTCGTATACTTAGTTGCAATACAATTACAAAAAGGGTGGTGGTTTTAGTGAGTAAGAACCTCACACTACTGTAAGTAGTATAGGGAAATATTGTGATAGATAGGTCTAAAATTCGAAGTTGAAATTTTGACGGATTCTTATGTTTTGAGAGAGTTACCAGTAGTAAAGTAAAGAATTTATTTTACATAAGTAACGATGCCTGCCATATAACAGTTTTCTTCAAAAACGTATGTCTCGATAACGGTTCTAACGATGTTGATGCAGTTTTTCGCCAAAAATGCACATTACCTTAGTCTTAAAAGAACTGATTTCTCAAGACAATGGCTTTGAATTAAATGAAAGTTGGTATGTAGTACAATATGAATATTCTAAATTTAAAGCTTCAGTTTTCCCAAACAAATTATTACAACGGCAACTTACGCATTTAATAATTTATAGAATACAGCGTTACGTGAGGTGCTTATAAACAATGGGACTTCAAAAAATTACTTTTTTCTCTGAAAGTAATGAATGCATTTAGTTGAAACATCATTTTTTGTGTATATTTTGAGCTTCTGAAATAACGACATTTTTTACAAACTGTGGCCTCTTTGATACAAATGCCTATTGAACTATGTGAAAAATAACACACAGCGTAGATTAGGTACATCAATAAATGTGAGCCTCGTCGTCTAACATTTGAAAATATAATATTGCAATATTTAGACAGCTATATTGTACTATTATTGCAAAATAATATAAATCGTTTCTCCTCCAATATTTAATGGCAGCCATTATTTGGATATCAGCAGAAATGTCACCACCTCTTTTTAATCCTTCAAGATCGGATCCCACGAGATTCATTAGCATTACGTTATAACTATTAGTCTTAGAAAACTTATATCTTTGTCTAAATTATTTGTAATCAAGTTCTAGGTTTCCATACTTTTAAGAACAATTAACTCATTAACAAACGAAATATAGCCTGTGTCCGTTTTTAAAAAGTTAGTGTCACCTTCTTAAAAATCACAAAACAAAAATTTTAAAAAATTTGGAGAGGTGCCCGCGGGCTGATGCTAAGGATGGTAAATGAAAGCTATACTTGTTTTTTTTTATATTGAAGTTGCAAAATAAAAATAGTTACCAATCCGTAAATACTCGCTCTTGCTATGGGACTAATGTGGAGTGTAAAATAAATAGGGGATAGCCGACACTAAAAGGAGACAAAAGTGACTTTATTGAACAAACGCCACCTAGAATAAGGGTGAATATTTATGCTACCAGTACTTTTTTTTTAAATTAGAAGTGTAACAATATTACTTAACAGAATCGTCAACCGTCGATGGTATCTATCTGAGACAAGGCAGCCTTCTATCGTCTTCTATGCTGAGCACGTTGATGACGGTTGCTTCGGTCTTAATTGTAGCCTCGAAGCTGGTCTGGGATCTAATTTTTTTTTTAGTACAGCCAAAAAGTTCACGGATCTTCTCCATTCATCTTCTAAGAAGAATTTGTCTTTCGAGTCAAATGACTTAAATACCAGTCTTTGTCCCAAATATGGGTGCCATTATGTTTATTGGTAGTATTGATGGTTGTAAATGGTGGGCAATGCGATTATAAAAAAAACACAAACGTTTTTCACCTAGCTGTTGCCTCCGGTGATGGATATATCAATGACGATTAGGTCCTACGCAAGAAGGATAAAATGCGTTAACAGATGGTGCTATATATTTATTATAGCAGAAATGTAACCAGCGGATTTATGAAGCCAAATCCAGACACGAACTTCAATCAATGATATCAAGCTGAATGAAAAACGGCGAAGCTCAATAGTTTGGCAGGAGAGATGGAACCAGTTTTCAAAGGGAAGATGGTATTGTAAAATGGGTGGAACGAAAACGCAGAAAAGTAGATTTCTACACAAGCCAGAATTCCATAACTTTATGTGTACAAGATGTATTTTCCCAGTGCCCTCGTAAAGAGAACTATAGCCAAAAATTGGAAGAAAGTGAATCAGTATCTTTACATACACCTTGGTGCAACCATAAAACCAAATTGGTATAGTAAATAACCTACATGAGCTGCTCCGAATCATTCGGAGGGAATACCACCTATCCTTGGTGACATTCAGGATTTTGTGATTGGTCTGGTTCGTTATTGTTGGCATAATCTCTCCTAACCATCACCTTTCTTAACTTGTAGGTATGGCCTCGTGTGTAAATACAAGGAAACATTATTGTTGTTATTATTTCCTCTGTTAATTAGTAAGTAAATAACAATAAATAATTTTATTTTTATAGCACTAGCCACTTTCGACCGGCTCAGTGGCACGATGGTTAGTGCGATGAACTGCCGCGCAGAAGGTCTGGGTTAGATTCCCTGCCGTAGCGACTACTAAATGATTTTTCAATGGCCCTCCTCTCGTGATCATCTGACAAATCATCCGAGTAGTATCAATTGTCAAGAAAGGCTTATCTCAAATTCGCCGTTCGGAGTCGGCATAAAACAGGAGGAAACATGTTTAGTGAGGAATGCCAAACACCAACAGCTTTTCGCGACTGACTGCAATGCCTATGCCATCCTATCACATCGATAAGGACTCATTTATAAGAGTCATTTGTTAGGAACGCACCCGCTTCAATGCTATGAATTCAGTGACAAATTCGGTACTCTCTCACTTCTCTCTGGAAACTTCCAGTAGAATGATCATTAAAAGTCATAGTTTGTTAGAATGTAGTTAGAGAATAGTTCTGAGTCCAAGTATCTGCTTAGAATTTATCAGAGAAATTTTCAGCAGTATAGCTGAAGGAGCTGAAGACACCGACACCGACACAGACTTGATGAGTGGACATTTCAAGTAGGCTTCTACAACGCTTTGTAGTAAAGGCTACTGCATGTAGTCCATCAATTACGTCTAAACTACGATCACGCTATCCTGATCCTCAACGATGTAATAGCTCATTTTGTTTTAACCGCAAACACAAATCGCCCAACAATGGATATTTGAAAAGATGCATTTCCATCTGTTTTCGTGTTGGTGGTTAGCTCTGGTCGATCGCTAGATTTGTAAGCTCAAGACTTCTTTCTTTCTTCGAGACTCAAGAAGATCATAATGAGAATATCCGACGCGGGCGCGAAGTTCTTGACAAAGCGATTGAAAATGTGGTAAGCATACATTAAATGGTCATTCAATGGCGGCGATTACTAGACATTCAATAGGTTAACGTTTATTAAGAACATTGATGCATTTGTATCGTGCTTTTGGGTCGTTATTGCCCATGTATGTATTGTTTTTGAATACAAAGCGAATCGCTTTTTACTTTATCAGGTTTAGTAAGAACCAAACAAAATGGTAATTAAGGGGATATAGGCCATTGGCGCTCAAGTGAGTCGTAAAGTGTGCATAAGACTATCCCCTAACCCTCAATTGATGTAACTAAATGAAAACAATTTTGCAACTGGATGTAACTGACCCATGACCGGGCTAAGTGAAGAGAGCCACCTACATTGATTATCCATGCAATCCTCAGATTTATTAAAATTCTTAAAAAAAAACTCGCTGACTAGGTACTTTGTAGATTTTACTCCTTGGTAATACGCATCTCATTAACCAAGATCAAAGATCAAATTATAGCAGCAAACTTCTGGCCGATAAAATTCCGCTTACCTTATGAATGCGTACATAAAATTCACATGGTTCCGCAGAAAGGAAAAAAAGAGCACAAACACCCTCTCATTCTACTAGAGAAATGCATGCAGAAAGCAAAAGCGATACTAAGCCCAACAACAACAATAACCACAAAAAGTAACCTCACAAAACAAAGATAAACGTCCTTCCTTTCCCAGATGCGATTCTGGTCATGCGCATAGTTCGCACGAAATCTGCAGTGGAGTAGTTACAAAGGCAAGAACTGATTTTTAGCACAAGAAACTGTACACATCATCTCATACACCAACACCAGCCCAATCTGCTTCAAATGGCTTCTTCCTCATCTACTGTCAGGCCGGCATTTGTACCATGCCAATGCCGCCACCACGCGGCCCCATTTATGTGTTTCTTGCTCTTCCTCGGCTACAACTCTCTCATTATCGCCGTCGTCTCCTTCGTCTAGCTTCATCTGAACAACGATGGCTGTAGGGGACGCGAAAATTCATTTCAGCGCGCACCTGCGCCCTAGCCTGACACAATACCCCGCTGCACAAGGCTATCCCAAATTACATGGGATTTAGCTAATGGGTCTACGCCATTCGCTGGATTAGATGATTCAAATGGTTACGTTACGGTACAGTGCATAGTTCATCGTCGTCTTTCCGGTCTATAGGGTGTTTAGAAATGTCTACTAGACTACAGAAATGTAGGATGGGTCCATTGTTAGAGTGCTGGATTACCACAGGATGGTTCCAATTGTGATCCGACAATGAACTGTGTTGTTTTTTTGCTCGTCTGCGTTTTGTGTTCCACGACAGGAATAAATCATTGCTGACTGCTGTATTCGTAGGTGTTCCTTAGGGAATGTGACAAATATTTTAGCTCTACCTACACACCGCCTGTTTGCTGGATATTATGTGTATGTGGAACGCCAAACGTACACTCACACACCCAATAATGATAAGCAAATAATTCAGCAGTGCGATTAGTCAGTCTCGTTCCAGTTTTTTTTTTGGATTTTGCACGTTGGTTCGTCATGCTGCGCCATTTGGGATGCGCACACATCGCTACACGTTGAATGTTTTATGATTGACCTGTTGCCTAATTGTTCCTTACCATGCTTTGCATGGATTAATGACGTGGCAACAGCTTCTAACCTTCAGTATTATTTGACGGAACTCAACGCAGATGTTTTCTTATGATGCGATTGTCACACTTGTATCTGAATTCTGTAACTAGGAGTTTGGAATTTTTTCGTGAAAAGGAATCAGTTTTTGCGTCCAGTGAGATAAAGAAAGGTCATGCAGGGCTTTGTTTAGATGTTTAATTTTTTCAAGATTAAAATTGTTTGTGATACTGTTCGAGTTAGGGGTGGGAGAACGGTCGGCTTTAGATTCAAAGGGTAAGCCAGTGGAACCAAAAGGTACACAAAACCGACACTACGCATAAAAAATAATGCGACACCAATACAAATTTACAAGTTGTGTTATTTATTATCCAGGTGTTACTTTTTACCCATAGGTATATGAGTTTTGATATTAGAGTTGTAAATGCAATATAGGCTGAGTTCCAAAACGTCAAAAAAAATAGTTTCAATGCGGTAATACTACCCTTTTGATACGCTTTCGAAATGCAACCTTGATGATTTGCGTCATTTTTATTTTGCACAAGTTTGACGTTTCGGAAAGCATTTAATACAGAGCAACCATTTGCTAAAATCAAAACGAATTTTAAATTAGTGGAACAGGTATCTAAGTTTATTAACGATAAGGACATTGTTTGCCAATTCCGGCGGAAGATTCCTAAATCTATGCATTTTTTAAGACTATTGAACAATACCCCTAAGATTTTTATCACAGTAATTTCCGAATGAAACGGTTCACATTAAAACTAATATGATAAAATAATACATACGAGTCATATCGCAATCTGCAGCTCAAGTGCATCATTTTGTTCTCGTGTTTCCACTTTTTTTTCACTGAAAACAACAACAATAATAATAAATTAAACAATTAATAAGCAATAATTAAAGAAATAAAATTTATTGCTTACTTCTCTAGAGACTTAACTTTTTTTTTGTGAATGTCAAATGATAGCATCGAAAAAATTATCGACGCAAGGGTTGCTTAGCTGATATGCATCTATAATTCGCATCTGATGCATTTTGGAACTCACCATATCGACTAAGAATCGCCTATATTTGGCAGTGTTCTAATATGGTTGATCCAGACTTTCTCAACGACCCCTTGCTAAACGAAATCTATTTAATGTACACTAAAATTTAGTCTGCGATTCCAACTCCACAAAGACCTATAAGAATAGGATAAGTTAGCACTTTCCTTATATTAGGCAACAACAAGTCGGCGTGCTGTCTTTCCGTACCAATTTTAAAGTGATCCGAAACCGTAATTATTGGATACGTAAGTTCAAATGTCTAATTCTGTCGTTCGATACATTTCTAGAGAGGATCTCTTGTACGATGACGCTACATTGAACAACTCAGTCCACCCATAAGCGATGATTGGTTTTCTTAAGGTCATACAGTGCGGTTCACATGGTTAGCCGCACCATTTTTCTCTCAATAAATTGCAGTTTTTCTGTTTGTTTTTTTTTTTCATGAACTACCAAACAAAGCATTTATTGGAAAGGTTATTAAATTCTCTTCGAAAAAAAACTAAATTCAAGATTAGTGGGAGACACTTAACGGTTGTTTTGATGTCTTTCTTCCCACTAGTGCAAAAAAAGCTCAAATAAATCGGTTCACTTGGTTAGACGCACCTGTTAAAAGTTTTAAAAAGAAGAAATTGATCGATTGCCATCATTTTTTTTTGCTTTTTTATTATTATTTTAATTATTTTGCACAATTTCAATACTTTGTACAACCTCCGCGACTTGAAATGACATCAAAAATTCTACTTTTAAGCGATTCATACAATATTTTTAAATAGTCTAATGAAATCTTAGACCAGGCTTCTTTATTTGCTGCAATAAGCTCCTCACAGCTTTCATACTGCTTGCCTCCTTCATAAATCTGACGGGTCAGCCATCCCCAAAGGTTTTCAATAATGTTTAGATCAGGTGAGTATGGTGGCCACGGCAACAATTCCACATTTTCACTAGCGAGAAATGCTTTTTACAACGTGCGCGTTGTGGATCGGAGCATTATCTTGTTGTAAGATCCACTCGATTGGTCCAAAAAGCTCTCTTATGGCTGGAAAAGCTGTTTGCAAAAAAGCTTTATAAGACATTCCTGTCATTTTGTGAGACACAAGAACCAACTCAAAGGCACCATAGTATGAAATGGCTCCCCATACCATTACTCCTCCTTTCTTGGAATGGTTGCGATTCAAAAAGCATTCGTCTTTGCGGATATCATGAAAATAAAAATTATACCCATCAGGACCATCTAGGTTGAACTTTTTCTCATCAGAAAACACCACAGTTCTCCAATTTGAAACACTCCCAACCTGAGTATCCCATGCCATATGAAGACGCGCGAATTCCAACCAAAGTTCCTTTCTTGCAGCGTTTAGTGGTGGTTTTTTTGTAACTTTTTGAATTTCAAGTGTGGAGCACCTAAAATAGCTCGACGAACCGTTGATTTGCTGGCACTTACCCCCGCTAATTGTCTGATTTTCATCGTGGAGTGTGCTGAATTTGAGGCAATTCTTATTATCTATCGCTCCTCGTGCGGTGTTAAGGCTGTTTTTGTCCTTCCTTTGTTATTTTGTCCATAGGTAGCAGGGTTTGATAAAAAAATTTCGAACTGCTTTATCACTTCTTCCTATTTTGCTAGCAATTTTCCGCATAGAAAACCCTTCTGAGTGGTAGGCCTCAATTGTTGCCTTTTCCGCCACCGTCAACATTTTTTTTCTACCCATATTCACTTTAAACACTCGGAAAAACCTTAATAACGTTTACTCATTAACAAAATTTAATTTGCATTACCCAGCATTAAGAAATAACTGTATAAATTCGTGCGTCTAACCAAGTGAACCGATTTATTTGAGCTTTTTTTGCACTGGTGGAAATAAACACATCAAAACAACCGTTAAGTGTCTCTCACTAATCTTGAATTTAGTTTTTTTTCGAAGAGAATTTAATAACATTTCCAATAAATGCATTGTTTGGTAGTTCATGAAAAAAACAAACAGAAAAACTGCAATTTATTGAGAGAAAAATGGTGCGGCTAACCATGTGAACCCCACTGTATATATCATCAACATTGAATAAATTATGTTACCTTATCAGAAACAGTCTTCTTATTGGATCGTTAACCTCTTTGGTCCTAGTTCAGAGGGTCTCCTTTTTTGTGAATCGGGCAAAGGATGAAGGGTTGGTGGATGTTAAAGTCATCTCTGGGCGCCGGCTTTAAGAGGCTCGGCAGCCTTGTTAAGCTTGAGTTTAGATATTGCTATCCTCACTTAACTTAGGTGGCTGGTAGTTTTCGCTGTCATCGCCAATATTCAATGGTTCGTTCTGCTTGACAGCAGAATGTCCGTCGTCGCCGTTAAACAGTCTGCAGAAGCGATTCTAACATAATCTCAGCATCGACTATGTCTCAACTACGGTTTATCTTGCTCATCTCGACAGGATCCCTCTCTATATCCTCAATCGCACGCTTTTCTTGATCTTTTTTCTTTCTTCTGAAATGCTGGTGTTCTTCCCTTCTTCTCTGCCTATAGATCTCGACGGCAGCTCTCGTCTTCACCTGCAGCTTAGCCTTGTAGGCCTCGTTCTTGGCTGCAAGCATCTGTCGGCATTCCTCATAGAACCAGAGGTTTCTTGCTGGTGGGAGCATTAAACTTCGTTGTCCTTTTTTCATTTAACAGTAAAATCAATCCTTTCCGAGGCTATTGGTTGCTCCGTAACAATACTTTCTCCTTTGGCAGTTAACCCAAAGCTCAACCCCCTACCTGGAGGGCCAGCTCCAATTAGATATTAGATACCCCTATATCACGGGGCCATCAATATCCACTACGGGATTGAGCGCTGCCGTTGGCCTTCTTTCGGTTCATCCCTGTTCAATGGTCCTGACTAACCCTTGAGAATCCTAAATGGCCTGTTGTCCGACTATGTCGAAGCAGCTCATCGAGGTTTGGGGGAGATCAGGCCGTGTATTCCGTGCCGGGCATTTTGACAAGGCTATTTATAGTGTTGTTATCTTTCGTCTTCTTATCAATACTCGCTCTTATTGGTTTATCAAGTGAAAACCGTTTATCAAGTGAAACTACCAAAACTGTTTAAACATCTGGTTGTTAGGCAACGAATAAGTCACCATTTGTTCGTTGCTTAACATGCCAGGAATTTTGCTCGGATTTTTGACGTTTGTAAATACACCCTATATCACAGCATCCGTTTCTATGTAAATGATTTAAAAAAAAATTCAGCCGATACAAGCCTAATAAGTGGTTGTTATCTAAATTGGATTATACTTGATCTAAAACCTAAGGTTGTAAAAATGTTCTTTCGTCCTTTGCATAGTGTCTGTCCTCTAATATGCAGAATCAAAAAACAAAAAAATATATAAAAAACAAATCTACCATTTTTTCATATTTATTTTCGTTCCTTAATTTTATTTTTCCATTAATGGGTAATATTTTCAGGATTATTATTTTTAATAAAAAAAAGTGATTAAACACATGAAGATTGCGCATGAATCCACCGAAGGGATCACCGGTGGTCATGGCCAATCGAGGAGTGAGTGATATAAATAAGTACCAAGCTCCAGCAGTAAAAAAACAAAAACAAAACTGTCCAATTTCGGCAACGATACCATTTGTTCGCCGAAGAAACACCAGCGTCGCAGAATTTGGAAACTAAGGTTATGATATTCCGCTCTTAATAATCTGTAAGTGATTTTATATTACGCACTCCTAGAACGGCCATTGTTACCGCTGGGCCCTTCGGCAGATCCATGCGCAATCTTCTCGGGCATGACCAGGAGAGATTTTGATTAGGATGACATGGTTGTGAATTAATGGGTGAATCCCCGAATTGGTGAGTTGAACATCATCTGCAGTCGTTGGTGTTTGTGATGAATATTACATGCGTTTAGTGTTTCAAGTGTTCCGGAATATTCAAGTGAATCTGTAAAGCAAAAGATGAAACGGCAATTAGATTAATATAATGCAATAAAAGTCAATAGATCTAGAATAAGATGTGCCTCACTCTATAACAGCCCACGTCTAAGTGACTTAATATAATTTCCCTTAGAGAAATTCGAAATCTAATAAATTAAAATAAAAGAGAATCAAAAGGTCAGGGTCGGTTTGTTTTGAGATAAGAAAATTAAAATAAAATTTAAAAAGGTAAGTATCACATTGTGCATAAATTCATGCGGTGTAAGACATTAGTTTTTGTCCGATTGTTGTGGTGACCACACACGTTTACTTATAAAACAAATTATATGACTGTTCTTTTTTTTAATTTTTATATAATCTTGTGTAGCTGAGGAATGACAATTGTGTCACAGATTAATATTTAAAAAAATAACGAAATAGAGTAAATACACTTAGAAAACATAAAAGAAAGCTGCACGATGATCAGCAAATCCTCTAATTCCCTATCATAATTTATCTTTGGAATAAATGCCAAAAAATACGTGTGGCGTAGATACATTACCGAACACATTGTAACAGAGCAAAACGCCAAATTGTTTCTACGAGCTTCTGGACAAAAATATAATGAGCGATATCCAAATGCAAAGGTAGGAAAAGAAAATATCTTTAGCAGTATTGTCGGAAATAAGCCTACATGACACTACATCGGGTAACGGACTTAGACTAATTGACTTCGCACTGAAACGAAATGGCACTATAGCCATCACACGGTTCCCCTACCTTGATAGGCATAAGCAGATATACCTATCTCTAAACGGCACATCCAGAGATCCGCGCACCCAGTATTTTCCAAGGGGGCTTACATCTACACAGATCAAGGTAAGAACGAGGACATCCACCACGACAAAAAATTGCGAAATACTCTGAAAACATTTGTTGTCGATGAAATGCATACGCTGAAACGTATCCCTTTATTTCCAGGACCAGGACCCAATGTCGAAGACCAATGGCGACGATGTCAACATGCCATAAAACAGTAAAATTTGGTCGGATGAAAATAATCCTTGAAGAAGGGAACCTCAGCATCGTTTGACCAATCCACGAAAAGGTGTCACGCTGAGGTACTTCGGTCCCGTTTGCGTTGACGGGCTTAGGAGACGAAGATTCAACCAAGAACTATACGAGCTGTACAGCGACATGCCCCTGGTCAAAAAACTCCGCATTGGACATTTAAGATGGCTAGGACATGTAAAACGAATGGACACCAATACTACGGCTCGCAGAGTCTTCGATTAAGCTGCGCGCACAAGTAGAAACCGACCTCTAAGCTAGGTAAGGACCGGGCTGATTCTAGAGGCATCTTGGTTGAGGCCCAGGTTCATTCCTGACTGTAGCGCCACTTCAGTAAGTAAGTAAGGACTCAACGTGATGCTACAGCCAAGTTCGCTAGTATAGAGAAGGAAGCTGCAAAAATGGGTTGAGCTGTAAATGAGAATAAGACCAAGTATATGTTGTCACGAAGGACACTCAACATTGACGAATTGGACAGAGCGTCACAATAGACATATATAACGGAACTTTGTCTACCTCTCACAACGACATCTCATCCGAAATAGAACGAAGAATTATTCTTACCAACCGGGCTAAAATAATTTGGTTGTCGTATTCAAAACCCTCTCTGAAGCTAATTTTTTATTTCTGAACGACGACGTTCACAATATACGCGGAATATAATACCTAATCCGCCTTATTGCAGCCTTATTCATTCCGGCACATTAAATTAGAGATTATCTCCACAAATTTGTATCTCCAATGTAAGCTATTCAATTTTACTAGACGACGATATTACGCGATGAATAGGCTGCATAAGCCTCCCTTTTATTGGATTATATTATTGTGCTTAGTGCTCTCTGTATGTATTTTATTCATAAAAACACATGTGTGTTTAAATTAGTAGGATATAGCACACCAAGGTCGTTTGCTTAGTCATTGCATTAGTTTGGCACTGAACGCAATTCAATTCGTTTTTTTTTATCCTTTATTTGTTGGCCCTGTTACTATGTCACTGTTAATAAATTATAGCACAAGCGTACGGGTCGTATTTCCACTGGGAAAGTGTATTGAATAAGTTTATAGGTTATGACTGATTGTCGCCATATTTCGCGGAATTCTCGTAAGGATTATGAAAATGGTCACGTTGACAAGTTTGATTTATTTGCCAGATAAGTAGCATTCTGTTCTAAAACTATGACTGCACGATTATTGGCAGTTTTTCGGTGAGTCCTTCTAAAATTCGGTTTGAATGGCAATGGGGGAATGTCTTCCTTGTTGGACTAGATTGCGTGCGTAGCATACAATTAACCCAGTTATTGTTAGAAAGGTGCATGGAGCTATACACGCTGGTTATTTAATATGCATGAGGCCTACGGACCAAGCGAGTACACTCATGAGGGTAGTAGAAAGTGCTAAACATTTTCGATGAAAATGCAGGATTATTGGAGGAATGTGTGGGTGTTTTTTTTATTGTTATCACTGCTCATTTATTCTATTTATTATTGCAAGCAGGTTCATTGGCTGTAAGCCCTTAAATAAGAATTTTTATTTAATAGTAACCGGTATACTGTGAAGGTATAGAAAGGGAGTAGAGATGAGAAAATAAGGGATGGGATTGAAGGTAAAGAAGATTGGTATGTTCAAGGTAAAAAATTATGAAATACCAAGATATGGGTAGCTGTTAAGATAAAGGTGGTAGTCATGCATTAAGGCCGTGTGCCAATTGCATTAAAGTGAATATTTTTTGACTTAAGCGTGTTGAATATAAACTTTAGATATTTTACTACTCATTAGTTCTCTAATAATTATCCAGTTGCTAATTTTTGATATTTGGTATATCTACTGAGGAGTGAGAAATATGGAAAACACACTCAAGCATTGTTCCTCAATTTTGTTAAATTTTCAAAAGATAAGATTTTGATGTGAAAGAATTTAATAAATCTACTGATTTAAATTCGTTTCTAAAAATAATCGCTTCGGAATGGTTGTTGCCCATAATTATATATTAATTGAAAAAAATAAATTAATGTTCTCAGAACAACTTGAACTATTATAAAATTACACTTCTAGTTTGTCTCTTAAAATTATAAAAAGCTTAAGACAACACATATGTAGGTTTTTTTAGCGAAAATAGATTTGTTCATATCAAACACAATACTCTTATAAATTCCTGGGGAAGTTTGTACGAGTCGTTTTGGACTTTTTTCGTTAATATTTTGTTGTTGATATAACATCCAATTTAATCCAATTATCAGTACAAAAAGCCAATTTTTTTAACCACTACGGAAATGTAAATTATTAGCCAGTGGATAAAATTAAACTCAATTGGCATACGGTCCAAGTTTGCGTTAAGATTTTATTTTAGTTCATTAAAAAAACCAAAATTGTATAATCGTAACAAGGATTTCGTTAGTGCAGCTTTGCAGATTATGCGATACTACGCTTTGCATGGAAAAAAGATGGAAAAGTGTGTTTACTTTGTTCAGGTTCAGGAAAAAATCGCGGTAGTAGCCTCATCAGTACAGGTAAATCCAAGCGTTTCAACTCGAAACTTATCCGCGAAATACGAGTTGGCAGACCGTCATCACAAGGGACAATTCATGGTGACTTAAACAAAATCTAAAATACGAGAAAGTTAAGCCCTCGCGATTTGACTGTTTGCTGCTGAAATTTATAAAGAAGACAAGAAATTGATTTATTGGTGGTTTATGTCTGATGATGCTAATTTCATATGGAATGACTCTTATCTGGAAATGCTCCGTGAGACGGAATTGAGCCCAGAGCGGGTTACTGTGTGGTGTGCAATTTCATCAAGGTGCATTGTCTGGCCATAATTCTTTGAAGACAACGGTGTAACAGTAACTTTCACCGGTGACCGTTTTTTAAAGATGTGAAAAGAGCTAATGGGGTTATGTCAAGCAAGAGGTGTACAAAACTATACCAAGGAATTTGACTGAAGTTTTATTCGTAAATCGATTATTGCGGCGATTCCTCAACCTTTAAGTCGCACTGAATAATTTTCTGGTCAGGTGTAACATATGAGTTAATAAGCGTGGATGTCATTTACGATCTTTTATCTTCAAAACTAATTAGATAATTATATGAAATACAGTTTCATTTTTCATACAATAAAGCAAAATTAAATGAAAAACATTTAAAAAAAAAGAAGTTATTTGAATTTCTTAATACAGCACGATTCTTCGAAATCGGCAGCTATAATACTTTGTTTTACTTCAGGCAAAGAAAGCAGTTTAGTCCAGTCGATATTTTCGCGCTAAGATAGATTTTACCGGAAAGGATTTGTGTTTTTAGATAGTCCATCCTTTTCAGATCGACGAAGGCATGAAACTAGTTTTGGCTCGGGAGTACATTTTAGGGGCTATCACCCACAGCGCAGCCACGGTGATAGCAATAGGTAGTGCCATGGGATGGCAAAACAACAACACCATCTGACGAGCTTAGATTAGCATTCATAATCATGCCGTATCCTACCGACATCCAGGATGTCTGCCACGATAGGACCTAAAAACTAGTGTCCCTATTCTTTTGCGTGTGCTTTTGCCACTCGAATTGGACTCCCACTTGAACGCCGATCCATTAAAGTGAAAATTGAGAAACTTATCATATCTAACTTTTGCAAGAGATGGGAGAGTGGAAAAAACTTAGATGTTGATAGTTTCGGGACAATCACGAACGAAATCTTCTTCATATTTAGAAATAGAATACTTGGATATTTATAAACAAAATCAGACGGTGGCTATATTCCCGCCCGAACGTACGCATAGTTTAACCTCTTGGTTGACACCATACCACCAGGATCTAATGTTGAAGCACAAGAGCGACGATGCCAACAAGCCATAAGATCAGTCGCCATTGATGTGCTAGGTTTCTCCCGCCCACCAGCAAACAACTGGTTTGTTGAAGAACGCCGACAGATGCCTGTGAAGCCAAAAATGAGGACTATAAGGCAAAACTGCAGGGGATTGCCATTAAGCTTTATAAATAAAGAAAAAGGGAAAAACACCGGAAAAATAAAACTGAGAAAAAAACGCGTGATCAAATTTTACACAAGGGTAAAACGTCAATGCTATGATGGGCTTTGGAGGCGAAGATTTAACCAAGAAATTTGCGAGCTTAAGAGCGACATTAACGTGGTGGAAAACATCCGTATTAGACGTTGGAGCTCGAAGTCACGGTTGACTCCTTTATCAATACCTGTCAGAAAGCAGCATGGAATAATACTCACCAGCAACGCAAAAAAAGTGAGTACCCACATGAAATAACAAATTTGGGTAGACAATAAAGAAAAGCTCGTAACAGATAGCATCAAACTCGTGCCCCAAAGGTTACTCGGTTGAGTAACTTGTTTTCAAATTCGATTAAAAGCTTTAAAAACCATACAATAGAAACTTATCTGCAAAGCCTAACCGCTGGAAAGAATCGAATTATTCAGTTGGGGAAGCAATTAAAGTCATAAAACGGCCAAAAAACGCTGCGCCACCTATTAGGGTCAATTTGGGCAAAAAGCGATAAGGAAATAGCATATCTTGAGGAAACATTTAGAACATTTGGAGGTCCAGAAAAGATTGAAAGAAAATGAAAATTAGCTTAGCAGTATTTCTTGACGTGTCGCAAGCTTTTGACAAGGTTTGGTATAGAGACCTTCAATACAAATTAAGACAAGGTCTGCCTGAAAAATTATATAAAATATCGTCTCGTATCTTGAGCATAGACTCTTACGTGTAAAACTTGAAAACGACTATTCAGAGTTCATACAATAATTGGCAGCAGTGCCCCACAGAAGAGTCCTTGGAACACTCTTGTACCTCCTATTTACACGTGATAATACTGCTATACTAGCAGTTGATGAAACAAATATGAAATTACAAAACGCTCATAACGAGTTTTATGAATGGACAAAATCCTGGCGGATTGCACAAAACGAGAGCAAATCGATTCATGTAGATTTTTCATAATAACGAACAAACAATTTGCCTGAATTGCTAAATACGATTCGAGTCACTTATGCAAATGAAGCGAAATATCTGGAAATGACACCCGATGCAAAATTATGGAATGCGAAGAACTTAGAGATAAATACAAAGAACTGTACTGGTTATTCGGAAAATATTCGAAGCTTAACCTTGATAACAAGCTGCTATTATACAAGCAAGTGCTAAAGCCGGTTTGGACAAATGCTATACAACTATGCGGTTGGTACATAAGGAACGAATATCTACGCAGAGATTTGCGTATTCCCGCGGTTAGATATGAAACGAACAATTTTGCACACAAACATCAAAACGCGTATTGAGACACGTTAACACAACGGTTCTCCGAATTCTTGACGAAACAAATTAATTGCATTGTCTTCAAATAACTAAACCTTTGGATTTGGCCCGATAGTAACAAACTGCACTATAAATTGCGGAAAAGCAGGAACTCTCAAAGGAAAGTTACCTGCCAAACATTGATTACTTGTGATAGGGTAGTTGCTATATGAGTGGCATACTTAGTTGCAATACAAATACAAAAAGAATGGTGGTTTTAGCGACTAAACATATCTCAATAATGTAAGCACATGCTCATTGTTTCTATGAAGATTTGCCCCAGCCCACGAAAAAAAAATTGACGTTTAAGATAGCTAGGAAATAGGCAGCGAATGAACACAACTATTCCGGCTCACAGATTCAACAAGTCAGATGTGGAAGGTGAAACACCATATAGGAAAGACCTCAAATTAAGTAGCACGGACAAGTAGGAAACAACCTCAACTAACTTGAAGAGCACCACTGAAGGTCGTTAGCTTTAGGGTCGGGCTAGTTGGAGAGGCATGTTGGTTAATGTCCAGGTTCATTCTGGACTGTTACTTCACCTATGTAATTAAGTAAGTAAGGCTAAATAATAAACAACATATTTGACAGACGTCAAACCAAGAAGGCACTCTAATTCATCGACCCGTTAACCTAACCTAACATAACACCTGCCGTTGAATAAATCGTTATTTGCATCTTCGTTGATCTCCATCAGTCTAAAAAGATACTTAAACGAATCATCATAAAGCTTGTAATTATAGATTTTTAAGTGGAACATTTTTATTTATTTTTTCCTAAATCAGTGCCAATTTATTATATGAAAATATTATATGCCGATTTGTATAAACTACAAAAATATTCCAACGTAAGAAATCGTGTACCATGTTAAATAAACGGAAATTAAAAAATACGGATGTATCCATCCTCCCCAATTTAATTTATCACCATTCATCAACGATCTGCACATGTTTTCCCCAAACATATCAAAATTTCTGGCATGTACCCTAACAGGCAAAGATTGTCGCATTGAGTGTACAACTCTTGGGAGTAAGATACATTGGCGTAGCATAATCAAAACTCACATTGGCTATTTGGCAGTTTTATACAAAAATCCGTCAAAAAAATCTGAAAATTCACCACACATACGCAAATGGACTTAGGCGACCGCCTCACATGCAATCGGAAACAAACATTTTCTATTCACTGGAACACCACGTACCGCACTCGGCTCGAAAGTGGAATCACGTTTAACCTATAAATCGATAAACATGTGAAAAGTGAGTCTCTAAGTGCACATTTGCCTTGCCACACAGCCCTTAGGAGAGTGTAGTTCCATTGCCAAAATATTGAGTTGTTCGTCTTAAAATAAACAACCGCTGACCTTATACACCTTGTGATGTGTGTGTGTGCTTGTGCACCTTTATGTGCACAGTCCTGCTTACTCTAACACAGGGTGCGCCAAAACGCGAAAAACAAACGTGTACAAACATTCGTTCTAATAATAAAATTAAATCAAATCAAAAATTTCGCATCTACTTGTTCAACTTGACTTCAGAAATCCCACACGGGGTCCTGCATCTAGACAGACGACACAACATAAAAATAAAAATCCAATTGCGAATGCAAAAACGTTTTGCTCACCTGTTCTCTGAAAATGACGGTCTAGGCCGGCGCGCGACGATCATTAAAAGTTCGCGTCCAAGTGAATTAAAAAAAAAACACATTTTTGGCCTCTTCGCTGTTTGAAGACGCACATGTTGGAATGCAATTTAACATTTGCCAAAAAATCGCGTTGCAAAATTAGATTAATTTTTTTTTTGTCATGTAAATAATTTTACAGATCTTCGGGGGGGATTTGTTGATGTTGTTGGTAAGCGGCGATGGTATGTTGGTTTTCGGGCGGTTTAATTAATTTGTACACTTTGTTACAGAAATTGCACGCGATGAGAAATTGTATTCAAAACGAAGAAGAAAATGGTAGGTATCTACTGATTCGGACACCTACAGTGATGACAATAAACTGAATCGGCATTTGGAAATTTCGACAGTTTGTGATCGTCGATTTTTGTTTGTCTGGAAATCATTTGTATTCTATTTTTGTAGCAGAACATCTTTTAAACCGGCATAGAGAAATAACAGATTCACGCACAAGAAGAAAACATTTTAGAAATATGAAACTACGTGTCTTGGAATGTGCTGAGTACATATTTGTATTTCAGTATTTCCATCAACAATTCTTTAACGTTGACTTGAGTGCTGTGGTGCTATTTTAAGCATGTGAGGATATGGATACAGTGGTATTGAGCAGAGTTGCAAATTTAATGATGCATCAGACCAAAGATTATAACGTCATACAAATGACGCATTGAGAAGAAAAAACAGACAATTTTGCTCACCAGCTTCATGGTACGGGTGGGCGGTTTGCACGAACACACATGAGAAACACAGTGGTCATCTGTTTGACTTCATAATCTTTGCTCAGACCTACTGTGGGGACTAATAGTACGTTCCCACCGGACCGAAATTCGTAATTTCAGCGAAATACGTGATTTCAGCCGAAATGCGAAGCATTCCGCCATACAATTTCACATTCTGAAATTCGGCATTCCGCTGAAATGCTGTTTCAAATTACGTCCAACCGAGTTATGTCAAATCAAACATTACTTTTTTCCCCCACAAAAAACTTTTTTTTCTCCAATAAACGTCAAATTCCTCTGTCAAACTTGTCAACAAAAATTATCCATGCCATGGTGGACATTAAGCATTCAATTTCTTGTAGATTCGCAAGGTAAATTAAAAGGGTATCAACAACACTCATTTTTAAATAATTATTACAGTCATTTATCAACACAATGACTTTTTTTTTTGACAGTTGGAATTTTCTTATTTTTGGTGGGAACACTATTTTCAAATATTGAATTTCGTTAATGAAATTACGAATTTCGGTCCGGTGGGAACGTACTATAACTCTAAATACCGTTGTCTATCAAATGAACTATGTCAGACATTTATATTTCAAATCAAATATCGAGTGTTGAGTGCATGACTGAGTTTTACATACTTGCTCCTTGCGGACTTGAGTTTCAATTATTTTTATACCATCGTTTGACAGTGAATTTGTAGATGGATAAAATAAAAATCCTTGAGTGGTATGCTAATGGTATCGATAATCGCATGGAAAAAGATTTAAAAAACTCTCGATATTAACTTAATCGACATATACCTCAACTCAAAAACTCAAGGATATCACACCCCATATCCTTATAACTATTGAAAAGGTTGAGCTGCACTTAAAACGACTACAATATGCTTTTTGTCAGTATTGGAAGGTCTTATATCGATCACCCTGTAAAAATTTGCTAACTCAACTTTTGGTGGTCACAAAAAATGTATTGTAAAATCAAAAGTTTATCTTCCTCAACCTGATGGCTTATGTGCAGACCAAACATACAGGGTGTCCGCCGGGAAGGTATACTACTTTGTTTTGCCGCCATTTTCGTAAACATTAGTCTTGACAGTTCATTTTTGGCAGTCGTGAAGTATACACGTGCCAAATTTATTATGGGAAAATACTCAATAAACCAACGTATTTTAATCGTTAAAACATTCTATCAAAATCAATCATCGATTAATGTGACGATGAGAAAGTTACGTGAAGTTTTCGGGAGAAACAATGTGCCAACAAAACGCACTGTTTATCGTGTAGTGAATGATTTTGAAGAAAGAGGGTATGTAGGTGATAGGCCCAAGCATGGACCACAACGTACTGCAAGATTGGCTGAAAACATTACTGCTGCTCAAGTAAGTGTTCAAAACAATCCATCAACCTCAATTCGACGCAGTGTTCAGGAGCTTGGTCTTCGAAGAACAACTTTAGCCACAATTTTGCACAAGGATTTGCTTTTCTTTCCGTTTAAGATTCAGTAGACACAAGAGCTTTTTACACAAGACCATTTACGACGCCGTACATATGCCAATAGGATGTTATAGCTAGCCCATGACAGCCCCGATTTTCATGATAACTACATTTCATGAGTGACGAGGCACATTTCCATTTGAATGGATATGTGAATAAACAGAAGAGTCGTTTCTTGGCAACGGAAAACTTTCAAATTATTCATCAGTCACATTTGCATCCATTAAAAGTTACAGTCTGGTGTGCAATTTGGTCAGGAGGAACCATTGGACCTTACTTCTTTGACAATGAAAACGACGTAACGGTAACTGTGAATGGGTAGCGATATCATGATATGATTGAAGACTTTTTAACGCCACAACTGCATGCTTTGGGCTTGATTAACATGTGGTATCAACAAGACGGTGCCTCATCGCATACAGATAGGATTATAATGGAATTACTGCTAGACCTCTTTCCCCAACTAGTTATTTCAAGAAATGGTGACAATGATTGGCCTCCACCGTCGTTTGATTCGACTGCTCCAGACTTCTTTTTGTGGGGACATCTGAAAAGAAAGGTTTATGCAAACAAACGCGAAACGCTTGAGCAACTCAAACAAAATATTCGTGATTAATGAAATAAATGACATTAATGAAATACCGCGTGAAATATGTGAGTTTTGTTGGCAAAGTGAATGATTTTTGTGAACTTGAGCTTGAGCAAATCAAAAAAAATTTAATGAAATACCGCGTGAAATGTGTGAGAATGTAATAAAAAATGTGCTCAAAAGGGCTCGCATTTGTCAGACTGACAGAGGCGGACATTTACCTGTTATTGTATTTCATACATAACTGCCAACATTAAATCAAATATTTATCAATATAACCCCCATTCTCTTTCATTTAATCAAAAATTATAAACAAGCAAAGTAGTATACCTTCCTGGCGGACACCCTGTAGTATCACCCTCTTGTCTTTGGTCTTTTGGGAATAAAATATTTCATATAAAGGAGAATGATGTTTGATATCGTATCAGCAATAGCATCCACGTCGGGCTCAGTGACGCGATGGTTAGTGCGATAAACTGCCGCACAGACCTTCAATTCCCAGCCGTAGCAACACCTTAAATGATTTTTCACCTTCCTCTCGTGATGATCTGACAAATCATCCTAATAGTGTCAATTATCATGAAAAGCTTATCGCAAATTCAACGTTCGGATTTAGCATAACAGGAGGTAGCGCCATAAGAAGTATACATGCTCACATGAATGGTGTAAGAAGTACTCAAGCACACATGAATAGTTGTGAGAAAGCTCGTATTTTTGTATTTAGTTGCATCCACGTCAGAATCAAGGAAGCAAGTGACCAGTTAATATTCTAGAGAAAACTGTTTAATGCTACCCAAAGGATGACGAATGGAAAGCCTATCTGTGCCATCACTTTAGGAGCAGCTACTCTATTCCATTGCCTTTTACTTAATACCACTCATCTCTTTTGTATCACTAATTCCCTTATTAATCTTAGTAATCTACTTTTATCGACAACAGTCCGATCAAATCTAATCACTTTGGACGGTTGTCTGTTTACCTATCCTTACTAAGACAAATGTTTTCCCGATTGTAATCAGGAATTTGATTATGAACTAAATTGGTTGATGGCTGCCAATCGGTTAATAAATAAACAGATAAAATCAGCGAATGTCTATGGGTAATCGCCGCCATGTTGTTCGAGTGTCATCCATTACTGTTATGGAGTATATCGATAAGTGATGGCAGTCATTTATGATGATACATGTCGGTGAGAAGGAAGTGCATACAAACGCTTTGTATACCGACACCGATTAAATGCGGCAGCGTACGATTGTGAAATTGTGTTTTTATGTGACTTTTGTTTTTAAAGCAATTTAAGAGTAATAAATTCTATTAAATGGGGTTAATGCGATAGTGGTCCTATTCTCGCCATTGTGATGCAATATAAACACTGGAATATAGTTCATAACCTAGGGCGCCTCTTCTAAAAAGGAATCATTTTATGACTCTAATCTGTATGCTATTTGAGACTTGCCTCAGTTATCTGTAGGGGAACAAGTGTGAACATTTTGAAAATTCCACTGTCATGCCCAATTTTCAGAAAAAGATTGTTTCATACAGCCTCAGTATTTATATTTTGTCCATATAAAATTATTAAAATTCTTATTTTTGGACGTTTTCAGTAAACAAACTGTTGTCGATTAAATTTTAAGGACATTAGAAAAAATGTCGATGAAAAAACTTTGACGATAATATTGCTATGACCATTGCAACACAGTTTCGTCTATAGATCATTTTAACCCACATAAATTGTTTGTGGGTGTTTTCCGATAAAAACAAATTTCAAACCATATGATACGGTAATATTGGGTCAGTCCGAAAATGTTAATCAAGGATCATGAAATTTGGCATATCTCCCTTTGTTCATAAATTCAGTACACGAATAAATATTTGTAAAATCGGCCCACTGCCACGGCCACTATCTGCGCATAACCTTAATTCTGGTCAAAATTTAAAAAAAACAATAACGATAAAAAAACTCAACATTATTGATGCTGATTATTTGGCCTAGTTGCTCTCTGCCTTTTTTTAAGTAACTTGCATATATAGGGTGGGATAGGGTATTTAACGATTCGCACAGTTGATTGTATACTTCTCAGATGTTTATGGATGTATTTATCAATTCATTATTTCCAAAGAGCGGAGCTAGTGATAATTTTTAGTAATAGTTTTATGCAACCCAATGCAACAATATTTTAGAAAATGATACAATACGATCGGTAATTAATTTCAGTTCTTAAAATAAACATTCCTATAGCGATAACTAACATTTTTTAAGTTTACTTTTAATTTAAAGGACATTTTTGTTTTGTTCAAAATTTAAATAAAAGTCCAAACCATGATCATGTTAAAAATTAGAAAATGATAACACAAAAACGAAGTTTTTTTGCACGTTCCCACAACTTCGGTTCACTATTGAATTTGGAATGTGTGTGCGAGTTTGGATGCATGCAAATGAAATAAACCATACAAGCAAAAGGCATTAACAGCCCCAGGACTTATTTCCATTTCCAAAAAATATATAAGCCCCGTGGGGGCTATTTCCCATTTTGGGAATAAAGCCCTCTCATGGGGCTAATTTCCACGGGGGTTTTTACACTGCACCGACTTGTCTATATGATGTTTGTGTTCAGTATGCATAACCATTTCATCATGAATAGACTTACGCCGGAACAACGCTAACTTAATGTGGAAACTTAGTTCCAAAATCACTGCTCGATTAAAAATTGTTATAGAGTTTTTCGACCACAATTCGTTGGTCACTATTCATAAAACCAACTTCCAAACCAATTCCACAATACTTGAGATTTATCTAACAACCAGAGTGCTGCAGTAGCAGAGAGTATTCGTACAGACCACGATCAACTAATTTGTAGCCGTTCTCATCTTATAAACCGTTGGAACGCAGCTTGTTCAAGAAATAAAGCCGACTGACTTTGTTTTACGTTTTAATTTCGGTTATCGGGCCTTGGAACTGCTTCATATTGATCCGTTTTTTTATCAAAAAATTGTTTTTAGCGACTTAGCTCATTTTTAGTTAAACTGCTACGTTAATATGCGAAATTGCTGTATTTAGGCCGATGAACAGCCGAAGGCAATCCAAAAGCTACCAAAACAACGCCAGAAATACACTGCTTGGTGCAGATAATGGACCTGCGACATTTCTGCCGCATATCTTAAAAAAATGCTGAAGGCGCGTGTAATACTGTCAATGGAGATCGCTACAGAGCAATGATCATCGAATTTTTGTTGCCAAGAAGAGAAACGTTAGATAAAAATATCATCTCGAGAATTGGTCACCATGATCTTGTGGATTACTTTCCATGGTGATATATGAAATCTCCTATTTACGTCGACAAATTTAAAAGGAATGAAGCTTTGGAAGCCAACATAACTCGTGGTGTTCATGGAATTCCAGCAGATACTTAAAAGAGTGGGCGAAAATTGGAACCACAGTATGGTGGGTCGGGATAAACTTTTTTTCTCTATAATTTGGCCCAGTCTTTAAAGAAGGAGTCTTACGAAGAGGATAATGCTGTAAATTCTGATATAGGCTTACTTATTTAGGTATAACAATAATTTCTGTTATATTCCAATGATGTGGAACATATTGTTTGTTAAAAGAAAACATAAGTTATAATCATGACCTGGTCAGTTTCTATTATTTAGTTTTTGAATCCATGTCTTGATCTCTCTCAAGATTTCCGTTTCCTGCCCTATAGGTTGAAAATGTTTGAAATCATGCTTGCAAAAGAGATTATTTCTCGTTTTTGGATCGCCAATCAATTTCCCGTCAGTTATTTTTAACGGGGAGAAAGTAAGTAAGTATATTGCGCTGTAGGTCTCATTTAAGGTTTCAGAGGGAATAGTATGTGATTAATGAGCCGTTATTTTACCAAGGCATATGGCTAGTGTATTATTTTTGAATTCAATAAAAAAATGTTAAGCCTTAGAAATTTTCATTTTCTCGTTGCAATGTAAGAACACGGATATCCAAAACACCAGAAGAACGGTTAAATACTATGAGAACTAGTGGTGGGTGCACGACTAGGTCGTACGCAACTTTCTCTTTCACAGCGAGTTAATTTGACATTTTCAACAATTTGGCCTATAATATTTATTTCGATTAATGATGCTAGAGTAAAAACAAGAAACAAATGGCCAGGATTATGAAAAAACGCTTGATACGAAGTATCAATTTTTTTGAGTTCCGCTATCATCGTAATGTTAGAATCAATCAAAATATCGAGGTCTTTATATGAGAAAGTTACAAAATTGTTACGAATGAATGCAATCCCTTAATACAAGCAAAACACCAAGCGTACAAATTTTTTAAATGGCAGCCTATTTAAGTTATAGGTTCGTTATTTGTCAATCTATGTGGAAACAAAGGAAATGTTTATACGCAGTCTTGAGTCCTTTGGAATCTAATTGTTAAAGATGATTTTCGAAGTAATCCAAAAAAAATTTCTGAACGATGAATTGCAACAGCGTTGTTATATACAAGGCGGAGAAAAAATAATGTCATACCATAATGTAAATGTTGTTGAAAATGAAAACAATTGTGTAAGATTTATGACATTAGTTTAAAATATTATAGATACATATATATATATATACATTTGTTGCTTGCAAAGCATGCGGCTACAATAAGGTAATTTCTGCTGGCGTTTAGGATTTGCAAGGTTTGTGGTTTGTTGTGATAACGTGAGGTTTTATTTCTAAAGGAAAAAGTCTGACCGTGTTAAAGCTGTGTTAATAGCAGACTGGAAATCGGCCAAATGAGCAGTAACAAAATGTTAAATGTTCTATCTGCCTTCAATAAAAATATCAAAAAACAATTACACTACTGTTCCACCTTGTGCATTTCATCTAGAGGAAATTAAAAAAAAGGGTTAATAAAATCAATAGAAATGTTTAAACAGCCTTGAGACTATGCAATCCGCAAAATGTCTTCTTCAGACAAGTGTTAGTCATGCTCTATTTTATTGGTGGGTGGAATTGGATAGGGAATCTTTGAATGATTCGTACATAACTTGATAACTTGATTGAAAAAAAACTCGTAACTCTATTAAAAAAAAAGACTTTTGTCCAAAAACTTGCGATTTTATTATTATTTTAGAATATAAAATAACACTGTTAACTGAAAACTGTGCTTGGTAAGAAATTTTCGTTCCTCCTATACAATTTTAAATTTTGGAATAACGGGGTTTTCTTATTAGGCCGAGTATCGTACAATTTTGACCAACTTTCGTTTTATGTAATCGCATTTTGTTTTATGAAACACACCCCAAGTCATTAAGTGCCTGTTGAGGCGATAAACCACATAATGTCTGAAATCCCTACACTCCCCGACTTGATTGATTCAATGCAAACATTATTTAAAAATCATCAGCTTTCCGAAAAAAAGAGCCTTTAACCAATGTCTACCCATCACCTACTGGATATTTAAAACGACTAAAAATAACTCCCTGTAAAAATGATTACAGCTCCAAAACGATAAAGCCATAACCACATCCGTTAATATACATATGTAGATACTTCTATTGTGAACACATAACATTGACTGAAATTCGATACGAACACAAACAATAAGTACTCGATATTAAGTGCAATGCAAAATACTTTAATCTTCCCGCCATTAGCCTACATACAAACGTTGTCCAATGTCAAATTCTCATATACCTTCTTTCGGAAGCTGCGTTAGTTCTTTCCTTTTTCGGTTCTGGTTGTATTATTATCTCAGTATACAGCTTCAGAACCTACGAAATATGTAGCCTCCTATGACTCATATTTTATTGGGCGTCATCAGTTTTTGGCGCCAATGAAGAAAAGGAACCGTTTTCACTAGCACAATAGTCCACCCTCGCTACTCATTAACACACACAATATTGCAGACGTCCGGCCGTCGGTCAGCTTACCTCATTACACAGGGTTCAATATTTGACGCACGGGGATGGGTGGTATATTTATCTAGCTTAAGGGTGTGTTATTATGCTAGGATTCTTAAAATTTGTTTACGAAAAACTACGTAAAAGCTTTGTTCCTCATCGATTTTCAAGGCTTACATCATAGTTCTGAATACCATGGTGCACAGAGTTGAAATGGTTTTATGTTCGTGTACACTAACTATAATTGTATTGGTGACAGTTTCTATGGTGAATTGTTTTTTGTTTTTGCCTTCGTTTTATGCTCTCAAGCCAAACGTAATGCGATAGTCCATTGAACTTGTGTTACAAGTAACTGAAGTCGGTACATGTGATTTGTTTCAACTGCAAATAATTCCCAGAACTATGGCGATTGTTCCTGTCTATTTCAAAAGGCGAATCTCCACCGAGAACAAGTTTGAAGCGAACAAATACTTAACACGAATACTTGAGCGAATTTAATAAATAAATGAGTCACGTGTACACAAGGTTACGTTCAAGTACTGAATGGAATGCCATCAATTGAGATTGACTGATGAATGCCGGCAGCGGAACCCTAAAGATAAACTTTCAACACAGCGCATCTGTTGGCTGATTAAGTGTAAATTATTTTTTTATTTTCATTGAAGTTGTGAATTTATTTTACGTAAGTAGAAACACTATTTAAAATAAAACAAAAGAATTGAAATACCTGTTGTTTGTGCGATCTCAGGTAAGGTCATTCTGCTGCTGGTAGTGTGCCAATAATAGACTTTAATGAAATGTCCAACATCAATCACATCACTTCAATATACTGAAACAGGTAATAACTGAACGTGCAGTTCAACTTCAACACGACCGACTGACACTGCGATACAATCGAAAATGTGTGTAAACTCAAAATTATCGCAGTCGCTTGTACGTACACAATAATTGTAGATACTTCTAAGCGAAGCTCTGGCATTATACCGACCCCAACAACATCTATACAATATTCCAGCTGCCACACACACAGAGCTTAAACGAAGAAAAAAGCTTCGGAGGTAATTGAAAGTGAATACTTTGAGCTTGGGATTTATTATCTGGATATATGCGAGTGCTACTTTTTTGAACTGCTTACTATCTGCATGTATGGGATCTAATGTTAGAGTTATGGAATCGCTGGATGGGAGATTAATCAGTTGAATAAACAATTAACATATCTTAGTACATATGTGATGTACATGTTGCTGTGAGTTAGGAAAGAATGTTGTAATATATACAAAGATGCTCATAGATACTCGTAGATACATAGTCTCTTATGTGGTAAGATCATTAAAGGGCTCTCTGTGTGTAGTTGGGATTTTTTGGGATATCTTATTTTCTTAATAGCTTTATGACTTGGATGGTTATTTTAAGGGGATTAATCTTAATCTTGGACAACTCGATGATTGTAGTATGGATGATAAAGATCCATGATCATTGCAATGTAAATATGAAATTGAAGTAAATTACAAAGCCATGACGTATGTCTGTACGTACATGGGTCTATTTTTATTTATTTCAGAGGGAATGTATCTTTGAATTGATATATAGTTTAAAGACATGCATATAGCACATACACATAGATAGAGATGATCAACAAGAGGTTTTTTTACTACTCAACTGTATTGACATATTGAACATTAAAAAATTTTCCCGAAAAAGTGAATGCAAATACGTTTTTGATGTGTAAAAAAATGTTTTCGGTGTTTAAAACAAAGATTGTACTATTCGAATAGAACAACTAAATTAACCAGTGGCGGGTTCACGGCATGTGGTCAAATGGTAGGCAATGCGATTATAAGACATTCTTAGTGCTGAGTGCCTAGTACCTTGACCGTAAATAGTCTCAATCTTTGTGAAAGGTCTTGGCGCAAGCAAATGACATATTCGGCATTTAAGCCGGTTAATGTTTGGCTGTGATCCGCATCATACCAAAGATTTGCAACATAAGCCTTATATATGCACCTCCTTGACGGAACCTATTGAGGCTGTCCAAAATACGATGTGAAAATCGTACTAAGGGAATTGAACGCAAATCAGTAAGGAAAAATCTTTTACCTGGCTATCTCTAGATGGCTGAACCGCCAGCCAAGTTGATCACGTGCTCATAGATTCAAGGTACGCATCCAACATCCTGAGTATGAGGGATCAATTTTCTCGTTGCAGCCATATTCAGAACCCTATTGTATTTCGAGAAAATGCTGCGAAAAAAGAGACTTCACGTTGGACACCTTAATGTGCCGGAGATTACCAGAGTTTACAAATAAACACTGAGTGAGAGATTCCCACTGTGCCCTGATCCTCCACCAATGTCAACAGACAGCAATTAAAGTATAGCAATATCATCGAATAAGTAGGCAAACCTATCATAGGCTACTAGCCACCCCCGAAAATATGTCCGCGGTATGATGATATTACCCACGCGGCGCACGGGAATAGTACCGAACCTGGAGAAGGGATGAGAAGAAAATCCTGCGAAAAAAAAAATAGGAACGCAGAATATTCGAAATAACAATGACAACCTGATTGCTGGCGCACTGGGAATTGTAGATATGTTCAGGCAGCATTTCCAACAGTTGATTAATGGGCATAAAATGGAGAGAGTGATGGGGCAAGAAACTCCAGTCGATGAAGAGGTAACGCTCCCTGACAGTAATGGAGAAATTAGAGCAGGCATCAAAAAACTTAAGTATCGGGTTTTTCAACAGGGACGCTACAAAAGTTGAGCGACAGGGACAGCAAACGACGCCATATTTCTTGCCGCTCTTTTGACATTTCTCTTCAGTAAGGTTTGCCATTTCATGATGGAAAGATATACGATCCAACAACGAGTCGAAATCATTAAAATTTACAACCGAAATTTGGAGTCAGTGGCCTCAATGTTAAGAGCGCTACGTCCAATTTATGGTCGTCATAATCGTCCTAGCAGATCAACAATTGAGCGTCTAGTGGAAAAATTGGAATCCAAAGGCACAGTACAAATTGTTCCCGTGCCAGTGAGACAATGAAGTGCCCGTATTGTCGAGAACATTGCTGCTGCTGAGGCTTCAGTTGAAGAAAGCCCAAATGTGTCTCTCACACGTCGTTCTCAAGCGTTGGGCATCTCTGTGACAAGATCAAATTGACGCAAGAACTCAAGCCGCTTGACCACCAGAAGCGTCGTATGTTCGTGAATTGGGCTGAGCAACAACTTGAAAATAATTCGGATTTTCATCGAAAAATCATCTTCAGCGATGAGGCTCATTTCTGATTGAATGGCTTCGTCAATAAACAAAATATGCGGTATTGGTCAGGCAGCAATCCACACGTACTCCATGAGTCATCATTGCATCCCGAAAAAATTACGGTTTGGTGTGGTTTATGGGCCGGCGGCGTCATTGAGCCGTACTTCTTCCGTGATGATCAAGACCGGCACGTTACTTTGAATGGGAATCGCTACCAAATAACCAAATATTTTTGGCCCCAATTGAATGATATCGACTTGGAGGACATGTGGTTCCAACAGGACGGCGCGGCGCCACAAGCCACAGAGCAAATACCACAATCAATTTATTGGAAACCAAGTTTGGAGAACGTGTTGAATTTCTTGGTCAGACAATTTTTCAAAATTCCTTACGGTTTAACAAAAAAAACCGTTTTTCTGAAAAATGGGTTTTTTTCCGATTTTAACCAAACTTCACGAAAAGACTAAAACCAAAGATGTTGATGATTTTTCAGATCATCATGAGAGGAGGGCCAGTGAAAATTTATTTAGGAGTTGCTAGGGAACCTGCAGAACCATTGCGTTATTTAGCCCGTCATATAAGTTCGTATATTCATTACTGCCATTATTTTATTTAACGGACTCCCGACCCGTTGAGGGTCTCGGCCATAGACTATGCAGCCAGACTCTTCGATCCTGTTCGTGTTGTTGCAAGTTATTTGATCCAAGTTTCGATTTTCCTTTGTGACCTTGAACCCGGTTCGAGCTGAACCTGTCACGCCCTTGGTAGAACTTATAAAATTCGCAGTTGTACCTTTTCCTTCATTCGCCTTCCTCGCTTACAGGACAAAAATCGACGAGATTTTATTTCGAAAGTGCCTTACATTTCCTCTGCTTTCCTGATTATTCGCCGCCATGCCGTGAAGAAGTACTGGTAGTACCGGTGTTTTAGGGTCAGTCTTTGTCGTATCACCATTAAGGTATCATTCGTGGGGTTGACGTTGACTCCAAGGCAGATTAACTCTTTAACTACCTCAAAATTGTTGCTATTAACAGTGGAATTTTGTATAAGGTTGTGCTTCCTTCTTAACTAGGTGCCGTGAGATTGTGAGTAGCGACATTGTGCAAAATGTTTATATTTTTAAAGTTACGGTAGTTGTTTCGTGGAGCTTGCGTTCCTACTTGGAAGCCAGCTGCTAGTTGATTGTCTTTTTTGTAGAATTCAATGATGTTCTACCTGTCGCGAGACTTCGATTATCCTGAACTGGCAATTTGTGTTTTTTTTTCCAACGCAGGTTTTTATTTATTGATTTTTCTTCTTGTTCGATACTCTTCCAGCGCGGCGCGAGTTTTGCATTGTACAGCCTTGATATTTGCCATTTCAGTCACCTCACCTGTCGCGGACGTCTTTTTGGGTCTGGCTGGTAAATAGACCCTCCTTGATAGTGTCTTCAGTTTCAAAGATAGGGGCGTGTGCACTGTGCACATATGAGGCTAAAAAACGATGCTATGATGCGGATCAAAGACAGGCGATCACCGGCTCTTGACTCTTGACCTAAGTCGACTTCACAACCACTAATCCGCATCCTAATATGTGCAGCCATGGGTGCCAGCTATAATAAACTTCACATGTCTTTTCTCTGTTAGGCTGCAACTTTCCCTTAGGTCTTCTTTAATTTTGGCTGTCAATACGAACGTCATTTTTTATAACAAGTTTCAGCAAACTTCCAATCTGTAGGGCCAGGCAAATGTTTTAAACTAAGGGCAGGAGGACGAATGTTTCGCGCCATTCATTATGACACACCATTTTTGTTTCTAGCACTCAAAGGTTTAACAAGTCCAATCCGTTTTGATAAAATACTAATTTGAGATCAAAAATAAACACAATTTATGTGTAATCAAAATTACACAACTGGGCTATTTCGAAATTAACCCTACTATGTGTACAATAGGAGAATTATATTCAAATAAAATATAAGACAATACCTTCAACGCCTCTTATCTTTAAAAAATCGATCCACCATTTTATGCCTTTTTCAACTAGTAAATTCAATGCCTGCTCTCACAAATTCATTATTCTTTATTTTCATTATTATAAACTCATCTCTTGTGAAGCACATCGCCTTTTATTTAATTCCAATTATAACAGATGAATATACTGCCTACAAGTATTTCCAAAAGGTTAAACTCATTATTCGTGTGATCGAGTGTGTTTTTTTTTTCGCTTGTATTCTTTAGCTTTCACGTCACCAGAATCGTTCGTCCAGAAGGCCGACATAATAACCAATAACGATACTCCCCAAAATTAATCAGCCGAATGCGGAAATTCATAACAAAACCATCGCAACTCTGCAGGGCTGCCCTACCTCCCAATAAGCCATCATAATATATTGCACACATATGTTCACCTCAATCGAACAGTAAATCTGGAGATGTGAAGGTCACAATTAGTGGCAGAATCAGATACACACGTCAGAATACGTACACTCTTCTGATTTTGTGGCACACATCCTGATGGGTCAGCTGCCGATACACATCCAACTGCTAGTACGTTGTATCTAAACATGTATCAACCAAGTATCTATACACAATCTGTGCCACTCGCTGCAAGTTGCTTTCTTTTTCTGACCAGCCAAAAGTCAAGGCTAACCCAGTGGACTGCAAAACAAAAACCGGCGCTATTGTTTTAATCCTACCACTGTCAACCCCAACCAATTGTGTTGATGATGACCCTGACATTATTCCATGCTACTTCCTTTTCTCCACCACCCGATACCACAACGTATTAGAAGGGCTAGCAGTCATCGTTGTCGTTGTCGTTGACGTCGAAGAGAATGTGTTAAATGCCCGGTGCTTCTGATTTACTTAACTGCGAGGATAAATGACGACATATGTGACAAGGAGCTGTTTAGCCCCACCACCATTCCAAACGTGATGGAGTATCCAATGAAGCTGAAAGCATTGGTGCAATATGGGCTTGAGACCATTAGACCAGCTTCGGTCTTGTCTATGTCACGTCACACTGGTTGATGATTTCTGATGACGGAAGGCGCGCAGTATGTTGTGAGTTCCCTATGGCGGTCCTTAATGTTCACTTTGCATATATTAAACAAGTTTTACCCTTCAAGGACAAATTTGTTGTTTCGTTGCGCTGGTGTAATTTAATTCTGTTGAATTTTTGCAGCGTCATTGCGGCGAGTATCCCAATTACGTAGGGCCCCACCGGTTGGGTGGTCGTATGAGCTGGCCACTTTTTAGGTTATGGTGCAATAGCAGAACTCTTAAAACAAAAGTAGCATAGTCGAAGTCAATCGATAAGCCCAGTGGGGCATTGCAAATTAAGATGACGATGTCTACTGCGGGACAAAGTTGGGTCGTCGTCGTTACTCTGGACTATATTGGGAAGGCGCCAACAATTTGGCGTGAGATACTTAAATCTGAGGCAAACAAAAAACAAATATAATTTTAAGATATAAAACATCCACTCTTTATGACCGAGTTAGGGCGCTCAGCATGAATCATTGCCTTGTTTCAGAGAGTCCATGCGAAAATGTATGCATTCTATACAAAAGAACCTTCAGGGATTAACGTGAGCAGTTGAAAATCCTTAAAAATTATCGTGAGGCTCAAAGTAAGTCTTCGGTTAAAATATCAAACCGACGACAATGATTTTCTTTACTTTCCATGAAGCCACTCCCTATGGGAAAACAATTTTTCTATTTCCATCTTACGCCGTGTAGTTGCATAAGTGACCCCTTAGACATACTTATGGTAATTTAAAAGAAAAGGGGGCGGGGGGGTCAAACAAATACATTCTCACCTGCCTTGCATGGTTGCAGCCAAGCAAGTCGAGTTCTTGGAAAAGTAAAACATGATTGGGGTGAAGGACGTTACGCTTGTAGTACCTACGTGTCGAAAAGGGAGAATGTAAGTATGTACTTGGGAGTACTTTTAGGTTTACAGATCTTGAATTTAGGACTAAATTAAGAAATGTAAATATGACAGAGAAATGTGATACAACGGACTTTATATTTCGTCCCTTTTGTTGTATTTATGGATGTTGTTCTTATAATAAGACACAGCAAAGTTACTATAAAGTATGGGTCTCCTTATGGACAATGAGGTAACATGATAAGAATGCACCATTCTCAAACTTTTTTATGCGAGAGTAGGTAGCGTTAGGTTATGGTGGCTGAACGGGTATCAAGATCATGCTTTTACCAGGTAAGTCCATTGTAATACCAAATTAATCAATCATCTTTTCTTGTTTTTGCTATGTCACCTATAAGTTGACATAGAAGAGGCTACTAGGCGATGGCTGCAGGTGCTCTCCTGGTCTTCCGCATACAAGCAGTATCTTGAAGTAGTCCTTGCTGCGGTCGGTACTGATATATGATTTTTTTAACTTGGTAAACTAGAGAGTGCTTCTGTTTAAAATGAGTCCATCATTGCACCCGATATTCAAAATTTGTGTCAATAGTTAATCTACATCTACAGTTTTTTTTCAGTTAAAATACAGGGTGTCTTTGATAAAATGAAAGAGAATGGATCTTATATTGATAAATGTCGGCAATTATGTATGGAATACATTATCAGGTAAATGTCTGTTAGTCTCACAAATGCGAGCCCTTTTGATCACATTTTTCATTACATTCTCACACATTGTACGCGGTGATTTCATCACAAATATTTTGTTTGAGTTGCTCAAGCGTTTCTGGTTTGTTTGCATAAACCTTGCTTTTCAGATATTATTCCATACATAATTGCCGACAAGAAGTCCGAAGAAGTCCGGAGTAGTCAAATCAGGCGACCGTGGAGGCCAATCAACATCACCATTTCTTGAAAGAACTTGTTGTTGAAATAGGTCACGCAGTTATTCCATTGTAATATTGGCTGTTTGCGATGTGGCACTGTCTTGTTGATACTACATGTTAATCAAGCCCAAAGCATGCAGTTGTGGCATTACCAAATTTTCAGTCATATCACGATATCGCTCCCCATTCAAAGTTACCTTTACGCCGTTTTCATTTTCAAAGAAGTAAGGTCCAGTGATCCCTCCTGACCAAATTGCACACCAGACTGTAACTTTTAATGGATGCAAAGGTGACTAATGAATAATTTAAGGGCTTTCGATTGCTTAGAATCGACTATTCTGTTTGTTCACGTATCCATTCAAATGAAAATGTGCCTCGTCACTCATTATGATTTTTTCATGAAAATCGGGATTGTCATGGGCTAGCTGTAACATCCTATTGGCATATGTACGGTGGCGTAAATGGTCTTGTGGAAAAAGTCTGTATCAACTTAGTCTTAAATGGAAACAAATGCAAATTCTTGTGAAAAATTGTGGCCAAAGTTGTTCTTTAAAAGACCAAGCTCCTGAACACTGCGTCGAATTGATGTTGATGGATTGTTTTGAACACTTCGTTGAACAGCAGTAATGTTTTCAGCCGATCGTGAAGTACGTTGTGGGTCCATGCTTGGGCCTATCACCTACAGACCCCCTTTCTTCGAAATCATTCACTACACGATAAATAGTGCGTTTTGTTGGCACATTGTTTCTCCCGAAAACTTCACGTAACTTTCTCATCATCACAGTAATCGATGAACGATTTTGATAAAATGTTTTAAAGATAAACGCGTTGATTTATCAAATATTTTTCCATAATCAATTTGATACGTGACTACTTGACGACTGACATATATTAACTGTCAAGACTAATGTTTACCAAAATGGCGGCAAAACAAAGTAGTATACCTTCCCGGCGGACACCATGTACTAGCTTATATGTAACAACAGGCATACGTAGCATTTCTACTTGCAGTAGAATGTCGGGGTCGGAAAACATTACTTTGATGTTTTTGTTGTCATCCAAGAAAATGTATTGCCGTTGACTGCAGCTGAATATACAGTTGTACTTCGTGGATATCACGTTACACTTCAGCCAAGACAAGGCTTCTGTATTTGAAATGATCTCATAATGAAAAATGCCATAGTGACTAGGAAGGCAAAAAGGTACTAGGCATTTCGGAAAAGACGCGTTTGGACACACCTGAGTTATTTTCGGACCCGTCTGTAAGACCCCTTGATGGCGATGTTAATTGGCCGCCACGATCATGTGATTAGACACCCTTGGCCTTCATTCTATTGGGATATTTAAAAGAAAAAGTGTACGTCAATAAACCAAGAACAATTCGAGAGCTATAGGATGAAATAATTCGGCACATTAACGACATTGAACCTCAATAATGTCTCAGAGTCATTGAAAATATCGACCATCGGATATTTGTCACATATCCTTCCATTATAAGTAAAAACATGAAGAAATTTATCTGGAAACTTTTTGTTTTTTTTTTACAATTTACACCGTGTTTTTCGTTAGACCACCCTCAATCATGTTTAAACACTTTTTTTAATTCTCTACCGTTTGACCAAAAACAATAAGGGTATTCATGCAACGTTTTAATTTTACTACGTACGAAAGATTGTAATTTTACGACGACGTATCATAAACAACTCTAAAACTGTACCACTTAATAATGCGGTAACCCACTGAATTGAATCTCAATTTAGTAATATTTTTATTGATTCTTTTTATTGATTTTTTTCCCGTTTAGCGAATACGTTTAATGTGTGAAAGTGGCTGATTAAATATCAAAATAGCGTTTTAAAAGTTTAAAACGTTTACCACCTCAGTTTACATATACAATTCCTGTAAGAAAATTCCGATATTGTTGGAAAAGATTTCCCATACAAATTTTGATAAAATAACGACGTGATAAATGAACACGTCGTAATTTTATCACGGTTACAATGTTTATGACGTTTTTCCGACGTTGCATGAATGGCCCTAATGTTTTTCTGGGCGAATTTCGAAAATGTTTACACTTGTTCTGTAAGCATACACAAGGATATACCAAATTTCATAATCCTCAAAATTGATGACCTTAAAATCGGTGATGTACAGATGGACGAACGGATTGACAGACAGACATGGCTATATTGACACAGCTAGCGATTCTTAGTCGATATACGAAATTATTTGTCTATGATACAAAGCATGTATCAAAACGAGATACCCCTGAGGAAATTTTGTTGTCAAAGTATAGGGTATGTAACAGAGTCGCATATTACCTCAAGGTTTTAGTAGTCAATGTGTTGAAGCTATATGCCTGGTCTTACCCTTGTTTACCGTTGCAGCAATTTTATAAGTTGCTTTTTCTTTACTAGCCAACGTTGAGGATTGTCTCTTAAGAAAACCGTCGAAGGATAATGTTACAAGAGCTAGATATCACATTTCGTTCACAGTTCGTTCTTGACCCTAATAGAACAGCGAACAACCTGCTCCTGCACAGACGGAAGACTTTCTGTGGTAGACCCAAACTAGGCATGACTGATGTCTCTATGAAAGTTGTCCTATGAAGCATTGAAGTGAACAGATCTGTAGGTATCGATTTGGATTTGTTGGATGCTTTCCAGAATCTGTGGAACAACATCAATTTCTTTATCATTTCTTTGATTCTGAAAACCCGATATTCTTCCATGTTTCTTTGCATATGAAGCTTAATGAAGTTTTCACGTGCAGCTGTCGACATTCTTCGTCAAACCAGAGGTTTTTTGGTAGTGGCGGGAGAAAAGTAGCACTTCAATTGCAACCGATCTTATGGCTATTAATCCATATACACGCGTTCTCAAACGGCATGTGCGGTCTCTTGCGATTTCAGTCCTTTAAAATTTTGCAGTTATTGTGGCGATATATATTCATTTCAGCATAAATGAAGAAATCCTAGTCGGTGTTTTAGTACCTCGAAACGTCGGGACATCCTTAATAGCGAGTGCAAATTGTTAATATCAATTTGATCGTGTGAAGTCAATTAGACTTGGTTTCTTTCCAGACGTAGTGTTGTAAGTTCTGACAGTACTGCTACCATATCAATAAAAAATCTGCAGCCGAATATTCGTTTGTTTTGCCAAGCCCAACCCTTTGCATACCATGGATTGCAATAATGTTGGCTTTGTAGCATCTTAGCGCTTCTGCTAGTTATTCGTCTACCCTTTTTCTGTTAATTTATTTTACATTCCAGGTGTAGATGTGTCGTTTAGCACTGTCGTCAATAATATAGTATCATTAATTCCGCAGTCTTTTTAATAGGGGTTTTCCGTGTTTGAGTAGTTGACTCAAAGCACAATCCTCAACTTAGATGGCCAGTTAAAATATGTTGTATACCTCTGGGAGAACTGTTTATCAATATTCACTAGTGGATTGAGCGCTACCGTTGGCAGTTTGGTTCATTTGCCACCATTTCTGTTCAAAGGCTAAATCATTCCTTGAAATTTATAGATAACATGTTGTCCGAAAATGCCTTAGCAGTTTATGTCTGTTGTTCTTTGTCCAACCTAACTGGGTCTGTAGACGCCACCGTTGACTCCATCTTGGGAATTCTTTCACTGCCATCTGAGGAAAGAAAGAGGTGCTGTAGTTCCGATAGAAATAAAAACCAAGAATGGTACGATTTTTCTCAGGTGGGCCTCAGTTAACACGTACATCTTACGGTTTACTTTTTGGGACATTTTTTCAGTTAACACGGTTCAAAGCCTTGTTTAACACGGTCTCTTAAACAATTTTTGGTTTGTTGCTCAGTTATAGTCTTCTCTTGACTAGAATGATAGGTACAGAATTTGTAGGAGATTCCATAGGTGATTGTGATTAGCAAGCATGCTAAAGATTTATTTTTTTTTTTAATTTGGTTCAAGTCTTTCTTTACAATTGGTATTCTTGATTTTGATATGTCAGCAAAGAAAGACAAATAACCGGTTAAGAGGAATGTTGTTTCCTTCGAAGCGAAGATACAAATTTTGGATCGTTTGGAATGGTAAAAAATCTCACTGCAGAGTTTAAAATTAAACACATTAAGCTTGGAGTTGTTTTTTCTTAAATGCAGATCCTCCAACTGATAGCTATTGACAGCGATTAAAATTCAAAAGACAGTTAGCATTATGCACATGTAACCTTGTATGAAAACGTATTAAAAGCTTTGTAACAATCGAAAATAATCGAAAAAGTAAAAAAATAGTTTTTTGGAGATTACGGAAGGTAACTCTTTTTTGGAACTGGTTTCTTGTTTCGTTTAGCACGATTTAGCTTAACACGATATTTTTCATTAATTTATACCACCGTTTTAAGTGAGGAATACATGTATATAACGAAAGAAACATAATTTGATTTAAATACCGATTTTTAATATATACCTTTGATTTGTAGTATTGAAAGAGCTCCAAGTCCCATAGGTCCAAAATGTTTATCATTTTAACTATAACCAAATATATTGGATATATCAAAACTGTCAACTAGATATAGACAGTTAAAACTTAAGTTTTAAAGATTTTCTGTATTCTTTCTGATCTCACCTATATATTGAATGAATTTAAAAATTGTCCGTTAAAACACATTTGAACTTGCAAATGAAAACTTTGCAGACGCCATCTGGAAATTCATAGTATAATTAGCACGAACGGTAGCTATTGTCTGAACCAAATTAAGCTTTATACAAAAGCTTTTATCCGATTCTTATAAAAAGCTAGTTTTATATGGCGGTTCAGATCTCGGGTATACTCATCGGTGAACTTTTTAAATAATTATTACCAGCTTCAAGAAATAAATAGGAGTTTCAATGAATATTATGGGTGGTATGAATAAAACAGAGCACCTGCTCAAAACTCAACTTTTCCGAGCAGGTGCTCCACTTGGTATGAATAAAAAATGTGAGTAGGTGCTCAACGATTGGGCATCTATTGGTTCGATGAGTAGCTGCTCCTATGTTTGGTATGAATAAAGCGAAGCATGTGCCCCCAACGAATCGAGCACCTGCTCCACATTTGTGAGGTTGGGTGATCAACGTTGAAGCTAGAATTGTTTTTAATTTTGTGTCATAAATGGCAAAGTTCATGCCAGTTTTGAATCGAAAGGTTAAATTGTATTTTTTAAAGAAGATGAATTGGATATAAAAGTGTTTATCGTGTGCTATATAGGTTTAACAAATCAAATGTGGATTTTTAGCGAATCATTTCCTTGGGAATAATTTTGAGAGGAGCTAATAATGAAAAAATGCGGATTTTCTTTCGCTACATAGGAGATCCCGGCTTTTACAGTGTAGTTGGTAAAGTGGAGTACATCAGCCCACAGTATCAAAAACAGTTTAATTTGTAACTGCACCAGTAATAAAAAAAAATCAAACCATTGCATCAAATTCCCTTCAACGATTGAAGAGCTGAAGAGTGCAAAGCAAGAATAGCAAGAAAAAATACAATTTTCCTTCCGCAATATGCTCAATTGACCGCACGCACGTTCCCATCCTCAAACCGGCTGTTCATTGAGATGAATACGTCAACTGAAAAGGATTTAATAGCATTAATGTTCAGGCAACATGGAATGCTAGAGAAGAATTTTTAAGTGTTGATCTTTCCTGGCCAGGATCGGTGCATGAATAGCGAATTTGGAATTTTTTCACTTGAATACTTACGATTGTAATCACTCAATAATGCGAAATTTGTGATTTCAGCAGAAATCTGTAAAATTTCACATTCCCAAAAACAAACAATTTCACATACGATAAACAAAAACCATGAGAGCACCTACTCAGTATGAGGGAGTAACTGCTCACTGGTTTGGTGTATAATTTTATTCATTTATTCATTCATTTGAAACGTGAGCAGGTGCTTTTGTTTTGCGCACCTAATCTGCCTACTCTGATGGAGTACATTCTTTGAGCAGGTGCTCCGTTTTATTCATACCACCCTATACGTAAGCCTGTTGTCAGTCGATTTTATTAATCAAACCAAAATGGGAGAGTGACATTAGGAACGATTTAATTGATATGAAGTTATTGAGAAAAACATATTTTGCAAGGGTTGTTGTTTTATTGCAAAAAAAAACCTCCCGGAGCTGCACTATTTCAGAAAAGATGTTCGATGTTCCAATTTGGTTTGTTATCATAGCTATAGCAATATCATATATCAATAAACCACACTTCTTATTCTTAAATTAAAAATGATTTTATTTTGTTTTATTTTGCAGTTTTACATTTCTTCGTTACGAGGCTTGAAACTTTTTTTTTATCGTTGTAAGTTCTGCTTGGCGAATTTTTATCTGGGTGAAATTGAGTCCTGCCTAAATTTATTTGTAGTTCAACATACTTTATGTTGCACTCCCTTACGGATTAAATCAAATTGTTCCTTGCTCTTACGGAAACACCGGGGTGGAATATCGTCCAATTTTGCTGAGATTTGGTTAAACTCTCCAATAATTCAATATTTGAATTTTTTTTGTTCATTTCAGGATTGCAAAATATTTAGATCCTTATTCTGAATTTGCTGAAAGTCAAATGTGACTATTGATGATTTTTTTCCGTTTCTGTTCTATTTTCGGTAGTAATGAAATGTCAAAACTAAACAGAAAGAAAAAATCAAAGTTTCGGTTTCGGTTGCTTCGTGCGTTTGGCCCTTAACAATTGAAATAAATTTTCTTAGTTTCACAGATCTAATTTTCACAAAAAATAAAGTTTTGAAAAATACGTTATATTGAATATTTTTGGAAATGTTTCATAGTAACAAGTTTGTATAAGAAGTGCTCTCTTGTGAAGGCTTTGAAAATTCATTACCACACATGTAAACAATCAAACGTACATATTAATTCGATGGTTTAAAATCAAATAATTTTTTAAGGTTTGATATTGTCCTCAAAAAACAAGAGGACTATAAAATTATCTCTTATAGTTGCGGGTTGCAAGTAGAAACACATCACATCTATCAATCTCACAAAAACTATAAGGAACAATATGATAAAGCATGCTTTTATTGTTAAACATTTTCAAAGTCTTGTATCCATCAAATTGGTTTATTGGGCTATTCGTATTCGAATAGCATTTCTCTAGTTATAAAGGGTCTTCCAGTAAGGATTTCCAAACTTTGAGAATTGAATAAGCGGCCATATTGTTAAAGCAAAATCTATCAAATTGGCGGACATAGCGTGCAATTGATAAAATTGTTTTATCAAACTGAGTGTTCTGTTCTGGGCCCATTATGATACGATGGGCCCATTTTCGATTGCCATAATCAGCTTACCGAGAGGACTGTTCACAGATCCAGGAGAATTCGAGGCAGTCTATTTTGCGACGCTCACAAGGACTCGGCCTTTCACACACAAGAACTTGGCGAATTTTTCGTCGTGACTTGAGCCTCCACCGGTACAAAATTCAACCCAGGACCCAGGAGCTGGAGGTAAACGACCATAGACAACGAGATGTTTTCGCTGAATGGGCTCTGGAACAGTTGAAAACTGACTCTAACTTTCATCGAAACAATAAAAAAAAAATTGTCGAAATTATGAGGATACCAATGTACATACATGCGATCCGAGAACGGCCAATGCATCTACAATAATCGCAGTTTGGTGTGGATTTTGGGCAACGTCGTTCTCAAAGAAATATGGACCGATAACGTCGGTCATAGGAGAACGACGATGGTCAGGTCATCACCGGCAACGGCGTACCCTATAGGTGGACGATTACCAACTTTATTTTTTGATCTGAATTGGATGATATGGGCATCAACCACGTGTGGTATCTACAGGATGGCGCTACGTGCAACACAGTTTACGCCACATTGGAAATTGTGCACAAGCGATTCGAGGGCATTGTCATCTCACGTGAAGGAGATGTGAACTGGCCAGCGAGATCGTGCTATTTTACTCCGTTAGACTTTTTGTATTCGGGGGTTTTCTGGAGTCGTAGGTCTATGCGAATAAGTTACAAAACACAACGGCCCTAAAAGCTAACATAAACCATCCCATCGGTCAAATTAAACAACAGGTCTGCTGATTTTACAAAAAACTATTAGGATTACCACTTTGAATGGACTTTTATATCCAACAACATGACTTTAAAGGCTATGAAATAATTTATAAAAATTGGAATAACCGCCCTCTAGTTACATCAGTGCGTTGAACTGCCGCGCAGAAGGTCTGGGTTCGTTTCCCAGCCGTAGAAACACCTAAATGATTTTTCACTGGCCCTCCTCTCGTGATGATCCGACAAATCATCCGAGTAGTATCAATTGTCATGAACAGCTTATCTCAACTTAGCCGTTCGGATTCGGCATAAAACAGGAGGTCCCGCCATCGTGCAAAGAAGTACATCCGCACACATGAATGGTTGTGAGAAAAAAGCTGGGCCCTGGGTACTAACGAGCCTGTTGCTTCACTGGGTCGTTTAAAAAAGAATTTCAACTAAAACCGAGTAATTAATCCAGAATTCTACGCTTCCATATCTGAGATTTAAATGTGTATTGAACCGACAAGCGATTTTCTCATAATTGCATTTCCAAGTTTGTTAAACATTGTTTTTTTTTTTGTAACGTAGGCGTGTCAGTAAGCTGATTTTAAAACTTTATAAAATCTATATTAGCGCATGGTCAAAGAGTTTTTATACTTAATTTCACTATTCCAGCTCCCACTAAACACCCACTTAAAGGCGTGGGTTAAAATGATCTACATATAGACGAATGTTAGCGAACTAATTTTATAAACATTTTTTTTTCGAATTACCTTAAACCGAAAATGTTTTTCAGGTAATCGCATTGTCTAAATATCTTCCTCAAAATTTTGTTTCCAAAATTTGAATAGAGTTTAACAAAAAAGTATTTTTTTTAAAAAATGCGGGGGTAGTGAGCGGATTTTGAAAATTATAAGTAAATTAAAATAATAAATTTCATTATCCTGGCTCAAAATATAAAACCTAAATTGGCGACGTACAAACGCATCGAACGGACCCGACGGTCAGACAGGCATGGCTTGATCGACCTAGAATACCTATCTAAATAATTTCTTTATGTTACAAACTATGTATCAAAACTGTGGGATATGGTATAAAAATATACGGCTTATTTTATTTCCTCAGGGCCTATGAGCACTAAAACAAATAAACAAAGCGTATATGTTTGCTTCACTCTATTACACTACAGTTACTCATTCAATCGGTCCTGCTGTGGGGCTGAATAGTTTTACATGAGTATGCGAGAGCATGATTTTGCAAGCAATCGTCATTCTCACACCTCATCCACACAAAGTGCTGTAGATATAAAGTCGATGAAGTAGTATCCGTACAGTATGCCACAGCCCATATCTATGGCTTTGCTCTTTGAAATGTTGACAATGAACTCAGCCATGCGCGAACAAAGAAAATCAGGTGCTATGCTGCGCCCAGGCTCGATACGAATACAAATATAGTAGAGCTAACCTCTTGCAGTCCCACAATACACATTCCAGTCAACAAAACTGTTGCTGAAACATGTTCCAATAGTTGGAGATAGAGCATAGAGGTGCTGACACCCAATGGCGATGATTTTGAAGTGAGTAATAATTATTGCTGCGAATGAATTTCGTTTTGTAGATATTTGATCACATCATCAACAATTATTTGCAATGCAAACGATTTTAGAGAGCATGTGTCTAGTGGCTAAGTGAGTCATGGAATTAATGACACAATTAAACGTCATAATGGTTCGTCAGCACAGATTATTGGTTGGTCTGGTTGTGATACAAGACATTCAAGTTTCAATATAGCGAGTTCATTCTAGGTGCACATGTACTTAGAATGTTCTTGGGGTGCCATCTGTTTGTTAATTTGTATTCTCTCAGTTTGTTGTAGGAACAGTTGATTTTTCCACGAAGGCAGACTGGGTACACGTGCACTCGGAATTGGAATGGATAAAGTGAATGAACTGGTTGCCACATAATGACACAGCGTGCTGCATGCGAGTTGAGGCTAAGATTACTCAACTTTTTTCCATTGGTATTAAAAAATGCTTCGACTGATTTTGGAGCACAGCAAGTTGTGATAGGTCAGTAGGTCTTGTTTTGGTTCCGAGTTTTTAGTTTTGTTTTGTTTTTTTTTTATCTGGGAAATATTTTTTAGGAAATTTATAGCATTGTAGGTAGATATCGCAAAACGCAATAGATATATGTGGATATAAATAGATATGAATATCTGTGAAGAAGATACCGAGATAATGTTTTCTTTTGCAATTTTATGGTGAATAATTAAAGAAAATTTACTTCCTTTATTCGAAAGCTATATCGCTTCATGAAAGTGACATAAGACCAAATTCTTGTAGTTGGCATTATGACACTTCGATGAAGCGACATAAGGGCAAATAACGGAAGTGACATAAAGCCAAATGGAACTCATTTCAAACTGTAAATATATTAAATAAAAAAAATTTTGCCTTCTTTTGAGAAAATAACAGTAGATACTTTTTTGTTTGGTTAATATAGAACATGAAAATATTATGGGTATTTGTACATTCATTTTGGGAGCTTCAATTTGTGAAAACAAATGCCGAAACAATCGATTAGATATATTTTCTTTAAGATTAAAAAAAATAGGCTTACATTAATAATTTTAATTAATTTAATTTATTCGTCGTGTATTCACGTATCAAGCAAGACAAGTCTAATATGCAATTGAAAGTGCCATAAACCCTGATTAGATCGCTTTATGAAAGCGTCATAATACCAAGTGTGTCAAGTGTCATAAGACCAAATTCTTCTATCTTCTTCATGCAAACATATTTCACCCCAGAATACTATCAGTAGATAAAATCTTTTAATGGAGCGGTGCCAAGTGCATGGTCGATGAACTGAGAATGTCTGAGTATATAAAGTTCGGACGCCATTTTAAGGCTGCGCAGTTCTTTGGAAATGCCCAATTGTTCCAGAACCCACAGTGCGACCAATATCTGGGCAATCTTATTTACAGATTCTATTGACCTGTAAACAATACCCCTAACTGATATCGGAAAATTCCTCAATTAAGTGGCAGCTTAATTAGTAGAGTAGACCTCTTCTAAGAAGACTTGATAATGCATTTTGAATGATTACTAGCGATCTAGAAATCAGGCGTGCCAACACCTTTGATCCGTATGTGATGATGGATAGATGTTCGCTGTTATTTATATGGCCCTATGACGATTAGCCTAATATCACAGCACTGTCAGTAAACTCTTTTTTTTCCAAGTACGTACGTACGTACATACGGAATGCGGTGGACTGTATATAGATGCTACTTTTAACTTATATTGTGCACAGCTGTATGTGTCTTGGTATTGTTATATATAATTATTTTAAGAAACAAACCCGAAGGGTGATAGGGGGAAATCATTATAGAATTATATTTTAGGACGAGAACCATTCTTAACTTTCCTTACAAAGAGAAAAACATTGTTTTCGCCAAAAATTTTCAACCTCGCGACAGAATTCCAATAAAGTGTCCGTCGGCCCGTCTGTCTGTAATGGTCTCCAACCTAAATGGCGTGACCGATTTTCTTCAAACTTCGTATCCAGATTTTTGTTGCTCATAATTCTATGCTATTTGTACTTTGTCCCATAGGGGAATATAAGTTTTGATACACAGTTTGTAGTACCTCAAAGTAAAGGGTGTTTTGAAATGTGTAGAGCTTTGAAATGGAATAAAACAAAGATGATTTTATTAAATTGATGTGAAATTTACTTTATTTGAAAGATCATTTTTTGGCATTATAATTTGAATATAATTTCTGACATATGGCCGCCACGGCTGGCTCGGATGTAGTATAATCTGAAGGTCCAATTTTAGATGACTTTTTTTTAACATATGTGGCCGTGTACAGGCAATAGCGAGGCGAATGTTGTCCTCCAAGTGGTCAATCGTTTCGGACTTATCGGCATAGACTATATACTTCACGTATCCCCACAGAAAATAGTCAAGCAGGACCAAAACGCAAAATTATGAGCTCACCGAACGTATTTTTCAAAAAATTAATTGTGGAACGAGAAGTTTGACATGTTGCGCTGTCTTGTTGACAACCAAAGCTGCAGCATATCATGGTTGTTTAATTGTTTAACGAAAAAGTCTGTAATCTTGGCTCTATAGCGGTCACTATTGACTGTAACGTTCTGGTCAGCATCGTTTTTAAAGAAGTACGGACCAATTATTGCAACAACCCATAAAGCACACCCAACGGTTAGTTTTTGTGGATGTAACGGTGTCTCAACATAAACTTGAAGATTATCATCACTCCAAATACGGTAGTCCATACAACCAAAAGTGAGCTTCATTGCAAAACAAAATTCGCTTATGAAAATTGGGATCAACGGAAATCTTGTTTTGGGACCAAACACCTATGCCTCGCTAGGTGATTCTGTGGCTTCAATTCTTACACGCATGTTTGATTTTGTAATCGCGCAAACCAAGATCTTTCCGCAAAATCTTCTGAATGGTCAGGACACATATCGAATTCCTGTGCACGATCGCAGATACACTGATTCGGGTCTTCGTCTACGCTACGCTCTACAGCAGCAATGACTTCTTCGTATAGTGCGTACGACGTCTTTGTGGATGCGTATTATCATTTAGAGTAGACGTGGTGCGAAAACGTTTCAAACTTTATCGAATTAATTGCTCTGATGGACGATTATGTTGACCGTAAAATGGACGTATCATATAAGTATTTCGAACAGATTTGGAAGCGTTGTTCGGATGTCAGTCTATTCATGTTGAAAGCCAAACTACAAATAAATCACTTGACAGCTAAAAAAATGGCCGTTGCCAACTTAAAAATCGCTTGCTAAATCAATTGAGTCATGTCTGTCTGTCCGACCGTCCGTCTGCATGTTACCGAATTTCTAGACTTAAAATTTTAGCTATGCAAAGCCCACGTATAGAAAAAAATGTTATTTTAAAAACTATTTAAACCAGACAATATGAACGTATATATTTTGTTCATATACATTTTTTTTGCCGCGCCCACTTTTTGGGGGCGTTTTTAGTAAAAATCGGTTATTGTCCAAATTTTAAATTAATTAAAAAAACTTTTGGCGCAAATTCTTCCGAAATTTTTCCCTCGCCCACGTTTTGGGGGTATTTCTTACAAAAACTTTCTGACTAAAACTAAAACCATTTTGATTAACATAATATAAGCATATTAGATTTTTCAAGAAAATCCATATGACGAATTTTCATATTAAGGAAACATGAAGAAATTTGTCGATTTCTCGCGAACATTTTTGTAAAATTGAATGAAATTTAATTTATATTTAATCTACTATTACTGTTTGCAACAATTCCACATAATTATTTTTGACCCAACTATCCCTAAATGGTACTTTGATTTTTGGCCAACATCGGAAAATCATTATTATTCACATAGACATCGATTACTTCAAATTCCGGAATAAACGATTGTATAATCACATTCAAACTAGATATTTTTGACAAGCGTTTTTCGTTCACATATGAGTTGAATAACGCGTTTTATTGAAATATTTTCGATCTAAATTAATCTATCGAGAATAATTTTGTTTAATCGAAAAATCGAATAATTTCTGGCTAATCGAAAATTTTATATTTTGTGGTTCTTCGATTACCGCGGCTTTCCAAGGTCCATTATTAGACAACTTTCATAAGCTTTCTTTTGAGAACTGACGTCATTTTCTTTTCTGTTTTCACTCTTTGACGCTTATTTTTTCACTCTGAAACAGGTGGCTTAGGATATCCTGTCGTCTCCTAAGCATTCCTACGTTTTACGCTTGTATACGGTTTAAATTTAGAATTCCGAAGCTTAAAAAATGAATCAATCAGTTTTTGTAACTCCTTAGCTCCACAGCCTCTATAATATACCAAGTATATTCCTTTGCAATTAGCACAGATTGCGGATCCTTGTTTTGTTACTCTATAGACTTGTGAGAGGTGATTTTTGGCGCATTTCAAATATCACGGCTATTTTTTGCAATACATTTGCTTATGATTGAATCATTCATCATTGGCAACATTTGAACTGGGGAATTATTTTTAAATGTCTACGCATGTGCACGACTTTTAACGATTTGTAATATAAGTTTAATTCGGTATAGACATCATTAAATGCTGAAATCTATTAAGGATGTTCTTATTTATTTCCATTTATTACTTCTCTTTCTTGGTGTTTTTATCGCCTTCAAAAATTGTAAAGTCTTTGTAAAGGGTTTTTCAAAAAGAGCGCTACAAAAGTTTTTTAAATACAACAAAAACGGTTTTGGATATCAATGAAATTCTTTATTCCTGTGAAAGTACGTTCGATGCCATTATGTATGGAACTCGATTTCTTTTGCATGGCCACCACGGGCACGCTTGCAGAAGTCCTGACGCTGAACCCAATTTTCGACGGTTTTCAAGCATAAATCGGCCGATACTGCTGCAATTTCATGTTCGATATTCGTACGAAGTTCATCAATCGTCGCTGACTTGTTGGCATAGACCATAGACTTGACGTAGCCCCACAGGAAATATTCTAACTTATCTAATTGTGGCATTCGATGTGTGGCTTGTGGCGCCATCCTGTTGGAACCACATGTCCTCCATATCATCCAATAGGGGCCAAAAATATTCGGTTATCATTGAACGATAGCGAGTCCCATTCACAGTAACGTGCCGGTCTTGATCATCACGGAAGACGTAGGGCCCAATGACGCCGCCGGCCCATAAACCACACCAAACCGTATTTTTTTCGGGATGCAATGATGACTCATGGAGTACGTGTGGATTGCTGCCTGACCAATACCGCATATTTTGACGAAGCCATTCAGCCAGAAATGAGCCTCATCGCTGAAGATGATTTTGCGATGAAAATCCGAATCATTTTCAAGTTGTTGCTCAGCCCAATTCACGAACATACGACGCTTCTGTTGGTCAAGCGGCTTCAGTTCTGGCGTCAATTTAATCTTGCAAAATTCGCCACAACGACGTCACAGAGATGCCCAACGCTTGAGAACGACGTGTGATAGACACATTTGGGCTTTCTTCAACTGAAGCCTCAGCGGCAGCAATATTCTCGACACTACGGGCTCTTCTTTGTCTCACTGGCACGGGAACATTTTGCACTGTGCCTGTGGATTCAAATTTTGCCACCAGACGCTCAATTGTTGATCTGCTAGGACGATTATGGCGACCATAAATTGGACGTAGCGCTTTTAACGTTGAGGCCACTGACTCCGAATTTCGGTTGTAAATTTTAATAATTTTGACTCGTTGTTGGATCGTATGTCTTTCCATCATAAAATGGCAAACCTTAATGAAGAGAAATTCCAAAAGAGCGGCAAGAAATATGTTGTCGTTTGCTGTCCCTGTCGCTCAACTCTTGTAGCGTCCCTGTTGAAAAACCCGATACTTAAGGTAGTTCATGACTCCTTCTTTGCGTGAATCGTGGAGCCTTGCTACAACACAATGTGACTTTATTTAAAGACTTTCACGGTCTTTAGCTTTATCCCGACTACTATAATTGAAAACGGTAGGAGAAATTGCGCTCGAGGCGATTTTTTTTTGGGCTTCGGATCTCCATTGCTTACTAGAACTTTTCATAGGGACCCAATTCGTTTCGTGTGCAGACTCTTCTTCGTCGATGTTTGTTGAATTTTAGTAGCTTCTTACAACAGGGATTTCTACCTCGGGTATATTATAATCCCTATCTGAATGAAGTAATATTATACACTCGCTTCTGGCGAGTAATGAAATTTAGCCTTATTTAGGTTTAAGATGAAAATCAAGACGATTCGACCTTTTGTGTTTCACATTAACATAAACTTAGGTGTTGAGTAACAGAGTTACGTCAGTGGCATTCTCCGCGGAGAGGGAGTTGAAAGCCATTGAACTAACGAAGAGGGCCTCCATGCTGTTGACTGTTGGTAAGAAAAACTACCAGACGGCTAAAGTTAATAAATTAAGTAACATTATGTTTAGTTTTGGAGAACTTAATTCGAGTAGTGCTAGACTTCGAATATGAAATTAAAAGTAAATTCGTCGAGCTCTTTACTTTCAGGCACAGACAGTTGTATACATTTTTATTTGCAAGCACAACGAACTCTATTCATCCGGTAAAGGATCACCCCTCCTAGAAAAAGAGATGGCCAACAAAATGAGACAGGTGTCACCTGAAAGCTATAATCAAGTTAGCATAATATGTCATAGCAGATATACATACAAATGTTACCTAATGTTGAAAATTTTGTGGCGTACCATGTGTTTTTTTTATTTAAATATATCTATACAGGAAGAATCATACGTTTCTGGTGTAGGTCTTGGCCGAATGCCAGTTTAACATTTGTTATTTACTATTACTGATTTTATGTAAAGTAGGACATGTTGGATAGCTGCCAGAAATGTAAGCGACATTTCAAGGTTTGGTTTTTGCGGTTGTTAAACCATTTATTTTGTTTGCTCGACAAATAAATGCACATCATCACCTGGCCTCTTGTTTCGTATATAACTGACTTTGGAGTTAATTTTTTTATATCAGTTCGTGTATTCAAATATGTATTATCGACAACTCTTAAATCCAACAATGCAGCCGCGTTCGATATTTATAACAATCTATAACGTTGGTGGCTTTTTGGCACTAGCCCACGAGTAAGGACTTAGCGTTATCACATAAAAGTAAATCCAAAGCCTGCGTAAAAAGGAATGAGCGAGGTTGTCATTCAACCGCAATATTCGTGCATGATTACACGACAATGTACCGATCCTTATCTTCAGTAGATAAATTATTTCACCAGCTGTGTGGCATGTGACACAATTTGGTTACAACCACATTTTACTTATGTCCGCTATCCCCAAAAATTAGTCTTTCGATAAAGCAAGAAAAATGCAGTCCAATCACACACCACACAAATCCATTTAGCCAAAAATGAGCTTCACCGCTGATGGCAATTTTTTTTATTAAACTAACGATTTTCTTAAAATTTTGAAGGGCACGATCGGAAGGGGTATTTCGGATTTTTGGTTTTCTGCATACGTAATCCTTCTACGCACGACTTTAAGTTATGATTATAACAACTTAAAACTCTTAATTTGAAAAAAAATCAGCGAAGGCATTCATAACTGAGAAAAAGAGATTTAACGTCGATGGGCAAAACGAAAAATTTGTTTAAGGGACTTTTAGGATATTTCTGATTATAAGACATTGTTGCAAATGTCAATACGTCGCCTTAGTGCCACAGAAACGTATGTCAATATTTGATAATTTTAGTTTTTTTCGTGATTTTTGTGATTTTTTTACCACCTTTTAATTTTTTTGAGTTTTATGAATAATTTTGTAAAGTGCTAACTTCTATTCTACTTCATTTAGGGTACAATTTTTTTGTCACAATACATAAATTTTATAAGGTGGTTTAAGTAAGGTGGCATACCCAGCCCAAAACCGTGAAAAAATGTAGTTATGTTCTTGTGTCACTAGGACGGTAAAAAGTAAATTTACAAATTTATGATATTTTTAAATAACTGTGTTTACAGTTTTATTTCAAAAATTAACGTTAATAATCGTGTTACGTTAAATACAAACCGTAAGAGGCATTTTTTGGGAAATTTAACAAAACATTAATAATGAAGATTCAATTCGTTTTGGCCTTATTATGCAATTTTCAGGTGCGTGCACAGACCGACAGAATTGTAGAAACAACTTTTCCGGGCTTTTCCTTCATCCAAATGTAAGCCAATGCTTGCTCTATAAAAAGCAAGTAAAAACACATTGATATCTGAGATTTGAAGCCTACTGATCATTTATTGATCAATTTTGATCGATTATTAAATATTTGAAGTCTGGCTGCACCAGGTAACAAATTTTGTACAAAATATGGAATTTTAATTGAACTTTATCCATGAATGGCACTTACGTCGAAGAAACCGAAAAGCTTTCCATGCTAGGTATGTGTGTTAGTAACGACTTACGTTGGAACGACCACATATTCGAAGTCGCTAAAAACGCAGCGAAATGTCTAGGTTTCCTAAATCGATGTAAGAAATATTTCACCCCCTCTGATCTGGCCACAATATATAAAGCGTTTATACGCCCAAAACTTGAATTCAACGCCCACGTCTGGTCAGGTGCATCAAAATCAACATTGCACCTACTAGATAGGATTCAAACACGTGCGAAAAAACTTAAAGGAGACATAAGAATAGCGAACTCCTTAGTTTCGCTTGAACACCGTCGAAACATCTCCTTCCTTACCTTGTTTTATCGCTATTTTAACAACCAATGTTCAAATGAAATAGCCAGCTGCATTCCTCCCATTCAACAATTCAGCCGCAATACCCGTTACGCAATGAATGCAAATCAGTTTACCCTCAAGCCTATCTTCGGACGTACGCTGAAATATAGAGATTCGTACATAAACCGAACAACTCGAATGTGGAATGCTCTACCAAACTCTGTTTTTGCTTTCCATTATAACTTAAAGACATTTAAAACCAATGTGCATCGGTATCTCCTTTCTTCTTATCCCTAATTTCCTTAACGCCCGCACTGTGCTAAAACATATAAAGGGTATTCATAACCCCTTGAGTGCGCGCAAATTATAAAAAAAAAAAATTAATTCTCAAGGGGGAAAAATGCTTCATTTCGAATCATGTAGGAGGAACATCTCAAAATGTTTTTGTCCAAAGAATTAAAATTAGTTGTCATAGTATATGAACTATACTATGTATAATATAGGTGATTTGTAATTGTTGTTCGTCAACAAATTCGAACTACGATGAATAGCATCGCATACAGAATGATGGCTGAGTAGTTGAGAGCTATTGAACACCAAAATCATCAAAAAGTAAGAAGGAACTCAAGTAATAGCTCGATATAATTGGAATCACCTAAAAGAAGTGCAAATACTAACACGCTTGTAATTTTTTTCACATGGCAATTCTTTACTGCTTCCAATATACCTAGTCAAAAATTATTTCCAGACCAGAAAAGTTGTTTTATTTTCCAGATTCTTCGCTGCTTTCTTACGTTGTTGGCATTTTTTAACCTTTACCTTAACATTTAAAATTAATTGTATTTTACTGCTCAAATATTCACTAACAAATATATAACTCACATTTCCATCAAATTTGGATAAAGTACTACTATTTGTGCCATTTACACAGCTGTTTGATCTCATTTACACACAAAGGAAATGCGAAGAACTTAAAAATAAATACAGGGAACTGTTTTGGTTACTCGGAAAATATTCTAAGCCCTACCTTGATAACGAGCTGCTATTGTACAAGCAAGTGCTAAAGCCGGTCTGGACATATGGTATATTACTATGGAGTTGTACCAGTGAAACGAATCTACATATTCTAAAAACTTTGATTATACAATGTTAAGATCATTCGTCAATGAGCCGTGGTATATAAGGAAAGATCAAACGAAAAATTTCGCACGCAAACATAAAAAACGTTTATTGGGACACGTTAACACAACGGTCCTCCAAGTTCATGACGAAACAAATTTACTGCGGCGCCTCAAAGAACTAAGCCCTTAGATTTAGCCCGATAATAACAAACCGCGCTATAAATTGCAGAAAAAGCAGGAACTCTCAAAGGAAAATTACCTGCCAAACATTCATTACTCGCGATAAAAAAATTGCTATAGTCGCATACTTAATTGCAATACCAATACAAAAAGTGTGGTGTTTTTAGTGGGTTAAGGTCTCATGCTACTTTGAGCACGTGCTCATCGTGTCTCTCGAGATTTCCACCAGCCCACGGAAAAAAAAAATTACATAGCGATATATGTGAAATCTTTGCTACAAAATAAATAATATACACCAAATTATGTAAACAAAATAAATACACTTGTTTCTAAAAGATTTTGTTTATTAGTAAATATTTTCGGTGAATATGCGGACTTTTAAAATTACAAAAAAATATCCCTTACTGGCTATTTAACATAAAATTAATAAAATTATTCATTATTTCAATGAAGTACATACAATTAAGTTCGTGGATGAATTATATGTTTAAAAGCTGGTGCTTAACTGAAGATGGCTTCAACCCAATTTATAGTGCCCAACCCCCAGCACACTGCGCTGCACTGGGTTTACTTAATAAACAATAAATTATTTGATTGCTAAGATACAAATAGAATAAGATGTATAATCTATTTTTTTTGTGTGAAATTGCCCACGACTTCAAAAACGTCCACGTTTTCGAAAGTACTAACTTCAACACTCTAAAGACTCCAGGCAAACAAGTTAAATTACTGTCCATTTGAAAAACTAAATTTATAATTTGGAATCAAGCTTAAGGTCTTTTCAATTTCACTGATTAATGATTAAAAAAATAAAGATGTGAATAAACCATTCCCATTTTCTGGCTTTTGAATACATATGCTGTGCATTTTACAAACTTTACGTACAAACATTAACGTTCCACATTTTTTTGAACTTGTTACAATTTGGTTGAAGATTTTAAGTATTTCTGCTATTGACCAAAAAATTCTATATGATATATGAACGCATTTTCTGTTAAATACACAAATTTGCAATTGATTGTAAATTCAAATGACACATTTTGTAAAATTTAGAGCAGCGACTTGAATAAGTGTCTGATAATATGTTGCGACAATGCCATTTTTTATAATTCAACCCCATATTTTGTTTGGGATATTAATTTTAAACATGGGATGGGATTGGATAGAGTGTTAGTCTTTCTTTTTGAACGTTTGGTATACCTACTTTTCTTCCAAGAATTTTTTCCAATTTTTCGAAATTTTTTGTAGGTTAGAAGGATAAGTGAAGAGGGAAACTTTTCCCACTGTCATATTCTTCAGAATAGGAGAGTAAAGACAAGTGAAAAAAAATTATCGTGTAATTTTGATTCATGACTAGCTGACCCAAGAGATGTTGTCCTCTCTTACCTATAAATAATCAATTCGAACTGGATGAAATAACAAAAAAAAATTTAAAACATATTTTTTATTGTAATGCTTATGGCTACGCAACATTAGTTTTCTTAAATGATAAATAAACAATGTTGATGGTTTTCCGACCAGTTAACAGACGACATACATATAATACTGGGCTAGTGAAAAATATGGATTGATTGATGCCAATAAATCCTTGCGATTTATTTTCGGCATTGCAACTCTTACACTTGCAGTGGAAACCGTAACCGTTTAAATTCGGAATTATAGGCATGAGTGGAATCAAAATGTCTTCGCATTGCCTTACCTTTAAAAATTGTGACTTCGATCACATTTTTCATTAAGTTGTTCACCACAAGCCGGGTGCCATTTCAAAGACGTAGCTGCTTTATGTTCGCAATATGATAATGTCCGATCTGACTTTCAATTGCAGTCGAGGAGGTGCTATTTCGGGGGAAAAATGTATAAAAATTCGGGTTTTATACATATTTTTACAGGGACAGCCAGTTTACAAATTAAACTTTGTTCTCAAATGAATCCAATGTGTTCGCAATTTGGCAATTCAGAGCACCCAAAATACTTTAAACCGTGTCAATTGAAAGCTGCCAGCTTATTTTGCACCGGACTTGATTTGATCACTGAAGGAACACGATCCAGGTGCTTCATGTGGATTCACAACGTTCATTGATCCAATAGCAATGATTTGATGTGAACAGTAATCGATTGCCACGTTATATGTGAATGCAGCTCCATGCGGATTAAACAGAACATTTTTACGTTGTTGATTGCGATTCCCTCTCGCGCTTCGTGTTGCTCGTCATTTTGTCTTGCTGGTGCCTGAATATCTTTGACTTGCAGCGTTACGTGTTCTGCGACCTAAGGGTACGTCTAATTGCTAATCTCGATGACTGATTTTACCAGTTTGTTCTAAAAAGTGTTAATAATAAAGAATTTAGATCCAAGTTAATCACTTTCTCCATAATTGGAATACCTTTGTTTGGATAAGGTTCTCAGTACTCTCGGTAGCATTAACCATGCCAGCCCCACGAAGCTGAAGCTCCTTACATAGATTGTGAGGATAATTATTTGGACCAGACATGAAAATATTCAGCATTTTATATACCGCTTTATGTGGAAAAGTTTCACAACAGACTATCTAATAGCTATAATATCTACGGACATACCAATCAACTTACGTAAGTTCAACTGATCATTAAAAATCCAATTACAAACCAGCAAAATTGTAAAGTCCAACTTCGTTTTATCTATGTATTGTGACTTAGCATCATGAATTAGTCAGCACATCTCACTCTAATGCGCCTTTGATGAAGTACGTACGTTTACATTTAATTATCTTTCTGTGACTGAGTGCAAACTCAGTGCGCCTGTACCAAAATGCCCTCAATAGTGATCAACTAAAACTTGGAAGCCAGTGATGCCAGTCTATACATGCGTTCAATGCAATTTCGAACGAAGTTCAGATGAATTAACCCCCCTTAAGGGGTAACATCGCATCAACTCGCACGAGACATCGATGACATTTGCAATGTTCGCATTCATTTTGGATCATGCTTTATTGGCTTATTCATGATCAACCCCCTCGTATATTACATCCTTTGTTCGATAAGCAACGGTCAGAAAGTTTTGCTTTGTTTAAATCATTTAATCGGTTATTGAGGGGGCAAAGTGCATTGGATTCAAGATTGATGAGTAATTAGCTTTAATTTGGAGTGAACATGTCAGTATACAGATCGATACAATACGTGATATTATACTGTGGTGAGAAAGGATTTCGCTTATTTTTTTCAATGGACGTTCTAGATTTCTACTTATGTAATTTTATATGATTTATAGATCAGTAATAGGGTAAATATTTTAAATCCGAAGCTTGATAGCCAGAAATAATTATTAGTTATTGACAAGATGTAGCGTGCTATTTTTCTCGTACTGAACTTTGCCGTTGACAGGGCTATAATCATCTATATAAGAATCATAAAATAACGGGTGTCCGCCGGGAAGGTATACTACTTTGTTTGTTTATAATTTTTGATTAAATGAAAGGGAATGGATCTTATATTGATAAATGTTTTATTCAATGTCCGCCTCTGTTAGTCTCACAAATTCGAGCCCTTTCGCGTTTGGTTGCATAAACCTTGCTTTTCAGATGTCCCCACAAAAACAAGTCCGGAGCAGTCAAATCAGACGACCGTGGAGGCCAATCAACATCACCATTTCTTGAAATAACTTTTTGTGGAAAGAGGTCTCGCAGTAATTCCATTGTAATCCTGGCTGTATGCGATGTGGCACCGTCTTGTTGATACCACATCAATCAAGCATAAGGCATGCATTTGTGGCATTCAAAATCATATCACGATATCGCTCCCCATTCACAGTTACCGTTACACCGTTTTCATTTTCAAAGAAGTAAGGTCGAATGATCCCTCCTGACCAAACTGCACACAAGACTGTAACTTTTAATGCATGCAAGGTAACCGATGAATAATCTGAGGATTTTCCATTGCCCAGAACCGACTATTCTATTTATGCGTAAATGGTCTTGTGGAAGAAGAAATTGTGTCAACTAAATCTTAAATGAGATCAAATGCAAATTCTTGTGCAAAATTGTTGCAAAAGTTGTTTTTTTAAGACCAAGCTCCTGAGCACGGCGTCGAATTGAGGTTGATGGATTGTTTTGAACACTTGCTTGAGCAGCAGTAATATTTTCAGCCGATCTTGCAGTACGTTGTGGTCCATGCGTGGGCCTACCATCTTCAGACCCTCTTTCTTCGAAATCATTCACTATACGATAAATAGTGCGTTTTGTTGGCACATTGTTTCTTCCAAAAATGTCACGTAACTTTCTCATCGTCACAGTAATCGATGATTGATTTTGATCAAACATTTTAACGATTAAACGCGTTGGTTTATAAATATTTTTCCATGATAAATTTGACACGTGTCTACTTCACAACTGCCAAATATGAACTGTCAAGACTAATGTTCACAAAAATGGCGGCAAAACAAAGTAGTATACCTTCCCGGCGGACACACTGTACTATATTTCCTATATTTTCCATAGAAAAAACAACTACATATAAATAACTTTACAAAATCTTCAATATTTCGTTAATTGGACACTCAAAATTATTTGTTAAATATTGTTTTGGTGTGGGATAATGAAGTGAATTTCCATTTTGTGTTATAATATTATAATCAAGCAAAACTGTAGATTGTGGGGCTCCGAAAAATACACTAGTTCGTGCTCCGTTATGGCCGAAAAAGTTATCGGCTCATATTTCTTTGTGAATAAGGATGAAATGCAAAAAACGATTTCTAGAGCTTCTTTTGCAGAACAATAATCGACAAATTTTTAAGGTCAATTCAGATTTTCCTTGGCTGATTATTATTCGAGTTATATGTGTTTTACATTAGTAGGTCTCATTTGGGTCAAGCTGTATTTTTTTAATATGAAATCCGAAATTCCTCTGTTTTGACGATGTTAGTTCCAGGCATTTAGTCGTTTACGCAACTATCCATTCCGATAACGATTTAAGAAAAAAACCAAAGGACCTGCCTTAGAGGTCGAGCTTCTTTCTGTGATTCTGGTCAAAAAGGGTCATGGAACATGGGACGATAGCAAACTCCATTGACATGGATTTTTTAATATTTGCGCGCACTCAAGGGCTATGGATACCCTTTAATTGTCTTACCACTGTGCGGGCGTTAGAGTAGGGGAAAAAAGGTAGTGATAGATGTTGGATGTTTTGGAGACCAACTGCATGTGTGTTGTCCAAACTAATTCGGGAAGTCACGATTTTTTGTGTTCTTTTTATGCACAGAACTGCCAAGTCGGTGTTAACTTTTAGGAGAATAAATACCGAACTTTTTGTTTTAATATTTTTTGAATTATTGTTCGATGAATTTTGGCTGGTGTAGTTGTGGGTTGCGCGTTCCAACCCACAACTACACCACTGCCACCCACCACCCATCCTTATATTTCACCTCAGGCATAAAATCCACACCACAAGGTCGAGCTTCGTAGCCCATGTGGGTTTGTTGTTGTAAACGCCATTACAATGGAATGAATTAAAAATATCTAGAAGAAATCCCCTTCCGGATTTCAGGAAGGACATGTTCTTTTGTGCAGTTGCCTTATTGTGAAAAATTGGTCTATGGTCTATCTGCTGGTCCCGAAGCTACACTGATAATATTTCCAGAATACATTCACGATTTCCTGCATATCTATGACCTAATTGTCATTACCAAATAGTAGATCTCGCGTTACTCCTAGTTGTCAATTGCTGGTTGGTTCGATTTGTTTGTTAAAATAAAAGTTATTTTTGCTGTCACGATATTATTTGATAAGCCTAAGGTGGTAAGCTGGGGTTTCACTTTTTACGTATGATTTTTTCCTCTTCTCCTCCTCTTGCTTGATTTTTCCGCGCGCTGCACGTTAAAGCGCCTTGGAATACGGCTCTTTTGCAACCTGTTTTTGACACATGCATATTTCATCATGCAAATGATATCTATTTGGATTTGACTTGTAGCTGTATTAGGTTAACTATTTGATAATGATGCGATTCTGCATTCAGTGAGTTTCGATGTTGGTGCAAAAGTATTTCACTCAGTTGTTCTTTTTAGACTCTAGCTTTCTCCGATTCCATAAGGCGTCAGGCGGCACGACTTATCTGGGCGTTCATGTAGTTGCTTTCTGAATATGAAATTGAAGAAGCAGCTATTACAATGTGGATCATAGATCTCATTGTAATGTGATCAGCAAATATTCGTATAGCCCAGGAAGTCGGCTTTTGCATTTCAAGGCAGAACACCAAAAATAAACACCACATAAGTAATCCCATTTCAAATCTAATTTCCAGGTACGCCATTTCAATTAAAGCTTTTTACTAAGAACCAACGTTGGCCCATGCAAGTTTGTCGACCTTACTGAGTGTTTTTTTGAGATATGATGTAAACAAATACCTTTGAAATTACTTCACACCCTTTATATCGAGCATCGCTGTACTCTCCAAAACTCTGAACCAGTCAAACAAATAAAACAAAACGATCTTACACCACCCAAATATGCTTGCATTTCTAATATCTTTCGAATAAACTTTTTGGAACTAATAATTGAAACTCAAGTCCGCACGTATTACATTACAAATGATGTATCTACAAGCAAGTGTAAATTGAATATCTAGGCTACTATCGAAACCTGACCACACATTTGCTTTGGTATTGTGAAACGATCGCAAGAAAAATCTAATTAAAGTCAAGGAAAAATGGTTAAACAAAAAAATCAAGAAATTATTTACATATACGGATAAGCAAGTGTAAACACATGTTCATTTAGCTACATTGTTGTTTTGAGTAGCGGCAAAAGCTGATTGCGAACAGCTTATACAATTTAGAAAAACAAAATCTACCAAACACCCTTTCGAAAGGTCACTGCGCCCTCGGCCACCCACAAGGTTCTTATCACACACTTTGAAATACATTCGTATCTTTTGTGAAAATGAGGGAGCACAAGGTTCAATGTATGTACACTTTCCACTGTGCTCTGGCGGATGCTATTGCTAACGAGTTCCATTAATGGGAATGATTCGATAAGCAATAAACAAATGTTTTCGAGCGCTGTTTGAAATCGAAAACGTGTCTGTGTGATTTGCGATAGCTGGCGTGTAACATGGGTTGTTATGTTTTCGACACAACGCGGCACTCTACAAATTGATCAAATTTACTTATGCGACTCAATTAATAGAGCCATCGAATTGGTATCTAATGCCTAATTTCGGCATCACTTGAGGAGAGCTTTGTTTGGAATTTTGTTGATTTAATTTAGAATTTGGGCCAGTGCGCTATGGAGATTGGCATTCGATGCAAGATTGCTTAGGGATTAGTCCGATTCAAAATTGAATGACGATTCGGTATATAGCCCTATTCTGAAGGGCTAAATAGGTTACCAAATATATTAATTGGCCTAGCAACGCTCAAAATTTGTAAGGTTTTTGCGGCCGAATATGTATAATCATCATCGGTTAAATATATTGTGAATTGTTCAGTGCTGTATGGCAAATTACAATGGAGGGCTATCGCGTTAAACGCATTACAATTTATCAAGTTTTATTTTCAAAATTAGTGCTTCGTTTGGGAAATATTCAGCGTGTTTCTCAGCTGAGATTTTTTATTCAGTGGAACAACATTCTTAGAAGAAGGCAACATTTTCTGTCAAAGAAATCGGTTTCCTTATTTCACATCTTACAATAATAATGAATTCCATACATGGTACTTTCAAAATAACCGTAGTACTCTTTTAGCAGAATGGGTGATAACACGAATTTAACAAAATTAAGATCCGTAAGTGGAACACGAAAAACACCATAAAAACTGAAACAACTGTATCACCTTAAGCGATGCAACGTTCAGTTTTAAAGCAGCTCTGTGAATCGACCCCTTGTTGAAGTATTTATGAAAACTCGAATTTCCAAATGCTTGATCTACAGGATCCTAATCATACCAATCCCACTTTAAGGCTCCGAGTGATATTTTATTTGTTCTTTGAAATGAAGGAGAAAATACAATTATAAAACTGAATGTTACAAAACCGTCGACTAAAATGGCTTTGTCACATTGAGCGAATAAGTTGTATTTCTTAAGGGAATCATCAGGTAAAAGATTACAAGTAACACAGAACCTCCGTTTTAAGGATCAAGCGATCGTGGCTGCCCGCAACGCATTATCAACATTTAAATCCGAGAGTGCATTTATGAATACTTCTGCTTTGACATTGTTAAAAGCTCCTTCTATATCAAGAAATGCAACCATAGTAAACTTTTTTGCTCTTAGCGAGGTTTCGATGATGCGTACCAGTGAGTGTAGCGCTGTTTCAAATGATCCCTTGCAATATGCATGTTGAAAGTTGGAGAGTGTAGTCAGTTCTATGCTAGTACGGAGGTGTAGATCAATTAATCTTAACAAGGTATTAAGGGGTGAAGAAGATAGACCGATCGGATGGAGATCCTTCAGATTAATATGAGAGCTCTTTCCTACCTTGAGGATGAATACAACTTTTACTTCCGTCCATGTCTTGGAGATATGTAATAACCGTAAACAGCTGGTCATGATCGTTAGTAGTTATGGTAGCAGGATCTCAAGGTTGTATTGGAGTTCCGCAGGTATGTTACCATCTGCCAGGGGATTTAAATGGTTTGATGATTTTTACTACCCAATAAGTTTTTTTCTGTTTTGATGATAATGTTCGTATGTCTAATGGATGTACCTGAAGAACTCTGGTTCAGTATCCACGAGGTTAGATGAGCTACCAGGGAATTGGGTGTCACTCTTTAACAGGTTCTTTGAAGTTGCTATATCCGGATACTCCGTTAGCGACTGGTCTATTATTAGCACGGGTCCGTTAGTTGTTGCTGGTCCATGGGTGGTGTTGACTATTTCCACCAGCCATGCGAGTATACCGGCCATAAGGCTAAGATGGTTTGCCGCAGCGTGATATTAAAGGATGCCAGAAAGTAAGGATATTCAAGTTAACCATACGATCATTATTAATTGCATGTTTCGTTTTCAGGTGTGGGTGGATTATAAGAATGCCACCAGGGGAAATCTGAGGTCAAAAAAAGCTAATTTTTCGGGAACTGGTGGCGGTTCATCTAAGCAAAAATCTCTTAGATTAGAGACGAAGGTGGCTGAATTGCTTAATATTGTACAAGCCGTTGAGGGATGCAGGGAATTACTAGCTTTGGGATGAGCAATAATAGCACGAAAATCATTTATATGCAAAACAGTGAATTTCCTGATTCCGGATATGATTAAGACATGTTACGTGTATACGGTTTCATGAGTGATGATATTGAGAACCAATTATAAATTGAAAAAGATGATTATAGTGCAAACATTCCTCAGCAAAAACCTCCACAGAAAAAACAATAAACAACTTTAATGGAAAACCAAGTAGAACCCAAATTAACTACCAAAGGAATCCAAAAGAAATTATGATTAATATGAATAAACATTTAAAAGAAATTTTAAAGTTTACAAGGAGATAAATCGAAATAATTGACAAGGTGTACAAACTGAAAATAGAAAAACTCGATATATAAAAAAACAAAATTTAAAAACGAAAAGTGATTTTGAAAAATCTGAAACTCGAGTATCGAAATTGGAACTTAAGAAGAAAATTCTAAGAGTGCCTCAATAAATGAAAGGCTTGTACTAAGAATGTTGTGTAGTTTTTTATCATATAGATACATATTTACTCTTTATATTAACTTTTTTTTTTTTTTTTTTTAATTTTCAAAGACTGAACTATTTTTTGTGTTTTATCGTCTTGTTTCTTATTATTATTACTTTATGTTCCTAAAATGAAAAAAATTATTTATCATTTCATATAACACCTCTAGTTCCTTTAACTAAATTCGAATATTGATCATTGTCCAATTAATGTTGCTGCAAATTTACAGTATTTGCATCTTCTTTCAAAAAAAAAAAACCATTGTGCTGATTCAGGTAATGCTACTCTGAACTTTATACATAGATTCTGGAGTGCACAACAAACGTTTGCAATTTGTGCGATCTTCTCGGGCTCCCTTGCAGCCAAAAGACATCGGAACCATACCTCCAGGATACCAAAAACGCGCTCAATAGTTGATCTTGAAATCGAGTGTTTTTCGTTGAATTCGCATTCATCTGATTCTTCAGCTGCCGATCTATATGGTGTCATAATCCAAGGCTCCATGTAATATCCCGAATTTCCTATAAAAAACTTTTGAATAATATTAAATATTTTAATATAACACTGTTGTCTTACTGGCCTATGATCCATGACGTCGTTTCCCCACTTTCAAAACCTCGTTGAAGATAAGCTCTTTCAGCACTAAGAGCACCTAATGTGTGGGAATCATGAGATGCCTCTCCATACCGTGCATTTACTGACCTTATAACTATATTGTTGTCACATATTTATCTAAAAAACAGAATTTAAGAATAAAGAAGTTTCGTATAATACATAAATGTTTTATATGAATTATTTTTACTTACCACGATGGCATTAATGCTGTGTTTACGCTTTCTGGTGAAGAAAAGGTGCTCGTTCGTATCCGGGCGAAAGATACGAAATTATGCGCTCATCGAATGTTTCCTTCAATAAATTGACTGTAACGTGCTCTGTGTGGCATGTAGCGCCGTCTTGTTGGAACCACATCTTATCAACATTTATGCCATCCAATTAGAAAACAAAATAGTCGGTTATCATGGCTCCATTAACGGTAGCTGACTCTCCAGCATCATATCGGAAGAAGTATGGCCCAATGACTCCACCAGCCCATAGAGCACACCAAAAAGTCAGTTTTTGTGGATGTAATGGCGTCTCACGGGTCTCATGTGGATTCATTATAAATGTGGCATTTTTGCTTGTTGAGGTATCAATTCAACCAAAAATGAGCCTCATCACTGAACAAAATTTTGCGATGAAAATCAGCATCGAGATCAATCTTATTTTCGGCCCATACACCAAAATCACGACTCATTTCATGGTATCGCTGTTTAATTCTTGCACAAGCTAGATCTTGAAAGGTCGTAAGCCGAGATCTTTGTGCAAAATCTTCCATACAGTTAATGGATTCATTCGGGTCCTCTTCAACACTTTGCTCTACAGCGGCAATTGTTTCTTCAGTGCGCACTGTTTGACGTCTATGCGGATGCGTATTATCACATAGAGTAAACACAGTGCGAACACGATCCATGGTTAACGGAATTAATTGCTCTGATGGACGAATATGTCGACCATAAAATGAACGAAGCTTGCGGTAAATTCCGCGAACTGAACCATTATTTTCGAAATAAATTTGCACAATTTACAAGCGTTGTTCGTTTGTCAACCTGTTCATGATGAAATGGCTCACCAAACTGAACATAAATGACATTAGAGTTGCCCGATTTGACCACAAAATGTCAGTTTCATCTCTCTTCAAAAAAAAACCAACCTCTAAAACAAACACCAGTTGGAATCGGAAATAACTTTCGAATAGAATCGAAAGTGGAATCGAGTCCTGTTGTAACCAAAACGGGAGATCTAGTGAACCCAAAATCTTCGGTTACCGCAGATTTATAATCGTCGGTTAAGTCAAAACTGTGGTAACCTAATCGTCGATTAAGCCGACAGAGTACAAAACGACCCTCAACCGATTACTCTTGTTGTTGTTATCAAATCCATGCCAATGTTTTATTGGCACTTAATCCCCTTAATCTGATTATATTCTGATAAAGGGATCATAAACTCTAGCAAGAAGGTCTATTCAAACCATTGTTTCTAGATACATTTTTTGGGTTACAAAACAACAAGTGTTCGTGTTGGTTGCTAGTATTTCTATCTTTAATTTTAAGACATGCACTTGACAAGTACTTAAATTGCAAGTTTAAGTTCAAGAACACCAACAAAGTAAACACTTGCCGCTACAACACTTGAGTACACAAAGTATAACTCCTTATAATCAAATACATATTAATCTGCGGCTTCCAGAAATACTTTAATCTCTTCTTATCTTAATCTATTATATGTTCTTCGCCGGCTAACAAAACACCCTTGCAGGTGTTCAATAATCAAACATCCAAGCGGAAATCTATTCATCTAATCAACAGAAACACTTGTGCTACTTCATGCCACTCAGCAAAGACACTCTATCAAAACGACACCTTATAGACCCGCACTCTTGTACGTCATAAAATCTGACAGACCACGGCAATTAAAAACCGCAAATCGGTAGAAATCGATAGTCTGACAACGAAGACGTATTGAATTACACAAGTAATTAGGAGAGCAACAGAATTTAGAGGGAATTTATGGCAAGAGTTAGTTATCACTTATAAAACGTTTCATGTCACATGATAATACAAACGAGCAACTTTGTAGCTCATGTTAGGTTAGTCTTGATGAACTGATTGGACTTTGAATTCAAGTATCGCCTTTCGTGGACACTTGGTTGCGTGTGTCAGAAAGACGAGTTAATGTTAAGAATGCGTTGTTTTAGTGGGTTTGGTTTGTATTGCGGTTATTACCTTAAAAAATTATCAGCTCTATCATGATTTCAGAATTAATCTCTTTGAGTTAGAGGATGCCATCAATAATATAGAAAAGATTTGACCTCTCTATCAAATAATGTGATCTGAAATTTTGTATACCCTATCTCATAAGGCTAATTAGCTTCTACACGTACAGACGTGTTTATTAGATTTTCTCAAAATGTGTCTCAGAGGTTATTTATTAAAGCAACGTTGCTTAAATCCTTATCTATAATTAATTTTTCATTGCTGCTTTCATTGCGCTTTTAAAGCAATCATCGTTTAGTATTAGGAGGCATAAGTCTCCTCAACATCGCCTACAAAATCCTATCTGCCGTAATATGTGAACGACTGAAACCGTTTACAACAACCTGATCGGACGTTATCAATGTGGTCTTAGGCCAGGAAAGTCCACAACCGATCAAATCTTCATACTTCGGCCAACGATATTGACATCATTGGTAGAACCCAATGTAATGTCATAGCCACGTTTGCTAGTATAGAGAAGGAAGCTGCAAAAATGGGCTTAGCAGTAAATGAGGGCAAGACCAAGTATATGCTGTCAACACGAAAGGACACACAACATCGACGAATTGGACAGAACGTCATCATTGACAGATATAACTTTGAGGTAGTACGGGACTTTATCTATCTCGGCTCCGCTATTAACTCTGACAACAACATTTCGTCAGAAATTAAACGAAGAATTACTCTTGCCAATCGCTGTTTCTTCGGGCTAAGAAGGCAATTCAGTAGTAAAGCCCTCACTCAAAATACTAAGGAGATCTTATATAAGACCCTGATCATCCCAGTCCTGCTCTACGGCGCTGAAGCATGGACCGTCTCAAAAGCGGATAAAGAAATCCTTGGTCGATTTCAGAGGAAAATTCTTCGAAAAATCTTCGGTCTCGTTTGCGTTGAACGACTATGGAGGCGAAGATTCAACCAAGAACTATACGAGCTGTACAGCGACATCCCCCTGGTCAAAAAACTCCGCATTGGACGTTTAAGATGGCTACGACATGTAGAACGAATGGATACCAATACTCCGGCTCGCAGAGTCTTCAATTCCCAACCAGACGTTGGACGCAGTAGAGGAAGACCACGCCTTAAGTTGCGCGCTAAAGTTGAAACTGACCTCAACCAACTTGGGGTGCGCAACTGGAGACAGTTAGCTAAGGAGCGGGCTAATTGGAGAGGCATGTTGGTTGAGGCCCAGGTTCATTCCGGACTGTAGCGCCACTTAATTAAGTAAGTAGTAACGTATTTTAATCGTTAAAACATTTTATCAAAATCAATCATCGATTACTGTGACGATGAGAAAGTTACGTGAAATTTTTGGGAGCAAAAAACGTGCCAACAAAACGCAATATTTATCGTGTTCAACAAATTCCATCAACCTCAATTCGTTGCCATGCTCAGGAGCTTGGTCTTCAAAGAACAACTTTGGCCACAATTTTGCAAAAGGATTTGCAATTGTTTTCATTTAATATTCAGTTGACACCAGAGTTTCTTCCATAAGATTTTTTACGTCGCCATACATATGCCAATAGGATGTTACAGCTAGCCCATGATAACCCCAATTGTCATGAAAAAATCATGATGAGTGGCGAGGCACATTGTCATTTGAATGGATATGTGAATAAAAAGAATAGTCGGTTCTGGGCAATGGAAAACCCTCAAGTTATTCATCAGTCACCTTTGAATCTATTCAAAGTTACAGTCTGGTGTGCAATTTGAAAATGAAAACGTCGTAACGATAACTGTGAATGGGGAGCGATATCGTGATATGATTTAAAACTTTTAAACGCCACAAATGGATACTTTGTGCTTGATTAATATGTGGTATCAATAAGACGGTGCCACATAGCATACAGCCAGGATTACAATGGAATTACTGCGAGACCTCTTTCCACAACAAGTTATTTCAAAAAATTGTGACGTTGATTGGCCTCCACGGTCGCCTGATTTGACTGCTACGGGCTTCTTTTTGTGGGGATATCTTGAAAGCAACTTGAGCTTGAGCAACTCAAACAAAATATTCGTGATGAAATTAATGAAATACCGCAGTCTGTTTTTAAAGAGAATTCATCATACTCCTCCTGTCGGCACTCGTAAAACCCCACTAATTCATCCCCTTGACTAAGCATCACTTTCATCTGCGAGATACTTGCATGAAGACATGTATGTAATTAAAAGGGTGTACTACGATGAATACTGCAGTTCCGTCTCACCTAACCAAGAGCGTTATGTAAGTTACACGACAGTTCTTCTTCCCACGAATGTAGTAGCGATTCCTCTTAATTTATGGGGTCAGGGGTCAATCCACTTAGGGAAACACTGCAAGTGATATACCGGGTATTAGAGTGCAATGTGTAGCACAAACTTAAAAGGGGTGAGAACGCTTGATACCACCAATTTTGCAGTTTGTCGTGCGGTTTTGAGCGAACAATAATAGGATTATTCTAGGAAGCCGGACGGTTGTATTTAGTATTGCAGCCAGTGATAGGGGGCTGCCATCTGACGTGATGGTGACGAGGATGAATGTATGACCATGGCAGGAGTAAAAGTGAAACATTGTCCCGTTCTATTCGGATGCTGTGGTGCGATAACCCTTGTGTCTTTGCGAGTTATATGCGCAGTGAGAAAATCACAGGCATAGAGATAGGATGCGAATTAAAACATGTCAACTGCAGTCAAGAGCATATGAAAAGAATCCAATTCACTGCGCGATTCGTAAAATATGGACGACACCAATAAGTGTGGGTGGTTTGGATCGTTTTTATTTTTATTTCGAAATGTAGATCAGATACCAGGTGGAATTTCATTCAACTATTTTTTTAATAATTCGTGTTGTTGTTAACTTTTTAACGTGGATAACAGAATGGATCAAATAAGTTAATCCAGCTCTAACGGCTTCTTTTTTTAACTTCCTAAAGGGTGGTTACATTTTAAGGGCCGATGTTAATGTTGAATAGAGAACAAATTATTTAGGAAATTACTGACTTTTATTTTTATTATGATAATATTGGTACGGTACAATTATGTTTGTAATAAAATATCGGCCAAATAGCCGCGCGACCTCGGCGGCACACCTCCATCCGATGGTCCAAAATTTCGATGACGCTGAGGCATAATTGAGGTTCAATACAGTTAATGTGCCGAATTATCTCATCTTTTATCTCTTCAATTGTTGCTGGCTTTACGACGTACACCTTTTCTTTCAAAAAACTTCAAAGAAAGAGGTCCACGTGTGTCAAATCACATAATCTTGGCGGCCAATTGACATCGCCAACACGCAAGATAACACGGCCATTGAATTTGTCGCGCAAAAGAGTACCGTCATGTTGACACCGTATCATAAACATCCATATCTTCTAATTCCGGACATAAAAAGTTCGTTATCATCTCACGATAGCGAACACCATTCACAGCAACTTATTATTTTCGCCAGCCCATAAACTGCACCAAAGAGTTACTCTTTGTGGGTGCATTGGTTTTTCGACATTCACTCTTGGATTATCATTCGCCAAAATGTGAAAGGTGAAAATGTGCCTCATAACTGAAGATGATTTTCTTCAAAAATTGATCATCCACTGTTGCCATTTCTTGACACCATTCTGACCATTGACGACGCTTGAAATGGTGAAGAGGCTTTAGTTCTTGAGTCTATTGCACCTTGTCAGCGTGTAAATGCAAGTCATTATGTATAATGTTCATCAACGACGAGCGTGAAAGGTGCAATTGTTGGTCACGACGACGAGTTGAGGTGGACGGCTATTCAGCCACACTCTCGCAAACAGCAGTAATGTTTTCTGAAGTACGAGCTGTTCGAGCATGCACTGGTGTTTTCACATCTCCTACAGACCCGGTCGGTTGCTCAAATTTTTGTACGATTTTTCTGATTATACACACATTTTCACGATTAAATTGGGCGATATAAACACGAAGTGCACGATTTACATTTTGATTTGCACTCCATTTTTCATAAAAAGCCTGAATAACTTTAACGCGTTGCTCGATTCTGTATCTTTTCATGGTTCAAATTGAATTAGTCTGAAATTGAGAAAGAAAAGTCAACTTGACGTTTAGGTGTGGTTCACATTCAAAATCGCACTTAAAATTAAACACCCGTTACATCGAAGTCAGGCGAATATATAACGGAATTTATAAGCAGAGTAGTTTAATATTTAGCTCCTCTTCGTGCCGGGACACACATAGATCCCAAACGACTGTTAGGCCTATGAGCTTGTCAGACTGGAGAGCACCCATGACATTCCTCCTCAAATAAAAATGCTTGCTAACTAAAATATGTTCTTGACCCGTTTAAGGGCCTCTGAATGCGACAAAGCAACCTTCCATCTACATCGATTCTATGCACGTTGCCTCCAGTCACTCAGTACAAAAGCTCTGTCAGCACCGATCACTTAAGCCTTAACCCGGAAGTTAGGCTTCATTCTTGTCCCGAACCAGAAGGCAGGGTGTCGAAGATTTTCTGGACTGTAGTAATACTATTCATTCACTCAATGTGTCTTTTTTACTTAACAGGCTCCTTGCTTGTTGCGGACTTTTATATGAGATAAGGCTGCCTTTCGTCCTCTTCAATTCAGGGCACTTATGCATTTATGCAATCCAAGCGCTCTGGCATCCGTTATCGTTTGGTCCTTAAATCGGAGGTTCGGTATCTCTTTTCGATTCTCTCAACTGAAGCTTTATTATTCATTTGCTTAATGTAGCCGAGTCTATTTAGTCGACGATTTTTTACCTTATGTTACACATCTATGGTGACTTTCTCATTCAGTTTTACGTCGAGCACATCTTTTGCCCATAAGTTTCCGGTATGGCTATTACAAGTTGAATGCCAAATGACATGCTACAAATTGTTTCCCATTTCACCATATTATTGCTTGCATTGTCGTAAACGTCGGCATAAACATCAACGTTGAAGTTCTTTTTGGCCAAATCTATAGCTTCGCAAACAATCTCAGCTAACTTTTCTCCTGTTTCCCACACTCCGTTGCGATTTTACGCATCAAGAAATATTTTTAAATAAATTATAATAAGAATAAAAAAGCTTTTGCATGCAAAAATAAAAAACCTTTCTGAAGAGCAATCAAGAAGTATACAAACGGCAGTCTTTGTATTTGACGACGAGTTCTTCCAGCCGTCTATTAACAGTACCAAGTCCTTTTTGGTAGGTACCAACGACTTTTGTTTGCATTTGTTTTACACACAATCGAGCCATTTTTACGAAAGCTATTTTCTGTTTGGAATTTGAGCAGCATATGACGGACAAATTGTTTTTATGAACACCGAAAACAATTTGGACTCCGCAATGTTGAATGGTATGTTGCACCCGAAGAAAAATTTCAACAAAGTCTTACTCACTTCTGCTACTTCCGCTTCAGAAATCTTGTCAATACAGCTGTCCAGTTTTACGGTCTTTTTTTCCTGACGCGATCTTTTGAGCAATTTAGAATTTGGATGTTTTGGAGATGGTATGCCCGATGAAGTTGATGTCAAAGATGACGTTGACGGAAGATACCACGTTGACACACATACTTCTCCAGATGCTTGCCTATCTGATGAATCCATGCCCGTAGAAGTTGACGGTCTAGAAGAGCGAGTAGAGGGAGAGACCAAATGAAAATTGATACTCTCCCGGATGCGTTATTGCCTGCTGATACTGAGTCAATGCTAGCTTCAGCTGGAAGAACTTCAATTGAGGTTTTAGGCATATTTTTGGAATGATTCCGAGATCTTTATAAGAATTGGAAGCAGGTCTTCCGGATTGACGCTTCATTTTGTTTTTTTTTTTGATTGCGACATTCTAATTATTAAATCAGAACTTTTTAAACCTTTATATCAAAACTCATAAAATCAAAACGAGACGTGACCACGTGACTTGTTGCTTCAAATTTTATTTTGATGTGAAGATTTTTCTGGAGAAATGTCAAAATCATAGAAAATGTACATTAGTCATATAACTAATTTAGTAAGTTACATGTAATTGATTAAAAATTGCAAAACTCGATTAACTTGCCAACACTGCTGACAAGCCATCCGAGTAGTATCAATTGTCAAGAAAAGCTTATCTTAAATTCGCCGTTCGGAATCTGCATTAACAGGAGGTCCCGGCTCGGTGCTGGGTACTAACGACCTTGCTGCGCCAAAAATTTGTGTTTGTAATTGAGTCATTGAGCTCAAAGCGGTGGGTTCTTACATAGAATGCATTAAAGTCGATAAAATAATTACGGATGTCAACTTGTAATTCAGTGTCAACTTGTAATTCAGTGTTGAAGATGGGTATGATATGTTTCGCCAAAAATGTTTGCCAAATTCACATTTGGTGGTGGTTCATTTCACCCTTTTCGTATTTTTTTTATTCAGCATTTTGTTGTTTTACTTTCCGTGTTTTGCAATTTACATTTTTTTAATAACAAATGCCAAATGATGCATATTCTATTTATTTTTTTATAGATAAGCTTTTTGAAGTTTAGCAATTTTTTATTTGACATTGTGTTGCTTTGCATATTTTACTAGGTAAGTGTTTTTCTTCGTATCGCTTTTTTCACTTGGCATTTTGATCTTTTGATATTTCTTATTGTTAAGATTTTTTAATTTGGCATTCAATTCTTTTGCAATTTTTCACTTGAAAACTGTTGATAGGGAACGGTCAAACGATCAAAAGATAAAAAAAAAACGGCGAAATGACCTATTCGCAAATAGATAACTAGACTTTCTTTTAGTTAAACCGAACTTTAAATTTATCACCCTTAATTGAATAAGAACGAGTTTGTTTGCAATTTAAAAAAATTGTATATTTTGATTGCTTCCTTTTTAATGTTAATAGTGAATTTGGTGAAAAAAATTGTTATGAATTTGGTCAATCAGGGTATGTAAAGTATGTTAAGCAACATTTTATTTGCGTGTAACTTAATTTGTTAATATCGATGAGTTTAAGTATCCACTTAGAAATATTAACACTTTTTTCATTGTTTTACCAAACATAAGTGTTTTTGTTTATATGTACTGCCTTGCGAACTAGTCTATCATATATTTTATTTAACTCCTGGATGGGAAGAAGAATCTTAGCTTTCAAAACCACTCACATGTTTTCACCTTAGTAAAAACAAAGCCTTTGAAAAAACCGCCTTTAAGCGACCCTAACGAATACATTGTTATATTATTTCAGATGACTCTAATTCCACCTTGTCTCTGACCAAAAAACAGCTCCATGAGTTGGTAAGAGAAAGCTCACAAAGACTCCTTGACGGAAAACTTGAAGATTTGGGAAAAAAATACAAAGTATAAGAAGGTGAACTTCACAACATTATCAGGGCGTTCAAACAAATTTATAAACGACAATGGTAACTCTCCAATAGTACAGAAAGGCGATTATAGGATAAGAATGCAGAGTGAATTAGCGAAGAAATACCACTAACTTATGGCATACTTCTCGGAAGGTCTAAAAGTCGCCCAAGCTAGGAATTTATTAAATCAAGTGACCAAGCAAATAGTCGAATAGAGTGGAACTTCGAAAGATTGTGTCCGGGAACTATTGATATAGCAAAAGTGATGCAGGATGTGATCAAAACTCCAGCCATGGCTATGAAGTTCCGGAAAGCAGTAACAGTGCCTTGAGAACATTGAAACAGATTAAGAACTCATAAATAAGTGGGGATGCGCTCCTCACTCCGCTCATCATCAACAAGATGGTGCAGACCAATAAGGATTCGTTATGTAAAAAATAAGGATGTTACCAATGAAAAATTCGAATACGTTGAAAACCAGGCCCAAAATTTTCAAGCAGGACCCTTGAACAGAGATTGTGGCGGATGAACCGAAAGGCCAACGGCAGCGCTCAATCCCGTAGTGGATACTGATGGCCCCGTGTCCTAGGGGTATCTAATAAATTGGAACTGGGCCTCCGGGTTGGGGGTTGTGCTTTGGGTTGACTACCCAACCATGGAAAAAAATAGATGTTACGAAGCAACCAATAGCCTCGAAAAGGACTGATTTTATTGCTGATGAAACGACTAAACGATAAAAGGACAACAACGTTCGTATCTGCACCTGGAATAAGAGAACATTAAATAGGAGAGGTGCAAGCAGACATTAATGCCACCCAGCAAGTACGATGGGATGGACCGGACAAAAAGAGGATGAAAAACTGCGCTCACGCCCCAACGGAGGAAAAAGATGATATAGCTAAGGACTGCTTCTATGAGCACTTGACAAAACCTATGAGCGACTACCGAAGTACGATGTTAAAATCGTGAGGTGCCACTACAGAACGATGTTCGCAAGTTTTACCAAAGTATAAAACGTCAAAGCAAAGGATACAAGGCTCGAACAGAATCCTGTCGAGATGAACAAGGAAATATCGTAGTTGAGACACAGTCAATGCCAGTATATGGAAGAACCACTTCTGCAGACTGTTAAACGACGAACGAACCATTCAATATAGGCAACGACAGCGAAAACTGCCAATCACCAAACCTGAGTGAAGTGAGGATAGCAATATCTAAACTGAAGCTTAATAAGGCTGCCGGAAATGACGGCATTCCCGCCGAGCTTTATAAAGGCGGCGGAGATGACTTAGTAAGTAACATCCACCAACTCATAAGCCAAATCTGGTCGAAAGAAAGTATGACTGAAGAATGGAACCTCAGCATCGTTTGCCCGATCCACAAAAAGGGGACTCTAAACTGCGCCAACTACATTGGCATAAGTCTCCTCAACATCGCCTACAAGATCCTATCTGCCGAAATATGTGAACGCCTGAAACCGTTTACCAACAACCTGATCGGTCCTTATCAGTGTGATTTAAGGACAGGAAAGTCCACAGCCGATCAAATCTTCACACTTCGTCAGATCCTGGGAAAAATCCAAGAAGTCCAAATCGATACCCACCACCTATTCATCGATTTCAAAGCTGCATACGACAGCATTCATATAGACGAAATATACAGCGGATAAAGAAATCCATGGTCGATTTAAGAGGAAAATCCTTCGAAAGATCTTCGGACCCGTTTGCGTTGACGGGCTATGGAGACGAAGATTTAACCAAGAACTGTACGAGCGGTACAGCGACCCTGGTCAAAAAAAAACTCCGCATTGGACGTTTAAGATGGCTAGGGCATGTAGAACGAATGGACACCAATACTCCGGCTCGCAAAATCTTCGATTCCCAGCCAGTCGTAGGACGCAGTAGAGGAAGACCTCTCTTTAAGTGGCACGCACAAGTAGAAACCGACCTCAACCAACTTGGAGTGCGCAACTGGAGGAAGTTAGCTAAGGACCGGGCTAATTGAAGAGGCCCGGGTTCATTCCGTACTGTAGCGCCACTTAAGTAGTTAGAAGTAGATATTCTTTGGCTATGAATATCAAAATATCTCTTCCAAAATTCGCAAAATTCACGATAGATACTCGTAAATATTATGTAAAATTGTATCCATGGCAGCCTATGTATCCAACAGTGCATACGATTTTATTTCACTCTTCTAGTAACATGTCCCATCAATAGTTGTCAACCAGATGCCGCTAGAGCAAAAAATATACATTTTCGCCAATACAAGAAACACTTTTCAAGAAAATTCTCTAGGACGCATGCAACGAGGATGTGCTTTTCGGGCTTTTATTAACGTCAGATCATTATCTCAGTAGTTTAAGGTCAAAAAGCTAGCAAAAAAAAAAACAGTCCATCCAAAATTTTTCGAATTGTGTATTTACAGATTATTTTTTTCAAAATTTTAATTTTAAAACATAATTTCTCAAAAAAATATTGAATGAAACAACTTGAATAAAAAAACATAGCTAAGAACAGAGCAGTACGTGTTTTTCTTATTTTTATTATTTTTGTTTCTGCCGGCAAAGTTGGTTTCGGGGCACTTAAGAGGATTTAATGTACAAAATAAATGAAAATTTATCCTTCCAAATAACTTTTTAGACATTTGGTACCTACTTGATGTAAAAAAAATGTGCCCAAGTATTTTTGTCCAGGTTTAAGACAAAAATACCGCACTCTGAGGCGTAGCGCTGTTTTGCGAAATAACTCAAAGGCAAAACAAATATTTAATGAATAAAAAAACGTAAATTGCCAATTAAGGATTGCGAATTAAAAGAATTTTTTAACGGCTAATGCGAAATAAAGAAATGCCAAATGAAGTTGTCAAGCAATGGTGACCGATTAAAGAAGGGCTTTAGACCTATAAACAGTGCCTTTTATTAAATATCATATGGATCTGATATCCCAGTAATCGGATATAATTTAATCTTCAAATACAAATGCAAATACAAATTTATGGCGCAACAGTACTCGTTAGTACCCAGGGCCGACCTTTCTCTCATATACTTATGTGTGCGTATGCACTTCTTTCACGATGGCAGGACCTCCTGTTTTGTGTCGACTCCGAACGGCGAAATTGAGATTAGCTTTTCTTGATACTACTCGGATGATATCCGAACCAGCAGCCTAATAGTTCTTTAGCTGCGCTGATATCATTTGTACTGGTAGTTATCCCTTCGTTGGCAGAAGGTGGCTGGGTATCTTGCCTTATGAGTCTTTTGACATGGAAATGGTTCATGAATACGTCTACAGTTCCCTGCGCGTCTTAGGATTGTTATTTCGCATATTTTGCGTACCTACATTGGAGCCAGGCTCCTCTCACTACATGTAAACTACTCAAACTGGTAGAAAAAGGAAAGAAAGTGGATTGCGCTCAACGTTTCTGTTATTCAACCAGGCCTAATTTTGACCAGGAATTCATTCTCAGTTTTATTATGTAGTTGAACTACCTACCATCGTCGGTTTCCTCACAGGACCCCGCCCACGCGAAAATACTAGGTCTTGTCAGATCAATAACGACTGTAGAAGTTGTCATGACAAGGATGAGAAGAAAGAAAATGTGAAAGAAGAAAGGAGGATGGAGAAGGAGGAAAATGAGGAGAAGAAGGAAAAGGAGGAAAAGGAGGAGAAAAAGGAGAAGGAGGAAAAGAAAGAGGTGATGAAGGGGGAGCTGAAGGATGGTGAAGGACGCTTACTCAGTTCATTTCCAGCACTCTCCAACAAAAGAAGTTTCAACCTCGAAATCTTCTATTTTGACCGCCTAGACGACCTAGTCCATTTGAAAATTGGTTACTTTCTTCCCTTCATAGAAACTTTGGGATAGTTCACACACTCAGGCCAATTCAGGAAATTTAATAGATCCTTGTGTGCCTTCCTGGTCAAGGTATGCGCACTGCGCAGCTACCTAACATCAACCTATAACCGCAATCTAACAAACTCTGCACACGCGAAAGTTGTCATGGACACCCTCTTTATTATGACAAAATTATATTATTACTAAAGCTACGTTTATTGTTTATCTGATCATACCTTAATTACTGATCAGTTGATGTGAACCAACCAGCCATGAGTGATAAACGATTTCTGTGCAAACACATCCGACCGCAGCATCGGCAATTTCATGCTTCCATTCAAGCGATTGACTAGAGCTATCCAATTACAAAGAAACGCATGTCATCGTTATGCACGACAGCCACGGGACAATTATAATAAAATTATTTCCTCAATACAAAGGAAACTGGTTTTCTGAAAAAAAATAATAATAATAATTTTATCACAGCGTTTAGATGCTATTCATACTCATAGTTGTATAGTATATTATACATAATATTTCAATCCAACAGTTCCTTAGTTGCGTCAACAGTGCGGCAGCAAATTTCTAAGTCCGAAATTTAATTGAACAAAAAAAGTTAACTACCAATGCTCTGAGCTTAAAGGTTAGCTTAGATAACCTCGTATATTCCTTATAAGTACAGAATATTAACACGTCTATTAGAAAGAGCAAATTTGTTGTATTAGAGTAGTAGAGAAATTCTTGTTTATGAAAACAAATAAAATGATTTAAGAATGGTCGTTTTAAACTTCTTCTCATGTTTTGATATCAAAAGGGGAAACTTAACAACCATTTAACCTTAATAACGAAAGGGGAAACTTAACAGCCATTTAACCCTCATGAGTTACATGTTTTGTTTTTACGTGTTTTGTTCGAAAGGCACGACTTGATAAAAGGAAATCTAATGGTCAACATCTTGTAGATCTATGCAGCTCGGATAATCATTAGAATTCACTTAAACGCGTCAAAACAGTTATATTGTAACACAGTGGTTTTACGTAGGCTTTATTAAGAGCGGAAGAAATCCTTAACTAAAATATTATTTCACGCATATTTGCAAGTCGTGGGTCTTTCATAGAGTAGTTCATAGTAGTTCATGGTAGTTCATAAAGACACCGTTTCTTGTCAAAAATAAAATACTAATGAAACTCAAAACATAACATAAAGGATGCTGCCGAATGACTAGCGAAAGCCCCAAGGTGCTATAGAGCAGACACTACTGCTTACCAAGACATACAATGGGAGTGCCCGAGAAAAGTCGGATTAAAAAGTGTGGAATTTACTGCAGTTCGTTTTATAGATAGCAGAAATGTGAACTTCTCGGATGCAATTTTGTTATAAGCGATAGACTCAGGAAAAAAAATGAATTGCGAAAATTGAAAACAATTTATGAGCGAATATCGAAGTACGGTAGTGAAACTGTGCTGGAAGTGATTAACGCAAAAGTAGTAATTTTTTTTAAAATACTAGCAGATCAGTGTCGTAGTGAGCTTAATATAAGCTGCATCTACGCAGATATTTCCCACAGCATATAAAATGCATCGACACGCTCATCATTAAGTGCATTTGTTAGTGGGATATAACATAACATAGAAGTTCTTAAGTTATAATACTTAAAAATCAATAAACGATGAAAATTGCAATAAGCTATATTAAACAAAATACAATTTTAAGGACATTTATTACGTCTCTAGCATACAATTTCGTAGGGTGTTTTTCAAACTACTTTTACTAACTCGCAGTTCAATTACATCGTAACTTTTATTGTAAACTCTACTCATGCGACTAATATAATAACCTCATGTATTCCATAACTGTGTTTATGATTAGGTATATGTAAAATATTTAATATAAACAGGTTATAGGAACCTCCCCGAGTATTAAAACCAATAGCACTTAAAAGATCAGGAGCATCTATTCGTCCTGATGATAATTAGTGTAAGAAAATCATATCATTGTTATGTCAATGTTGAGACAGAGACAACAACTGTAGTAGCTTAATTCGAATAGGACATCACTACCTATATAATCGGATAAACAGCCTACATGACACAACAACAGACTTAGGCAAATTGATTTCGCTGCGGAAAGAAATGAGACTCTGGCCGTCACACGATTTTCTCACTTTGATATTTTTAAGTGTACATGACGATTTCCGGATCAACAAATGGTCAAATAAATTGATCACATTGTTTCCGAATATTCCGATAGGCTAACACCCCCAAGGTAAGAAGGTGGACATACAACATAGTATAAATGCGAAATAATGTGAAAATGTCGAAAGACTGCATCGCAAGAGATCAACAAACCCTTCCTGAACAAATACCTTGTTTTGGGAATAACACCAAACCACCAGCATCGAAGACGAAAAGCGATGATGTCAAAAAAAAAAAACATCAGATCGGCCGCAACTGATTGACTTCGGTTTCTCAAGACCGCCAAGTAACGCCTGGCTGGGCAGTTGTTCGCTGCCAAAAACCAAGCCAACGATGCAAATCTGCAGGTTAAGACTAAAGCTGAAATTGAACTTTATAGTCAAAGAAGAACACCGAAATTAAGAAAATGAGAAAGAAACACCCGCAATGGAAGACAGAGAAGTGCCACTCCTGAATAATGATGATCAATGTTTTTCCAAAGAGTAAAACGTCAAAGTCGGGTGCATACAAGGTGCGTACATAACCCTGTCAAGATGGAAAATCGTAGTGGACTCACAGTCGATCATGAAAATATGGATGAAAGATATTTGCTGACTGTTGAACGCAATGAATAAATAAAGTGATGAAAATATGTAATAGCTTAACTTTAGCTTCACAAGGCTAAAGAAAATGAAAGCCTTTCTGCCGACCTATATAAAGCCAGTGGTGGTTGTTTAAATGATCGTATGAATAAATAATGGAACCTCAGGATCATTTGCTCGATCCTCTGATCTGCGCCAGCAACATAGGCATAAGGCTTCTCATATCTGCAAAAAATTTTATGTGAACGCATACTAACAACCTGATCGGCCCTTTTAAGAGTAGAAAAGGGTACAACTTATCAAATCTTTACACTTTGGCAGATTCTGTAAAAACACAAAAAGTCCAAATCTATACACACCACCTATTGAAGGATTTTAGAACACAATGTGAGAGCGTTGTCCATCAAGGTCGTCAGCGACCTCGTCGAAGCATTCGATACCAAATAAGGATTTAGACAAGTTGGCGCATTGTCATGTGATTTTTTTTAACTTTCTATTGCAAAGAGAAAGGTTTTGTTACGGTAAAAATATTCGACCCCGAGATTTTTTATTGATTCCAAAATTACGACCATTGCGGAACTCAAAAAAGTGTTTTTTTTTGTCTGCCCGAATGTGATCTCTCCACATTAAACGGCTTGACCGATTTTCTTCAAACTTCGTATCCAAGATTTTTTGGTCATAGTCTATTACATTTTTTTTTATACTTTTAGTCATTTTATTACTGGACCTGTCACACAGAAAATACATTACCTCCATTTTCTCGAAAACGGCTTAAACGTTTTTGATTAAAATTTTTGTATATCGCTTCTGGGGCACTGAAAATACACGAGTAATGCACGAGGAGCCATTACACCCGCTCAAAGTTCCTGCATGGTGCGCTGTTCACGGGGAAGGAGTCATCGGGCCATTCTTTTCTAGAACGCCGCTGGTAAAACGACAACAGTGGACGGTGCGCGCTGTAGGGCCATGTTAACCAAGATTTTTCTGCCGTAATTGGACGAATTTGGACTGGAGACATGATTTTCCAAGCCACAACCGATATTCTGAAGGCAGCGACAACATCGGATGACTTCTTTTGTCCCATCTTGTATTTGATTAAATTGAATGAAATTAAATGTATATACCTACTACAATTACTGTGTGCAACAATGCCACAGATTTAGTTTTGGCCCAGCGACCCCTTAACGGAATTTTCAGTTTCACTGATTCACCGACTAGGGATTTGACCTAAAGATCAACTCGCTTTGAAGAAGAAAGTTGCGTTCGACGCAGTCGTGCACCCATCACTCGTTTTATATAATTCCTGGGAGGATAGTTCTTAACTCCGATGCCAATAACTGGGGCACAAACTTCCATAAGCCTATGTTACTTCCAATGTACAACCACACGTTTGCTAGAATAGAGAAGTTATCGCCAAAAATGGGATTAATAGTTAAATATAATATTCGGTTATCAAGAAAGGTCCCACAACATTGCCATTTTGGAGAAAAAGTCACATATAGAACTTTGATGTAGTGAGTGACTTTGTCTAAGTCGGCTCCGGTATTATCTCTTACAACGATATTTCTTCATAAAGATAAAATCCTTATCATTACAGTCATGATCTACAGTCCCGAAACATGGACCGTTTCAAAAGTATCAAAAGGGAGTGACGAAATTACGATTGTTTTGAGAAAAAAAATGTTCGAAAAATCATCGGACTGGTTTGTGTTGGATGGTATTTTTTGTAATTCATCTTAAAACTAACTTACATGCTTGACAAAAATTTATGAAAAACTAGCCTACTTATCAACTGATTGACTAACTTACTGGCAATATGAGGGCGCCCTAATTTACCCGATAAAAACTTATTTTAACGCCTTTCGACTTTATTATCTAATATGGTAATTTGAAATATGTATCCTTACTTTTTAACCAAGAAAAGTTTATTTAAAAAAAAAACTTGGTATTTATTTTTGTTTTATTATATCCAAACTTACATCCTAAATAAAACTACTTATAAACTAATTACAACTAATTTAAACTACCTAAAAAATAACTTAGAGAACTATAACAGTCACAGCCAGCTTTTATTTTTATTTATTTTTTTTTTGTGCCACCCTGACTGTTTTACCTAACCTAACCTACACCTCAAAACCTAAAACTATGTGAGTAGGCCATATAATTTATAAGCCAACTATCTTTGTCAAACTTAGCCACCACAACAGGTTCTCATGTTGCAACCAAATCCGACGGTCCCAATCGAACACACTCCTGCTGAACCGCAGGCGCCCTCCTCAGCCCTGAGCGACGACGTATCGGTGGTGTAGGAGCCGCCTATCCACAGTTCGTCGGAAGACGTGGAAGATTGCGAAATTGCCGATCTATCCTGTATCAGCCCTCGACTATCCAAATATAGGAAAGTTTCGGGCGGAATGAAGCCGCTTAAACGCGCACTTTCAAAATATTCATCATTGGGGTAGAAGGCCCCAAAGATGAAACTATTCCACGAGGCCATTGATCTCGCAGCGTTTATGTTGGCCCCTTTGTATAGGACTTGGTTAAAATAATATTTTGTGTAGTCAGATACTGGTGTTCTGTGAATACCAAGATAGCTTCTAAAACACTGCCTCTCAAACACCCGTATCTTTTCCATTTGAAATGGGGCAACGTTGAACCACACCGGCCACCCATAGGCAGTCATCCGCCTTATATGAGTGCCCTGCCATGTAGCCAATCACCTTCACCCTGCTGTCAAGACGATTACTATAAGACAATCGTCTTGCCAGGGCAAACGCCCTGCTCTCTCCAGACCAGCACATATCTTCCGAAATATAGATACTGATCTAGCTAGATGCCAATGTACTTTATTCTTTCTCGTATCCCTAGAGGACAGGTTCCGATTTCTGAAAGTTGACTTTGGACTTGGAGTTCGAAAGACCCCCACAGTAGGGGGTGTTTGACGGTCTATGGAAATGAAGATCCATACAAGAACTTAATGAGCTGTATAGCGACATGGAAAAAAAGACCACACGTCAAGATAGATAGGACATATAGAGCAAATGGACAACAAGAGTGATGAAATTTTGTAAATACACTCCCCGTCCGACGAATTTTATTTAAATACCTACGCCTTGTTTCGTGAAATACTTTCGAACTTAATCAACCTATCGAGAATAATTTTATTTCCTTTACTTTGTTCTTCAAACTTCTCCAGTATAAATTAAAAAAAATAAGAAACAAACGTACAAACTTTAAAATTTGTACAAATTTTGTTGTTTATTTCTTTAAGTCTACCATGTTTTAACAATTTACAGACAATATAATTCTTTTAAAAACTCTTAAAGTAAGAGAAAAATATATTAATAGAAAAAATACATGTGTATGAAAAAAATAAAAATATGTAAAAAAAACCTGAAAAAAGTGTTAATATGAATTTACTATACATATATCGAGTTTTTCAACAGGGACGCTACAAAAGTTGAGCGACAGGGACAGCAAAAGACGACATATTTCTTGCCGCTCTTTTGTAATTTCTCTTCAGTAAGGTTTGCCATTTCATGGCCGAAAGATATAAGATCCAACAACGAGTCAACATTATTAAAATTTACAAAATTAAAAAAAAAAAAAATTATTAAAATATACAGTGGCCTCAACGTTAAGAGCGCTACGTCCAATTGATGGTGGTCATAATCGTCCTAGCAGATCCACAATTGAGCGTCTAGTGGAAAATTTCGAATCCACAGGCACAGAACAAAATGTTCCCGTGCCCGTATTGTCGAGAATATTGCTGCCGCTGAGGCTTCAGTTGAAGAAAGCCCAAATGTGTCTCTCACACGTCGTTCTCAAGCGTTGGGCATCTCTGTGAAATCGTTGTGGCGAATTTTGCGAAAAGATCCTGGCCTACATCCTTACAAGATTAAATTGACGCAAGAACTGAAGCCGCTTGACCACCAGAAGCATCGTATGTTCGTGAATTGGGCTGAGCAACAACTTGAAAATGATTCGGATTTTCATCGAAAAATCATCTTCAGCGATGAGGCTCATTTCTGTCTGAATGGCTTCGTCAATAAACAAAATATGCGGTATAGGTCAGGCAGTAATCCACACGTAATCCATGAGTCATCATTGCATCCCGAAAAAATTACGGTTTGGTGTGGTTTATGGGCCGGCGGCGTCATTGGGCCGTACTTCTTCCGTGATGATCAAGACCGGCATGTTACTGTGAATGGGAATCGCTACCGTTCAATGATAACTGAATATTTTTGGCCCCAATTGGATGATATGGACTTGAAGGACATGTGGTTCCAACAGGATTGCGCCACAAGCCACACAGCGAATGCCACAATCAATTTATTGGAAACCAAGTTTGGAGAACGTGTTATCTCGCGAAATGGTCCAGTCGCTTGGCCGCCTCGGACGTGCGATTTGACGCCGTTAGACTATTTCCTGTGGGGCTACGTCAAGTCTATGGTCTATGCCAACAAGCCAGCGACGATTGATGAACTTCGTATGAATATCGAACGTGAAATTGCAGCAGTATCGCCCGATTTATGCTTGAAAACCGTCGAAAATTGTGTTCAGCGTCTGGACTTCTGCAAGCGTGCCCGTGGTGGCCATGCAAAGAAATCGAGTTCAATACTTACTGGCATCAAACTTACTTTCACAGGAATAAAGAATTCCATTGATATCCAAAACCTTTTTTGTTTTATTTATTTTTTGTGGCGCTCTTATTGAAAAACCCTTTATTAAGAACAAAAAAAAACTCTTTTAGTGAAGAGAAAAAATTTCAAGGTAAAAATGTATCTATAGGCTTCTATAGGCGTTAGTCGCCTTTAGATAATTTGGAATCACACCCACTTTTAACAGAACTTTTCACTTTACAACAAATGCAGAGTAGGGAACCTGGGCTCTAAATCTAAACACGAAATGCAATTTGGAAATATTGTATCATTTTCTAGTTTAGGATATCACAGTATCATTATTTCCAAAATAGGTACTACTAGTAAGCATAATGGTAGCTTTTCGGCAATAATGATCTGTACCATAATAAAACAAATAGGTTATTGATAAATAGGTATAAATCGTACCTATATATGCACCTAATCAAAAAAAAAAAAAAAAACAATCCATGTTGTTTACTTTTAATAAAAATATGTGCGCATTGTTTTCAATAAAACGAAATAAATACACAACAGGCAAATTGCATCAATCCTCGACTATAAATGACCGTGATTCCCTTTATCAATTTTCAGAAGCCAGCCGACAAAACAACAAAACGTGACGTAAAATATGTCGTACTATCGTACGCCTCGACCAAAGTCCACAAATTCATCTAAATTCACGCATTTATCCATTGGAAAGCAAAATATACTTTTTTTGTATCTTGTTCTTTCAGCCCCGGGCTCTGCATGTTTTTCACTTCATTGTGTATTCTTTCTCTTTGTCCGATGTAAAATAAAATTAAAATGTACCTACTCATCACAAATTCACTTGACAAAAATGAATTTGCGCACAACAAATTCATTTAAATCGCAAGCAAACAACAAAAACAAAACACAAAGCAATCTGCAGACGACAACGGAAGGGAACGAATCAGTAATCAAAAATGGAAGTGTGAATGAACTTGGCAGCAACAAACGAAAATTCATTTGAAAAATGAACCCATACAATGTATCTAATCTATTCCCGCAGAATGAAAGTGGGGGCAGCTGAACTCTACTAGAACAGATGTTCAGTGTTTTTTGTTTGTTATGTATCTAAAGGGTGGATTGGATATTGATTGTATCTCAACAATGTGCTGGTAGAGGGTGGGAGTTGTATCTTCTTGTAAGATTAAAGATTCCTCTCACAGCGTCGCTACACTACAGAGCGAAATGATTCGTATTAGAAAAAAAACAAAATCACACACACCATCTCACTTTTATACAGAACGTTAGAGCTTAGAAGAAATTGTGAATAGTAAAATCCAATTTGAATTCATCCACAACTCAAACCACCAAGCGAAACGACTAACTTGAATTTTATTCCGAACAGTCTCTCAATTTACCTCCGCGTTGACGGTTGATGGCCTGCGTATATACTATATAGGCAGACGCACGCGGTGTTGTTGTTTTCTTTGGTTAATCGTGTTCGTTAGTGCTGTGTATTGTGTTATTGCAATTGGAGTTGAAAATAAAGGTGCCTACAGAGTTTGCTCTTTTGTTTGTTTGTTGTTGCTTGCAAACCTTCAAGTCCGCAATTATAATCCGGAAGATACATTTCATCACATGCCGTAGAATAATCGAAAAAAACTGAACATGTAGTGCTACTATCCCAACAACATCAAATCCAAATCCAGTTCTCGCAGATACATTTTTCCTCTCATACCTGATAATGTCACATTGTCACTTTTCAAAGTTCCTCTGTCTCTCTCCATAGTCAATGTATCCCAAAAGTCTCCAAAAAAAAAGACATTTCACCTAAAGATGATTTTTTGTTATATTTTGGATACACATGTTAAAGTTTCAAATATACTCTACACAATATTTATCTATTGCTGTGGTTACTAATAGCGCCAGTGAGATGCTGTTTTGCGCATTCGCAGTCGATAAATATTTACTTTATATCGTTATTTTTCTTCTCAAAACAAATAGAATTGCGTTTATTTAACAGTTAATAGAGTTTAGTTTAAAAAACACAACAAACATTTGTACATATCTTAAAATGTAATCCAATAATATATGCATTTATATACAATAGGTATCGCATAGCGGTTGTGTATTTTTATGTGCTGCTGCAAAAATTCAGCTGACATTTGTTTATGTGTACGGTATTTCTAAAAGAAGAACAAGTTTGATTGCCGTGTGTTGTGCTGTGTTGGCTGTATCTTTTCAATGGAATTGAGTTAAGAAAAGAATTTTTGATTAAATAAAAACTGAAATTTAAATGAAAATAACCAAACAAAGTGTTAAGATACGCAGTTTAATGTTTTTGTGAGAATTTTTTTAATGGATTTCAATGTGCTATATGTACCCGAATTGAAATTAAGAAACTGGTGTAAGGTGAATGGAATTTTTTGTTACCATTACAGAAATGAGAACATAGGTACCCCTCCTTTGAATGTGTATCTTTTGCAAAAAGTTATTTATAATACTGCTACTGCATCTTTTATGTGGACGGTATCATAAAAATGCAAAACGCTTAATGAGAGGTGAATATTTTTGTTCTCTTCACTACAAATATGCACCCGTAAGCGTAACGGTAAAATATGAATGTAGTTTGTTCCTAGGTCATTCGAGTGCAATTGTCCGCAAAAAAAAACACCTCATTTGTTAGTGTCTACCGCTACAAAAGTCCCAATATTTATTTCAAATTAGGAACCAACTCCGATACGGTAGATACTCCACCGGATTCATCCGTATATTGTAATTCGGTATCTTTTAGCAAATTTAAGCAACGAAAGCATAGAAATTTCATTTTAAGATATGAAACCGAAGAAGAACATCTTCCGTTTCCGTTCAGAGGGAGAGATTTCATTCGGAAGCCGTGAAATACATTTTATACATCGCCTAGATATGCTTTTTTTTTAAATCGTTTCCAGGACACATCCTTGAGGTGTGTGCTCTCTCTTCATTCATGAAATCGTTCTATACCGAGAGAGACGCAGTCGTCATTGCCAAATAGGTCAGAGTGAGAAGACATAGAGTAAGAGAGCCGCTGGTGCTGTTGGTACTTGGTACTAAAACTCCATTAATGCCCGAGTGCCCCGAGTACATTCGCACTTAGAAACAAATAGTATCTGCTGCGTTCTGGTATCTGGTTTTGCAGTCCTTTCTAATAATAATTTTTTTTTTCTAATTTCTCAGTGTCTATGTGGTAATAAGTGATAATCTAATAAATACCAGTGAAAGGGGTTTAAGAAAAAAAAATTCGCCGCTCAAAACCGAAATATCAAGAGTGCGAATGTGCTGAAGAAACTTTTGTTGTTGTGTTTGAGTGCGTTTTTATGTAATCGGTGTAAATTGTGCAAAATTTTGTACTAAAGTAAAAACTTTTTTTTTTGTACATAAATAAGGATATTTTTCATCATTGAACAGGACACGTGTGACTTAATTTTAGGTGAGTAAATAAGAATTGATCAATTCAACAAACAACGATTTGATTTATATATTTATCCTCAAACATATCCTGAGATTAATGGTTATCTTGTTTGCGAAGCTGTACGGTATTATGTCAATTCCATTAATCTTAGAGCATATCAAAGGCCATTGGTCTCCGCCGATCACAACTGAAATATATTTCGGATGAAATGACAAAAACGAAAGGGTGTGACAGGGATAGATGAAGTGTATGGATGCATATGTGGGTGGCTATTAAATTGAAAGGATTTAACTTTAGATATGTTTATGCTTATTGTTGGTTGAAGAATCTAGAGTTGTGTGATACAATTCAAATATTTGTGTGTATCTTGATTTGTGTACATTATGGGTAATTGTTATATAAATTCAGTTGATACATTTTAGACTGAGAATTTTATTTTAATATTTTGGACTTAAAAAAAACTTTCTATTTCACCCCTCGGATCCGAAAACAGGATAAGAATTTCGGTTAAATGATTTCAAATATAATCTGAATGGACATTTTTCCAAACATTAGTTAATGTTAAGATTTTTATAAAAAAAATTAACGAAATTCTGAGCCGATTACTTCAATTTTCTCTCGCCATATTCATCCCCTTAGCCAGGCTGAATGCTATAGAGTATGATATTGAGTCACCATATTCCCTAATACATTTATGCCAGCGAGACGCACCGCTAAATGTATACAAACATTTACAATCTTAATGTCTTCAGGTAAAAATAAACCAAATCAGTCGATTCCATGCTATTTACAAGTAGCGTGGTATTGTAGCGAATTTTGCATAAAGACATATTTATTTACAAGATGAAACTTAATTAAGAACAGAAGGCCTAGAGATAGGACTCTGCAATAGTTTAAATAAAATGCGGAAATTCTTTATGAAACCATCATCAGCTATGGAGCTTTTTTTTAATGGCTTTATGAGTTGAGTTTGGTATTGTGGCATTTTGGGAGACTAGTGATTGCAGGGTTTCTTATTTTTATCTACTGCCAAAATCAATTTTAATAAATCTGTTCAGTAGAAGTCCTCATCTAGGTGGTCTTTTTCGATTTCGGAGAGAGTGGCACAAATGGAAGGAATCTGTCATGCAGCTTCTGCAGAAATAGTTCAGGGAATACCCAGTCGAAAAGAATACCTATCTAGGATGTAACGCGGATGTTATGATTTTGGTTAATTAGTTGTGCTCGCCAAATTAAGGATTGCAGTGGACTTTTCTTTTCTCTTGGAAAGTGTTAACTAATAACACTAACTCCTATAAATGTTTTGTACAATCTCGTTTTGTTCTTTACTACTTTCACTGAGGATGCAGTGGCCTAGTGGTCAGTACGTTGAACTACTAAGCGGAGGTCCTTCAGACAAAACAACCCATAAATTTGTGTTCATCTCTTGCGAAAGTCGGACAAACATTCAAGAGCATAAAACTGACATGAAAATCATCTCAAATTTTGGCGTTAATCGGTGGTCCCGTTCTTTGTGGCAATAATATAAGTTCGCAAACTCAAATGAATGTACATGCCTGCATGAGCCGCAAGTGTCAAGATTAGGGATCGCCGCAAGCGGTAGCGGATTATTTTTTTTCACTTTTTTTTTAATTAATTTTTTTTAATTTTAATTTTTTATTTAATAATTAATAGCCTAAATAAACTTTAAAGCTATATATATGAAGTTGAACTTAACTTTTCGAAAGCCTGATGAGAAGAACGACATTAGAGGTTGAGCAGATTAAAAAAACAGACAGGGATTCCACTTTAGAATGTAACATTTGGCTACATCAGGACACAATGTGTTAGTGTTGATTTACCTACTTAGCGCACATCAAAGATTTGTTAGTAGTAGTATTTGTTAGTAGATATTATGGTTTTATTGCAAAAGCCGGCTCAAGCTGAAACTTTTGATATTTTAAAGGTGTTTTATCGACCTCTTGTGATTCTCCGTACGTGGCCTAAATTCGGCACCAGAGAGTGTCCGTTACCAATATTTGCTTCAAAAAATCAGGTTCAGTGTCAACCATTCGAGAGTATGTTTGCCCTTATTGAAAGTATCGTGGACGGTCTGTCAATTAATTCCTTTTTATATGGAAAAAAATGCAAATCGTCTTTAAAATGCGCCGCTAGGTGGTTTCACAGACGACAAAATAGTTTTCGTTGTACATCCATTAAGGTGTCGTTTGTTGGTTTGATGTTGACTCCGAGGTGGATGAACTCCACTATCTCAAAATAGTTGCACATGTTGATAAAAAATGGGTCAATATTAATGATTGCAGATCCCAGCTATAAAGGTTGATTGGCTAAATAAAACAAACCTAACGGTATGTGTAAAAATAAAAAAAGATTTTTTTTTGACAGTCAATCAAACAGATTAAAATCAATCGCATATCTCCCCTAATGGGAAATTCCAGTAAAGGCTTTTCCATAATCTTATCCATGCAGCGAGATAAAGTCAAGCACGTATTAATCGGCGCTCTTAATTTACATTATACATAATTGGATAACATGTAGCTACTAGCTACACGCTGGTAGTTTTTAGCGAAGTGCTAAGATAAGATTAGCGATCGAGTATAGAAAGCTAATTTTACAAAAGGATTGTATTTGGAAACGCGTAAATTGAAGTCAGATCAACTTTTAAGATGTCTTGCTGCTTCAGGCAACTGAATTTTTTTTTTCATACACACTTCAAAGTCGCAGGGAATTATTTGTGTCAAAAATTTCCAAAATCGTGGAACTGTTAAATCTTCTGATCTTGTTGAAATCTTATCGAAAAGTCGATTTTGATTTATATTTTGAATTGATGACTGGTATTTTCATTTAGTAACGATACTTAAAATGTAAACCGATATTCCTTAAAGTGGGTAGGAGATTGCTGAAAATGTCTTAAATTATGGTGGCCTTTTGAAGATCGATTTAATAGTAAAGCTGGCATAAGCTCGCTAGACCTAAGAGATATTTTACACTAGCCCATGTTTGTTGACGCCCAGATTCACCTCGGACAGTGCGCTGAAGAAATTAAGTGAGAAAGCCTAACCTTTTTCTGCTCTATAACGTTGAAGTATGACTTGGCTATGTATTAAAAGTCCTGAATCTTTCTTATTTAGCTTTCTTTGTTTGCAAAATAAATGTTAGAGGGAAAGCAACAAAATGAGCGAATACAATTTTACGATACGTATAAAAAAAAAAGTTGAAACGAACTATTTTAAGTAGCCTTACGCTCCGGGCAAAACCTGGGTGTCGATTGAGAATTATTTGAGCAGTTATTTTATTACTTGATTTACTCTGAGTAAATCACTGGCAGGTGACTATATCAACCGTTTTGTTAAGTAACAGTTCCTGAGTGGCCAATACCCCGAGTTCAAATGATTTGTACTCTCTCTCCGTAATTAGAATTATGACCAATCGTCTGGGTGGCGCCTATATCCAGCCGCATCATATGTTCAAAGGATTTCAGCTCACTCTCCGTGTAGTCAGTTGAGTGAACTTAAGTTGGTTACTCTGCTAAGGCTATGTCCAATCATCTGGTAGGCAACTAAATCAAGAGTTTTTTTTATAAACATCAGATGAATTTTTTTTATAATTTACACGTACTCAAGGGGTTATAAATACCCTTTATATGTAACCACAGTACGAGCGTTTGAGAAGGGGAAGAAAGAGAGTGATAGGAAAGATTTTGGATGTAGTTGAGACTTCCTCCATGGGTGGTGTCCGAACTAACTTCAGGGAGTCACTTTTTCTTGTGTTCGTTAAATTTGAAGAAATTCAACATGGGGCTTTGTGGGTTCAAAGGATTTCAACTCTTTCTCAGCAGGCAGTACCGCTTTCGGTGTGCTTTAAAATTTTCTTTTTAAGTAAATAACATATGTAGGTAGTCTGTATTAATGAATGTGAAAAGACCGTTGAATTTGTCATTTAAAAGCTAAATACGCCCGAAATTAAAAACCAGTTTTTCTTCATTACCAAATTGATGAACGGCAGACTTGAACGTTGTTTAACTGCACCAGCGTTGAATGATGTTCTTGGTTACAACATGCGCTGAACTTACTTGGCTGCAATCAAAAACGAATAATCCGCTTTGTACATAATTATTTTTTTAATAAAATTTTTAACCGTATATTGAGAAATTTTCACTAACTAGATATAATATGAGAGAAGCTTCTCAAATCACACATTTTAAGTCGTCGTGAAACAGAAGTTCCCATTCTCTGTGCAAAATAATAACTTCGTACAATCAAATAAATAAAAAAGGTATGGTTGAAGTTCTATTTAATTTCTATATGCAATTTAATAAACAACGACACGAACTACGCAATCCAAATATCAATAAACCACACTCATAGTATAGAAGAAGTGGAGGCACCCATCAAAAAGCTATGGAACAACAAAGCAACCGGTTCTGATAGATTACCAGTGGAACTCTTTAGATATGATGGTGATGTCCATCTTCCATGTGAGGATGGTTGAAGAAATGCTCGTTTACAGAAACATTTGCTCCAAATGCCCCATCTACAAAAAAGGCGATCCCATGTTCTAGCTACCAAGGCATAACTCTAATAAATGACAGATTCAAGGTCCTACTCAACTCATTGTGGATATGCTTGAAGCCTGCAACACATATCAGCTTGCAGATACAATTACCACTTTCGGACCGGCAGATCGATCTTAGACTACATTTTCACAAATTCGGGAAAAGACCAACGATTTACAACTAGAGACCAATGAAGTTTTCATAGGCTTGACACCATAGTATCCATGCCACGGGACTTGGAATTCCATCAGAATTAATGCACATGATCCAACTTTCAGTTCTAAACCAGCTCACATGCAAGTTTCCAAACATATACGGGATTCCGAAAAGAAGATGCGCTATCATGAGATTTTTATACCCTATCCCATAAACGCATATCCCCTACAACATCCCCTACACAATACATGGGTCCTAAGCAACATCCCCTACACAATACATGGGTCCTAAGGAGGTGTATCCAGTTCTATATTTGAACTTGGTTGGGGCAGTTTTTACTGCGGTTATCACCTTGCTCGGAATCGAAGACTTTTCGGGCTGAAGTGTAGTTATGTGTCCTGATATTTTATACGTCCAATTCGGATAGTTCTGACCATGGCTAAGTCGCTGTACATCTAATGTATTTAAGGTTGACTATTTGTCGTCATAATAAATCAGTGCAAACGGGACGAGGTGTGATCTTTAGAATTAATTACGGACCCGAGGAACAAAACCTGCTGCTTCCATCTAAACACCAGCAAAAGCTTGTGTTTTATTTAGTTTATTCCGACTAATGATGCCAATATCTACGATGTTCATATGCTACAAGCGGCCGGGAGTTTTGCACAATCCTTTCAAAATGGTGTTAAAAATATATCATTGCATGGTATTATCTTCATCCGTTTTTGGTATTGAACGTTGAGGTCGTTGTCGACCTGAATTGAGTAGCTAGCTTAAGAGGTAGGTAATAATTTGCCATTCATTAATTTCTTGCCACGATCTTTCGAAATGTAAAGATTTGGAAAGTTGTGGGCTTTTCTGATCGAACATTATACTATTGGTTGGTCACATGTTATCGCAGATTGGATCTTACTGCGTCGGCCTTTTATTTAAAGGGTTCTTTTTGTTGGTCGGGCAAATAGTTCTGAGATTACAGATCATGTCCAATAAAAATTTGCACCAATATCAGGTTCACCAACATCACTGTGCCAGATTTATAGGGTAGAAGCCCCTAAGATAAAAAATTGTATACAATATTTTTTCCGGCATGATGGCGTGAAATAACACCGAGCAAAATACCGCTGAACTCTTAAATTCACTTTGTAAAGGTGAAATAGTGCCAAATTTTACAATTCGGCGTTAGTTCACAATGGCAAAGTGAAATAACACCGAATTTAAGAATTCGCCGAATATTGTTTGTGAAATAAAGCTGAATTCAGAGAGAGAGGTTCAAACACATCCGAGTGCAAGATGTGTATATGTATCCAACCTCGCACGAAACCCAAACCAAAGCCAACAGTGAGCCTTAGCAGGGAGGTTGCAGGGGAGCAGCATGCCCTCCCAAACGTATTTGAAGTAAGCATTTAAACAATCTCACATTCATACAAATTATGAACTGCTGTATATGGGATGTGTATGAAATTGGATGTCTGCAAAGTGAAATAAGGCCGACTGTGGCAAAGTGAAATTAGACCGAACATGGACATTCAACGTTATTTCGCTTTCATAAAAAGAATTTCGGAAGTCCCGGTGTTTCGCTCGGCGTTATTTCATGGCACCTCGAATAGCAGGGCAATTTTTATCCTAAATTTGCAGTGGAACTTATGTTTCTTATTTTACATTTTCTCGTGTCTATTTCTATTGATTGCTTTAAGAGCCATTGCACAACCACAGACTTTCTATTGGCCGATAGTTTAGTCGGGCTGTATGAAGATAAATGGAAGTGCACACACTACAATAAAATGGAATCAGCCGACAAAAAGTTTGATAGGCTACCCGATTGCTTTCAAACTAAAGTATCGGCCAACAGCTAATCAGTATGGCGTTAAATCGATTTTGTAGTCGGCCAATTGCTCATCTTGCTCCAAAATTTGGCGCTATCTCTTTCGTTTTTTTTTTTTTGGATTATAATAGAAATAATAATATTTCTTGAAATGACTATAATTTTGCAACCGCTATGCAAAATCCAACGACCGAACTAACAAATCGTTCGAGAGCAGTCGGCCGACTGTTTTATAGTGTGAGCACTCATCACCATACCCGACATTTTAATCTGTCCAGTGTGTGCGCTAACATCCCAACCCGAACAAACTATCGGCCGATAGTGTATAGTGTGCGGGGGCTCTAAAACTTACAAACAAATCGTTTGACTCAAAGCTTCGAATATCATGTTTTAACTTGTAAAAGGTCATCCGCATTATAATTGCCGTACATCACAAAACTCGTGTACAATTGTCTCTACTATCTGACACCATGAATTGGATATGTCATAAATTCAATTCACATTTCATCTAGATATAAATCTGAGCCTGTGTAGTTTTGAGAAATATAATATAACACATGCCAACAGAACCTAACATGGAAATGAAATATCATTGCCAATGGATTCTCTGAAACTATAAATTGTTCGTCTCCCGCACTCACCCTATTGCACAAATTTATAGTTTTGCGATATATGAATTATCATGGAAAGCAAACATAACATGGTAAATTAATCTATGAAATAAGATACATGTCTCGTCAAAGTGCATCCATTGTCCATGACACAAATTGGATATATCCGTAAGATGTTTTGTTTTATCTGCAGCGTTCTTTCCCCATTTCATCTTTTTATATATAGTTCGTTACTAAAGACCGCTTCGTATGGCACTTTGAATGATGTATCAAATGGTTTGGAATGTGAGTGATGTGTTGTTGATTGTTTAGTGTGAATGGAAAGATATTTTCATTATTGTTCTGTCACTTAATAGGGGGACAATCTACGTTCGAATTATTTAAAAGCGTCCAGTACAAGGGCGAAGAGAAGATAGAAATAAAGCTGACAGACATATGCAATAGGTGAATCTTTTGAGATAATTTCATCAAAAATACATTTCAAGTCGGAATACAATTGTACCTGTCTTTTTCATTTGAGCACTAGTTGTTGAAGTAGCAGTAAAACAAAATAAAGCAGTAGACATTTCGAAAATATTAAAGCGAAACTTAGAAGTTAGCTATTCCTATGTTTTCTGTAAGTATTTTACGCATGTGTTTGAATCCTATCTTCTTGGAGGAGCAAAGTTCTTTTTTGCTAACCCTAGCAGACGTGGGCTTTGAACTCAAATTTAAGGCGTATAAACGCTTTATATACAAAAAATAAAAAAAATTGGCGCAACAGGCTCGTTAGTACCCAGGGCCGAGATTTCTCACAACGTAAGTACTTATGTGTACTTCTAGCACGATGGCAGGACCTCCTGTTTTATGCCGACTCCGAACGGCGAATTTGAGATAAGCTTTTCTTGGCAATTGATACTACTCGGATGATTTGTCAGATCATCACGAGAGGAAGGACAGTGAAAAATCATTTAGGTGTTGTTACAAATGGGAATCGATCCAAGAACTTCTGCGCGGCAGTTTATCGCATTAACCATCGCGCCACTGAGCCCGTCAAAACGTCAAACGCTTTATATATTCTGAAATATTTCTTACTTCGATTTTAACGACTATGAATATATGGTCGTTCTCATATTATGTCGTTACTATCCAACACACCGAGCATTAAAAGCTTTTCGGTTCCTTCAAAGTACGTTGTTACATTCCAAGCTAGATACTCCCCGTCATTGGGAAGTTTTTGAGAGACTTAAGCTTTTTGTTGTGCATGCTGAACAAATACGGTTTTCAATCTACTCGAAAGAAGTTCTGTAGGACAGATAAAAATAGGGTCGTAAATGCGACTTACATAGTCCGTTATTAAAGTCCAATTTTCAATGACGCGTCAGATTACTTTAGGTTGAATTTGACCAATAACGGGAGTAATGTTGCTTTATAAAGACTATCGTAACCGGCTTATCGTTCCAAAGTAAGAGGTCTAGTGATTTGATATCACATGCTATTGGGTGCTATTCACCTGTCCAAAGCATGAAATTAACTGTTCTTTAAATTGTTCTGATAGTAATGATTTCCGTGCTGTGTGGAAAACAACGCCCTTTAAGCCCTTGTGCCATTTTTATACCCTATCCTATAGGGGTATATTAGTTTTGATGCATAGTTTGTAACATAGAGAAACAATTTAGCTAGATGTACTTCAAAGTATATGTATCGACTCAGAATCGCTAGCTGAGCCTATTTAGCCGTCTGTCTGTTCGTTACCGATTTTTGGGCCTTAAATTTTGAGCAAAATTAATGAAATTTGGTACACGTGTTTGATGTTGCTCCCAGCAGAACATGTGTAAACATTTTAAAAATCCGCCCAGTGCCACGCCGACTTTTTATAAAATCGTAGTTTTAGGCCAAATTGTTAATGGTTTTGAGAAAGTGTCTGAACAACATATCTAGATATTTTGTTCACACAAAGTTTTTTGACACGCCCACTTTTTGGGGGCATTTTTAGTAAAAACCGTTTTTGGTTAAATTTAAACATTTCGAAAAAAATGTTGATGCATAATCATTGGTTCTGTTAATATTAACATTTCTTCCAAATATAATTTTAACTCACGCCCACTTTTTGGAGGCGTTTTCATACAAAAACCATTTCTATACACTACCTCATAGCATAACCAGGCGAAAACCTATGATTTTTGTCGAACCATAAATGATTTTGATAAACTGTCTGAACAATATGTTCTGACAATGACATTTTCTATATTTCATCGCCAAATAGCCGACATGTTCAGGATATTTGTTTTAAGGATGTGATGGGATAAAGTATAAAACGATTCACACAGTGGATTGTAGCCTTTGCATATGTTTTTTATTGTTTTAAGAAAGCGCACACACAATTTGTGCTAGATTTAAGTTTATCTATAGCCTTAATGTATAAAACAAAACAACATTGTCAAAATATATCCATCAAAACTTTTTACGATGAAATAAGTTAGTGATAATAGAAAATGTGAACATGTTTTTGAACTTCCGTAAACCTTGCTTATAGTTTTGATAAGGCTTATAAATAGTTTCGGAAGCTTTTTTCAAGAATTTGTAGTGATCGGATCGATTGAGATCACTGCTTTCGCAGTCATTTGACATATGCGTCGTACCAATACTTTGTCAAAGCAATAGCCAAACCAAGATGCAGTTTGTTATTTGTTATATTAAATACATTCATTTGACCTTCAACTTGCAATAATCAACTACGAATTTGTATTAAATTCTTAAAAGAAGTCTGATTGCCTAGTCTAGTCGGTTGATAACCCTTTGCTATCTTTTCGTTGATTGTGATAATAAAAAATATATTTTTTTTTTGAATAGATTAAAGCTCATTCATAGAAAGTTCACATGAATTTATTATTCACATCTGCAATTTATTTATTTATTGAAATTATACCTGATTACTATTTCTATGTATTTTTATTTGCATTAAATCTGCGTAATTTGCTATTCGTAATACAATGAAAAAAACAAAAGTATCTTACGCTTTGCTTTGAAATGTTTAAATTCTAATTTTTTAACTATGACTTTTAAAAAGTGTCAACGAAAAAAATATTTTCTAAATCACTATCACTTACCATCATATCATAAAATATTTGCAATGATTTGCTTTTAATTTATTGGCAGGTTATACATTTCAATAAGAGGGTTATTACCCAATCGCATTACTTTGGATACACCTGTTTGACCTAAGAATATATCGGTAGGATTTTCGGGTCACTTTTGCCGTTTGTAAATTATGTAAATTTATTAACATTGTGAATAATGTATTTCTGGGGAAGAACTTTCCTAATAATATCAACCGTCGCGGAAAGTTGATGTTAGTTTAGCAACACGCAGTCGACATTTAACTGTACATCTCACACATTATGCTAGATTTACACACGTGCACATCAATTATTAACATAAGCAACATAAAAACTATGCCGAAGTAGTTGTAAAAATAATTTGAATATAATTTAAGACAACTAACCGGTAAAATTACCGAAAATATCACAGCCGTAAGTAATACAGTTCAATATAAATCAAATCAATCGATATTAAGTCGCGTCGTTCACAGGTATAGGGAATCTCTCAGTTCATTAAGTGAACAAAATGACATAAAGATTTCGGGCTGCACCCTTACAAGATAAAAATTTTCTGGAAAACTAAAGTCCTGAACTGAATAACCGATCAGGTGAAACGTCGAGACTTTTTTCATTGGATTCTTCAAAAGTAAGAAGAAAAAAAAAACGTTGAATATCATCGAATAATCATCTTTAGTTATCAAGCTCATTTTTAGCTTAATGGTTTTCTTAATAAGTAAACAAATAGGGAACAGCAATAAACCCACATGTGCTTCAAGAGATTCCATTGCATCCGCAAAAAGTGACACACCAACGGAGTCGCTTAGGTGTGATTGGACCTTATTTTTTCGTGGTTGGTAATGATCGCTTTTACGGTCCTCGGTTAAAGGATTTGACATCAAACAGGACATCAAACCTAGCTTCTCCAATTTTTCCCTTGTGCGAACTTATATGTTTACACAAATTTAATGGAACCTCCTGTTTAACGTCGATTCTTTTTTTTTTTTTTTTAACGTTTATTTATTCACAATTTCTTTAATATTAATTAATAGCCTAAATAAACTTAAAGACTAGACATTTTTAAATTTTGCCAAAGTAAAAGACCATTATGGTTCGCATTACATGATATATAATTTGTTTGTTTAATTCAATTTTTATATTTTTTGTGAATTTTTGTATTATTGTTATGTATTAACGTCGATTCCCAACTGCTTCTTATGGCAGTTTCATTCTCCTGGATGTTTGTCAAACCTATGCAAGAGGTATGGAAGTGAAAACAACTCAGGTATTGTTAGTTTTGGGAGATGAACAGAGAACCCGGGCTAAGTAGTTCAACACACAAGGTCACTGCACCCGCTGCTCAGGTATGATATCGAACAAAAAATTGCTAACGTCCCGAGTTGAGTAATAGTTGTGGAAAATTGCCTCCAATGAAACTTCCGTGCTCGCAGGGGTCAGTTAAACATAATCTTCAATTTTTTAATTAAACATGTGAATATACTCAGCAATCATTCCAGTCCGATATCGCATGTATGTCCACTATGTCCACTGATATAAAACCCTGTTCAACCTAATTGCGTTTCAGGTTCCAAAAGTCGCGTTATTTATAATCTTTTCAAAGAAATGAAATAAATATAATAATTTTAAGATCTTTTGAAATTTTTATTGTATTAATTTCATTCACAACACCTACTAAAGAAGTGCTCATTAGTTCTTAAACATTTTATTATTACTTCTTGAGATTTTCTTAAGTTCTACCAGAAACGCTCTTTTCTTATACAAAAAATACGATTTTTTGGCGCAATATGCTCGTTAGTTCCCAGGGCCGAGCTTTCTCACAACCACTCATGTGTGTGTGTGTACTTCTGCACGATGGCGGGACCTCCTGTTTTATGCAGACTCCGAACGGCGAACCTGAGAAAAGCTTTTCTTGACAATTGATACTACTCGGATAATTTGTAAGATCATCACGAGAGGAGGGCCAGTGAAAATTATTTAGGTGCTGCTATGGCTGACAATAGAACCCATACCATTCTGCGCGGCAGTTCATTACACCAACCATTGCGCCACTGAGCCCGTCCTGGACGCGTAAATAGATATGAAAGAGAATTCTTCACACCTGGACACATATTTGAAAATGCTAAAGACGATACCCTATCAGTTTTTTTTATAAGAGAATTATAATCCTTATTTCGTCTGAGATGTGAAATGTTTGGAAAAGAACTTAAGATCAAGCATACACATTCATTCCTACGAGAATCCCACAATGACGCTTTAATTCAAAATCTAAATTTCATCTACACAAAAAGGTACTAGTCTGCTGATTGATAAATCCTTTATCAACTCCTGCTAGCACGTAGTACACAAATTTGTTTTCATCCAAAAATGCTCGCCTTAGCAAGCTTGTAATACATATTTTTGCAAAAAAAATCAACGATACGAAAAAATCGATGTCACGTTCCCACAAACATTACAACCAAAAGCAGGTTCTCTACAATGAGACCATATCCACCCTATATTTCTCCCCTATCTCACCGACAGGCTCTTGCAATTTTTTTTTCTGTTGGAATTCTAGCTTAATTTATGTTCACATTATTTTTGTGCTGGTGTTGTTGTTGTATTATTTGACATATTTTTGTGAGCTGGCATTTCTTTTTTTTTCAAATTCTACCCTCGTTGCTGGAGGGCTGCAAACATTTCCCCTGTGTTAGGGTGTAAAATTCACAAGCATTCGCAAATAAAACATTACAGGGTTCACCGGCAAGCGGCAACAGCTAGACACATCCCCCCGCAGTCCGTACGGTTGATTATATTTTTATATCCAATGGAAGGTATCCCCTATCATATCTCCTAGCGTCTTGGCAAACAACCCCTCACTCTATCATCTGCTGTTCGGCTACAACATTGTTTCACTAAGCTTAACGCTTCTATTTCAAAGTCGAAACAACACAAATGCCACCCCGAGCATTATAGGTCAGGGTTGTGGTGGTATCTGAGAGTTGACAGACGCACCGTATTATATCTCATACACGACGGCTACACAATATGATTGTACTTGTGTTAGGTTAAATCTTTTGGATGCCATTAGAAGTCTACAGAGGCTTTCGTTCTCATACTGGGAATGATAGAAAAAAATTGAAAGATTTATCCACAGGTCATGGTAGCTCACCACGAATGTGTTCGTGTTGTCCTTATAATGAATTCCATGTTTGAAAATTCATTTGTTATGACAGTGAGGCATACAAGACAGGATGATAGACAGGTTCATGAATTCCATATGTGTGTACGGAATTATTTCCCTTGGACAGGTGAGTTTGAGGGTTGCCTTTAGTTTGATATTTTGATAGAGACAAATCCTTGGGTAAAATCAGCCATGGGGACTCACTTGGAAATTACTTGTGTTCGATAAGTAGTTATATATTGGGCGTGTGTCTAATTGACGAATGTCTACAAATTGGATTAAAAAGAAAACCTAAAAAAGTCGACCTACTCTGGGTTTTGTGTGTGATGTGGTGTTTTGTTAACCACCCCTAGCTACTGCAATAGATTATATATTGCTTATGTTGGTAGAAGAAATAATCCTTGAACACACATTGGACGTCAGTTGATAAATATCTGCAGCACTATTACTGTTATAATTAGGTATTTTTTTTTACTTGCGTATAATAAATCGCTGAGCATTAAGCTTTAATATTTGATTTCTTGGTCTTAAATTGAGTGGTGGTGTTCAAATTTTGCGAGAGTTTTTTTTAAAACGGTGTAAAATAACCCACATGGAAATAAGCCCCATGGGGCTTGGAATCGGCGTTAAATAGGTACGCTACACAATGTGGTTTTAGGCCCTGTATCATACCGCTAATGCTTGATAGAAGGCATATATTTGGACTTCAACTTTCTCCTTGAAGATAAACACTTTGAATTCATCGTGTCTGAATAACAGAACTTATCTGCCTCTAAAAAAAAAGACCTTTGGTTCAGCACAACGGAGCTAAATACCTTCAATACGTCACTGCCGCGAGTTTTTGGAGTTTAGTATGGCAAATTTTTCTCCATAGACCTAAATTAGTCTTAAACCAGTCCTGACTAAACCTCAATGGACTTATGTTTACGCCAATAAACCGACTTCACTGTCGGATTAAGGAGTATAGCTGCCGAGTCGCCATGAAACAATATACTGTTCGATGACATGATTGCACCGACATTGACATTGACATTACGGTAATTCGCACATGAATGCATCGAACTACAGACACATAACAGCACTGGAGACTGAGGCCATCGGCTGGGACAGATGAAGACATTAATACAACAGAGAGAGACAGATAGACACATAGAAGGAAAGACATATAACATAAACCTAAGTGGCACAGAGGAGGAGACATAGATTTATATTGTCTCATATTATCGCACAGGTGGCCTCAGATAAGCTGGCAATTTTCGTAGAAAACAAATGCTGCCGAAGCTGGGGCTTGAACCCGCAGCGTTTGGCTTAGCAGTCAACTACGCATTCCTCTGAGCCATGGCCACCTGCTGATTGCACCGAATGCGATATTTTTTTTAAGAAATTAATTTCCAAATTGTGTACGTTTTTGTACTAATTTGACTAGTGCGAACACGTACGGACAAATACAAATAATCCCGACCTTCCAAGCATTAAAAGACCGCGCACACTGTATGCAGAAAAACTTTAAATATTTTTAAAGTCCGTTCACTGATACGCCAATTTTTCAGAAAACATTTTTTTTTTGACAAATGGCAATGAACAAGATATTTAGGCAAACCTGATATATCTTTATTTTATCAATATAGATTTTTGTAAGCCTCGCCCACTTTTTATGGGCGTTTTGTTAAAAACAAAATGTTTAGCAAATATTTAATAAAGGTCGAAAAAGTTTGGAAGCAAAAACTTCGGAGATAATGTAAGATGCATTTTGTCCATCTATCATTTTAACCCACACCCACTTTTTCGGGGCATTAGCATACTTTTTTGTCGAACCATTACAGATTTTGGTAAACTGGCTGAACAATGTGTTGTGACAATTCTATTTTGGCGATATCAATTAAAAGGATGGGATGGGATAGGGTATTTAACGATCCACCTAGTACATTGTTGCCTTCTCATAAGTTTTTTATTTAATGGTTCCACTAAATATAAATATTATTTTGAGACTCTTTGTAGTAATATTAGTCCACATAGCTCACCATATTAATATCGTCTGTTTAAAGCAACAGCTTCCGAGCGTCAAAAAATCCTAACATCCACTTTGTTCTTTCCGGTAGGCTTCCTCATAAAATGAAGTGTGACTGTCCTAATGGTTAAGCCATATCTTAGTTTTTCTTTCATCCTTGGGAAATGTCCGGATCCTGTCATGACTATTTGTTATCCTTTTGAACAGTATCGTTTCGTTATCCATGTTTTTTGGCAGGTCGAAGTCATATATAAATCTTATAAAATGTATCTACATGCGTATGTAGGTATTAGGTATAGGTACACAAGCACGCTATAAATTAAACTGTTCGCTTTGATAACCCTGCGTAGCTTCTGTCGGTCGGTTAATTGAAAACAAATATATTATTCTAAAAAAAAATCATTTAGTCGTGTACTCTCTGAATTTAAATCAGTTTCAGAATCGAAATCAAAAAAACAAAACGTATTCCAAACCACAAAAACAATAAGCTACCACATACCTAAAGCTGCATATGAATGAATGTAACATGCTCAACTTTCGGCGTTGATAACCAAATGTGGAACAATTATCATTCGTATGGGAAATGGACAAAAAATAAAATAAAACATTTGATTGATCTTGACCTTGGTTACCAGGCTTGTCACATCATGTACTTTTTTTATTAAATAGATTTTCTTCGAGTTGAGATTTTTTTCGTTTGTTAATGCATTATGAAATAATAAAGTTTATTGTTTTTGTTTATATCACTAAAAGCAGTTTCATGAGAGTCTTAAATATGAGTACCGCTTTGCAACAAGATCTTTCATCCATTGTCGAATACTTAAGTTCACAGCTGGCGAACTTTCTCAATTTGATATTTTAACTGATGACGTTAATTCACAAATGCTTCACGTGGTCGCTGTTTTTACTTCAAGTCAATTTGCGAATTTGTGCTGACATTCATTTTTATGTCTTGCAGGCAAAGTTAAACGGCCCGTCACAACCCTAATAAACTTACAACAGTAAACTTTTAACATATACAATATCGTAAATTTTGAATTTTGTAAGTAAGAGGTGGTCCATAATGCATGATGCTAATTGTGAGTCACACCTTGACGTCAAGTGTTTTGCCCAGCTTAATTTGACATTTCTTTGTTTCAGTGTTTGACAAATTCAACCATGGCAAGGTACACAATTGAGCAGTGAATTAAGATTGCTGAAGCTTTTTACGCAAATGGGCGTTAAAGTCAAAATGCATTTTGTGCACTTCGTGATTTTCTTTGGTCAACATAATCGATCAAATGTGTCCACAATCGGGAGAATTGTGCGAAAATTTCAGAACATCGGGTCTTTAGGAAATGTGGAAACACCTGTGCATGCTCGCCCAGTTCGTTCTGCGGAAAACTTTGCTGTTGTTCGCGATAGTGTGACAGAAGAGCCGTCAACCTCGACTCTTCATCGTGCACAACAATTGAACATCACTGATGCGAATTTTTAATAAAGATTTGAATTAACACGCTTATAAGGTTCAATTGACTCAACAGCTAAAGCCTACTGACCATCTCAAGCATCGTCAATACGCCTAATGGTTGGTTGAACAGAAAGAAATGTATTGTGACTTTACAAAGAAAATCATATTCAGCGACGGGGCTTTACAAAGTGGATTCGTTGCAAGCAGAATTGCCGCATTTGAGCAAACGAGAATCCATGAGTGATTGTTGAAAATCCGACGCATCCACAAAAAGTGACTTATAGGCTGGCGGCGAGTAAGCGCGAGTATCTATCGGTGAGTGGCAGTATTGTTGAGGAAAGTGTCACCCATTTTGAGTCATAACCACGCTGTGAGTCAAATTTACGCATGATTATAGGTAAATTTAGTCGGAAATGCATAAACAACTATACACCCGGGTTATACCTTGCAATAGATGAGCGAGTAGTTGGCTTAAGAGGACGTTGCCCTTATAAGTTTTATAAACCTTAGAAGCCAAGCAAATATAGCCTCAAATATACGTTTTATATTTTAACCGCATTATTATTGCAAAATATGAATAACTCTCCAGGGTTTTAAAGTTTATTAGTTTATGGAAAACTTTTTTATGTCTTTTGTTATAATAACTTATATGTGATTTTGTCTAATATATTCATTTATATGTAAATTTGTTTGATCTCTTATAAATTGTGGTAGCTTATCAGATAGATAAAGCCCCTCGTAGATAACTTAGTTGTTAGTTCTTAACAAACTGGCTCTTGGTATATCGAAGTTTCTTCTATTCCTCAATATTCTTTGAGTCAATTACACTTTATGCAAACACAAAGGAAAATTCTCTTTCAAAATCCTCCGCAAGGTAGTTCCACTGACGCAAAAATACTATAAAAGAATGTCATGACAATGTTACTCATGATACACTGGATGTTTGTTAGACTTTCGCAAGTAGTAAGTATTTAACAAATTGAGGTGATGTCACTTTCGGGATTTAAACCAGGACCCCAGCGACCATCAGCAAATTCTGGATACAGTTGTGCAGCCTAACACCAAAAAAACACACGATCCAACGGTCATCTAAACGTTTCCAAATATGTACCGGCTTTCAAGAGTGAGACGCGCTATCTTGCGATTTCTTCAATCGCCTGCTGGAACGGAAAGTAGGAAGCCTAGTATTGTTCATGCATATTGTTGAACACAATGAAGTAAAATGTCTGGATAATGCGTAAACCTTTGGAGCTCTATTTCCACACTCGTTCATAGCAAATTGTTTCCAATATCAAAAAAGGGTTCTTTTTCATAAAGTCCTCATCTGCCTTGTATCTTTGGATAAAAATAGTTAAATAGATTCATGCATCAATGTATGCCAGTAACGCATGAGCGAGCACTTAAATTGTGTGAATTGTGCATTTTTTTAACCCTGCAAAGATGATCTGCATCAATTTAACTTATCCAACATATTAACTCTCTTTATATATTCCGAATAATACCTACATTGCGCGTTCGTAACATTCTGGTAAGCGCGAGTATCTATCGGTGAGTAGGCGTATTGTTGAGGAAGGTGTCACTCATTTTGAGTTATAACCACGATGTGAGTCAAATTTACGCATGATTATGGGTAAATTTTTGTCGGAAATGCATAAATAACTATACACCCGGATTATACCTTACAATAGATGAGCAAGTAGTTGGCTTAAGAGGACGTTGCCTTATAAGTTTTATAAACCTTAGAAGCCAAGCAAATATGGCCTCAAATATACGTTTTATCTTTTAACCGCATTATTATCTTTAGTGTATTGCAAAATATGAATAACTCTCCAGGGTTTTAAAGTTTATTAGTTTATGAAAAACTTTTTTATATCTCTTACTATAATAACTTATATGTGTTTTTGTCTAATATATTCATTTAGATGTATATTTGTTTGATTTCTTATAAATTGTGGAAGCTAATCAGATAGATAAAGCCGCTCGTGGATAATTTGGTTGTAAGTTTTAACAAACTGGCTCTTATAATATAAACTGTTTGTTCTATTCCTCAATATTCTTTGAGTTAATTACACTTTATACAAAAAAAAAGAAAAATTCTCCTTCAAAATCCTCCGCAAGTTATTTCAAAAGAAGGGGACCTCCTGTTTAACGTCGAATCCGAATGTTACTCATGCCACCTGGATGTTTGTAAGACTTTCCCAAGAGGTGAAGCATTAAACAAAATAAGGTGATGTCACTTTTGGGACTTAAACCAGGACCCCAGGGACCATCAACAAATTCTGGATACAGTTGTGCCGCCTAACACCGAAAAACACAAGATATAACGTTCAATTTGCAAATCGGTCATCTAAACTTTTCCAAATATGTACTGTTTTTCAAGAGTGAGACGCGCTATTTTGCGATTTCTTCAATCGCCTGCTGGAACGGAAAGTAGGAAACCTAGTATTGTTCATGCATATTGTTGAACACCATGAAGAAAAATGCCTGGATAATGCGTTAACCTTTGGAGCTCTATTTCCACACTCTTTCATAGCAAATTGTGTCCAAAGCTTTGGTATGTGTATGACTATCAATATCCAAAGAGATTTCTTTTTCAGAAAGTCCTCATCTGCCTTGTATCTTTGGATAAAAATAGTTAAATAGGTTCATGCATCAATTCGTGCCAATAACGCATGCGCGAGCACTTGAATTGTGTGACGTAAGGTAATGAAAAAAATCATTAAAAATATCTTAACAATTCCACTTCACATCTTTCCTTAATGATAAAGCCATTAAAATAAAGCTACCAAGGTAACGTGAATTGTGAAGAAACTGCACTCCACTACTCCCATTAATTACTTGAAAACGTTTTCTCTTCAGCGGAATTTGCTCAAATGCATAAATTACTTTTTCTTTAGTAAATGTATTAATGTACCTTGCTGGTTTGTGTGTCTATCGTCGTTTTGTGAAACCTTTTAATTAAATTCACCCAAATCTATGTAATTTGTCGCTTTTTCAGAATTTGTAACGTCCTTCTGTTGAAGTCCTAACATATGCTAAGGCCTCCCACGTATGTTTTCCTGTTTGCCCATAATAATTTGCATCCCCCAAACCGTGGGCAATGCCTTGACAAATGATTCTGTGCGAGTGTATACTTTTGACGAAACCTTACATGACCTTGCATATGTAGAAGTTTAACATGGAATGGGTCGATTGACTGGTCCATGTGTTATTTATAAAACATTAATATATCCTGCCTTTCCTGTTGACAGCGCAAACAGATGCAGACACAGATTAAGATACCGCACACATTTGTGGGTTGGTATGTATGTGTAGGATTAAATCTATTTCAAAACCCATCAACGAAAAGCAATTTGTAACGCTTTACACTTGACCTAGATTCGTGAAAATGTTGGAAATATAGCTAGCGTTTCAAAAATGTATTGAAGTTCCGTGTGGGATTATTTTTTTGAAGTTACCGTAACGCTTCCAACTACCATATGGTTGTCGTTCGGTACACTTAGACGCGGTGAATTTAATGAACTTCTCTAATGGCCAAGATACTAAGCGAATAAGGTTCTACCCTCCAAGGACTACGTGCAATAAATGACTCCCATGGAGGTACGTGAACGACGTAATGTTGCTCGATGAGAGAAATTCCTGTAGATGGAGTTTTTATCCTCTATTTTCCACACAAATTACTTCAAAAGTTTTCTAAAAATCCGGTCGTATTTTATGTGTTTATGTGAATTTTTGTTGGAAATCCATGCAGATTATGAACCCCGCTAAGAATTGCAAAATTGTCAAGCTTTGTGTATCGCATATGAAGGGTGAAATTTATATACAGGTATCTAAGTTATTCAAAGTTTTCATAATGAATATCGGCTAGGTTTGATTTTTTTTTTAATTTTCTAGGGTGAGATGATGCTTGCTGATGTTTATTGAATCTGGTTTTGAAATATTGTAGAATATATGCTTTTGGGGAAATATATCTTCCAAAAGATCGTTTCACAGTAACAAAAATCAGATCAAAAGTCTTAACCAGAAAGTCCAAATCTCTTCTAAATACCTTACCTAGTCCTACTTTACTCGTAGAAACTATAAAGTAGATTGGAACGAAAAATTTTTCGTCGAAATATCGGTCTTTTATTCTAGGAAGGCGAATTGAGGAAAAGAAACACGCTGTACACGGTGCAAGCTGTACCAAGATGTGGAAAAAATAAATAATAAAAAAAATAATCCCAACCTTTAGGTTTGTGACGGGCTCAGTGGAGCGGTGCGTGGTTAGTGCTTTCAACTACCGTGCAGCAAGTCTAGATTCGACTCCCAGACACAGCAGCACCTGATTGATTTTTAATGGCCCACCTCTCGCGATGACCTGATATTCGCCAGAACCCCTTTGGAACTAGAGGTCGCGATTGACTCGTTTATCGATACCTTTCAAAAAGCAGCATGGAGATATACTACTCAACACAGCAAAATATTGAGCTAAAGTAATATCAAGCACCTTCGGTAAATAAAATATTTAGTTAGAAAAATAGAAAAGACTGTAAAAGATGGCACCATAAAACGTATTTAATTTGGTAGAGCTACTTGCTATCAAATTCGATTAAAAGATTACCTGGAGCCTAACAGCTGCGAAAGAATTCAATTATTCGCTGTGAAAGTCAACTAAAATCGTAAAGCGGCCAAAAAACTCTGAGCCAGATGTAACTGCGTCATAACATTTGATCGTTTACAAAAATAAAAAAGTATCAATAATTTTGACGCGCTGTCACTGTATATTTGGATCGTATCCGCTATAAAATTCTTAAGACTTCATTTATAGCCTGAGAAAAAAAAAAACAGTTATATTGGAAAATTCAACATTTATTCGTGTTTAACTTTGGTTCATCTTACTTTTGGGTTTAAATGATTGTTGAAGATTTTTTTAAATGTAAGCAACCTCTAACTTCATACAACTTTAAGAGTATCCGTTTAAAGACTCACATAATCTGAACCATAAAACCTTTGTTTGTGGGAGAAAAATAAAAATATATTACCGGATTACAAGAGGCAACAAGGAGATTTAATATACTACAAGGCCGGGACATTTGAGTAAGGAAACAAAGGAGCGTACAACGATGCATATTTTTCATGGAATTTGCACTTATATGCCCCTCAGGTAATATGCACAAAAGTGAGCCAGAAAAATGCTATCATGCATATAAATGCCATTGCTGAGATGAATTTTGATTTACAAAGTTTAGATGCTTACAATGAATAACTGCAAGGGTGCAAGATAAAAGACTGGACGCAAAAATGCAAATTTGCGTGCGTTTAGATATGAATATTCATAGAACCTCATAACAAATTGTTTAAAGTTCCATGGAATGCTTGACAAGTAGGTGTAGGTGATTGATAAAATCATTTTTATGCATTTTCTTTTTATTGAAAACATTCTTAGATACATGCATAGTTGGGGGACTAGTCTAATATTGTATATTGGGTTATGTTTAACAGGGCTCTGGCGTAAGCGGTTAGGTTGGGTTTGATCTTTCAAAAATTGAAAAGATCCAGTCACACAGATCAATGAAGATCCGTGAAACGCCTGATCAGATCATAACCTGTATTTTCAGAGCCACACAGAGGATAACTAAGCTAAACACTCCATCACAGACGTGCCGAAGAGTTCTTTAATGTCTTAAATCGTAAAATGTTGTGACTTGAGCGGTTATATAAAAATGCTGTAGTGTTCTCGTGCAGCTCTTCGTCGGATGGTTTCTCAGATTTGTCTGAAGGGTCAGATATTCCAGGCGTGATAGTTAATTGTACTAACCATTGATTGACTGCATCACAAGAAACTTTTTCTACTTTGTAAGATAATTACTATAAAAGTGCAGTGGCTAAGTCCGTTGAACATGGGTTACACGGCAAGAGCGTTGGCCTGGATAAATAGTCTCATCTTTGGTGCGTTATACCGTATTATGAGAGTGCGGCTCCATTCCGACCGAAGTTTTTCTATATTTGAACAGTCGAGGTTTGGAAAGATCGGCGGTTCCGCTAATCTTGGACTTATACAGAAGAGCTGTGGATAGGCGGCGTTAAAAAAAGCCCGTTGATTTGCTAATCTCGGGGTCCCTGGTTCAAATGCCGAAACTAACCAAACATATGTTCTTTTTCGCTGCACGACACCGCCCGAACAATATCCACAAGTTAAAGACTGTCATGAGAAGCTTCTCAAATTTGCCTTTTAACTGAAGGTCCCATTATGTGTGTCAAAACTAATAACTCTTAACACACAAATAAGCTGAGAAGCTAAGTTTGAATAGGCCGGTAATGACAGATTATGGCTATAGTTTCACGGTTATAATACATATTTGGCATACGCTTCGCATTAACTGGACCAAGTACCCTTTTCCCAAAACGCTTTTGATAGCACAAAATTGGAATTTTACACTCTTGTCAATAATTTTATGGATGGGCGCCATGACTAGCAACTATTCCTACACAGCTCTGTGCATGAAGGGTTTTTTATGTGCTATGGAAGAATAAAGATGTTTTGAAATATTTTTGGAATCTTCCTCCCTAATTGATGCTTTTAACGCATAGTGTTCTTATTTGATATTGTATACAGTGCGCCATCTTGTATCTCTATGTAAATACATATTGAAAACGGGTGATATCTTAAGAGTTAAGTTTTTCAGATTGGCAGCATTGGTTAGTAAAAGCGTCCAAACGTCATCTGTCAAAGTGAAAAGTTTTCAGTATACTCTGCCATTTAATCATGGAAAGAAACGATTGCAAATGAGATGAGATCCAATTGCGAATCAACAATTAGTGCTGTTGTCACCGAATTTACTTTGTCCGACATTAAACCATCGACACGCATGCGACAGTGCGTACCGAAGAGAATATTGCAGTCGAAGCATCCATTGTTAATGAAGATCGTGAAATGTCAACTCGTCGCTGTTCTCAGCAATTGGGCATATGTAACTCAACCACATGATAATTTTTAGGTGTCGATTTGGGTTTGAAAGCCTATAAAATTCAAATTGTGCAAAGATTGAAGCCGAATGTCCTACCACAACTTCCAAATTATGGTGAACGGGCCTTGGAACAGCTCCATGAAAATCCCCTGTTTTATCGAAAAATAGTGTTCAGCGATGAGGCTCATTTCTGGTTCAAAGGATACGTAAATAAGCAAAACTGTCGCATCTGGAGTGATGAACAGCCACACGCCATACAAGAATTACCGATGCATCCCGAAAAACGACAATTTGGTGTGTTTTATGGGCTGGTGGCATCATTGGTCCTTTTTTCTTCAAAGACGACCGTGGAAGAAACGTTACCGTCAACGGCAAACGATATCGAGCCAGGATACGCCACTTCTTTTTGCCCCAGTTGACTGAGTTGAACTTGGTTGACATCTGGTTTCATAAAGACGGTGCCACACAACTCGTGAACCAATGGAAATGTTTAAGGATGCTTGCGTAAGCAGCTTATCTCTCGAAATGGCCCGAAATTCGTGTGGGGTTATGTAAAATAGTCAGTCTATGTGGACAAGCCGAATACGATTGAAGCCTCACAGGATAACATAGCACTCGTAATTCGTGGAACACAGGCCGAAATGCTCGAAAAAGTGACGCAAAATTGGACCTTCAGAATGGACCATTTGAATCGGAGCCGCGGACAACATTTACATGAAGTTGTCCTTAAAACATAAATGGTGAAGGCCTAGTTATCGATTACAAAACAATTTGTGTATATTTATTGCAAATTTGAGTGTTTTATTCGATTTAAAAAAAAAAGTACGATTAAAAAATGTTACATATGTGATATTATTTTTTTAATTTTGTGCATTATAATTAATTTGGACTAGCTTTCGAATACAACATGAATCTTTTCACCAAAGTAAGAAGTTTCCTTTTGTTGTGTTTTCCATAAACTTTTCTACCATCTCGGGCGGTGACTTTGGCACGAATGTTTGCCTTGATCTCGTCAATGGTCTGAGACTTGTCATACAATTTCCTGTTAAAATAGTACCACGAAAAGAAGTCCGGAAACCATATCCAGGTCAGTCAATCAATGTGTATATTTTTTGACAACATCCATTTTTGCAGATACTGCTTTTGATTTGCAGCATTATGGCATGTGTGCACAGTCTTGTTGAAACCAGTAAGCGTTCAGACCTTCTTCACGCGTTTGTGGGCTGACAAAATGAGCCGCCTTCCATCTATACTGATTCCATTTTATGTTCTGACTTCTCTGAAGAAAAATGTTACTTTTTTTTCATTCAATATTGTTTCACATTTCCATAAATGCGTCAATCTTTTTAACGACGCCAAAGAGTAAGAAATAAGCTTCGTCGGTCATCAAAATTTGCTGCATAAAAGTAGGTTCATGTCAACCATTCCAGTCGAGCGACTGTTTGCCTGTTAGAGTCAATTGCACTTTATACGAAAAAAAAAGTACATCATCCTTCAACACTAAACGACGAATAGTGTTTATTTTCTGCAGAGTTAACACAACTGAACGACCGTTTTCGCAGCGTTGATTCGGTGTGAAGCCATTTATTGTTAATTGTACTAAATTGATGTTTCAAAAACTAACCTACTCAAGTCAATCAGTTGGTAAAACTATTAAATACCGTCTACTTTAAAACTCCCAAACGGAAACACTTTCTTTTCAGATCTGTCCACGAAAATTTCTGCCCTACCAACACTCATCGGAACCCAACCTGCCCACGCACGATCTCAATCCTGCATGTTGCGAAAAACTCCCAAACGGAAACACTTTCTTTTCAGATCTGTCCACGAAAATTTCTTCCCTACCAACACTCATCGGAACCCAACCTGCCCACGCACGATCTCAATCCTGCATGTTGCGAAATAATTTTGCATTTCAATTTTTGTTTTTTGTTATCAGGGTTCATTCGTTTTTTATTGTTGGTACGGTTAAGGCACTCAACAAATTGAAAGTTTATGAATAAGGCTGTAAGTTAGCCCATATTTTGTCTGGTCAATAAATATCTATAAAGGACAAAAGAATTATGTACGTTGGTGTTCCCTGGTTTTCACAATTTTGACACCTACCAGCACAGAATTAAGTGTTATTTGATAAATTATTTTCATAACCACTTTTGAAATGTCAGTGCCTCAGCATGCTTTTTGGTTGACTTCATTGGCCGTTTAATTATGGCACAGTCCACTTTCGCTTTTTGAACCCTCATCACCATTCTCTACTGACGCTATCAGCGCCTTTATTTGGGGTAGTGTCCTGCTTTTATTTTTAGACATACTTTCAGGTCTAGGTACATTCACTCTGTGTGTCCATTCTACATACGAAAACATATAAAGATACAATTTATTCATGATATTGGCCGATGGGTGTTCTTTTTTTTTGCCTTGAGTGCACCTGCACTCGCCATGTTGCAAAACCTAGCGTGGATATTTGCCAATCAGACAAAGTGTCGTCAGAACTGTGTACTTTTCGTTTTTCATTTTCGTTTTCAGTACCGTGGGAATAGCGAACATGCAGAGTTGCTGAGTACTATGTATATTCTGCTTTACGAAGTGTATGTGTAGATCTGTAGATACATGTATTTAAGGCTAGTGTTAGGTTATGCAAATTTATACCCTCAGACTTGTTAGTTCGTGCTAAAAACTGAAAGGATATCGACCCGCTGGTTTGTGGTGGTGTCCTCTACAAAAAGGGAACGAATAAAATTCGCATCGTTTGCGCTTTTTCAAGTCGTACATTACGTTTCGCTACATGCCATCCCGGACACGTCAGCATGGAAATTCAGTTTCACTTTGCGGTCTGGACGTAATTAAAGGGTGTGTTTTCCATTGCGGAAGTTGCCGTGGCTATGCATGTACCAGGTATTTCTCACAATTGTTCGATGTAGGTCACGTCTGGGTGAGTTCTCACCTTTAAATTGCTTTGCAAATTTGATTGGATGCGAGAAAAAAATTCATAGAACCATATGTCCTGTTTCATTTAGGTCTTGATGGTACTTATGTTTGTATTGACGTCGTTTGTGGAAAACTTAACTACTGACGAAAATGATGTCGCTTTGTTCATAAATGGCTAGTGAGTGTTATTATATTGATAAAACTTTACTTCAACGACAGTCATTAAATATAAGCACCATATTTTTGGTAATCAACAGTAGAGCGGCACAATGCACGTACTAGCAATCATGATCTTAATGATCACCGAAGGTGCTTCCAAATATGATAACAATTCTGTTTGATCATTGGTGGCCTTCAACTTAAATTTCGTTCTCAACTCATAGTATTTCTTTATGTACAGGGTGGGGAAAAATACCGTTCTGATTAACAACTGAAAAACTTTTAAGATTTTGAGAACCGAACTGTCCCGCCCTAAATTGCATTGGGAATTTTCTGACCACTTATGCCTTAAAATCAAAATATAAAACAAATCCAATTTATAACCGCAACTATTAGACCAGAAGTTAAGTTGTAAAGCTATGATCCAACAATTCTGATCTTAAGCCCGCCAAAATAGGTGTTGTGATAGTACAGGAGGCTTTAAATGTTCTTGGTCGATTTCGTAAGACCGCCATTTTGCTTTGGATCTGACATTCTGGTCATAAGACGGCTGATGTGGAAGTTGAAGTAGTACAGTAGTTTTTTGTTTCAGGTAGATTTGTCAGATCACCACGAGAGGAGGGCCAGTGAAAAATCATTTAGGTATTGCTACGGCAATATTCGTACGAAGTTCATCAATCGTCGCTGGCTTGTTGGCATAGACCATAGACTTGACGTAGCCCCACAGGAAATAGCCCAACGGCGTCAAACCGCACGACCGAGGCCGCCAAGCGACTGGACCATTTCGCGAGATAACACGTTCTTCAAACTTGGTTTCCAATAAATTGATTGTGGCATTCGCTGTGTGGCTTGTGGCGCCGTCTTGTTGTAACCACATGTTCTCCAAGTCCATATCATCCAATTGGGGCCAAACAATATTCGGTTAGCATTGAATGGTAGCGATTCTCATTCACAGTAACGTGCCGGTCTTGATCATTACGGAAGAAGTACGGCCCAATGACGCCGCCGGACAATAAACAACACCAAACCGTAATTTTTTCGGGATGTAATGATGACTCATGGAGTACGTGTGGATTGCTGCCTGTACAATACCGCATATTTTGTTTATTGACGAAGCTATTCAGCCAGAAATGAGCCTCATCGCAAAAGATGATTTTTCGATGAAAATCCGAATCATTTTCAAGTTGTTGCTCAGCCCAATTCACGAACATACGACGCTTCTGGTGGTCAAGCGGCTTCAGTTCTTGCGTCAATTTAATCTCGTAAGGATGTAGGCCAAGATCTTTTCGCAAAATTCGCCACAACGACGTCACAGAGATGCCCAACACTTGAGAACGACGTGTGAGAGACACATTTGGGCTTTCTTCAACTGCGGCAGCAATATTCTAGACACTACGGGCACTTCTTTGTCTCACTGGCACGGTAACATTTTGTACTGTGCCTGTGGATTCAAATTTTTCCACTAGACGCTCAATTGTTGATCTGCTAGGAGGATTACGATGACCATAAATTGGCCGTAGCGCTCTTAACGTTGAGGCCACCACTGACTTTCGGTTGTAAATTTTAATAATTTCGACTCGTTGTTGGATCGTATATCTTTCCATCAAGAAGAGAAAGAGAAAAAGAAATGGCAAACCTTACTGAAGAGAAATGTCAAAAGAGCGGCAAGAAATATGGCGTCGTTTGCTGTCCCTGTCGCTCAACTTTTGTAGCGTCCCTGTTGAGAAACCTGATATTATCGACAATCATTGCCGATGTTGTGGATTGTCGCAATGTTTTGCTTGATGTCTACGTAGCCCAATTATGTAGCCTATACCGTAGCCTAATAGAAGTTAGTTCTGTTCAATATAACGCGGACTGATTCTCAGTGTCCTTTTGTCCAGCCCACTCCATCGTATTTCCTGGATGACAGCTTTGTAGCAGTTCAGGGTTTCCACTTGTTGATCTGCTGCACCTTTTCTATTTAATTTGATCTCAGATACGAACGAGAGCTGCAGAAACGAACGAGTAATCTTTTTTTTTGTAAAGCGTGGCCATCAATAATAAAATTATAAATTTCGAAGGCTATTGGCACACGGGTTTCCATAAGTGAGTTGTTAACTCTGCGCCAAGGCTCGTGTTTTGACCTGGGAACCAGCCGGTTTTTCTATTTGTTTATTTTGTGGTCAACAATTGGAATTATAAGTTGAACAAGTCAATTTTTTCGAAATTGCACCAGATCAGTATCCACAGAGAGGTAAGATAAACGTAATTCAAAAAGTATGACAATTAAAAATCGGAAAGGTAGTGTTTTTCCACCCTGTATGTTCTAAAATACGCAATCATTTAATTACAAAGATGTTGTTGTTCAGATTCATAATAACTGAAGTTGTGGTATGAATTTTAATTAGCTATTCGTTAATGCAAACACCTATTTTTATTGCTTTCCTCATTTTCGGTAGATATCTGAATAAAAAATAATTAAGCTCGATAGATTTAGTGAATGGCGTTGCAAAGCAGTTAGCATTTTACAGTCGCTTACGTGAGACACAGTATTTTTTTTTTACTATGTACATTTCTTAATGTTGTTAAATTCAGGACCCGGATCGTATGAATCTTTATACAGTTAGGGCTCTAAATTTATTTATTTCAACAAAAAGTGACATTTCATCTTTCATGAGAATTCGAAGAAACATAAAACAGGAAGCATATGGTTTTCTATAGACCAGCTTGATATGCATAATCAGTCCATGATGAAAAGTCAAGTTATAACCCGTTTGCAGCTGTTCTAAAAACGCATGCTTATTGTGTTTGTAGCTTGACTACAAACTACTACAAAAATACTAATAAACAATCCAAAGGTGAAAGATAGAAGTTACATTGTATTGTGTTTTTAATTGCACGTTGCATAATAAAAATGAAATGGTAAATAAAATTTGTTTTGTTTTTGTCTGTAGTGTGAAGGAAACACACTGTCATGCACCCCTTTTTAAATATAGCCTGACTGATTTGGCTCACATCCTCAAAATGTGGATGGAAGCCTATTTTTGTCACCGACATGACTTAAGAGAGAACGGCTATTCGGATTGAAACGAATGACCACACATAGAAGATGATATTATTAATTGAGAGATTTTAACTACGTTTGGATTCAAATATTAAAGAACCAGAATTATGGTGTTTCACCTTGCAACTTTTAACTTCCAAGTTACAATTTTTACAATTCACTGCTCATTTAATAGCCGCGTGTACCATCTTAATTGTTACTTACTTACCTACTTAAGTGGCGCTATAGTCTGGAATGAACCTGGGCCTTAACACACATGCCTCTCCAATTAGTCCGGTCCTTAGCTAACTGCTTCCAGTTGTGCTCTCCAAGTTGGTTGAGGTTGGTTTCTACTTGTGCGCGCCACTTAAGACGTGGTCTTCCTCTACTGCGTCCGATATCTGGCTAGGAATGGAAGACTCTGCGAGCCGGAGTATTGGTGTCCATTCGTTCTAAATGCCAACCATCTTTAACGTCCAATTCGGAGTTTTTTGACCAGGGGCATGTCGTTGTACAGCTCGTATAGTTCTTGGTTGAATCTTCGACTCCATAGCCCTTCAACGCAAAGGCGACCGAAGATTTTTCGAAGAATTTTCCTCTCGAAACGACCAAGGATTTCTTCATCCGCTTTTGAGACGGTCCATGCTTCAGCGCCCTACAGCAGGACTGGGATGATTAGGGTCTTATATAGGATCTCTCGTTAGTAGTTCGAGTGAAGGCTTTACTACTGAATTGCCTTCTTATAGCTTGAAGAAACAGCGGTTGGCAAGAGTAATTTTTCGTTTAATTTCTGTCGAGATGTTGTTGTCAGAGTAATAGCGGAGCCGAGATAGTCAAAGTCTCGTACTACCTCAAAGTTATACAAGGTGGGCCAAAAGAGATCACCCTATTGGAAGATGCTCTTATTTTTGCAAATGGCCCCAAATGTCAAATCTGTTTTGAGATTTGTGGTCCAGGCACATGAAGAATACAAGACAACAAGCCATGGGGCGATACACTCCCCAAGAACGCGGAATAATCGAAGTGGACGATTTTTCCCGATGTGGCTCATTTCCACATCAGCAAAAGTATCGCTTCTGGGGCACCGACAATCAACGAGTAATGCACGAGGAGCCATTACACCCGCTCAAAGTTACTGCATGGTACGCTGCTCTCGCTGGAAGAGTCATCTTCTCATTTTTTTTTCGAGAACGCCGCTGGTCCAACGACAACAGTGGACGGTGCGCGCTATAGAGCCATGTAAACAGATTTTTTTTTGCCGCAAGTGGACGAATTAAGACTGGAGGACATAAGGTTCCAACAGGACGGCGCAACGGCACACACTGTGCGAGCCACAGCCGATATTCTGAAGGCCAAGCAACATCGGATGACCACCTTGTATATGTCAATGGTGACGCTCTGTCAGAATTGTCGATGTTATGTGTTCTTTCGTGTTGACTGCATATACTTAATCTTGCCCTCTTTTACTGCCAAGCCCATTTTTGCAGCTTCCTTCTCTAGAATTGCAAACGTAGCTATGACATCACGTTGAGTCCTACCAACGTTATCAATATCGTCGGCGTATGCTAATAGTTGATTTTTGGAAAATTGTGCAACTGGTGTTGGCTCGTGAGTTTTACACAATCCTCTGAAGAATCAAATTGAAGAAGTCACATGATAGCGCGTCGCCTTGCCTAAATCCTCTTTTGGTATCGAATGTGTCGGTGAGGTCGTTTCCGACCCTGATGGAGCAGCGAGAATTCTCCATCGTCATCCTACACAAACGATTGAGTTTCGGCGGTATACTAAAACTAGACATGGCTCTGTATAGTTCTTCTCTATAAATGCTATCGTATGCGGCTTTGAAATCGATGCATAGGTGGTGACTATCGATTTGGACATCTTGGGTTTTTTCCAGGATCTGCCGAAGTGTGAAAATTTGATCGGTTGTGGACTTTTCTGGACTAAAAACACACTGATAAGGGCCGAGCAAGCTGTTGGTTTCTCAGGCGTTCACATATGACGGCGAATCTTGTAGACGATGTTGAGGAGACTTATGCCTCTGTAGTTGGCGCAGTAAAGAGGGTGTCCTTTTTTGTGGATTGGGCAAACAATGCTGAGGTTCCATTCTTCCGGCATACTTTCTTCCGACCAGATTTGGCTTATGAGTTGGTGGGTGTTACTTACCAAGTCATCTCCGCCGGCTTTTTAAAGCTCGGCGGGAATGCCGTCATTTCCGGCAGCCTTATTAAGCTTCAGTTTAGATATTGCTATCCTCACTTCACTCGGTTTGGGTGGTTGGCAGTTTTCGCTGTCGTTGCCTATATTGAATGGTTCGTTGTGCCTGACAGCGGAATGTTTTTCGTCATTGTCGTTTAACAGTCTGCAGAAGTGGTTCTTCCATATACTCAGCATCGACTGTGTCTCAACTACGATATTTCCTTGTTCATCTCGACAGGATTCTGTTCGAGCCTTGTATCCTTGGCTTTGACGTTTTACACTTTGGTAAAACACCTCTCTATATCCTCGATCGCGCACTTTTCTTGCTCTTTTTCTTCTTTCTGAAAAGCCGGTGCTTTTCCCTTCTTCTCTGCCTATAGAGCTCAACGGCAGCTCTCGTCTTCACCTGCAGCTTAGCCATGTAGGCCTCGTTCTTGGCTGCGAGCATATGTCGGCATTCCTCATCAAACCAGGGGTTTCTTGTTGGTGGGCGCGAGAAACCTACCACATCAGTTGCGGCTGACATAATCGCTTGTTATCATCGTTGCCATTGTCCTTCGACGTTCATGGTATGGTGTTAATAGAGAGGTTAAGGGATACGCGTTGCGCGAAGTTCTTGGCGGTCTCTTGTGATTGAAGTCTTTCGACATTAAATTGTTTCTAGGTTGTTGTGGCGTGGTGGATATCCGCATTCATACCTTGGCTGCAACAAGGTAGTGGTCCGAGTCGATGTTACCTCCTCGGAATGTTCGGACATGCAAAATACTGGACGCGTGCCTCTTGTCTATCGCAATATGATCAGTTTGGCTGACCGTTTGTTGATTTGGAGACCGCCATGTCCCCTCATGGATATCGGGTTGAGGAAACCGTGTGCTGGCTATAATAGTGGCATTTCAGTCCGTAGCGAAGTCAATTAGCCTAAGTACGTTCCCAGACGTATTGTCGTGTAGGCTATGTTTTCCGACAATACGACAATCTTAATTGTTACTTGACAATGAACATAATATGGACATGTACCTCCATCCATTTCACTGCATCATTTTATATCCGCCTTTGCGATACCCCGCGATTTTATTTATATTTCGTATTCTTAATGTGGATGGTTTATTTTAAGATTTTGGTTTGTATGTCCTGGAAATAGAATGGCATATGAAATATGGTTGTTATGGATACACCGGATTTAAAACAAGATGGGCTTAGTGACGCAATGATTAGTACGATGAACTGCAGTTAAGAGGCATGGTTTCGATTTCCATACGTAGCAGCACCTAAATGATTTTTCGCTGGTCTTGTCGTGATGATCTGATAAATCATCCGAGTGATATCAATTGTCAAATAAACCTTTTTTCAATTTAACCTTTCGGATTCGGCATAAAATATGAGGATGCGCCATAGTACATAAAGAACATATCCAAACATGAATGGTTGTGAAAAAGCTAGGCCGTAATAATAGGTAATTATAGGCCAATAATAGTTTTGATTGAATACCGCAAAAACTCGTTCACCGGTGCAGGGCTAATGAAGAGAATTCTCTTTGCTCCATGCAGATCCGCAATGAATTTAAAAAAAGATTAAGTAATGTTGACATACGCCTAGCCCAGCCTTCCATAAATCTGTGCAAATAGAAGCGCACAAAGACGATCTTGCCATTATTGGTCGAGCTCAACAAGAAGAAAATCGACTTCTACAGCTTCAAGCTTATCAGGTAATCCAACAACCTCAGCTTAGCTATTAACTCTGACAAGGAAATCTAGTCAGAAATTAATTGAAGAATAACTCTTACTTTCTTTGAACTAAGAAGGCATTTTAGTATTAAAGCTCGCAATCGAACAACTAGAAGATAAAATACCCTGACAACCCCAGTCATACTTAATGTCGCCGAAGCATGGGTTGTTTTCATAAAAGTCGAAAATTTGCGCTAGCCCAATCGTCTTTCTTCTTTGTTGCATTAATGAACACACTCATTCTGCAGAACGGGTGCAGTCCTGCTTAAGTACAATTTCAAGTAGGCACTGAATGTTCATAAACGTCAGACAAAAACAAGAAATGACCTCGAAAGAAGTTGTACTCAATCTTGTTTGTGAAATGAATTAATAACAATGGAGCAGAATGGATCAACCTTTCTAAAGTTTTTTTTTTCTTTTTCCCAGAATTGAATTCTTTTTCCATCCGGATTATGTTTTGAATTAATTACTTAATTTTCGCCACACTCCACAGTGCTGCTTCTTATTCTCTTAAAGAAAGATAAATGTTATTGTAAACACATAATTTTTTTAAAACTTTTTTTTTGCACTTAAAATTTGCTTTCTGCAGTCAAAAAAATATAGATGCATAATCTGCAAGATGCTTAAGAGACTTGTGACGTTTACGAACATATCTTCTGCACTTCATCTGGGTCTGTTCGATCAAAATTCTGACTTTATGAACACGCCTTACGCAGAACTTTGTTAGGCAGATGTTTGTAAAATCATTAAAAGCGGATGAGGAAAAAAATTCTTCGAAATTTTTTGGTCCCAGGTTATGGAGACGAATATTCATCGAACAATAACTTTGTGAGCTTTGGGGCGGCATGGACTAAACAAAATACTCCGCATTGATTCATCTTTTAAAAAAAATGTAAAAGTATTATCGCAACATGGTCCTATACGATGGAGCTCAGCTTAAGTATTAAGGTCATTGACTTATTTTATATATGTACACTGCTAGTGTCCAATTCCACGCATGTTCCAAAACTACATACACGCCACTGTTTCACTGCGGAAAACTAACAAAGCAAAAAAAATGTTTGCATCATCACATTGCAAAAAAAAAATTGATGTACACGATCACAGAACATTTGTTAGAAATAAATTTACAAAAATTTTTCGGTTTTTGGTCAATAAGTAAAGACATATATATTGTTATTGCAGAATTTATTTGAAATCACTCTTTGTAGTTTTCCAATATTTGTATAGATGACACTACATGTCGCTGTAGAAATGAATTACTTGGCAGGAGATGTCGATCTTTTATTTTGCATGGTACTATGGAAAATTAAGCATGACGGCGGCATGTGTTTCTTTGCTTATCTTTACTAATGGAACAAAGAAGCCTGTGCTGTTTTGGAACATATTTTTTCGCAGAAGCGTATAAAAATGAGATTTTACTAGCAGTCCATATATAACAAGTCAATGATATAGGTGATGCGAAGTCACGTTGCAGACCTAATCTTCGCGGCTACTTACAACAATGGAATATACATGTACGTTTTAATGGCATTCATTATGGTAAGTTTAAGAAAAGGATAGTATCCCATTACCACCGTGACGAGCGAAGAACCGGCTGATCCCCTACGGGTATTCGGTGACAAACAGATGGTCGGCCAATCCTGATATTATTGACTGTTAAAATGTTTTTTGTTACGTTACATTTTCTCTATGGATCCTACCGCCCTAAGCTTATAAAGCGCAACTCGCTCCTCTTAGCTGTACAAAGCGCAGCTCGCTGAATGTAATGCAATACATATAGAACATATCATACGTTATATAATAATTGAACATGGTGAGAGTAGTATAGTGGACAAAGTGTAAACAATAAGAGAAAACACTTAAACCCGAATTAACCTCTACGTTGCATGGATCACTGTCGATGCCGATTGAATGCTTAACACTTTTTGATATCTGGAGCTATAATATGTCACGTAATGGTTTTCCTAATTTATCTGCTTTACGCATATACATAGATATACATAGATATATGTATTTATTTACTATTTCTCATTTTTAAAAAATGCTTACATATCCCTAAGGAATAGGGTCGACACCTACACCACATAATTTTGTGAAGAACCTTCAAGTCCCTAATTTATTTGAAAATGGTTTTAACTTTCAATTTTGTTTTCTATTTCATTACAGATTTCACTTAGGGTATTTCAATTGAAATTATTCGATAACGTCACATCGGTTAAGAGATACACATTGACCGCGTAAAGCTCAATGACAGTTCAGGTGAATTACACCACAGAATTAAGCATCAGCATAAGGCACAACACAACACTCATTGCTCGAAGAAAATTTGAATTTATTTTACATACATATGCCATCCAACTTTTTGTTTAATTCAAATTTATTCGAAATAGTGTTGAGCCGCCATAGATGATCAGCGATTCGTGTTCGGCATGTAAATTCGTTGAAAAAATGCGATAGTACTACCACACACGGGTGTATATTAGAATTTCAAATCGTTAAATGCCAAACTAATTCTATGTGAGATACTCGACGAAAGAACAAATAAAAGGGACACATCAAGAGAAACAAGAAAATACTTAATCGGATAAAAGCCGTGAAGATATGGATGACGGGCGGATTAATCTTCCACTCGTTCGCAAAGACAATACAAACAGTGCAATGATTCTCGCAGCCGGTACGGTCAGTTTCCAAACTACAAGCAATTCGACAACAAACCAACACAGTCCAATGGCTTCCTCGGTGGCAAAGGCTCAGACTGATTTTGTTGGGAATAATTTAAAAAATGGAGCACTGAATCATGGGTGAGTATCTTTAATCTTTTACGCAGTAGATGCCTGAATATAGGCATACTTTGTACGTTTGAATTGTCAGAAATGTTTGAATTCACAAGAAATCGGTCCATATAATAATTTAAATATAGTAGCGTTTATTTTTATGCAAATTTACAAACTCACAATTAATTATCTTTAATTTTGTTATTGTTTTTACTGTCACTTAAAATGTGGTCAGCAAAAAAAGTGTTTCAAGCTACCGGAGATAGACCCAATTTTTGCTATCCAAAAAAATTTTCGATTTTCTTCAAACCTATACCAAAAATTGGTCTTTTATAAACAAAAAAACAAAAGAAGGAAGTTTAATCCCACCAAAGATGTTTAAATAAAGCCCAATGAGGCTTAATTCCGTAAATTTTATAAAATATCATTTGCACTGCACCTAGCTGAAGAAAGTTCAAATTTATTTTCGACTTCTTTAAAACCCCTTCCAAAAAAGTTTTTTTTTTTTAAAACCGACCAAACATAGGCGCGGCTGAAAACTTTCCAGAGAAGGAAAGGTAAGACCGCTTTTTAAAGTTTTTTTTTTATATTTTCAACAAAAACGACGGATTTCTGAAAGTTACAGACCAGTCCTTACTTGTGGTTGACCATGATTTGTGACATCTTCCTCTACTGCACCGACTTTTCTGTTGATCATAATAAATAATATCAGAATTAAGCTAGGAAAAGTTAATGTGTACATATTTAGATCCTACAGTAAGCCGCCATTGGTACAGTTCAGGCGTTTTTCACATCTGGGAAAAAAGAGTCGAAAGACGAAAAAAAGTCCGGGATGAGCTTGAACCTCTAGTTCTGGACTGTTAGTTGGACCATATGGCTTTCCGACGTCCTCCTACTACTACGTCGATTATTTGTTTTATGCAATATTTCGAAGTTATGCTGGGTTAAGTTAATTTTAAGCTCCTACCGTAAGTGCAAATTCTAAGAGCTTAGTGCGTTGGACTATAGCGTAGGGTCCCTGAAATAATTTAACTTACTCCCTGCAAAAGTTTGACAAACATGAAAGACTTTAAAACTACCACCTTTAAAATTAGCAGAAGCCTTAAAAATTGTAAAAATGTACATCAACAGAAATAAACAGAAGCCTCTCAACTTCGCCCTTCGGAATTTTTGTCAAACTGGAAGTTCCACTCTTTGTAACCAAAATATAACATCTAACACGAATCGCTATATATAAATCATCAATGAAACTGGATATGATCAAGAAAGAAAAGCACAGATGGATACGCACAACATGTCTAATATCTAGACAATTGTAACTAGAAACGCTCTCTCTGCTTGATAATGCTAAAGAGATCAAAAATCTGAACCATCATCGGTGTCCTTAAATGAAATCCCTTATGCCTTCATGCAAACTAGGTCTCTTTAGCATTGAGGGAGACGAGGAGAAGCTGTGTATTCTTCACCTTCAGTGCGCTTGTCCAGCTCTTTCAATCAAAAGAAAACTCTACCTAGGAGACTAATTCTTCGACAATCTAGGTGGCCTGGTTAATATAAATGTCTTGCATTTCCTCCACTTCACATTAAGCTCTGAATGGTTAACTTTGGCAAACGAATTTTAGTGAAAGTCGACAGATCCACATGGTACCACAATGGCCCTTTCTTGTTTAAGACATAACTTACCTATCCTGGGACGATAAAACAATTGGAAATGCTTTAAAATAAGTACAAATGGTCTTCAACAATGGCCGCGCCATTGCAAGGGACAAGTAAAAAATTGAAAAACTAATAATAAAACTTCGTTTTAAGCAGATAGCAGAGCATTATCGGGTGAATTGTTTTGAGTTACCCTGAACATTTAAATGCAATTGCCAAATCAGCGCGTTCAATATATTTCTGCTGTGCGTACATAACACAACCTGCGTTTATATGCATTGAATAAAATCAATTTAAACACTCGTACACACAGAGCACAATGTTTCCAAAAGGAAGTTCATAATCGAAAATCTCCCTCTGCCCTTGCACGGACCTCCAACCATTAGGTTATCAAAAATCCACCCACAACAGGAAACTCCTTCCATACAAATACCACCTCCTGTGCCTTCGACCATTCAATAATTGAAAACTAGAACATTTTGAAAAATTAAGTCCCGGATATCAGCTATCTTGAGAGCACCTCGTGAGAATATTCAGTTCACAAAACAAGTGCTTGCAACGGATTATTGAGTATTCCCTTACTTGAGCTATATGCACACCGGCATGGACATTGGAAATCGATCCATTTGCTCTCGATTAAGTATGCAAACTCATTGGAAAACATTGATTGCCTTTTAATCCTTGTAATTTTCAGAAATTTCCGAGAAAGGGATATCGATTTTCCCACCGTGTGGCTTTTGCTAATGCCGTTCATGTTGTTGTTTCTTTGTGCCATTATTTCGCTAATTTTACCGCAAATTTATAATTTCCGGCATGAGAGGATGACGGAATTAATTTGCTTTGTCGTGACCGAAAATAAGAACACGCGAAATCGTTTGCTATTTGTGAAAGGATATGCATATTTATAAAAGGCCAACCTGGTGATAACAATTTTAATCCTTATTTACTGTGGATATTTACTTTTAATTTCGATTTTTTTATTTAAGCTTGACGTGCTAGATTGACAAAGTCAGCGTATGCCCTGCAATGCAAGTCCATCACACACAACAACAATACGTATATTAATATTTGAATTACTAAACGATGTGCAGCTGGGGAAACGGTGCTATGCCATACAGCTGGCAGCGTCACGTGGCTATAAAATATGTATTCTCCCAAGATTACTGTCACTTTGACGTATCAAAAGGATAATAGCAAGGCAAGACCGATTAGAGTGCTTCGAAGCGAAGCGAATGGCAGGGAGCAGGGTAATCATTTTCTTTTATGATGGGGTCGTAGAAATACATGTTCACTGATTTCTATTGTGGGGTCCTTATGAATAGACGATTTTTTGAAATGAAGAAGAATATCAAATTAAAATAAAATCATTTATGAGTAATTTTTATACTAATCTGATGGCTGTAGTGGCACTTGGAAGTCAGGAAGTCTTCAATCTTGCAGTTTTTTTGTATCTCAGTGAATTGATTAAATGAAGAGGGAGCTAACGACGTTTGAGCTTTTTTTGTGTTTTCAGTTATTGTAAAAGCAATGCAAATGTATAAGAAGATACATATCAGCCTAAAAACATACGTAAAGGGATATATCTCGAAAGCATAAGTTTGTAAAAAAACATTTTGTATTATAAATTTCTTTGGTTTACTCAAAAAACATTTACCCAACGTTGTTATGCTGATCTTTAAAATTGAACCACATTGTTTCATAATTGTTTTAAATGTTTTTTTGGACCTTTATTTTTCTATTTCCTTGCGAAGTTGATATTAGTCAAGTGGACTAAGTGGACATAGAAAATGGTCATCATCAGGCATAAGAGAACCAGAAACACATCCTTCATAATTTCTATTGCCGCCCGAGATATGTGTACTATTGCACTATCTTGTGTAAACTGCATGTCGTCCACTACGCCCATATCGATTTGGGGAAAAACCAAATTCACTGATCATTGTTCTGTATCGTGCTATGACAAGTAATTCATTTCTGTCAGCCATTTCAGGTGGCCATGGCTCAGAGGAATACGTAGTTGACTGCTAAGCCAAACGCTACGGGTTCAAGCCCCAGCGTCTGCAGGATTCTTTATCTGCAAAAATCGGCAGCTTATTTGAGGCCACCTGTGCGGTAATATGAGACAATATAAATCTATATTTTCTCCTCTGTGCCACGTAGGGTTATGGTTATATGGCTTATGGCTTTCCTTCTTTGTTTCTATCTGTCTCTCTCTCTGTTGTATTAATGTCTTGCTCTGTCCCAGCCGATTGCCTCAGTCGCCAGTGTGTCTTTAGTTCGTTGCATTCATGTGGGAAATACATGTCAATGTCAATGTCAGACATTGACCGTATTGACGACGCTTGAAATGGTCAGTAGGATTCAGCTCTTAAGTCAATTGAACCTTGTAAGCGTGTAAATTCAAATCTTTATTCGAAATTCGAATCAGTGCATCAGTGATAAATGCTCGTGAGATTTTCAATTATTGGGCAAGACGACGAGTCTAGGTTGACGACTCTTCTGCCACATTTTCGCGAACTACAGCAATGTTTTAGCAGAACGAACTGGGTGAGCATGCAGACGTGTTTTCACATTTCTTTCAGACCCCATATGTTGAAATTTGCACACAATTCCCACGATTGTAAACACATTTGGTCGAATAGGCTGACCAAAAAAAATCACAAAGTGCACGAAACGCATTTTGATTTGAACGCCCATTTTTGTAAAAGCCTTCAACAATCCTAAGGCGCTGTTCAATTTTGTACCTCTCCATGGTTGAATTTGTCAGACACTGAAACAAAGAAATGTCAAATTAAGTTGGGCAAAAACTTGACATCGTGCATTACGGTTGGACCACCCTTTACAAAAAAACATCTTATTTTCAGTTATAAATTTCATTCCTACTATCACTAACTCAACAACTTTAACATTCCAAAGCTAACAGAACCCAATTTTTATACCTCGGTGTTTCTGACAAGGTGTTCAATTCAATATGGCCACCATAAATCTTTGTTAAAACGACCAAACAGTCGACAGCAAATGCAGCCATAAATTGTCCGTTACGATATCGATACCCATGAAAATACATTATTCAATCCAAATCCTATATTGAGCTTCCCTGGAGGTAGGCCTCCATAATTCATTTCGTGTTTTAAAATCCAATAAGTTATTCATTTTCAGTAGTCGTCCTTTTCCCTATGAAGCGCTTAAGGAGTATAAAAAGATCTAACTATGAGTTTCTCGACAAATATGGCCGCCCATAGTTACGTAATTCAATAAACACTTTCTTCCATTATTTATGAAGCCAATTGATAAGTCATGTATGAAATCCTATTTGGCGCGTAAAAAACTACCCCTGCGGACCGACATTCAGCCCTTGTGTGCTTATATAGAATTATCGCTCTCCATGGATATTACGAATCATATGCACTTTAAACCATGTTGGGTAATAACATTTTTTGAGATAATCACTTGTGGCTTAGAAGGATAAGTCAGTGACCTTATATAAAAGGATTATAATATCGCTATACGCTCCTTCACCATATTCAGTTACACTTGCATAAAATGTTGGAAGAAATAAAAAAAACCTATACAAGTATATTACTGAGAAGCAAGGACATAGTGGAATGTATACGTTCAGGGTCCTTCGAACATTCATGAGCATTAAGTGAACGACACTGTTGGTATGTGTCAATTTGTCCGACAATGGCTTTAAATGCCTCACATTCTAGTCGTAATACGACCTTGCGGTGGACACACATCCGTGTGGGTGTGAACTTTAATGTCCGTTTGTAGTGTATCACAGTGCCCACGTTGTCTCATGAGGCTCTTTGCAATGTTTGTATTATCCTTGATGTTAAACACTATCGATTTCAAGTGTGGTTGGTGGCTTTTAGTCCAAGGTTCTCATTACCCTCGCGGATTATGAAATCGGAATGGGAGGCGTATACGTAACATTCCTATCAAGGGGGCGGAAATTATTTTTAAACTTATAAAAAATTACTTGGATACCTCAGGTAGAGATGGAATATATGTGTTGGAGTTGTTGTCGACATGTATTCATTTGGAAAGCCATTAGATATATATATATATACTTTTTAAATATAAATTTTAAAGATTGCAACATACATCTGATAAGAGGCTAAAAGTTTTGGCAAAATAGCAACCGCAGTTTCTGACAAACATAAAGTTTAAGCTAACTTTGTTGAACTAACTTCCGAAGCTGATAAATTTTCGAACTCACTTACTCATTGCAATGAAGGATGTTGGTAGCTTTAGGCAGTAGTTCTGCATGATGGGGTATTCATAATTGCGTGGAGGTATGCAATTGAAAACTACGTTCTTTCTAAGTTATCCTTCCATCATATATGAATTCCCTTAGACGTTAAAATGATGATCTTCTTATTAAGGTAGGATTCAATAGGATGGCGGGGAAAGTAAAGTTTCTCCTAGATGCACAATGCTTTATATACATCTGCTGTGATGCCATTGGGGGAGTGTATCCTGTACTTTTCAAAAAGTTTACTGATGAATATCCGACGCGATAGGACGTGTGCGAACAATGGAACTGTTATGCTGACGAGATGAAAGAATTCCAAAATGATACATACAGAAGATACAAAAGGTATGGACAGATTATATGCACAGACGATACGTAAATTAATATTAAATTTAGTTTAATAATCTTTTCGTCCTGACAAAACAAATTTACTTGTCACTTCTTACATTTGAACGAAAATATTTATAAAATTTGCTTGTACTACCTATTTAAGTGAAAATTCGTGCATTTAATAGTTTTCGATAAAAACAAATCAGTGTTAATAAAAATCATATTCATTGTAAGAACTCAGGATACGACAACGCACGCGCTCGTAAATTACCCCACCAAAGTAAATTTTTACTTTTGCCTGCAAACATAACGTAAGTGCATGTTCATTGGGATCATGCCCGACAAGACAGATTTGCTTTATGAATTTATGATCCCTCACCATTTTCTAAATGAAAGTATTGCTGTTGAATCTGAAACATTTGTATTCTATCAATTAGACTTAACATTTTTAAATGCAATTTTAAGTTTAAAAAAATCCTACAAATAAAGAACAGTTTGACTTGGTAATTATTTCTTGAATAAAATTATGACCAATTCGTGATATCCCATTAATTTCAATCAATACATCGCGTCGGCTTGGTATTTAAGACTCGAAAAACGTAACATTTGGTTTCTTAAATCCTCCTTCAGTAAGCTGATGGATCTATGATAAACAACATTTCAGTTGAAGCGGCGAATCATTTTCCATGCCAGTATTTTCGGATTTTGGTGGATGGTATAATGTAACCGGCTACGTAATCCTAGGTAATCTGTGCCTTTAATATTACTGACCAATCTCAGGGCAGTTTGCCACATGATTTTTTCCCCGTCGATCACCTTGAACACTTTGAGAAAAATTTGGGTGAAAAATATTTTTTACATTCCAACCTTTGGATTTGCGCTCCTTATTCAATGGCGCAAACGGTTTTTTTGCAGTGAGGGCCTCAACCGACATACCTCTTTAATTAGAGCGATTTCTAGCTAACTGCCACCAGTTGTTTCGGAGGAAATTTTCAAATTAGTTAAGATCAATTTTCAAATGCTGCTAATCGCTTGGTATTCACAGTATTTCTATGCTGCTTTGCTGAAAAAAAAGCATTTTCTTTGTGTATTTACCTTCGTCTTTGGAGATTTTTTGGATTTGATATATGCGAAACAAGAGCTGGTTATAGGAATAAAATAAAACTACTAAATCACATTCAATAAATAGGCACACAAAAACCTATTATTGTTCTCAAGAAATACAATACATTTAATCGTCGCAATTTCAATTCTAATACGAAACACTTTCGTGACCTAATGATGACGTCCAAGACACTGGTCTTTCCAGTGTATAAATAGAAATTTGATTTTCAAATATTTGAGTTTCTATTTCTGATTAAAAGAAAATCATATTAATTGTATTTTCAACAAATTGCGTGCGGCATACTAGCCGTTGGAGCACAAATAGCTTTGTTCACTCATATTTGCCTGAGGTTGCATTTTGGGTTTCAAATTGTGATTGTTTACACTACCAAGACCCAGATTTCATTTGTATTTCAAATAAGTTGGTATATGGCAGTAATATTAAATTTTAATATATTTAACAATTTAAAGTTCGTCAGCCCCTTTTGGGTTTACCGTTTTTACCATGAAGTATAAAATAAAGGTCAAATGTTTGCCCGGCTAATTAAGGACAAATCATATTGTGTGTAGAAGTAAAAGAACCAGTATATCATTTCTGACAAACCCGTTAAAGACTTAAATCATTTGTATCTTAAAAGTTTATTTTGGTTTTGGGGGTAGGTGGAAATCTTTTATAACACTACAATGGCCATCGGTGCTCAGAGAAGTGTGAAATATTTACTCACTAAAACCAACACCTTTTCTTATTGCAACTAAGGATGTGACTGCCATCTAGAAATTGCGAGGCCATGAAAACATTTGGGAGGAAACATTCCTGTGAGAATTGCAGGACTATTTCCAAGGCTTTAGTTCTTTGATTGCGCCGCCATTCAGTTTTTTCGTCAAGAATTCGGACGGACGTGGTGTTGAAGTGTCCTAGTAAACTTTTTTTATGGTGCAAAATTTTTCGTTTCGTCTTTAACCGGGCGCATCCTGAGGGTCTTTCTTTCTTATGCAACACCGCACATCGATGAATGATCTTAACGTATTGTTTTCAAAAGTTTTAAGTGTTTGAATTCGTTCCACTTGTATAATCCCAAATTTGTATACCATATTACCTCAAGATATCTTATTTATTAAACTACATATACCCTATAAAATGCATCTCAAAACCATGTATTTTGATCTGGAACCGTTTCTCTTCCTTAGTCCCTGACGATCTATCATCTGGTAAGTTTCAACGGGTTCTAAGTGGCTTATATATCATGTTTGTTATTATCGGGCCAAATCTAAGCGCTTAGTTCTCTGAAGACGTCGCAATAAATTAGCTTCGTCAAGAATTTGGAGGACCGTGGTATTAACGTGACCTTAAAAACGTTTTTTATGTTTTCGTACAAAATTTTTCGTTTCATCTTTAACGGCGGGAATAACCAGAACCAGACATCTGCGTAGATAATGATTTCTAATATACCACGGCGCATTGACAAATGATCTGAGCATTTTGTTTTCAAAAGTTTGTAGAATGTTTAGATTCGTTTCACTGGTACAACCCCATAGTTGCATACCATGTGTCCAAACCGGGTTTAGCACTTGCTTGTATAATAGCAGCTTGTTATCAAGGTTAAGCTTCGAATGTTATTGAGTAACTTGCTTGTATAAAAGCAGCTTGTTATCAGGGTTTAACTTCGAATATTTATTGAGTAACCAGCACAGATCTCTGTATTTATTTTTAAGTTCTTCGCATTTCTTTTTTACATGCGAGTTTTGCACAATCCTCTGAAGAACGAATTATTTAGACAGGGCTAAATAGTTTGTTGGCATCGAGTATTTTAGTAAGGCAGTTGAAGACCTTGATCGTGACTCTGTGTAAAACATAACTATCGATGGTTGATTGCATTGGCAGTGGTCAGTGTTAGAATATCAAACGCCGGATCCCTGGCGCAAATCCAGAAAATGGCTAAATAGTTTGTTGGCATCGAGTATTTTAGTAAGGCAGTTGAAGACCTTGATCGTGACTCTGTGTAAAACATAACTATCGATGGTTGATTGCATTGGCAGTGGTCAGTGTTAGAATATCAAACGCCGGATCCCTGGCGCAAATCCAGAAAATGACAACAGCAACACTTTTTTCTCTGCTCCACCTTTTGCAAAAGCCTGACAAACATCCAAGAATTACAATTTCATTAAAAGCTTCTCTTTCTCTTCTTTGTTATAAAATTAATAACTTCTGATTCTGAAATGAAAAGATAAACAAGGCTCAGACCCTGTTATTGGGTATTTTTCAAAGATCTGTCGAAGTGTAAATTATTCGTCGAAATACCTGGATTTTAAGTGAACGATACTAGGTATTTTCATATCCTTTCATCAGGCATTCTTTCATCCAACCAAATTTCATTAATGAGTCGGTGAATGATTGTACCAGGTCATATCTAGCTGCTTTATGTTGCTCTATTAAAAAACCTTCTCTTCTGGTAGTCTTGTTAAGCTTTAGTTTAGTTATTGCATCCTAACATCATGTAGGATGCTAATTTGCCCAGCTGCCGCCAGTATTTAAAAGTACTTTCTGACTGCTGCTCAGCTATTATTTTTCTTGTTCAATTAAACGTATCGTTTTTGGGCTTTTTATAGCTGGTTTTGACGTATTAAATTTAGCTTAGACTTCCGAACATCCGAACGCTCAATGATGTCGATAACATTTGCACATTCCAGTGCTATAATACGTATTATCTGTTCCAGCACAATATTGCAGATATTGTATGATAGCGTATATCTTTTTCGAAATCCATAACATGTTTGGAATTTTTATAATTAGTTGCTACCAAAATGGAAATAAGTAGAACATGTGTCATTCGGCGTTAGACTGGAATACCAATTTTGATAATCGCACTATTGAGCTTTAGGCGGTGGATGTTATCATACGAGGGCTTAAAATTGATTAAAAGATGATAGATCTTGACTACAAATTCGATTGTGTTTTTCACGATGGTTTTTCCATGGTCGATCTGTCGAATAATGTCATTGCTCTATAAAGCTCCAGGCGGTGACTTGTATCATACGCCTCCATTTGATAAAAAGATGACAGATCTTGACTTAAAATTCGATGGTGTTTTTCATGATCTGTAGTGCAAAAGGTCGATCTGCGGACCACAAGCCGATAAATTTGTCGCAATCATGCAAAAAGTACACACGAACAAATGAATGGTTGTGAGAAAACTGGACCCTGGACACTAACGAGCCTGTTGTGCCAAAAATTTGTATTTTCTACCCACAAATGAATGAGAAAGATATTTCATCTAATTTTATTTCTAGCTCTGTTCAACTGTTGGCCCGTAAAAAGCAACCTTCAGTTGTCAAAAACGTCATTGAAAATCTCAATTACTTCTAAAAAGCCAATGATACACATTAAAACATCCAATAGCTTGCACTCCATTTCCAAAGTGCCATCAAATGGCACAATATCGTCTTTCATTTCCTATTTTACTTTTGTCAACCCTAACCCCCTTCCTCTACATTGATCAATGTTGATGTCAACGTCAGAGTCGCCAATGTCAAAGAATTCACCCACAAATCGATACCAATTCTCGTCTATCAATAGCTTGTATTAGAACGTATTTTTCGTTGACCTTTACACGAGAAGTACTTAAGGCCCAAATCCACCAAGCTCTCACCACCAGGATAGTACACATTTTCCACACATTAACCGTTGGATATAAATAGCAATATTCCATTTTTCATTTCTTCACTTCTTCCCCCTTATTATCAATCCAATCGGGCTGTTGGATGCGCTCAGCTGTATTTGGTCCTGAAATTGAATGATAGTCCTGCCATGCAAGTATCACAACAAAGTAAGTCATATTCATTGTTTGTAAAGCTATAGTCCTTCGACCGAGAGTTCGAAGTAAATAACATTGCCAAACACATATTATACCCTTCTCCAAGGAGTGGAGTGAACTGATAGGGTTGAGAACAAAAAAAAAAACCGGCACTCCTACCCTAATGAATGGTTTCGAAAGGAAGAAGCAACGAATGGAAAAAATCGATTTCGTTATTATATCCTTAATAGAATGAAAGGAGCATGCATATGGTGTTGGGACTATTGTAAGCACTGATACACACCGGGGCCCGGGAGTGAGACTCGTGCAGCTAAGCCAGTTGTCGTCCACCTCGTTTTTTAGCCTCATCCCTTCGATTGTATTTTTTTTGCTCCGCTCTCTGTTTGAACGTCAAACGTTGGAGCGGCGACGTCGTTCGTAACGGCTATACGGAACGAAAATAATTCTAAATCGTTCCTGTGACTATGTGTCTGGTTAGTGGTGGTTGAGATGTGGATAAACGATTTCGGTTCGTTCAGTCTTCAGTCGGTTCTACAAAATATAACTCGTGCAGTTAACGAAATAGCGCTACCGGTTGTTGTCGTCGGTGGTTGGCAAGCGGGCCTCAAAAGTCAGAAAATAAAAAAAATAAATAATTAAAAACGTTGTTATTGGGGGGAGGGGGTGCATTTTGTTGCACTGCGTTCGATTCGCATTAGCGTTACGTAAACGTAAGTGGAAAGAGGAATGTGCAGCGCGCCTATATATCGATGAATGAGTACTAGTATGTGCCGGCTACTTGTATGCTTCATCCCCGATGATGGTTGATGTAGTTAGTGCATGTGTACCGGGAGCTATGACTACAGTTTAACGTCATTGATCGCAGTAAAAGTACAAAAGTTATTCCTTTTCCTGCTGATACAAGGACACGAGTCCTTTCCGCGAAACGTGTTCGGGTGTTGTGTTATGTGATGACCATTACTATGTGTCATATATGATAAAAGCCGAGTGTAATGTTGTTGGCGTATGATTATTTTTTTTATGTGCTTTGCCATTCTGACGTTTTTAGTCCTTGCATTTATTCTTTGTGATGATGGAAAGGATTTTCAGTCTTTCGTTAGGGTGGCAGTTTTATTGTTTGCCTCTGCTGAGATTTATTACTTTTTTTTGAATCGGAATTCCCAAGGACGAAATATCATACGTTTTGTGATTTTTTTTAAGGTGTAGTCAGAGTTCAATTTTATATTTTTCAAACAAAGAAATACATCACTTGGTGTAGTCACGCGAATGTTTAGTGTTTATTTTAAAGTGCAGTGTTATTAAAATAATTATTTCCCGGTTTTAATTGCGGTAATTAGGCTAGCTAGTTGTTTTGGTTGTGGACTATTTTGGGTTAAGATCCTAAGTTGGTCGAAACGAAATGGTTTGCTGAAGGAATACGATTTTTAATTGGGTCAACAGGCGGTGCAAGCAGCACTGTTTTTCATTAAACCTGCTCTATGAGTTATTGTTGTTTTTTTAATCGATGCAACAAAAAATTTTGTATGGTTAAGTAGTTGCGTTGTTCTGTGAGATTTATGAAAGCCGGCTAGGCTAGGAGGGGGTCGTTTAATCCGAGTCCCTGAATGGGGTCATTTTTTTATGTTTTGAAGCGTGTATTTTTGCACCATTAAAACCCTGTATTAGTGTGATTGCTTTACCATGTTATTTTAGTAAACCATTGTGGTAATATAAAACACAATTCGAAGTGATATTGATTCAGTTTTAAGTCGGCTTCCTTAGGCGTTATTCTAGTTTTTTGTTTAAATAAATCGGAATATTTCTTGCTTAAATCTTTTACGCAAGGAAGTGCCCTTTTATAAAGTGGTGGTATTAAAAAAAGTGTGTTATAGTGAAAATTTTAAAGATTAAACATACAGATTGGGAAGGAAATAAAAAACATGAATTTGACACTCAACTGTCATAATGTAAATGACAGCCCACACAAGCATTGAAATGGATTTTTATGTGATTGAAGTGTAGAATACCGTGCCTTACCTGAGGATTACATACATATTACCGAAGGGTGACTTCCTTTGAATATTTTTTGGTGTGGAATACACATATATGTATATGCTAAAAAAAATATTTAACTTTGATGACCTTAAAATTATAAAAATAAAACATCTTTTCGTTTTTTTCATCCAAAAATGACCTGCGATTGGTAATAAGAATAGCCTTGAAGCAACTTAATCACCTAGCCACATGCAAGGAAACAAAAAAAAATTAAAAAAAAACTAAAATGCGCGTATTGTTTAATAACCCTTTTCACCCAATTCGTAAATTTAACATCAGCAAAAAGTGGCTAAGAACTTTTATGGGTTGAATATAGAAATTTAAGAATTTTGTTGTTTTTACTAAAAACTAGGTTTTTTAAAAAAAAATTGGGCTTGACAGTAGGCGGTATTAAATGTCAACATTGCCTCAAAAACTGTATCATACAAACGGGCGGACGGATAGAGTTGTCTAAATCGACTTAGCTTTTGAGGCGTAAAACGTGAAGGCAACAATTTTTTGACAGCTACTTGTTGAATTTTTTCCGAAGTTTTCCGGCGAAGAGTCGTTGCGGAATCTATAAAGCTTAATTTATTTTGTTCCGTAACGGATACCACGTAAGCAAACGGATTGAACTATTGAAGTTGACTTTGGTTTCAATTTTTTTTAGAACGGATACCTCGATATGGAATACCTATGTGTCAAACCTAATCATGGGATAGGGTAAAACTAATTCTTGAAAAACCGAGTTCATTAGACCCAAGACCTAAAATGTTTTTTTACAGCAATTTATGAATGGGCTGTATTTCTTGGACAATGGCGGGTCCTCCTGATTTATGCCGACTTCAAACCGCTGAAATGAGATGAGCTTTTCGTGATAATTAATACTATTCGAATGACTTGTTGGAAGACCTCTGGAACCTTGAATCTAGTGGTGCCCAATTAATGCATTCTACGTCCCTGACTTCAATGTATTCAGGAGTTTACGAATCTGATTTATGTATATTAAGACACTTATTTGACCTTTACTCATTCCTTAAGTCATTATTGCCAGCAATTGACACCGTCTGCTAGTATATTCACGTTATATACGATATGATTTGACCAAACTACTATCCATAATGCGAAGCTGCAAACAACTACTCCATTGATTCAACACTTTTGAAAATTAAATCATTTATTGAAATTTTTGCTCTCTGTTCCTCTTCTTCCTATGTAATGATGAACATGGGCCTCAAACAACATGCCTTCACAACAAGCTTGGTGCTTAGACAACTACCTTCAACTGTGCACTTCAAATAAATTAAAATCGGTTTCTACTTGTGAGCGCAACTTAAGTGAAGAACGTCCTCTATTACATTTTCCATCTGGTTGGGACTTAAAAAATTCTAGTGCTAAGTTTAGTCGAAAAATCCACTTAAAGAGCAGTAGGGCAAAACGAGTGTGCTAATCGGAGCGGTCTTCAATCGTTTTATGGGGATTTGAACTGCGGTCCCTTTTAATATTAGAGTCATGCTGTCGTACAACATACAAATTAGAACATTGGTTTCATCCGACTTGCGCTACTACCTTCCGGAAGAACAAATAGACAACTAAAAATGACAAACCAAAACTTGCTAAATTCTTTTGTGAACAAAAAGCGAAGCAATAAGGAATACAATGTACTAAGTGACGCGAGAGTCCGGAATGAACAAACATGCGCCTAGCTAGATAGCTGCCCTCAATTCCTTAGTTCAAGGTGGTTAATGTCGGTTTCTACTTATGAGTGCCATTTAAGGCGAGGTATTTCTCTACTGCTTCCGATGTTTCAATCTAAACCAGCTTAGCAAGAGATATTTAAACTGATTCCATATAACCTTACTACATGTACATTATCTGTCTAAAAGGTCCACCCACTACGGCCCCGTGTTTTATAGATACAATTTTTTCTCTGTTCTGATAATAAGGGTAGCTATGCAATTTGTGTTCACATTTACGATTATAGTGATTATAGATATTTGCCGTTTGGAAAGTGTTAAGGAACAACTTTCTGTACATTTTGTCCAAATGTTATTTTTCTTGCTGTTCCTATCCTTGGGTAGTGGTGGGAATGCTTTTATAGAAACCCATGTTTTTTTATACACTGACGATTTAGTTCAGACTTTTCCGATTGGTTGAGTGCAGCGCACACCGACCATAAGAGGTACTTAAGCAAAAACATATTCTGTTGGCGCAACAGGCTCGTTAGTACCCAGGGCCGAGCTTTATCACAACCACCATGTGTGCGTGTGCGTGTGCACTTCTTGCACGATGGCGGGACCTCCTGTTACATGCTGACTGCGAATTTGAGATAAGCTTTTCTTGACAATTGATACTACTCGGATGATTTGTCAGATAATCACGAGAGGAGGGCCAGTGGAAAATCATTTAGGTGTTGCTACGGCTGGGAATCGAACCCAGATCTTCTGCGCAGCAGTTCATCGCACTAACCATCGCGCCACCGAGTCGATCATTAAACAAACCTTACCCTATGGGATACCACTCCTTGCTGTTTAGTCTTTCATCTTCATTCTGAAATGTTGACGTTTGAATTTAATTGTTTGTTTTTATGTTTAAATGTAACTAACTGTTTTTTTTTAATCATCCATGATGTAGAAATAAAGAGACCTTGAGTTAAACCCACCTTAAAACATTTTTATATGCACCGCTGTTTTCACTTTTAGTTCAACTTATTTCAATTGTTTCTTCTAGGATTCTTACATATATTACAAAAAAGTTGATCCTACTCACCTATTTACCGACTTGTCAAACCTCTATACTTATAAGCTTGACGTTTGTCAGAAAGTAATCTCTTATGTTCATGCAGACATGAATATTTAAAATATCTTGGCGCATCAAACCTAACATTACTTGTGTATACAAAATTTTTCTCGTAATTCGTAGAGGCGCTTGGTTTTCAAAATTAATATAAATTTAGACTGACGTCTGAAGAAATCTCTATACGACTCCATTAAATGGATTCCTAGTGTACCCATAAGAGAAGTGTTTTACAAAAAAAAAAGAAGAACCACTCACCTTCACCTGACAAGCTGTCCATTCACGTTGACAGAGGTAACAATACAATCCTAACAAAGCTCAATACAGCTATATGTCTAGATAATAACACATCTGCAACACGACCCAAGCTATGAATAAATGCCATTATTTGTATTTCATGATATATGCAATTTCAACGCAACCAAAAAAAAACCCTTGGTGCAGTAACGACATTTTTAATTAACTTCCCGTCTGCAGTTTTAATCGCCGGCCAGTATCTGTATTTGTAATTTTCCACGAAGAGTATCAGATCGTATCGGATATGATTTACAATGTACATAGATGAATCCAAAATGCATGTAAATATATGCCATGCACATATTTAATTGCTCTCAGGAACGCAACGGCGTATATGATACAATTTTAAAAGGGACACCATGCCATAAGCAAACCACAAAGAAAGGATATTATTAATAATACTAAAGAGTAAAAATTTAATTTTGATATCTCGATTGAATTACGGTAATTTGAAAACATACCATGGAGGGTTCTATATACTCGTTATATTACACTGTTTTTTTTTCTGCACGGCTTATAATTGATGTAATTAGTAAGGATATCTAAAAAAAAATTGTTCAGCCATAGGGAATGTGTAAAATTACACTCATCAGTGGATCGTACCTGCTGGAAGACAATATATGGCACTTTTTAAATAAATTACAGAACAAATGACATATCGGGCTAAAATTTATTCCATCGACCGTGTCCCCGATCTCGTTTAATCACCGCGATCACTTTAACAACGAATGATTCTTAGTAGCTAATTTCCTCCACACTTCCACATAATATATCGAACGGTACGTTCTGAGCTCCTCTTACTAAATACCTATATGTTGGCTTGTTTCCATAAATCAACGACAATCCGTAATCAAAACAAAAATCCAACGGCGATAAATCGTAAGAGCGTGGTGGCATTTCTTGAGATCACAAGTCAATCGAATTTTCCCTTTAAGAGATCAGTTGTTCGGCTACCTTATCATTGATGTCAAATTCATCCAAATCTGGCCAAAATTAGTCTTCTACTATGGCCAGCGAAATCCATTGAGCTTAACAAGGCGAAAATCCTTCTGGAATGAATTCTAGCCAAAATTAGTCTTCTAATATGGCATGGCTGCGAAATCCAATGACCTTAACATTGCAATCACTTTTATCGAAGAAACAATACAGTCCACACAGTGTCAAGTCTCTGGAAGCACGTGCTTCTTGAAAGGATAAATCGTATGAGCGAGGTGGCCATTCGTGTGAATCATTACCGAACTTCCAATTCTAGCCAAAATAAGTCTTCTAATATGGCATGACTGCGAAATCCAATGACCTAATCATAGCATTCATTTTCATTGACGAAAAAGCACGATCCAATCACATCTCCTGAATGAAATACACATCATACGGTGCGGGCCTCCTGAAGCACATGAAGTTGGACAAAACTGAGCTTTTTTAATGGAATTCATGAAATTCCTAAATGTTTGCAAAGCCCACAAATTAGGAGAAGTTCGGATTTTTAAATGATCAATATGTTTCAGATCTCGAGTTAAGGGTTATAGACCAATATTTATACAAAATTCGCCGCAATGTGGATTTTTGTCAGTTATTCGAAAGAGATGCGGAAGGGAAAAAAAAGTAGGTGTTGTTACTTTCGGGATTTGAACCGCCCTATGTAGAATACCCACTAATTTACAGCCACTGGAATTTCAGTTTGAATTCCGGGAAAAAAAATGAAAAAGCTTTCTATGGTGGGTACGTCTGTAAGCGACCACATATTCCAAGCCGCTAAGAACGGAGTTTCATAATCAATGTATTTCAATTTTTCACCTACGTCTCGTCGTGTTCGAGCATTGCGCTTTCTAGATAGGATACAAAGGCTTGCGAAAACGTATAGAAATAGTGAACATCGTTGGAACATCGTAGGCATATCCCCAGCCTTAGTTTGTTCTAGAGCTACTACCAAGACGTAAGTTAAAATAAATGTTGGGGTATCAGGAGTTGTAATAAAGCCAAGCCAAATGACTGCCGTATATCATTTCAGGTTTTACGACAAAAAACTGGTTTTAAACTATGTCGAGAGCTACTTCAAATTCATGTTACAAAGCTTAATGTTAAACGCTATAGCGTCGCATGCCACATAGAAGTACCAGGAAACCGGATACAATTTTAAACCCAAAATCGCCAAATCAAAATCTTTGTAACCGAGATCCATATCAATAGCAAGTGCGTGAGAACTATCAATTACTGGGTTTTGAACTTGGGCACACCCGGGGCAAAAAAATGGTCCGGCAATGATCTAAAAAAACTTGCTAACAACACTCTAAAAGTCCCTTCTTGCAATATTAAACAAGAGAGGGAAAACAAGTGGAACGAGAAGCAAATCTATGGTTTCATCATGGGCACGTTAAGAATCAGCAAAACCATTAGTAGAAATCGACTAGACTTTGATAGAGAAATGTTTAGTTACCACTCTTGAAATCGGAATCTTACCTACTCACATAAGTGGCGATACAATCAGGGCTAAATCTGGTCTTTCCAATAAGACCGAGCTCTAATTTTCGCAATTCTTGAAACACGTATTAGTTTCCTGTTAACAAAAGACTTACGCATTGCAAGGGATGGATTATTGTACCGATAGTAGCTGAAGGGAGTAAAATAAGCATTTCAAAAGACGAAAGAAACGAACAAGCTAGTGTGTGGAACAAATAAGCTTTCTGGAAAATACTACCTTCTGTTGCAAAATAATGACAGATTTGTTTGTGATAATCTTACAAAAATCCGCGCTATAGTTTGTGAATAAAGGAAACTTGAAAAAAAAAACGTTTCTCTTTGTATGGATGCGTACTCAATTTTAATCAAATACAATATCGCATCTCTATATTTTTTAGAATTTCCCCTCAGACCTCCCACAATAAATCGTGAAGCTTAATTGTACTGTAAGATCAATAATTATATAAGTTTTTGCACAAAGTCTCTTGAAAAACACTCCTAGGATTTATCATGCGTTTTTAAGTATATCCCTTAATTATTTCAATATCATTCCCTTAATATGCATTCACATCTTCCATATACCCTTATAGGTTTATACAAAACCTTGTAGAGATGTCAGACTCTGCCTGTTGAAATAGAACAAAGTTTTGTGCATGTGCATACGACGGCGTGCTTGTGAACTTTGTTACGATGGTTCTTGCTAAATAAAATTTGAGTTGAATTTTTTGTGTTTGCAAACAAATATTGCTTGTATGACGCATTGAGAACAAAAAACAGAATCTTTTGCGCACCAGCTTCATGGGACGGGCGGGCGGAGTGCACGAGAACACCCGAGACACGTGCCAATACAATTTTTCTTTGTATGGAGTGCGTCATCTGTATGACTTTATAATCTTAATAATAAAGTTTACCAATTTTTATTTTTGAGATAAATGCGATCCTCTAGATCGCAGAGGCCCAGAGGCCAGGCTAATTAACTTTTCGCTTACTACCAGCTTATTTTGGCATACCATGCTTTTGTTGTGCTTGCCTATTGAGTGGAAGGCTTTGCGTTCAATCCAAACCGCTTGAGTAAGTCTCACTACACCACTTTTGACATATTATTTGTAATAAAGTATTCAAGACCTAGTCCTAGTTGTTGGGAAATATTGCAAACTGAATGTTTATTTAGTCTTATTAATAATACATTAGTCTAGCTCAAATAATTCGATCTTTGTAAAAAAAACATTTGCCAAAACTAATATACAACAGGTTTAAAGTATACAAAGTATGAGAAAAAGTACTCATTAATAAAAAGCTACTGCTCGCAAAAATTTACAACCATAAGTACATATGTAAAATGTTCGATTTAAGTTAAAACACGAGTAGTCAGTAGGGTTTTCATGTTACCATCATTGTACATGCTTTTTTTTAAATGAAGAATGATTCCAGGCAACAACGAAGTTTGTTTGCAAATTCAGATTATATATTTTTTTTAATAACGCAACTCAACTTTATCTTAAAAAACGGCTCAAACGTTTTTTTATGTTTATAGTTAATAGTTAAGTTTCTAACAAAGTAGAATATACTATTTTCCACAAAAATGCAAACAGCGTGCTTCGGCGTTGGGAAATGTTCACTGCTCCATTAAAACCGTTAAAAACTAACAAGGATTGTGCAATATTTTCGGAAAAATACAAGGGCCACAATTTTCCTGAAATACAATTCAATAGTTGCAGAATTATTCAGACCTTGGATAGGATCGTACATCAGACATTTATCAAGGATGTTGCTTGGTATGGAAAGATGTGGAATTTCTGGTAGGAGCTGATATACCTGGCAACGGGCATTTCTTCGTCCATCCAGAGTAGGTTTTTGGCATCACCATCGTATTTGAAAAGTTGCTCTGGTAGTCCATCAGAACCGATTGCCTTGTTGTTCTTCAGCGTAATGATGGCTGCGATAGCTTGTTCTATACTATGACAGCGGGGTACATCTTCATTGAATAGAGGAGATTGGTTTGTTTTCCTAACACTCTCTCGATATAATGACCTTAGGGATCCTTTTTGGTGTGTGTGTGTTTTTTTTAGAACTGATGGATGTTATTTTTGTCGCGAGACTCTTCAATTTACATGAACTGAGCGGCTATGTGAGCGTACTACCATTTTTTTTCCTTTGCAAGCTTTTCTGATCTTTTCTTCTTTTGGATCGATTGTTTTTCAGCGCGACGCGAATTTTTATTGCAGCGCCTTGATACTAAGACACTATTTATTGCTACTTGCAAATATGATCATACCACGAGCAACTTTTCGGGGTTGGTTGATAGCATATAGTGGATTCACCTAGAATAGCTGACATAAATGGCACGAAGTTGCACGGAACCAATCAATCCCGAAACTAACAAAACAGCTTCCTACACCATCCTCGAAAGTCTGGAAATCTTTTAAGAGTATACAACTATTTTGAAAAGCTGAAAAACTGGCTTCCGAACGGTTCAAGATGCAGTAAATGCCATCCAGGTGCCATGCCAAAGGGCACACTGCATTTATTTCGTCAAATGCCACGCAAAATATGTATATCTACTGAAGATTCTGATGTGACACAACAGCAAACATCCACGTCTGCTTATGGGCCTGCACAATCAAAAAAAGATGAACTGCTTTTTATAATTCGGGCAACATCTGTTTTTAATGAACGACAACGAATCTTCTTAAAGGCAGGCCAGATGATGATAAAAAAGTGCAATAAAATAGACCCTAAGCATCTGCCATACGTCACTAGTTTGTGGGCCTTTAGTTTTGTGCTAAAATGATGAAATTTGTTACATGTGCAGTTTGCTTCTCCCAGCTGAACCAGTGTTAACATTTTTCAAATGCGCCGACTGCCACGCCTCCTTTTTAGAAAAACGTAATTTTTGACAAACCGTGAGGAATTTTGAAAAAGTGTCTGAACAACATATTGAGACAATCTCAATATCTATATTTCGTCTACATAAAGTTTTTTGCAAAGCCCACTTTTTGGGGGCATTTTCCAATTAAAAAAACTTGTATAGTAAAATTTAAAATATTAAAAAAAAAAAACTTTGCATGAAAAATCATTGGGTTTGATAATACAGACATTTCTTCTATACCTAGGCCACGCAAATTTTTTTGGGATCCTTTTGCAATAAAAATTACATTGGCATACCCTGCTACATAACATAATGCAATAGAAAAACGTTTTTTATACAACCATATAAAATTTAGTTAAAATATCTGAACAAGATGTGGTGACAATGGCGTTTTCTATCAGCCCTATCATGGTATCCGTTTGGAAACAAAAATTCTCCAATTTTGTGCGAATCAGAGAATTCGGTACATTTCTTTGAAAAAGCGTAACGCATATCGGCAGTCTACCTTTTTGCATCTGTTTTTGATAGCCACACGTCAATTTCTCTCCGATGGTCTTCGACATCTGTTCGCAGAATTCGAATAAAAAACAGGCACCAAAAATATTAGCGCTTGGTTGAGTTGATTCACGAGAAACCCGATCGTAGCTCGGAATTTTAACAAACACCAGAAAAGGTTGCTGATTTTTTAATCTCCAAGCGGATACCACGATTGGACCTTATATTTCATCCCCATTTAGTTTTTGGCATTCATTTTAAGGATGGGATGGGATAAGGTATTTAACGTTCAATATATGGTTTTGGGATGGTTTTTAAAACTTTGCAATCGTTGTACACATACGGCCTTATTCATATTCATAAACGAATTGTAAGGCTGCATAACGCTATATTTTTCTAACGCAAAAACCTTATTCACTAAACTTCTTGATTGTGGGATAGAAGCATTATAAGCTAAACGCGTTTAGGCGTGGAATAGTAGCTACATAATGATAGTTTAGTATCGAAATGTCAAATTAACATTAAAAAAAACTGTCAAAAAATTCAGCATTTATTTTATGACTGCATTGTGTAAAAAAAAAAACCCACAGTGAAAACAACTCTCATTAGAAAACTGGACTACTAACCGAAAATCCCCTTTAGTTTTTCTTCTCTTTTAAACGACTTTGTCGCCGCAATTCAAACTTTACAAATTTAAAAAGAAGTACTGGTTTTCAAAATAAAATATGTATGACGAAAATCATAGAAATTGTGTTATAGATGAGTTTTAAATATTATATTATATAATATCCATCCTACTTTTTTTTTTCAAAGATATATAAGTATCTTAAAAAGCAAGTTAACAATTGAGTTGATATTTTTCTTATTGCATTACATTAGTTTTAAATTCAAATACATATTTACATTTTTATCAGATTTTTAGTATTTGTTGGGTTTTGTACCTAACAGAAACAATTTTTTTTAGGATTTGCCAAAACTATCGATACTATCGGAAATGGAATCTATCGATGTTAAACCAACACTACTTTATGTAAAAGAACCCCTTACCTAGTCGTGCAAAAGTAGAAACCAACATCAATCCACTTGAACATTAATTTGCACAACTTTTGGCAGTTGTGGGCGAGTCGACTGTAGCGACTCTTTACTGTAGCGCCATTTAAGTAATCTCCTTATTACACATCCACCTCCCTTTTAAATCTTCCGATCCAATCAACGTTCAGACTTCGTTGAAATATGTCAAGCCCACATGCATAGCACTCAACCTCACCTCCATCTTGAATGCTCCCGCTCTATTCAACGTCCAGACTTAGTTGAAAACTGTCCATCATATCCAAAGTACTTCCTTCTTCATTCAACCACAATCTCCTAAGTTGCCTACAATCTTCTATTCAGAGAAACTTTAAAGATTTGGATATAATGTCCTGAGAAAATAATAACAAACAAAAGTGGATCCCAACATATACTTGCCCATTTCGTTCGCATGCCTAATCTCTTCGATGTAACAGCACAAAGTTTCAGTGAATGAAAAAAATAAGTCCAACAAATGTGCCCTGACTCACTTGCTTTGTTATTACTCTCTTCCTCGTCTGTATTCGTAAGCAATCTTTGAATCTCGTATGCTTCGGTGCAAAATTGGCTTCGTTCTTTGTTTCTTCGAGTTCTTGTGCGATGGTATCGGAAAATTATGGCATGAATGACCCTCACAACGTTGTGTTTGTGTTCAAAAACCCGATATATCCAGTGAGTTCATTTCGAGTGCATGTGCACCGATATTGGAAGTAGACATTGGGACGACTTCCCAGACAACTTTTTCCAGTTCCGGTATATTTTTGTAATCGGCTTGCAATATTGCAACATGTTGAGCTAGAGTTCATTCTTGTGTTTGTTTTGATTTTATTTGGTGTTTATTTCGTTCTCTCTCTCTTTCGTTTAATTTGAGTATTGAGTTGTGTATTGCGTTTGCGACTGCTCGTCAGACACACACACAGGCATAGCATTCTGGCAGCTGAATTTCAGACTCAGATTCATTGCGATTGCGCAAGACTTGAGTAATTACTCAGTTCAATGTTCATGAGCTTTTTTCCGGGCTGTGGAGACTTGTTCATCGGGTTGTTGTTGTTGTTAACATTACAAAAATATTGAGCAACATGCTGATGAAATTTGCCATGTTTTTCATTTGTTGTATCTGTATATATTTGTGGTAAATATCTATCAGGAATTATGAAAATATCGAAGTGACAATTAACGAATTATTCAGAACTACTTTCGTAGACCAACGGACTTAAATACTATTGGAGTATTCATGAATCCCTGTCTAGACTGTAGTCGGAGGGGGTGACTTTGCGCAATATAATGAGCCGTCACAGACAGGGTGCGGCTCTAACGTAGGTAGTTTGTAATTGAATGACTCTTTATAGAAACCTTTTATATGAAGCACATTGTATCCCAGACCCAGAGCACAGTGAAGTGGATGAGGAGTAAAAATGCCATGCCTTGGACCATGACAGACTGGGAGCCATGTAACTTTAAGTTTACTTTGAAAGTATTTGCAATAGGTATTGTCATGGGACATTAGATCGGAAAAGAAGGAATTCTCTAAAAGGCTAGGTATAGTTGTTAAGTGCAATTTGGATATCCAATGTATGTAAAACTTAGGATAACAAAAGAATTGAATAGAGCAACAATATATACAACAGAGATGTACCTACCTATACTCTGCCGTGTGGAACAGTATTTTTGCTAAGTTATGCAAATGTGAAGACTGTTTCCAGGGGGAATATTAATGGATTGATTTTTCTTAAAGTAATTCGACATTGTGTACTTGAGAAGGAAGACCTAAAAGACTCTTTATAATTTTCATGATTCCTTTTTTACTGTTCTACGAAAAAATACAAATTTGCGTGTGTACTTCTATCACGATGGCGGGACCTCCTGTTTCATGCCGACTCCGAACTGTAAACTTGAGACAGGCTTTTCTTGACAATTGATACTACACGGATGATCACGAGAGGAGCGCCAGTGAAAAATCATTAAGGTGTTGCTACGGCTGGGAATCGAGCCCAGATCTTCTGCGCGGCAGTTCATAGCTTTAACCATCGCGCCACTGAGCCCGTTTTCACTGTTCTGCACCATTTTATTATCGTAGCCAATGCCATCTTGGATTAACGGATTCCATTACTTTTTGCGAGTGCCCGGCCACAGAGTTATCCTAGAGAACTAGTTACAAGGCCGCTGAACTTGACAGAATCGACAACACCCTTGACACTCTACCCCAAGCGGAAATGTTAGGTTAGAATCTCTCTACATGAAAACTATAAAACATAAACTATTGTTGGTGCGTTAGATTATTTAAATCGGGATTCATAGCGCCACCTCTTAGGAAAGTCTGAAAAATATCAAATACTCTAAAACTGTCTAAAACTTCTCAAAAATGCTGTTCGCAATACACAAATAAATGGTGATAACCTAGGTTTGAGGCCCTTTATGGGCTATTAATGCGACCTCGATGTCGTAGATAGAAAAACTACTGCACAACGTTATGATTATCCAGGCAACACACTGGCCTACTTAGAATCAGAAGCGCTCTGTCAGCTTCAACACACCATCATCAGTGTCTTAACGAATAACGAGACATTTTCCCAGAAGCCTTTTTTCGGAAGCTGCTTCAATGAAGCGAAGGAAGAGAACAACCACTCTCTTTAAGACATTTGGGATGGTTTACATAGGCAAGCGATATAAGGGAAGATAATTTATTCATATGTAGTGTCCCAACGTAGCCAAGACTAACCTAACTAAAGCTATGAAACTGCCAACCTTTCAAAGTGACCAATCAAAATAAAGTACAATTTTGTGGCGCACCAGAACCGTTCCTTCTTGAATGATGGCGGGACTTCCTGTGTAATGCCGAGTCCAAACGGCTAAGTTGAGATAGGCGTTTCAAGACAGTTGACACTAATCGAATGATTTGTCAGATCATCGCCAGAGGAGGGCCAGTGAAAAGTATACAGAAAAGTATACAGATCGGTGTTATACACCGAATAGCACATCGGATAAATCCTGACAAGTACCTACGTATTCTTTATTATATGTTCTCCAGTCCGTATTCGTCCAATTGCGGCAAAAAAACTCGGTTAACATGGCACCGTCCACTGCTGTCGTTTGACCAGCAACGTTCTCGAAAATAAATGGCCCTATGACTCCTCCAGCGTGAACAGCGCACCATGCAGTAACTTTGGGCGCGTGTAATGGCTCCTCTTGCATTACTCGTGGATTTTCGGTGCCCCAGAAGCGATAGTTATGCTTGTGCACGTACCCGTTGAGGTGGGAATGAGCCTAATCGCTCATTATGATTTTGGTCGAAAAAATCGTCCACTTCGATTATTCCGCGTTCTTGGGGAGTGTATCGCTCCATGGCTTGTTCACTTGTATTCTACATCTGTCTAGTCCACAAATGTCAAAACAGATTTGACATTGGCGGCCATTTGCAAAAATAAGAGCTTAGCTTTAGCGTTAGCTTCTTCCAATAGGGTGATCTCTTTTGGCCTGCCTTGTATATGGAATGTGGCACCGTCTTGTTGAATCCACATGTTTGTCACATTCATATCTTATAATGTTGGCACTAAAAACTGGTTTATCATTTCACGATAACGAACACCATTGATTGTTACTGTCCAACCAGCCGCATTTTCGAAGAAAATTTTAAATTGTGTTTATATTCCGTATAGCTCTCCATTTTTACCTAAACCGAACTGTCATCTGTCAGATTGTTTTTTTTTTCAATTGGCAACACAGTACCTACTATTAAATGGCGCGAAATTCAAATCATTCCCCCTAACTTAACTGTTCGCAATGTCCGGAAATCCAAGATACACGATGTATGGGTTTTGTCGATATCAATTTGGTCAATAGAAACTCTATTGATCTGCACGATATGCAGACTGTTCCCATGTGTTCACCATCTGTTCACTAATGTCAGTTACTTATTGCAAATTTGTGTCCGAATATTCCCTCTAGTTCTGTTAACCATACCGAACATAACAGACCATAGCAGATACCACAGGATTAGTGTTCACCCTCTTCTTGGTCGGTCCAACCCATTGTGTTTCTTGACCTTTGACGGTTTCTTACATTCCAAGTGGATATAAAGACAACACGGTTCGGATATGTACTTTTCGCATAGGATACAAATCAAGCTAAACTTATATGTATAATTAATGAATTCGAAGTTCCTTTGTAGAAATTAGCTTCTGTCTATTAAAAAAAAAACTCATAGGTGTCTTTAACTTCTCTATATGTTTGCTTTGTTAATAAATTGAACCAACCCACGTTTATTCACCTACGTCTAGTCAAAGGAAAGTCTACTCTAGATAAATCCGGAATTGCCTCCCTTATTGTATAGCCAGAAATATAAACATGTACACATGCGGACGTTACCATATAGGAGGATTCAAAATTGCTATGCCTTTTTCGTTGCTCCTGGCAATGGCAAGCATTCATTTGCCATCCTAGTACCGGATCGGATAATTTCACACCATTGCCACTGCCTGGTACTTGTTTTACCTCCTTGTACTTTGCATTTCTAGCGCATGGGATTTTCATTCACTTCGTTTGTACTTTACGACAACCTTGGCTGAACATTACACTCCAGAACACCCTGACATCCTTCTCTCTGATGGCGGATCTTGTTCTGTATCCGATATCAAAGCCAAATAGGATTTCCGTTCTATTTTGAACCGTTTTTCTCTGCAAAATATTACAAATGCATTCTCAAGAGGATACAGCGAAGGAATGAAATCCATGAAATAGTGCATGTGCATATGTATCCTTTGAGAAAATGATATGGAAAGGATACTCCAAATGTACATTTTGTTTGGCATTTGTTGTACTGCTGATGTTTGCTACTTAACCTTTTGGTGTATACGTTTTTTGACAAATTAAAATCATGGAAATATATGCTGCTAGGTATTACATTTTATAAATGGGTGGTTGTATTGATATTTGCTGCCCACATAAGTGAAATTCTTGAAATGTGTCCGTATCCAGATGCAATGTATTCGTATTAATGTTTTGAGCCCTAAAAGCAGCTATGCGTAAACTTAATTTAATTGCTTAACACGTTGCCACTAATTTATATGTGGTGATGACACACAAATTTATTACTCACAAATTAACAAACACCAAGTGCCAATTCCGACCTTTTAAAATAGGCGTGATACGCAGAGACAGTCTCACGGGAAATAAAATTGGATACTGTAACTTTAAAAATGCGGTTTTTATTTTTTAGGGAAATAATAACTCGCTTGGACTTTTTGTCCTGGAGATTCATTGTCCAACTTTCAACGTCAATATGTGTGGTGGCATTCTAACAGGCTGGAATGAATTTTGTTGGACAATTAAAGGCTTGATTCTATTCTATAACTGCGTCCGTATTTAGTAACCGCATCAGAAATTCCTGAACTAGTTGTCAATGTTCGGAAAAACCTGACTGAAGTTTAGGGAATTTCAGACGGGAGGATATCTCCAATGTTTCTGAAGGAATGATTTCGGCCACATCCAGATTATGTGATAATTCTATTTTGAATGAAGCCAACATATATTGTATTAAAATGCTCCATTGACCAAACATATACATATCAAGAGTTTCCCAAATTATTGTTGTAAATATTATATAAAATATAACGTCATTCAAATATCCAAACAGTCGGACGAATCCGAGAAGTTAAATTTTAAACAACTCCGGCCACATAGATCAGGCAGGATTTCAGCAAAAGGTTATGTTGATCTTGAGGGCATCGGTCTATTGACATGCGATATCAGAAAGCCCCATAAGAAAAAGTCGAATGAGCTCTAATCTTGGTGGATAATTCATGCCACCTCCGCGAGAGATAACCTCACCCTCAAATCTTTTCTTCTGAATGTCCATCGCTATGTTGCATGAAGCGGCAACGACACATGTCGATTGCGTCCAAATCGTTCAATTCGAGCTAAAATAAACTGGTTACCTATGATATTTAGGCCTTAACAAGATAGATTTCGTACGGACTTTCGAAGTACAGACCAAGGAATCCCCCGGCACGAAATCCGCACCAAAGTAACAAACCAAACCACCAAAAATCAAAATAACGGTGCTTTTCTAAACACACCGAAGACCAGTCAGCGAACAAACGACTTTCTCTATGGCCTTCACTTTGAGCTCTTAGGGTCGGTTGGTTGTTGTACGGATGTAGGCTCTTACGCAAATTCATCAAGTTGAGGTATCCTAATGGCAGCATTCTGGTCCATGGCAAAGAATCAACTGCTTCGGGTTTTCATGAAAACTCTTACGGACAACGGCGATGTTCTCGGGTGATTTCTCACAGAGCGGTCGTCTCGAGTTTGAGCACCAAACGTTGGAGACTCGACATTAAAGGGCCACGTTGGTCGTCCGCAGTAAAATGGTGATTTTTTTTTTTATTTTAACATAATCACAATATTTTTGTATGTACTAGTATTTCTCACATAATATAACCATATGATTCATGGGGTGTATAAAAAAAACCACGAAAAAGTCCCACCTAGTTGCAATAATTCTGGTCCTGGATATCAATTGAAATTGAAAATTTCACGATCTCTTGGCAAATCGCATTGGGCGTCTCTCCGTCCTGCTAAAACCATGTTATTTGGTTATAGCAATATTTGTTTTGCCATTCAGATACTAATAAAACGTCTAACATCTCCACACACACATTGTCATCTTCAATAAATGAAGAGGCGATATGGTATATGGACCCATATGGTAAATTGATGCAAATGAAGGGATTTTTGATGCTTTGCACTCTCCATGTTTTCGGACTCTTTGTTCTCCAGTAGTTGTAGTTCTATGAGATAAAAATGAGATTCATCCAAAAATAAGATGATGGTAAACGTTGAAAATCGTTTAATTGTCTGGTTTGAGAAGTCAAGCCTCTGGTAACCTAGTGCTTTAATTTTGCACTAATTGAATTTAAAAGAGGTACAGCTTAAGGTTTTTGTACAAAATTTGGTATAATGACCTATGCACACTTAAAACACTTGCAGTTCACGACAATCCATGTGTGCGCCTGTACTTCTTGCATACAGTTTTATTCGAACAGGTGACTTGGAGTCCTTCTCAGATGATCCATAAAACTTGCCCTGCACCACCAGTATATTGCGCCCTATAGCCTTTCGTCCATGACCATACCAGATACTTTTTTTATAGGTCGTTCTCTGACACAAAAAAATACAGTTACATCTATTGAGATAGGTTATTATAAAAAAACACTTACACTCTCCAATCAGCTGATTCAACAAATTGTTTTGCTAATACCTCCAACGCCCACGGAATTGAAGCTACAAATTGAAGCTCGACGTCTTCGTCCATGTTCGTACTTTGTATCTCAGACTCTGTTGGGTCTTTTCTTCTAAATCGAATCAAATTTCAATTAAAAGATCGTCTTCGGTTCTTTATCGTTTTTTGTTCCATTTACACTTCTCACTCTTGGTTGAACTTTTAATTGAATCAATTGGACGATTTCGTGTCACATTCCTCAGTAGCCGTCGGTATTGGCATACGTTCAGAAGTTTCTTCAACCTGCACCCATCATCGCAATCAAATCATGACCATCCATCCAATGGTGGGGATGTACTCAGTTTGGAGTCGTCACATCACGCAACACCACCGTACGTTATCGTCGTCGTTTAAAAGATTCGGTCTGTTAGTTTAGTTTACAATTCTCTTCGACCGCAGAAGGACGGCGTGCACGTGCACAGCAAATGTGAACCGAACAACAACAAAACAAAACTCATAATATCCTTCCCAACATTTAGTGAATTCTGACCCAGAAATGTGCTTGTGCATAGAGTTAAATTTTCCAGTGAATCCAAAGTAAACATTCAGACAAACGATGAAAAGCCTTTCGGGCAGCAGTAGCCTAGAGGATCTCGGCTATACAAGCGTTGTTCCGATGCAAACCACAACGGCTGCCACCATGTCATCCTCGTTTGGCTCCATGTCTATGGCGGTGTCCAACCATCATATAAAACGTTGCGACAGCACTTGTAGTGGCAGTAATTTAGTGGTTAATATTTATAAAAATCCTCTGGAAAGCTTTCAGAGTACTGGCGTTTGCGGCTTTAGAAATTCAGCCTACGAAGGAGCCATAGTGAACGATGTCGCTGGATGTGCTACGGGCGGTGGCAGCAGTTGCACAGCTGCGGACTGTGATAACGACTTTGCCTGCAACGGGGGCAGTGGTTGTTCCAAGAATTTATCCTTTATGAATTCAAAACTACCCAAGGGTGGATATCTACATTCACGTACTAAGTATGCGAGGACGTTTTCATATTTATGTTTGCATGTTTATTTGGTGAAATCCTTTTCTTGTTGACTTGGGTGTTTATTGTCTTCGTTTGTTTGATTTATCTTTGCAGCTCGCAGAACAACATTTGCAATGGTGGTATTTCCGGAAACCATATACTCGCGCCAAAGGTACAGAACAACAGCCCGAATGGCCAAAAGAAGGGACCCGTATCGCTGACACACTTACCACAGCGGCCACCTGTCGACATTGAGTTTGTTGACATATCGTATTCAGTATCGGAGGGCAGACGGCGTGGCTTCAAAACCATTCTGAAGGGAGTGACTGGAAAATTTAAGAATGGCGAACTGACCGCAATAATGGGGCCATCAGGAGCGGGCAAGAGTACGCTGATGAACATTTTGGCAGGATACAAGTAAGTGGGAATTTTATTTTATTTTAATATTTTTGGAGCGGTTATCGGAAGCTTTTTAATTTTAAGTAGAATAGCTCTGAGGGGTTTATTATAGGTATTTATGTACCGACGGAAAGCCTTGACTTTGATTCATATTGATTTGAAATATCTATAATAACGGTCCCATAATTTTTGTGTGCGAAGTTATTTTTTGCCACTAAGAAATGGACTTCGTGGTCCACCGAATCTGAACGGCAAATTTGAGAAGCTTTTCGTGAAAGGCTTCCCAAAACGTATCCTCCATAACAGTTTCATTGGAAATGTTCCGTAATAATTATGTCGAAAGTAAGACTACCCACCCTTAGTGTCCTATAACGACCGTCGCAACCATTCAAACCGATGCTACAGTTGATAGCCTATAAAGGCACTTTTGCAAGTACTGTGTATGCGATTTAAAAACATGTTTTCCTAAAATCGGAGAAGTCTCGTTTGTGGCTTTTTTTTTTAAAGTGAACAATGTACAAATCGTTAGGTGTATCAGTATTCTCTAAGACCATCCGCCGCGCCGTATAAGAAGAAGAAGTTTAAAATCATTGCAGTGTCAATTCTCAGGTCTTTTCAGTCATGCGACCGGTCATATAGTCTAGTTTCTGTCTTCCAACAATCTTCCATCTTTGAATTTGGCACTGCAATGATTTTAAACTTCTTCTTCTTATACGGCGCGGCGGATGGTCTGAGAGAATACTGATACACCTAACGATTTGTACAAAAAAGCGTCCAATCTGTTGTGTTCTCATCCCATGACATGATAGCCAGTTTACAAGGTTTTCGCTACTACATATACTGATTTCGAGAAGCAAAGTTTTTTACCCATGTGAATCCATACACTGTCCACCGAAAGCCAACACGTCGAAGGCAGTGCACTAATGTATGAACAATTTATAGCCTTTTGAGCTACAGATTAATTTTGTCGTGTTCTATTTGGGTTTGTACATTCTGGAAACCAGGTGCTGCAATGACTGTACCTGAAGAGTATCCCATGGTAACACGTGTTCAAAGTTTACTTTTTTCCTCGAAATGACGTCCCTATTTATTGGCTTAACAGACATAGTCGACATTCGTTTTATAAAATCTGTATACCATAATTAACTTAAGCTAAGAAATGATTTAAGCTGGATTTCATGATTTAACGTATTGTGCGTTTGTTAACAAAGCGAGGAGATGCTGGTTCTCCTCCTGACCTCTTGTAAGACTCTGACAAAACCAAACAGTAGAGAGATGTCATACTCAACTCAATAAATAAAATGACCCTTTTTGAGGGCGAATCAGTGATCGATGATATTGTGATCAGCAGCACTTGGAATCGACTTTTTAAATCTACAAGGCAACCTGGAGATCTCCAAATGGTAAAACCGTTATGGTTAAATCGGCTATGTGCTTATAGACGCGAGCACATACCATCCATTCTGATTCACAGATTCAGAGGGTAAAGGTCTAATTTATATTCCGGTAATATCAACACCAAGTAGATAGAATATCGCAATATCATAGAAAAAGTAGCCGAACCATCCATAGACTGCCAACTGATATGATAATACCTGCAGGTACCAAAAAGAGGTGATCGAAGGGCTATATATTAAGTCGGATCAATGCAAGAACAGTTTCGAGCCAGAACAAGAGAAGAAACGGAGAGAAGAAAATTCTTCAATACTACAAAAAAGTCAAAGAACTGGTAGCTGCCTTTAAAGTCTGAACGCAGGCTCTACAAAATAACAATAACAACCTAGTCAATGACGCTTCAAATGTATTCAGACAGCATTATGTCGAGAGAGTGATATGACAATGAATCGGGCCTACTCTATTCAACCCATGATGGATAACCAGCAGAGCTCTTTAAGTACGGTGGTGTTGCCAAATAAGTGTGCATGTACCAAATCATTAACAAAGTATGAATGGATGATCATCCATTCATACTTTGTTAATGATTTGGCACATGCTCGGCAGCGTTATATATCCCGTCTACAAGAAAGCCGATCTGTCTTTCTATAACTACCGAGGCAATACCTTACATCTGGTGGTAGAACAAACAGTTTAGTAGGGCACGTGTTAACATAACAGGTACTATATTCAACAAAAAAACAATTGATGAACTTGTTGATCCACAACCTTGGATAAAATGTTCCAACTGAAAGCAATCATTTTGATATAGTTAAAGAGTTCGGCTACCTCGGAGTCAACATCAATCCCACAAATGACACTTTAGTTGAGCTACGACAAAAATCGATTCTACTTTCGTCTAGCGAAACAAATGGGAACAAACTCTATAACCCAAAAGCCCAAATGTTAGCTCTATCAGACCCTACTAGTCCCTACTACGGGCACCGATTGCTACACAGTAAATAGGATCAAATATTAGGTACATTCGAATGAAAAATAATGCTACAGCCAAGAGAATCCCAACCTTCAGTTTCGAAAAGACAAGGAAGAACAAAAAACCTCCCGTTTAAGGATCAATCTATCAGAGATGATATCGAAGAGAATGGAAGGCTGTCTTGTCTCAGGCAGATGACCTCAACCAAGATTGCGAATGTTACAAGAAAGCGAACTCCATTGACCGTCACATGTCGTTCCAATCACATCTCCGCATAAAATCACATCTTATTGTCACTTTTTGTGGATGCAATGGATGCTATCGAAGCATATGCGGCTTATTGCTCTCCAAGAATGCATATCTACTTTATTGATAAAACCATTTCGGCAAAAATTACCTTCATCACTGAAGATTTTTTTGGGATTTTCTTCAAACTCTTCCAGGGCTCATTCGGAAAAGTCTATCAAATGATCAAGATGCTTCAGTTCCCGATTTAATTAGATCTTGTAAGGTTGTAGGCCAAGGTCTTTACGCAAAATTCGCTGCGAAGTTAAAATTGCTGTGAACGGTCTTGAATCAGCCGATTTGGCTGCAATATTTTTGGTACTTTGACCGTTTCAAATAACATAGCATTACGTTATTCTGGGGTCCCGTTGACAGCCATATTTACCTACACTAAAAATATTTCCCTGGGATATAACAGCCTGGGGTAAGAATTTGACGAAATTACCGCTCAAAATTGTTTACTAATACTCGTTTCCATTAGTGAACTTAAACCCTTAAGTAAGACTTATTGCTTACCAAAAATATGTCACTAAGTTGTTTAAGTTGAGCTTAAGCGTTTAGGGAGATTATCAACAAGCGTCCGTAACTAGCACAAAATGAAAGGAAATATCAACTAAACCGTTGAAATATAATCAGGCCAATCGCAAATAAATTTTCCCATTCAGCAATCTGATTTACATTGCTGACAAGGGAAAATTCCCAGGATAATTTATTCGCGAAAGGCCTGAATGTTAATGTTCCGATGCAAAGGAGATTTTCATAGTAAGCTGTGCATACTTTTTTGCAGAAAAATCATTAATGACGTAGACAATTGGTGTCTCATTGACAGAATGTTTATTGCGCCGAAGGGGTGGCATGATTCCCAGTTGTAAATATAACAACAATTTTGTTACTGGCTCTTTTCTCGCTCTAATCTGACAAATCTTCCTCATAGCTTATATCAAACCATCCATTCGGATTCAGTATAAAGATTGAAATCGCCTGGCCAATGAAAAGCCTGGCCATCAAAAGCTAGGCCGTTGATTCTAAACGAGACGGTTGCGCTTACAAGTCCTTCAATTAGATAGCTCGATGTGGTATTGTCATAAGTCGAGCATTCGTCACAGGCTTACGTTTAGTTGCAATGATGTTGTTCTTGATTAGCATCATTCGCCACGTCTATTGCAGGTTGTTGCTTACTGTGTGAGCCTAATTGAAGAAATTTGAAACCGTCACTTACATTAGCATACACGTCAGACTGATACCTATGTCATTCAGTTTTTAATCATCATTAGCTTTCTGCACATCTGCCCACATTTTATTCATCTAAATGTGAGATGAATTTTAAATACCTTCAATCTGCCAAAGTGTTTTATTCAACACCAGGAGAGAGAACAAGGCAACTATCAACTACCACATCCACCCAATATCCTGGAGAAGATATAAACCCGGTTGCACTGTCACACGAACACATCAAGTGAATTCAATTAGACCCCAAGGACGATATTGAATCAAAAGGATCTCTGTAATGAACCAGTATAATGAAATTATGTGTAATTTCATTGATTTTCATTCAGAGCTTCTTAGTCCTTATTCTGAGAAAATAATTACCGACTATTATTCTGCTCTTGATTTTTGTCTTTCCAAAGGACGTTCTCGTTTTATTTTTACGCTTTTTTTTATTTTGTTTACGACTTTCTTAGTAATAAGTATGTAGATGCTGCCAATTGTGAGGATGAGTAGACAACATATCATTGGTCAATTAGTGAATTCATGTGGGTCACGTGATGAACGTGTGAATACGATGCGACGACTGATGTTGTGTCAAATTGAAGAATGTCATTTGTGTTCATGTCACACGAGATGAAATATAAATGCAATCAGCATTAAAGTGATGATAGATGGTTGTTGTCATTATTTAAATACCATGGTCACATATGGTGCTCAACAAATTAGGCAAGCGTTTATATGAGAGTCGGTATTGTTGCTAATTTATTCGAAATACATTGGATAGTCCGGGCGCGTGCTTACAATCCTTAAAAAAACACCCTTGGCAAGGGAAAACCATATTAATTATGACTATACTAACAGGCTACCCATGATTTTAATCGTAAAATCTTTTTTTTTTAAATGTAAATGTAAAATGATAGGTCACGTAACGTTATTTTATTATACACTGATAGTTTTATGCTGAACAACTTTCTGAAACACAGGGTGCCCGACGAGAAGGTATACTACTTTGTCTTGCCGCCATTTTGGTAAAAATTAGTCTTGACAGTTCATATTTGGCAGTCGTGAAGTAGACACTTGGCAATTATTATTATGGAAAAATATTCGATAAACCAACGTCTTTTAATCGTTTACTTATTTTATTAAAAGCAATTATCGATTACTGTGACGATGAGAAAGTTAAGTGAAATTTTTGCGAGAAACCACGTGCCAACGAAATGCACTTTTTATCGTGTAGTGAATGAATTCGAAGAAAGAGGGTCTGTAGGTGAAAGGCCCAAGCATGGAACACAACGTATTGCAAAATCGGCTAAAAAACATTACTGACTGTTTTGAACACTTCCTTGAGCAGGGAAGTGTTCAAAACAATCCGTCAACCTCAATTCGACGCCGTGCTCAGGAGCTTGGTCTTCAAAGAACAACTTTGCCTTTGTTTCCATTTAAGATTCAGTTGACACAAGAGCTTCTTCCACAAGACCATTTACGCCGCCGTACATAAGCCAATAGGATGTTACAGTTAGCCCATGTAAATCCCGATTATCATGAAAAAATCATAATGAGGGCCGGGGCACATTTTCATTTGAATGGATATGTAAATAATCAGAATAATCGGTTCTGGGCAATGGAAAAACCTCAAATTATTCATCAGTCACCTTTGTATCCATTAAAAGTTACAGTCTGGTGTGCAATTTGGTCATGAGGAATCATTGCCCCTTACTTCTTTGAAAATGAAAACGGCGCAACGGTAACCGTGAATGCGTCGCGATATCGTGATATGATTGAAAACTTTTTAACGCCACAACTGCTAATTGGGATTTATTAACATGTGGTATCAACAAGACGGTGCCACATCGCATACAGCCAGGATTGCAACCAGGATTTCCAAAACAAGTTATTTCAAGAAATGGTGATGTTGATTGGCCTGTTGATTTTCTGTTTTCGATAATCATCATCATTGTCATTATTTTTGTTTTGCTATTTTAGCGTGCTTTATTAATCATAATCGTATAAGCTGTTGGTTTTCGATCGCAACTTAAAGCAGCTATACAATCTTCAGGCGAGTATCGACATGACTTAAGGGGTAGCTGCAAGTTTTGATAAACTAATAATCGGATCAAAGTAGGTAGCTATAACTGCTAGTTGCTTGCCGAAGAACTGTGGTCTGACATGAGCAGTTTACCCGTGTTGGAGAACATAGCTTAAATAGAATAAGTCAACCTTATATTGAACGTAGCCATATAGAAAGTGTGGTAAAGTAATAAGCAAGTGCACCAATTCTCGTTAAAATTCTAAATTATAAAACACAGATAGACGTGACATAGAAATAGATTAGGAACTAAGTTAAACACAGGAAACAAACATTTATCAATGAGTTGGACTTGTAGGCCTAAAGCGATGGCAAAAGTCAGGATTCTATCAAAAATGATACAGCATTATCGTCTAATTCTTGAGGTAACGCGAGGCAATGTTCATCTGATCCCTTCCAAACATATATCTACTGGATTCTGAAAATGCGCATTGTTGTTATTTCATCAATCACGTGCTGGAACAGATAGTGCGTAGGGCAGGATTTAACACGGTAGGCACTATCATTAAAACATCTGTCCAACAGCTCCGCACACGATATGGACGAATCGTCTATAAAGCGGATTGCACATCTTCAGTATATCTTTGTTTCGAGGCTGAAATGCAAACATGAGAAAATTATGCAAGACCTGGTCATACTTGGGCTGGTGTACAATATCTCTTAGCTCAAAATAGGTAACTTCGTTTGAACGCTGCTGAGTTGGCAATAGAGGTTACGTGTTGTTGCCATGATATATCTAAGGCAATCGTGATGCAAAAAAACCGTATTCAAAGCTTTTAACTCGAAAATTGAAATGCATATTCTACCGAGACCTAGTCCCAGCAGTCCTACATTACGGCGCTGAGTGATGAAAAAAAAGCAATGAGTTTTGGAAAACCTGTTGCTACTTCACATGAAAGCCATTCAAGTTTGTTGGCTAAGAGGCCTAACTATTACCTTCATGTAATAATTATCTTTTTTATCTTAAGCTATTCTCTACATATTTATGCGTTTAGAGGAACTAGTGATTTAATTGGAGGTCTGCAAAGAAATCACAAGTGGATCAAAGACAATGAGTCAAACTGCTGACAAGTAAGCGATAAAGCAAACACCAGGCCTGCTTTGTTGCTGAGTTACATAGTTTAAGCTCTAGTCAGCCTGATGTTTGGTATACAAAGTGTGGCCTAGGGGATCCGATATATCAGATAATTTTCACCTTATTTGATCGAGCTTTACTTGTAACTCTTTTTCTGAAAACCGAGTGTTTTTCCTTTCTGCTTTTCTTATGAAGCTCAATGGCAATCTTAAGCATCTTTCGTATTCAGTTGCAAGGTGGCCTCATGGGCCTATTTTTTTTTTATCTACGAGCATCTGTCGACATTCTTTGTCTAATTTTCGTTGCTCAATTTGCTCCCTACTACATATACCGTAGTAAATGTTACATTTTGTGCATTCTCAGTCTCGTAACAAAAGTAAATGTCACACTTTTGTGAAGTCTCGATCTCGTAACAATAATAATTAAGACCTTACACAGACCGACTTTGTTGAGTATAATCTATCAATTACGAAAAATCGACTATCAGATTCCACTCCTTATCTGTATTTGACAAGCTACAAAACATATAAATTTGTTCGACGTCTGTCCAATACTTGTAATCATTAGTACTCCGTATTTTAATTTTTTTTAAGAAAATGCGTTGCAAATATATTTAATCCACATTTCCAATTCGTAGGACTTCACAACTTAGCGGTTCAGTGCTAATCAACGGTAAAGAGCGCAATCTACGAAGATTTCGAAAACTCTCCTGCTACATCATGCAGGACGATGTGCTCATAGCCAATCTAACGGTGAAAGAAGCAATGATGGTATCGGCAAACCTTAAACTGGGAAAGGATATGAATCGAGAGGCTAAAAAAGTCGTTGTCGATGAGATTCTCGACACGATTGGTCTGACCGAATCCGCACATACGAAAACCTACAACCTTTCTGGCGGACAGCGGAAACGACTTTCTATTGCTCTAGAATTGGTCAACAATCCTCCAGTGATGTTCTTTGACGAGCCCACATCTGGACTCGACAGCTCAACGTGCTTCCAATTAATCTCATTGCTCAAGTCGCTGGCACGCGGCGGGCGTACCATAGTCTGCACAATTCATCAGCCCAGCGCTAGACTGTTCGAGAAGTTCGATCAGCTGTATATGCTGGCCGAAGGTCAGAGTATCTATGAGGGCAAGGTGCGAGGTTTGGTTCCGTTCCTGGGATCGCTGGGCTATGAATGCCCCAGCTATCATAATCCTGCCGATTATGTCATGGAGGTGGCGTGCGGCGAGTACGGCGAGGCTGTACACAAGCTTGTGTTGGCCGTCAAGAACGGCAAATGCAAGAGGTACAGCCAGAAGGAGTACGCCATTGATTTGGTCAACAACAAAAGCATCGCCAATGATCTGATAAAGGGTAATGCACCAGCAAATGGCAACGATGCTCTATGCGAACTGAAACCACCGAAGCTGGACTCACAGCCACAATCACAGCAGCAACAGCAGCAATGCGAGCCACAGTCTGAGTGCACTGTAATTAACATGCCAACCACTAACACCACCGCCAACGGAGACGATAGTAGTATGTCGTCCAAAGTACCAACAGGACCCGGTTGCACCACATCACTGCTAGACTCACACGAGAGTGTCATCACCCTGCCCAATAAATCAGGCTTCCCGACCAGTGGCTGGACGCAGTTTTGGATTCTTCTAAAGAGATCCTTTGTAACAATTATGCGCGATAAGATGTTGACGCACATGCGATTGGCATCGCATATCATTGTTGGAGCGATAATTGGAATGATCTACTATGATGTCGGCAATGAGGCTTCGAAGGTGATGAGCAATGCTGGGTGCATTTTCTTCACGACACTGTTCACCATGTTTACCGCAATGATGCCCACTATTTTGACCTGTAAGTTTTGAGATTAGATTGTGCGAATTCATTTTATAATGGTGGTTTTTGCAGTTCCAACGGAGATGTCGGTATTTGTGAGGGAGCATCTTAATTATTGGTATTCTTTGAAGGCTTTCTACTTCGCCAAGACACTGGCCGATCTGCCATTTCAGGTGAGTGTACAGTGATTAGGTTTGTCGGTGTTTTGCATATGATTAAGGTTTGGTGAACAAAATTCAATGTATTGAGTTGGGTGAAGAATACCTTAGACGAATCCAACAGGTGAACCGGAAGTAAGCCATTAATTCATTGATATTGAAATGGTAATGGGTAACCTTTACGTTGTTAAACAAACTCTATTCTGAATAAGAATAAGCAGGCCATAAGCTGTTTTTTTTTAAATCAGATTTCGTTGGATTTTACGGACATCAATATCCAAGAAATATTTACACATTCAAAAGCAGATGCCACTGACTTGTTATCCTTAATTCAAGACTTATAGTTCCGCTTTAAATTTTAGCAACAAAAAGCTGAATAGCTAACGTCTTGCTCAATGAATGTGGTATTCCGTTGAGCAGCTGAGAAAAGTGTAAAGGTTCGACATACCTTCGTTACAGTAAATAGCACATCCGGCAAACGACCTCCACGGTAACACTGGTATACACGCTCTTCTGTCGAAATTGTCCATGATAATTTTATGTATGTATGGCTGAATATCATCTTTTTATGTAACAATTCATGTGGGCTTCATACCATAGACCTTTGACTTAAAAAAAAACTCCCGTTAAATCAAATGTCTTATGCCATTCCAGTTCTTGACAACGAAATGAGAGAGCACACGACAGGAAATGCTCACGCAGTAATTGAATTGTTTTACGGAATGTGTGGCATGTGTCCCATCAACATCATCCAATTTATACAGAAATAACTCGGTTATCATGACGAAATATCGTGCACCATCAAGCCTAATTATTGAAGATGTATGGTTTAATTACGCATCCAGCCCCTCAAAATGGATTCTTAATGTGACAGTTTAGGTTTAGATTAACTAATTTATCAAGGTGAAAATATTCTTCATCCCCTTTCGATGATTTAGTCCGACTGTTGCGGACTTACTTACTTAATTAATTCTTAAGTGGCACTACAGTCCGGAATGAACTGCCCGCAGTTGCGCAATTCAAGTTTTTTGGGGTTGGTTTCTATTTATGTGAGCTACTTAAAGTGAGGTCTTCTTCTGCTGCCGTACCGAAGCCTTTGCGAGCCGAAGTATATGGTCGATCCATTTTAAACGTCCAATGCCGAGTTTTGCTGACAAAGTCTATGTTGCTGTACAACTCGTTAAGTTCTTAGTTGAGCCTTTGTCTGCACATCCCGTCACCACAAACGATTTCGAAAATTGTTGACTCAAAACGCCCAAGTGTTTCTTCATACGGTTTCATACAGTCAATGCTTCAGCGCCGTAGATCAGGACTTGGTTGCACAGGGTCTTATATAGAATCTTCTAAGTAGTTCGAGTGAAATCTTTACTACTAAATGACCTTCTAAGCCCGAGAAAACAGGGGTTAGCAAGAATTATTCTTCGATTTATGTCTGACAAGATGTTGTTGTCAGAGTTAATAGCGGAGCCAAATTAGAAAAAGGTCCTATATGTCAATGATGACGTTCTGTCAAATTCGTCGATATTATTTGTCCTTTCACCTTTTACTTCTAAACCCATTTCGGCACTTCCTTCTCTCTATTAGCAAACGTGGCCATAACATAGCCGTACTACAAACATTTAATATTTAACGCGACTTGGCGGTCTCTTGGATTTGAGTCTTTTGACATAAAATTTATTCTCACAGCATTACGCATTTGTTGTGGCTATAAGATATTAAACCGAGTCGATGAAAGCTTATCAGAATGTTTAGTCATCCATGATACTTGATACCTGTTGCGTACCTTTTGTCGTTCGCAGTACGATCGATTTGATTGGCCGATGGTTGATCTGAAGACTGCCATGCCCCCTTTTTGATATCAAGGTGTGGAAAACGTTGCCGTTGCCCGACGAAGTATCATGTTTCCCGTGACTTCTGACAGTATAATCTCCCAGCACTATTTTAACATTGTACTTAACAGTTCTCCTAAAAGATCGCAGAAACAGTCATTAGCAATGTCATAATGTTTTTCCGACGTAGCGTGAGCGCATATATTTGGCCGAATTCGGCATTGGTGCGGATTGTTAAAATGCGTTTGCTGATGACTTAATGATGCTGATGACAAAAAACTTCTTGTACAAGTCTGTCAAAAATGACAAATGCGAAAAACGTTTGCATGGTCCATCCCTGGTTCTTATCTTTTCTGTTAAGCGTTCTAATATTCCAGGTGCAAAAACGAATGTCGTTGTCCTTTTTTGTATAGTCAGTCCGTTCCGAGGCTCTTGGTTGCTTTGCAACAATGAAATATGTGGCATTTGAGGCCCTGTATGGGCAAATAATCCTATTTTCTTCTTTTAATTGTGTCTGTGAATTTTATTTTTGCCTCATAGAGGACCTCTTGTTGACGGTGAATCGAAACGGCCAGAAGGTTTCTTGGCAATGCTACTCGTGGATTTCAGTATGTCGGATTTTCGCGAGAGGTGGAGATGTGAAAAAATTTTCCGTGTTGTCACTTTTTGTGTTTGAACCAGGGATCCCGATCTTAGTTGTCCGACGCAGTAACCACTTAACAACTACAGTTATATGACAGCGATTGTTTCCAGTGTTTTAAGTGTTCTTATATTACTTTCTGTGGTGACCTCAGGTATATATTAAGCAAGTCAGATCCGGTTGGATCAGAACAGTATTTAATGATATCCACTGCGAGGTAGCATAGGCACAGTTGATGTGTAGTCTTAGTAACAATAATGACATTGATCAGTAATTTGCGGCCAGAAAGAAATACTTTGACGCAATAAGTACTTAATGCTTTTAATTTAGCAGAGTGAACATCAAAATCAACTTCAAATTGAAATCGGATTGGCCTAAGAGCCTGAACTAACCAAACCCATATTTTTCTTTCAGATTGTGTTCTCCAGTGTCTATGTGATTGTAGTCTATTATCTAACGTCTCAACCGATGGAATTGCAACGCATCTCAATGTTTGTGTTCATTTGTGTGCTAACATCACTAGTAGCCCAAAGTTTGGGTCTTCTAATTGGTGCTGGCTTGAATATTGAAGCCGGTGTATTCCTTGGACCCGTCACCACAATACCAACGATCCTATTTTCAGGTTTCTTTGTCAATTTCGATACTATACCCGACTATTTGCAATGGGTCACATATATAAGTTATGTCCGTTACGGATTCGAAGGTAAGCCAATTAATATCTGATATTGTAATCTAATAAAATTTTAATTTAAAAATAAATTGTTTAGGTGCCATGGTCTCCATTTACGGCATGGATCGTGCTAAACTGCAATGCTCGGAAATCTATTGTCATTTCCGCAGTCCGAAGAAATTCCTCGAAGAAATGTCAATGGACAACGCAGAGTATTGGATTGATAGTGTTGCGTTAATTGGTACATTTATTGCGTTACGTATTATTGCGTACTTTGTTCTACGATGGAAATTACACTCCATACGCTAAGAGATAACTTTAATAATGAAAAACAACAAACAAAATATAAATTCATTATAACTTAGGGTACTTTAATTTAATTGTAAAAAAAAAGAAATACTATTTAAACACATTCGTAAAGGAACAATTTAATTTTTTATATTTTGTATAACCCTTGTGTGAAGCTGATGTTGGATTTTATTTAAATAATTCTTTTTGAATCAATTTTACTATTTAAAGACCACAACGAATGTCTAATTGCTTATGAAAATCGGTCAAAGTAAGTCACAATTTAACAAACAATAAGAGAAATAATTTAAAATTTATTCAGCCAACAGATAAAGTTCGTCATTTGTTAATAATCAAAAAAAAGTTTAATGTTGTACACGTACCTATCAGTTTTTTTCAACCTGCCTTTTTCGCTTTTAAAGTAACATATCAATCATTTTGAATGACAAGGTAATCCTTTTTTTTTAAAATTTCGTTAGTTTAAACCATCTTTTTGAGAGCACAAGGGTTTTATTTAATTAAAAAAAAATTGTATAAATACTTCGAGATCGGTAGATATAAGTCATCACAACTGTAGCAGTATCCTTAAAAGAAAATATTATAAAATAGGCCTTCAGCATTTCATGAGATACTAAAATATCTAGAATACAATTCAAAACAAATTTAGGTAAATATTAACTTGATGGGTAGTTTAATGCAATCGGATATGACTTTTTAAACAGACCAACGCGTCAGCAAATTCGGGTTTTCTTGGCGCATTCCTACACTGATATGGGCTTTGCAAATAAAATGAATCAAACTGATGATCGTAATCGTCTTTTACACAATCCAACAAGTAATAGACAAAACGAAACAAACTGACTAAGATTTAGCGGATTCCAACACATGATGGATACATACCTACATTACTCACATTAAGACCTACATTAAGACTCAGAGCCTTAGAACATTTTAACTTTAGTCACATGAACTGCTAGGCTACACGACCAAACAAAGCATGTTGTAATTTTTACCTCTTGCCTTAAAAATGTGTAAAGATTTCTTCCGTTGGATGCTCTTCATTAATTTTGTAAGTGTTGCAATGTTCTTAAGTCTAATAATGATACCCACATGTAATGATTTTAGATGTAGCATAGCTGACAACTCTAGATGGGTAATTAGTTTAGTATAAGTAGAGTAGTGGCCTGGTGGTAAGTGCGTTGGACTGCTAAGCCCGGGCTCCCTGGATCAAATAGCGAAAGTTGCAACACATAGATTTTCCAATGCTCCACATCTTGCGAGAGTCTGACAAGTTTCCAAGAGCATTAAACTGTCATTAGAAGCGTCTCAATTTTTCAATCCGCAGTCGGTGTTGAATGAAGGTCTCGGTGCGTTGAACTACCACGAAAAAGGTCTAGGTTTGATTCCCAGCCGCTGCAACACTTAAAAAGTTTTTCACTGGTACTCCCCTCGCGATGGTTTGATAACTCATCCGAGTAGTATCAATTGGCAAGAAAGATTATCGCCATAGTCTAAAGAAGTACAACTGGTTGTGAGAACAAGCTAATCTCTGGGTACTAATGTGTATTTAATGGGAAAAATAAAACTTCGTACACAAACACTTATTGGCGAAGCTAGGTTTCGAGGATCTCCATGGCCCGTTCATGACGAACGAAGCTATGAACGTGCTTTTACGTAAAACTTCAAACAATATGGAGAAATTCTAGTTTTCTTTATTTTCTTTAAAAGACTACAAGATTCTTCGATTATTGTCTGTGAAATTTGTTTACAAATTCATTTGACGTGAATACAGTAGCGCCATCTATTGAAAATGATTTGCTCACGCAATCCTTTATCAAACGATTGATTGATACGGTGCTATATGTAAATATTTAGAGCCCAGACCGTAGTGAAATCTCTAGATACCTTGTAATTTTGATGTTTGCTATCATGGGCATGGCTTACATCTTTTAAACAAGACTTGTTTCACTAAGATCCTAATTTTATTTGTTTCCATAAAAGAGTGCGAACTTCTGTGCAGCATTGCTGTCAATATTGTTTATGTGATTGTAGCGACACCGACCGAAAATTAGTAGTTCTACCTAAAGTTAATCTGTAAGTTTATCAAACGGACCTACATATTAACACCGAAGTGGGTCGTATACCATACTCAGTTATAGTCTGTCTAGATTAGATTTGAATAACTTAAACTTTCATTGTGTTTTAATGACCCGATTAATTAAAACTATCTTTGTCGATACGTTTGTAGAAAGCTGGGTCAATGGCATGATCAACAGCTGTGTTGGACAAGTCTAATTGTAATTAGAAGTCTATGTTGGATAGCCAAAACGATGTCGCCTAAAGAATTTGAATTACATAATCTTACTCAGCGTAACCGGAACCAAAACCCCATTAAAACGGCTTTTTTCTATCACTTTCTTATGAATTTAGACCGCTGTTTCTATTTGAATCCTTACATTAAGGACTCTATTTAGTTTCGTATTTGATAAAAGTAGCCAAAATGTCAGAAGAATGCTGTGAACATTTTTGACTGTCAATATCCTGATGGCTTACTGTTCACTACCCCTCCACCACTTTTAACCGCAACATTGTTTAGCGAATATACAAACCCATATTTTATGGACTGATTCCTAGAGAACCTACTATATGCGTACAAACTATCTTAAAGCATGATTCACTAAAGACGTGTTTCTTTAATCAGTTGTGGAGAAAATGTTAATGCTAAATACATGTTGCTCAGTCGGCTAGGTAATGGTGGGAACCCCAGCTGGAAAAATATCTAAACCAATTTCGAAGTTGCGATGTGTGTGATATATAAACTTAAACGGGGTTACAAATAGGCGTCATATTCGTTGCAAAAGTCTGATTTTTGTTGTCTTAAACTGCACAATTGCAGCGAAGTATTTAACATCCTTCCATGCTGCGTTTTTTTGAGCTGTCCTTCTGTGCAAAAGTTTATCATAACGATGAAAGATGTCAGGTAAAATGGAGAATAGTTTTATGAGACTGACGCTTTGGGTTGGGTGCTTTATTTATTATCGCAGTGAACGATATTTAATTCTCTAGAAACCGTCACTTATAACACACCTTCTGCCGTTGTCAATAAAAGCGAGTCCCTGTAAGGCACGTTACAAATCGATTCGCCGCACCTTTGGGAATAAGTTCTTTGGTTTCCTTATGAAATACATTTCATTGGTGTAAGTCACCTAACAAAATAAATCAATAAACACATTGCAGAAAGTGATAAAACTCTCAAATTTTAATGATCGAAATACGTGTGCAAAATTTTCCGTGCAGAAAAAAAAAAATAAAAATTCATACTATTTTCAATTTATATGAACACATCCAAAATTTGAATGCATGCAAGTTCTGTAAGTCAGGACAAATCAAAGAATACGCGATTCGAACATTTCACACACGCTTGCTTTCATGGTCGGTTTACATTCATGTTTGGGTGTGTTCGTTGAGTCCCGAATATTTCAGCGGTTGATGTGGTATAGTCCGTTTGCTCTTGCAATGATATGCGCACATGTTGTTCCTTAGTTTTTGAGATTGGAATGAAAACTTTTCGTGGTGAGAATGGTCACTATAGAGAAAAATATTTTTACAATTTTCAAATGCAAGAACAGACATAGGGAAACTGCGTTGAGTATGAATGAATCTTTTATTTTTCAAGAGACAATTTTCAAATGTGAGAACAGACATAGGGAGACTGCATTGAGTATGAATCAGTCTGATTTAATCTAGAAGAAAGTTCTGGCACTTAATCTTTCCATTGAATCTATGCGAAATTTTATATTTTTCTAGTAATATTAATTTAACTATCACCCGCATTATCTTTGTTGCAACTGTAGCTTTTTTTCTCTGGTTTGAGATGGTATGTACAATCCCCATAAGATGTGTTTAATGGCTACTTTCTCAGCGAATTGATTACAACACAAATCAACATAAAAAAACTTATTGCAATTGTTTTAATAGGGTTCGCCCTATACCTTATCTTTTTTAAATAATAAAAGAACTTATTTTTAAATTTAGCGCCAATTTAAAAGACAGTGCCTAATAGGACAAAAAGAAAACTCACAATGAACCTCGACATGACAAAAACAAATCCAAGACACTGAAACGGACCCTTGCATCACCTGAAACCACTAGGTACATTACCCATTGAAGTGCCCATCACAAACGTATACCTATTCTCAGTTTATTCCGTTCTCATCTTGCCATTAAAGTAAATTTAAAGAGAAAATGGTAAACTATGTAAAAAAAAATAACGCGGAAAATGAAAAATTAGATTTTACAAATAAAAATCCTGTTTTTAGAAATCACAATAAGGAAGCAAACACCACCACAACAACACAAAACACTAGACACAAACTTAAAAAAAAAATATATTTCTAAATATTTTATTTTTAAGATTATACACAAGGAGTTACAAAAAGATCCTTAAACCCAAATCTCCTTGACTTTTTCCACTTATAAAAAAACAAAAACAGAAATTTAGCTTCCGTCCTTGCGTCTAGGATTTCATCACACATAAAAATTCACAAAATACTATTCATAAACGAAACTGATTAGATAAATAAAATTTGAAAAACAACAACCTATATGGAAATACAATTGAAATTAATCTCAATACTTAGCATTTCCATTAAACGTTTAAGAAAAATTAAAAAAAAAGAGATTTACTTTGCTATAAGGTTCAGAAATATTGCAAAAAACAAAAAAAAAAGTTTTATGTAGCCGATTAGTTTAGGATTTAGTCTTAGATTAATTAATTTTAAGTAAATGTTTTATTTTTTAAATTAGAAAAAATCAAAGAAAAACTGATAAATTAAGAAAAAACAAAAAAAACTTTTTTTTCTTTTATTTTTTTTTACCTGATACAATTGGTCAAAACTATTAAATATCTTTTGGGCACATCTGTTGCAATATTTGGTTTTTGCTGTGTTGCATAGGAATGCAATTTTTGTTGGACAGTACAGCGGGTTATATATTTATATTCTTTCTTTTTTTGTTTATGTGATATTACAGTATTGTTTCAATTTGTAAAAACAAAGAACAAAATGTTTTTTTTTAAATAATGCTGTTCATTTTGATTTAGCTGATTTTTGTAGTTTTTTTTTAATTTCATATTTGGTGATATTTTTTTTTAATTTGTTCAATGATATTACAAGAGAAACCTATTTACATTTAATTATATTTTTAGATTTATTAGTTAGTTTTATTTAGTGAATTTTTATTAATGGGATATTTTAGGCATATATACATTTATTGGATTTGAACGATTGATGATGAATAAAAATATTTGTTTTTTTATGTACATTTTTGTTGTTGTTTTTTTTGTTGTAAATAATTTTAATTATTTTTTTCACTGAATTGAGGTCATCTATTTTCATATGAGTTACAGTTTAAGTTTATGGAAGATTGATGATGCCGAATTATTTTAATAGATATTTCTAATGAATAATTCTTTTTGTCTAGACTACATTAATGGAAAATGATAGATGATTCATGGCATACAAGTATTTTTCCATCATGCTTAAGAAGTTAAATTAATAACTATTTTGGATTTTGTTAAAATTTCATATTTCATCGCAGATGTTAGGGATTTCAGATTTTAGAGCATTTTTTTTTAAAACCAGTGATTTAAACAACTTTTTAGAAAGAAGCCAAAGTCAGTGGAACCAGATAATTTTTCAAACAGTGGAAATAGCAGACACTCTGTTTCAAACGACCCTAAAATGCAAGCTTCAAATTGTCGGTTGTTGCTTGTCCAGTACGCGCATTTGCGACATTCAGTCGGAACGACATGCTCTGAATTTCCAACTCATTCAATTGAACAGTGCTATCCTCAAAATTTAATGCACCTAATAGGGTTGTAAATTCGTCATCAGTATTAATATCATTTCTCCTGTATTTTTTCTGGCAATACAGCTTTTTCCAAACATTAAAACGTGTTAATAGTACATTTCCACCGAGCCGAGATTCGTGATTTCAGCCGAAATGCTATAATTCCTGAATTTAGAAAGGAGTAGGGTGGACAAATGGCTTTTGTATGAAAACGTCTCCGAAAAGTAGTGGGCGTGAGTTAAAATGATATATGGGCAAAAAGTTTATGTTATCATAAGCAAAGATGTTGCCTTTTTTTCCGACATACACGAAATATAGACATTAGGATTGTATAAATATGCTGTTCAGACACTTTTTCGAAATTCCTAAAGTATTGGTTAAAAATTAAGTTTTTCTATAAAGGGTCGGGGTCGTGTCAGTGGGAAGATTTAAAAAATGTTTACACTTGTTTTGATGGGAGCAACAACGAGCATTGTACCAAATTTCATCATTCTAGCTCAAAAATGAAGGCCCAGAAACTGGTGACGTGCGGAGGGACAGACAGACATGGCTGAATCGATTCAGCTAGCAATTCTGAGATGGTTCATATACTTTAGGGTATGTCTACCTAAATTATTTATCTATAGTACAAACTATTTAAAAAAAACTATAAGCCCCTATGTGGAAGGGGAATACGAATCCAACATATGAGGTATTTTTGTTTCGTTCGGTTTTTTACAATTTATTTGGAGTTGTTTTGGAATATAGCATCAATCACATGGCTTCCATTATTGGCCAAAGCAAAATATAGCCATTTTGCTGCGTTTTACATTATTTTTTCTAGCATATCGGGTGGTATAGCTAAGCTTTTGTCACAAATATTTTACCTTGAGCTCGTCAATTGTATGTGGCATGATAGTGTACTTCTTCCATTTCAAATAACCTCGTAAAAAACCTCCGGAGGGGTCTAATATAAATCTAAGTGGCCAAACAATGTTGCTCTTTTTTGACAGCACATGACAAAGAATTTTTGTTGCAATAACGCATTATCTTGTTGTAACCAGTAGTAACGGTCAAAAAGTTTTTTACATATTGCTTGTTAACTGCGCAAGAGAGTGTGAAATGAGACTCATGGCATACAAGTATTTTTCGTCGGTCAGCAGACGACGAATAGTAGTCTCAGACGGTGCTGGTTGTCCATGGTATTTTTAACAATATGCACGTTAAGTAAACATAACTAATTGAATAATTTCTATTTACATCATCACTATTTCAACATAAAGCAATTCAGTCAAAGTTATACTGAATTAAGGCTTTGAAAACATTTCTACCCAAGCTCAATAGGTTGATAAATCTCAAAGTTATTCAATGTTAACATACTGACATAAAAGATGGAGTACCTACTCTGTATATCGTAAACGTATCAATTTTAGTGCCTGACCATGGCCACACATTCATTGGATTAGAATGATAGTCATCTCCAACGAGACAGATAGATTTTATTCGAGCCAAATACAAAAAGTAGGATTGCACATGAACTCACCTGAGAATCCAATTCAAACTGAATTCTCGGTAAAGATATGAACTTGTCCCTTCCAAATGATTTCATTTTGACAAAAATACTCATTTGAAAGTTGCTTCGCCGAGTGCAGACCTCAATATCGGTATCAGAGACACAAAAATATGAAGGAGTTGTTTCAGATCTCCCCAATTGTGTGTGGCCACGGCATTCATGGGAATAAAAGTCGGTGAAATCAACGTGTAGCCAGGCACTCGGTTATTCTGTGATGACTTGAGGCCCAGTTATAGCTATCATTGAACGACTTTATTGTAATACACAACATGATAGAATTGGAATTTTACCTTTATAGATTCTTATAGGAATTATTGGAAAATTCCATTTCAGTTCGGTGGAATGGCAATCATGACTTCATTCAAATAAATGTTTATTATTGAAAAATAAGAAGTGATTTTCTGCGAAAACTATGATTCAAATTTCAAATTATCACGTTCTTAGATTCAAGAGCTGCAAGAAGTAAAGCAAAATTTCCAATGAGGGTTTTCAATGATAGCTTTAACTGAGCCCTTGGACAATCACCAACTTTAATGAGTATACTCAGACTTAAGTTTCTCGAATAACATCAAGGTTAATTCTGAAAATGCAATCATGCATTATTACTTTTTAAAATATTTTAAAAAGGCCGAAATCTAAGGTTCAATAGAGTTTGTAAAAGTTCTGAAAAGCCACTCATTAATGAACAAAAAGGAAATATGAACCAGAACTAGACGCTTGGAAATTACAAGATTATCGAATAACAGAAAGGATTTCCGAAAATGCCTTGTCAATGTCTACAGTACACGTTTAAAATCTAAGGCTAAAATATTTTTAATTAAATAAAATATACAATTATTTTTTAGAAAATCAAATCTCTTATTGAAACAATAGAATTTTTGTATAACTTTATAAAATTAAGAACAAAGAATTACTTACCTCTAGGAAAGCATGTTGAGACACTCATTTTATTTGCAAATATTTTACCATTTTCCCTCAAAAGTCATAATCAGGAAATGTTAGCTTTCAAAAACTATTAAACTATAATGCGTCCTGATTTTTTTAAACAAAATAATACCACTATTCCCGCGGCTAAATTCGATTCGAACATACTAGAATAAAAACTTCTTCGGCTACCATATCCGTGTTACTCTAACAATGTTCTGGCACAACCACATCCCACACGGCCCGGCAACACTCCTATCCCAAATTCCCATAACAACTCCAACAGTCCAACAGGGCAACAATTAAAAACTAAATTGGAATTGAGAAAGCTTCGCGTTTAGCCAAATTTTTAGGGGAGTGAGTGCAGTGATGCCAATAACATCTGTTATTACGTGTTGGGATCTAGGCGGTAATATCTTTTTATTCTTGGAGTCCACATATATTAATAATGTGATGTGGAATGGGAATATTTTTCTGTATATATTTTCTTGTTGTCTGAATATGTTAAAATTGTTATGCTGTTTTCTTTTATATTTTACCTCATTAAACAAATATTTAATGAAATAGAATATAAAGAGAGCAATGAGAAGAATGAGCTTTAATACACACCAAAGTTATTCATCAAAAAGTATTGTGACGTTTAATCATTCAAAGTCATAAGTCAAACTTATGCTTCTACATATATTACAAAAATTGTCAAAAACCGAAAGTGCAAAAATACAAAATCGATTTTTAATAAACAAATTTATTAAACTCACATAAAATTTGTTGGTTTTATCATTTGTTCACTTGCGATTGTAATCACCGTTAGTAAAGTCCAGCAGCGGTGTATAGTATCCGTGATAAATGTAGAAGTAGAACAAAAAGGAGTGCCAACACTCGGGTAAATGGCACTAAAATGTGGATCGTTGTAGAACATTTTTTTTGATTGACTCATTTAAAGTAATTTCCATGTAATATATTTTTGTTTTTATGAAAAGTGGGAACGGCAGTGAGCAGATTTTGAAAATTGTTTAGAAATCGGTACAAACAAAGACCGTATGTACTAAATTTCATTATCATATCTCAAGGCCTACAATTTTGTGACAGACAGACATGGCTAGAATTAATTATCTACAGATTCCAGATGGTATATATATTTAAATTAATTCTTTATGCTACAAACTATGTACACACACTTACACATTTTTACGCAGTAGTGTACGACTGGGTGGTACGCAACTTTCTCTTCTGCAGCGAGTTGGGCGATAGATCAAATACCAAGCATGAGAGCATTTGATTGATTTTAATAATTTGTAAAAATAATATCGAAATGTGATTATACCAACGTTTATTCGGAATTGGTATCTATGTGATTTTCTGTTATTGGCCAAAAATTAAAAAATTGTGAAGGAATATTCAGCCAAAACAAATTACGTTTAATTGTTGATAGGAGTAATAATAGTGTATGAATTAAATTGCATTCAATTTGACAAAGCAGTTTGCCAAATATGAACTGTCAAGACTAATGTCTACCAAAATGGCGGCAAAACAAAATAGTTTACCTTCCCGGCGGACACCCTGTAGTAAATATAATATATAAAATTTAATCAAAAGCGTTAGATCCGTTTTCGAGAAAATTGAGCTTAAGTTTATTTATTATATAACTAAAGGTAAAAAAATGACTAGAATTATGGCCAAAAAACTATGTATTATGAAGTTTGGTGAAAATGAGTCAATCCGCTTAGGGTGGAAAGACGATTACGAGCAGACAGACCAACGCAACGGACGGAATTTAAAAAAAACACCTTTTTGGGTTCCATATTAAGGTAATATTTTTAATTCCAAATTACCTTACCTTACTACTCAGATGTAATCTGAGTCAGATGTAATCTGAGGTTCACAACGCGAGCAATAATATAAAGTCTATATTTATCACACTGATATCAACAATTAACCATTGCTTAAGGTTTTTAAGCAATTGGAACACGGTTTTACCAAAAAAATTTGCCAATTCCATACAACAGCACCACCTTGGGCAAGATCAATTTTTTCAGTTGCATCAGTGAAATCTAAAAAAACACCCGAGGATTTCACTCAGTGAAAGCTAATATGATTGATGTGTTTGTTTTTTCAAAATACAGCAACAGTAAACAATTTTAACAATTCCTTATGTTGGCGTTAATTTTGCTGTTGCCGTTTCAATGTGTTTCTAGCAATAGTTTGGAAATGAAACGTTCATGCCCATTCGAAGAACTTTGTTTGAATTGGATTCTCAGTGGATTTTTGGAGCAATTTTCAATCCTTTATTTTGGCACCACCTCCAATATCCCACCACGAATAATTGGTAAGATTGGCACCACTGCAAAATTTCCTTGGTGCTCTTCTATAAATTCGTCTGAGCGCTAAGCCATAAGCAACAGGTGTCGAAAAACGTTGTTTGTTACGGTACTTAAAGAAAACTTTGAAACGTGATAACTTGCTAAATTATTGAGTAGCTAACTACATTTCATTACATATTTGAGAATTTTAAATATATTAATTTTCTTTTAATGTTTGCAAATAAATATGTGGTGTGATTTTTTTTATTCATATGTCGTCTCATTTTGGTGGGTTTTAACATATTTGGAACTGGTAAGTCTTTGCTCTTCATTTTAGGTGATAAAATGTACACAATTTAACGCAGTTGTAACTGACAAACTTATTTACAACAAAGTGTCTCTCTGCACCTTAGTCCACTATGGTTCTCTGCAGCATGCAAGAGTAGCCTCAAGAACAAAGCACTAGAAACGTGTTCTGTGAAACAATTTATTGAAAGACGAAGAAATATGCTATCAGATTCTATCATTTGTGCACTATACATATATTTTTTATAGTTACAAATCATAGGCATCATTATTTTATAGCAGTCAATAAAATGTAAACAAGAAATGGGAAATGTTTCATGTGTTAGGTATATGAATTTGATGCGATTATACTAAGAAATGAGATATCAATATTTTTGCAAACGAAAAACAAAAAAACACATGTTGGTGTTGAAACAACTGGGAATCAAACCCAAACCTTTTGCGTGGTTGTTCAATGCAAAAAAAAACTAGTAGTCCCAGCTGATATAAGCCTCAGGTAACAATCTCTATACATTGCTTATTTATTACTTCCGCGGAAGCTCTACCAAAACATCTTTTCAACTGTCACATGTACACACATCCCGGAAAACTTTTAGAAGCTTTAAACAACATAGTCTTCTATAAAACCTTTGCATTTACCTAAAAAAAAAATTATACGTGCTGAACTTCTCGGAACAAGTACAAAAAAGCTTAACATAGCAAATTTATTTTAAGAATTGGAAATTTATGCCGCATAGAAAAAAAATTGTTAGTTTGGTTGGCCCAATAATACCAATACGGCTGCATGCAGTTTCCAAAAGAACATAATTGCGAGACAAATTTTTTAGACTTCTCAAACATTGCAATGTTAGGTTTAACTATAGGCTGCAGTTCGATTTTGTCCACAAAACCAAACAGGAAGATCCGAATTTATTATCGCCTGAGATTCGCATATTTTCCTGGCTGACGCATTCCTAGTCATTCGGCCAATAAGACCGAGCCAATATAGTTGACGTATTTTTTACCTTTTGTATTTAATCCACATCTTAGTTGAGCCCATGAAGCTGAAGTTTTTATATCTTCTCCTCCATTTGTATTTTTTGCAAACAGGACCAAATGATTTTTCGTCCGAAAGTGTCTTATATTTGCTCTGCTATCATGATTATTCTCATACATTCGGCGCCTTTATTAAATAGGCTAGGGTCCGGAAGATCAAGCATTTGGACTTTATATTTTCTAGCTTTGATTCTTAGATTTTGATTTTGGCTCCGAGCTAGATAAGCATCAAAGTTGTTGCCATCAATACTAACGTTTTACCCAAAGTATATGCTTCTACAATGGCACGATGACGTCAATTGTGACAACACATCCTAGTAGCTGGACAGATTTATTACAAATAGAACCTCCGGCATTTACTCCTGCCCTACTTCTACCATGTGATTAAAAATCTTATCCGCCTTGCGAATCGTTAAATATCATATCCCATCCGGCATAATCTTTAAAACAAAATCCGTCAAACGTGGGAATGAAATTAAAAAATAACATTGTCGCAGGATATTGTTCAGACACTTTATAAAATTTTTACCAAAAACGTTGGCAAAGTGGGCTTGGCAAAAACTTCATAAAGATGAAGTATATGTATTGAGATTGTCTTAATATCCTGCTCATAAATTCCTTAACGTTTGAACGAAAACAACGTTTTTCTGAAAAGTGGGCGTGATAGCGAGTGGATTTTTTTTTACTTTAAGGCCCAAAAACAGGTGACAAATATGGCTAAGCCGACTCAGCTAGCGATTCTGCATATAATTTAAGGTGTATCTAGCTAATTTATTTCTCTGTGTTATAAACTATGAATCAAAACTAATATGCCTCTATGGGATAGGGTATACAAATCTCATGATAGCGCATCTTCTTTTCGGAATCCCGTATATGTTTGGAAAATTACATGTGAGCTGGTTAACAACTGAACGTTGGATCATGTGTATTAATTCTGATGGAATTCCAAGTCCCGTGGCATGGATACTATGGTGTCAAGCCTATGAAAACTTGATTATTCTCTAGTTGTAAATCGTTGGTCTTTTCCAGAATTTGTGAAAATGTAGTCTAAGATCGATCTGCCAGTCCGAAAGTGGTAATTGTATCTGCAAGCTGATATGTGTCGTAGGCTTCAAGCATATCCACAATGAGTTGAGTAGGACCTTGCATCTGTCATTTATCAGAGATATGCCTTGGTAGCTAGAACATGGGATCGCCTTTTTTGTAGATGGGGCATTTGGAGCAAATGTTTCTGTAAACGAGCATTTCTTCACCCATCCTCACATGGAAGATGGACATCACCATCATATCTGAAGAGTTCCACTGGTAATCTATCAGAACCGGTTGCTTTGTTGTTCTTTAGCTTTTTGATGGGTGCCTCCACTTCTTCTATACTATGAGTGTGGTTTATTGCTCTATCACTCACTCGATGTCGAAGCACACCTATAATTCCCTGCTCGACTTTGACTAGATTGACCTTGCTTTTTCGTAAAGCATGCGTTCCAACTTTGAAGACAGGTTCCAAAACTGGTTGGTTCTTTTTTTTTGTAATCGAAGGAGACTTTTTCAATATGCAGCCTTTTTAATTTTTTCTTACTTAGGACTTTATTCTATTTCCTTCTTCTAGATCGATCTGTCTTGCGTCGGTCGTTTTATGCATATATCTTTACTGATAATAACACGAAATCTTAAAAATTAATCTGCCAGTCGTCCACTTATAAGTTTTAGTCAAGCCGTTCCTTTTGTAATATTATATAAGCTAATATTGATATCCCAATAATAAAACAAAAATACAAGAAGTTTTCACAATGTATTAAGTTGCAATTTATTCAAAGAAAGAACATAATTCACGATCAATAATGGCTCTTCAAGATCTCTTAGACAGAGAGTCGTATCATGTCCTTGATATCTGGATAAGATGGTGGAGAATTCCTCGTTTCAGCTAAAAATCCCAAGAGACAATGTTAAACCTCTTGAAAAATCTGGCATCAAATAACTAAATAACTTACACGAAGCACTATATCCATGATCGTTAGCCCTGAAATAAGTGATCAAGTATTTACCATCGTCACGCTTATCCGAATAGTAACCTTCAAGCAATTTGATCGTCTGCTTTTCATCGTCCTTATACAAAATCTTTTGATATATAATCATGCCGTTGCTGAGAATTAACCTAAAAAATATAAAACATTGATTTGAGCCAAAAAATTAGACCAATCTTAACTTACTTGTACTCCTTACTGCCATCATCATTTAATTTAAAATACCGCTCATTTAATTCGACACCCTGTTGATAGAGAGGATGTGTTGGGGCATACGTGGATTGCTGTGAAGAGTGGTTTATGCCTTGTATATAAGGCTTCGACGGTTGAATTGGCTTTGAGGGGTATCCAGGACCTGGATTTGTTGGTGGATACCATGGATATTGTGGGCTACCAGGATATTGTGGATATGTTGGATATTGGGGATATGTTGGATATTGAGGATATCCAGGATATATGGGATATCCTGGATATATGGGATATCCAGGATTCGTTGGATACAATGGCCACTTTGATGGAATTTCTGGCTCCTTTGACCAATGCCCAGAGAGAGTTCTCCAAATGCTTGTTATTTTCTCATGTTCCCGGACCAAAAGTTCACTAAAATGATTCTGAACATTCAAAATGTCAACCAGTGGCACTGCAGACACTGCACCCGCAACAATAGCAACAAAAGCTACAACACTCGTTAGTCCCATGATGCTTGACGGTAGTACTTCTCAAAACTGATGTGGATTACCTCTGAGAGCGCCGTTTATATACAAGTTTCATCTGACCTCACATCGATAAGAGAAAAGTTCACTAAAAGTCGGTCTACATCCAAATGCCCGATTGGTAATATCGTTGTGCATGTAAATACTTTACGAGGTGATTGATGAGAACACAAATTTGTGATTTATTCGCGAATGCGTTTGGATGCGCCGCGAACGAGAAAGGACTGCAAGTGATAATGATGTCTTCGGAAGTATCTGATGATAATGGAATCACTTGAGCGCTGTTTTGACAAAGGGAATGCAATAAACGGATGATGTGAAGAGAAGTGTCTGATGTTTGAGCGATTAGTTGATCTTTATTCAAGTGTTTGTGATTTGTGACGTCGATTACGCAACGAAGTGATTTAAATAATTGAGGAACATATTGTCGAATTCGGGATTAATTCAGAATTAATTAATCAGAAGTGGTTTATTTTAATGTTGGTGCCTCTTTCACAGTTTTAACAAATTGACATACTATGCGAATATTAGAAAGTCAAACGACTTCAGACAAGATCATTTTTTTAGACAAGTCCATCATTTTTTATGCAATTAAAAAAAAAATTATGGCGCAACAGACTCGTTACTACCTCACAACCATTCATGTGTGCGTGTGTACGTGTACTTCATAGCACGATGGCGGGACCTTCTGTTTTATGCCAAATCCCAACGGCTAGGTTGAGATAAGCCTTTCATGACAATCGATACTACTCATGACAATTGATACTACTCGGATGATTTGTCAGATCATCACGAGAGGAGGGCCAGTGTTGCTACGGTTGGGAATCGAACCCAGACCTTCTGTGCGGTAGTTCATCGCACTAACCATCGCGCCACTGAGCCCGTTTTTTTTGCGATTATATATGGAAAATGCTTAGGAGAGCTTTCCAATGACTATGGGTCATTAACATGTCGATTCGCATATATTAGGTTAGGTTAAAAAAAAAATAGATCCATCCTTTATTCTGAATTAGTTTCCGTGTTAACCATCCCGTGCTTCCTAATAAGTGATGTAAATTACCATGTTTATATTTACTAGGCTATCCAGGTTGTCAAAGAAGTAACCGAATTGACACCAATCGAAATAAACAGAGAAAGCTCGTCCAGACAGCTTCTGCTGTGATCATTGCAAAAGAGGCCTGTCTTTTCGCGTGCTGGCCTTTGGCCCAGTTTCCCGTGAGAACACCGATGATAGGGATTGATAGTCTGGAAACAACACTTAAAACTGAATTGGTTAGTGGTGTGGTCAATGCTTTTTCTGTGCTATTCAGGTGATGATGTGATGAGGCCTTAGTCTTGCAGCTTGTCGCTGCGGTGTATTTGCCGAGATGTAGGATATCATCTTAGGCGGTCGATAGGGCGGTTCTCAAAATTCCGATAATACGTATCTAGGTTAGGATGTAATTTGAGCCTTCCTCAGAAGGTTTCGGTTTCAGGGGACATCTCCAGCTATTCCGCATACAACAACTGGAACCAGGTACTTGGCTGATTCCACAAATAGATTATGAGACTGACGCCTTTTAAATTTGAGTGTTTGTATTTGCTGTTGAAAAGGACCAGTTTATTTTTTTTGTGTTTGCGCCATGTTTTGAACGTGCTTGGTTTAGCCGGAGTAGAATTAGCGGATTAGCCAGAAAAGTGAGTTTGCAGAAGAGCCTTTATGGTTCACATTAAGTTGTCGATTGACCATTTGGTTTTAGCAGGTTGCTAGACTCTTGAGTGGAGTTTCGGAGAGGATTTAGCGTTGTCTGGAGAAATCTGATTGACTGAGACGTTTTCTACATACGCCAGAATGCTCCCTTTTCAATCCTCAGTCATGTTATATGTAATGTTTTTAGAGACTACTTATATTGGTACAAGTCTAAAGTCTAATTTGAACTTTAAGCTCTATTGGATACTTACCTAGATGTTTTTCGAATTGTACCCGACATGAATTTCACCAGGCAAAGTCGAGTCGTGAAAGGGCTGCCACTTGGCTGCCGAATTTTCACAATTGTTCGGTTGTTTTAAGATTAATAGGTGTCTATGTAGAGTGACAAGTCGATTTTATTGTGGATAATAAAAATAAACGTGGGATTAGGAGGATATTGCTCCAATGATGATATGAGGAACAGTGCTCGTTGGAGGCACATTTTAGTTCCGAAGAAACAATATATGATTACGGGCATTTCAGAAACTGTGCGTTTTACGTTAAATTTCTTCACGATCTTGTTTTCGGGGGCTTTTCTGTTGTATTAAGGTTTCGTTTGAAGTTTTTTTTTTATTTCGTAACCTCTTATTGAACCATATGTACTTACTGCAGACCTATTGCACTTTTAGAATCAAACTAATATTGCTCCGGACCGTGTGCCATAAACGATGTCATCCTAGAGGAATCTCTGTGAATATATGACTTACACAACCAGTGTTCCAACGAATTTTGTATAAATTGGTTTGGAAATTATTCTGGAAAAAATTTGTTTACCGGCCCATTTTAGTTGCGCCACAGTACGAAGGTAATCTCTTTCTAAACCAAGGTGTGCTCTGCGTCAAACATGATGCTTTGAATAGAAGATTTTAAGGAACTGAAAGGGTATATTCGCATGTATTAAATTAACTTTAGCGCATAATGGGTGCTTCCAAGTTTGTCGTTGAATCTCCGTTTCCAAAGTCCGTTAACGCATACGTTCCGAAGAATTTTCAAATATGTTTCCTCACGAAACGAAACGAAATCATTATCCGTTCTTCACACAGTCCATACTTCGATGATCAGAATCTTAGTAGTACTTTTCGGCATTTATTACTAAATAGCTAAATAATTATTGAAGTTACGATACAGTCGAAAGGAACCATCCTCTTCCATGTCCGATGTCTGTCAAGGAATCAAAGGCTCTGTGGGTCGTAGAAATGGTAACCATTCGTTATATATATGTCCTAGCAATCTTCATCATCCAATGAGACATTTTTGACTATGCCGCCGTAGAATTCTTGGTTGTAAGCAAACGGGGCTAAAGTTTTTCCGAATGATTTTGTGTTAAAGCGCGTTTGAACAATATCCGGTCTGTTGTTTTGAAGCAACGTGAATTACGCCACACTTCTTCCCATTTCTGACTAAATGGCAACCAATTCACATAATGTTATGGTCCAATATTGTCGCCGTCTATCAAAACTATTTCCTATTCCGCAATAATAACTGTATTAGACCTCAAAGAAAAATATCTGGCACTTTATGAGGAATCCTTACAATACTTTTTCACAGCTTGAACAGACCTTGCAGAAACAACTGTATTCGCATTTAAAAATATTACAGAATTCTTATATAAAGCTTAGCAGGAACCTATTGTTTCCTATAAGCCATTATCGAAACTATTTGCAAGCTTTTCCGAAGTTTAAAAAAGAATGTAAAAATAAATTTTTTTGCATATGTTTATTTTTATTTATTTATTTATGTTTAAGTAAACGTGGTTAAATGAATTACAGTAAATTTTGTTGTACATTTCATGCATCTACCTAGAAAAAAAAATGTTTTTTTTTCGTTCTGCCATAGTGATACCATCCCATTGACCCTTCCAAATTGATTGCATGCTATATTTCCTTTCTTTTATTTTTTTTAATCTGATTATTTTCTATAAACAATAATTTATTTCTCATAAGTTTTTAAATACGAACAAATCAATTTGTACAAAGATTATAAATAAGTTAATTTAAATTGGATGCTTAAATTATAATTAAAAAAATAATTAATAAACCAACTCAAAACCTAATGACAGCATTTATTCAGACGTGTTCAAATAATTATGTAAATTGAATTTAAACCAATACAAATAAAAACAATGTTATAGAAAATGTATTTTTTTTAAGTTATTGCAAATTTGTATTTTTATTTTCAAAATTTTTATATTTACTATAAGGGTTTGGAAATTTTATAAATAAATAAAAAATGATTATTGTTTTTAGAATGTAAGACTTGAATTGAATTGATGAATAAGAAATATTTATGTTACATATGTATTTATGTTAATATTTCTTCATTTTATATTTTCATCAATTATATTAATGAATTGAATAGCTTTTATGAGAGATTGAATAAAATAATATCTATAGTTGAAACTGTTTCCTTAAAGAAATTCATAACAACATATTTTAATATTTTCGAAACAAAATCGCAAGATGTATTTATTTTACCCTTTTATTATTTAAAATTGCATTTGTTTTGTATGCCTTTCTGAAAACTGAAATATAGTAGACATATTGTAAACATTTTCCGGTTTTGTTTATTGCTGTAGAAATCGAAAAAAAACTAAATTTTGTATTGCATCCATTAAAACTTCTTATTATGGCAATACTTCACAAGCTATTTCTTCACTTTTCATCCTACCACATTTAACTTTTTTAGCAAATATGAATGCTGATATTTGAAAGAGAGGAATGAATATGTGTTAAAAGCGGGACTGTGCTACACGGGACATTTAAGTTTGGGCTAAAAGTCGGGACGCCTGGCAACGCTGCCTGTGATTTAAGGTTAAATAGTGACAGAACCTCTTCTTGTGACCTAATGAGCAGTTTTATTGCCCTATATGCTCCTGTGCCCATTGACCCATTAGACCCTAACACCGTTGTTGATACCGTTGAACAAACTTCGATTTTATTTCGACACCAGAGATTGCTTTAATTGCAATCTGAAGATCGATGTAAGTGTATTATGATCTTGTGGTATCGCTAATATTTTGGCCGCTTTAGCTGCCTCTGAGATGAAGAACTCTTATGATCCAATTTATATTTTTGAATCACCTATAAAGATGGATATGCATTCGGTGCCAAATTCGTTCCTCTCCAACTCCTCTCTGCTTGCGAAGATGAATGAGCAAGATTATTTAGAGTCAGGTTGTGACATTATGTAGTCAGAGAATACATTCAATACACAGCTCAAGTAAATGGTTAGAAATGGAGAATATTCAACAGTCATAGATGCGGAATGTGCCTTAGTTTTTCGAAGAACGCTCCTGATGTCTTTTTGAATATATTTCACACCAATTAAACTGACTGTACCAGATAAGTGTTACAGATTGAGACTGGTTCCAAAAACCCCTGTAGTCGTTGTTCTCAGAGCACTAGTAGTTTTTTTATATTATAATATCGCTACAAGAACCCTTTATCAAATAATTTAATGAATTTTATAACTTCAGAAGAACTTAAAGAACCACTGTAATTGGATAAATTCAGGGAAATAGCTTTTGTTTCTCCATGAAATTTCATCGGTGCTATGAAATAATGCCGATCGAAATAAAGCCGAAATCCAAAACTCGTGCTAGTTTGGGTGTGTGAAAAGCCTTAATACGGGCAACCCCCCTTCCTTGGGCTTAGTGTTTGATTTGGGTTGCGAATTTTGGAATTCGGCGTTATTTCACTCGGCTTTATTTCGCTCGTCTTTATTTTGCTCGTCTTTATTTCACGCACCAGTTGAGTAGTTGAGCGTTTAATCCAGATCCATATATAAGTCATAGCTATTAAGGTATTCAACCATTTCTAAAATGGAAAGTTCGAGTGCATATGTTTTCAGAAGAATTTTAGTAATTCTGTCAGATTCAGTGGCTTTCCCATTTTCGAAATTGTTTAAGCTTATATTATTACCTGTCCATTAATGTACGTGCTGTTTTTTTTGTGGATTTAAATAAGGATTTTTACGGAAACATTTTAAATAATAATTACCTTCAAAGATTAACAAAAACTAATTTTTAGTGATTCAGGCTTGTTACTACACAGTGTACAAATTTTTATCACAACCATGTGGGAGGCTGCTGTTTTATGATGGTTCCAAAAGTAGATGAGATGAACTGATGATTTCTCAGATCGTCGTGAGATAATTATCCTTCAGCTTGTTTTTTTTTACCAAAATGTAGAATAAAATTGCACAAAACTCTTCTAATATCTGAGGAACTTTGTTTGGGAGCTTTTATTTCTTGTTTCTATCGAAAATATTTTAGTATCTATACCACCAACGTTATTTTTGTTAAGGACAATTTATACTGTCTGACAATTTGGAAGTTTTAAATCAAATGCATTTCATTAGACACACCTCATTTGTCCAGTCCAGAAACAGACCTAATTATATCGCAAAATAAAAACATTGTAATTTGTAATTTTTCTTATTTATTACATCAATTGCATTTTCATCTGTCAATGTTCTTTTTTAACATAACTTTAAACATAATCATAGACGAATAAATGCAACTAAATGAAACGAGAAATTAGAAATATAATACTTTATTAATAAGGTACATACTTAAAAGTATAAGGGCTAAGCCATTAAGAAAATAGAAAGTCGATCTGACAAGTACGCATAATTATGGAATAGATTTTAAAATACAAGTCGCTCATAATGCTAAGAATACAAATATAAGTGTTCTACTAAAAAAATAAAAACAAAAAAACAATTTTAACCAACAATTTTTAAACAATGTCATGATTATAATCAGCAAAGCAATTTTATAATACAAATATATATATATATATATACATTACATATGCAACAACTAATAATCATTAAAAAAAGATGTCATTTCAATTACATATTTCTTAATGTGTCAATGTAAATTCGTTCAGTAAATAATTAAATCTTAAGGGCGTTTTATAAAAACAAAAGTCAAATTCAGAATTCATAAACATAGTATATAGCGTTGTTGTATTAAAAAAGAAAACAAATGACCCAAAACCAACATTCAAAAAACTCATAAAAACCCAACTGAAAAAAAACATTTTGTGATACGTGATAATATTAAATATAAAAACAAAAAACAATGATTTTAAATTTCCATCAGCTATTAATATTAAGTTTTCTACAAAGCAACTCCTTATATATTTCTTGAAAATAAATGTGTCTAAATTAAGTTTTTTTTATTGAGGTCTTATAAAAGCAAGGACCTTGATAACAGCAATGGTCATTTTTACAAACTTGATTAATATTTTCATACTTAATGCAATTTAATTTACAAAATTCCACTATGTATTTTTTTAATAAAAATTTTATAATAATATGGATTATTGATTAAATTATTAAAATAAAAAGAAAAACAATTTGCTGTAAGCAAAAAAATTTCATGAATTCTATGTTTAACTGCTTGGTGATTTACGAAATTTAGGAATATAATTAGATTTGTAATTATAATTAATAATTATTATACATAAATGATATTATTTAATCAATAAAACCAAAATAATAAAATCATTTTATTTATAAAAGTTGAGTAGTTATTTAATTTTACATGAACTAGAAACAAATCGTCCATGGTAGAGGTTACTTTGACGCTTTGTTTCGTTTTACTTGATACTTCGTCTGGTAAAAAATTACGTTAACTACAACGTCCGCTATGTGTCGCTGACAATTCTGCATGACAGCTTTGTGAAGATTTTTTCGATTAAAAAAAAATGGTGGGACCTCGGCGAATTCGATATAAACTTTTCTTGACAATTGATACTACTCGGATGATTTGTCAGATCATCACGAGAGGATTTTTCGATTTTTTTTATGGACATTTTCAAACTTGAGGGAATAAAAAAACTGATTTCCGATATTCCATTGGTTGTTCCCTACGATCAGTAGTTCTGTTTCTCCGTAATGGTTTCTCCAGGCCAAACGGTAAGACCGGTTTTCTTTAAACTCTGCCTGCACAATTCCAGGCCGATTTTTTTTTTTAATTTAATTTCAAAACTACAATCCGGTTTCGAGAATGCCAGCGATTACGTCATCATTTGAAAGTTTGGATAACGAGAAGTTATGCATTTTCGTAAGATCAAAAGTCTTGCAAATATTCAAGAAAACAGCTGTCGATGTTTTTTCATCACAGATGAACATAAATATTTTAAATAGCTAAGAGCAGGTCTCGAGTTGAGCGTTTTTGTCGGGACTCATATTGCCGATCCCTTATGAATTCATTCCTTTCAGATTAACAACAATATCGGCGATAGTTGGTTTTTCCCTTACCTTTGAGAGTTTGAAAAGATATCAATGGGTCTGTATTTTTGCATGATCAAAAGTTTTTGCCCAAAACCATTATTGGGCCTTTCTATTGGAATAAAATGACGACATTGACTGATGACCCAGATCGCCGGAATGCTCGAAATAGTGATTGGAAACGAGTCGAAGAGGGTACATTGATTGTGCCACTTGGTTGGTGATTTGCTTAAAAATTGGTCCAAGTTAATTGTAACCATTCAATTTCAATAACATAATCATATAAATATTAGATTCTTGACTAATTTTTAGAAAATCAGATACAAATGTACACCCAAAAGTATACAACAAAATCAGTCAAATTGCTCTCATCTAATGCTCTTAAATTTGTATCATACTCTTAGGCCCAAACAGATAATAATTTCCAATGTGTTTCAGGAACGTACAGCTTTCACAACTAAGCCTAAAAATTCTAATTTAATCCTTCAGCATTTTTCTCATAATAAACTGCACGTAACACCATTAAAAAAATCAAACGTCGTTGAATGCTCGCTTAAGTATGGTGTTCGTTCGATCGAACAATTTCCCGAGATTTCCCATCAAGTGTTTTACCGTCTGAGTGCCGTATCCCATTATTTATTGATGTCAAATCCATCCGATTCAGGCAAAAAATACTAAGGTGGCACTAGAGCGATCTTCATTGACCTAACACAGCTTTATCAATTATGCAGGAAAGATAGTGTCCATGAAGTAGAAGGGGTTATCTCAAACCTGATGAGTTGATAGCGGTCATATTTTTGAAGCTACTTATGTCAAATTTGCCAATATGGTTGTTCGGGCAATGTTCCGCAAGTTTCGCCATTTTACGGTCGCCATAACCGAGAGGACTTTTCAAAGTCTGGTGGGTAAATTTAAGGTCATTAGTTTAGTAAACTGTGGAAGTCTATTTCGCATTTCTCACAAGAACTAGGGCTTTCGTAGACCACAACTAGGCAAGTTTCACGTATTGACTTTATCCTGCAATCGTAAGAAATTCAGCTGACCCAGGAACTGAAGGTAAACAACCATTAACAACGACGTGTCACGTATTTCGGTGAATTCGCTCCAAAGCAGTTGGAAACTGAGCGCAGTTTTCATCGAAAAATCTTCAGCAATGACAATACCGCGTCAAAAGCAACCCGACAAAGTCTCTGTTTGGTGTGGATTTGAGTCGAAGGCGTCATGAGACCCCGTCAACGGGGAATCGCACGAGCGATTCGATGGTATGGTTATCTCATGTGGAATTAATGTGAACTCGCCACCGAGATCGTGCGGTTCGACCCCCTTGATCCCTGTTGAACCCTTCAGCTGAATTATGCGTCAGAGTCAAAGAAAGAGACTGGATAAATGTAATTTTTGATGCCTTTAAGAAGAGTTATGGACTCTTGAGCTGGATAGATGAACGAGCTAAGATATAGGTGATAAGTGAAATTATCTTCGATGGTTCCGATCTGGATTAAATGCTTTATAAACGTCCTAAACCTTTATGCATCTCCAATTATCATGGTTCCTAATTAACTGACTCATGTTGTTCACTTCAAGTTGGTTGAGATCGGTTTCTACTTCTAGGCATCATTTCGACGCGAGGCTTCCTCCAGAGTGTCCATTCGCTTTTCAATTCTTAACCATATTAAGTTATATAGCAGAGTTATCTTCTTCTTCATCTTCATATCCAACGTACACTTTCTCTTCGATAAAGAACTGTCGAAACTATTTCCCCATTAGCAATATTACCTGTATGAAATCTTTGGAAAAACATTTGGCGCACTTTGAGGAAGCTATTTACTTTTATGAGACTTCCTTAAAAACTTTTAATAAGCCTTACAGAAAAACCGTTGTTTGCTTATAAAAGGCAAAATTAAGGCTTCGCAAAAAGTCATACCGAAAATATTTGCAAGCCTTCTAGAAGTTGAAAAATAAACCAATTTTTTTTTAAATGTTATAATCATTTCAATTTTAATATCTTATAATTAAAACCCAATTCGTTATTATGACAGTATAAAATTCAAAACAATTAATTATATAAAAACTCGAATCGGCATTCGAACTCGGGTTCTCTCGCACGGTAGTCCAACACGCTATCCACTGTACTCTGGAACTTGAATGACCAGTAAATACAACGATTTACTTGAAACGTGTTAACTCATTTTCCGATAGATTCCCGACCTTTTCCCGATATTTTCACCTTAGCTATTTTAAGCCTTCATTCGTAAGATCTATACATGCTATGCATCGGATTAACTTCGCGATTAGTTTTCCCGAAACATTTTAATGCATGGTACATGTACAGATGTGTGTACATGTATCATACATGCTTAAAAATAACACTACAGAGGTTATACCTGTGAATTTTCCTGCATAATGTCTTAAGAAGGCTTTAACCCAAATAACCGACTGTCAAAATGCTCAACCTCCAGGGCGCAAGTGCTATATAAGGCTTACAGAAATAATTGCTTGTTGGAATTACATTTTATTGCCTCATAGAGGAATAATTAGTAGCCCGTCAATGCAAACCGTCAAAAGACATAGAATTTCATCTACTTTTAACGCGATTCCTGCATTCTGCCCTAGAGCAAGTCTTTGCTACTAAGTTGCCTTAGTGTAAAGAAACAGTGCTTCATGTAATTCTTCGTTTGATTTCTGTGGAGTTGTTGTTATCTGTTACTGCATCAAAGCTGTCCAATTCTTCGATGTTGTGTGTCATTTCTTGTTGACAGAATATGCTTAATGTTGCCCTCATTTAATGTTTAACCACCGCTTTCCTCTCTATACTTAAAAACGTGGCATCTAGTTCAGTTCAACGGATCGGCTTATGCCACTAGTTCTCTGCATCGACTGTGCCTTAATTACGATTTTTTCTTGCTCATTTGTTTGGGACTTTCATTCCTAGATTTGACGTCATACCCTCTGATAAAACTTACGCATTTCTTTTCCGTATTTATCGTCGATTGCTCGCTATTCTTAGACTTTTTTTCTTGTTGAAAAGCCGAAATTGTACTCTACCTATTAAAGTCAATGGCGGCTCCCGTCTTTAATTGCCGCTTTGTCTTGTTGCGGTCACTTTTGGCTGCAAGTATCAGTCGCCATTATCCGTCCAGTTTAGATATTATATTTTCAATTATAAGTACGAAAATAGATTTGTAACTGCAAAAAAAAAACAGTAAGCTGATAACAAGGTCGAAGCTGCTTCTATAGTGTTTTGCGTACAAAGCTTCTACTTGTTAAACTTCAAGTAACTTTGTAATCCAGTTTCCAAAAGCCAACCAACTGTTATCAAATAATTCCTGGAAAAGGACTTTAATTTAATTCAAAATATTTTTCTAAGGATTACAGCCACACTAACATTTAGTGAAGAGGAAAACAAAGAGGAATTCTACAAAAGCTCGTAACTAATAGAACTTTATTAAAATCCTTTGATGCATATAAAGCTGCATCACCAGGTCAAGGTTTCATACGGCATTGAATTACAAATTTATTCAACACCTGATGGCTTTGATTCTTTTTACAGCAAAGAAAAATGCACAAAGCAAAGCCACTTAACTCTTAAGAGAAATAATTATTTTTCGCCTTAAAAGAAAAATTACATTCAACAGGCAACGTAAACAAGCAAAGCACTTTACGAGGCTTTGCGAATGCAACAATTGAAAGCTAATGCAATTTCACACAAAGCTTGCAATTTGGATTCAGCCAGACCATTCAATAGCTGACTATGCTGTCACTAGGCTTGACTATATTACTTTCCAGAAACATAACCATCGAGTTGTAAGACTTGCGCAATAATCGATGTGTAGTTGCATCCAAGAATGCAAGCAATACCTAACCTAGCCAAGACGTTTTGTAATCGAACTGCAACTAGCTTCATGCTCGTTTGCAACATCCATGCAATCGAAGTACACTATGCAGTGTGCATCATCAATAAGCAATAAGATAATTATATAGATAATGTGCAACACTCAGTTGCATAGTATGGAGATACTGCTTTGGAGTAATTGACATTGACGGGATGTGCATAGTGCAGCTGTGCTTTATTGCCGCAGAATTATTCGCCAGATAGTCAATTTGCTGTTTTAATCTTATCGCATAACAAACTATTATTAGGAGGCAACCAAGAGCCGGTCCAGAGAACTCGGAACACTTGAAATGTTTTTCCTTGGCCCTTCCTTTGCGATTATTTGACAAATCATCTGGTTTGCATGGATAGTATCCATAGTAACTCTGACATTCTGACGGTTAAATTTGGAATAAAACAGAAGATCCCGCCATCTTCCAAGAAGTACACACACTTACATGAATGGTATTTAGAAAATGCTTGTCCCTGGGTATTATCGAGCCTATTACGCAAACGTTTTTATTTGAAGCTAAGAGTCACGCAAAGGAATGGCGTTATGCTTTATGACTATGCTAAGCGAAAAAAATTACAACAGCGTTCATTTGCACCTGGAATGTTTTTTAGTGCGAGATGATCCTAGTTTCGCGATCAAGCTCAAGTTAACTCGAGAAAGTAGTTTTCCAGTCAATTTGAATCCAGAGTTAACTTCGAGTTTGGTGAGTTAACCCTGCTTTTGACAGATTACAAAATACCAAGCAAACACTTATTTTCAAATGCATTTATGGGCATTTTATCAAGTTCTGTGTTCGATATATTTAAATTCAGATCCCAGCGACTTGAAGCTGTTTTGAATATTGAATTTGACTGTTTTAAGAAGAAAAAGATTTGTAAGATTGTGACAAAAGTAATTTCATTTGTATGGGGAAAAAGAAAACAAACAGCTGATCACAGAGCTGTTGCAGCTTCTAAACGTCATTTCGACAACTTTTTAACAGCAAAATCATTAAATTATGAGTGCTTCCAAGTAAAATCACCACACACGGAGTCAAATTTAATCCTGCACTGAAGAACTGCTTCGTGAGCTAAACTTATTCCGGTGTTAGTTAACTCAAGGTTAACTCAGCACTGAAAAGGCGGGCCTTAATAGAAAAGGTACATCTGAACAACTCGCGGAAGCCCAAAGTTGCTAGAAATTACGATAGGATAGACCTGGCAAAAGAAGCATGCAAACTGTGACTGTGACATCTACAGTTCGCTATAAAATAAAATGATATATCTAACATACAGGCCCTCAATTTATGGTTGGGCCACAATAAATAAGACCTACTTTTTAACGCCGAATATGAACGGAAAATTTGAGAAGATTCTTATGTGAGTGCAATAACTAATATACGCAGACGATATTAATATCATTGGTCGGACTAATCCAGATATCACAGCCGCGTTTGGAAGTAAACATAGAGAAGGTATCGTTAAAAATGTCTTTAACAGTAAATTAAGCTAACACCAAGTAAATATATGCTGTCAACTCAACATCGACAAATTGAAGAGAAGCTAACAGACTTTCTCTGCCTCGCCTGAGCTCTTAAGTCTGACAACAACATGACGTAAGAAATATAACGAAGAGTAACGTTTTGAGCGGAAATTTCTATGGGGACGAAGACCGAACATTGGAAGTTTAAGACATGTAGAGCAAATACCACTCCACTTGAAGTGCCCACCTGATGGCAGTTAGCTAGTGATTTTGGTTGATCCAAGGATAATTTTGAACGATAGTGCCACTTATATATGTAAGTATATATGAACTTGTCAAATAAGTTAAATTAGGGCAGGCCCTAAAACTTACAGATATATTGCTACTAAATTGGCTTATAGACCTTCTGCTTTCAACTTAAATTCAACTAAAAATTTGGGTTTCCAAAATAGACTTTTCCAAATCTCTAGAAGTAGGTTAGCCCTAAGAATTTGTAAAAAAACAAGTTGTGATATACGGTGTATTAATATCGACTAATCTCTCGATTTTTTTTTTAAAAAGGCCAAGTCAAAACACCAGTTCTCACTAAGTTGTCACCAGTAATTCTTAGTCCTGTGTATATTAAGTAGGGAGAATGAAAATTTATTGTGTGTAAGTTTTTTTTGTGTTAAAATAGTATCCATGAGTTTTTTTCTGTTATTCATAAAAAAATATAAGAATTATTTTTTGGGCAGTATTTTCTATGAATAAAAAAACAGCATAATCCTGCGAAAGATAAAAAGATAGGTGCGTACGCCACTATTGCCTCATCTCCTTAAATTGCATCAAGTCAATGTACGATTCAATTTGATGTAAACTTTAAGCTCCAATTTTACATTTATCTCTGACCATTTTAAATGCAATTGCACATCGATTTTACACTATAAATCTTCAAATGTTATTGTTTGCATCTGTTAAGTTTTCACATAAATTTCCAAGCCCAAAGTGAAAGGCACATTGGAAAAGAACAAGACCAGCTGTTCGCACACAAAACTTCAATAATTGAAAACTATCTATCTTCATGTGGCGTAACCCTCCTGCTGCCAAATGGGGTACCACCTAAGCTTTGGTTACGCGTTGAATCCAGACCCTTACCCTATTAACTACCCAACCAACACAAAGGTCAACATACCAAAAGTCCTCACCAACCAAACCACCACCAAATGTTGCATGCAACAGTCCACAACCGCACCAACAACAATACACAACACTCAACACTGGCATTTGGAGAGTACGTTAGGTTTACTGCTGGTGCTTCTGTACGCAGTTAGTTTGGTAACGGTGCTCGAGTTAGGTGGTGCCGTTATTTTTATTTTTAACGCCATAGTACGAGCTTATAACTTTCCGTTGGTTAGCGCGTGTAGTAAACGGGAATACGGTGTTTTCTCCTTTTTCCTCGTTTTTCTTTTGTTTTTTGTTTGTTTTTGTTTCACTTTTGAGGTTTTGTTTCTATCGCTCTGCTCATTTGGAATCAATCTTCGCACTTCCGCATCCGTGTATAAATCGCAATTAGCGGTTTTCAATTCATCGGTCTGCTTGATTGTCGTGGTTCTTGTTACATTGTGCTGCTCGTGCAGGGCTCAAATTGTGTAACAAAGCAGAGTGAACTAAACACGAATACGCGAATGAAGAGTGCGAAAAAAAAATACTTTACCGTTAATTATCTGCGATTTGGAAGTTTGTGACTTGTTGAATACGGTGTTTGAAACGCGCGGTAGTTTTGATTGGATTGTGGAGTGTGTTTGCTGTTTTTTTTTTAAGTGGTCAATCTCTTGGAATTTTTGTTTTAATGTTTTGCTGAAAGATGGAAAGTTACAATAATGTGGATAATTTACTGGACTGCGATGACAGTGATAGGTAAGTCAGAGTGGAGAGGAAATTTTAAAGTACCAGTACTTTATACATTTTTGGCGCGTTTGAAATTCACAACACACAAGAATTAAGTAACATAAAAAGTCTACAAACATATCAAGGTTGAGAAGTCCAGCGATTAAATTCCAAAATCGTTTTAGCGCTCAATCTCTGCCCGAAATTGATAATTGTTACTTGTGTCAAAATTTAAAAACTTCTAATGTTAGTGAAAAAATCTGCCACTTTCTTTAGTTTTACTAGATGGGGTGCCACCCATTCTATTCGGTTTTGGGAACAACCGCGATTGCTTGACAATTTAACCAGAGATTCTGTATATCATGTCGTTTCGACCTGAATTATGAGGTACGAAGATTCAAATGGCTAGTGCGTAACTGTTTGTTCGCTCAATGTACCCGAGCCAATGTAGTCGACAAGTTTTTACCTTTTGTACTACATTCACATCATGATACAGCACATAAAGTTCGTTTTTGTATCATCTCCTCCATTCGAAGTCCTCACAGGACCAACACTTTGACGAACAATTTTTCTTAAAAAAGTGCCTTACATGTGATCCCCTTTCCTGATTGTCGAGCACTCGGCTCTATAAAGTAAGGTAGGATTAGGGTCCAGCTGAGCAAGCATTTGGACTTTCGAGTTTAGAGTTTTGAACTCATTTGTTGTAAACCCTATCCCATAGGTGTATATTAGTTTTGATGCAAAGCTTGTCACATAGAAAAATAGGACATTGGTCATAGGTCAACTACTTTATCTAGATATACCCTAAAAGATATGTCTGTCCGTCCGTACATCACCAGTTTTTGTGCCTTAAATTTAGAGCTAGAATTATGAAATTAGGATTACGTGGCACCCACTGCTACGCCCCCTTTTTTTTTTTTAGAAAAGCGTTGTTTTTAACAAACCCTGAGGAATTTCGAAAAAGTGTCTAGACAACATATTTAGATAATCTCAATATTTATATTTCGTACATGTAAAGTTTTTTGACACGCTCACCTTTTGAGGGCGTTTTTTTTTTTACTAAAAACGTTTTTCCTCAAAGTTAAAAAAAATCGAAAAATGTATCGATGCAAAATCATTGGTTATGATTCGCTTATAGATAATTTTAATTCACGCTCACTTTTTGGGGGCGTTTTCTTACAAAGACCATTTTTATACCATACTCCATAGCATAGCAATAGAAAAACATGTTTATTTTGTGGAAAGTAAAACGATTAAGATCTGTCTGAACAAGATGTGGGACAGTGAAATTTTCTTTATTTCATTCCCATTCAGTTTTTAGTCTCGCCTAATTTTTGGGGACATTCATTTGAAGGCTTTTAAAGATCCGCACAGCGGATTATAGCAGCCTCTTATGTTTCTTCGTCATTTTCATGATTTTCCAAGATTATGGGTCTACAGTATTTAGCTTGTTGATAGCATTCAAACACGTTTACTACAGAACCTATGCGATTTGCCTCCTCTCCAATTTTACCAGATAATACATTCAGTTCTGTATACAAATTATGTCGTTGCCCACGAAATGGACTCAACCTTTGTTGACACTTTGTCACCAACAGTCAGACTTTTAATGGTCTATCCTACCTCATGTGCATCAAATGTCACATTTTGTTGTCAAACGTGAATTCACTGTTCCGTCATGCAATCAAGTTTGCAGTTTGCATTTTTTATTGGGTGATTGGAATAGAACACGAGACCAGAACACCGAGTGTAATAGCTCGTTATAAATTAAATGAATTATATTTGTGTTTTGACATACTAATTGAGAAATTAAATTGTCAGTTTTTACTGTCATTTTAATTTCAAGTCAAACATTATGACACGGAATGTAATGTTGCACGATATCCATGCAACACGTACTAATTGGGTTCATTTAAATGTAGTACCGATTAATAGGTTATAATAATTCATGGTACAACAAATCAGGCAAGAGGGGTTTTACGGGTGAATTTTTATTGATAGACAAAACTCAAACCAAATCTCTAGACATAGTTGGCTGAAGCTGAGTCTTTTTGTTATATGCTTCTGAAATTAGATGCTATATGCCTCCACCCAAACGAAACTTCGAGGTTTTGATAAACTTTCGGCGAAAGCTTGATAAGCCGTTTTTACCAAGTTGAAGTTATTTAAAATATCAATAAAAATACGATGTACCTGCCAACACAGCTTTGAACTGAAATATGTAATCATAATGCATCCAACCAGCATGGTTTTTAATAGAACAAAGGAAAATCTCAAATTCATACTTTTTATTATCATTAGGAATACGCACTTACATACTTTAGTAGCGCTACCTACAATGAACCAGGGCCTATACATGACTCTCCAATTATCCCGGTCCCAAGCTAACTGCGTTTAGTTGCGCTGTTCAAGATGGGTTAGATGGGTTAGGTTTTGTGCGAGCCAGAATCGAATAGTATGCGAGCCGGAGTGTTGGTGATCATTCGCACTATATTTCATAGATATTTTAAACGTGAAATGCGAAGTCTTTTCACCATACTTATGTCGCTGTTAAGTTCGTAAAGATCTTGGTTGAATCTCCATCTGCATAGCTGGGGACTAAAGATTTTCGGAAGAATGTTTCACTCAAAACGATCAAGGATTTCTTTACACGTTTTTTGATGTGTTTCGGCGTCGAAGTACTTTGAGTTAAGCCGAAGAAGCAGCGGTTGGCAAGAGTTATTTGTCGTTTGATTTCTGAAAAAATCTCACTAACGATTTGGTGCATGTTACTTATCAAATCATCCCCACCGCTTTTACATAGATCGGTAGGAAGGCCGGCATTTCCCGCAGCCTTGTTATGCTCACGTTTTGATATTGCTACCATCAGGTGAGTGGTAGTTTCCGCTGTCGTCGCCGATTTTAAATGGTCCATCCCCACTTTAAGACCGGAAAGTTGTTTTTCATCCTATTTGTGTATCATAACCACGATATTTCCATTTTCATTCAGTTCGGAGATAGCATCTCTATTTCTGCGACTTTCAACTCTGGTAAAACTTATGAACACCATTTCTGGCACCTCTTTATATATATGTATTCGATCGCGCGAGTAATATTCTATTTTGAATGGAATAAAACAAAACCCGAGTTTTAATAGAAATACAACTTTATTAATTCACTGTTGGAACAAGACTGCATTAAAATAAATTAATTCTAACTTACGACCAATCGTAACATTATGTTGGCGCACCACATTTATGTCGAGTCAACAATCTTGTTGGCAACGTGAACGGAAATCCGTTGATGTGAATGACCGACGATTTTGCAATACAAGTCACCAAGCAAGCGGTTTGTTTCGATTTGGTTTGCAGTATGTAGGTGATACCAACGTTCGGATCAGCATTTCCGGCTGAGTTCGATGCTTAATTAATGTCGTATGTAACTCGCGCTTTTCTAGTTTATTTTTCTTTTTATGACAAAAAGGTGTTCGTCCCTTCTTCTTAGCCTACAAATCTAAATTGTACATAAAAGCAAGGGTGTCTTGCTAGTGAGCGGAACAACCCTAGCACATTAATTGCATACGTTTTTATGATTTGTTGATTTTTCGTTACTGTATTACAGTATTTCGTCATTTTTTTAAAATATTGCATTTGTTGTGACGTATGACGTAGTGAGCTGGTGACATGTGGTATCCGTTTTGTTACCTTGGTTGCAACAGGGTAGTGGTAGTGGCCCGAGTTCATGTTAGCCTCTCGGAATGCGAAGTGAAAAATTTGATTGACAGTTTGTTGAACTGGAGATCGTTTTAGTTTGGTTTGGCATTTCAACATGAATAGACTGACGTATGAACAACGCTTCCAAATTGTGCAAACTTATTTTGAATATCATGGTTCTGTTCGAAATACGTATCGCGCACTACGTCCATTTCGAGTTCAACTTAATCATCGATTTGAGCATTAAATTTGATTAAGTATGAAACGTTTTCGCACCACGTTAACTCTGAATGATAATGCGCATCCAAAGAGACGTCGCATCGTACAGTGCGTACAGAAGAAGTAATTTCTGCTGTAGAGCGTAGCGTGGAGGCAGACCCGAATCAGTCTATCCGCCATTGTGCACGGGAATTGGATATGTGTCCATCCACTTTATGGAAGATTTTGCGGGAAGATCTTGGTTTGCGTGCTTACAAAATCCAACTCGTATAACCTAGCAAGGCGTAGATTCGGAAAATGGGCCCAAAACAAAATTGCCGTTGATTTCATTTCGTATAAGCTAATTTTATTAAAAATTATTAATGGAGTGATGATAATCCTCAAGTGTATGTTGAGACACCGTTACGTCCACAAAAACTGACTATTTGGTGTGCCTTATGGGTTGATGGAACAATTGGTCTGCACTTCTTTAACAACGTGACCATGATTACTTACTTTTTCATACATCAATGGAACAACCATGATGAGCAGGAGCTGTGGTTTCAACAAGACGGCACAGCATGTCACACAGCTCGTGTCTCAATTGATTTGTTAACGGAAACGTTCTGTGAGCGCATAATTTCGCGTTTTGGTCGAAATTATGGCCTCCAATATCGTGCGATTTAACGTGGATTGTCTATTTTCTTTGGGGATATGTGAAGACGGTAGTCTCCGCCGACAAGCCCTAAACGATTGACCACTTGGAGGACAACATTCGTGAGTTATTGGCGATATACCGCTAAATATGTTATAAAAAGTCATCGAAAATTGGACCTCCAGATAAGACTACCTCTGAGCCAGCCACTTGGAGGACTACATTCTCCGCGTTCATCGAAAATTGCTCCAGATAAGACTAACTCCGAGCCAGCCAGAGGTATGGCAGGAATCACAATTGAATTATAATGCCAGAAGATTATCTTTCAAATAAAGTAAATTTTATGTCAATTTAAAAAATCATTTTACTTTATTCCATTTCAAGGTTATATACCTAAAACACCCTTGACATTCTGTCTGATTCTGTCGCTGTTTCTGTCGATTATACCAAGGGTCGTGGGTGCAATAGCCAAGTGTTTAGTACGTTGGACTGTTCGGGTTCTCTGGTTGAACTAACAAGTGGAAAAGAGGAAGCTTCTGTCTCTTTACGCTCCGTTTCGGTGGTAAACAGGGCGTCTTCATCTTTTATAATTTACTCGCACTCAGGAGTTCTGAATACTCTTTTAATGTTTTACCACAGTACGAGCGTTAGAGAAGGGGAAGAAAGTGAGTGATATGAACGATTTTGGTGGATAGTTCATGGATGGTGTCCGAACTAACTTCGGTGAGTCACTGTTTGTTGTGTTCGTTAAATTCTCAGAACTTTCAAGATGGTGTATACTCTTAGGCTTAACAACCTTTTTTTTCTTTTGAATAAAAGTTACATGTGTTTTGGCTGGGATTGAACGCGTCACCTTAAACTCAACAGGCAAACACATTACCACTACATCGCGACCACCCACAGTCAGTTATTTTATTTGATACCACGGACCGTAAAAGATGTCACAGTTTTGCAAGTTAACACATTGAACCACTTGAAGTAGATACGTGACCCTCAACGCACCCATGAAATAACCCTACCATCTGGAAGCAATAAAACCATAGGCTATCACCGAAATTCCACACCAAACACAACAGGACTAGTAGATATATATATTTACTACGGTCAGCAGCACACACGGGTCAATCGATCCACAGCGGTAGATCGACACACTGTCTTTTTTCCATGTATTAGTTTAAGTTTTTTTTATTTAGTTTAAGTTTTTTATTTTATAAATAAATTTTTTTTTATGTCAATAACGTAAAGAAATTAATTTGCATTCTCATTTCACCGACCATTCCCACAGTAATTTATGCATGACAGTAATGGCTGCTTTGTAGCAGCTTAGGAGTTCCGTAAGTTGTTCGACTGCAACTTTTCTTTTAAGTGTTATAACATTGTAGCTACATGTACAAACGTACTTGATGTTCTTTTTACGTTTACCATGGTCGATAGTAGTGTAATTAGTAATTTCCGAGGCGTTTGGTAGCTTTGTATTGTATTGAATAGGGTTTATCGTAAATGAGTAGTTAACCCATGGCACAACCCCCAACATGGAGGTTTAGTTATAATTATTTCGATACATCTAGGGACCCATGGTATTAACTTGTCCTTGAGATTCATAAAATATCTGTTGTCCGAATATGTCAAAGTAGCTCATACAAATGTTTACTCTATTTACTCTCAATTCTAAGTAATCTAAGTAAAGGGTTTTTCAATAAGAGCGCTACAAACGATTTTTTTAAATAAAACAAAAACGGTTTTGGATATCAATGAAATTTTTTATTCCTGTGAAAGTACGTTTGATGCCATTATGTATCGATTTCGATTTCTTTTGCATGGCCACCACGGGCACGCTTGCAGAAGTCCAGACGCTGAACCCAATTTTCGACGGCCGATAATGCTGCAATTTCACGTTCGATATTCGTACCATAGACTTGACGTAGCCCCACAGGAAATAGTCTAACGGCGTCAAATCGCACGACCGAGGCGGCCAAGCAACTGGACCATTTCGTGAGATAATACGTTCTCCAAACTTGGTTTCCAATAAATTGATTGTGACTTTCGCTGTGTGGCTTGTGGCACCGTCATGTTGGAACCACATGTCCTCCAAGTCCATATCATCCAATTGGGGGCAAAAATGTTCGGTTATCATTGAACGGTAGCGATTCCCATTCACAGTAACGTGCCGGTCTTGATCATCACGGAAGAAGTACGGCCCAATGACGCCGCCGGCCCATAAACCACACCAAACCGTAATTTTTTCGGGATGCAATGATGACTCATGGAGTACGTGTGGATTGCTGCCTGACCAATACCGCATATTTTGTTTATTGACGAAGCCATTCAGCCAGAAATGAGCCTCATAGCTGAAGATGATTTTTCGATGAAAATCCGAATCATTTTCAAGTTGTTGCTCAGCCCAATTCACGAACATACGACGCTTCTGGTGGTCAAGCGGCTTCAATTCTTGCGTCAATTTAATCTTGTAAGGATGTAGACCAAGATCTTTTCGCAAAATTCGCCACAACGTAGTCACAGAGATGCCCAACGCTTGAGAACGACGTGTGAGAGACACATTTGGGCTTTCTTCAACTGAAGCCTCAGCGGCAGCAACATTCTCGACACTACGGGCTCTTCTTTGTCCCACTGGCACGGGAACATTTTGTACTGTGCCTGTGGATTCAAATTTGTCCACTAGACGCTGAATTGTTGATCTGCTAGGACGATTATGACGACCATAAATTGGACGTAGCGCTCTTAATGTTGAGGCCACTGACTCCGAATTTCGGTTTTAAATTTTAATAATTTTGACTCGTTGTTGGATAGTATATCTTGCCATCATGAAATGGCAAACCTTACTGAAGAGAAATGTCAAAAGAGCGGCAAGAAATATGGCGTCGTTTGTTGTCCCTGTTGCTCAACTTTTGTAGCGTCCCTGTTGAAAAACCCGATAGGTGAGAACCCATGTGTTTTCATGTAATCGCATTATTGCTATCTTTTGACAGCTTAACTAGCTGACCAGCTTGAAACTCCTATATGGCGGGCCTGTTATCCCAATATTTTACAGCAAGTCATGTAGGGACTCTTACTGGGACTGTGTAATACGCCACCGTTGATACTATTCATGAAATATATCTCAACGATTAAAATATACAAAATATACGCATGTATACCCTGATGAATGAATTTAAAAAACGTGTTCCCAAGATACAACGAAACTCTAATAGCCGACTCACTTACTGGCATCTAACAATTAAAAGTAATTAAGTTACCAATTAAGCCCGTGAACGTGCCTTATTCCGGATTGTTTCATCTGAATCTGAAGTGATTAATGCTATTAAAAACGACTGCAATATCAATTTAACCTGCAAAGGTGCATTTATTCCATGCACACTACTGCGGGATCTATTAACCCAACCAGTTTAATACCAGTTGGATATACCCGCTGCAAACATTGAGGCGGACTTTAGTCATGAACTTTGCCACCAAGAAGCATATAATTCGATAAATTGCAAAGCCAACGATAAACTATATCGCCTTAACCGGTGATAACGTACATGAATTGCTAGTTACCGTAATAAACTAATTAAACTTCCGACAACTCTGGCGGTAACATAACTCGCATAAGCCGGCAATCGCCTACATCTAGATACTATCACTTATACGTCATTTAATGGAAATACAATTGTTATTGAAGATATGTCCAAACTTTAGGCATGCCTTCCATCCTGCGATTGCAAAGACCCGCCAAGCTTTCGAAAAAATGCCTTCCGTACTTCAACATGGAATGCCACAATAATTGTTATGCAATACAAAGCCATTAAATGAAATAAGGAAATGAAACCTGTGATACCCATTTGAAGCTTGATCTGTGCAATGAGTCCATGACTGTCATAATAAAATGTAATGCCAACATCAAGACGTGATTTTTTTCCAACGCAGTCGCATGTGCTTATCTCAATGATTAAAAGCTCAACTATAATGTGGAGTTGATTTACAGCTAATCGGAATAGATTTCTTCTAATCATTGTTAACACGAATCGATATAGATATAGTTCGCTTAAAATTCCCCGAGATTGTATAGAACACAATCAGTTGATGTAAAATAGAATGAAAATAACTGACACACGAAAACATTTTCCATTCCTATATATAACCGTATAATTTGTAGATAAGTGTGCTAATCTTGCAAGTGCCACGATTACCGATTGCACGAGATGTTAGATTGTGGACATGAAGATGTCCACAAAGTTATTGAACAGGTGGATTTATTTTCGATAAAGATCCTCGAAATGTGAAGAAGTAGAATTGCTTTTTAGTGTAGAGTATGTGTGAGGTTCCACTTCTCCTCACTGGCCAGCATTTTTTCGGTTGTGTTGCCTGGCGTTTTGATACCAAAATATCTCCCTAGTTCTCATCGTTAGGCTTCCCATCTGCACCAACAGAGGCGGAGGTCGTCTTTTTGGGAGTCCTAGCGTACTTGCAGGCTGGGCTTTGCATTGCACCCATCTTTGTGGAGAAAGGTATTGAAGCGTGGCCGGTGAGTAACTGGGTGGCGTTGTTGTTATTGCGAAGAAGGCAATTAAGTAACGGGTGATTTTTTTAAGCGTAGTTTTTTTTTAAAAATCGAATAAAACACTGTAATTTGCATTAAATATTCAAAATGCTTATTGTAATCGATAAATATGGCTTTGCCATTTACGTTTTAAAGACAACATCATGTAAATAACCCCAAAAGAAATAATCAAGAGGAGTTAAATCGCATGGATAAGCTGCTCACCAAATATATCCTTCAACATTTCCATTGTTTCATGAGCTGTGTGGCATGTGGCACCGTCTTGCTGAAACCACATGTCAACCAAGTTCAACTCAGCCGACTGATCGCGTATCATGTCTCTTCATGTTTCTTCCACGATTGCCTTTGAAGAAAAATGGACCGATGATGCCACCAGCACAATAAACCACACCAAACTGTCGTCTTTTCGGGGTGCATCGGTAATTCTTGTATGGCATGTGGCTGTTCATCACTCCAGATGCGACAGGTTTGCTTATTTACGTATCCGTTGAGCCAGAAATGAGCCTCATCGCTGAACACAATTTTTCGATATAACAGCTGTAGCGGCCACCCTAAATATAAATTATTTCTATCCTTATTTTGTTTTACATTATTATTCTTGCTTGAATCGAATTATTTATTTAACATAATATATGAATTAAATTTATAAACAGTACATTTTCTAAAATCATGTAAAAGTTCTAAAATGTTAAGAACACATAACAAAGCACATTTTTTTGTATTAAAAATGAATTGCAATGTGCTACCGAAAATGAGTACATATATAAGAGAGAACGAAATGTGAAAATGTTGCAGTCTGTTGAACAGAGATAAAGGAAGTAAAGAGATACCAAGATTCTACCTCTCTCACCCTGAATGAATACCCGCAAGAGTTAGTTGTTTTTGTTGTAATCCACACCAATGCACTCCTGTATGTGAATACATGTATTTCCGAGTAAAAGAATTCAGCAGACGAGAAATTTTGGGTTTGGACACTTTCATTAACAGCTGTTTAGCAGTGTGGTAGATTTATTTTTTTTATGACATTTCAGTCGACATTCATTTATTTTTTTGCGTTTGTTGTTTTTGCGTGCGTGGAAATAAACTCGAACTTTGTCCTGTCGCACTTCACAAATGAACTTTATGTAAACTTTTGGGTGCCCTTTTTTGTTTTATTTTGCACTTCAAATTTACACAAACAAACGAAAATAGTAAAAAAAAATGTAAACAAACCAAATAATTAAATGACAGCTCAAAATTGTATGTTTTGGTGAATACAAACATATGTTTTTGAATGTATTCAGTGAAGTAAATGTTTGTTTTGTAAATTATATGATTTGAATTCCGAGAGGATGAATTAATTTAATAGTTCTCTACGAGTTTTCGTAGTCGATTCCTACTTCGGAGTGATCTGGTGTTGCGTTATTCGATAAGCAAGATTCTGAAGATAGTATATTTCCAACTCAGAGTTATTATAAGTAGGATAATATCTTATTTTTATAAATGATATAAATGGTGTTTGAAGTACCGACTTTTATTATGTCTCTGTTGATCAGAAAAAGTTGAGTTTCATATTTAATGGTAACGAATTCGCACATTTCATATTTTTGATAAACTGTTTTTTTTGCTGATAAATTTATTCCTTTGCAAATAAATAAATATAAATAAATATTCCACTAACCAACAGCCGTATTAATTAAAGCAAATTAAATGTGAATTATCTTTAATCAATGGATTTAACGAGAAAACTTCTAAGGCCGTATGTCAGTTGCGTTAAAAAGAGGGTTACATTTTATCCTCTTTTTTTGTTTAATTTTTTACTTTTCTGCACCATACTAATGTCAAAAATTATGCACTGGTTAAAATTTAACGCAATTGACACACGGAATAAAGATGTCCGCCCTACTTTGTTCATGTTTAACATATTCAACATACAGCGAAACTGATATTATTCAGAGTTTAAACGCAATATTGTAAACCTTAAATAATTAAAACACGTGTTTGCGACAATTTGTCACAAAACGTCAATTAGCTATTAAAAAAATTCTTAATTCATAATTGGCTTTTAATCAAAAGAATAGATAATAATTGTTAATTTTTTTATTAATACTGCTGCAACAGTTGTGTCACAGTCTGTATTCCTGTTATTTTTTGGCATAACTAAGCAAAGTATGTATATCCTGTAAAAATATCCTAGTTCCAACAATTTTCGTAGTAATATTTATGCTTGGATAGAAGTGAAAAATGTGTTTTAGTATGGCATAAACCCTATAAATCAAATGGCTAAACTTCTGATCGTACTTCAATATTTATTCCTCCATTTACGATGTTCTCAATTCGAACTTATGTCAATATCTATTTTTTAAAATGAAAAAAAAAACAACAAAAATGTTTCCTCATTAAGAACATCTTGCGTTTTTACGAAGGTGTGCTACAGCCGGATATACGTTATAAAACTTATATCCTTTTTCCACAAATTGTCTTAATTGCATTTAGGTAAATGTAATAAGACCTTATCCGTTTTTCCAAAGATATTATATCAAAATATCACAGAATGAGTTAGACAGATAAATAGGAAAATTGGAAAGATTTATCGCAAACATGTGGGCTTAGTAACATATGCAGTAACAACACAAATACAAAATTAATGGAAGTATTAATGAATTCATCGCACACGAAAAATTAGAATTCTATTTTATTGTTCTCAGTAGGTTTTTTTTGTACTAATATTTTTTCAACCATAACATAAAAAATAAATAAATATATTTTCAAGATTTGATTAAACTGATTATTCAAAACTGAACGCGATGCTTATTTCTTAAATTTTTCTTGGATGCGCTCATTGGTGGTGGCAATTCTACAGCTGTTTTAACTCCGATATAAACTTTCACCCCTTTCTGTGAAGGTTGTTGGTGAGGTCGGCGAGGTAGCGGGGGAAAATCGAAAAATTTTGAGCAAAAAATGTGGGGAATAACTTATCTCACGCATACTTGTTTTAAAATGTAATAGTATGTGTAAGATACGTAATTATGGGTGAATTTAGCTTGTAGGCAAACCGCGAAGATTGGTATCTCTTTACTTCCCTTATCTCTGCTGTTGAATGATCTAGCAAGGTTTGCACACAACGAATAGTTGGAGCCGCCTTTGGAAATTCATAAGATTGTATCAATAGGGTGTTCAGTGGACAGGTTGAACGAGAAATTGGTCGCTGGCCCTGAGTTAATTTTTATAGCGACGAATAAAGAAAGATTAAAATAAACTACGTCCACTTTTTTTTATTAACGGATATAACATACGGTCCGCTTCACAGCGGATTTTCACATTTCTTACAGACCATGAATTTTGATAACAAATTTCGATAATTTGCAATCGATGCTAGTTTTTAAATCTTTCCATGATTAAATGGCAGGTTATACTTACCTGACCATCAATGTGGGTTGAGAAGTAAACATTCGACTGTGGGACAAGTTCATCGAATCACTGATGTAATTGAGAAAGCTTTTAAAGAAAGGAAAATTTGCTCGGCTGTGTTTCTTGACGTTTCGCAAGCTTTTGACAAGGTTTGGCATAGAGGCCTTCAATAAAAACTAAGACAAGTTCTGCCTAAAAAATTATATAAAATCCTTGTGTCGTATCTTGAGCATAGACGTTTCCGTGTGAAATTGGGAAACGAATATTCGGAGTTCAAAGAAATATTGGCAGGATTACCCCAAGGTAGTGTCCTTGGACCGCTCTTTTACCTCCTATTTATACGTGATATCCAACAAACAAACGATACAATAGTTGCCACGTTTGCTGACGATACAGCTATACTAGCAGTTGGCACAACAATAGAGGAAACAAATATGAAATTACAAAACGAGGTTAATGCATATAATATCCCTGGCGGATTGCACTTAATGAGATCAAATCGAGATCAGATCATTTGTCAATGCGCCGTGGTATATAAGGAATGAAGATCTACGCAGATATCTGGGTATTACCGCGGTTAAAGATGAAATGAAAAATGTTGCACGCAAACATAAAAAAACGTTTATTGGGACACGTTCACACAACGGTCCTCCAAATTCTTGACAAAACAAATTTATTGCGGCGTCTTCAAGGCCCTTAGATTTTAAACGATAGTAACAAACCGCGCTATAAATTGCGAAAAAAGCAGGAACTCGCAAAGGAAATTTACCTGCGAAACATTCATTCTTGGGTCCCGTTTGCGTTGACAGACTAGGGAGACGAAGATTCAACCTCAGGCTATACGAGCTGTACATCGGCATATCCCAAATGCAGATGCATTGCACGTTAAAGATGGCGAGGACAAGTAGAGCAAATGAACACCAATAGTCCGTCTAGCAGAGTTTTTAATTCCCAGCCAGACTTTGGACGCAATAGAGAAAGACCTCGCCTTAAGTGGCGCGAAGAAATAGAAACCAACATCAACATACTTGATTCCGTTTCGGCGTTCAACAGGAGGCCCTATTCTTGCTGGCAAAGATAATAACTTCGCTACACAAATGTATTGGAAAGTTTAGTTTGAAGCATGGAAGGGCCGTTAACGCCAGATATTTCATTTTTTTACCAGCCGCTACGGAAATGTTTAGCAGCGATTCGCAGATCGTAATTAGGTCCATGAGGGTTTTTTTGGTGTTAACTCGGACCAGCCATTAGAATGGTTTCAAATGTTTTTTTGTGCATTGTTTAGCTCCTGGGTAATCAAAATATAGATAACATGACGGTCGGCTCAGCAATTTTCATAATTTATCCACATTGTTTGAAAATATTCCTTCCAGAGCATGGTACATCTTTGGCATTAAAATGTCCGTAACGTAGTCGTACGCGTGATTGGGTTTATCAGGACCATAAACACGATTCACATTCTCAGTCGCCTGACTTGTTTTTTCGCCTTTATTGAAGAAAAATATATTATTAAAACGCCGTAATTTAACTTTTTTCATTTTAACTGAGTCAGCCAATCACAAAATCGTTTTTCATCATACCTGTTATTTTCTGTACTGTATCCTTTTTTGCCTTGTGTAAGCATACACATTAAAGTATGTTACCTGGAGGTAACTCACAAAATATTCGCAATATCAAAATGCATTTACTTTTTAATTTTATCCCGTGGTGAGGACACGTTCTCATGTAATTTTATCCACCTGTCGAAGGCAATCTGCATTTTAAGAGCCAATTTTTTCGTTTTATTTAAAAAAAAAACTTCAAAATAAACGCTTGATATACTGTCGAGTACTTATTTAAACTTTAGTATAGGGTGGATAATATAACGAGCTGCCGTTATCCTTTTATATTTAAATAACTCTATTTTTTTAAATCTGGTCTAATAAAAGTATGGCTGAAGAATTTGACCTCAGCATCATTTGCCCGATCCACAAAAAAGGGGACACTCTGAACTATTAAATCCTATCTGCCGTAATATACGAACGCCTGGTTTTTGGCCTGCTAAGTCCACAACGGATCAAATCTTCACACTTCGGCAGATCCTGGAAAAAAACAAGAAGTCCAAATCGATACCCATCACATATTCATCGATTTCAAAGCCGCATACGACAGCATTTATATAGACTAGCTAAACAGAGCCGGTTTTGGTATACCGCCCAAACTCGTCCGTCTGCTCCATTAGGGTTGTAAACGACGTCACCGACACATTCGATACCAAAAAAAGATTTAGCAAGGCGATGCGATGTCATGTGACTTCTTTCATTTGATTCTTGAGAGGATTCTGCAAAAACGGCGAGCCTACACCAGAGGCACAATCTTCCAACAATCGTTGTAACTCAACGTGGCAGGACTCAATGTGATGTCATAGCCATATTAAGACCTAGTATATGGTGTCAACACGAAAGGACACACAACATGGGCGAATTGGACAAACCATTGACAGATTTAACATTGAGATAGCAAGGGGTTTGTCTACGTCGGCTCCACTTTTAACTCTTTTTTTCGGTGGGCTTGTGGAAATCTCAAAAGACACGATAAGCACGTGCCCAAAGTAGTGTGGGACTTTGACCCCAACTAAAACTACCACCCTTTTTGTATTTGTATTGCAACTAAGTATGCGACTTATCTAGCAATTTTTTCATCACGAGTAATAAATGTTTGGCAGGTAATTTTCCTGTGAGAGTTCCTACTTTTTCCGCAATTTATAGCGCGGTTTCTTATTAGCGGGTCAAATCTTAGGGCTAAGTTCTTTGAAGACGCCGCAATAAATTTGTTTCGTCAAGAATTTAAAGGACCGTTGTGTTACCGTGTCCCAATAAAGGTTTTTTTTATGTTTGCGTACTTTGCGTCTACGGCGCTGAAGCATCGAGCGTATCTAAAACGTATGAAGAAATCCTTAGCCGAATCGAGAGACAAATTCTTAAAAAAATCTTCGGGTCCGTTTGCGTTGACGGGCTATGGAGACGAAGATTCAACAAAGAACTGTACGAGCTGTACAGCGAAATGCCCCTTGCTAAAACAAACCTCCGCATCGGACGTTTAAGATGGCTAGGACATGTAGAACGAATGGACACCAAAACTCCGGCTAGCAGAGTCTTCGATTCTGAGCCAGACGTCGGAAGCAGTAGAGGAACACCACGGTTCATTACGGACTGTAGCGCCACTTTAAGTTAGTAAGTTAGTATTTTATCAAAGACCGGTCTTTAAGTTTTTGGACAAAAATCAATTAAAATAAACGAATTACAATATTGACATTCTTCCGAAGTCAGGCCTTGAAGTCTTTAAATTTCACCCTGAGATTGTGATTGGCGGCACTTTCTTTTTTCTTTTCTTCTTCTTTTTTTTAAGAACTTATTGGCTACATTTTTGTTTACTGCCTCCGCTATTCCTACTGCTTTCGGGATCTCTTGATTTCGATTTGCTGCTACTGCTCGAACTTTATGATGACTTTTTACTCGAATGAGTAATGCTCCTGATGACGAAGATGTACACGATGATAATGACTTAGATGAAGATGCTGACGATGATTGAGCCTTTAGGACAACTAAAGATTCGACTACAATCATTTTCGTTGGCACTGCTTTATTTAAGCAAACCGTCGTGTCGGCCTGTTTGTCCATGAAATTCGGATTGTGAAACATTGTTGGTAAAGTGAGCCGCGATTGGAATACTCGGCAGCATATTATCTAACCGCACACTTCAGATCAAAAGTTATATCATCGATTTCTATGGTGATGATTACGGTTCCCAGATTTTGGGGTTCTTTACCGAAGCGTTTTCTGATGATTGTATTGAACAACAGCTTTGAGCTGCATTACCTTGCTTACTTATATCGACCAGGCAGTTGCGTACATCTTCAGTTGCGTATAATTTCAGATTGGAAATTTGTTGAATGAAAGACATTTAGCGCTAGTTTTATCCACGGATCAAAATCAGTTGCTTCAGCCATCTGGTCAAATTAATTTGTTTGGTGATAGGAGGGTGTGTAGGTAAATCACGTCAAAATCACGTAAACGAAGGGTAACAGATTTTCAAAGGTTTTGTTATACAAAATTGGAACTGGGTGCATTTGATTTTTGTTCCATGCTCTCGCTATTAGTTTTATTGAATCAGAATGAGTCAACAGTTTATATTTTGATCTATAAATCGCTTTAAAATTGCAGTTTTATAATCTGCATACAGATTGTTTTAAATTATGTGCACACTTCCTTTTTGTCTGGTAAATCTCACCACCCACCCTGTACTTAATTAAACGGGATCCCACTCACAAACAACTCTCCGATGTAATACGAGCGAATTTGTTGGCAGTGAGCATATATACTTGGAAGATTTATATATTCATGCAAATGCACATTTTTCGTTGCAATAGATACTCTTACAAGCAAATACATTCGACTGGAAAGTGTGTAGTCACTGAATGACGATACAATTTTGCTTAAGCTGAAGATGTCTCATAAACCATTTGGCACTACACTTTATGAGCCTATGCTCATTTGAATGTATTGTGCATTTTGTGGAGCCTGATGTCAAGAAGGCCTTGACTCATTTAATCTTTTCGACATTAAAAATAGCGAACACATGTAATCACCACAGGCCTACAATAGAGTAATAATCTCGTGAACTAGGTACGATGTTTTACCTGAGGTTAATATTTGGGGTGGGCATGCAAGTTAAACCTCACCATATATAGGATATTAATCAAAATACAAACATAATAAGCAAGAGCAATTAAAATCGTGCTGAGAGGTTTTAACGTTTAAATATGTAAATAGGGTTTCTTTATTAGAATCATCAAACAAAAATCTACTTACTATGGGATCAAAGTCAAAGGCGAGCAGAGACCACGGAATGGCATAGTCAATAATTAAGGGTTTCTTGCTCTTGAATCATGAGGGCTTAGGAACGATTGGAATGTATTGCTACAACACGATGTTCTCACTTTTATGTAGTTATCTTCCCGGAAAAAAAGTATAAAGCGACTTTTTTAAAATATTACAGGAGCCAAAAAAAAGCTTTCTCTGAAGGTTATCATTTGTGTATTTTGTATTGTACTGTACATTTAGTTTTTCCATAGATTATTTTGTATTAATGGTAGAAAACTCAAACGAAAAAGTGGCGCTTGCACAAATTATAGGTACTGGCAAGTCAAAATGTAATTTCCTGAAAAATTGTCACTTAGTGCATTTTTCCGGGATGTTATCGATATATAGAATCTTTAAATAAGGACGGTCGACTTTTGTATTTTAATGAAATAAATTATAGGTGATATATCTAAAATTTAAGCCTGCAACGTGAAGCTGCCGGTGAAGACAAAAGTTGACACTGAGCTTCATATACAAATATTTTATAAAGGACACCGTTTTTTCGCATAGAAAAAAACAGCGCTCATCCGAAAATATAGATTTGTGTCACTTCAAGAATGATGTTTCTACGTTTTACCAAAGTGTAAAATGTCAATTACTATAGAGATGCAACAGAAGCCTGTCGAGATGAACGACGAGAAATCGTAGTTGAATCCCAGTCGATGCTGAAAATGTAGAAGAAACACTTCTGTGACGATGAAAAATAATTACCCTGTCAGGCAAAATGGAGCATTGAATATTGGCAACAGCAGGGAGAACGACCAGCTATTGGTCCAAAATCTTTTTTCTTTTATCGAACCATGAAATGTTTCGATTGCCTGTATGAGAAAAAAAGGGTGGTTAAATTTTAACGATGTTGATATTGAATAATTATTGTCATTTCTTTTCATTATGATCCTATTGTTCTGGTTCAATTATGCATTGAATAAAATATTGGCCAAATGGCCGCCGCAACTTCGGCGACACACCTACATCCGATGGTCAAAATTTTCGAGGACGCTTAGGCATAATTGAGGTTCTATGTCGTAAATGTCCTTTAACTCTTGAATTGTTGCTGGCTTGTCGACGTACACCTTTTTCTTCAAATAACCCCAAAGAAAGAAGTCCAACGGTGTCAAATCACATGATCTTGGCAGCTAATTGACATCACCACCACGTGAGATAATACGGCCATTGAATTTGTCGAGCAAAAGAGCGATTGTTTCGTTAGCTGTGTGGCAAGTGGCACCGTCCTGTTGAAACCACATATCGCCCACATCTATATCTTCCGATTCGGGCCATAAAAAGTTCGTTATCATCTCACGATTACGAAAACCATTCACAGTAACTGCCTGACCGGCCTCATTTTGGAAAAAATACGGCCCTATGATGCCGTCAGCCCATAAACCGCACCAAACAGTCACTCTTTGTTGGTGAATTGGTTTTTTGACAATCACTCTTGGATTATCATTTGCACAAATGCGGAAATTCTGCTTATTGACGAATCCACTGTGGTACCTCATCACTAAAGATGATTTTCTTCGAAAATTTATCATCCACTTTTGCCAGTTCTTGCCATTATTCTGACCATTGACGACGCTTGAAATGGTCAAGAGGCTTTAGTTCTTGAGTCAATTGTAAGTCAACCTTGTAAGTGTGTAAATGCAATCTTTATGCATAATCAACGACGAGCGTGAGAGGTGCAATTGTTGGGTACGACGATGAGTTCAGGTGGACGGCTCCTCAGCCACACTATCGCGAACAGCAGCAATATTTTCTGCAGGAAGAGCTGTACGAGCATGCACTGGTGTTTTCACAACTCCTACACACTCGGTTTGCTCAATTTTTTGCACGATTTTTCCCATTGTACGCACATTTGGATGATTAAATTGACCGAAAAAATCACAAAGTGCACGATATGCATTTTGATACGAACGCCCATTTCCATAATATGCCTGAATAATTTTAACGTATTGCTTGATTGTGTATCTTTCCATGGTTCAAATTGAATTAGTCTGAAATTGGGAAATGTCAAATGAAATGCAGAAATAAACTTGACGTTTAGGTGTCAACAACGGCCCTTAAAATTTAACCACCCGTTATATTGTGATTTATCATACCCATAAAGTGTCATCATTGAAAATCCTCACTGGAAATGTCCTTTACATCTTGTGGCTTTTTAATAAATTTAATCTTTGGCGAGTTGGTGTCAAAACGAAGCTTATGATTTCTAGAACATGGTTATCTAAAAATATATAAATTTCTATTTATTGTTTTCGCAGAAAACCATTTCTTATTTTTCATTGAACAACATTTATTTCTATGAAGTAATGATTGCCATTCCACCGAACTGAAAAGGAATTTCGCAAGAATTTCTATAACAAGCTATGGGTGTGACATTTCAATTCCATCATGTGTTGTGTTCCTTCCAATGAAGTTTTTAAATGATAACTATAACTGGGCCATAAGGATGGAGTGGGATAGGGTATTAAATGAAACAAAACTTAAATATTTAAAACTAAGTTTATATATTGTGCGTTTACGTATATCTCATGTAATTTTTAACCAATTTACTTGGTTTTTCTTTTAATCTATTCAGAAAGGACATGGATATACGCCTTTTTATATTGACTTCTTTATTCAATCAAATTCAATATGTATTTTTGCGGACACATGTACATAATTCAAGACGAATGACATTAATTCTGTTAACATCTGAATTGTACACAAATTATGCTGATTTTATGACGGGAGATATGCATTTTGAATTGAATGCGTAGAACAACATCGAATCCGCATTTGTTCTCATTATGATCGAAGATATTTTCCTTACAATTGCAAATAAAGCGTTACCAAAACTAGGCATGCCATCACCAATTCTACAATTACAAGATTTGTATAATCGAGATGTATTAATTGAACATGATTTTAATCGCATTGATTTTACTCAATTTGTTTTAAGAAATGTACCAAAGTTAAACGCACAACAAAAATATGTTTACGACATTTTGGATGCGAGCAGTTTCTCAGATGGGCACTGCCTTCATTCATAAATGTTGGGCACCATTATTTCACAAAATCAAAATCCTTGGCTCTCGCAGCTTCTGGAATCGCGGGATGTCAGGAATGGCCAAAGTGTTGCAACAGTATGAAATGATCGTGTGTGATGAATGTCCTATGGCCTACAAGAGATCATTGCAGGAATTCCACGGCTTTTTGGTGGCGTCTTATTGATGATGAAGTTTGCTGGTGATTTTTGCAAATTTTGTATGCAATTCCTCGAGTTATCCATTAATGGAGATATGTGAGAACACTCACATTACCCACAAATGTGCATGTTTATTTACAAAATGATCTATCAGCCAATGAATTTTCAAACAGTTGTTGAAATTGGATATGGAAAAATGCCAATAGACAATGAAGCTGACTTTATAATGTTAACAAATATTTTTTCAATAAGTGTATTCACATAAACTGATATTACGCATTTCTTAATTTCGTAAACTTACGAGGTGCTTTAAATAAACATCCCTCGGAATCAGTTGGTAATTGAATTAGCTGTTCTGCAAATGTGATCAAACCGTCGGTCGCGTCGGTAGCGTCGGTCGCCAAACATATCAAAATGCCGAAAATTAGTGGAATGAAACAATTTATTAGATTTTTATAAGAGACTTTAAAAGAGGCAAGATTTATTAAGTTTGGAGATATTTGACGAATGTTAAAGTTTTTTGTTTAATTTATATTAACTTTCCGAGGGTGATTTCCGAGCCAAAATCACCTTAGACGTGGCTTACGTAAATAATTTTTCATATAAAATTTGACTTATCACTTACGATTTGATAAATTTACACGGCTTACTAGGTTTACGAGGGTTTTCTTTTTTTTAAAGGATGATAATGAGGCCATTTGAAAAAGGGTTACCAGAACAAGTGTTCACATGCAAGTAAGTCGATACTATTGTAAATGAAGATAATGTGTTCAATTATTCCACAGAATTTTTAAATTTATTGGATTTGTCAGGCCCAGTACCGCATATATTGCAAATGAAAGTTGAAGCGCACCAATCATCACGCTTCGTAATATCAACCGACCAAAATTGTATTATCACACAAGACTTGTGGTTAAGAAGCTAATGACCAATATTGAAGCCATTATTTCAAATGTGAAATTCAAAGATGAATACGTTTTAATTCCACATATTCCGATTGGCAATAAACATGCTATTCGAATTCAAACGTTTATAGCTTCCAATGCGACTATCTTTTCCAATGACCAGTGTGGTTTGAATTTGGAAAATAATTGTTTCTCAAATGGACGATTGTATGTAGCCTGTTCACATGTAAGGAAACCTGCTGATTTGTGTTCGCACATGAAGGAAAAGCAAAGAAGGAAAAATAAGGACGGTCGATTTTTTTATTTTAATGAAATAAATTGTAGGTGATATATCTAAAATTAAAGCCTGCAACGTGAAGCTGCCGGTGAAGACGAAAGTTGACACTGAGCTTCATAGACAAATATTTAGTAAAGGACACCGTTTTTTCGCAAAGAAAAATAAAGAGCAAAAACAGTGCTCATCCGAAAATATAGATTTGTGTCACTTCATTCATTCATTTGTGTCAACATCATTCTTGTTCCTACGTTTTACCAAAGTGTAAAATGTCTATTACTAGAGATGTAACAGAAGCCTGTCTAGATGAACGACGAGAAATCGTAGTTGAATCCCAGTCGATGCTAAAAATGTAGAAGAAACACTTCTGTGACGATGAAAAATAATAACCCTGTCAGGCAAAATGGAGCATTTAATATTGGCAACAGCAGGGAGAACGACCAGCTATTGGTCCAAAATCTTTTTTCTTTTATCGAACCATGAAATGTTTCCATTGCCTGTATGAGAACAAAAGGGTGGTTGCATTTTAAGCGCCGATGTTGATATTGTATAATTATTGTCATTTCTTTTCATTATGATCTTATTGGTATGGTTCAATTATGCATTGAATAAAATATTGGCCAAATGGCCGCCGCAACTTTGGCGGCACACCTCCATCCGATGGTCAAAATTTTCGATGACGCTTAGGCATAATTGAGGTTCTATGTCGTAAATGTGCCAAATTATCTCATCCTTTAACTCTTGAATTGTTGCTGGCTTGTCAACGTACACCTTTTTCTTCAAATAACCCCAAAGAAAAAAGTCCAACGGTGTCAAATCACATGATCTTGGCAGCTAATTGACATCACCACCACGGCTATTGAATTTGTCTAGCAAAAGAGCCATCACTCTTGGATTATCACTTGCCCAAATGCGGAAATTCTGCTTACTGACGAATCCACTGTGGTACCTCATCACTGAAGATGATTTTCTTCGAAAATTTATCATCCACTGTTGCCATTTCTTGCCACCATTCTGACCATTGACGACGCTTGAAAGTCTTGCCTTCATTCAAAAATGGGCACCATTATTTCACAAAATCAAAATCTTTGGCTCTCGCAGCTTCTGGAATCGCGGGATGTCAGGAATGGCCAAAGTTTTGCAACAGTATGAAATGATCGTGTGTTATGAATGTCCTATGGCCTACAAGAGATCATTGCAGGAATTCCACGGCTTTTTGGTGGCGTCTTAATGACGGTGAAGTTTGCTGGTGATTTTTGCAAATTTTGTATGCAATTCCTCGAGTTATCCATCAATGGAGATATGTGAGAACACACACATTACCCACAAATGTGCATGTTTATTTACAAAATGATCTATCAGCCAATGAATTTTCAAACAGTTGTTGAAATTGGAGATGGAAAAATGCCAATAGACAATGAAGCTGACTTTAAAATGTTAACAAATATTTTTTCAATAAGTGTATTCACATAAACTGATACATTTACGCATTTCGTAATTTCGTAATTTCGTAAACTTACGAGGTGCTTTAAATGAACATCCCTCGGAATCAGTTGGTAATTGAATTAGCTGTTCTGCAAATGTGATCAAACCGTCGGTCGCGTCGGTAGCGTCGGTCGCCAAACATATCAAAATGCCGAAAATTAGTGGAATGAAACAATTTATTAGATTTTTATAAGAGACTTTAAAAGAGGCAAGATTTATTAAGTTTGGAGATATTTGACGAATGTTAAAGTTTTTTGTTTAATTTATATTAACTTTCCGAGGGTGATTTCCGAGCCAAAATCACCTTAGACGTGGCTTACGTAAATAATTTTTCATATAAAATTTGACTTATCACTTACGATTTGATAAATTTACACGGCTTACTAGGTTTACGAGGGTTTTCTTTTTTTTAAAGGATAATAATGAGGCCTTTTAAAAAGGGTTACCAGAACAAGTGTTCACATGCAAGTAAGTCGATACTATTGTAAATGAAGATAATGTGTTCAATTATTCCACAGAATTTTTAAATTTATTGGATTTGTCAGGCCCGGTACCGCACATATTGCAAATGAAAGTTGAAGCGCACCAATCATCACGCTTCGTAATATCAACCGACCAAAATTGTATTATCACACAAGACTTGTGGTTAAGAAGCTAATGACCAATATTGAAGCCATTATTTTAAATGTGAAATTCAAAGATGAATACGTTTTAATTCCACATATTCCGATTGGCAATAAACATGCTATTCGAATTCAAACGTTTATAGCTTCCAATGCGACTATCTTTTCCAATGACCAGTGTGGTTTGAATTTGGAAAATAATTGTTTCTCAAATGGATAATTGTATGTAGCCTGTTCACATGTAAGGAAACCTGCTGATTTGTGTTTGCACATGAAGGAAAAGCGTAAAAGAATGTTAGTCATAGAGCCTTACAATAAATTCATATCTTTTTTAATATAGGAATTTTCTCAGGTCATCACGATAGGAAATAAAAGCAATTTTTTGCGCAATAGGCTCGTTAGTACCATTCATGTGTACGTGTGTAATTCTTGCAAGATGGCGGGACCTCCTGTTTAATGCCGACTCCGAACGGCGATTTTGATATAAGCTTTTCTTGACAATTAATACTACTCGGACGATTTGTCAGATCATCACGAGACAAGGGGCAGTGCAAAATTATTTAGGTGTTGCTACTTTCTACGGCTGGAAATCGAACCCAGACCTTCTGCGGCACTTCATTGCACCAACCATTCACACAAATCAAATTGAAAACAGTTGTTTGCCTGCTATTTCGTCATCTGTCAAAAACATCATTTAACCCAGGGTTATTTCACCAAACTTGCTGAAAAAAAACTTTCTAGAGTTAAGTTGAGTTTAGTCCCGAAACTATAATGATGTCGTACTAAAAAACCGGGCGGATAAAATATGTTTTGAAGTTTTTTTTTGCACGTTTTCAATAATGCAGTGAATGTACGATACACTTGTGACCAGTGATAAGTTGCCTTTGCGTATTTCATTGCGCATGCTTTGACGACGAATTGCTTTTTTTTTTTTTTTTAGGAATGTCCGACGGATTCTGCTAGGGGTTGCAGTAACAACTATTTCACCAAATCCATAGCATGATGTGGTTTTTTCTCAGCGGGCGACAAAGAGGTGGTACATTTTCTACCACCTGGTGTAGTGCTCACAAATATTATGGCCCAGAATCTTCGATTGGCAACCATATACACAAATACTCCGGCTCGCAGAGTTTTCGATTCTCTGCCAGACGTCCGACGCAGTAGAGTTAGACCTCGCCTTAAGTGGCGCGCAGAAGTAGAAACCGACCTCAACCAACTTGGAGTGCACAACTGGAGGCAGTTAGCTAAGCGCCGGGCTAATTGGAGAGGCATGTTGGTTGAGGCCCCGGTTCATTCCGCACGATAGCACCACTTAAGTAAGGTAAGTAAAGGCTTTTCAATAAGGGCGGTACAAACTTTTTTTTTAAATAAAACAAAAACGGTTTAGGATATCAATGACACTCTTTATTCCTGTGAAAGTACGTTTGATGCCATTATGGCATTATTGAACCCAATTTACGACGGTTTTCAAGCATAAATCGGCCGATACTGCTGCAATTTCACGTTCGATATTCGTACGAAGTTCATCAATCGTCGCTGGCTTGCTGGCATAGACTAAAGACTTGACGTAGCCCCACAGGAAATTGTCAAACGGCGTTAAATCGTACGACCGAGGCGGCCAAGCGACTGGACCATTTCGTGAGATAACACGTTCTCTAAAGTTGGTTTCCAATTAATTAAATGTGGCATTCGCTGTGTGGCTTGTGGCGCCGTCCTGTAGGAACCACATGTTCTCCAAGTTCTCCCATCTAATTGGGGCCAAAAATATTCGGTTATCATTGAACGGAAGCGATTCCCATTCACAGTAACGTGCCGGTCTTGATCATCACGGGAGAAGTACGGCCCAATGACGCCGCCAGCCCGTAAATCACACCAAACCGTAATTTTTTCGGGATGCAATGATGACTCATGGAGTACATGTGGACTGCTGTCTGACCAATACCGAATATTTTGTTTATTGACGAAGCCATTCAGCCAGAAATGAGCCTCATCGCTGAAGATGATTTTTCGATTAAAATCCCCAATTCACGAACATACGACGATTCTGGTGGTCAAGCGTCGTCAATTTAATCTTGTTAGGATGTAGGCCAAGATCTTTTTACAAAATTCGCCACAACGACGTCACAGAGATGCCCAACGCTTGAGAACGACGTGTGAGAGACACATTTGGGCTTTCTTCAACTGAAGCCTAAGCGGCAACAATATTCTCGACACTACGGGCTACGGGCACTTCTTTGTCTCACTGAAGAGAAATTTCAAAAGAGCGGCAAGAAATATGGCGTCGTTTACTGTCCCTGTCGCTCAACTTTTTTAGCGTCCCTGTTGAAAAACCCGATAGTTCAATAAGAAATCATAAATATTCATTCAAATTCAGCAAATAGGAAAATTGAACTTCTATGTTGATTAAAGCTAGGCTAGGCTACCTTGCTGAAAACTCTAAGGAGGACCTAACAGTAACGTCATCATCGGACGATGGGTGCCAGCTTAGTTGAGTACTAAGTTTAAAATGAACTGCAGCTCCACTTATGCAATACTATGAACAACACACGACCTACAATCTAACGCTTGTTCAGGACGTCAAATTTACGAATATGATCATGCTAGTTGGATATCATAAACAAAGCGAAATTTTAGTAAACTTTTAAGTATCGCAATCAAACATTAGTAACCAAGTGCGAAATCGGTATGAAAGTCCATCGCACCCCCTTATATCGTCGATAAGATAAAAAAAATTAAAATATAAAAAAAATGATAAAATAAAAATGTCTGTCAAATCAATTAATTGTTTTGTCAAAAGATAAGCTCTTTTGTTTTATTAGTCCGGTTGCTTGCTACAATATTGACAACCATATGTGCCAAAGTCCATCGCCTTAGCACAAAGAGCCGTGCGTGACGAAGGCTTCGTGCTGTTCGAGTTGCTGATAACAATTGAAAACAACATGTTACCACCAACACACTTTGGACTTTGAAAAAACATTAGTCACTCGAGAAATTTGGTGGTGTAAACTTACCCTATACCATGCAGCAGAAGGAAATGGAAACTTGCAAGGCTTATGTTTCTCATTTAAACAAACTTATCAGCAGCGTTTTATTTTTATATGAGCTCAGCATACCTTTTTAAACCTTATCAGCGTTACTTAGGGTGGGAGCTGATAAGGTTGAAAAGTTCAATGTTATGTACGCGTGTGTGTGGTTGATATTGGCGATTATTGGCCTTTGGTAATTTTAAATTTAAATGCGACTTTCAATTAAGAAATTTTCTATTACCGCACAAGTATTTGCGTCCCCATGGGGATCTATTACTGCAGTCTGTAGGTATCTGCATTGGGTACTATGTGCACTTCAATTTAGCACTTGAGTGCAATGCTGTCATTACGAAATGTGTGTGCGTACAAAGATCTCGGTCATCGAATGACTCCAGCTGGATATGGCAACATGCTACTGACGTTTGCGGGCTATAGACTTTATTGCATGCATGCTACAAGATCTCAACATCTGTGCGAGGTTGTCGCATAAAGTAGTGTGACTTCTTTTAGTTGGCTGCAGCTGAGGAATGGTGTAATATAGCCTTCGATCTGTAATAGATTGTCAACACGTTTTTGACAACACGGTTTACATGAGCTTGTTTACAAAGGGTCAGCCAGAAGCTGGCGTGGAAGTTGTTGCTATACCTCAAAAAAAAAGAGCTATTGGACAGATCCTGAATATAGTAAGGGGATGTATGACAAAGATTACTTGATTTCTTCAACCTCGTACTGGAAATAAGCAGGTCCAGGCATAGAATGCATTACTAAAAAAATTGTCCAGCAATTAGGATTTTCATACAATATCGACATCGTTTTATTGTAGAAGCATTTAAGGGCAATCCGGAATGCGTTGTTCTTTTATTTAACCAGGATTGTCTTGTACTAGATGGTTGGGTCTGGTAGAACGAGGGTAGACTCTGATTGGCTTTAACTTGGCAATGATCAGTGGTTGTAACTCTGACCACACATCAAATGTGCTTATTTTTAACCTCCAACTGGTAATCATCGTGTACTGGTCTCATCCAACCGGATTTGACTTGCTAAACGATAAATGCGAGTGTTGATAAGAAGACGAAAAACAGAAACACTATAAACAGCCAGGTCAGAACGGCACGGAATGGATACCCGACCTGCTATCCCAGGCGAACCTAGACAAGCTGCTTTGTCTAGGTATTTCAGGGGTAAGTTATTAAGATGAACCAAAAGGCCAACGGCAGCGCTCAATCCCGTAGTGGATACTGATGGCCCCGTGTCCTAGGGGTATCTAATAAATTGGACCTGGCACTCCGGGTTGGGGGTTGCGCTTTGTATTAACTACTCACCAATGAAAAAAAAAAAAACACTGGATACGAAGCAACCAATAGCCTTGGAAAGGACTGGTTTTATTGTCGACGACCCTGTTAAATGAAAAAAGTACAACGACGTTCATACCTGAACCTGGAATATGAGAACATTAAACAGGAGAGCTGCAAGCTGACAACAAGAAGTAGCCCTAAACTGCAACAAAGGAGGCATTACTGCAGGAAATACGATGGGATCGGCCGGGCAAAAATAGGATGAATAAAAACTGTGACATCTACTACAGACCTTGTTTTAGTGAGTAGAAACAGATTTGTTATAAGTGCCAGACTTAGCGAATGCATTAAAAAAATCCCCATCAAGGCCGAATTCGCCTTATATGCACTCACGACCCGACGAAGGAAAATGATGATATTTATATAGTTGACCACGCGTATCCCTTAACCTCACGATTCACACCATACCAACAGCATCGAATGTCGAAGATCAATGGCAACGATGCCAACAGGCCATTAGATCAGACGCAACTGGTGTGTTAGATTTCTATAGGCAAAGAAGAATCTTCCCTTCTTTTCAGCTTTTCAGAATAAAGAAAAAGAACAAGAAAAGCGCGTGATAGAGGATGTAGAGAGGTGCCGCTCCAGGAACGATGTTCACAAGTCTTAACAAAGCGTAAAACATCAAAGCCAATGAAACAATGCTCGAACAGAATCCTGTCATGATGAACAAGGAAATATCGCAGTTGAGACACAGTCGATGGTGAGGATATGGGAGAACCACTTCTGCAGACTGTTAAACGGCGATGTCGAAGAACATTCCGCTGTCAACCACCCGACCTGAGTGAAACGAGAATAGCAATAATTAAACTCAAGCTTAAAAAGGTTGCCGGAAATGACGGCCTTCCAGCTTATAAAGCCAGTGGAGATGACTTGGTAAGTAACATCCACCAACTCATAAGCCAAATCTGAATGGATGAAAGTATGCATGAAGAATGGGACCTTAGCGTCGCTTCGTTTGCACGATCCGCAAAAAATCCTCTGAACTGCGCCAACTACAGAGGCTTAATTCTCCCCAACATCGCCTACAAGATCCTATTTACAGCAATATGTGAACGCCTGAAACCGTTTACCAAAAACCTGATCGGCTGTTATCAGTGCGGCTTTAGAAAAGTCCACATCCGATCAAATTTTCACTCTTCGGCAGATCCTGGAAAAACCCAAGAAGTCCAAATCGATACCCACCACCTATTCATCGATTTGAAATCCGCAAGCGACAGCATTTACAGAGGCGAACTATACAGAGCCAGTTATAGTTTCTCGATGTTCCATCAGGGTCGGAAACGACCTCACCGACACATTCGATACCAAAAAAGGACTAAGGCAAGACCATGCGCTATAATGTGACTTCATCAATTTGATTCTCTAGAGGATTGTGCAAAACTCCCGAACCAACACCAGAAGCACAATTTTCAAGGACTCAACGTGATGTCATAGCCATTTTTGATATAGAGAAAGAAGCGGTAAAAATGGGTTTAGCAGTAAATGAGGGTAAGACTAAGTATATGCTGTCAACACGAAAGGAAATAAAACATCGACGTATTGGACAGAACATCACCATCGACAGACATTACTTTGAGGTAGTACGCGACTTTGTCTACTTCGGCTCCGCTATTAATTCTGACAACAACATCTCGTCAGAAACTTAACGAAGAATTAATCTTGCCAACCTCTGTTTTTTCGGGCTAAGAAAGCAATTTAGTTGTAAAGCCTTCGCTCGAACTGTTAAGGAGATCCTATATAAAACCTTGATCATACCAGTCCTGCTCCACGGCGCTGAAACATGAATCGTATCAAAAGCGGATGAAGAAATCCTCAGTACATTCGAGAGGAAAATTCTTTGAAAAACTTCGGCCCGTTTGGGTTGACGGGCTATGGAGACGAAAAATCAACCAATAACTATATGAGCTGCAAGACGACATGCCCTGGTAAAAAAACCCGGCATTGGACTTTTAAGATGGTTTGGACATGTAAAATGAATGGACACCAATACTCCAGCTTGCAGAGTCATCGATTCCCGTCTAGACGTCAGACGCAGTAGAGGAAGACCTTGCCTTAAGTGGCGCGTACAAGAAAAAACCGACCTCAACGAACTTGGAGTGCGCAACTGGAGGTAGTTAGCTAAGCGCACGGCTAATTGGAGAGGCATGTTGGTTGAGGCCAAGGTACATTCCGGACTTTAGCGCAACTTGAGTAAGTTAGTCTTGTCCTAAATAACTACAAGACCATCGTATGTTATGTGTTATCATAACAAAGTATGGTCGATAAAAACCTTACAACAAATATATTGATAACAAAAACTTGAAGTTAGTTCATTTGCATTGGAGTTAGCATCAATTCCAAGAAAGACACCTTTCAATCTTACGAAATCGGATTTCGCCCCTTAAAAAAATTAAATATCTATCGTTAATGGAAAATGCATATTATTTCAGAGTAATTGACGTAGCAGAGCTCTGACCCAAACTTTATGAAAAGCCGATGAAAATAAATATCCAGGACAATCGCCAGCCCTCCATGATAGCCACAAAGCACGCTAAAAAAAACTGCGCAAAAAGCAGGAGCTCTCGCAGTGTGACCTGCCAAATGTTTATGGTTATAACCTCGTGATTAAGAAAGTCTATATAAGTCAGCTTTTCTGTAGGTTCTAACGGGCTCTTTCCAAGTAGATGGAAAAAATGATTTGTGCACCATGCACCAACAACAGACGAATCTTTATCTCTCTCCAATTACCTAGCAATCGCAATGGCGTCCCTTCTTTACAATTATTTTGTTTTATAATTGGCGCACACTAAGAGGGTTATGGATTTTCTTTATATGTTTAGCACAGTGCGGGCGTTAAGCAACTTCTGGATAAGAAGAAAGGAGATTCCGATGCACATTGGTTTTAAAGGCCTAAGTTATAATGGAAACTAAAAACAGAGTCTGGTATAGCATTCCACAATTGTATTGTTTATGTACGAATCTCCATATTTGAGTGTTCGTCGAAGAAAGGCGTTGGGGTAAACGGATTTGCAATCATAGCGTAACGAATATTGCGGCTGAAGTGTTGAATGGGAGGTATGCAGCTGGCTATTTCATTTGAGGATTGATAATTCAAATATGAAAATTCTGATAAATTGTCAGCATAGACAGAACTTGTGTACCTTGTAACCTTATATTATTATCCCTGAACAAAATTTAAGGTCCAAAAATCGGTGGGATACAGGCGGACGGACAGACCTGGTTTGATCGCACAAGGTAGCGATTCTGAATGGATAATTACACTGGACCATCTCAATTATTTCTTGATGTTAAAAACCGTATGACGAAACGAATTTACTCCCATTGGATTTTGTATAAAATCAGCCTCTGTTAATTTGATTTTAAGACAGGAAGGTCTACAAATGATCAAATCTGAAAATAATAAAAGAATTCCAAGTCGATACAAACTATCTATTCACTGACTTTTAACAGAGTCAGAGTACAGAGTCAAAGCCTGGTTTGGTAGGCCTTCTAAACTATGTCAAAGTAAAACACTTCAGCGAAACATTGGTACAAAAAAAAATTAACGCAAAGGGCACAATCTTATACAAATCTGTTCAACTACCAGCTTGTGTCGATGATAAGTAAGTATAGATACCTACCTGCCTAACGACATATTAAGATGATGAATGATAATTAAAGTCGTGTACCTAAGCGTTATCACTCTGCATTAAAGTTAAAGCAACCGTAATGTCATCTGTCATTTTCAAATAGGGCAACGGGCATAGGCACGAATCAAGGTATACAGAATACAAGGTAGTATATTCGCGCGCATTTTCTTGTGCATGTTCTGCGCATGACGTCACTCGAATAACAATTTTTAGTTCTGTACTGCAATTTGAGTAGGCAACTGTATACCTTGGGCACGAATAGCTGAAATATTTTTCACTGTCACTTTTAGGTGTGTTTGAGAGTGTTCACTGAAATTGGGTTTGTTTGGTTGTCAGAACTGTCACTTTTTAGGTGAGTCTAACTTAGAGTTTTCGTTCGTTCGTTTGTATACACTAATTAAAGCCACGTTAAAAAGTGTTTATTGGTGGAAATAAGTTAAAGCTATCATTTAATTTAAAGTATATGCTAACTAGTGTGGAGTTAAACCCTTTAACATCGATTAACTATAAATTTGTTCCGATGTGTTTCATACATAAGAATTCTTGTTTAAGTTCACTCATAAAAAATCCACTTTCCAAATAGCCACTGATTCTGCTCATAATACGGAACGTAGTGAACCTCTCCATTTTGCATCCTTCTTTTGCCTGATCCAATCCATTGAATTTCCCGGATGGTAGCAATGTCTACCTAGGAAATCCGCCAGCAATTCGGTAGTGGAGTTTCTGTTGAAGATTTAAAGATTCCAGGTGCAGACTGAATCGTTGTGCTCATAACTTATTTTTTCATATTAAATGGCCGTCAGCAATGAGAAATTAGTCTCTTCCGGGGTTCTTTTTGATTGATTAGATACCCCAGCGTCAATTGCATTGACGCCACTGTCAAGGGGGGTTTATGGCACCCATAATTAAAAAAAAAAAGTTCGATAACGAGCTGATAACAATGGTTTTTACTATCTGTTACCCTTAACACTTATTAACGTGCCAAGAATATACGGAATAACATTTCCTATGAATCTTTTAAAATTCCTCTTAACGGTTAAATTGGAGATTCCGAAATTCCGCCAAGGGGCATAGTGTTCGAAAGTGTGTATTTTAAATGATTAATATTTTGAAAAGTATCCCATTAAAGAGGTGCGCGAAAGCAAAAAAGCTTTTTCCCTTATATCGATTCGAACACCCTACCCATTGGGAGTGTTGAACAAATTCTCACACTCGTCTCGAACTTTGTATTGGAATTGAAACGCACATGGCTTGGTATAGGTATGGCGTAATAAAACTTTTATAAGACCAATCCATGTTATTGAAGGCTAAGCGAAACGACACATGGAATATAGGAATTTTCTAGCTCTAATTGCTTTTAATGGTTTTATTTACCAGCAATTTTGTGTTTGCCAATTTCACCGGTTGATTAGGTAGCGCATAAAATATGAAATACTGATTGCCTTGCAATCTTAATTGTAGACTCTTACCGCGGTTTCGACTATTAAGACAGTGGGCTTTGTATGTGACATATGTAGCAATGACAATCTAGAAGCCTAGTCGTAAATATTTTATTATAGAAACAAAATTGTCACATTTGCAAAGTGATCATGAATGTGTTTTATAATATAAAAATGTAACAGTTTCTTATAAGCTACCTAAGTGTTTTAGTTTTCGATTAAATTGTTAACGATTGGCTAACTGGCCATTTGAACATTCCCAATATTTGAAGAAAACCTTTACAACTATTTCAGTTTCAATGGTACCATGGGTATTTGTAAAGGGTGCACCATCTTCTATGTCGGTATATAAATCTTGATAAGATTTAACACAATATCAACCGATTGACTTTAGTAGATCGTTGTTTAAAACGTCATTGACGAATGAAGACGCTGTACATTGAAAACGTTCATATCGTCGAACATATAGCAACAAGCACCGTCTAACAACTTTATTGTACATTTTGTGTCGAATTTTGTTTAGCACGAGAGTGTGGGATATCGTCAACATGGCGTTCATCAATGACCATGACGTTAGATTCAACTGGTTGGAGCTGTAGGAAAGTGTTCCCGAGAACCCACATGTGTCGTATCGTCACTGCGCTTAGAATTTTGACCTTAGTTTAACCACATTGTAAGGCATTTTAAAATATAACTTGCATTTGTTTTTGCATAAAGTGTAATTGAGTTAAAAATATTGCCGACAGACTTTCCACTTCCGCTTGGATACGGCCAAACAGTCGCTCGAATGGTTGACTCTATACCTGATTTTCTAATGGATATTTTGATTTTCAAATTCATACCCTCTGGTGCCGTTGTTAAAAAAAATTGCGGCATTTGAAGAACGAAGAATCCACACGAGATCCATGAAACACCATTGCATGACTAAAAAGTGACTGATTTTTAGATAAGGCAAAACAGTCGGTGGATATTGCCTTATTTTGTGTGAAAATGGTCTGGACGGTAACTAGTTTCAACGAGACGGTGCGCAATGCGCACATGTCCCTGACATGTATTGTAAAAAAATGGCCACATTGACTGGAAATCCATATCAACAGATTTGAGTTCTCCAGAATTAGTTTTGTTCATATACTAAAATCTGTTGTCTATATAAATTTATTCAATTAAATAAAAGATGGCGCACCCTATACATAAACCAAACAACACGAGTGTGGAATGCTGCAAGCTTTCTTCAGATTATAGTTTACAGTACCTCATTTCATCTTATCCTTAATATTCTTAACGCACGTGCCAAAACATAATGGCACTAACGGCCATAAAAATAAAATTTCCCTTAAGTTATGTGTGCGAATTATTTTTTTTCTTACGCCAAATCAAAACGCAATTTTTAGAAGCTTCTCATGACAGTATTACTCTTGGATGTTTGTCAGACTTTCACAAGAGGTGAAGAAAAGTTAGGTTTTGTCACTTTTGGAATGTGAACCAGGGACCATGAGCTTAGTTGTTCAACGCACTAACTAGCCCCCACAACCTATTATGTAATATTTTTTTAGAAAACTCAATTTATATGCTCAAAAACGAATAAAATATGGCACCTAGCGGTAGTTTCAAATATTAAATAAATTAAAAAAAAACAATTATACTGATGTAACAGCAAATTCCGATTTCCACTCGCCTTCCACTAGGCTTATCGATGGTTTACTTCACAGCGAAATCATTCCTCTTTGCCGGCCAAGTTTAAGCAAACATTTATTTACTGTATTGTTTTTATTTGAACTTGAGGGCTGAGGCACGTGCGTTGTGCCTTTCAAGGCCAACTATACAACACGCAGTATAATCTTATCAGAAGTACGCTTCTCGATTGGTATGCTCAAAACAGTTTTGCTTTGAAGTGTCGATAATCATTAGTCCATTAACATTAAATCGGTTAAGTTTATGAGCTCCTAGGAGAGGTGCTAACATCATCCAATGACAATTATTATATGAGGTGCACAAAAACTAGGCCAAAACGGTGTTCAAACAAAATTTAAAAGACCGCTTGAAATTATCTGCAAAGGTTTTGAAACTTTTTTTTATAGCCTCTGAAATAGTTGCATTAGACATGAAAGAACTTGAACTCTTTAAGATCTGCTTGTATTACCATATTAAAGGTTTTTATAGCTTGGCTGGTCTTTTTGTTTTAATTCATACTTGACTGTTCATATTATTGAGTCAAGGACTGGATTGTCGTTGAAGAATAGACAAAAGAGAGTATGTGAAGCTTCCCAGATATCTGCAGCTTGCTGCTGCCTACGAAAATTTTCAAGAATGACCAAGTGACCAAGCGAACAATTGGGCAAAAAAAAGGAAAACAAACGCTTTGGGCATCCATGAGTATATTTTAATATTCAGACAACAATCGCCTGCCATTGTCCGTAAGTAGAACCTTAAAGGAGCTAAAATATCTCTCTTGAGTGGAGCCCAAACAAAACACTTCCGTTTATATTTTCTGTGAGTTTGGAGTTTGGTCGCCCTTAATAAACCAACCAAGTTGCTTTGAGCATCTAAGAACATCTCTTTGCTGTTGGCCGTTTTGCCTTTTTCGAATTAAGCTTGATCTGGTCCCAAACTTGCAGGTGTCTGATAGGGTTTTTTATATAATAAAAACTGAATAAGATAATTTTTAAATAGAGGATAATCAAAATAACCTGTTTTCTCTTAGCTTTTAAATATATGTTCTTTAGGGTCGTCCAACAACCCGAAATTCATTTTAAAACCATCTGGTCAAGATAATCGTATTGGATCATCAAATAGAGTTGCCATTGCCATAGAGTTTACTTTTTTTTTAAATTTTAGACCTAAGCAAACATCCCCGACTAACTTTTCGCATCAGCCCGACAATAATATTTGTTACGCAGCTTACGGCTTTGTCTGTTTTTTTTTTGTCAATATATTTATTGTTATAACACTAGGAAGAATAGGTACAGTCGAACAATTACTGCCATCTAGGAAATATGATGGCATGGGCAAAAGGAAGATTGAAAATTGTGATATCGACGACGGTCCATGTTTCTGTGAGCAGAAATAGTGACAAGTCGGATGAGTAGTTCTTTTAATCGACAGAATTAGGCAAGAAGTCTTATGATTAAACAAATTAGTCAACTCATTGTTACAATCCGACCAAGGCCAGAATTGTAATGAAACGTAATGGAAAATTTAAGGTAGAAAGGGAGGGCATCTTAAGCAGTATTGAAGGAAATCACAGTATAAACAATACCTCGTCTGACATTGGACTTGGGCTATTAAAGTTGTCTGTTTCCGCATCATGACACCCATAAGTGGAAATGGCGCTCTCTAGATCAACAATCAGTTAAACAAATTCATCACATTGCAAAAGAGACCAGGCACGCATTCATTATTTTAGATGGTTGACCATTTCGAGGGGCAATACTACTTGTTTCAGCCAAGGTAAGAATGTAGATGTCCATCTTATTACACAAATGCGAAATATTGTTAAAAATGTAATGTCGTATGACTGCAATTTTTTGCAGAACACGTATCACTCAAGCTCTTGATTAACACCATAATGGTAGGATATAATTTCGAAGAACAATGGTGACAATGTCAATAAGCCTTAAGATCAGCCGAAACTGGTGTTTGTTAGATTTCTCTTGCCCACCAGCAAATGAGCCCTGATATGACGAAGAATGGCGACAGATGCGCGCAGGCTTAAACGAGTGCTACAAGGCTAAGCTGGAGATTTACACAAGAGCAGCGATTTAGTCTTATTGGCACCGAAATGGAAAAAACATCTCTTTTACAGAAAGAAGATAGAAGAGAAAAGTAAAGCGCGCATTAAAAAATGTACAGAGGTGCGACTCTAGGAACGATGTTCTTGAAACATCCACAAAAAGATGCTGTTAACAGCCTCAACTACAGAAGAATAAGTCCTTTGGATCTTTTGTAAGCCTACAGGATCCTATCTGATTCGACAGATTCAAATTTGAGGTAGTAATGGACTGTTGATATCTCGTCAGAAATCAAACGAAGAATTACCTTTGTGACACGCTGTTTTTTCGGACTAAAAAGGAAATCAAGTATAATAAAAACCTCTCTCGAACTATACTTGGAAGATTCTATATAAGACGCTGCACATCCCAGTTCAGCTCAACGGCCCCGAAGCATGTACCATATAACGAACGGATGAAAATATTTTTTTTTTTCCGTGGGCTGGTGGAAATCTTTATAGACACGATGAGCACGTGCCCAAAGTAGTGTGAGATTTTAACCCACTAAAACCACCACCCTTTTTGTGTTTGTATTGCAACTAAGTATGCGACTTATCTAGCATATTATCACTAGCAATGAATGTTTGGTCAGTAACATTCCTTTGAGAGTTGCTGCTTTTTCCGCAATTTATAGCGCGGTTTGTTATTATCGGGCCAAATCTAAGGGCTTAGTTCTTTGAAGACGCCGCAGTCAATTTGTTTCGTCAAGAATTTGGAGAAATTTGTGTTAACGTGTCCCAATAAACGTTCCTTATGTTGGCGTGTAAAATGTTTCGTTTCATCTTTAACCGCGGGAATACCCAGATCTCTGCGTAGATCTTCATTCCTTATATACGGCGCATTGACGAATGATCTCAACCCTTTTTTCAAAATTTTGTAGAATGTTTACATTTGTTTCCCTGGTATAACCACATAGTTGTATACCATATGTCCAGACCGGCCTTATCACTTGCTTCTATAATAGCAGCTTGTGATCAAGGTTAAGCTTCGAATATTTTCCGAGTAACCAGTACAGTTGTCTGTATCTATTTTTAAGTTCTTTGCATTTCTTTTTTACATGCGACATTTTTATTTTGCATCGAGTGTCAATCCGAGTTATTTTGCTTCATTTGCAAAAGGGACTCGAAACGTATTGAGAAATACAAGCAAATTGTTTGTCCGTTTATACGACAAATCTACATGAATCGATTTGCTCTCGTTAAGTTCAATCCGCAGAGATTTTGTCCATTCATTAACCTCGTTAAGAGCGTTTTTTAATTTCATATTTGTTTCCTCTATTGCTGTGCCAACTGCTAGTAAAGCTGTATGGCAACTATTCTATCGTTTGACGTGTAAATAGGAGGTACAAGAATGGTCCAAGGACGCCTCTTGGGGTACTCCTGCCAATATTTCTTTTAACTCTGAATATTCATTTCCAAGTTTTACGCGGAAGAGTCTATGCTCAAGATACGAGACAAGGATTTTATATAATTTTTCATGCAGAACTTGTCTTAATTTTGTATTGAAGGTCTCTATGCCACACCTTGAAATACGGCTGAGCAACATCAGTAATTCCATGAACTTGGTTCACAGTCGAATGTTTACCTCTAAACCCAATTTGGTGATCAAGTAAAAGGCGATTCTGATAAACAATGGGATGTAAGCGATCAATTAATATCCTTTCATAAACGTTTGAAATTATTGGAAAAGATGAAATATGCCTGTCAGATTTTATTTCATGCGGCGGTGTTCCTCGGTTGAGTACCATAATCACTTCCGCGACTTTCCACTGTCTTAGTATGTATTCTAATCTAATTGTTGCATTAACAATGTAGAGGAGTTTAGTTAATGCCCTTACGGGCAACATTTTAAGAAGTTCTCTTATCATTAGTTCATAACCCGGAGCTTTTTTAGGCTTTAATTTCTGTATTTCCCGTTTAAACTTGGCAATACTCGATATCTAGTTATGTTATTATTGGTTGTAGTCTCGAATAAATTAATTAAATGGTTTAAATGTATAATCAAGATGTGCGGAAAAAACGTCTGTTTTTTCCTTATCGCTTTTTGCGCAAACGTCTTGAGTAACGCTAATTGGTGGCACAGCGTATTTTGGCCGTTTTATGACTTTAATTGCTTTCCAAAGTGAATAATTCGATTCTTTTCCAGCGGTGAGGCTTTACAGATAAGTTTCTACTGCATGGTTTTTTAAGTTTTTAATCGAGTTCTAAAGCAATTTACTCAACCGGATGAGATCTGTTTTATCTCGCGGGGCACGAGTTTGATGCCATCTTTTACGAGCTTTTATTTTTTGTCTAACATAATCTTTTATTTCCCGTGGGTACTTGATATTACTACAACTTACTAGTTTGCGATGTTGGGAGTATTATTCCATGCTGCTTTTTGAACGATATTGATAAAATAGTCAACCGCGACTTCAAGTGCCAATAGATACCAACTGGAACTTAAAGTCGCGGTTGGCTCCATATTTCTTGCCGCTCTTTTGACATTTCACTTCAGTTTGCCATTTCATGATGGACAGATATACGATCCAACAACGAGTTGAAATTATTAAAATTTACAACCGAAATTCGGAGTCAGTGGCCTCAACGTTAAGAGCGCTACGTCCAATTTATGGTCGTCATAGTCGTAATAGCAGATCAACAATTAGTGGAAAAATTTGAATCCACAGTCAAAGTACAAAATGTTCCCGTGCCAGTGAGACAAAGAAGTGCCCGTAGTGTCGAGAATATTGCTGGCTTCAGTTGAAGAAAGCCCAAATGTGTCTCTCACACGTCGTTCTCAAGCGTTGGGCATCTCTTTTGAAGAAAGCCCAAATGTGTCTCTCACACGTCGTTCTCAAGCGTTGGGAATCTCTGTGACGTCGTTGTGGCGAATTTTGTGAAAAGATCTTGGCCTACATCCTACCAAGATTAAATTGGCGCAAGAACTGAAGCCGCTTGACCACCAGAAGCGCCGTATGATCGTGAATTGGGCTGAGCAACAACTTGAAAATGATTCGGATTTTCATCAAAAAATCATCTTCAGCGATGAGGCTCATTTCTGGCTAAATGGCTTCGTCAATCAACAAAATATGTGGTATTGGTCAGGCACAATCCACACGTACTCCATGAGTCATCATTGCATCCCGACTTCTGCAAGCGTGCCCGTGGTGGCCATGCAAAAGAAATCGAGGTCCACACATAATGGCATCGAATGTACTTTCACAGGAATACAAAATTTCATTGATTTATTTAAAAAAAACTTTTGTAGCGCTCTTATTGAAAAACCCTTTATTTCTCTTCGTCGCAAACTTTATATCAAAAATAATATACCCCTATGGGAAGGGTATATAAAATCGCTGCTATTTATACCTTATACAAACAGCATGACCATTAGCTTATCTTATAATGCTTTTCGGCGAATCTAGAATAAACAAACAAAATCACATTACCCAACCGAGCCTCTTTCAAATAGAAATAACTACAATAAAGCTGAAGTGGTAGGTATTACCATTCAAGAAAACAACGAAAAGTAGATATCTAACGCTTTCATATTAAATTCTATGTTCATAGATAATATTTTTTACAGCTGTGCACCTAATGCCTTGTATTCATGTCCCCCATCGCTAACCAACCACCCTTTCACGATCAATTTTATATCTGCGCATGAACACACACTTGCTTGGACTTCCTCTATGGCTATCACAGGTCCACTTGTATCTGTGATTCTGTGTACAGTAATTCTTAACCCAAATCCACTATGTGACAGGCACTATCAGAAATCAGATTAGGCCGCAAGCGTCAGGCCAGCGCTTCCCCTTTTCAAAACCACGATTTTTTTACATGTATGAGTATATTTTTAGTACACAACTCATCACCGCTCCGCACCAACACCAACTAAGCATCGCTGATCGTACGATATTAAAATTTTGCTTGCGCTGCAGCAAAGCAAAAGCAAGTGTCTACCGAAGTCTGAACGAACGACGGAAAATAAAAATCTATATTCAGTCAGTCGCGATCGCACAGTTGCTGTGAGAGTTCGTGTAGCGCGTTGCAATCTTATCCTTTTCTCATAAGTAGAACGCACAACGATCGTGTGAATCCTAAAACCTGGAACTCTCTCCCTTCTTTGTAAAACGAATTTAATTCGTTGAAAAAAAAATCAAACCCTCTTCGGTTTCAATAAACGCAAAGTGGTTCGCGAGAATTTTGCGTGTTCAGTTTAATATTTTGGATCATATTTTGTCCCCCAGCCATAGTCAATGCACAGTTCTATACCGTTCTAATTGGATAAAACGAAATAAGAGATACACCATCGCCGATAGTCAGAACGAGATACAGAGAAAATCGTAAATTTTCGAGTGTTCTCCCCTACTATGATATGACAGCTTTGTTGTTCCATTCTTGTGTTGTGATTTTTCAAATGATAAATAATAAAGAAATTACATTTTGTTCCTCGTAACTCTCTATTACAAAAACAAAACAAAAAGAATTTATTTTGAACCCAAAAAAATCATTATAATCTAACAAAATGGTGGAAAACGGTAGTGCAACTAATAATCTACTAAATGATAATAGGAATTCAGGCATTGTGGCCAAGGCACAAATTGTTCCAGCTCAACCGAAAACACTGCAGCATTTGCCAAAACGACCTGCCGTGGATCTAGGGTTCCACAATGTGTCCTACACTGTCAAGGAGGGAGGCTCAAACCGTAAGTACCTACGCAATTATGTTATGGCTAAAGTTTAATTCATAAATTAGGGTTAATTGTGGTTGTTGTTGGGAGTCGATTATTTCTTTTTTGCTGCTATTTGATATTTTTAGGCATGTCTTTCTTGATAAGACGACACAGAGACGCAAAAGCAAAACAGAGAAATTAGATGACAGGGAGTGGAAGAAGCATGACAAAACACAGTTCAACGGAACAATGAAAATGATATACTTCGCATGTGGGGTAGGGCTCATAGAGTTGCCAAGCTTTATTTTATTTGTTTGTTAGTTTAACCTGTCTATAAATTAATAGCTAAAATGCAATAAAAAAAACAGTTCAACGAAACAATAAACCGGCTGATATAAATGAAATTCTTCCCTCATACATTTGCATTTTAAAATTAGTAAATCAGCGATTATATCAAATTAATGTATTTTCCTGTATCGATAGGTTATTAAACGGATTCAATGTCAAAGATTATGTGCGTCGCGGTGTTCTCGAATAAAGTTAGAGAGCATAGACTTAGAACTAATTAACTTATCACCAGCGATAGATGGTTTTTGGTAACAAGTTATGCGGATCTACGAATCCTGGTTTATTCTAATTAAGATCGAGAGAAGTGTATAATACACCGAACAGAAAACTGATTTTTCGACAAAAAAAATTTCGAAAAAATCTTACATGGATTTGTTCATAACGATTGACCATTCTTTATTTTTTAATCAAAAGAAGCCTGTTGAAAATGTTAAGATAATTAAAAAAAATTAAACCAAAATGATCTTGAGAAAAAATAATCTTTTGGTAGCTGTGGGGCATGTTTATCAAAAACTTCATCAACGAATTTTAGAAAACTACTTGAAGCTTTCACACCAAACATCGATATAGTTTGAACGTTTAATTAAATGTTAATAAATAATGTACCAGCCGATGGCCTTAGTCGCCAGTGCTGTTATGTGTCTGTAGTTCGATGCATTCATGTGCGAATTACTGTAATGTCAATGTCAATAAATAATGTACTAGCTAGGTTCATCAAGACTTATGCACCCAATTAATTTTTAAAACACATTTAAAATTTAATGTCCATTTAACAAAATAAATATTCACTAATAAATATTGTTGCAAAAACAGGGTGTCCTCCGGGAAGGTATACTACTTTGTTTTCCCGCCATTTTGGTAAACATTAGTCTTGACAGTTCATATTTAAAGTAAACACGTGGCAAATTTACTATGGAAAAATATTCGATAAACCAACGTTTTAATCGTTGAAACATTTTATCAAAATCAATCATCGACTACTGTGACGATGAGAAAGTTACGTGAATTTTTTGGGAGAAACAACATGCCATAAAAACCCACTATTTATCGTGTAATGAATGATTTAGAAGAAATAGGGTCTGTAGGTAATAGGCCCAAGCATGGACCACAACGTACTGCAAGATCGGCTGAAAACATTATCTACTGCTGGTCAAGGAAGTGTTCATAACAATCCATCAACCTCAATTCGATGCCGTGCTCAGGAGCTTGGTCTTCAAAGAACAACTTTGGCCACAAGTTTGCATTTGTTTCCATTTAAGATTCAGTTGACACAAGAGCTTCCTCCACAAGACCATTTACGCCGCCGTACATATGCCAATAGGATTTTACAGCTAGCCCATGACAACCCCGATTTTTTTTTGAAAAAATCATAATGAGTGACGAGGCACATTTTCATTTGAATGGATATGTGAATAAACAATATAGTCGGTTCTGGGCAATGAAAACCCTCAAATTATTCATCAGTCACCTTTGCATCCATTAAAAGTAACAGTCAGGTGTGTAATTTGGTAAGGACGAATCATTGGACCTTACTTCTTTGAACATGAAAATGGCGTAACGGTAACTGTTAATTGGGAGTGATATCGTGATATGATTGAAAACTTTTCAACGCCACAACTGCATGTGTTGGGCTTGATTAACATGTGGTATCAACAAGACGGTGCCACATCGAATATAGCCAGGATTACAATGGAATTACTGCGAGACGTCTTTCCACAACAAGTTGTTTCAAGAAATGGTGATGTTGATTGGCCTCCACGGTCGCCTGATTTGACTGCTCCGGACTTCTTTTTTTGGGGATATCTAAAAAGGAAGGTTTATGCAACAAGGCAGAAACGCTTGAGCAACTCAAACAAAATATTCGTGATGAAATTAATGAAATACCGCGTGAAATGTTTGAGAATGTAATGAAAAATGTCCTCAAAAGGGATCGCATTTGTGAGACTAACAGAGGCGGACATTAACTGATATTGTATTCTTTACATAATTGCCGACATTATATAAGACATTTATCAATATAAGATCTATTCTCTTTCATGTAATCAAAAATTATAAACAAACAAAGTAGTATACCTTCCCGGCGGAAACTCCGTATATAAGTAAATGTGATACCGAAATATTCCTTGAAATGGACATATGAAACACGCTTGTGAAATGTATCAAAAGGTGTGTCTCGGCCAACAATCTTCAATAAAATTAACACTTCGCAGAAGGGCTTAGGCAGTTACGTTGTATCTACAAGTCATCATCAGTTTTCGAAAACTCATAGGAAATGTATAAAAAAAATTTCAGAGGGCTAATTTTCAAAAGCCCCGCGAATTTCTATTTAAAGCGATAAAAAACGACTCTCGCGATAAGGACGTTGATAAAAAAGAAAACTAAGCTTCAATATGCAGTTTTTCGCAAAAAGTTACAAAACGAAATTTTTGAAAATGACTGTTATATCAAGAATGCACGTGTTGGTGTAAGTTATATATATATATGTAGTGTAATATTGATGTACGGAAAATAACTGGATCATAGCATTAGTCATCAGACCATCAGATATTATTAAAACGTTTAAAGAACAGAATATTTAGCGACGTTATTTTTTTAATGTTTACCTTCTCAAAAACGACACTAGCGTATTTGATTAAAATGTATAGCTGAACCTGAAATGGTACAGAAGGGATTTTAAAAAAACTGCTAATGTCTAAAAACCTACTTTAATCTGTGTATATATGCATATTTTAATGTTCTAAAATCAATCACATAGGTACCCAGTTGTTTATTTAAAAAAAATACAAATGCGGTTCTTTTAACATTAAGTCTTTCTTACGAATGGAGCAAACAATTTCTGTAAAAAAAATTACTCCGTCAAATATATTTGAATTTGTTTTGATTTTTTAGTTTTTAGTTTCGACCTACCCGCAATTTCTAACAATCCATTGGACAATTTGAAAACCAATCTTAATTGCCTTTGCAACCTTTCCTTAAATTCTTTTAACGAACTTATTGACATCAAAGGCTCAGATTACAACAACAAAAGTAAACTATACACTTATGTTGAAAATAGTACAAAAGGATCACCCTTCTCAGATTTAAAACCTGACAACAACAAAATTGATGAAATATTTTGGTGCGCCTACCTGCAGCTACTACACTTTGCTATTTGCACTCAATGAATACTAGGTAGCAGAATGTATCTAAACAATTTGTATCTCTCACGATGGTAGAAGTAAAAGATCCCTAACTCCTTATTAAGATGATTGTTGACAGACCATTCATTTGATTTCTTATCGTGGCCTTAATTTAAGATCTTTCAAATTTATATTGCCAAAGGGTGAATTTTTATTTTGTATGGATTTCACATCGAACTGAGTTTTCACAATTCAATTTTATTTGATTATATTTGGAAATTCAACCGCAAGTATTAATAGTCATTTTTTGTGCATAAAGTAAAATGGTTATTAGTTATATAAAAAAAAATTTAAGTATATCGCGAACAATATAACAAAATAATTACCTACATAAAATCTGTGTTCAGTTTTTTAGAATAATAATGACTTGTTTTAGTTGTTTACGAACGATTTTTCGGATACCTTAACGTTGAATGAGGTTTGTGATTTGACGAATTCTTTTCACAATTTAACAATTTTTCATTTCTTTCCTTTTTCCTATTTTTTTAATTCTTATGTCATGGAAATATTTCCCAATGTTTGGGGTGTTTATTTCCAATTATTACGGACATGTACCTAAAGTTGTAGCAATCTATCAATGTGCCTCTTCCTATATTACTTCGCTGGTTGCACCTAAGGCTGTATTAAATGTGAATCCAATTTGGCGGAAAATTCGCTCGTCAGAAAGAATCTTAAAACAAACTCATATATTTATACCCGGTAATTCACATTGTTCGCACAAACAAAGTACATCAAATCAATTTATTTTATCAGAATAGTTTGTATGTTTTTTTTTTTTTCATTGAAATTCTGAAACAAACGAACTCTGTCTTTTTTTCCACACGAACTTTTAGAACGTAAATTTGATGAAATGATCTGTTAGAAATAAGATACAATTGTTAGCTTGTATTCTTTTGAAAAAGATTTGGTCTGATTCGGATGCAATGTGAACTAAACTTACTTACTTAAGTGGCGCTACAGTCCGGAATGAACCTGGGCCTCAGCCAACATGCCTCTCCATTTAGCCCGGTCCTAAGTGCCCCCACTCCATGTTGGTTGAGGTCGGTTTCAACTTGTGCATGCCACTTAAGGCGAGATCTTCCTCTACTGCGTCCGACGTCTGGCTGGGAATTGAAGACTTTGCGAGCCGGAGTATTGGTTATGCGAAGTTTTTTTTTGACCAGGGGCATGTCGCTGTACGGCTCGTATTGTTCTTGTTTGAATCTTCGTTTCCATAGCCCGTCAATGCAAAGGGAACCGAAGATTTTTCGAAGGATTTTCTTCTCAAATCGACCAAGGATTCCTTAATCCGCTTTTTAGACGGTACACGCTTCAGCGCGGTAGAGCAGGGTTGGAATGATCAGGGTCTTATATAGGATCTCCTTAGTAGTTCGAGTGAGTGCTTTCTTCATCCGCTTTTGAGACGGTCCATGCTTCAGCGCCGTAGAGCAGGACTTAGATGATCCGGGTCTTATGTAGGATCTCCAAAGTGAGGGCTTTACTACTGAATTGGCTTCTTAGCCCAAAGAAACAGCGGTTGGCAAGAGTAATTCTTCGTTAAATTTCTGACGAGATGTTGTTATCAGAAATAAAGCGGAGCCGAGATAGACAAACTCCCGTACTACCTCAAAGTTATATCTGTCAATGGTTACGTTCTGTCCGATTCGTCGATGTTGTGTGTTCTTTGTGTTGACAGCATGTACATTGTCTTCTCCTCATTTACTGCTAAACCCATTTTTGCGCTCCCTTCTCTATACTAGCAAACGTGGCTATGACATCACGTTGAGTCCTACCAATGATATCAATATCGTCGGCGTATGCTAGTAGTTTCACCGATCTTTGGTCAATTGTGCCTCTGGTGCCTCGGAAGTTTTACAAAATCCTCTCAAGAATCAAATTGAAGAAGTCACATGATAGCGCATCGCCTTGCCTAAATCCTCTTTAAGTATCGAATGTGTCGGTGAGGTCGTTTCCGATCCAGACGGAGCATCGATAATTCTCCATCGTCATCCTACACAAACGGATTAGTTTTGGCGGTATACCAAAACTAGACATGGCTCTGTCTCTATAAATGCGAATTTGAAATCGATGAATAAGTGGTGGGTACCGTTTGGACATCTTGGGTTTTTTCCAGGATTTGCCGAATTGAGAACATTTGATCGGTTGTGGACTTTGCTGGCCTAAAACCACACTGATAGGGGCCGATCACGTTTTTGGTAAACGGTTTCAGGCGTTCACATATTACGGAAGATAGGAGCTTGTAAGCGATGTTGAGGAGACTTATGCCTCTTATGATCTCCTATTTTGTCGATCGGCCAAATGATGCTAAGGTTCCACTCTTCAGTCATACTTTCTTCCGACCAGATTTGGCTTGAGTTGGTGGATGTTAATTACCAAGTCATCTCCGACGGCTTTATAAAGCTCAGCGGGAAGGCCGTCATTTCCGTCAGCCTTATTAAGCTTGAGATTAGATGTTGCTATGCTCTATTCACTCAGGTCGGGTGATTGACAGTTTTCGCTCTCGTTGCCAATATTGAATGGTTCGTTCTGTTTGACACCGGAATGTTGTTCGTCATCGCCGTTTAACAGTCTGCAGAAGTGGTTCTTCCATATCCTCAGCATCGACTGTGTCTCAACTACGATATTTCATTGTTCTTCTCGACAGGATTCTGTTAGATCCTCGTATCCTCGGCTTTGACGGTTTACACTTTGGTAAAACTTGCGAACATCCAGGAACGATGTGTGTCACCTCTCTTTATCGTTGATCGCGCGTTTTTCTTGTTCATTTTTTTTCTTTGAAAGCCGGTGTTCTTCCCTTCTTCTCTGCCTATAGAGGTCAACGGCAGTTTTCGTCTTCACCTGCAGCTTAGCCTTGTAGGCCTCGTTCTTGGTTGCGAGCATCTGTCGGCATTCCTCATCAATCCAGGGGTTTCTTGCTGGTGAGTGCGGGAAACCTAGTACATCAGTTGCGGCTGATTAGGCTTGTTGGCATCATTGCCATTGTTCTTCGACTTTAGATACGCGTTGCGCGAAATCCTTGGCGGTCTCTTGCGATTGCAGTCTTTCGACATTGAATTTTCTTACATTATTTCTGGATTGTGGTGGCTTCTTGGATATCCGCATTCTTACCTTTGCTGCAACAAGGTAGTGGTCCGAGTCGATGTTAGCTCATCGGAATGTTCGGACATCCAAAATACTGAATGCGTGCCTCTTGTCTATCGCAATGTGATCAATTTGGTTCTCTCCCTTTTTAGTCAAGCCGTTGATTTTTATTTATTTTTTATCATTTTTGATTTTTTTTAACAGATCTCTGAATGAAGAAACCACAAAGAATTTTTTGTAGACTTTGAATTAGAAAATTCAAAATGATTCACATTTTGTTCAATTAGTTATGTTTCTCGTGAACCTTTTTTTTAATAAACTTTTAAAATAATTTGTAATACGAATTTAATTTATATTAACATGTTTCTAGTTTTTTTTTCTTTTTCATAAAAAAAATCATCCAATTTTGCACCACTTTTCCAGCATAGCTGGTTTTATTTCGGCTTAGAAGTCTTCGTCAACTATTGGTGGCTTATCAACATAATCGTATGACTGGAAGTGATAGTTTGACCCGCCGTATGGCATGATACGCCATCCTACTGAAATTATTTATCTCTTAGATGAAACCTATTGACACTGGAAATCCAAACATTGTTTGTCTGTAGCGCCCAAAATTGAGGGTATATTGGCTTCATCTTCAGATTTGAAAAAAATAATACGTGCTGTTGGTAAATTTGACCGTCAATTGAGCGTAATGTAAACAACACAAATTTTGAAAATAAATAGACGTGCCTAACTCAACAGATAACTTCTAAAAAACGTATGATATAAAAAAAAGACCGTAGAGTGCTGAGAGGTTGAAGTGAAATTTCATGCATCGATGTTTCTCAAATAACAAAAGTCCTTCCTCATCAAACAAACTAATGACTTTTTAGCTTAATTTCCATTTATGATTCATATTCTAAAATTCAAGAATATACTATGGGTTTGTGGTATGAAAACTACGCACAAGGAATTCAAGGAAAGCAAGCAATGGTCGACATTATTCTCGGAAAATTAAGCTGACAACTCGGGGTTTGTTAAAATGGAGCACTATATGAAAGAACAATTCATTTTCATTGTTGAGCAATATTTAAGAAATAAAGAAGGTTTGTCAGCTTCAGTCCGACATTTTCGTACAAAATATGTTTTTGCGATCAGAATTGGCCATCAAAATCTTGCGATTTAAGGCCATTGGACTTTTTTTCTTTGTTTTTTTTTTTTAAAGTCAAACAACCCCACGACCACAAAAGTTATTCAAAAATAACCTTGTTGGTGGCCGCATTGTAGGAAAAATTTGTTAGCCTGTTTTCATTCAATCCCACCCAAAATCAATGGAACAAGAATTCGATTAGTGCTAGCCCCGGAAGTAAGCTCAACCACCGATTATGGCGAAAGAACACTACAAAAGAAAAGAATATTTATTATCACCGAAAAACTCATACTATATGTGTTAACTGCAACATTTTAATATATGCTAGTCAAAACCATCTTAAAAATACGTCAAATATTTGTGTCGCAAAGCATAGATACTATCCTGCGCAATTGCTGGTGTTGATAAGAAGCTCTTATTTATCAATTAAGACGTTGTTAAATAAAGTTCCTGAACTAAAAATCGAAGCAGTTGTATCAGTAGACACGTTTAAGTTTTGTTGTGAATACACTTACTTTGTGGTTATGAGTAATTCGAATTTAGTTTGAAGTGCATAAATACAGGATGATTCATAAATAATTAACCACTCATCATATTATCTTACTCGTTAGCAGGTATTCTCCCACATTACACAGCTATGTGTGCGCTGGAAAAGCCGTATTACGTAACACACTACGCGTACCCCATTTTAGAACTTTAATCTAATCACATGAAAAGTAGCCTCTTATAGTCCGGTTAGACTGCACATATAATCTATAACCGGTAACTTTACAATTCAAATCACAACTCTCCGATTGATGTGAATGGGAATACAAATGCATACTAACTATATTGACGCGTCATTAAATTTATTTATAAAGCTTTGCTTTGCAGTCTTAATTATTTTAATTTTCAAATATGTCAAGGTCCATCCGGAAGCAAGCCAATTTTCTATCGTTATGTTTTCCCTCTACTTCCAAAAATTTACTGAAAGTAATCAAATACTGATCCCTCAGAGATTTTTATTCAGTGGAACAACATGCTCAGAATAGAAGTTATTCTGTCAAAACACGGTTGCCTAACTTCGCAGTTTATAATAACGATGAATTCCCTATATGATACAAATCAAATAACCAGATATACTTTTTTAGTAGGTGAGGAGACAAGTCAACAAAGAGAATTTCAGTATATTGAGATTTCGGAGGGATCCGTAAGTCGAAAATGAGTATTATATGCAAGAAACAAAAAGAGGCAAAAATAAACTAAAGTTGTAGCATGGCGTTCTTACAAGCCAATTCCTAACGGGTTACCTTTAAAAATTCAACATGCTAATAGTCAAAGGAAAAGTTTTTTTGTTTAAAACTTAAACCTAGTAATAAACTAACCTAAGCTACGTACACACATTTTAAATATAATCAGGACAAGCACTCGTTGTGGTTATGAATAGTCTCCATACCAAATGCATCTTTAGGAGCTCGACTAGACATTATGGTATTCCATCGCTCTGCCTCGATCTTTTCGACGCTAAAAAGCATATAAAGCCTTAATCGTTATTCCTTGATAACTGAATAAGCCTTCTCAAAGTCAACCAGACCAAGACATCGGAGATGACTTGGTAAGAAACATCCACCAACTCATAAGCCAAATCTTTTCAGAAGAAAGTATGCCAAATTTTTTCGAAAGATATTGGAAAAAAAAGATGTCCAAATCGATACCACCTATTGATCGATTTCAAAGCCGCATACGACGTCATTTATGGAGACGAGCTATACAGAGCCATGTCTAGCTTTGGTATACCGCCCAAACTCGTCCGTTTGTGTAGGATGAAGAAACCAAAAAAGGATTTAGGCAAGGCGATGCGCTATCGTGTGACTTCTTTAATTTAATTCTTGAGAGGACTGTGCAAAACACACGAGCCAACACCAGAGGAACAATTTTCCAAAAAAATGGTTCAACTACTACCATACGCCGACGATATTGACATCATTGGTCGGACTCAACGTGATGTCATAGCCACGTTTGCTATTATATAGAGAAAGAAGCGGCAAAAATGGGTTTAGCAGTAAATGAGGGCAAGACGAAGTATATGCTGTCAACACGAAAGGACACACAACGTCGACGAATTGGCCAGAACGTCACCATTGGCAAATATAACTTTGAGGTAGTACGGGACTTTGTCTATCTCGGCTCCGCTATTAACTCTGACAACAACATCTCGTCAGAAATTAAACGATGAATTACTCTTGCCAAGCGCTGTTTCTTTGGTCTAAGAAGGCAATTTATTAGTAAAGGCCTAAACTACTAAGGAGATCTTATATAACACCCTGATCATCCCAGGTCGATCTGAGAGGAAAATTCTACGAACAATCTTCGGTCCCGTTGGCATTGACGGGCTATGGAGACGAAGATTCAACCAGGAACAATGCGACCTGTACAGCGACATGCCTCTGGTCAAAAAACTCCTCACTGGACGTTTAAGATGGCTAGTACATGTACAACGAATGGACACCAATACTCCGGCTTGCAGAGTCTTGGATTCCCGGCCACACTTCGGGCGCAGTAGAGGAAGACCTCGCCTTAAGTGGCGCGCAAAGGTAGAAACCAACCTCAACCAACTTGGAGTGCGCAACTGGAGGCAGTTAGCTAAGGACCGGGCTAATTGGTGAGGCATGTTCATCGAGGCCCAGGTTCATTCCGGACTGTAGTAAGTAAAGTCAACCAAACAAGCGAGTCAACCAATGACAAGTCATATATCGAGTAGTTTTGTTGAATTCCCTGTGATAGATTCATTCATGAAATTTTGTCCCTTTTGTCCGATTCCAAGGATTGCTGCTTATTGTGTCAACGTTAAGCTGACAGCCATATAATTTTTGAAAGCAACGGCATTAGCGGAGATCGGGTGGTAACATAAATTTTAATAAACTCCATGTTAACATGCTAAAGCTCAGATAAGATATTGCCAATATGATCTGGACATTTAATATGTCAAGAAAGATCCTTATTACATTAATTTTCAGATACGAAAACTGACATCGAGTAGCTACAAAATCCATATTTAATGAAAACGCAGCCTACGAAAGTTAGCATTCCGCAAAACGAGTCTCTTATAGACCTGCTGAGTTCTTCTTTATAGAAACATATATTTGATTATGTATCATTGAACAAATTTTGGGTTGATATAAGGAGTGAATACCCTGGTATACTCAAACTTGCTATTTTAAATTATCTCCCTTTTGTCACAACGTATCGCTGGGGCAGGCTTTTCCGCGTATACTAATGCAAAGATACAGCTCTGCCTCAGATATGCGAATACAGCTTTCGGTTATAGAAGACAATTTACATAAAAAAAAAGAAAGTATAATTCAAACAATGAAACAGTTTCATTAATTCTACTCATATCTTAAACAAAAAAAAAAAAATTGTCAAATGTGTTGTTTTTAATTTTTTATTTCAAAAAGAGTTGGGGTTCCGAAATATATTTGGGACTTGTTAAGGGTTCCACAGCATAAATAGTTTGAGGACCAGTGTGCCAAATTACCGTTTTCGCGAAGTACTCTGTACAAAATTGAATAAAACTTGTAATTAAAATATACACTCAGTTACAAAAAAGTAATTTACCTTGAAATTTTCAAATGAGTTAAAACAATTTTTTATGTAAAGCAAAAGGTAGAACTTAGAAAAAAAACATAGGAAAAGGCTATAGGGCAAAAACTAGATTATTCAGCATATAAATTTTTATTCTTTTTTAAGCCATTGGTTATTAAATCCCAGAAAATTTATCAGACTATGGTGTAGTCCAAAATATTAATAGTTTTTGTATGGAATTTATGGCAATAATTGAATTAAACTTAAACAACAAACAAACGTTTATAAACTTATAAACTATTGCTATCAATCCAGTTTTTATCTTGTCGCTTTCATTTCCATATATTGGTTTTATCCCACATAACTTTAAGTTTAGTACATTTCTTCTGTTTTTTTATGAGATTTTTTTTTATTTTATCTGATTAGAATAAAATCGATACACAACAAAATGAAAAAGAATTTTCTATAATTTTATTTCGCATTTCGAAAGTGTTACAGAGTGTCAATTTATAAACGTAAGGAAAAGCACTTTGGAATAGAAATTGACATTGACATTGACATCACAGTACTTCGCACATGAATGCAACGAACCACATACACATAAGAGCACTGGCGTCTGAGGCCATCGGCTGGGACAGAGCAACATATTAATATAACGGAGAGAGAGACAGATAGATACATAGAAGGAAAGCCATATAACATAAACCTACGTGGCACAGAGGAGGAGGCATAGATTTATATTGTATCATGTTATCGCATAGGTGGCCTCAGATAAGCTGGCGATTTTTGTTGAAAAATAATGCTGCCAAAGCTGGAGCTGGAGCCATGACCACCTGCTGGAATAGAAATTACTTTTGGAACCATGCACATGTAGGACCCAAATTTCAAACCACTGAGTGTCTCTGCAAGGGCAGGTCGCATCTTTATATTTCTCCCAAACATGTCCGAAATTTGTTCAATGGTATTCATTTCATAGCAGGCTAATCCATCACGTCGATTTCCACTTCTTGCAAGTACTCGGTAACGCACTAGGCGACGTGCATTGCCTGCCCTTAGCAAGAAGGTTACCCGAAACAACAGTTCGAATGGAACAACATATTCCTCATTTGTATTAGACAGAGTTCACCCTTCCTTCCACGATCAACAGTTTGCGCACACCGTGATGGAACCTCTCCAGAATCTGTTGCCTCTACACTCTGGTTAGTCCAACTGATAAGCGCAGGCCAAATCTGGACTGATAAGCGAAAAGAACTCTTAGTCGTCATAGTTCCAATCCTGGTGTAGGCGTGCTCGTGCAACTTGTGAGCTTCGGAACAGCTCAAACGTTGTTTTTAACATTTGAAGCGCAAAACATCGGTAATCTCTTACAGAACTTGCTCTGGAGTTGGTTTCCTTTTACCTTAAAATTTATCTTCTAACTATCGTCTCTAGTTTTCCCATCATAATATCGCCATACCGCACATTTCGACCATCCACAACTCAAGACATTTGTTCTGCAATATTTGCATATTTAGGTCTGTTCATAGAATTCATTAAAAAAAACTGATAAAACAAATCCATAACAATTAACGTATTAAAACATTTACGTCCAGTTTAAAAAACGAAATTTTATCAACAGACACACAAATAAATCGTTAAAAAAATAAACCACAAACAAAATATCTGCAAAAATATGGCGGCATATTACCAAATGATAAGAACTAATGAAAAACTTTGACACGTTTTTGTAACTCAGTGTATAAAAAAAAACAAATAAATATATTTCCACTATTTCTTATTATTTAAAAATAAATACAAATTTTTGGCGCAACGGGGTGGTTAGTATCCAGGGCTGAGCTTTCTCACAAACATTCATGTGTGCGTGTGTACTTCTAGCACAATGGTGGGACCTCCTGTGTCATGCCGACTCCGAACGGCGAATTTGTCATCACGAGAGGAGAGCTAGTGAAAAATCATTAAGGTGTTGCTACGGCTGGGAATCGAATCCAGACCTTTTGTGCGGCAGTTCATCGCACCAACCATCGCGTCACTGAGCGCGATGGCTGGTTTATTAAAAATTAAACATTTAAACATTAAACATTTTCCGATACACCACATAGTTGTATTAGCATTCCTACCCTTGGTACACGCCGACAAGACGTGTGCACATTTAGATACCTGTTTTGCTTTAAACCGACAAATCGTAAATTTAAAAACAAATTTCCAACGTTCAAAATCTGGTTATGATTTAAATAAACACTCGCTGTCAAAAAAAGTCGATAAATTTATTAACAACCTACAGCGGTGTTTTACACGTTTTACAATCAAGATATTCGTCATCTTAGACTGGTAGCGTCTTTATTGACCTGTGTTTTCCTTTACCAACTAAATGGTCATCAATTAGCAATTTCTCTTAAAAACAAACTTGGAACTTTAGAACTAAGCTATTTATTTAATCGTTCACAATATCCATTGAATTGATGCTCTCCAACTGGTTTACCTCGCAACGTCACGTGGCGACGATTCGTCATTAAAATATTTCAGTATATTAAACCTAGGGTTAAGGTAGGTACTTGCAAGTCACTTTTGCAATTTAAAAGACCGCAATTATTGTTTTTAATTGCGCTCGCAATTTTTTTAATTGATTCTCTGGAAACAAAATAAATGTACATTGAAAGGTTTTAATAAGAATGGTTCTAGCTCACATAAAACATCATCTGTGGGAGCACTTTAGCACGCAATAACTTTGTTTTGTATCCAAAGCCATGAAATCAAATGCCAAATGTTGCTGACAATACATTTTGTAAACAATTAAGGCTTTAACGATTAAAGAGCAAAACATAAAGCATTCTGGACGTCAGAGGAAGCCACAAAAGGCAGTTATTTTACACCATGTATCCATCTGGATATGTAGCAGTTTGTTACAATACGTCATGAAATGTTTTTTTTGTTCTACTCTTCTATAGCCTTTACCACATGCTTATAAGCTTGAGGGCTGCTACCGCTATAGCCAGTGGGCAAAGGTGTATAAATTAAAAGTGCAACAGGCTGGGCTGGGCAAATTGAAATTCCAACAAACATTGAGATGGTTTTAAATGCATTACGTTGCCTTATAGCACCTTTTGGTCAGTTGCCGTTTCCTGGGGGTGAAGGCATGATGCCGGTGTAGCTATTTTTAATCATTCGAGGTCATTTGTCTTCAATGCATTCGAAGGGATTTGACGTAAAGGTTTCAATACACCGACGAATGTGATTCATGCGGAAGAATTGTTTGGGAACGACTTTATGTATGTCGGTGCATTAGATGTGTCATTTATTTTTATCAGCAGTAGGACAGCTTCAGGTTCGTTTCATTGAAAAAAAGTGTCTGGGAAATAATAGATTGCAATTATGCCGGTTGATTGAAACTTTTTGCACCATAAATAGAATTCTCTGTGAGTTGTATTTTGTTTTTGTTTGCTATTGAACAAAGTAAGAGCTTAATATCAAATGTCTACCCTAATATAGGTTTTTTCGCAAATGATAAACCGCAGGCAAGATGTCTTTTTCCAATCATGTTGAATACTTAGAAATAACTTATCTCGATTACCGACATAAATAAGTGCTAAGAATTTGTATTTAATTACCGAATGTTGGTTAGGTTTTCTTATTCCCATGATGTTCTTCTAGGTGCGGCGAACCTAGAACGATGGAACAGAATACCGAGATGCCCGTAGATCTCTGTTGTGGCGCTACAGTCACGGTCGAACCTGGGCTTGAACCAAAATAACTTTCCAGTCAGCCTCCTGCTGACCAATTCCAAGTTGCTTGAGATCGTTTTCAAATTCTAGGGCCCACTTAAGCTGACGAGTCTAACGTCTGAGAATTGAAAACTCTGCGGACCGGAGTATTGGTGTTCATTGTGTCCAATGTGGATTTTTTATTTACCAGATGTATGTCGCTCATGATCCAACTAATATAATCGTCAAGTACCAGCCTTCAGGTTCTAGGCCTCAAAGAAGGCTGAACCTGGTTAAAATATTAATCGGTCACTGATGCCAGAGCGTTCGGACTGAATACTCGAAGTAACGTGCAGAGGTTCGAAGGGGATGGAGTTCTACCTTGTCTTAGGTTCCATTGAAAAACAAAACTGAAATTTTACCTCCATAGCTGGTTATATGAATCATTGGAAAATTGTGTTTCATTTGGGTGGAATGAGAAACTTTACTTGAGAAAAATAAATCTGCGAAAACTTAAATTAAAAATTGAAATATTTTTGGATAATATTGTTTTAAAATGAATAAGCATTGTTTTGTCACCAACTCGCCAAAGATTAAATTTATAAAAAAGGTAGACAGAAGTATCACAAAATTTCCAATAAGTTTTTCAATGATAGCTATAACTGGACTCTAAGGCTGAGACCGTCAACGGGTTGGGAGCCGGTAAAGTATAAAATATGTCGCTGGTGAAATTCCTGCCGAACCGTTACTCAGGTAAAGTCTTCTTTGATTGGAGACCGCCGGATATAAACATAGAAAGAGAGAATACTTTCCTCTTCCTCATGAAGACAGCTTCTACAGTAGTCGATGGCGATGTCCAGTCTTTTGGGGAATGCTATAGTACTGATATGAGCCTTTTTGGTACAAAATTTTCCAGCATTGCCATTTGTCATTCAACAGTTTGCTTTCTTGGTCGCATTCAGTTTAAGTACTTGTGATCGAATGCCTAGGGAAGTGACCATTCTGGTATATTCATAAGCACTTCAGTAACTTGGGATATCTTTATGTCCCGGCACCGAAAATAAATGAAAGCTAAAGTTCTTCTCAAATTGGTTTTCTTAATATCTTTTCCCAGGAGAGGAGAACTATAACCCAACTCCCAAAGAAAGCCCTAAGATGATGCTGGTAGATGTTTATTGGCACTCCTCTTAAATTGTTGAAGATCGTGTATTGGTTGAAATACGTCTTCTGGAAGTTCGTTCCAATGCTTGCTTGTTTTCTTGTTAGATGGAAAGCGTGACTGTGGGCTCAAACAATGTGTATTGAAGGTTTAACAAGTATTTCAATGATTTCTTCAAGCTCTTCCGAACATCTGTAATTAAAGTATTTGAAGCTGTCTTCGCTGAGCCAAAGGCTGTGAATGTAAAGTAGGGAAATAATCCTCTATAAAGCGGAGCGCTTCTCTTTAGGTAGAATCCATTAAGTTAAGTGCATGTTTCGGGTCTGAACTCTTAACTTTAGAACAATATTCAAGAACTGGTCATACTTGAGCTTTATATAGCGAAGATGGGTTATTGTGAAATACCTCTTAGGTATAAAAAAGGTGTTGTGGTTATTCTTAGTGGGTATTACGTCTTCACCAACATCCATATCCGTGTAGGTGTGCACCGAGCTTACATTTCCAAGTGTGTTCGATTCTTATTTGAGACCACAATGATTGATTGTCTGGAAGTGTTGTCAATTTTTCTTCGATGATAGATAATAGATAATAAAGAATCTTTGTGTGCCCTTTTTAAGAGTGTTTTCATTGCGATGAGGCTCTAAGTATTACAGATGCACAAGCTGCTGTCTATTTGCCAAAGATATATAGGTGCACTAGATGTGGGGACATGTGAAACGATAAAATCTTTGGAAGCCAAAATAATTCGTGTTATTCATGAAATACCGACCGATATGCTTGAAAGAGTGGTCGAAAAATAGACCCACAGAATGGATATACGATTTTGCCGTTGGGAAGATGTGAAGGAAATAATGTTTAAACATTAAGTGACAAGAACCAAACTAGCACAAGATCAACTATAGGGTTATACAATATTTATTTTTGTTTAAAAAGAAATCAATGTATGGACATTGATTTACAAAAAGTCAGACAGCTCTGATTGGATCACCTTTTAGTTGGTCTTGTCCTCATTTACTGATAAATTTCTGCAGCTTCCTACACTAACAAACGTTTCTCATTGATTCAGAACAGTGTAGTCAATATCGCCGGTGAATGCTAGTAGTGGCTCTGATTCATTGTATGTATGGATCTGTTTACATCGATGGCTCTTATACACACATTACCATTCTAAATTTAACCTTTACCTTCACCAACTGAAATATATAAGAATCATGGTAAAAACGGGCAAAACCAGTCAATAATGACCGTATCTTTAGATCCATAAATAAATTCTAGATGTTAAAATGCAGGTAAAAAACCTACAACCCAAGCATGTACATTACTAACCACAAAAAAATCCTGTTTGTAACGTTTTTCTTATTTTTATTCCCCCAGAACTAGAATACGTTTATGGGTTCGATGATCTCTCAAGTCTTTGATTCATCTGATCAGCACAAGATACAGCGGTTGCAGCGTGCAAGTGCCTAATGACACACACACACTGTCTCCTGCTATTACACTGTTGGTGTTTATAGGCTGCAGGTTATTGTCTATCTCATGTCAGATATCCTAACCTCACCTTATCCTCAATATTAACCGATATATCATAAAAAAAAAGGAAAAGCATGATGGACGCTTTCCAATTGCCACTAATTAGCCATTATTTCTCGCACCATTGAAGTCTTTCGTAAACATTTCCGGACTGCGCCCAAAAGAGTTTCCTACTTCGTAATTATTTAGCGCACCATCAGATCCGCTCATACCTCGCGGTGCATTATTTTGCGCACTTTTGCAAATGGCTTGAGAAATGTGTATTTTCGGATTGGCTGGGTTAATGACCTTTAAAAACTGCACCGGCATACGAGTCGGTATTGACAGACCGGGGGCTCTGTGTGAAAATCGATGAACAACTGGTTGTTACGAAAATGCATTGTGCAATGAGTATTCGATATGCTTTTTTTTTTTTTTTTTTAGATTAAGGACCAGATATGCCCAACTGGTAGGTCCTGTTTTGTGTGGATATATTTGGGTCAATGTCATTACTCATTTTAGTGTGGGCGAGTTACATGATAGATTAAATTTAAGTGAAGACTTGAATTAAGGTCCAACTTAGTTGGAATGGTTAATTCGGAGATGTGTTACGCTGTCAGCAATAATTCGAGATTAATATTTTCATGTGGGCAGAGATCTTTATGCCGCCGGTAATCACAAATAACGATTCAAAGTGATTACAAAAGCATTTTGATTACAAAAAATTCACAAATATCAGCGATCTAATCGAGCAAATAAAAACCCAGAACATGGGCGGTGTACGTGAGGCTTTGGACGTCAGAAATGTTTGTGGCTGCTTTTTGCCATTAAATCAAACGATCAAAACGTGAGAAAATGCTTGATGACAAATTAATGCCGAAATTAAAAAATAAAACAGTTTCGCAACCTTGAGAACTAATAAAACTGATGGGTTGCGATCAGAATTGCCCATGCTTGTTCTCTAAGAAAGTCAATGTTCTGTTTTGTTTCATTTTGTTTTCAGTCGTTCCCTTTTTTCTGCCATTTTGGGTTCAAAATGTATGACTTGTGCACGGTAATTGTGTATATCGAATGGTTGCCCCTACTGCAAGGCAGTGCCAATTTGCGTTTTGCAGATTGCGTGTCCCTTAACTCTTCGATTAACACCATACCTAATGTCGAAGAACAATAGCGACAACGAGCCATAAGATCAGCTGCAACAGATGTACTAGGTTCCTCGCGGCAACGAGTAAGAATACCCAAAAGGATGCCGACAGATGCCCGTAGCTAAAAATGAGGCCATCAAGGCAAAGCGGCAGGTGAAGACGAGAGCCTATATTTGTAGGCAAATGAGAAAGAAATAACCGACTTGTATAAGAAAAAAACTCTCGATTGTAGAAAGGTTCCACATAAGGAATGATAAACGCCCCCAACAAGAGGTTGTGGGATTGAATGTCCTGTGTACGAATTGTTGCTACAAATGTAATCCAGGTATTTTGATACAAATTTAATCCTCCGTTATCACTTGCGAAAAACTATATGTGAACGAAGCATAGATATGGAGATTATCTTAATATTATATTCAAAAACTTTTGCAAAGCTCCTTAAATTGTAAGCAAAAACAACGTTATTTTGAAAACGTTCTAGTGGAAGCAACGAAGAATTCTTGTCCAAATTTCTTAGTTCTATCTCAAAATTTAAGACCAAAAACTGGTAACGGACAGACATTCTGTTTATTATTTACAATATGTCTATCGAAATTGTTTCTCTATGTAACAAACTATGCATCAAAACTAATATACCCCTATTGGATGAGTTATAAAGGTAATAGAAGATCATCGTTATTTAACCCTAGCTATTTAGTTAAGTCTTATAGGTGTTAGGTGTAAAGATCTTATAGAGAATCAGAAATCATTTTGACACACCAATCTTGGATTAAAGCCTAGGATTAAATTGTGTACGACGATGATTGTATAAGGAAGTGGTTTTAACGATTTCTTTATGTTGTTTAACACTTAGTATGGTCGTTTTATGACAATCGTCATCACGGGACCGCTTTACCAATAAAATCTGTTGACGAATGATTATTTATTTTTGTGCACGATCGTTTTAAGTCTCTTCTAAACAAAATGACATCGCTTTAACCATCCCACCAACTATCGATAATTTGTTTTATACATTCCAATAAGATCCCCCAAAGAGCGAGTAGAGTTGTATGTGGGTAAACTTGATTTATAAGTACGCCTCCTGTCGCAAATTGAAAGAAGCTTATCGGATAAATATTCGTGGGAAATCAATATTAGTATAATTAACACGCACTTAGTTTATACATATCGAGAGTGCTTTGATCAAAGAAAGTAAATTTCATATTGCTAGCAGGTTACGAATAAAAATAATATGTAAAATTATTTAATCTCGATGATAACAATATAAAAACTTTATATTTATCGTTCGGTAATGTCTGTGCTTAATAAAACACTTGTTTACTATTCCGCTTTAGATTTCGTGTTTGTCCATGGAAATTCGCACGAACGTCGTACTAATTTATTCGGTCAGCGACAAAATAAATAATAAAAGATCGAATTAACATAACCAAAGCCTATTTACGCATTTCCTCAATCATTGTTCAGAAAACTTCATTAACCTTTCGCATAAATTACCACTCCGTGCATATTGTGCAGCAAGCCAACAAGCTCCAACAAGCCCCATCAAGTCATCAACAATCAAAGCTGAATTTCAAACAAAATAATGCGCCTGTTGGTCATCAACCTTTTGTCGTCACCCATTTATGTATGACGAAAAACTGGCTTGTCATTCATATGCTCGTTAATTCGTAACCGACGACGTACGGAATAAATCAATAAACGAGGAGGCGAAACGAAGAGGCAAAACAAAGATACTTCAAATCAATAGCGTTTTAGAAATTACCTTGAATGGGGTTAGCCCTAACGGCAAACGTGCCTGAACACCCAATACCGGTCGAAGACCTTTAAAAATTTTCGCATTTCCACAATGTCAGGAAGCAAACAAACTAGAAACCGGCGTCAATTAGCTCATTGTGTCATCGAGAATGACGTCACAAAACATTGCCCAATGTTCGAGCTGTATGACAGCACTGAAAAATTAAAATGAAATCAAAAGCAAGATTTGCGACTTCGCACACACGCAACTGATAAGGAAGACTTGGCGTTATGTTGTTGACGTTTAGCTTGTAAGCCTTGAGAATATCGACTGGCGGAAATTTCTGCCACCGGTAGTCAATGGTGATCAATTTGCTATAGGCAATGTTTTAAAGCCGGTTGAAGATTCGATACTAAGCGTGTTTGACAGATGTTTGAAATTGTTGTGCCTGATGATGTATAAAGTGGTAACACTGTATTTGTTCATAAGAAATGTTAAAGCATTTACTCCCTGCCATAGCAGGTCTTGAGAACTGGTATCATTTAATACCATCATACTTATGATTAATTATTTAGTGGATTTCTTGATTGTGACGGAATTTCGCTTGCGAATAACGCGGAAATTCGTCGAAGATGGCTGTTTGAAATTCAATTCCATGGTCACTGGTCAGTCGGTATACCGTTGTTAGTGAATTTGTCGTTTTTTTGTTTTTTCAAGAATTGGCAAGTCATTGAATTAAAGATTTGAATATGCTAATCAGCAGAGAGTGGGAATTATTGTTTTAAGTGTTCTTTATTGGAATCTAGAATGGATTTTTGTTGGCTTGTTTTGGTATTTAAAATATGATGGAAGACTCATTAACTTGGATACTAAACAGAAACGACACTAATACTGAAAGCAAAGCATCGCGAGATTCAAATCTGACAATACGCTGCATCTGTAAAACAATCAGCAGGTGGTAATTGACATCTGAGAACAAACTTGGCGCGCTCCCATTTTTAGTTGAAGAGTTGTTTATTATAAAGAAAACTTTTTAAAATTCAAATTAGATTAATTAATGAAAATGAACTGCTTTACGTAACACATGGTATATGTTTTAAGGTAGAGACACGGAAAAACTATATATCTGCACTTGTAAGAATATTTAGCTGGGTAACTATTCAACCGAATTTCCTGTCTGAAACTTTTTCAATGGAAAAGAAATTCGCTGAAATTAAATATGAACCTTGTCGAATTTAAGAAGAAATATATCCCAAACGAAGTGTTCCAAATGCTACACCAAGAGATGATCGAAATTGTCAACCCTGACCATAACTTCTATACAGATGGTTTGCATAATAATAACAACACGGGAACATGATTTACGAACTTTTACGGTCTGGCAAGGACTGCACCCTAAAGAAGCAGGGAGCTACATTGCAGAAAGAGCAGCTATTTATAAAGCGATATCGATTGCAAAATCTTACCTGAAACGAAGTGTTATCTCAACAGATAACCTGGGAATCCTAAAATGCCTTAAAAACGAAACCACCGCTGCCCAACGCTAGAACAACTAAGACGCACATTGACAGGAAACGTAATGTTAGCATGGGTACCGGGGCATACTGGAATTAAAGGTAATTGCGGATGGTGCAGCCAAATATGCTATAAAGTACCCAATAATTATCGAATCCGCTAAGAGGGAGCTTAAAAACCTTTGGAACAATTGCCATACATTCCTTCGCAACCACAATCCTCATAAACGTCGCATTCCACATAAAAGACTGATTACAAGAGAAGATTGTATAAGGATACTCCGAATTAGAGTTGGAAAAACAATTTTTACCACCACACATCTATATAATAATGAACTCCCAGAATTGTGTGAACCTTGTCGATTTATTCTTTCAATTTATCACATATTTGTAGAATGTCCTCTTTCACGCCAGATCGATCCGTCGCTTGATAGCACATGCATTTCCAACGTATTATCCACCATCCTTAGCCCAGCCGATTATAATACAATCCAACGAATAAAAATTGCTTTAGATGCCCACAATATGAAATCTAATTGTTTTTTTTTTTTCTCTACTAAAGGTCAAGGTTTTTTCTAAATTTGATTTTAAACTTAAATATTAATTAATTTGTACTTTCATTGAATTAATTTTTTTTTTTATATCAATCTTTACGTTCTAACATCCTAAAATACGGCATCGCTTATAGCCTTGTGGCCCTGATGCATTACCGAAATAATTTATTTTTAAATTATTTAAGAAAGTTAATAAATAAATGTTTTAAGGCAACGGGGCGACATATTTTGCTCATGCATGACAGCATCCTTTTTGACAGCTGCTTTCAGTCAGCATTTCAGATGTCGATTGCATTGTTGAATTAAATTTGCTTTCGATTTATTTTCATTTTGATTCAAATATTTTGTTAGTCAAATTGTTTTGAGTCGCAAGCAGCACACGAATTATACTATACTTTGTGGAGACACGTTAGATATAAAGTAGTCTATGAACATTGCAATATCTAACATTCAAAGCATCGAAGCAAAGATAAGAATGTGGAGGTCCAACACGCCACATAAAATGCGAAATACTGTGAAAAAAAACAGCTTCCTATGAAAGCGCCGTAGATTTATGGACTCCCGAAGTAGACCATTTTTTAATTAAAGATTTAAATGTATCTTTTCTGTAATTGCAGCATTCTTGGGTTCTTGCCCCCACTTGTTTTGTTTTATAAAATGTCGTTGCGATTCTTTTTTAACTGTACACCAAACACAATGATGGATTATCAAATAAATGATAACCAAATGAAAGCCTTCAAATCCCCCTTATTTTTGTCTAATCTAATAAAGTCAATAAAAAAACCCGTTCTCAACCTCCAAACAAAATCCCGTCAACACCAGTTAACTAAACTCCATGTACGAAAAAAATGCACACGCTCTAATAATTTCTTTGACAACCTTACATTGCTTCTGTCATACTTAGCGGCATGTCTTTATTATTTGTACGCGCAACACATTCGTAATGACTTTTCTGTTTTGAAAAACCTCTAATATCAAATACACCGCGACATTATTTTGTGAATTATGCGATTGAAACATCGCATGACTGTCGTCATTATATGGCAATTCCACAACACATAACGATATACCATCCACTTGCAAGTTGTTGTTTTTTTTTTTTAATCGAACAAAAACCACTGCGCCACATTTTACACTTTTTTTTACTAAGAATAGAAATACAAAGTGCATGATTTAAATAAATTCTTAGTTTGACACAAACCCGTCTGAGCATAGGTCAAGTTCGTCACGGTAAATGGATGTACCCGTAAGTTGTCATACAATTTCAAAATGTAAACGAAAACCTTGCAACTTGAACAGCTTTTGGCTCTAAAGCATTTGCACTTTGGTCACGTTTTCCGCTCATCGAAATTTAGAATTGAATTTTCGAGTTGAGTACAAAATACAAAAAAAAAGTGAGAACCAGCATAACCTGACCAGATTGAGGTTAGTGGAATTGTTTTCATTATTAGCAAGCACTCATATTTTGTATGATACGTCTGCTGGAAAGAAGTGTAGATACTCGTGCAATAAAGACCCAACCAAAGGCAATGTGTCATATTAAAAAAAAAACTGAAATGGCTTGAAAGTGAGTGGGTACGTGAAGCCATTGTTTGGCGGGATGAGATTGTAACATCATCTCTGTGGAGAGGTTTTTTTTTTTTATTGGAGCTGTTTGAACGACATGCCGATCGTAATTATAGTTTACCTCAGTTACTCAGCTTATACTTACCAGTTCGAACACTGATTGCTAGCCTAGACAAATACGAACACGGGAACGTAACAACACGTGTGCACACTAGAACTTGAGAATCTCTGGTCAAGGTTTTTTAATTCTAGTTATGGGGAATTAAGAGTTAAGAAACTCATCGACTGATCAATCAAGATTGATTAATTATAAGTGTTGGTGCCTTATTAATTGTGCAAATGGCAAAACAGCATTGATTTTTGGTTTAATTAAATTTCATTTACATTTTTTTTCCTGGCCTGGTGGAAATCTCGATAGACAGGATGAGCAAGTGCCCAAGGTGGTGTGAGACTTTAACCACCACCCTTTTTTTACTTGTATTGCAACGAATTATGCGACTTATCTAGCAATTTGTTTTTTTATCACTAGTAATGAATGTTTGGCAGGTAACTTTCCTTTGAGAGTTCCGCGATTTGTTTGGCCAAATCTAAGGGCTTAGTTCTTTGAAGACACCGCAATAAATTTGTTTCGTCAAGAATTTGGAGGACCGTTGTTCTAACGTGTCCCAATAAACGTTTTTTTTATGTTTGCGTGCAAAATTTTTAGTTTCAGCTTTAACCGCGGGAATACCCAGATCTTCTTTCCTTATATACCACGGCTCATTGACGTTTTCAAAAGTTTGTAGAATGTGTAGATTTGTTTCACTGGTACAACCCCATAGTTGTATACCGTATGTCCAGGCCGGCTTTAGCCCTTGCTTGTATAATAGCAGCTTATTATCAAGGTTTAGCTTCGAATATTTTCCGAGTAAGTAGTACAGTTCTCTGTATTTATTTTTAAGTTCTTGGCATTTATTTTTTACATGCGACTTCCATTTGAATTTTGCATCGAGTGCCATTCCGAGATTTTTCGCATATATTATTATATTGCTATTGGTTGTAGTCTCGAATACATTGACGTTTTCATGTTGTGCTGTTTCCTCGAGATGCGCGGCAAAAACGTCTGCTTTTTCCTTATCGGTTTTGCCCAATTGCCTTGAGTTACTCTATTTGGTGGCACAGCGATTTTTGGCCTTTTTATGACTCACGTTGCTTTCTAGAGCGAATAATTTAGTTCCTTTCCAGCGAGGTTTTTAAAATTTTTAATCAAAATTGATAGCAAGTTACTCAACCGTTTTAGATGTGTTTTATCATCTTCATTCATTTATATGTAGTAGTTCTTGTTAAGTCTTTCTTTCAAATGAATATGGTTAACGTTGGCAGTATTTGCAGATGCCGTGGATTATTAGCTTTTAATTATCATTTTATACTGTTGGATTTGTGTTCTTTAATAGATAGTGCATGGTGAACCAAGTCACTCCCTCGATGTTTGTCCGTTACACCTTCAAAATTTAATTATAAATGTTGTTATATACAATGCTTATTTGGACCTTCATGTTTTTTCTCAATACTTTTTGAAGATTTTATTGACCAAGGGTGTATCTGCTTTATGGATTCTCAAACTCTTATAAGACATTTTCATCGAGATCTTTCAGCTTATTCCAATAGAAATGCCTACAAAACCCACCAAAGAAAAAATGTTGAGTACTGAAATTAGGCTTTCATGCCGGCCACTGCAAATCAGGAAAATGAGATGATAGACGACATGAAAACGCATCATCATAAAATGTCAATTGTCCTGCGAGATGTCCACGTGTATGTCCTTCAGTCTCAAATTATTAATTTGGGAGCAAAAAACAAAAATTTTTGTTCTCGGTTTTCTATCGTTCACCAGTCACAGCCACATTCTTCGAAAAAATCAGACTCGATGACGCATCTGTGTCAAAGACACTCAATCTTTGAATAGCTTTTATGGTGGATTTTTATTACCTCAGAAGCGAACATTTTGGCTGTTCATGTATACCTGTTCTTTGGAAATAGTCTTTGTTGGTCATGATGAGTTTCGACCCAAAATTGTAGAAATGAGTCGCTAATGTTTGGGAAAGAGTGCAGCTTAGAAGCGAGTGGTGTGGTCTGCAGGCAATAACTGATGGACTATATGTAAATTGAACCTCCACCACATCGTCATCTATAGCAGCGATATTTTCGGGCGAAAAAGTCATGAGGTATTCCGGTCTGCGATTTGTACCATTTTTTGGCGACACGATTGTGGCAAGCTAAAATTTATCATATGTACTAACAAGTGTATCCACACACTTGTGATTAACAAATCCCTGCCGAAACGATATGTGTTTATGTACGTACTTGAGGTTTTCTATTGTATTTTATAGACGTAATTATAGACATATGCAACTCAATTTTTCCAGCGATAAAGAAAATGTAACAAACTTCATACAACAACAAAAAATTTTGTCGCAAATTACAATAAGAAACATGGATTAACCAGAATCTTACTACACTTGTGACTTTAAATATTTTCTCGACTTTTTATTATATTTTGCGACTCATAGTTTTTTGCAACCATTAATTTTGTATCACTGAGACAGAAAAACGAATGTGCAGGCCTTGTGGACATATCTAACTAACTAGGGCTGTTTCATCTGCATATGCATATCCTGTACTTTATTACAAATAGAGAAAAGGTTATTTTTAAAAATAATACATTTAAGAAAACCTTGCTTAGACCCCTGTCAGTATTCAGTATTCCAAATAATTTTGTTGACACTGTTGATACATAATCTTGAACTTACATTTTCTGTTCTTAAGATAGCTCTCAGACCACGAAAGCATGGCACCTTTACACTCATCTTATAAAGCTACGTAAAGATGGTCTTATGGCATAATATGGGATATTTTTGAACTTGGTCTAAGCTTATATTAATTATTTTGGTTAATATTACAGTCAGAGTTACATGTTAGATCTTTTCCAATTATTCCAATAATACCCACTGACTTTAATTTCTCTAGTGAACTAAGAATGTTTTCTATCTCTTCCGTTGAAACTTCTTACAAATACATTGAAAATGTATGTGGATCACTTCGTGATTTTTTCGGTCAATTCAATTGTAAAAATGTGCGTACAATCGGAAAAATCGGAAAAAAAATTGAGCAAACCGGGCCTGTAGGAGATGTGAAAACACCAGTGCAGGCTAGTACAGCTCGTATTGTAGAAAATATTGCTGCTGTTCTCGATAGTGTCACTGAAGAGCCGTCCACCTCAACTCGTCGTCTTGCCCAACGATTTCACCTCTCACGCTCGTCGTTGATGAAAATTATGTATAAAGACTTGCATTTACACACTACCAAGGTGCAATTGACTCAAGAACTAAAGCCTCTTGACCATTTCAAGCGTCGTCAATGGTCAGAATGGTGGCATGAAATGGCAATAGTGGATGATCAATTTTGGAATAAAATCATCTTCAGTGATGAGGCACATTTTCACCTTAGTGGATTCGTCTATAACCAGTATTGCCGCATTATTGGATTATGAATGATAATCCAATGTGATTGTCGAAAAACCAATGCACCCACGAAGAGTGACTGTTTGGTGCGGTTTATGGGCTGGTTTATGACTCGAATTGGAAGATATGGATGTGGACGATGTGTGTTTTCAACAGGACGGGGCCACTTGCCACACCGCTAACGAAACAATGGTTTTTTTGCGCGACTAATTCAATGGCAAATGGCGGCCAATTGACATCGCCACCACGTGAGATAACAGACGTGGTGGCGATGTCAATTGGCCGCTAAGATCATGTGATTTGAAACCGTTGGACTTCTTCTTTGAAGTTATTTGGAAGAAAAGGTGTACGTCGATAAGCCAGCAACAATCCAAGGGCTAAAGGATGAGAAAACTCGGCACAGAACCTCAATTATGCCTCATCGTCATCGAAAATTTGGAGCATCGGATGGAGGTGTCCCGCTGAGGTCGCGGCGGCCATTTGCCGAAATTTTCTTCCATACATAATTGAACCATACCAATGTTATCATAATAAAAAGAAATAACAATAGTTTCTTAAATAATTTGTGTTTTATTCAAAATCAACATCGGCCCTTAAAATTTAACCACCCATTATGTCCATTTTCGAGATTTGTGTATTTGTATCTACAATGAGAGCTGATCTCAAAATCGGTTTGAGAGGCTTAACAAGTTGACCGATTTCTTAATTCTTATTGGTAATTAGTTTCCAGGTTTCTAGAACTGTTTTTTTCTCTTTCAACTTAACAAAACATATTTTCTAAATAACTAGATCTTGCTTTATTGATTCCTTTATTTAGATTATTGTGACGTTGCTTGAACTCTATCTCGTGGCCTTCGTATCATTTATTCTGATTTTTCATTTCAGTTGAAGAACTTTTCATCTCTTCGTTTATAAACTTTTATAAACATTCATAAATTGATTAAGTTCTTTCCAGATATGTAAGACTATTTCCTGTTTTGGTTTGTAGTTGTTTATAACCTGCCTTTTATTCAAAAATATGTTATTTCGACCTCTTGTTAATTTCATCATTCATATTTTATCTACAACTTTTTCGGTATGCGAACCTTTTCGCAAAGTTTTACGATCCCAAGTTTTTTCCAATTTACGCTTGATCATAAGTACCTACGCGAACGAACCCAATTATATTTATATCCTTGTTTTCTTAAAATCGAAATGTCATGCAATTTCAGAACAAGTTGTTTTTTTAAAGCCTTTTTACTTATAGATAATTTGTAAGAATAACACCCGTCCTTATGTTCATAAGCAACAATTGTGTATACTATTATTCATTTATTTATTAATGTCGAAAATAACAAAAATTATCATTTTCGTTTTATTTACAGGAGTGAAAAAAATTCTCAAAAATGTCAGCGGTAGATTGCGCTCCGGTGAGCTCACCGCCATTATGGGACCATCGGGTGCTGGCAAGAGTACCCTACTTAATATACTTTCGGGTTACAAGTAAGTTTTCAAAATTTAATATTATTGACTTTCTAAAGTAGTTTGTTGATTACGAGATTATTTTTTTTCAAACAAATTGATTAAGTTTGTATAGCCTTCCCGATTTTACTTGTTGTCGGTACATAGTACAAGTAAACAGTGTTGTTATTAATTTTGTACTTTTGATCATGCCATTGATTGTACATCAATTTACGTTTGTTTTCATTGACAGGAAGGTTAATTTAAGAATCAATATAAAATTGATTGCACCAATTTACGTTTCAGGAGGTTAATATTCGACTTAAATAATGATGAAATTATAATTATAAATTTATTCAATGCAGTTCAGAAGGTTCATATTTCATGAAAAATCTTTCTAATTGAATGACGCGTTTGAATAAATCGATGCTTACAATACATATCAACCAATTTCATTTGGAAGTTCGAAACATTTTTGTTTTTGCGTTGACATGCTTTTTAATGGGTTTTTAAAAAGACGTAACCTAGTTGTATTTATGTATACAACCTAGAATAATTAAAATTATTCTAGAATATATAAAATAAAAGATCAATTCCTGGGATAAATTTTCCACCACTCTTCTACACATATTGGCCGTAACGTTGAAAATTCTGCATTTGAAATTTTTCCTGAGGGCCTCTAAAGTTGTCAGCCTGTTGGCATAAACTAAGGACATAAAGTATCTATATAAAAAAAATCCGACGGCGTTAAGCCGCTTGAGCAAACTGAACAGTCAAATGGACCTTTTAGCAAGACAAATGTTTGACAAGATGTGGCATATTTTTGGTGGAAACACATATCACTGACTTCAAGTCCATCCAAACCCGTCTAAAAATACACTCTTCTAATGGCAAGATAGTGAACTCCATTTACCGTAACTTGGCGATGAAAATGGCATCGATTTGATAACATGGTCATAGTCAATCGCACCTCCTACATCTACGGAACACGATCAATTTTGGTGAATTTAAAGGAGCCTCTTAAAACAGGTTTGAAGGGTTTATTATTGTCAAAGCCATACAGTAAAAAATGATATTCATCACTGCTGATGATTAATTTTTAATGAGTATCAGGATTTTTTCAAACATTTTCAGAGCCCAATCGGAGAATTTTCAGCACTTGAAATAATTGGTTCTTGAGCTAATTTGATTTTGTCAGCATGTAGGCGAATTTATGTGCCCAAAACTCTGACTGACAGATTCCAAATCCTAGAAACGGCGCCGGCGTATAATCGACTAAATTGACTCATTTTGAACTGAAGCATTCACTGCTGAAAGTTGAAGCTGGCGTTCTTAAAGTTGCAACAGTCGACTCATGATTTCAGACCTAATTTTTAATAATTTCGAAATGTCACTCATTCGTGCCAAAAATGTAAATCATAAAATTGTTTAAAGGGTCCGTGTGATATATTATCCCGTAATATACCTAGTTTCATAAAAGTACTTAATCTTAGACCCCTTTCAATAATTTTGTTACGTCTATTTCCACGGTTTGTGAATTTTCATGCTGTTTGATGGACCTTGTCAATTACATAACTTAGCAAGCAAGCCCAAGTGTCTGCTTTGAAATCCATGCTGTCGATTGTTTATCAGTCCGTGGTTTAACATATCATCGACTGTTTTTGCATTTTCTGCTTTAAATGGATCAATGAATTGGTAATTTGTGTGTTTTTTTTTATAAATTGGACTCGTGTTTAGTTAACACTGCAAGAAGTCGGTATGTAAACATTGAATAACTTTGACATTTATAAAATTTTTTGAATCATCAATTTCGTTCAATTTTAATCATGAATTGAAAATAGACGTGCCGTTGTTTAAACTCAACCAGACGGCATAATGCGCCGTCATAACAAATCAAACATACATTTTCTACATCGAAAATAATTCCTTTGACGTGTGCTGTCAAAAAAGGAGACATTGATAGGCCACCCAGATCTTCGGATTTGACCCCTTCGGATATCTACCTTTAAGGTTATTTGACACAAAGCTATCACCAGCAAGCTTCAGGCCATTGACCAGATGCTCGAAAAAGTAAAGGAAAACGCTACAAAAAGTTCACATTTTGCTTTGCTCAATAGGTGCGACCAAATATATTGTAAAGGACCGTATTAAATAAAAATCATATATAGAAGTCTCTTGTATTTTTTAGTTGTTCAATATTCACATACTGACATAAAAGATTTATAGATGACTCTATACACTTTCAGATGCATTCAATGTTAATGATCCACATTCTCTGTATAATTGGCGTAGTCAATTATCACAAATTCCTTTTTCAAAAATGTGAGTGTAGCGGGTGGATTTTTTTAAATGTCGAGACATTCTTATGTTTCGTCCCGCGAAGATATGAAACTGCCTTTCAGTAAAACAAATTTTAGTGTGTAACATTTTTGTTTAACAGAATAGAAAAATACATATGTCGAGATTAAAATCCATAATTATGTATGGAATACAATATCAGGTAAATGTCCGCCTCTGTTAGTCTCACAAATGCGAGTCCTTTTGAGCACAATTTTGATTACATTCTCACACATTTCACGCGGTATTTCATTAATTTCATCACGAGAGTTGCTCAAGCGTTTCTGGTTTGTTTGCATAAACCTTGCTTTTTAGATAGCCCCACAAAAAGAAGTCGGGAGCAGTCGAATTAGGCGACCTTAGAGGCAAATCAACATCACCATGAGGTTGATGGATTGTTTGGAACACTTCCATGCTTGGGCCTATCACCTACAGACCCTCTTTCTTCGAAATCATTCACGATAAATAGTGCGTTTTGTTGGCACGTTATTTCTCCCAAAATTTTTACTTTACTTTCTCATCGCACAGTAATCGATGATTGATTTTGATAAAATGTTTAACGATTAAAACACGTTGGTTTATCGAATATTTTTCCATAACAAATTTGCCACGTCTACTTCACGACTGCCAAATATGAACTATCAAGACTATTGTTTACCAAAATGGCGGCAAAACAAAGTAGTATACACTCTGGATATACCGAATTTGATCACCCCAGCTCAATATAAAAGGCTTTAAAATCAGACATGGCTAGATCGACTAAACTTTAGATTCTGATTCCGCCATATGGACGTGCGGACATAGATGGCTAGATTGACTCAGCTTTCGAATATGCGTTAATGCATTTTTTTTTGCGATATGGCTAAAAAAATGCAAACCCAGGGCCTAGCATTTTTTTACGGCCATTCAAGTGTGCGTAAGTACTTTAAATGCTCTCCAACTAAATTTTAATTATTTAGCCTGCTGCCTCCAGTCCTGAGCTTCAACTCGCTTGAGGTTGGTTTCTATTTGTGCGATTAAAGTATGCGAAGTATATTCATATTATATTCACAACTTTTAATATGTAGGTGTATGTCGTTTTACAGATGGTAAAGCTAGTGGTTCAATCAACTTCAACTCAAGCTGAATCTTTTTGTTCCGAAGAAACAGCGGTTGATTAATCGATTGATTTGCGGTTGATTATTCGTTTGATTTCTGACAAGGTGTTGTTTTCAGATATAATAGTACAGCTGGGATGTACAAGGCTCTTAATATCTCCAAGTTATAGCTGTCGATGGTGATATTCTATTCAACTGGTGGTGTGTGTGCCTTCTCTTTGAATGCTCGTACTTCGTCTTTTCCTAGTTTACTGCTAAACCCTATTTGGGCGTTTCTTTCTTTTTGTTTTTATTTTTTTTGTCAATATAATCGGCGTATGCTAATACTTGTACAGAATATTGGAGGAGAGTGCTCGTGGTGTTGGCTTGGATGTGTTGCACAATCCTCTAAGGAATAATGTAAATGAAATAACATTACAATACGTATACTTACATTACTCTTCGGAGTTGTGACGGTATTACAAAACTTGGCGTGGCTATCTAAATGTTCGTCCCTTTAGCGTTATCTTTAAATAGGCGATAGGTTTTGATTTTGACTGCTTGAGTTTATCCCCAGGATCTCCTGAATGTGATCATTTTATTTGATGTAAACTTTTCTTGCCTAAATTTAAACTGATTGAACAGGGTATTGCTTACAAGCGTTCACAAATTACGGGAGATAGGTTTTTGTAATGGATGCTGAGGAGACTTGTCCCTCTGTAATTAAATCAAATTCTATTATACGATAAAAACTGGTGACGAATAAACGAACGGATAAACGGATGACAAGACCTGACCTGATATATTGACTCACCTTTTCTTTCCGATTCGATAGAGGTACTTCCCAATTTTGATAGAAAATATATGCCAAAACAAATATACCCCTACATTGCTAAATATTTCTATTTCTAAAGTAAAATTAGACCCATTTGTTCATGTTGAACTAAATTAGCTACACAACGTCTAATGACATGTTCTGTAGAACAACATATTTTATGTCTCAGACAACTTCTACGTGATTAAATTCTGCGCACTTTAACCTGATATTCTGAAATAATAATGAAATGATACTTACATAAATGCAATGTGGTTTTAATGAAAAGGCCAATAAAACGTACTCTTCTCGGAAGTGTATTCAACGATTAAAACATTTTAATTGGTCGGTACGTTTGTGTTAAACTGGAATTCCTATTGCGCAAGCACCTGTTGGTTTTAGTATCAACTAAACCCGTATCTCATCGTCTAAAATAATTATTTAAAAAAAATATAAAATCAAGGCATGAAAAACCATCTCGTCAGACTTACCGCACTTAATTCGTTTCATAATTAGCCACAAGGCGACCGATGCATATTAGATTGCAACACCACCACCATATAACATTGACTAAGGTTATCATTAATTTAAATGATTGACATACAAAGTCTGCTCATGCAAGTGCAAATATTTCCTCGACATGGAAATTCTCAAAATTCATGAGTAAGCTTGACACTACAGATAAAAAGAATGTCACATATAGAACCTCTGTTTGATTGAAAATAATCAGCTGAAGTCTGTCTGGAATAGGTAATGTCGCGCACTTTGAGAGTCTAGTGCCATAAGTCCGAAGGGGAGTTCAAGCAACCACCCAATCAAAATGGTTTACAAATTGGAATTATGTAAACTCGTCATTCAGTCATTATAGTGTAATAATCATTTTTAATAATATATTTTAATAGACAAACATTTTTTTCATCAGAGGCTAATTCATATCTAGAATCTCGAACCATACGTTGAAATGTAGGATTTTCCTTATTTTCGGATTAAGATAAGATTTATGAAGATTGATAAGTTGGTTTGTTTTTGTGCACATGTCAAATGAATAATTTAATCATTTCCTATTCGACTGCATAAAGCGGGGGACTTTTTGACAAAGTGTAGGTTTTTTGTCATCACCGTACTTTGTGCCTTTGGACATTGACTTTCAAGCGAATATAATGGTTAATTGCTTGATAAACATTATACACGAACTAGTACAATATGCAATTAGTATAATCTGTAGGATATTGTACTTAATTTGTGCATTTTGCTTCGAAAACATGTTAAACAATTAACCGCAGACGATAGATTAATTCATGTCAAGCTACTTAATATTAATTATGCGATTTCTGAGAATTTCTGAGAAACTTAATTTACTATTTAACTCGTTTTATAGCAAATAGAAAAACAGCAGGATAGGAGAGCGTCACATTTTTGAGAAGGAAACACGACTCTTTTTCTAGACAATTTGGGGCTTATACCAGACTCACAACTAATTTTTTTTTAAAACAACTCAAAGAAAATGCTTCTTTACTTTTTTACAAGCGGACCGACAAACTAGTACCAAACTAGTATTGGAACGGTATTTTAATTTCGGTGTAACCGCGGCCTCATAAAAAGAAACGCCATTGGAATAAAAGCAGTTTTTATAATTGCAACACGCTGATTGTGTAAAACTGCATAGCCAGAGGTACCTTATATGAATCAGTGTAACTACTAGCATACTCCGATGATATCGATATGAATGGTCAACGTGTGGGTCAACTACCCACTTTTGCTAGTATAAAGTAAAAAGCGTTAATTGTTTAGATCCCCATTCTATGGTATTCCACAGGTGAAAACAAATCTCGAATGTGGATTTCTGCCAAAATAAAATTGTTTGGAAGTGAAACGTTCGTGTCTATATCTAAAGTTCTGTTTAAAATCGATTTCCGGTTGCATACATTAATCATCCGCATGTCTCCTAAGGCATGACTTTTATCGCGATCGAATTTCTTCCCATATATCCTATACACTCATTTATGCACAAACAAGAAAATATAAACAAAAATTGAATCACTATACAGTAAACATCAAGCTCTCTCAGTAATTCAGTATACTGCGCATGCAGGCGTGAGTGGTGTGTGGATCCTATTATGAGCTGTATCGGCCTATCATCTCAGTTTACTTTGATGTTGTAAGTCAGCATTTTCTTGCTTGCTATATCATGTTGCTAAGCTGCTTCAAATACATTTTCCTCTATGTAAAACACCGATATAGATTGTGCCCAACGTTTTTGCTCGTAATGAATTATTGAATCATTTTTGCATAGAACGTTGGACTGTAATCGTTTCCTTTGGAATTGCATTACGCCTCTGGTTCTAAAATCAGTCTTCACATTGCTCAAAATTAGCAATTATAAAACATGCCTCTCCACTAAGCTCAGTCTACAACCTTTCTGGGAATTGAAGAATTTTCGGCATGGAGTAGTGGTGACCCTTCGCTTTATATGTCTTAGCCATCATAAACGTCCAATTCGGAGTTGCGGAGTTCAAATGTAAACGCTGCCAGGCAGCACTCATAGTCAAGCAGTAATATTTCATATTACGGCGCTGAATAAGACTCAATTACGGTAGGGAAGTCAGTTTATTGCATAAACTTAAGGTTTAAGTGCTTTAGCACTTAATAAAGCCCAGTATTAAGTACCTTCAGTTGCTCACTTGAAGTAGGTTGAAGTCGGTTTCTACTTGTGAGCGCCTGAAGTCTGGCTATGGAAAACTTTGCGAGCCTAAGTGTTGGTATCCATCTGCGGTGTTTTTTGACCAGGTCTATGTCGTGGTTCAGCCCGTAAAATTCGTGTCGCCATAGCCGCTAATGCACACGGGACCGAAGATTTTCGGAAAAAGGAGATCAATTTGCCAGGAAGTCTCTTCAAAATTGTTGACCCATTTTTGAATGTGACCTTCCTTGGTCAAGTGCCAGTAATAATGCCGCCAGTCTAACTATTTCGACAAGACCGCAAGGGTGCATGGACTGCAAAGTTTTGATGACATGAAGGTTGGGAATAGTTTTCAATTATGGATCCTTCAGTGCATGGAAATCTTTTTTCGACACATAACACCCTCTTTGAAAAGGAACTCATAGATAGCGAAACGACGAGCCTTGGTCATATACGTCTTCTATAGAACGGGCACTTGAAAGAAGAAAATATAAAAATAATGAATAGAATCATTTTCCTCAAGTTTGCTGTCTTTCCAAAACGATCAGTCCATAATAATATGATGGACATTTTTTTCAAGCATAACTTGATTAATTTGACATAAAACAATTTGTGTCTTTTTCCTGCTATCGTTCACTGTAAAATCCTGTTGTCGGCTTTAATTAAAGACCCACTAAGCTATCCACCTTGAACCTCTACCTTGTTTCTAAAAAAAAAGACACTTTTCGCATTCCTTATATTAGCAAATGAATTTATTACCATCTAATAAATTTTTTGAGCTGCTTTCGATAGCACCTTGGACTTTAAACTTTTTCCGTTTCCAATGTTTGATAAAAATCGCATTTTATTGTACACTCCAACGACATATGGCAGAATACTCAAAAGTCGCACTACGTGCGGTTTTATCAGCCCCTACGGAAAATACAACTGTTTCCAGGTCAATATACATTATGACTGTTCTACACATGCATACAGTGAGTGAAACAATGAAACGTAGAATTAATGCAAGAACATGCTTATCAGTTGCTTGCTATCAATGTGTCAAGTCATCCCTTGGAGTTAACGTTTGCTTTGTTCAAAAGAATATGGAAATTTTCTGTATATAATCAATTCCAGTATCCTTCGAGAAGAATTAATACATCAAAAGGGCATGTATGCCTGCGACTCCCATACGACCTAACCAATCGTTTGTGGAGTAGTCGATTAAAAAAATTATGGATTCTACGAACGGGTGGATTTTAATGAAAAATAAACGATTTCCTAGAAGAGTATTGCGTAGTTTTACAACCTCTTTAGAATGCTTTTAGACGAAACGTAGAAACGTTTGTTTATGGAGCAAAGAAAATTGTTGAATAAAAAAGATCTTGACATGAACAAGGTCAACCATGTGCGACTTAATGACAGACAAACGAACACAGAAAAACGAATGAAACTCGTTGGCTGGTTTAATGCCATCTCCACATTGCCGCCACCGACAAGTCAGTAAATTACCGCTATACTTGCGAAATCCGCGACAATTTTCTTGTTCATGTCAAAACAAACGAAGGTCGATTGAGTTCTCAATTGACTTGATTTCGCAAGTCAAATGTCACCCGACTGAAGTTGACGCGGAACAAAAGTCACTCATACGTCAGAGTGAACTCAACCGTACAACCCACAAAATGGCAGCCTTTTCCGCACTTTAGAGCAGGAAATTGATTAGGGCTACGCATCCATAATTAGAACGCTATAGGTAAGGTACACACGACGACGTCAAAAGATATCAAAGTCAAAGTATAGGGGTGGTTGGTAATTAGCTCAGTAAATACCACGTTTTATCTCGCACTCACATCGTTCAATCAATAATTACAGTCGGGGGATGACTGATTGATAAGTTCAAAGCCGCACTGAAATATTTCTAATCATTGTTGCATGACCCTTTTTCACTACAGTCTTTTGTGTGTCATATCATAATCAGACAAAGCGGCGAATACGCCGACAAAGAGGTTCTCAGCTTACGAATCTTGACACATACACTGGGTTCCCATTTTTTTTTTCATCCATAGTTCGGCGGAGGAGTGAAGTGCTAAAATTTAATACGCACTTCATGCACGAGATTAAAGTTCTGTTGTTGGCTTATTCATCGTGAATACTTTGCTATGCCGAGGCAGCAACAAGTCATCGCACACAAAGGAGGTGACGTTTCAATTGCATTGTTATGATTGACTTGCTTTTAGAAAATCTATTTACACTTTATTTCTTCAGCGACCTTTATACTTTGACAAGCGTTGTTTGTCGAGCTATTCTTTATCAACGGAGCAGTAGTCGTTATGATATTGTTCTTCCTAATAAGGAGGTTGGAAGAAATAATATTTACAGGTGGAGATATTAGTGTCTGCAGGTCTTCTCGTATAGCCTTTCAATGTGATTTAGAATTGAGTAAAATTCAATGCAATACCTAGAACTCAAACGGGAAACATATTGAATTCGCTGCTATATTAAAAATTCTTTTCGAAGAATGAAAATAGGAAGGTTGATTCGTTTTCGAAGAAATACAAAGTTCATTGGATTTCCTTATCCCTTTATAAGCAGCCTTCCTTCGTCTATCCGTTGTCAATATTCCGATGAAAGTAAACTTTACTTAAAGTTCCATTAAGCAGTTTCTTGTAATTCCTCTACTTGTAGTGTAATTTTTCCGACGAAATTGAAGATTATTTTAAAACATAAATACAAACAATCCGTCTTAAGTTCAGTGAAGACTGGTAGGAGGTATTTCTCTTTTTACCGAACTGTACTGCAGATGATCTTAAAAATCATCGGAGTAGTATCAATTGTCAAGAAAAGCTTATCTCAACCTAGCCGTTCGGAGTCGGCTTAAAATAGGAGGTCCCGCCATCGTTGAAGTACAAACGCACACCAAAATGTTGTAAAAAAGCAAAAAAAATGTGTATTTGTATTTTTTGTACGCCAGATGTTAGAAGAGCGTGTCGAAATCATCACAAGGCTTGTGACATTTGAATGAAATATAAAACACAATAACAGCAGTTCAACTAACAATGAATTAAACAATTCCAAATCTTCTTTCGCTTTTTTTTTTTTTGTTTGGGATATGTATTCCCATTAATATATAATCTACAACATTTTGAAAGCGGAGTGAAAACAGGGAAGACTCCGATCCCTTGGGCGAATCGTTTAGTTCCATCCCAACATTAAACTTCACAAATAATGGCGTACCAATCTGTGAATTTCGAAATTTTGTTCACTTGAGAGTTTGTGTACCAGATTTCACCATTCTAGCTCAAAATTTAAGGCACAAAAACTGGTGGCGTACGGACGGACTTCAATATCTTCGGCGTATGCGAATAGTTATGGAGTGAGGAGTTTTGCGCAATTTTCTTAAGATTGATGTTAAAAAAGACACACGGCCACGATAATTCGTCACCCTGTCTTAGTCCGTTTCCTTACGGAGAAACTCGAATTCTCCATCGTCACAGACGGACTGGTTTGAACGGTATATCACAACTTAACATTTCTCTGTATAGTTCGTCCCTATAACTGCTTTCAGTTATAATTTGGACATCTTGGTTGTATCCAGGATCTCCCGAAGTGGAAAGATTTGATCAGTTGTGGCCTAAAACAACACCGATAAGAGCCGATCAAGTTATTGTGAAACGTTTCATTCATTCACATATTACGGCGAATAGAAAGGCGATGTTAAGAAAACTCATGTTATGCCTATGTATAGGTGGGGCAGTTCAGATAGTCTCCTTTCACCCGACCAAATTATGCTTATGAGTTTATGAATGTTACTGACAAACTTATCGAGAGGAAAATTCTTCGAAAAATATTCGGTCCCATTTGCGTTGACGGGCTATGGAGACGATGATTCAACCAAGAACTATATGAGCTGTACAGCGACATGCCGCTGGTCCGCATGGCGTTTAAGATGGCAAGGACATGTAGAACGAATAGACACCAATACACCGGCTGGCGGAGTCTTCGATTCCCAGCCAGACGTCGGACGCATTAGGAGAAGACCGCACTTAAGTGTAGCGCACAAGTAGAAACTGACCTCAACCAACTTGAAGTTCACAACTGGAGGCAGTTAGCTAAGGACAGGGCTAATTGTAGAGGCATTTTGGTTCAGACTGTATCGCTGACTATGTGTAGGGATATAAATCTTGGCGGAAAGTACTGTGCAATTTGTATTGTACGACCATAATAGCTTTTCGCTTCGATTCGTTCAGTTTTCGTTTACTTTATCGAAAAAGCGAATTCATTCGATCTTTCTTTTTCTTTTGTTCTTTCATACGAAAAGTTGACATTTCACTTCAACAGCTGTGTACATTTAAATTTGTACGTTCATAAGCAACAACAGTTTTTTGACAAAACGGCTTCCACTCTGACAATCGCTTCCATTCGTATTATGGGCAACTTCAGTAATTGACAGTACTGAAGAAAACTAGACAACAGGAGTCTGACAGTAGATGCGATCATCGGCGGGAAAGAACTTGCGGCTACAATTGATACTGCTTCAATAATTCGAAAAGACAACGTCCGTGAGTCTTGGCTGCATAACACCAGCAGCTATTGCCTGAGGACTGCAACTGGGTATAATTATATCAAATAATTTGTAAATAATTTAAATTAGTATTTCCTTATTAGCGCACTTTATAAATATAAGAACGTAGAGTTTTGACATTAGCTTTCGATTGCTTCCGACTATTAAAGTTCAGCCTTAAGTTAGATATTGTTATCCTTACTTCACTTCGATCGGTAGGCTGGCAATTTTTTTTCGTCGCCAATATTTAATGGTTCGTTCTGACTGATAGCTGCAGATAGTTCGTCATCGTCGTTTAACAGTCTTTACAAGATGTTCTTACATATTTTCAGCCCGACTGTGTCACAACAAGATATTTCCTTTTCAGGATTCTGTTCGCGTCTTGTATTCCTTGTTGTGACGTGCTACACTTGGGTAAAACTAACAAACATCTTTCCTGGAGTGACATCTCTCATGTCATCGATTACATCCTTTTCATGATATTTTTCTTCTTTATGAAGAGCAGATATTCTTTCCTTATTTTTTGCCCATAAAGGTTAAGGGTCGACATTGTTCGTCAAACCAAGTGTTTCTTGATAGTGGACGGAAGAAGCGTATCATATCAATTGCAGCCGGTCGACTCATTGTCGATATTGGTTGAAATGGTTTCTGACTAAAGTATTTAGCGTCAGTAAAGCTCCTGATTATTTCATGAATTTATAGGACTTTTTGTCTAAGTGTTTTTTGTGTTGCCTTCCATTTGTAGTAACTCAACTGTCAACTGTTTTTTAAGTGAAACTTCTTTGGGCTCGTCGGGGTAGACCCAAACTCATATGAAACGAAAGCTGAACACGAAAATTCATGGCTAGAGGAAGGCTAGCGTGGTGGGATAACGGCGGGCAAACAACAACAATCAAAAACATGTTTCAGCAAAAGAGAGCAAGAGCGTAAGCATGAGATAGCTAGCACTCTGCAGTACATAAGAACATGAAATTGGTAGGGGGTCATGTGCAGCGAACATTAGCTTCAGTGTGCCGATCATACGAAATTCTTATTAAGAAAGTATTGCATGTGTAGTTTATTTTGTCTGTGATATGCGAGGAGAGAATAATATCGGCGTCTGCTTGCTTTCCTTGAAAAAAATTATGTTTTCTTAGTAAAAAAACCACATTGGAATTAGAGAACTAGGGTTTCATTTCATTCTCTTCTCTCAACATCAACCTACATAAATTGATTTTCTCAAATTTTCTTACAGCCTTTACTGGTCTCAGCAATTCGTCTCCAAATCTTTTGGGAAGTCGTAAAATATACCAAGTCTCTGATGTCAGGAAGTATGTTTTGTTATGAGCATTCCAAGAACGACATCTACCAGCAACCAAAAGTTGACGACTCATTGTACAGTCAATTTCATCACACCTTCCTTAATTTAGCTTCTCTGAAAAATTGTGATTCCTTTGATTTGTCTTCAAAATCTATTCAAACTGCGAATATTTCATCTTCATTTTTCCTATACCATTAAAACGTCAACTGATGTTAGCCTTTCTTATTTAACCTTTCAGAACAAATGTCAGCGAGGGTACAGTGACTATGAATGGACGTGAACGTAATCTGAGTGTGTTTCGCAAACTCTCAGCGTACATCATGCAAGACAACCAATTGCATTCGAATTTAACCGTCCAAGAAGCAATGACTGTGGCCACGAACCTGAAGCTCAGCAAAAAGTTCACGAAACCGGAGAAAAATGCTATGGTAAGTTGGAAAATCGTTTTTTTTTAATGACGCATAAACATAATCTAATCTATGTATATGCGTCGCGGTTGAACGGAAAGCGTTAAGTGTTACAATCTGCAGTGCATCTAGTGGGGTTGTTGTTGTTCTGAATGAAGAATACTGAAAACCGTCATCATCATTAAATTGTATGAAGGCATTCCTTTACGCATGTATATTAGCGGTATGCGTTTGTATTAGAACGACTATTCTAACGCATAATGAACTTCGTAGTTGCTTTTGGGTAGATTAGCATTCTTATTTCTTTCACTAGATGGGGTTGAATGTAGCCCATGTACATTTCTTCAGGGTCCATCTTTTCTTTTCTATACATTTTTGGCTACAAGATGGGTTAAAAGAAATATCGAAATGCGGATGTACCTTTATTTTTACAAATGGCTTTACATTTTACTGTGATTTCGCATGTATGTATTTTGTTGACGAGTGGGTCTAATTATATTGACAATATTGAAGCCATACACTCCTGAAAAACGTGTCACTATTGTTGCTGCTAACGCAGCGTGAATTTCTTCAGACTTCTCCCGTTTGGACTTTTTGAAATCTCAGGTTTCCTACATTTCTCTTAACAGTTAACACATTGAAAAAGAAATAACCAATTCTGAGTGAGACATTTACATTTACATAATTCAAAATGACATCAAAAGATTACAAATGGACATCTACCAACTCAGAAGGTCGTCATTTGATAGATAAAATGTTGTCAAACAAATCTCGTCCATTTTTTGCTATCAAATAGAAATAATGGCAGCCAATTTTTATCATATGTCGGTTCCTTTATTATAAAGGTTTTCCAATAGTCACAATATGGCCGCGTTTTGTTTATTATTGGTCCTGTTCCGTATTTCAGATTTAGCAAGCCTCTTAGATTACGCTCCGTTCTCATTGCTTAAAATGTTCGATTTACCAATGAGAACAGAGTTTGATCTATGATATCATGTTAAATATTAAATCCGGAATGAGACCAAAGATACCAAATCAGATACCAGAGAATGTCACTGCCGGCCGTGAAAATTTGCAGAAGTACCCGGTTACCAGTTGGCAACCCCAAACGAGGTTCACCAGGTGGCAATACATTCACAAAAATAATTGGCGCGAGGTGTCATTGGTCCGTACTTCTTCGAAAACAACGTTGAGGAAGCTATCACCATCAACGACGACCGCTCATGTCAATGCCAATCAATTTCTTTTGCCTAGTATTGAACTATATGGACGTACACGCGAAGTGGTTCAAGGAGGACGGCGCGACTTGGTCTTCTTGTGAGATTTTCTGAATAAGCAAATCTATGTAAACAAGCCGAAATCGACCGACGGCTTTAAAATAAACGAGAGCGATACAGACTGATAACCAATTTCATTTGGCTCGAATTAAGCAATATGAACTTGAACGGCATGCGGTTTCAGGAGAACGGTGCTACGTGCCACCAAAGATTATAAAGCCATACAGATGACCCATTGAGAACAGAAAACAGAAAGTTTTGCTCACAAACTTCATGGTACGGGTGGGCGGTGTGCACGTGAACACATAAAAAACGAGATCCAAATAGAACAATTTTTCTTGTATGCACTGCCTCATCTGTATGGCTTTATAATCGTTAGTGCCACACAGCAACGCCGCAATGGACCTACATAATGTGAGGGTTGGCTTATCCATCAGATGACATGCATTACCCACCAAGATCGTATGACCCCATTTTTGTTTCTTGTGGGGTTTTCTAAAGTCTGAGAGTGAACTAAGGAGAGAAAAAACCAACCCTACACAAAAATTAGTAGTTCAACAAAATTACTGCAGAAATAATGGTCAAAATCAGTCAACTGTCATTTGGAATCTGAAAGTGACAAGTTGTTTGCTTTTTGACATTTGTTCTCTAAACGAATTTTTTTTACGAAAACACGTTCTCTTACCTTTTCGTTCAATTGTCTCTTTCTACTAAAAGTACGGGAACGCGTTTATGTAAATTTCATTAAAATTATTGGTTTCGTATGATTTTTAAAGAACAAATTATGTACATAAAACACATGTCAAAACAAACGACGTGTCACTTTCCTATATTAAGGAGGTGAGAATTTTTTCCTCTGTATTTTACTAAGTTTTGCGTATGGGAACTGCAATCAGTAAAAAAATAGTATTGTACGGGAACAGACCTTTTGTCTAGGTAATATGTCATTGACAGTGTGTAAATAGGTTTATTTAAGTTTTTTTTTACTTTTCGAATAAAGTAGAATTATTCTGCATAGATAAGAGTTAATAGAAGTCTATAAATATGGAAAAATAAAATTACAAAAGGTTGGGTTGGCATTTACACTACCATTCGGTAAGATTTTGCGTTCCACGTTACAATGGCCCTGTAAATCCGGCTTTATCTCATACACATTAAATTACATCCATGTGCTAAAAAAAATTCTTTTTTCTTATCCACAGATCGACGACATTCTACTAACCCTCAGCTTGAGCGAACATCGTAACACATTCACGCGCAATCTATCGGGCGGTCAAAAGAAACGTCTCTCCATCGCCCTCGAATTGGTCAGCAACCCACCGATTATGTTTTTTGATGAACCAACATCCGGCCTGGACAGCTCCACCTGCTTCCAGTGTATCCACTTACTCAAAATGTTAGCCGCGGGCGGACGCACAATCATCTGCACCATCCACCAGCCTTCGGCGCGTCTCTTTGAGATGTTTGATCAACTGTACACCCTTGCCGATGGTCAATGTATATACCAGGGTAGTACAAAACAACTCGTACCATTCCTGGGCACACTCGGCCTTGACTGCCCCAGCTACCATAATCCGGCCAGTTATGTGATTGAAGTCGCCTGTGGCGAGCACGGCGAAAATCAAGCAAATCTGGTGAACGCAATTGAGAATGGCAAACGTGATATTCGGAATGCACAAGATTTCGCCGGTATTAAGGCACGCAACGACCTTGTCAAGGTGCATAACTTGAAGACACTCCTGGACAAAAACGATGCTCAAAATGCAACCTGCTCAAAGTTTGTGGACAATATTTCGCTGAACAATCAACTGCTAAGTGGAAATCTGGTGAATGATTTAGTTAAGGATTCAGAGACAATGACAGTGCCATCAGTGGTGCAATCGAATGAAAAGGGTGACTCTGTAATTGATGTGGAAAAGAATGTCAATGTTACGACGGCTTTGCTGACAGAGGAGATCGCTTCACCGGAACGGTATCCAACGTCTCAGACCCACCAGTTTTTTGTGGTACTAAAACGAACGTTGCTCTTTAATTATCGTGATTGGGTACGGATCTATGCGAATAAGTATCTATGGTTTTATATAATTAACCGTTAAATTTTTTTCTTTTAGACTCTTATGTATCTTCGATTGTTTGCCCACTTGTTGGTTGGTTGCCTCATTGGTGCTCTCTACTATGACATCGGCAATGACGGAGCTAAAGTGCTGAGTAATCTTGGTTTTCTCTTCTTCAATATGCTGTTCTTGATGTACACTTCGATGACGATTACAATTCTATCATGTAAGTGGGAGTTTGGACTTGTAAAACACCTTCAGGAAGGATTACAAATGTGGACTAGGACGATGGTGTAATGGGGAAATCAATTTGCACTTATTAAGCATTGTTATGTAAATGGTTCCCTTTGACTTGAGATATTTGAATCGTCTGGAGTCTGGAGTTGTATTTAGTTTATGTACCTCAGTAGTGAAGCTGGACAGAATCAAGCTAAACCAAGTTACAGGAACAGTAAGATTTGTATTTAAGTCTTAGACTAACATAGGCTTTATAAAGGCGTCTTGCAAGCTTTTTTTTAATTAGGCAACCTTCATAAACGTTCGGTGGTTCCAACGAAGTTATGGTTAACATACATTTCCTAAGAAAAACAAATAAAGGATGGAATGTATATAAGGTGAAAGCTTTCTGGTAGACGGAGGAGTCCATCCATTTTAACACCACAGGGCCTTTACTTAACTTGATCTTAACTTGACTCCAATTGACAGTTAGTTCAATGTCTAAATTGAGTTCTGTTGACACTCGCTGACGTAAAGACTCCTCAACTAACTCTTGGTCCCTGCCACGAAGACGTTCTGCGAATATTATTTGGTTTCAAACGGAGCACCTCATATCCAATTATGTTTTATCCCGTTCGAATAACCAAATTATTTAGCTTTTTACATAAGTGGCACCACAGTCCGAAATAACTATGGGCATCAAGTACTTCAAATGGTTAAGGTCGGATGCTGATTTTCTACACTACCTACAATGTCTGGCTGCGAATTGAAGACTCTGTGAGTCGGTGTATTAGTGTCGCTTGCCAACTTTAACGTCCAATGCGGATTTTTGTTGGCCAAGTAAAGTTCTTGGGTAATTCTTCGTCTCCATAGCCTGTCAATGCACATGGAACCGATGATTTTTCTAAGAATTTTTCGCTCTACCTTTTAATGCGGTCCATGTCTCGGAGCCGTAGAGTAGGACTGATCTGACTAGGGTGTAAGCTTTATTACTAAATTGCCCTATAGCCAAAATCCATAAATTTGTGTAACTATTCGAAAAAACAGACGTTAGCAAGCCCCGTTTCTTCGGGTAGATTTATGGATGTTGGCTATAGACACGACAATGCATGACATTGTCTGTAACTGGTAACGTTGATTACCTTAGTAAAGCCGCGGGAATTGTCCATCGGCATCCTAGACGAACTTGTACTTCTTGTGATTTTCCAATATCTGCCGAAGTGTGAAGATTTTATCAGTTTTGAACTTTCCTGGCTTAAAAGCCTACTGATTAGGCCGATCAGGTTAGTGGTGAACCTTTCAGGACGTTCACATAATACGAGAAAGAGTATCTTGTAGGCGATGTTAGGGAGATGTGAACGACTATACTGACGTTTCATTCTACAGTGAGTTCATGTTACTTACCAAGTCATCGCTGCTTTACATAGCTCGACAGGAAGTCTTTCGTTGCCGGCACTTTATCAATTAATTTTGGTGGGGAAGATGGTAGTTTCCGCAGTCGCCGCCAATATTAAATGTTTTGTTCGAGGATTTGTCGTCTTTGCCGTTTAACAGTCTGCAGAAGTAGTTGATCCATTTTTGAACGTCGTTCTTAAGTGGAACCATTTATTTCTTGGTTGTAATCATTCTTCAACCCACAGGTTTCTTGTTAATGAGCAAACGAAAAAACCTAATTGTATTTAGTTCCGGTCGGTGTTATGGTTTTATAATAAAGCCTGCATTGTTCTTTGACATTTTCACATAAGAGATCACATATTCCGACAATTTATGGTTGGTTTCTCCAAAAATATAGTGGGTTTATGTTGAACCCAATGTAATATTGTTAACGCATTAAAGCCTGATTTGCTTATTCTATTCTATTCTATTCTAATTTTGACTGTTTTTATATTTGAAAGAAGCTGAAATAACCATCGGTAAGGGTTAGCCTTGAGCAAACCATCTGGGCCTAGGTTTGCTAAATAGTTTTCTATTTAATATTGCGATTGAACATGTCAGCAGTCAATAAATTAATTCCGTGATTCAGAATAAGTTCTAAAAGGCTTCCTCTCCGCAGACATCAACAAGTGTAGTAGCGCTTGGGTTTGGAAAGGTTGACGCTCAGTTGAGCAGTCAAACTCGCAGAGGCCTACCTGAGCTCATAGCGATACCCCTTTCTAAAAAGAATATACCTATGAAAATAATTTTATATTCAATTAGAGTATGATACTTGTTTCATTTGCAAGTCCTCTTAGTAAAAGTTTGCAAGGAGTTTGTTACGGCTGTTGCTGATCGCAGGGAAGTGATACAGTATGTGGATGATGTGCTCCTCAACGTCTGGGTCTCCGTTTTTCCTGCATATTTGGTGCGAGTTAGTTAGGTTAATTCTATGGGAGTGTTTACGAAGCAGATAATGACCTGTTATCACTCTCAGCGCTATAGAAATGGAATCTCTTTTCAGAGTTATAAGCTTGTTATATTTTCAGCCGTTTAATTCCGGCCATATGTCCTTAATGTGTCTTTAAGTGCTCATGTTTCGCTACCTAGATGTTGTTCATTTTGCGTGTAACTAGTATTCTCTATTATTTGAAAGCAAGTGGGGGTTTTTCTCTATTGTCGCATAAGGAGATGCAGCTGGACTATCCTAGTCTGGGTAGCTAGTCTGCTTTCTCATTTCCTGGAATGTTATTATGTCGTGTCACCCAAAAAATTTGAGTTTTCTTCTTGTAATATAGAGCCTTTAGTTCTGTGTGGCAGCGTCCAACTACTCGTGATTTTATTATGTTGGATGCCAGAGCTTGACTTTCTACGTAAATGGAGATATCCTCTTGTGGTATATCCAATACTCTAGCCGGTTCGGCAGTTTGGAGTATGATAAGTATCTCTGCTTGAAATAAACTTCACAAGCTTGCTAAGCGAAGGACTGTGGGTAGCCCGATTTCATCGGAGTATAACCCAGAAGCCACTCCTATTTCTATTATGGATCTTGCAGTCTTTTTATTTCTATAGAAATAACTGGATTCTCCTTTCTCTTAAACGATTGTTAGAATATTGTCTTAGTTCTGATTCATATTTCCGTCAAGATTACTTCTCTGATAACTTTGCAAACCGTTCCAGACTCATTAGTAGAGAATATGTTCGACTTAAGCCTCTTCTACCAACGTATTTATTTAACTAAGCTAAGGTATGCACATTCTAATAGATTTCTGGCAGCTAAAAAATGAGTTGGTATAAGGACCCTTATTGATAAAAATCTCTTGTCGAAACCGTTGTCATATTTTTAATTTTTTTTAGTTATATATATGAATATTGACTACACTTCTGGAGACAACAGGAGAGTTATTCTGTATCTTTGAAAACTATTATCACTCAGACGGTAGTCGATAGCTCATGAGCAATCGCTCAATAATCGTCTGTGATTTGATTATTATTGTTTTACGTGAAGCAAACTATTGATCTTAAGTTATGCAAGATGTACCGTCGAAATGTCATCTTCAAACGATAATCACAAAAAACGGAATGAAAGCCCAGGTGTCTTAAAAAAGAAAGATCAAATCAAGGGTGAAACCCATATCGTCACTTGAATGGAATACCTCCATTTTTTCAATTGTTGAGATCTCTACGTTGTCTGCTACCTTGATTTGATATAAATGTATTGCAATTCAAAAAGTCGTTTAAAGTAGAAGCAAAACTTTTTTTGCCGATTTCTCAAATGTGTGAAAAGGGAAAAGTAGATTACACTTACACAATCTTGATCATAACCGCATAAGTATTTACGTAGTAGACAGTTGTAGTTGTAAATTAGGGATATCAATATCACCAGACAATGATCTGAGTAGGTTCTTGACCAATCAATGTGTTGGGAATTCTAAGATACTGAAGACACACAGATCTTTATATGGTCAATCGAAGTTGCAAATTTGTACATATTATGTTCCCTTGTCAATATTGAGGTGTAGGATGTTTTTTTTCTATGGCTTGATTACGGGAGAACTTCTCAAAATGTTGCCTCGAAAGTATTAAATTAGCTTCTCTTTATTATATATGCGGCAATTAAATTAGAGTACATACCAAGACAGTGATTATTCGCGGAAGTAATTATGGTTCTAAAGCCAGGAAAATCACCGAATGAAATAAAATCATGCAGGCCTATTTCACTTCTTCCAATAATTTCAAAGTCTTTGAAAGGATATTACTCAGTCGTCTACACCCCATAATTGATCAGAAACGTTTTTCACCTGACCATCAATTTGTGTTTAAAAGTAAACATTCGACGGTGGACCAAGTACATCGAATTACAGACGTAATTGAGAAAGCTTTCGAAGAAAAGAAAATTTTCTCAGCCGTATTTCTTGACGTGTCGCAAGCTTTTGACAAGTTGTGGCACAGAGGCCTTAAATACAAATTAAGACAAGTTCTGCCTGAACAATTATATAAAATCCTAGTGTCGTCGAGCAAAGACTCTTCCGTGTGAAACTTGGAAACGAATATTCGGAGAAATATTGGAAGGAGTACCCCAAGGAAGCGTCCTTGGACCACTTTTGTACCTCCTTTTCACTCGTGATATCCCACAAACAAATGATTCAATAGTAGCAATGTTCGCTGACGATACTGCTATACTATCAGGTGGCACAACAATCGAGGAAACGAATATAAAATTACAAAATGCTCTCAACGAGGTTAATGAATGAACAAAAGCTTGGCGGATTACAATTAACGAGAGCAAATCGATTCATGTAGATTTTTCGTATAAATGGACAAACAATTTTCCTGTATTCCTAAATACGGTTCGAGTCCCTTCTACAAATGAAGCGAAATATCTAGGAATGACACTCGATGGCAAAATTAAATGGAAGTCGCATGTAAAAAAGAAATACAAAGAACTAAAAAATAAATACAGATAACTACTATTATACAAGCAAGTGCTTAAGTCGGTTTGGACATGGTATACAACTATGGAGTTGTACCAGTGAAACAAATCTAAATATTTTACAAAGTTTTGAAAACAAAACGCTAAGATCATTCGTTAATGCGCCGTGGTATATAAGGAACGAAGATCTACGCAGAGATCTGGGTTAAGATCTAGCTTTCCGCGGTTAAGGATGAAACGAAAAATTTTGCACGAAATCATACAAAACGTTTATTAGAAATCGTTAACACAATGGCCCTCCAAATTCCTGACGAAACAAATGTGTTATAAATTTGTGATAATCACAAACCGCACTATAAATAAAGCAGGAGCTCTCAAGGGAAAGTTACCTGCCAAACATTTATATACATTGGTGATAAAAAAATGGCTAGTTGAGTCGCATACATAGTTGCAATATAAATACAAAATGGGTGGTGGTTTTAGTGAGTAAAAATCTCACACTGCTTTGGCACGTGCTCATCGTGTCTATGAAGTCTAATATGACGAGTCTGTTTCTGGAGTCATTTGCATGTGAGTTATTTCATATACTGTAAGAGTTTAATAGAAGCATTCTTAGCAATCCTCGTTTTTCATGTTTTTTTAACTCGCCAAATCAGGTTATTACAACTGCCTGGTGCATTTGAATTTCTTCCTTCATTAATTGATTTTTATTACCCACTATTCATAAAAAGGGTTACAGTGTAGGGCACTCACTCAGCCTCTTAGACTCAAAATTAAGCATTTTACAAAGATACTTAGATACTACGACATACAAATACAAATAAAATTACAATTTTCTGCGCAACAGGCTCGTTAGTACTAAAGCTAGTTGCAATAGCTTCTCCAACATTTTGAATACGAAACTTCCTCAACATATCTTAAAGATTTCTGATTAAAATTTAACTATTTTATTCACAGTTCCTCTTGAAATGCCGGTACTGCTTAAGGAAAACTTCAATCGTTGGTACTCCCTAAAATCGTACTATCTAGCAATGACGGTCTCTGATATACCATTCCAGGTAAGTTACCACCTCCTCCCATCTCATATTATTGTAAAATCTGATCATGACGTTTCTTTCTTTTTGTAGGCGATTTTCTGTGTGATATACGTAACGATCGTATACTACTTCACCTCACAACCCTGGGAATTATGGCGATTCTCAATGTTCCTCGGTGCGTGCCTTATGATATCGTTTGTAGCGCAAAGTGTTGGTCTCGTTGTTGGTGCCGCAATGAACGTTCAAAATGGTGTGTTCTTAGCTCCCGTGATGTCCGTACCATTCCTGCTCTTCTCCGGATTCTTCGTATCCTTTGATGCGATACCGGTATACCTGCGATGGATCACATATCTGTCCTACATCCGTTACGGTTTCGAGGGTACCGCCTTGGCCACCTATGGCTATGGTCGTGAGAAACTCAAGTGCCACCAAACCTATTGTCACTTCAAGTCACCCATTACCACTATGGAGGAGCTGGATATGTTGGATGCTAGCTATGAGCTAGATATTATTGCGTTAGTTGTTATCTTCTTCATATTAAGGATTTCCGCATACCTCTTCCTGAGGTGGAAGTTGAAGACAGCTAGATAAAAAAGTTGTTTTTCTTTTCTTCTTTTTAGTTTTTTTCTTTTGTTATTTTTTTTTCATTTCTCTAGTTTTTAAGTTAAAAAAAAACTTTGCAGTTTTCGGTGCAAAGGGCTGTACACAAAGATATACAAATATTATAATTGTAGTTAAATCAAATTTAAACGAAACAAAAAAAAAATAAACTGAAGTTTAGAATTAAGGATACAAAGTTATTTATAAATTTTTTAAAAGTTTAAACAGCTTAGAAACAACAAATACTAAAACCAACAACAACAAAAGGCTGGTTTTGTATACACGAACAAATTATTAATCCATAACAAGCATAAACATTAAAACAAATACGAAACGAAAAAAACGTAACTTCGCTGGAAAACATACAAAAAACGAATTAAACAAAAAAAAAAAGAATTTTTTTTGACTTTATTGTCCAAATAGAAATTTTACAAAACACATTCATACGCGCATATGTAGCCATTGGTATGAATATAATTTGTATGTTCATTAATGTTTATATAAGTGTGCAATAGAGGATATGTGTCAAATTCTTTTTATTTTTATACATGTATATTGTAAATGGAAAAAAATGTTTTTTAGGTGAAATATATATTTAGAAAATAAAAAATCAAATCGTGTACTGTGTTTTCAATTCAGATGTTAAGGTGTCATTTTAGAGGTATACAAATTCAATATGAAATAAAACACTTGAAGCTAATGTAAATGTCTTGATGAAAGCTTTATTTAATAGATAATTTTATGCCATCAGAGTTATAATATGACTTCGCGCATATGCGCACCGGGGCCAGCTCGAATGAAGCGCAATCGTGAGGTCCAATTTTCACCAACTTTTTCGAGCAACTGGGGCCGTATAAAAGCAATAACACGCCGAATTTTGAATTCCAAATCGTTCAACGTCTCTGGTTTATTGGCAAAGACTAGTAACTTCACATACCTCCTAATCTGAAATCTTAAGTTGTGACAATATAGGATCGTGGAGGCCATTTCACTGGTCCATTACGCTAAATTATGCATTCAGCGAATATTTTCCGCAAATTCATGGTGTCGCGCGCCGTGTGTCATGTGTCGCAATCTTGTTGAATCCAAAACTCTGTCATGTCAATACCAAGATACTGAGAAACGAAGAAGTCAGTAAGCATGATTTTATAGCGCTAACTTAGTACAAGATCCTCTAGGGTCCTTAAACAAATATAATAAAACAAATTTACGAAAGCTTAGATTTAATTTAATACAGAAATGTTCCTTATTGTATAAAACGTTAAAATCACTTCGTTCTCGTTGAAATTCGATTACATAAAACGATTATCGTTTAAGATTTTACGATATTAGTAATTTCTTACGAATAGCATTTGGCAGTAGCATGGCTTTTGTTTTCCTTGAGCTTGCATAAATATTTCTCGTTTATCGATTACTTGCGGCTAGTTTCGTTCAGAGCCCCTGTACTGATAGTGATTGATGGTGACGATGATGACATTGTTGCATTTGGGTCCGCATCTTAGTGGTTGTTTGTTTTTGGAGGAATTATTTATGGTACCGATCATAACTGTTGTTTGTTGAGGTGGTACCATTGTAAAGATTATACCTAACCATCCCATGTATCCTTCTTTTGGGAGAACAATCCTCCTTTTTTAACCAAAAAGTTCAAAAACCTCCAAACATCCCTTCACTCCCTGAACAGTACTTTTACGCATACAATCAATCCCCTCTCCAGTCGAAATTATAATACCGGAATTAACACATTAGCTTTGCCAACACTCGACGAAAACGAATAACTATCCAAACTAATATTCCACCATGATCGCTGGTTACTATCGAGCATTTTAGAAGAAAAAAAGCTATCGTGAAGTCATCTTTCAAAAATCCTCGCCAAACGACACAAGTAAATTTCCCTAGATGAAATTAACGGTGGCATCTGCGAAGTAAAAAACTTACATGAGCACGTCTGACATATTCGGACAATAGGACGTGCAAGCATTTCAAGGGATAGGCAACAAAAGACTACATCATCGCTCAATTCCTTGGTGGATACTGATGGACCTATGTCAAGGCGCAACTAATATATTTGAGTTAGTCTTAAACACCTGAAAACACCTGTTGTTACGAAGCCAAGGAAAGGACTGATCACCGACCATGTTAACTGTAAGAAGAACAACAACGTTCAATCTACGTCTGAAATGTGAAAACATTAAAGAGAAGACGATCAGCTGAACAACTAGCGAAAGCCTTAAGCTGCTACTCAGCAGTTATTACTGCCATCAAAGAAATACGATTGGGTGGGCCTGAAAAAAATAAGGAAGAAAGACTGCGACATTTACTGGGTCCGTGTTACGCTGAACAGAAGTAAGGACTTTTCGGATGTGGATTTTAATAAGGATAGCAAAAAGTCGTATGGCTTAAAGACTTTAGCAAACGTATTGTAGCAATGCGTGTAAAGGCCATATTTGCCAATATAAGCCTTATTTGCACTCACGCACCGACGAAGAAATTAGATGACATTGCATAAGACTATTTCTACAAGCTCCTGGAGAAACTTATGAGCGACCAAAGTGCGATTTTAAATTGTGCTTGGAAATTTTCAGGGAATATAAATAGTATTGTTGGAAAGCACAGCCTTCGTGCCACCATGGCTCTCTCTAGATTAACAAACGATGAACACTCAGAATCGCTAGCTGAGTCGATTTAGCCATGTCTGTCTATCCGTCCGTCCGTCTTTTTGGGCTTTAAATTTCGAGCACACTTGTGAACATTTTCAAAATTCGTATTTTCAAAATCCGCAACAGCCACGCCCACTTTTTGAAAAAAGTTGTTTTTGGATAAACGTTAGGAAACTTTGAAAAATTCTCTGAACAACATAGTTATACAATCCCAATATCTAGATTTCGTCTATGCAAAGTTGTTTACCATGCCCACTCTTCGTGGATGTTTTTAGTAAAAAAAATAGTTTTTGGTCAAATTTTAAAGAATTAAAAACAACTGTCGATGCAAATACTTCCAATGTCAATATAAACATTTCGTCCTTAGATTCAGAAATATTCTTTTCCAAAAAGAATAAATATATGTGCTAGCAGATTTTAACGCAAAGTTAGGAAGAGAGGATATTTTTAACAGTATTGTCAAAAACACAGCTCAGACGATAACTTTTGACAATCCTTCAACACTCGCTTAACTCCATACCCACAGCATCTAATGTCGAAGACCAATGGCGAAGACGACGGTTGATGAATATTGCCGAAAGATGTTCGCTAAAAACGGCGGGAGCCACCATTGAGCTTTTTATAGTTAAAGAAGGAAGGAAGAATCCCAGCATTCCAGATGTATGAAAACAGAGCAGAAAAGCTCGCGCGATCGAAGCTTCTTTATAGGGAAGGAAGCGACGAAAATGGGCTTAACAGTGTTAAGGCCAAGTTTATACTGTGAAAATGAAAGGACGCACAACTTCTTCGAAGTGGCTGTCCACGTCACCATAAACGGCTGAAATGACGACATTTCGTGAGAAATCCAAAAAAAGAATTATTCTTGAGAACCGTTGTTTCGGTTTAAGAGGACAAGTCGGTAATAAAGCCCTCACTCGAAATACTAAAGAGGTCCTATATACAAACCTTATATTATTCCAGACGCCAAAGCATGGACCAAACCAAAATAGGGGAGAAATTTGGAGAGCAAATTCTTCGTTCTTCTTTACGTTGCTGAGATATGGAGACAAAGATTCAACAAAGATATTACGAGCTGTAAAGCTACTCCGCATTGAAGTTTAAGTGAGTAACTGGAGTAACAGTTAGCTAAAGACCAGGTTATTGTTTTCGTCTTTTAGAGTTCACATTCGAAGAAAAGGGTCATGGACCTGAAAACGAATATGAGAAGCTTAGTGTACATACTGTCATTGGCGAAGGAATGAATTGAGTTGAACGTTTCAAGATAATGAAATTTTTTATGGATTCTAAATGAACGCATTTTAGAGAATAGGCCTTTATGCCAAACCTTGTCAAATGCCTTTGAAAAATCAAGCGCAACAATCATTCTTTCTTTAGCATAGATAATTGATTGATTGATTGTTTCCGATTATCGGTATTAAACATTTGCATATTTCACAAGCTTACGATTCATCAACGTTTTCATGAGGTTAAACAGTGTTTGTGCTAGCTTGTGCTAGAAAAAACACCACTTCAGAACAATGGATATACCACCGGCACCAGCGGATTTATAAATGTCGAGATTAAATAAAACTCTTGCAGCTGTATGAGTTCAAAAGTGAATTTATCTCATAGAATGATCTAAGTCCTCAAGTACAGGAAGAGACTGAGCACAATCTGGCAGCGTGGAACTAGCTGCCAAGCAGATTGGCTTTGTCCATTTTTTTTATATTTTTGACAGATAACTAAACGTTTTTACTGCCTCTGGGACATTGTAGATTTGTTTGCCTTAACTTTTGGCCATAGAGTAATTTGGCACGCTTTAAATGGACATTACCTACAGTCATTTCTACCTTTTTTGAATTTTGTTTTCGGTTTTCATCTGTTGGGTTGGTCATGTAGAACCGAAAGCTTGTCAGTCTCAAGCTGATAGCTTCTTTGCAGCTCAAGTCAAACCAACCTTCTGCATTTGGTCTGATACTACTATATCTGTTGGGAATAAAAGATCCCATATCAAGAACAATGATGTGTGATAACATATCAGATGCAGCATCCGTTAAGTCAATTCTAAGCCAAAGGATGGAAATTTGAAGTAATGAATGAATCGTCTGAATAGAATGGTTGCATTTCAGTGAATATATTTAGCCCGAACTCCAAGATTGAGGGCAGAAACTAAGACTTGGTCATACTTGCGCTGTTTATCATAGGAAGAGAAGGGCAGGTGTGAAATATCTCTTAGCTCTAAAAAATTAACTTTATTTAGGTGTCGCTGATTTGATAATAGAGATACAAGCTCTAAATAGCGGATATGGATATGTGGATGAGTATTTCTTGAAATCGATTTTTTTTAATGTCATGGGTAAATTATGTGTGTTTTATTGACTATTGAGAAGAAACCATGAGGTTTACTACAAACTAGTCGCGCGCAGTATTTTTTATTTCATTGATTTTGAAATTAAAAAGCATGACTACATGTAGTTCGAGTTCGACCAAAATTATTTAACTACGCAATAGATAAAACGTACTTAATTGTAAAAATAATAATTTCCTAGTGACGCATTTGTTTTCCGTGGATATTTCTTATCAGCTGACAATACCTAGTGTATAAGTTTGCCTTCATTTCCAAAGTACTACTGCATACTAGCGCATGTGTATCTAGGCTACATGCATACTGGGTGATTACACCAGATCTATCAACTCATTAACTGCACGAATGTGTCAAATACTTAATTAGATTTGGAAAAACAAAGACAAGGCATAAAGCCACTTTGTATCGTTTTCTTGTAACTTTCTTGACAAGCTGACAGCACACACTGTAAGCAATGACAGTGCCAATGTTTACATAAACGAATGTTCACGATGGGACCCTACAGTGGCAGACACTGTCATTACCAGCCCAGCCAGCAGTCCATATCGAGCATTGAACTCATAAGAAAAAAACTTATAATTTGCGACGTCATGCTGAAGAATGCCACAAGTCCAAGCGAATTCACTTGAGAATAGAATGTCCTAGGTCGGGAGAACAAAGACATGCAATACGGTAGGTTGTAACATAAACAAAGGAACCTACCAGTAGGTACAGGTTTTTGTGCATAGAAGTAGCCAGATATTGATCTTTGTATCTATGTACCTATGAGCATGTAGTTCTTAGTCAGCCGTCTCCTATACGTATCGATTGAAGTTAATCCTTTTAAGTGATGTGAGAACGAAGGTTTGCAGTAGCATTGAGTAGTGCGAATCTGGAGCTCTTCAACGCACGTGTCTGCGTTCTAAGCAAGCCGTTCGTCTTTTGTGTTATTATTCGCGAATGGTTTTTCTGGCTTTGTACTGATGCTCATTACGTCACTGTTGCTTGGTGCATGGTTCATTTTCACCAAGAACTTGCATTTATTTGCTTTTTCAATTGGGGAGCACATCGGCGGTAAACAATTCATGAGTTCATGCTTAAGTGGATTCCATTCGCAACAACAACAAAAATTAAATTTGATGGTGTTCGTGAAAAAATAACTCAAGATGCTATAAGCAATAAATGTGAGATTTTCTTTATTAATTTTGAATAGTGAGACGTGTACATTCGTTAAAACAGTTTCGGCAGAACGATATATCACTGAAATCGTGGAGTGGATTTGTTGTGAAAAAGAACAAAACATTGGGTCTTATACGTGCTAAATGTTTAGTGATATTATTTCATAAATAATTCTATAATTTATATGGTTAGTAAAAAATATATAATTTTCTGTTCTTTTGTGATTAAATGAAATGCAGCAAAGGTCCTCAAGATTCGGACAAACTTTCACAGGAATGTAGGGTATTGATTCTAATATGGAGTTTGAACAATTCAACTTTCCGTTAATATTATATATGATATTAAAACATTGTTATAATTAACAGTGAAACATTAGAATTTTAATTTTATACAAGTTCCTAATCTTACATCTAATGTCAGATAAGTAGATTTATAAAATTCATTCAGTCCATCTTAGCTATAAAATTTATATGCGCTCACGCTCCGATGCAGGAAAAGACGACATTGATAAGGTGTTTCTACGAGCTTATGAACGACTACCGAAGTACGGTGTTGTAATCATGTGGGATGATTTAAATGTAAAAGAAGTTAAGGCGGTATTGTCCGAAAACACAGCATTCACGACACATGACACCACGTCTATCAGCGGACCGCCACTTTAACCAGCAAACGATTCACTGAGAACCTGACCACGATATCCATGCATGGAAATGACGATGGCGGTCTCCAGTTCATCAACAGTCAAACAAATTGATCACACTGCGCTACGAAGTATTTTGAATGTTAGCGCTAAATTCTATTTAAAACGCTACTTTTTTCAGCCGAGGTTAAAATACTGATGTCTACCATGACAACAAATGCGAAATAGTGCGAAAAAAATTTGCGTCGAAAGACTGCAATCGCAAAAGAAAAAAAAAGCAGGTGACGACAAGAGTCACGGAATTGTATGCTTCATTTATTTTGTTCCGAAATGGATACCTCGAAAGTAATCTGAGTTCTGATTGGAACTGACAAAAGTTTTCGGACAGTCTTCCTAACGTATATCTTTTTCGATAGGGCTACCTATTCCTAATATTCGATACCAAATAATTTTTTAAGGCAAGGTGATACATTGTTTAGTGATTTCTTATACATCATTTTTGAGAAGTTTGTGCAAAAAAGCCACTCTAACACCAGAAGCACAATATTCAATAAATGTGTGCAACTACTAACTCCGCAGTTGACTTATTATATATGGACTGCTAGTAGCCAACATCACGCATGTTCCAAAACTACATACACGCCCCTGTTTCACTGCGGAAAACTAAGTAAGCAAAAAAAAAACGTTTGCATCATCACACAGCTAAAAAAATTAATGTAAATGATCACAAAACATTAGTAAGAAACAAATTTAAAAAAATTTGTTCAGTGTATGGGTCAATAAGTAATGAAATGTGTTCTTACTGCAGAATTTATTCGAAATCACTTTTGTGTTTTTCCATCATTTGAATAGCGTCTACATGTTGCTGTGGAAAAGAATCTTTTGGTTCAAGATGTCGCTCTTTTTTTACCATGATGCTATGGAAATTTAGCTCAATGGCGGCATGTGTTTATTTGCTAATCCGCAGTGAACAAACGGCCTGTGCTATTTTGGAACATATTTTCTCGCAGAATCGTATGAAAATGACATTTCACTAGCAGTCCATATATAATAAGTCAATGAGCTCCGCAATTTCCTCCACAATGACATCTCGTCAGAAAACAATCGAACAATTACTCTTCCTAACCAGATTGTTTCGGCCCAAGGGGACAATTTTGTAATAAAGCCTTAAAGCCCAAACTGGAATTCTTAAGGAGTTCCACTTTGTCTTTCAGTGCAGGGTAGGCGTCAGATCAAATACCAACCATGCGAAAATATGTTCATTATTTGGCCAAAATACTTAATTAAAGTCATTTTGGTTTTTGATGTTAAAAATATATAAATAATGTGGAACTGTGGTTGTAAAAATGTTTATTACCGAATTTGAAGGAATTCGTGTCCATGTGAATTATAATGATTTTCCGTTATTGGTGAAAAGTGAAAAGTATATTAAGAAATATTTGGCCTAAAACTGATTATGTATGTGGAATTGTTGGAATTTAGCATTCTGTATTACTCAAATAATAAACTTCGTGTAATTTACACAAAAGTTCCAAAAAATTTAAAAAAAAAAATCCATTATATGGATATTCTTAGAGAACCTGGGTATGCAGTTTTGTAGAAACATGCATAGTAATAGTACTTTACATAAAAGTTTAATCAAAATCGTTTAAGGTGTTATCGAGTAAATTCACGTTATGGACAGACGGATAGACGGATGGAATTCCAAAAACCCCTTTTTATTGCATTTGCCTATCATCGTAATATTAAAATCAATTAAAATCCCGAGGTCAAAAATTTTTACGAAAACAATATCTTTCTCTTTGAATGTTAAAAAAACAAAAAATCCAAATTATTTCTTATCCCATACAAAATAACATACTAATCTTCCTACATACATAATACTCAAACATAATAGGGCCAACCCAAGAGTTTGAATGTTAATGAATCGTTATTAATATTTTGAGCAGCAATTTTACCAATTCCTCCAAATTAGTAGGCAAAAAAAGCCATGGCTCGAAAAAAACCAAACTAATTCTTTGCAATGAAAGCCAAAAAATTATGTAGCCTCCATTTTGTTTTGAGTATTTATTTTGTATATCAGAATTTAGAACCACTCCTAAATATGTGTCTTCCACAAAAGCCGTTGTTGTTATGTTAACCAAAAATAAATCAAAGTACAAACCATCCAGCCTTATCGCCCAGTGACCCTTAACATACATTTGATTACATTTAGCATTCTGATCGGTCTTCACGTGTATGATTACTTCACAAGCTGATAAGTTCTGAACAATGAAATACCCACATTTTGTTTCAAAAGATCTCAAAATAATGCTAACACAGGAAAAACCTTTGTACAACAAATTCACTCGAATTTGGAAAAAGCTTTAGTATTAAGCTTACAGCATTATACAAGAAGAAGAAAACAAATTAGAGTGATACAGAATGTTAAATTAAGTGTAAGAAGATTCTAAATTTGACAACCGTCATGCCAACTTTAGGTAAAGAAATTCTGCTAGGTCAGACTATAACGACATTTAGACATTGCATTTATGCATATTTTAAGTTATCTTTGTGCCATCTCGACTTTTAAAAAAACATATTTTTGGAAAATAGTCAAAGGAATTAGAAAATGTGCGTCAAAAATATTCTTAGGCAATTTCATGCTTTACGTCATTAGCAAATCAGAGGACGACCATCTTTGAGTCGTTTACGAAAAGTTTCACAGTTGGTTGAGGTCGGTTCCTACTTATGCGCGCCACTTAAGGCGAGGCGAAATCGAATACTCAGCGGGCCTGAGTATTGGTGTCCATACGTTCTACATGTCCTAGCCATCTTAAACGTTCAATGCGGATTTTTTTTGACTAGGGGCATCCGGCTGTACAGCTCGTATAATTCTTGGTTGAATCTTCGTCTCCATAGCGCGTCAATTTAAACTTGACCGAGGATTTTTCGAAGAGTTTTCCTCTCGAATCGACCAAGGATTTCTTCATCTGCTTTCGAGACCTTCTATGCTTCAGCGCCATAGAGCTGTGATGATCAGGGTCTTATATACGATCTCCTTAGTAGTCGAGTGAGGGCTTCACTACTGAATTACCTTCTTAGCCCGAACAATCAGCGGTCGAGTGAGGGCTTCACTACTGAAATACCTTCTTAGCCCGAAGAATCAGCGGTTGGCAAGAGTAATTCTTTGTTTAATTTCTGACGAGATGTAGTTGCCAGAGTTAATAGCGGAGCCGAGATAGACAAAGTCCCGTACTGATGGTGACGTTCTGTCCAATTCGTCGATGTTGTGTGTCCTTTCGTGTTGACAACATGTACATTGTCATTTTTGCCTATCCCTTCTCTATACTAGCAAACGTGGCTATGACATCACGTTGAGTCCTACCAACGATATCAATATCGTCAGCGTATGCTAGTAGTTGCGCCGATTTTTGGTTAATTGTGCCTCTGGTGTTGCCTCGGGAGTTTTGCACAATCCTTTCAAGAATCAAATTGAAGAAGTCACATGATAGCGCATCGCCTTGCCTAAATACTTTTTTTGGTATCGAATGTGTCGGTGAGGTCGTTTCCGACCCTGATGGAGCAGCGAGAACTTTCCATAGTCATCCTACACAAACGGACGATTTTGGGCGGTATACCAAAACTAGAAATGGCTATGTATAGTTCGTCTCTATAAATGCCGTCGTATGCGGCTTTGCAATCGATGAATAGGTGGTGGGTATCGATTTCTACTTCTTGGGTTTTTTCCAGGATCTGTTGTAGTGTAAAAATTTGATAGGTTGGGAACTTTCCTGGCCTAAAACCACACTGATAAGTGCCGCTAAGATTGTTGGTAAACGGTTTCAGGTGTTCACACAGTACGGCAGATGGGATCTTGTAGGCGGTGTTGAGGAGAGTAATGCCACTGTAGTTATAGCTGTTTAGAGTATTTCCTTTTTTGTGGATCGGGCAAACGATGCAGAGGTTCCATTCTTCAAGTATACTTTCTTCCGACCAGATTTAGCTTAAGAGTTGGTGGATGTTGTTTTCCAAGTCAATTCCGCCTCCTTTATAAAGCTCAGCGAGAAGGCCTTCAATTCCGGCAGCCCTATTAAGCTTGAGTTTAGATATTGCTATCCTTACTTCTCTCAGGTCGGGTGGATGGGAGTTTTCGCTGCTTGACAGCGGAATGTTGTTCGTCATCGCCGTTTAACAGTCTTCAGAAGTGGTTCTTCCATATCCTCAGCATCGACTGTGCTAACTACGTTATTTCCTAGTTCATCTCGACAGAATTCTCTGCGAGCCTTGTAGCCATGGCTTTGACGTTTTAAACTTTGGTAAAACTTGCGACACACATCCACATTCTTACCTTTGCTGCAACAAGATAGTGGTCCGAGTCTATGTCAGATCCTTGGAATGTTCGGACATCCAAAATACTGGATGGGTGCCTCTTGTCTATCGCAATGTGATCAATTTGGTTGACCGTTCGTTGATCTGGAGACCGCCATGTACCCTTATGAATATCGAGGCAAGGAAACCGTGTTCTGTCTATAGTGGCATTTCGTGTTGTCATATAGGCTTTGTTTTCCGACAATACTGCAAAAGATTTTGCAGTAACTTTGCGTTAAAATCTCCCAGCACGATTTTAACATTGTAAATCGGTAGTCGCTCATAGGTTTTGTCAAGGAGCTCTTAGAAGGAATCCTTAGCTATATCATCTTTTTCCTCAGTTGGGGCGTGAGCGCATATAAGGCTTATGTAGGCGAATTCGGCCTTTATGCGGATTGTTACAATGCGTTCGCTAATGTCTTGAAGTTATAAGACTTCTAGCCTAAGTCCGGTACTTATCTGCACAAATCCGCATCGGAATAGTCGCTGTTTCTGCTCACTATAACACGGTCCGTAGTAGATGTCACAGTTTCTCATCCTCTTTTTGCCCACCCCATTCCCTCGTATTTTCTAAATTGCAGGAATATCTGCTTTGTAGCAGTTTAGGTCGTCCGCTAGTTGTTTGTTTGCATCTCTCCTGTTTAATGTTCTGACATTCCTGGTGCAGATACGAACGTCGTTGTCGTTTTTCGTCAACAATAAAATCAGTCCTTTCTGAGGCTATTGGTTGCTTCGTAACAATTTTTTTTAATGGGTGGAGTTAACCCAAAGCACAACCCCTAACCTGGAGGGCCAGTCCTATTTTATTAGATACGCCTAGTACACAGGGCCATCAGTATCCACTACGGGATTTGGTTCATCTGCCACCATCTCTATTTAAGGGGCCTGACTAGCCCTTGAAATTTCTAGACAACCTGCTGTCCGAATATGTCGAAAGAGCTTGTCTAGGTTCGCCTGGGACAGCAGGTATTCAATCCGTGCCATTCTGACCTGGCTCTTTATAGTGTTGCTGTTTTTCGTCGTGTTATCAACACTCGCGCTTATCGTTTAGCAAGTCAAATCCGGTTGGATGAGACCAGTAACCCATGGTTACCACTTGGAGGTTAAAAATATGTGTTGTCAGAGTTAGAACCACTGGGCATTGCCAAATTAAAGAAAATCAGAGTCTACCCTCGTTCTACAACACCCAACCATCAGTGTGCTTATATTGGTCTAAAGAATATTTACAGCCATACCTGAATCTTTGTTGAAGGTAGGCAGCCAGTGGTCGCCACATAGAGTCGTAATGTCGGAGTTGGTATATCTGTTATGTGAAATCGTTTGTTTTCTCATATAAAATTAGGTTATCTACCGTTTGACCATTGGCTGGTTAGATTAGGTTAGGTTGCAGTGGTTGCACGCGATTTGCGTGCACACTTTTACCATAAGGGTCCGTTGTGGTACCACATGGATCTGTCGACTTTTCATATAATCTTACACCTAATTGAACCATTCGGAACTGAATATATAGCGTAGGGGTTTTCTGATATTTATATTAGCCAGCTCACCCATAGATTATCAAAGAAGAAGTTTCCAAGATCAAGTTTTCTCTTTTCAGAGATAGCTGGACAAGAGCATAGAAGGTGAGTTATACTTCCCTCCTCTTTTTCTTCTAAGTAACTTCTACGGAATTCATTGCTAAAGCGGCCTAGTCTTTTTGCCGTTTATCCATCTAGGGTTTGTTTTCTTGGTCGAATTCAATTTGATCTGTGATTTACATGTAGCGATTGGCATACCTAACATATCTACTGGTGGTAGAATATCAAGGGTGGTGCCCTTCCTGGCAAGCTCATGCGCCTTGCAGTTTTCAAATACCTCTGTGGCCCAGCATCCAGAAGAGGTGAATGGTGATTTGCTCTGCCTTCTAATTAAAAGATAGTCTGCATTCTTAGGCTGATTTCAATTTAAACAACGTGGATGACAGGGATTTGATTGGCGCTTGGCTGTCACAGAAGATGTTTATATACTTTTTCGATATTATTTTTTTATATTGGGTGGTTAGATATTACGGAAGTTTTTAGTTTTGTGATCTGACAGACTTGCTTTGATTCAAGTCCTCAGACTACTCTTAGTTTGATGTACGTATTAATGAATGAGTACTAAATAATAAATCTCCATGGTGCTCTTGCGTCGAATCCCGTCTGGTTCATTAAAATTATTGAATTAGTGTCAAAGCATAAAATCATTTCTAAATAGTGATTGAAAAAAGTTATTTAATACCACGACACTTTCAATTACACTCACTTTCAGTTTCATTCGTTACTAAGCCTATCTTGGAGGTTAACATAATGACTTGGGTGGCTGTAATATCCAATTTCGCTTCCCACTTTTAAACTTAATTTGTCGTTAATGATGCTCTCATACTTTGACACGACAATACTGTCGCGTGTGGTGTGGCATAAAAGTAAATGCAATCTGAGACCCTTAAAAGGTCTTCATTTCTACTTTTCTACTGACAATCCATGTCAACTTTAATGTGCTCCTAGTACATTTTATAACATATTAAGTTATTGACTATTTTTGTAAGAGCTCCAATAGATGTGCAATATATAAGTATAAGTGATTCACGTTATAGCATTGGTAATCATTCGCAGGAATTGATTTGCATTTCGTGTTGCAAATTAACCCGACTGAGTTGAGTTCCAACTAAAAGTTGACTTGCCCTTTTTAGATTTTTAGCTTACCATTCGTAATGACGCTACCATTATTATGACCACTGCCATGTGGTATAGCTGCACGTGCATGAAGCTATTGAATAAATTGAAGTGAATTATTAAAATGTCTTGTCGGCTCATGATGGTGCCTTATATGCTCGTTTTAATTAAGATGCTGTCCAGCTCCAATTACTGCAATTTAAATTGTACCGGGACAGTTGAGTGAGAAGCTGAAAGAACGATACACAAGAACTTGAAGGACTTTAATCCACAATTCTTGAAGTACTCTATTAACAATTTATTAGCAATCGATATTATAATGATTTGGCAGCACTTTCAGTAAGATACATTCACAGCAACTAGATGGTGCTAATGCATTCGTTCAATAATTCGACACGTATTTGAATTTCGATATGTACTTTTGTATCTCAGAATGTTTTGTTTTCGAAATTGCCCTATCCGTTTAAAATATGAATTAGAGTGGTTTAAACAGAAGTCGTAAGTCCTGATTAACTGCCTTCAATTGTGCACTTTAAGTTGGTTAAGTTCGGTATCGACTCGTTTGCACCACTTAAGGCTAGGTCATCCTCTACTGCATCCGACGCCTGTCTGGAAGTCAACGATTCTGCGGGCTGGAGTGTTAGTGTCAATCCGCCTTACATCTATCCTTATTAAGGGCCAAATGCGGAGTTTTCTGACTAGATCTATATTGCTGTTTACCAACTACGCTTTGCTGTCAACAACTGCTTGGGTATCATCAACTCCCGCCATCCAAGCTAATGTCAGCTTCTTCTGCAGCTATGTTGCTTTCTGTTATCTCCCCAACTTTTTCGGCGACCGTGGGTAGTCCATACAATGCTTTAGAATCGCCCATTAGAGCGGCTGGTCTTGCAGCTGGAATATCGTTGTTTATCTAACAAATATATACTTGGTATTTCCCATCACCCCAGCTGATCTTCCCAGCTACCATGGGTAGTCCCGAATATGCTTCACTATCTTCCACTATCTTATCCCAAATGAATTTTTGGTCGGGGCTTTTTGATAATGTCAGCTTTGTCACTACTCTGGTCCTGGTGTCACAGTGCCGATACAATGTCGATATTTTCCATTGCAGTGCCTGCCACTTTCGCCATCTTATCCAACGGGTGAAGCGTAGTTTTTTTAAATCGAATAAAACACTCAGATTTTCATCAAATATTCAAAATTTTTATTGTAACCGAACAATAGGCCTTTTCCATTTACGTTTCAAAGACAACTTCATGTAAATGTTGTCGCAGCTTCGATTGAAATGGTCCATTCGGAAGGTCCAATTTTGCGTCACTTTTTCGAGCATTTCGGCCTGTATTCCACGAATTACGCGCTTTATGTTATCCTGAGAGGCTTCAATCGTGTTCGGCTTCTCCACATAGACTAAGGACTTTACATAATTCCAAAAGAAATAATCAAGAGGCGTTAGATCGCATGATATTGGCGGCCAAATCACAGGGCCATTTCGAAAGATAACCTGCTCACCAAATTCGTCCTTCAACATTTCCATTGTTTCACGAGCTGTGTGGCATGTGGCACCGCCTTGATGAAACTACATGTCAACCAAGTTCAACTCAAAACTCAAACTCAAAAAAGTCGCGTATCATGGCTCGATATCGTTCGCCGATGACGGTAACGTTTTCTCCACGGTCGTCTTTGAAGAAAAATGGGCCGATGATGCCACCAGCCCATAAACCACAACAAACTGTCATTTTTTTCGGTAATTCTTGTATGGCATGTAACGTATCTGTTGAGCCAGAAATGAGCCTCATCGCTGAACACAATTTTTGGATAAAACAGCCTAATTTCATGGAGATGTTCTAAGATCCATTCACCAAAAATTAGATGTTGTGGTAGGTCATTCGGCTTCAATTATTGCACAAGTTGAATTTTATAGGCTTTTTAAGCACAAATAGACACGTAAAATTTTCCATGTGGTTGAGTAACAGATGCCTAATTGCTGAGAACGGCGACGATTAAAAATGAAAACTTTTTACTCTGACATATGACGTTTGGACTCCATTACTAACCAGTGCTGCCAACATGAAAAACTTTACTCTTAAAAAATCACCGGTTATATGGAATCGGTAGCTTGGAAACTTTGAATTACCGTCTTTGATGATGTATTTGAGTCTGGTTTGTTGCTTTCAAGCTATAATTTGTATTCGCTGCATATTCAACGATCATGAGGTGGCTCTCGATCGAATGATCTCTTATGTTCTTCAGGTATCTCATAATTCTGGCGGGGAGTAGAGTAGTAAAATGGAAATTTCTCCCTAATGACAGAGTCGTCTAGGTTCAGTTCCATTGCTATAAGGTCGCTTCCACTGACAACTTATCCACAAAAAAAAAAACTGGATTTCTTTTACTTTACTGAAATTATAATAAGACATAACCTATTTGATTGTATTGGAAAATATCTATTTTGCTGTAAACACAATTTAAAGATTTAAGTTATTAACAAGTAATCCAATTAAGGTTTTCACAAACATAGTACATATACATACGTTTTTAAGGCAAGCTCAACCAATCAAAAATTAAAAACTAGTTTTTCTCATCGCTTCTAAATATTAAAAAAAAATTAATACCCATTTTTGGAAGTCTCCTTTTATGGAAACTGATTATCATATTGAAATTTACTATCTTCAATTAAATTAATAACTTTTGTAGCTCAGTATACTGTATTGAAAAATATCCCACAACGAATCTTATTTCTACGATGTGTCATAAAAGCCCAGAATGACGTGCAGAAGTTCTTACAAGAAAACGATACAGGAAATCTAAAATCTGATGTCCGAATCATTTAATATTATATCCTATGCATTTTTAATATGAACGTTCTCAAAAAGTAGGAACAGCTAACATATTTTTTAAATTAATTAAAGGGGATAGCACTATCAAAATTTCATTCAAACATTCTATTAAAAATATTTAATGTTTTTTTTTGAGAAGGAGACTTCAAATATATGTGTGATCGGATGTTTTTTAAAGTCATTTTGAGTACACCATTAGCTAAGTATCTTGAACACACTTTTATTATTGTTATTTTTTTATTTTACTCTTATTGTTGTATTCTGTTATTATTTTTTTCCTATATTAAAATAAAATCAAATAGATAGTAAAAGAAAAATATCAAAATTTAAAAGAATATGACATGAAAAAATACTTCGATAAAAAGTAAAACTACCTAACATTTACATATTTAGCAAAAACAACACAGGGAACAAAGAAAAACTTGTTTCTAGTGTGGAAGAAAAAATATACAATTACCCTAAGGGAAAAACTTACTTTTAATAACTATATAGTTACTTCGCAAATTATTCTAAGCACAAAATACGTTGTTAAAAGTTATGTAGTCATGATTTCATTTTTTTTAAAGCAACTCTAATAATCGAAATTTCAATACTGGAACCAACAGACTTACATATCGACCAAAAACTACGAATGCACTTTTTAAGATGGATATTTCTTCCATAACTTTTTGCAGTAAAAAGTTTATCAATAAAGCCATGTTCATTTAACGATATATCGGAATGTAAAAGAGAGGTTAGATATGTATTGTTCCAGAAGCAATGCCTTTCATAAGCGTTTCCCATATTCAAGGTCGTTATCTGACATTTTTCGTTATAGTTTCTGCTAACCCATTAAAGTAACGAAGGCAATATCTTGAAAAATTCGTGTATATAATGTTCAATTTGATTAATATGAATATTATTGCTGGTGACCAAACACTAGACCTAACTAATGTTTTTTTTGTCTGACAAATCCTTGCTGTCCCTTTTTATACATATATCCAAGGAGAGAATTATATGTTAATGCGATGAACTGCCGCGTAGAAGGTCTGGGTTCGATTTCCAGCAGTAGCAAAACCAAATTGATTTTTCACTGGCCCTCCTCTCGGGATGATCTAACAAATCATCCGAGTAGCAATTGTCATGAAAAGCCTATCTCAACTAAGCCGTTCGGAATCGGCTAAAACAAGAGGTCCTGCCTAATTGTAAAGAAGTACACACGAACACATGAATGGTTGTGAGCAAAAGCTAGGCCCGGGGTATTAACGAGCCTGAAATTAATGCAAACAATATAGGCTCCAAATGACTTCTTCAGGAAATACAGACTTTGCTTCAAACTGCCTCAAATAGATAAGTAATCTTGTGGGCTTGTGGACTTGTCGAAATCGCACAAATGTGTTATCAGGCGAGTGTGGCTATGGCAGTATGCGCCGTTCTTGCGTTTTTATGAAACCACATGTCCTTCAGTCTTAATTTATTGAATAAAAATCTAATTGATGGTTCTGTAGTGCTCACAATACAGCATACCATGGGTGACTATGAGTGGTTATTCGAGTATGACTCGTAGATTAGCAATTCATGAAGTGTGTTTACTTTATGAAGAATGTGTTTCACCACTCATAATAATTATATTTGATGCGTGAGAGTATGTTATCTGTGATTCACGGGCAACTCCTATCATCTAATGGACTATGTGAACTTTGCGTGGGGGTATATTCAGATCAGTTAACAAAATGGAATGGAATGGCTATTGGGTGACAAAGAGTCTGAACAAAGTCGACTAAGCCTTCACGACATCTTCAGGCTTATACCTTTGACGCGCTGGTGGTATCAATACTATAGTATATGGATGAACAAACTATGTGTCAGGAAATACCACGCTATTGCCACGCGAGCAGCTTGGTATTTGTGTAGGTTAATATGAACTATCATTTTTACTGTACTATACATGGATTTCTGTCGAACGCAAGCGCCATTCTTCCTAAGTGATACGTTGAAGAACTAAATTTTGTATTGCCATTCTTCAACTCATAATAAATGAAACGTGTTTCACCACCCAATGTATTGCCAATACAATGGTACAAATGCCATGGTATTTATACTACTAGTGTGTCAAAAGTATTAACAGCAATATTCTCGGCCGAGCCACAGAACATTTAACCACGAGTCCTGCATCTAAACGATTTGGGGTCACCGCTGACTTTTTCATCAAAAACATCGTGACGGTATATGTCTTCATCAGGAATGTAGTGTGTCATTTTTTATATTCACAAAATATTAAAACCGAATAAAGATTCGTAAAATTATCAAGCTCAATATAAGAGCAGTTTTCCGAATACGTTAATTTTTGAAGCCATTCATGACATTCATATCAAAAGGAGGAGGATGAGTTATTATCGGTAGCATTATTTTTAAATAATTCAACGTTAAACGAGCGTGCGGTGTCACTAAGGAAAGAGCACGTACCCTTGATTTAGGCTGATGTAACATTCTGTCCTTGAATAATATGACAACTCCTGAGCAATTTTTCCTGTAAAAGACAAATTGTTCCTGAATGGAATTTCAATTATTGTATTTACTTAAAAAAATGTGCATCCGAACCTGCACTCGTTCATTTCAGATTATTTTCCAGGTCATATGATATATAAGTTCTCCCCAGTTGTTAAAAAATACAGGCTGTCCGCCGGTAGGGTGTACTACCTTGTTTTTGCCACCATTTTGGTAAACATAAGTCTTGACATTTCATTTTATTACGGAAAAATATTCGAAAAACCAACGTGTTTTAATCGTTAAAACATTTTATCAAAATCAATCATCGAATACTTTGAAAGTTAAGTGAAATTTTTGGGAGAAACAACGTGCCAACAAAACGTACTATTTATCGTGTAGTGAATGATTTCGAAGAAAGAGGGTCTCTAGGTGATAGGCCAAAGCCTGGACCACAACGTACTGCAAGGTCGGCTGAAAACGTTACTGCTGCTCAAGGAAGTGTTCAAAACAATCCACGCCATGATAAGGAGCTTGGTCTTCTAAGAACAAATTTTGCACAAGGATTTTCATTTGTTTCCACTTAAGATTTAGTTGACACAAGAGCTTCTTCTACAAGGCCATTTACGCCGCCGTACATATGCCAATAGGATGTTGCAGCTAGCCCATGACAACCCCGATTTCCATGAAAAAATCATAATGAGAGACGAGTCATATTTTCATTTTCATGAATGGATATGTGAATAAACAGAATAGTCGGTCCTGGGCAATGGAAAACCCTCAAATTATTCATCAGTCACCTTTGCATCCATTAAAAGTTACAGTCTGGTGTGCAATTTGGTCGGGAGGAATCATTGGACCTTACTTCTTTGAAAATGAAAACGGCGTAACGGTAACTGTGAATGGGGAGCGATATCGTGATATGAATGGAAACTTTTTATTGCCACAACAGCATGCTTTGGGCTTGATTAACATGTGGTATCAACAAGACGGTGCCACATCGCATACAGCCAGGATTACAATGGAATTACTGCGATACCTTACTCCACAACAAGTTATTTCAAGAAATGGTGATGTTGATTGGCCTTCACGGTCGCCTCATTTGACTGCTCCGGATTCTTTTTGTGGGGATATCTGAAAAGCAAGGTTTATACAAATAAACGAGAAACGCTTGCGCCACTCAAACAAAATATTCGTGATAAAATTAATGAAATACCGCGTGAAATGTGTGACAATGTAATGAAAAATCTGCTCAAAAGGGCTTGCATTTGTGAGACTAGCAGAGGCGGACATTTACCTGACATTGTGTTCCATACATAATTGCCGACATTCGATGAAACATTTATCAATATAAGATCCATTCTCTTTCATTTGATCAAAAATTATAAACAAACAAAGTAGTTTACTTTCCCGGCGGACACCCTGTAGATCGGAAAATTATTGCCTTAAAACTACAGACCAATTGTTCTACCATTCATACTTTCAAAGAGAATGGACATAACTGTATAGAAAATTCGCAAACAAAATATTTATATATATCTTCTGTTAAACGGCTTAAAAGGCATAAACAAAATTTGAGAGGAAATTAATAAAATAATTTAAAAAAAGTGTTTGCCTTTAAAATTCTTTTTTTCTTTATATGAGCATTTAAAATTCTTTTTTCTATGATATACTGTGTAAAAAAAGGTGGCTTCGCCCGTTTGATTTTCAAAAAAACTTCACTTTCCGGAGTGTATTAGACGCTTACGCCGATACGCGTCTTCGTCGCTCCGCTAAGAATATGTCAACAACTTTCGGGCAGATGACTTCGGGTCAAACTGATCTACATAGATATATATGTATTGAAATGGTTAAAGATGAATTTAAAAAAGTAGCTCAGGGCACTCCGATAGCGTTATAGCTTCGCCTCACCTGAGAAAAATAACGTTTCGAATTTTTCAACTTGAGGTATATGCGGTCTTATGATGCAAAGAACAATCAACTATTAGAATATCGTCGGTCCAAAGGTAATATAAATTAAGTACACAATTGGTAAAAAAGAGTTTTTTTTAAATAACCACAATTTTTCAAATTTTATAGCTGCAAATAATAACCGAAAAATTATTAAAATTTTCACATATTCAGAGGAAAAAAATCACTATTTCGCTTAGTTTTGATTTTTAATAAAAAGGTGGCATAGTGGTAACGCTAACTAGTTATGATAATTTGTGTAACTTTCGTCGCTCACTCTTTTGTGAGCTTAAAGTCATATAATCATCTTACGGAAGAGATATCAATATATTTGTGAAAGCTTGTCATATTTCTTTTTTGAATCGAATACGTAAAAAAATGCTTTCCAAATGTATCACTGTATTGAGATATTTAGGTCTCCATGTTTTACCATGGTTGGGTGTTGTAGAACGAGGGTAGACTCTGATTGGCTTTAACTTGGCAATGCCCAGTGTTGTAACTCTGACTACACATCAAGTGCTTATTTTTTACCTCTAAGCGGTAACCATCGTGTACTGGTCTCATCCAACCGGATTTGACTTGCTAAACGATAAGCGCGAGTGTTGATAACACGACGAAAAACAGCAACACTATACCCGGCCTGCTGTCCCAGCCGAACCTAGACAAGCTGCTTCGACATATTCGGACAACAGGTTGTCTAGGAATTTCAAGGGCTAGTCAGGCCCCTTGAACAGGGATGGTGGCGGATGAATGGAAAGGCCAACGGCAGCGCTCAATCCCGTAGTTGATACTGATGGCCAAGTGTCCTAGGGGTATCTAATAAATTGGAACTGGGCCTCCAGGTTCGGGGTTGTGCTTTGGGTTAACTACCCAATCATGGAAAAATCGAACGGTTACGAATCAACCGATAGCCTCGGAAAGGACTGATTTTATTGTTGAGGACACGGCTAAACGAAAAAAGGACAACGACGTTCGTATCTGCCCCTGGAATGTGAGAACATTAAACAGGAGAGGTGCAAGCGAACAACTAGCAGAAGACCTAAACTGCCACAAAGCAGACATTACTGCCATCCATCCAGGAAATACGATGGGATGGGCCGGGCAAAAACAGGATGAAAAACTGTAACATCTACTACTTACCGTGTTATAGTGAGCAGAAACAGCGACTATTCGGATGCGGATTTGTTACAAGTGCCAGACTTAGGCAAGAAGTCTTATGTTTCCACAACATTAGCGAACGCATTGTAACAATCCGCATCAAGGCCAAATTCGCCAACATAAGCCTTATATGCGCTCACGTCCCAACGGAGGAAAAAGATAATATAGCCAAGGACTGCTTTTATGAGCTCCTTAACAAAACCTATGAGCGACTACCGAAGTACGATGTTAAAATCGTGCTGGGAGATTTTAACGCAAAGGTAGGAAGGGAAGACATCTTTTGCCGTATTGTCGGAAAACATAGCCTACACGACAACACGCCTGGTAACGGGCTTAGGCTTATAGACAAGAGGCACACATCCAGTATTTTGGATGTCCGAACATTCCGAGGATCTAACATCGAATCGGACCACTACCTTTTTGCAACCAAGGTAAGAATGTGGATATCCACCACACCACAACAATCCAGAAATATTGTGAAAAGACTTAATGTCGAAAGACTGCAATCGCAAGAGACCGCCAAGACCTTCGCGCAACGAGTATCCCCAAGCCTCTCGATTAACACCATACCACCAGCATCGAATGTCGAAGAACAATGGCAACGATGCCGAAAAGCTTTTAGGCTTTTTAGAAAGAAGAAAAAAGAGCAAGAGAAGCGCGCAATCGAGGATATCGAGAGGTGCCACTCCAGGAATGATGTTCGCAAGTTTTACCAAAGTGTAAAACGTCAAAGTCAAGGATACAAGGCTCGAACAGAATCCTGTCGAGATGAACAAGAAAATGGCGTACTGTTCTGCAGACTGTTAAACGGCGATGACGAACAACATTCCGCTGTCAGGCAGAACGAACCATTCAATATTGGCAACGACAGCGAGAAATGCCAACCTCCCGACCTGAGTGAAGTGAGGATATCAATTTATAAACTGAAGCTTAATAAGGCTGCCGGAAATGAGTTTTATAAAGCCGGCCGAGATGACTTGGTAAGTAGCATCCACTAACTCATAAGCCGAATCTGGTCGGAAGAAAGTATGCCTGAAGAATGGAATCTCAGCATCGTTTTCCCGATCTACAAAAAAGAAGACTCTCTAAACTGCGCCAACTACAGAGCCATAAGTCTCGTCAACATCGCCTACTATCTGCCGTAATATGTGAACGCCTGAAACCGTTTACCAACAACCTGATCGGCCCTTATAATATGGTTTTAGGCCAGGAAAGTCCACAACCGATCAAATCTTCGCACTTCGGCAGATCCTGGAAAAAACCTAAGAAGGCCAGATCGATACCCACCACTTATTCATCGATTTCAAAGCCGCATACGACAGCATTTATAGAGGCGAACTATAAAGAGCCATGTCTAGTTTTGGTATACCGGCCAAACTCGTCCGTTTGTAGGATGACGATGGCGAAGTCTCGCTGCTCCATCAGGGTCGGAAACGACCTCACCGACACATTCGATACCAAAAAAGGATTTAGGCAAGGCGATGCGCTGTCATGTGGCTTCCTCAATCTGATTCTTGAGAGGATTGTGCAAAGCCCACGAGCCAACACCAGAGGCACAATTTTCCAAAAATCGGTACAACTACTAGCATATGCCGACGATATTGACATCATTGGTGGGACCCAACGTGATGTCATAGCCACGTTTGCTAGAATATAGAAGGAAGCGGCAAAAGTGGGCTTAGCAGCAAGACGAAGTATATGCTGTCAACACGAAAGGACAAACAGCATCGACGAATTGGACAGAACGTCACCATTGACAGATATAGCTTTGAGGTAGTATGGGACTTTGTCTGTCTCGGCTCCGTTATTAACTCTAACAACAATATCTCATCAGAAATTAAACAGAGAGTTACGCTTGGCAACCGCTGTTTCTTCGGGCTTAGATGGCAATTTAGTAGTAAAGAACTCACTCGAACTACTGAGGAGATCCTATCTAAGACCCTGATAATCCCAGTCCTGCTCTACGGCGCTGAAGCATGGACCGTCTCAAAAGCGGATGAAGAAATCCTTGGCGATTTGAGAGGAAAATTCTTCGAAAAATCTTTGGTCCCGTTTGCGTTGACGGGCTACGACATGTAGAACGAATGGACACCAATACTCCGGCTCGCAGAGTCTTCGATTCCCAGCCAGACGTCGGACGTAGTAGAGGAAGACCTCGCCTTGAGTGGCGCGCACAAGTAGAAACCGACCTCAACCAACTTGGAGTGCGCAAATGGAGGCAATTAGCTAAGGACCGGGCTAATTGGAGAGGCATGTTCGTTGAGGCCCAGGTTCATTCCGGGCTGTAGCGCCACTTAAGTAAGTAAGTATGTTTTACCCATACCGAAGGAAAAGATGAATTACAAAAGCCATACGAAGTTAAATACAGCACTTTTACGATATGCGAAAATTATCATCGATAACAATAAAGATCCAGACAAAAGACGAAGATGGCAACAAAGTTTCGTGGCTAAAAATTAATCCGTACAATTTACAAAGGATTCTGTTAGAATCGTGAAATATCGGTATAATCATAGTTCCGTCTATAAAAATATATATCTCCTGTGGTGCTTACATCCGCTTACAAAAACTGATGGATTTGGTCAAACTTGCAAAGAAGGGCATATACCGGAAGAGCTGGTGCCGTAATATAAGGGCCTTCCAATTCATTGTTTTTAAAATGCAAAACGAGTGCCGGAACCTGATCAACATAAGAGTTGTTCAGAATTTGAAAACTAAAGTGTTTTTGTTGCTTTCCTTATTTTTAGTAATAATTAATACCCTAAAAACTAATTTTATGATCTCATAAAATACAACAATGTTCAAAATACAATACAGGTAAAAATCATCAACTAAATATCTCAGAAAATCATGTAAATTGACTGTTTCAGATACATCAGATAGATAAATTTATTTTCGTATAATATACATTTGGTTTACTACCGCATATTTTACATTCTACAGAGATAGACATATCTATCTACTGAAACAATTTTTTTGATTTAAAGTCAAATAAACAGTTTGAAGAAAACACGAGCAAAACCAATTTAAGTACAAAAAATAAAAAGTTAAAATTGTAATAAAAATAGTAAAAAAGTAAATAAATAATTAAATAAATTACTAATATAATAAATAAATAGACAAAAAAAAAGGATTAACAAAAAAAAACAAATAAATAAATAAAGACATAATAAAATTGATAAGTACAAAATGGTTAAAATAAGTAAAAAAATAAACGAATTTTAACAAAAACGAAAAAAAATTAATTAAAAAATAACAAAATATAAATATATATAACTAAATAAATTATCAATTAGATAAATAAGATAAAAAACATTAATAAGTGCATATAATCAAAACAATTTCAGGTATCTAAGTGTTCATTTGATGCGTTAACAAGAGGATTTACAGCTAAACTGCAACGATCTAAACATTGATTTGTTAGCTTTTGGATTCTAGTCGAAATCAATTAAACATTCGCTTTAACATGAATATCTCGCGTTGAGTGGTGCCAAGGCAATTTTAACATCATTTTCAATAGTTTATTTTGAGAAACTTGCAATTTTTGTGTGTGACATTTATCGCATTTTCCCCTAGACGTCCATAAAGCATAATTGCTTGAAAAATAACTTTATGTATTATTAGTTTGTATTCCATTGAAAGCGATTATTTTCGATTAATAAACGGGTATAGAGTCTTGGTGGCAATACCGATTTTTTTTTAAAGTCCTACTTATATGCTCGATTAATGTAAGTTTTTTATCCAGATATATACCTAGGTATTTTACGGAAGGTTCCCAACTAAGGTTTATTTCATTCACCTGTAAATTTGTACTATGAAGGAAGCAAGGCTTTCTTTTTCGAGTAAAAAAGATAGCTTGCATCTTCCCTTCGTTTAATTTTATTTTACATTTTGTGAAATAACTTTAATATTTCTATCGCATGTTTTAGATTCCTCTAAATATTAAGAGCAAATTTATGGGATAAAAATATTGCAGTGTCATCTGCGAAAATGCCTGCATCACGATTTGGTAAATTTGGGAAGTCTGACGCATAAAGGTTATAAAGGACTGCACCAAGAACTGAACCTTGTGGAACACCAGCATAAAAATGTTCATTATTGGAAACGGCACTATTTACATGGACTTTAAAAGAACGGTTGGAAAAGAAACTTTGGACTATTTTAGATAATTATAATGGAATGTTAAAATTAATCATTTTTAAACGAGACCATCATGCCACACAGTGTCAACTGCGATGTCAAGTAGAATCATACCAGTAGGTCTTCCTGTTTTACGATTTACTTTCACATGGTAACATATTCTTAACACCTGATGCGAAGGGTTGTGATAGTGCCTGAATCCGTATTCCTCTTTGGGATAAATATCGTAATCACAGATAAATTTTGAAATTTTGTTCTTTTAGTACTTTTTTCAAGAATTTTACTAAGACTGCTTAGCGAACTGATTGGCCTTTAACTTTCAGGGTTGTCACGGGGCTTACCGGCATTTATAATAGGTACAACTTTAGCAAGTTTCCAAACATCATGAAAATATTCAATTTTGAAACAAGCGTTTTTAATAAACGCTAAATATTTTATTCCTGACTTTGGCAATTGTTTGATGTAAATGTTTTTAATTTGGTAGATACCTCCAGTTTTTCGTTTACATACGTAAATTATTTACAAAGAATTCTATGTCTTCTTCTGTTGCATTCACTTTCATAGATAGAACTATTTGTAACAAGGGTTTGGATAGTGCTAGTGATTAATAATTCTGTAGTCACATGTAGTGAAGCAACATGATTACTCGCAAAATTTAAAGCGAGTGCATTATCTTTTTCAACGTCTGTGAAGAAGGTAATTGTAGAATTTTTGAAGAAAGGTAGTTGTTCATGCTTATTTTCAATTACCTAAACAATGTTACAGAAGGGTTTTATAATTTGTACCTAGAATATTCAGTTTTTATATCAACTGTTCGGATATCAACTTGTATAGATACGAGACCCTAATTGAAATTGACTGTTTCTTGGAAATAAAAAGCAAAAAAAAAATATATTTTTTATCTGCATAATTGGTATTTTAAAGCCCAAAAATGTCTTTAAATCAAATTATCTCTTTTTGTCTATGTAATTAGTTAACGACTTTTACCTTTGAACCGACGGTATAATGTAATTTTAAATTAAATAAAAACATATTTCCGCAGCTTCGACTTCGGATTCAACATACATTTATTTTATTTTTTATGAGGGCGATTCTAAACAACGTCAGTGTCAAATAAAAATAACAGCTATAAATTCGGACACCTTTTTTATACAAAAAATTGTTTGCAGTATTAAATCCGCTTTGGAACAGACCTATTATGTCTTGTGGAGTAAACATATTATTGTTTGATAAATAAAGTTCTCCTCTGCTGAAAATGTTGTTCCACATAAAAAAAAATCTCAACTGAAGCAGCGGAAGAAAATCTCAGAGGTATCTATAAGCGGAACCCGTCAAAAATGTTTCTTGCTTTACGATCTTTTTCTTAACTGCATTGTAAATTAATTGCATGAATCAACTTTCAGAGTGTGCATGATATTTTATTCTCTACTGTGCACACACGCAAACTTTCTTGCGAACCAGTCATCACATCGCAGATCGCACCCATGCCATCACAATAACTCACTCAAAGCAACACTCTTACTAAACCGCCTGTCAGCCCTTTTGGGGTGGCATCGGCATGGATCGTTGTACTCGTATTCCTTGGGAGCTCGATAATACGGGTGGACGATGCGACGATACGCCAGCTGGTATCTCTGCTGCTAGTACAACTCACTTGGCGGAATAAAAATAGCAGCATTACAGTCGCTAATAGTGTTGTGTGTGCGTTCAAGTTAAAAGTATTTTTGAACTCAACGTTCCGCTCAGTTATCGACAGTCGCGGCAAGGCACACCACTTCACTTTAGTTCGTGGATATTGCAGATCGTGGCAGTGCTCTAAATATAAAACGACCGGCGTTAAAATCTAAACAATCAACAGAAAAAGTGCTAATTGAATTTATTGAAATAAGTGCACAGCATCAGCTGGCATTAGTGTCCATTTAACCCCTCCCTGTGTGAATAAGTGCATTTAAAGGATATCTGAAAGCGTTTGTATTCGTTTTTGAAAAATCAATTTCAACTAAGTGTGAATGGAACTTTTGTTTTTGTGGATGGAACTACTGTGCGCTCCTTGGACGACGTCTAATTCAATTATTTTATTCAGTGCAATTGACATCAATTGAAGAGAGTTTCTCTCAACCATAATTGCCCAAGTGGGTTATATGGAGATTTTACTGGCCGAATTCCCATTCGAATTCGTATGTAAGTTCAAAAATAAAGAATAAATTAAATTGAATTTAACCTCAAGTTGATTATGTTTGTATGTCTGTATTTTGAATGAGCGCATGTTTAAACGGATAGAACAAAGAAATCAAGTGGCTCCAACCTATAACCTTTTGTCGGAAATAAATAAATCAAAATTATTGCAGAAAGTATTGGTATCGTGTGGGTATTTCGAAAAAAATTAGATAAGGCGATATTGCTGTTCGTGAAGAACGTTTGTTTATGTTGACGAAAGATAGCGAAATGTCGCAGCTGGTACCAGCGTTACCACTTTGTTCGAATTTTCGAAAATTAGATGCCACAGACACATCGACCACTGTTGTTTCGGAGATTTTTGAAAAAAAAAGTAATAATAAGGATATTCATGCAATGTCGTAGGTTTAGATATAACGTGCGAACTATTCATAAAAATTATATTACCTAAAATAATTTTTGAACAATTTCCTTATCAATTCAGCATCATTTTAGTAAAAAAAAATATAAATAGGAATTTTTTCTTTCGTTTTTTTTTTAGTTAAGAGCATATTTTTTTAAAAACTTTTCTCAGCTGAGGCAAACCTATACGATTTAAGATGTTTATTGACTTTATTAGTTGTGCGTTGGTGGAAAAACATCTTCTGGAAGTTTGTTTCATAATTTTGGTATTGTGTTGTTCATCGTGACGTTGAAATGCAACGATTCTAGGGAGGATTTCTCTAAGCTCCACCGAACATCTGCCGTTATAGTATCTGTAAAAAAGAGACTGTCAAAGGTATCAGATTTGAATAAGGGAATAATTGTCAATAAGGCGATTTGCACGTCTTTGCATTAGAGTCCATTAAGTTCAATCTATTCAAGACCTGGTTCTACAGAAAAAGAAGCTGGGCTGGTGTAAAATATTTCCTTCTTGTTCCTTCTTGTACATGTTGTATACTGCGTCGTAGAGCAGGACTGGGACTATCAGGGTCTGATATAGGATCTCCTTTACTACTAAATTGCCTAAGCCCGAAGAAACAGCGGTTGGCGAGAATAATTCTTCGTTTAATTTCTGACGAGATTTCGTTGTCAGAGTTAATAGCGGAGCCGAGATAGACAAACTCCCGTAATACCTCAATGTTATATCTGTCAATGGTGACGTTCTGTCCAATTCGTCGACGTTGTGTTTCCTTTCGTGTTTACAGCATATACATCGTCTTGCCCTCATTTACTGCTAAACCCATTTTTGCCGCTTCCTTCTACTTTCTAGCAAACGTGGCATGTTGGGTCCGACCAATGATGTCAGTATCGTTGGCGTATGCTAGTAGTTGTACCGATTTTAGGAAAATTGTGCCTCTGGTGTTGGCTACTGAGTTTTGCACAATACTGTCAAGAATTGAATTGGAGAAGTCACATATCGGGTATCACCTTAGACTTGGGTTTTTTCCAGGATCTGCCGAAGTGTGAAAATTTGATCGGTTGTGGATTTTCCTGGCCTAAAACCACACTAATAAAGGCCGATCAGGTTGTTGGTAAACAATTCAGACGTTCGTTACTGCGTTATCTTTGAGTTAAATTGAATTAGGCATTTCTTTCCGCATTGTATAATTGTTTGTACATCTTCATTTATATAGCAGATATGCTCGGATTTCGGCTGGTGTGCAGCAATAGCAGTAATAGAGCGTGTAATTTCAGTTAGTCGCTATACGAGTTCTATTCTCTGCAAATTTGAAAATGCCAATGCAATGGATGAGAAAGTTCATCCTTGAGGTAGCCCAGCGTTTATAGACAATCTACGTATCTACATGCAAAATATGTCTTTAAGAAAGTCAAAGACAGGACAAAAATGTCCCAAACAAATTTTGACAGTTAATTTACCACGTCTTAACCTAACCTTTTGTGATGCTGTTTTCTGGGACATATGGAGTATTGTGCCCCCCACAACAATCTTTATAAAATGACGTGTGTATTTGAGACGTAAACGTTGTAGCCTACAAGTTTTCGGAAACTGAAAATGTCTGGGAAAACTTCTGTTTTCGATGAAGATTTCAGGAACTTTGGTGTAAGAACCATATAAATGAAAAGTTGATTTCAAAATTGGTTGAATTCAAAAAGTTTTGTGAGCTTGAAGCTTAATGTTCCATAGGTATTTTCAGATATTGTCTAGATATACTTTAGTTTTTTTTAGGAAAATTAAGCAAACCCAACAGAAAATATTCATGGTATTTCAGAACTTACAGGTTGTATAAGGCTCAGTTTTTCTGCCCCGAGTTAATAGGTACACAGTTTTCTAAATATGGATTTAAACCTTATAAAAATCTAAAATTAGTAGCAGTTGTAGGCGGAATTTAAAACAGTAGTAAAAAATCAAACATCTTGGAATAATAGTGTCTCAAACTTATTTTCTCCAACCATTTGCGAAGTTTTAATTTTTGCCAAAAAGTATGAGATCTCCCGTTTAACCCCGAATTACATCGTTTGAGTACAAATGGCTTATAGACAAAATAATAATAATAATCGAGCTTTCTCACAACCATTCATGTGTGCGTATGTACTTCTTGCACTATGGTGGGAATTCCTGCTTAATGCCAAATCCGAACTGCGAATTTGAGATAAACTTTTCTTGACAATTGATACCACTCCAATGATTTGTTAGATCATCACGAGAGGAGGGCCAGTGTAAAACATTTAAGGTGTTGCTATTGCTGCGATTTGCGCGGCAGTTCATCGCAGTAACCATCGCGCTACTGAGCCCGTCTATACAACAATCTATACAACAATATTATCGAAGTATTTTTATCCAAACTTTTTTCGAATTTCTATAAATGTTTATCAAACATCTTTATTTTTAAGAAAAAAAATTGTATGAATGAAATATATAGGTACACGTTGTCATGTCTTTATATCGTGTTAAACTTCTTACACCCAATTTCATGAATTTGGTGTACGTTTTTAATTTGAAGGAAATTTCCGCTCGAATTTATAAGATTATTTTGTATGATATAACGTTTAAAGAAATCCATTTTTAATTATTGTTCCTTTTGCTGTCCTACAACTATTGCAATTTTAAGGGAAACAGTGGAAGTGAGTTTTAAAGTACTGAAGTTAAAACCACCTGAGAAAATTTCTAATTTATAATTATGAGTATTCATTTAATTTAATAAACTCATTTACAACAGATTAGGTGCAAATTTGAAAAAAAAGTAGGGTGATTTCAGCAAAAATAAAATCTTTAAACCAAAGTTGACAATTGAAAATAATTATTTTTCTTTAAAACTAAAAATAAAATCAATTTAAGTATTTTTTTCGCGCCAAATATGAATTAAATATATGACATTTTAAAATCAAACGTTATTCTTTGTTTAGTAAAAAAACTAAGTAAGCCATTACTCTTAGCAGCCCAAAATTTACAAAATAAACCTTAGTTTCATATAAGTTCATTATTCATTATTTTTCGAAAAAAAAACGATTTTGTCCATTTAATCGCCCATTAGACAAAAGAACTTGATATGCAGATATGTTTCCAAAAGTTCCACTAAGCCATTAAGAAAATTTGGTTTACGCATTTCGATAAATCTTTTGAATAATGAATTGCAGGGAAGAATTGAGTAGCAGTATATTCTTACACACGTCTTCACCTTATAGGCAATCTGTAAGAGGTAACTCGATAGATGATGAAATAGATAAATTAATAAATAAATAAACATCTAATCAAAATTGTTAGTGCTATTTTCAAGAAAATCAACATATACAATTTTTAATAACAAACATATAACACCGATCAACTGTTTTTGGAATATCAGAGTACATTCGCAGTCGTATTCTAAACGCCCATAATAAAATAAATAGACATAACAAAAAACTGCTTAAGCAATGTTATGCTCGATAGTTATTCATATGTATTGTGCAAAAATCTACCGATATATGGAAGGATTCTATAATTTAAGGGTTAGGATTCCAATTCCAAAAATCCCTCTTTAGGACCAATAACACAAATATCCAAAATGCCAGTTTAATTGGCCTTGTAGTCTTGGTTTCTAGTATAGCGCACTCCAGATAACAGCCACCCGAATCTGGACAGATATATATTTTGTTACAACTTGTTTTTGTATTAGGTGTACCTCAAAACTCACGAATTTGTAAATTTCATCTTTCAATTCTTTCCCTATATTTATTACATATACTTGGGAAGTAAAAAGGGGAGTACAAATGATCCAATCGAGTAAAAGTGGCAGCACTATTCATCTTGTTTTTGGTGATAAAAATAGAGACTAAAAAAATCAACCTGCTGAAATTTTTCCAGATGCGTAATTCTAAAATAACCCATGAAATCTTTGTTGCGAACAATTCTTAATGTTCGTTGTGATAAGAATTGTTTATATTTTTTCTAAATATTAGAGAATGCTTGGGGTGTATTATTGCGTCTAAGAAATAATAAATATGCATTTGCAGTAGTTTATTCTGACAGCTAATAAACTTCAAATTTAGTGGACTGTTCTTCTTTTTCTAAAGTGTTGAAGCAAACAAATATATTTTAAGAAGGTTAACAAAAAGTATATAGAAATGAGAGAACAACTTTAAGACGCAATTTCTTAAAATGAATTAAAAAAAGATGATTCATTAACGGTTTTCATTGATTAATTTTTGAGATTTGATTTTATTTCCTCCACATAAAAGTACTCAATCGAGCTGGAACACATTTGAAACAACTTTGGCAATTTTTATCAGTACCTAATGGAGAATTTTTATGAATAGACTTGATAATTTTAAATTTTTTTTCACAGGATCTAGCTGCATATCAAAAAGAAGCAATAGGTCTTATAATTTTGTCCAGATATGTATATTGGTTGAAGTTTTTTGTTGTCATACAACGGGATCCTATTATACAGAAGCAAAATAGGGAATACACCGAATGCCACAGTCTTGAAACTTAATATGATGCTATGAACTGCTAAGCTAAGTAGTTCAGTTCATAATAGGCGTGGTGGAACAAGAAGGGGTGTCACTTCACATACAAAAAATATATTTAATCTCATATATCTGAGTCCATAGGCTATTAATATAAGCTACAGAGAATGGACAAGATCATAACAGTGATCATGGCTTTTTTTTGCGTATAAAATATTTGTCATCATACATCAGTGCTTTGAAAATTTGTGCGTGCACATTCAACTAACAATTTTCATCTATAAGGCATAAATTTGAAATACTTGCTCAATACAAACATTGGCTCATTTTAGCAGATTTTCCAGTACACCAATGTTTCCGGTTGCAGGTTTCACTTCAGCATTAGTCTCTGCTTTGATATTAGAAGTTCGACAAAAAGTTAATAGTTTGCATAGCAGTGTACGCAGTTGCTTCATCTAATGAGCACCATAAATTAGGATACTGCTCTGCCAATGATTGAAAAAACATTTCATTCATCGCTTTGGAAGAAGCCCCGGAAATCGTTTCTGACTTATATGTAAACTAACGAATTGTAGTGAGATGATTTTTTCTCCGATGACACATACCTCAAATGGAAGTTGAACCTCCGACGAAGTATGCGTTGTGGAAAATTGTCCGCTACGACGGATACCTTGCTAGGGCAGAATAATCAGCCAAATCGAGGTATCCGATGAAAGAATTTTCGAAAAGAAAGTCATTACCGATCGGAACTAATTTTACCACCGAAGTATCCGTTGCGAAAAAAAATAAACATTCAGGTACGTTTGACTATCAGCAATGTAATTTTATAAATGTGAAAAGTGAGTGAAAAAAATATTAAACAAATATTTCTTGTTGCGCTTTTGTCTTTTTTCTTTTTGTAGTAATACACAAATAATTTTATTTATACTCACAATTTTTGGGTGGGTTCCATTGCCGTAAGAACGAGCTGGCCAGACAAGGCTCAGTTTTACACGGCTCATTTGCGGAAGGGTCCATATCCCACTAGGTGCGGTTAAGGGACAAATCCACTCATAATTTCTGGAAAATGCCGACTCCAAATGGAGAATGTTAACAAACTGCGTCACAGCGCAGAAGATCCCGCCCAGATATCGCAAGTATTACTGCGATAGTCACGGGCATTGGTTAATTAGAGACCACGCGGCCAAACCAGGGATCCCCTACAACCCAAATGCCGTATATCATCTGGAAATGTCAAACAGTAGCCAGAGCCAGATTTTGTGGACGACGACATCACGGATAAAAGGATACAAGATCTTATCCGTTTCAAAACCACACAGGCTGGATCTAGATACTGATTGTATTGTATCCTCAAAAATCAATATATAAAATGCCACACGAGTCGTGGGAACAAAAAGGCACATCAGTGCTACTTGGGTTCATTGAACCGCCACCTCTACCTACCTACCTACCTACCTAGCCTACCTTAAAGTTGCTCCTATTAAGAGTGACATTTTGTGCAAGGTTGTGGGTCCACAATGCTTTCTTTGTTGAAAGCATATACTTTACCTTGTCTTTGTTAATTACAAGGCCGTTTCGCATGTTCATCAATTGTTGTAAATTCATCCACAACGTGATGATATGAGCGATATCGTCTACGTATTCCAGTAGCTAAATAGATTTTTTTATGAGAAATCCAGTGTATGTTTGGAAAAGTTTCGATGAGCTTGTTCTAAAACTAAAAGTTGCAGAAACACAGTTTTTATGAAATCCCGAATTCTGTCAACTGGTTATCGGGTCACATGATATGGATTCTATAATTATGGTTTCCGATGTCAGTCTTATCCAGGATTTGGGGAATGTTCAAAGATCGATCCGTGGTACCGGATCGTGGTACTTTTCGATAAGTATGTAGCAGAAAGTCCTTATACGTTTCCAATGTAATTTGGTAATTATATTATATATTACATGTAGTTGAAGAAAAATATGGGATCGACTTCTCGCTTTTCCATGAAGGTCGTAGACTATATCAAAAAAGGATTTAGGCAAGGATATTTAAGAAGTTTGTACAAAACATCAACGCCAGGTGCATAAGACACATCCTTCCAAAAATCAATGCAACTATTAGCACAGAGATTAACTATGTAATGAGTGTATCCTCTTGCTGGGGTTAGGGTGAAAGAGGTGGAATTAAGATACATCAATACTTAGTTAATCTCTGTATAATAGCACTCGATGACGAAATTGACAGTATTAACGAGATTTTACCGGCAGAATACAAAAGAACGCCATCTATGATGTATATTGACAGTTCAACTATGGCGAGAAATTTAAAATGATAGTTCATAGCCTCTCCACAATTTCTAAAAACACTTCCCTACATCTTTCTTTCAAAATTTGACAATCGGTGAAATACCGTATTTAATGTATGAAATCCGATCCATGATGAAGGGATTTAAATACTAAATGCCTTAAATATTATATGACTAACTGTTGCACATTGTTTTTGTTTGTGAGTTGTTGTAAAACGTTTTTATAATAGGATACTTTAAATTCAATTCACCATCCACTCTGAAAAAAGTTGTACATCAATTAAATTGAATTAAACAAAAGATCCGCTATAGCCCCTCTCATTAATCGGCATCACAAGTCACAAGACTAATCATGCAGGATTTCAAATATTTTTACAATTTCACGAAGATAAATGCGTTTTACTTGTTTTTTTGGCAGATCATTGTTTTTAAAATTTTCAACACATGAGTTGATACGTATTTCAATAATTCCAAGGTAGCTGACGATGACACGTACAGTATTCGACCCATCCGGATTAATCATCAGATACTTTGTTATGCTCATAGACAGACATTCTACACGTTTACTTTTTGTTTTATTTAATACTGTTGGTTACATTATTGGCTGCCAGTGACTAATAAAAATAATAAGTAATCTACTTATAGATTCACACGTAACTGGGTTATTTTATTTTAATTGCAGAAAAATATCGCTTGGCTTTTGTATCACATGATATATTAGCTCTCATTAAAAATGGAATGTGCACCTTATAATTACTCGTATTATTGGTAATTAAAAGCTTAGAAGGACTAAATTATTGGCAATTACTGAAAAATGCTGTTAAGTATGGAAAAAGTTCTTTGAATTAGGAAAATATGATAGTGTACCGGTCTACGATTAAGTAGTTTGGCTTAAACGCCAACAATAAGTCATGAGTAGTGGGAGTTTCTATACTGCAATTCTGATGCAACCTGTTGATTAGAAGGAATCAGGGCTACTCATACACTTTTTCAGCAGATTGAATCACCAATAGATCGCGCATGGTACATGTGATTTGTAGGCCATTATGATGGCATCATAAAAATTGCTTTTGAATTTTCATTTATAGGTCAACTATTGCGAAATACCTCCTAATATTTTAAATAAATGAAGTGTGAAATGCCATCTTTAATGTCGGCATTTAAATATTGACTAACTTTGAAATTAATCAACCGATTGACTTGAGTAGACATGTTTTTCAAAAGTCATTTCATTACAGTGTTAACCATGAATGTCTTTCAGTTGTGCTAACTCAACGTGCACATCGTCGAAAATGCCCAAAAAGCGCAGTCTTTTAAAATCGAGAAAACCGCCAAGTTAAAACATATGAGAATGGGTAAAATCCGCTGTCCGATATATGGACAACATTTTCATATTAACTATGTTAATGTTTTAGCGTCGAACCTTTTTCTAAAGCTGCCTTAAAATATTAGCGAAAACCGTTTCTTTTTTTTACAGAAAACTCCCCCAAATAGGGGGCGTATGAACGAAATATATATATTAAGATTCTCTAAATATTTTTTTCAGAAACTTTTTCAAAATTCCTTACGTTTTACTGAAAAAAGGGAGGTGGTAGTGGGCGGATTTTAAATTGTTTTAGACATGTTCTGCTGGGAGCAAGAAGGTGTACGTGTACCAAATTTCATCATAATAGCTCAAAAGTTAAAGCCCAAAAACTGACGGGCGAATAGACAGTTCCCCTGAAGTCATGAGCCTCCTCAATTTAAATGTACTGATCTTTGGTTCTCACATGCAGTCATGATTGAATGCTCAATCTAAAAAAAATTGTAAATCTCTTATGTCTAAAAAAGCCATATAACGAGCTTTGATGATTAAATATATATATAAATAAATCTATTCTTAACTGAAAACTTAAATGGGTGATTTAAGAATTTGTTTGCTTTTCGACTTTCGCAAACCACACTCAAGCATAAAACCCAAGTACATGATGCTAAAAATGTCAAATTAACTTATTCATAATTATATGCCCAATAGCAACATAAATCAGTCGACACAAATCACGTTCACGATCAAATTCCATGCATTTCAAAATGAAGATGCTTTACTCCATCTCAAAAGCAACAACAAATCGTTTCCCAAAATAAACCTACGATTGTCAACATGCTGAATCATATTCTCTCCATCTTTATATTATATTGAGGACATTTTGCTTTCATTGCAAACACGTTCTCAATTCTTAACCCACGTCACATGGCATATCGAAACATCATAGCACATGTCAGTTACTAGTTCCCAGCAAATAAGTCGACACAGAAGTGACGTTAGACATTCCGCGGTTTGATGAATGCGCGATCACCAGGCTGGCTATGTCACTCCTTACCCATTTAGGTATTGGACAGCTTTTTTGAAATCAAAACGTTAATGCAATTCGTGAGATAACTGGTTTCGTCTATCGCCAACCATCTTTGCACTTCAAGGCTGACATTGAGGTCATTGGCTTGATCTTGAAAAAACGAAACGATCGAAAAAGCCGGTCTTGCAATGTGTTTGTTTGTTCAGAAACAACATAAATTGCCTTCCAGGTAGTACATGCGATCCAAAGATCCTAAAATAGCACCTAGTTCATGTATCTCCATGATCGCAGCGGTGCGGTGCTAACCTACAATCGGCAGTTATCGTATGAAAGTTTCCAACAGGCTTGCATACCATCATCCACTCGATGCCAATTAGAGTGCAAGTGGGAGCAGAAAGATCCACAGATACAAATTTACTCATAAATTCTAGGCATGCTCCCGCATCTAAATGGACGATTTAATTTTTAAATATGCAACTGATTTGCATTTTTCTGTCGCTGCAAGCCTCAAAGTAAAAGTGTTGGAATTATCTGGACATCGGTGGTTTGTGTTTATAATTCGGCACGAGACTTGAACGGTTTTGTCATAGCTTTACGGAATATGTGTGTTCTGTCTGAGGAAAAACAATTGAAAAGATGTGAACGACCGTTTTATTCTAGATTTTGTACGTGCTTAACGTGCGAACGTGATGAACTGCTTAATAGCATAGTTGGAGCGCCATTGTGTACTATTTTATCAATGGGTAGTAAGAGCAGTGTAAATATCGTGACTGCGATACTAATGCTTCGTAATTACATATACATAGGTTAATATATTTTTTTTTTGTTACGTATATGAAATGCAACTTATGCGGACTGATTCAACTTATGTTCTGTTCCACCATCTTAATGGTTTGTTAGAATGGCTTTTCCTATTCCAGACTTCTCACATTGGGTCCATTTGATTACATATATGCAAGGATAAGACTGGTAAAACACTGGGAATTATTTGTATACTAAGGGAAATGAATAATAAAAAAACAGCTTACTTACATTCTTAAGTGTTTATTTATTTATTTTATTTATTTTTTTAAGTCTACCATTATTATTATAACTTTCAGTAGGGGTCAAAGTTGTTAAAGTCGGTTTCTATTAACTTGAACACTTAAATTAAGGTATTCTGGTGTTTCAGACATGGGTGTTTAAGTAGTAAGATTTACGAAGTTGTTCGATTCATACCTTTCTATATCTTCGATCGTGCGCTTTTCTTAATGTGTGCACGTTGTGATTTTCGATAATGCTACTAAACATATCCTCTTCTCCTACAGTGCATTCGCTGATGTCTATTTGCCTAACTATTAAGCACAGTTAAGCTAAGCACAGTTCACTATAAAATGTTCAATGATTCTTATTATTGTAAAAGCAATTGTAGTGATTGTCAGAGATTTTTATCGTACATTGACTCTGCCCATCAAACCGTATTTTATGAATGGCAGTAATATATTTTTTGTACCAGCTTAGGGCTTTTGGTAGTTGTTTTAATTTGACTAGGTCTCACGCAAAAGACTTAAGCACCTCAGGACAGCAACTCAACTTCTGTCTGCTGACTTCCAATTGCGCTTAAACTATGCACATGTTCTTCTTAACTTCAACGACGCATATAACAATATTTGATCGATGTTCATCATGAACGATATGGATCATATCTATCTCAACGGATACGCATTGAGAATTCATATTTGATTCGCAAAGAACCATTAGATTAATTGTTGGAACCACATCTTATCCACGTTCATGCCATCCGATTCGGGAACAAATTCATGGCTCTATACCGGTCTCCATTAACGGTAACTCCAGCATAATTTCGGAATGGCCCATAGAGCACACCAAACAGTCAGTTTTTGTGGATGTAATGGCGTCTCAAGAGTCTCATGTGGATTCTCTTCACTCGAAATGTGGCAATTTTGCTTGCTGACGTACCCATTCAACCAAAAACGAGCCTCATCACTGAACAAAATTTTGCGATGTAAATCAGCATCGAGATCAATCTCATTTTCGGCCCATACAACAAAATCACGACGCATTGCACGGTCTCGCGGCTTTAATTCTCTGGATTTTGTAAGGTCGTAAGTCAAGATCTTTGCGTCAAAACCTTCTATGCTCCCAGATCACCCGCTTCTGCAAAGCATCAAGCTGGAGTGAATACCTCTTTCGGGCACCCGGAGCCCCACACCATAATTCCACTTTAGTATCATTGTAATCCTTCTCTTCTGTCACTGCCCTGCGATAAGCAATATCAGAAGATGACTACAACGATCTATAGGATCTGTAAAACCCCTCTGTGCCCCAGATAACTAGCTTCAGCAAAGTATCGAGCTGGAGTGAATATATTTGGCGGCCATCCGGAGCCCCACACCATAATTCCATTTAAGTATCATTGTAAACCTTCTTTTCAGGAACGGGTATAACTAAGGATATACACGCCCTATATGAGTTTGACGCCTTAACAGATCGCTAACAATGTCAGCGTCAATAATGAAGCAACTGCAAAAAATATGGCTTTACGCATACTGGGTTTTCTTCATGAACAGATGCGCAGAGTGAGAAAAACAAAAAACAAAAAACGCGAAGACGATACCTGTTTAGTTGTGCCATGAGTGTCAACCGAATACATCTTTCCTTCAATATTTTTTTCGAAAACAGTTTTCTGTTTTATTTCAACAGAGACTTTGAATTTTGTTAATCATTCTAATCATTCAACAAGTTATGAAAGGAATGAACAATTTTGTTGATTCCAGTATTGATATTGATATCTACTCATAAATTAATCATAGAGTGTTATTTACTTTTGCTGTAAATAATTGACATATTAAAATCACAAGTTTTTCTTTGACTCTTTTATTTATATTAGTGATCTAATAAAATAAAAACTGGAAATATAGCCGTGTATAAATTAGCCACGTATTACCACTCACATTATTAAGCTATGCAAATACAAATTCAAATAAATTATTTCGTTCACTGCACTCACGCCATTTGATTGTATTAAAGAATAAAAATAGACTCACTAACATTATCCCAGCTTTGGGGAATAAATAATAAATTTAATGAGTTGAGTAAAATACAATGACTTTGCAGTAATCAATTTTAAATTGTATTTGCGCATGCAACGAATCAAGTTTAATACGGTTTTCACGCCAAACCGGCAATTGAGTTTTCAAAAACTAATTATGCAAGTTACATACAACATTAATATTATTCAGAAACATCCAAATTAAATTTATGTGAATTAAAAAATATACGAGATGTCTACAATCCCATCATAAGAATTGCTATCCTCAAAAAGTTGGCGTAACATTGCCACAATATATTGACAGTTGATCAAAATAATTTTACAAATATGGTTCGACAAAAAATTTCGTTTTGTTATTGCATTATGATAAAGGGTAGCCTATATAATTCTTCTTTTTTTAAGGAAAACGCCAAAAAAAGGCGTTGATTAAAATAATCAAAAGTTTTTTTTTCGAATTTCAACAAAAATTTACCGAAATCACTAAAAAGTCACAGGTTGTTTTTACTGAAAACGGACTGGTGACAAAGAAACTTCATAAAGGCGAAATATATTATTAAGATTATAAAAATATCTTGTTCAGAAACCTTGTTGAAATTCCTTACGGTTTGACCTAAAACAACCTTTTTCTGAAAATTGGATGAGGCTGCCGGAGAACTTCGAAAATTGTATCAATGGGCATGAAGAACGATGATATGTGTATATAAAATTTCATTGTAATAGCTCAAAATTTAAAGCCTACAAATCGGTGATAGACAGATGAACCAACGGACTAGATCCACTAAGCAAGAGATTCTTTGTCAATCCATACTATTTGATACTATGTATCAAAACTAACATATCCCTATGGGATAGGGTATAAAAATGTTGGTGGTTTAAGTGAGTATAAATCGTATACTTCTCTGACCATGTGCTCAAAGTGTCTATAAAGATTTCCACCAGCCAACGAAAAAAATATATATATAATATATAGGACTGTGATAACTGCTGGAAAATAAATTCAAAATTCAAGAGGACACTCTAAATTTCATACAGATACAAGTAAAAAGTGTCTGAACAACATATTTAGACAATTTCAATGTCTATATTTCACGTTTTCTGTAAAAAAAAAAAAAAACGTGCGTTTTATATGCGACTAATGTAGAATGACAGTATTTAAGCTTTGAGTTAAGCTTTGAACATTGTCTTCCTTTTTTCCAATCAACGATTTGTGAATATGGGGAATGACACCACCTTCGGCCAATTGTAAATGGCGTGGGGTGATACGTTTTACTTATAAATCCTTTGTTGGGTTACCAGCTGATTCGAGTACCTAAGCAGTTAATTATTCTAAGATTGCTGCAAAGTGCACAGCAGCGGTGACACCAACGCGTCCATGGCTTGCCTACGGATTCTGCCCACGGGAAACTGAAGTCCCGCTCGTGCAGAGGGTGAGACAGCCTTCGCTTTAGCCTTTCGTTTCATCTCTAACCAAAGGAATATCCAGATCTCTGCGTAAATCTTCGTTTCTTTTTTAATTCTTTGCATTTCTTTGTCACATTCGACTACGATTTCAGTTTTGTATTGAGTGGCATTCTGAGATATTTCGCTTCATTTGCAAATGGGACTCGAACCGTTTTTAGAAATACAGGCAATGGTTTGTCGATTTATACGGAATCTACATGAATCGATTTGCTGTAGTTAAGTGCGATCCACCAGGATTTTTTTCATTCATTACCCCCCTTGAGAGCGTTTTGTAATTTTATATTTGTTTCCTCTATTATTGTGCCAAACTCTAGTATAGCATTATCGTCAGCAAAAGTGGGAACTATTGTACCATTTGTTTGTGGGATGTAACAAGTGATTAGGAGTCACAAGAGTGTACCAAAGTCGCTTCCTTGCGGTACACCTGCAATTACATCTTTGAACTCCGAATATTTGTTTCCAAGTTTCACAGGGAAGAGTCTATACTCAAGATACTACACGAGGATTTTATATAATTGTTCAGGACTTGTCTAGTTTGTACTTAAAGCCTTTGTGCCACACCTTGTCGAGGCGTTAAGCTTTCTTAATTACATCTGGAATTCGATGTACTTGGTCCGCATTCAAATGTTTGCATCTAAAGCCAAATTGATGATCAGGTATAAGACGTTTCTGATTATGGGGTGTAATCGACCGAGTAATATCCTTGCAAAGATCTTTGCAATGATTGAAAGAAGTGAAGAGAATTAGAGAAGACCTGTATAGTTTTATTTCATTCGGTTATTTTAGATAAATTTCTCATATGCTTATATAGCTCTTACAAAAGCCGTATTCATCCCTAGACCTATCTTGGAGTTTGAGCTACATTTAGCTACATGTATAGAAAACTTTAATAAAAATACGGCTAATAAAAATCTTGATCGTTTCGATTGAAAAAGGTTTTGAACATGGTTAGTACTGCTAACAAGCTATAAAGACGAAGATGCATTCATGTTCCATATTTGCTATAGTGGTATAGATTTGGTATAAAAAAAAACTACCCATTGGGCGTTTAAGATGGTTTGGCTAGGCCTTATAGATCGAATAAAAATGAATACTCCGGCCTCAAGAGTCTTCTATACTTGACCATAAAAGTTAAACATTCACCAACGAACTTAAATTGCGCAACTGCAGGCAATAAGGTAACTACCGAACTAACTCGATATGCATAATTCATGTTGGCCCGAGTTTACCCAGAACTAAGCAAGTAAGTAACTTTTGTTAACGAAATCTTGGTTGAGAAAGCGTAAGAAAATCTTAGAACTTTGAGCGGAACTCTTTTGAGAAGCTGTAGTTTTTAATCTGCGTGGTGGAAATTTCAAGGTTTCTGCGCAAAATTCGCGAAATCCCGAGTATCAACTCAGAAATAGATACAAGTATCGGATAATGTGTCTATATATAGTATAAGCCTCTTTTATATAATCGTAATTTTGACATATTTCAACTTGGCTAGATTAAACTGTCGGCTTAATAAGTACAAAGTGATAGGACAATATTTGTTGAGTAATAACATTCATAAAGCCAGCTGAAACGTTATTGTTAATTAAATGCCTTTTGTCTTTATAATATTGACAGCGACTGTGACACAAATACACAATTTATGCGGTTGTCGTACAATTTTTTTTACAATTTTCCTAGTCATAGGTATGTATCTATGCCCAGAATTTCATCATAACTTGTCATAATAATGTAATAATGTAACATCGTACTGCAATCTATAACCTCGACATAGTTCATCTGCAGATTCATTATCTATCTTGTGGTTCTTGCTCTGCCAAGTTGGATACAAAAAAATTTTAAACCGCAACTACTACTAGGGCTTCGAGATTTCGCCTTGCCTTTGTAGGCAACTCAGCTAAACATAAACTAAGATTACAAAACTCGCAATTATGCATTATCGTCATTTTTATTAGGCGGTGCTGGTGGCGGATCTACTATCGCATGGCCTGCATGGGAGAAAGATAAATTGGCAGGAAGTTCACTTCAGAAATGTTATGAAATGACTTTTAGATAGTTGACGAGTTATCATATATCATTATGACAATCGCAACAAATTATAAAAACTCTTACTAAATGAATTTTCTTCTTTGCAGATCTGAAGAGTGGAAGTGCTGTCCAATGATGACGGAACACCTATAATCATACTATTTCTGTGATAATAATACTTAATTGCATATTTAGTTAAAATTAGCATTATGGATAAATCAGAAAGAATATACAGAAAAAACTGTTCGACTGCCTGCTGTTCACATGATAGTATATCGAATTCAGATCTGAACGAGATTAGTATAGAATCTCAGGATCAGTCCCAGGGCAAGGGATTAAAATATCTTCCTAGTTGGCCGGCTGTTAATTTGGAATTTAATGATCTTAATTATTCAGTACCCGATTTAGCAAAAGGTGAGTACAAAATAATACATGTCTTATAAAAAACTGTTGTAATAATAATAGTACAAATAATTGTTTTCAATATTTTTATAAATAATCATTTTAAACCGTTCTCGTACTCAATTTTTGTATGCAAATAAATCTCCACAGTAAGAATTAAATTTTAACTAAACAGACTTAATATCCGTTGCACCAGTTCTCAGGTGCATCTCATAATTATGATTGCGGCTCTGAATCATGATTACAGTGATTAAAAAAAAAGTAATCATTTAAAATTATTATCTGTTAGATTTATAATAAAAAAGTTAATCACCCAACTTACTAACAGATGTATGTCTGACAGCAATGTTAAAAGTCATAAAGGTCGACATGTGAATGCTTTGAATCGCATAAACGTTACTATTTAACGGAGGAATTTAGATGTCGAACTGCATTAATTAAAAAAGGTGCAGTATTCATAGTTACATTTTTATTTCAAACTTAACACACTATTACCAAAGAAATGAGTCATAATTACTTATTTTATGACAGTTATAATATTGTAAATTAATTATACAAAACAATGCAAGAGCAATATGAGATATACGTGGTGATATTCAATCAGAACAATCATTCATCCTGGGAATAAAATCCGACCATATAGATACTTTTATTTGTGATTGATTGTTCCTTTATAATTTGATTTTCTTTGTAAATGAATTGTCTAAATGAATAGAGCTAAATTAGTTAAGAAATAATAAGACGAGCCGGTTGAATTCTACTTGTGCGGCTCACTTTGCGTCCGACGTCTGGCTGGGAATCAAAGACTCTGCGAGCGAGTGTTCATTCCCCCTACATGACGTATCTATTTTAAACGACTAATGCGAAGTTTTTTGACCAATTCGTAAAGTTATTGGTTGAGTTGAATCTTCGTCTCAGCTTCGGCAGCATTCTTTTTCTACAAAAATCGCCAGCTTATCTGAGGCCACCTATGCGATAATATGAGACAATATAAATCGAACAGTGGTAAATCTTCATTTTATTTTGACAAGTAGTCGTTGTCAGAGGTAATGGCGGAGCTGAGGCAAAGTTGTGTCTATCAATGCTGATGTTCTGTCCAACTCGGTAATGTTAGGGATGCAAACGATACATCGATGTTTCGAATCCGAAAATGCGATGTTTAACATCGGTGTATTATGGTTTTTTGTTAATCAACATTTTTTAAATTTTCTTCATTTTGAAATTGCATGATTTCACCCGCTAAAGTTTTTAATAACTTCCGATATAGAAACTTTAGGGCTTAAGGGGATCTATATGTATATATATTTCACTTCTTCCAATAATTTAAAACAATTATGAAAGGATTACTCAGTCGCTTACCATTATTGATCAGAAGCGCCTTTTACCTGACCATCAATTTGGGCTTAGAAGTAAACATTCAACTGTGGACCAAAGTACATCGGATTACTGATGTAATTGAGAAGCTTTCGAAAAAAAGAAAATTTGCTCAACCGTATTTCTTGACGGATCACAATCTTTTATACGGTTCGAGTCCCCTTTTTAAATGAAACGAAATATCTCGGAATGACACTCGAAGCAAAATTAAAATGGAAGTCGCGTCTGAAAAGGAAATTTAGAGACCAAAATTAAGTATAGAGAACTGTACTGGTTGCTCGGAAAATATTTGAAGCTTAACCTTGACAACAAGCTCCTATTATATGTTCAAGCAAGTGCCAAAGCCGGTTTGGAAATATGGTATACAACTATGGGGTTGTACCAGTGAAAATAATCTAAACATTTTACAAACTTTTGAAAACAAAATGTTAAGATCAATGCGCCGTGGTACATCATTTACGAAGATCTACGTAGAGATCTCGGTATTCTCGCGTTTAAAGATATAAGGAAATATTTTGCAAGAAAACAAAAAAGTTTATTAGGACAAATTAACACAACGGTCCTAAAAATTCTTGACGAAACAAATTCACTGCGGCGTCTTCAAATAACTAAACCCTTAAATTGCTTATAAGTCGCATAAATAGCTGCAATACAAATACAAAAAGGGTGGTGGTTTTAGTGAGTCAAAATCTCACACTACTGTGGGCACTTGTGCACTTGGGCACGTGTGTATGAAGATTTCCACCAGCCCAGATACATCAATGATTTTTTCCTTTCGTATTGTCGCCATGAACTTGGTCCTATCCCCAATTACTGCGCAGCGCGACAAATGATGTTAATATTGTCGGCGTATTGCCACTTGTGTTGGGTCGGGAGTAGAGATTAACTAGGTAATCTTCGTTTGGCTTAAATCTCTTAATCATTATTTTGAAGAAGTCACACGATACCTTATCTGAATCCTATTTTAGTATTAAGTGTTTCGGTGAGCTCATTGCCAACCCATATGGAGTAGCAAGAATTATCCATCCTCATCATGGACAGACGAACGAGTTTGGGTTTGAGTAGACCAAAACGTACAGATTGCGGTTGTTGAAATTGTTGAATAGGCATCGATTTGGACTTCCTTGGTTTATTTTCCAAATCAGCAGGAAGGCCAAGTCATTTCCAACATTAGACTTGTTGAGCTTAAGAATATAATTTATATATTTTCTATATATATGCACATGTATGAGTTTTGGTAAAATTTAAAAGTTTCCAAGTAACATATTAAGAAATCATCATAAGGTCTGTTCGTTTACTCTATAAATAAGAATTACCGACTTATCAAAAGTTAAGAAGTGCGCATGTAACCTCTCAGTGATTGAAGGTGTGGTAGAAATTAAATGATCCAGGGTGCCAATTCTGATCACCGAAACGAGGGAAATTGTCAGAAATTGTCACAAGCAGTAATTGGGCATGTGTCGCCGTCTAAATGAAACCACATGTCGTTAACATCAACCATCCAATTTTGGGCTCGGCTACCACGTCGCGATCTTAATCACTGCTTTCCCATACCTATTTTCAAAGATACATAAAGGGTGATCCATTTCGAGGTTCCCTACTTTTTTAGAGAAAAAAACACAGAAAATTCAAATTTAATGGAGAATGTTTATTATCATTTGAAAGAACATTCTTTGGCATTTATTTTTTGAAGATTATGTCTATCAAATGTTGGCCGTTGCTACGTCGCAGATGGTCCATCCGTTGAGTCCAATTTTCGATCACTCGTTCGAGCATTTCGACTGGTAACTGACGAATGACACGCGTGGTGTTTTCCTCCAAGGCCTGAATCGAAGCAGGTTTGTCGGCATAAGCTTTTGACTTTACTTATCCCCACAGCAAAAAGTCTAACGGTGTGATATCACACGATCTTGGTGGCCAATCGACCGGCCCAAAACGTGAAATTATGTGCTCACCGAAATGTTCTCTCAATAAGTCCATTGATTGATGCGATGTGTGGGAAGTGGCGCCGTCTTGCTGAAACCAAATGTCGCCGAGATCACGAGCTTCAATTTCAGGCATCAAATAGTCGGTTATCATGGCACGATAACGGTCGCCATTGACGGTTACGTTCGCACCGGCATAATACTTAAAGAAATATGGACCGATGATTCCACCGGCCCACAAACCACACCAAACCGTTGTTTTTTCTGGATGAAGTGGTAGTTCTTCAATCTCTTTAGGTTGCTCTTCGTCCCAAATGCGGCAATTTTGTTTGTTTACATACCCATTGAGCCAGAAATGGGCCTCATCGCTAAACAGAATTTGCCTCGAAAACGTCGGATCTTCTTGGAACTTTTCAAGAGCCCATAGAGCGAAGCGATGTCGCTTGGAAAGGTCGAGCGGCTTCAGTTGTTGCACAAGCTGTATTTTGTACGCTTTCAATTTAAGATCTTGACGTAAAATGCGCCAATTCGTTCCATACGTCAGTCCGAGTTGCTGCGAACGGCGCCGAATCGACTCTCTACGGTCTTCGTGTACACTCTCAGCTACGGCCGCTATATTTTCTTCACAGCGTGCTGGACGTGGTCTATTCGGTCGAATATTATCCAATAATGAATGCTGGGTCTCAAAATGGGTGATGGTGTTGCGAATAGTACGCTCAGTAGGCCGATTATGTTGACCATAAGTTGAGCGAAGTGCACGAAACACATTCCTCACAGAACGTGAATTTTCATAATAAAGTTGAACAATTTGTAAACGTTGTTCACGCGTAAGTATTTCCATTATGTAATGCCAAACAATAATAAACAAAAATAACATGACAGCATGACACGACTCACACGTGATCTGTCAAAAAAGGCTATTGAAAAAAGTATCTCTACTTGGATCACCCGTTATATGGTCCAATGATGCCGTGGCGTGGGTGCAAAATCCGAAGCAAACAGTGACATGTTGCAACGAAAGCAACAGTTTTGACGATTAACATCTGGATAAAAATGAGCATCATCGCTAGGGATACTTTCTTAATTTATAAAATATTCCGCCTTATCGAGAACTCTATCTTCAGTTTGGAAGAATTTCTGAAACGAAAGTCTGTTTCAAAAGGAACTCAGTTTACTTTCGAGGCATCCGCTTGAGAACAAAATAAATGAGGTTTATACCTTAGGGTGGTCGTTTGAGTTAATCTAATCTGTATGGGGGGGGGGTCATATATTATACAATTATGTGAATTTCGCATTTCGCAAACGGCGTCAAATGTTTGTATGTTTTGGCATTTATGTTGTAGACAAATATAGAACCAAATTGACAAGATCCAATGGAGCGATTCATATTCAATGTACGATGAATTATTTAGAAGCCAATGTTTCCCAGGAGACATTGGTAAATCTTGATTTTGATCTGAAATTTGATCATTTTTTTTTCAATGGAACACGATTTCAGACTGTTTTTTTTTTTTTTTGGCTTTGTATTGTTGTAATTTCATGTCTGTGAACTAAGTGTCGGTGTTGCTGTCTAATTTCAAGTAACACAGGTTATTTGTTTTTTATTTAAATTATATTTCACAAGGAACTACAGTTTTAAAAATTAATAATCATTTTAACAACCGATATAATATTAAATCAAAACAAAAATCATTCTAATCAAACTGACAGCTATCATTTGTATTAGTGTTAGTTCAAGGAGGGGTGAAGCTATCGAAAAATCCCGATTTGCAAAACTGTTCTGAGATAAAAAAAAATGTTTTGCAAAATGAAACGCAACAACTGTCAAAATCGGTCTTTTGACAGATCTAGATTAAAAAAAAAAGATTGATTTTTTCACCAATGGAAATATTCATTAGGCAAATCCACATATGGAATACGATTCCTCACTTCGCAAATCAGAGAGACTAAAATTTATTACATTCGTCTACTAACTTCGCAACAGTTTCCCTACTTCACAGGTGAACTCTTTTAAGTGTTGTTACTCGTTAGGTCATCTGCGAAGTAAGGCAACTGTTGTTTTGACGGAAAAGGGAAGGAAGGCATTTTTTGTTTAACAGACAATGTTCGGCTCTGCTGTTAATGTTGTCCCATTGATTTAAACAATCAAAGCTGAGGCAGCGAAGGATCCGTAAGTGAGAAACAATATTGACATCAGATAAAAATCCTCACTCCGCAGCTTATAATATTGATGAATTCCCTTCATGAAAAACACAAAGTTACTTTATCAGAAAGGTGAGGAGGTATATCCAACAAGTTTTAGTCTCAGCATAAAAAGAAACCCTTCGCTGTTTCAAGCAATTTTGTTCCGCTTACTGATTGTTCTGAGAACCCTGCATTGATCCCTTGTGCAAGGTTTTTTTGGGATAATCATTTTTGAGAAGTAGTGTGGAGAGAGAAATATCATAACGATATGGACAATGTCAGAATCGATAGTTGAGTCGATCTAGTCATGTATCTCTGTGCGTCATTCTTTTACTTAAAATGTATGTATGTATGAATGTATACGGTTTTTATAAAATACACTTAATCAGAGATCTTAAGCAGAGATGGTTGTGGATTAGCCGCCACTCGTTGAATTTCTTCCGTAATTGCCTGCAGAAGAATTACTACACAGTTATGGTAAACTTCACCACTCAGTAGTTTTAGAAACAAATTTTTAAAAATACAATTTGAAAAAATCTGTTTTCATACTTCCAGGAAGCAAACTCATCCTCCGAGGAATTCATGGTCAATTCAAATCGAATGAACTGACAGCAATTTTGGGACCCTCAGGATGTGGCAAAACGACACTTTTAAACGTTTTAGCTGGTTACAAGTAAGTTTGAAACTCCAACTTCCTCTATTTTGTAGTACTAACTAACTCCTATCATGGTCCTTACAGTGCCTCAAGTGCAACTGGCCAGATATATGTAAATAGTCGACCGAGGCAGACAAAGCTCTTTCGTCGGATGTCCCGATATATAATGCAAAACGAAGTGCTCGACCCTTTATGTACAGTACAAGAGGCGATGATTCTAGCAGCTCACCTTAAGCTCGGAAACGAATTGACCATGTCTCAAAAAATGGAAGTGGTAAGTGTAAACGTAGTGAGTTATCTACAAATTCAAAACCCATTTCTAGATAGATGAGATTCTCTGCATGCTGCGTTTGAAAAAGTCCGAAAATACTATGGGCATTCAACTGTCGGGTGGGGAGAAGAAGCGTCTGTCGATAGCTTTGGAGCTGGTAAATAACCCACCAGTTATATTCCTGGACGAACCAACCACGTAAGTATGTCAAAGATTTCAACCAATCTCCATCTCACCTTCACGCCGTGCTTTCAGCGGTCTTGATGACTTATCAAGTTCACAATGCATATCGTTGCTGCAACGCATTGCACACTCGGGGCGAACAATCGTTTGCTCAATTCATACACCGTCGGCGAAACTATTTGACATGATTGACAAAGTGTATGTCCTTGCCGACGGCCAGTGTGTCTATCAAGGTTCAACAAATAACATAGTGCCGTTTGTGAATGCAATGGGACTATCTTGTCCACTTACATACAACCCAGCTGACTTCAGTAAGTATGATTATAGATAAGTGCATTTGCGCGATTACAGCCTAGTGACGTTTTTATTATTGTCGATTCTAAGTGTCAAACTATAGGTATATAGGTTGAGATGGAATTTATCACAGTTGCAATTTGAGTTAATTGATATTGAAGATAATAAAACCTATAGTAGCTAATAGTCCAGATTATTAGGTGCTAATTGAGTTTTTGACCTCTATGACATTGTGAGGTATTTTTGACATGCTGTGTTATGTGCAAAGTAAATTTTATTGACGGAATTCGCAAAGTATTGCAATAAATACTAATATGGAGTAAAATCAGAATATATTGTAACTGTGACTGTGACCTGTGATCAGGTACAAGGCAGACACTACAAACAAACAAACTAATCATGCGAAATTTATTACTGCTAGCAACAAAGGATACATGTGACACTAGAATTCCGACTCGTGTGATCGCCTCGCCGTGATCCTTGTCAGAGCAACGTTTTGCAACATCGCCCTAATGAGTGCACACGCCACTCCCAGCCCCTATTAAGGAGAAATATTTTACCAGCACCTGGACGGATTTTAGGAATCCTGTCCGGAATCCAATATGATAACAACAATTGGGTTGAATAGTATTCAATATCTGTTCGTACCTGCGCTTTATATAGAAGAAATAGCTGGGCTGGTGTAAAATATCTCTTAGTTGTGAACTTAGTTTGGATGCTGCTGGCAATAGAGATTACATGTTGTTGACATAATACTTCCGTGCTTCCTAGCAGATGCATGGATTCTTCTAATTTGATGAACGACAGTATTCTCCAGTTCGATTTGCGGAACTGTAGATAGACCGTGTTTTCAACAGACCTAGTGGAAAAGCAGAGGGGAACTTGTTGTGTCAAATTAACAGTTTTCTTGCACCGCAGCTTGTAATAACGATAAATTGCACGCATGGCACATAATATAATTTAGTTCCCTTCTTATATTTTAACTCAAATTTTGTTCTTCTTTCTTTAGTTTCTAGCGACGAGTTGTACTGTAAAACTACATTTTACCCATGTTCCTTAAAAATAAATCTCAATTTTCTTTTAAATCTTTTGCAGTTATTGAGGTAGCAGGTCGTGAATATGGCAACGATTACCATGAGAAAATGGTTGCCGCTGTCGAGAATGGGAAATGTCTACAATGGACACCGGAAATCGAATATTCAACGGGAAGAGATACAGAAGCACAGCAACGATTTAAGTCCATTGAAGAATTCGATGATGATATCAATCCAAAGCTTCTTAAATCCAAATGCTCCTGGATGTTACAGTTCCGGCTACTCTTGCGACGAATGCTCATACAAATGTGGAGGGATAAGGTGAGATTCCAAATAAATTGGAATAAGACCCAGCTAATTTAATTTGTCCATTCTATTCTATTCCATTAGTCTTACATTAAGCTGAAATTCTTTCTGACAATAGCATTGGGCGTGATAGTCGGTGGGATCTACGATGGCGTTGGTAATGATGCAACGAAGGCTCTGTTCAACTTTGGGTTTGCGTTCACGATCATCATTGCATATTTGTACTTGCCTATGATGCCAGTTTTGTTACAGTGTATGTAGATCGAGTTTCCTCTAAACAAATAGAATAATTATGCTTTTTTGATGCAGTTCCGACAGAAGTTCGACTTCTCAAGCGAGAGTACTTCAATCAATGGTACCGTCTAAGCGCATACTACTTAGCTATGGTTTGCTCGAAAATTCCGTTTATGTTGATTCTTGCTGTGATCTACCTGACAATGATCTATCTGATGTCAAATCAGCCACTGGAGCTAAATCGATTCTCAATGATCTTCCTAATCTCAATTTTGACAGGAATGACATCCGACAGTCTAGGCGTACTCATTTCGTCACGTTTTAGTATTGTGGTATGTAGAGATCACAACTGAAAAAGACCCTATTCCTTACTTAGGATACTGAATTTCAGAATGCGATGTTTGTTGGACCTGTAGTATCGGTGCCGTTAATTTTACTCTCCTGTTACGGCATTGGATATGGAAAGGAAATTTACATACCGACATACTTACGATTTATAATGTCAATGAGCTATCTACGGCATGGTCTGGAGGGTCTTGTAGCCGCCCTCTATGGGAATAATCGATCGGACACTTTCTGCCCGGAAACGGAGATGTTTTGCATGTTTAAAAAGTCAAAGTTCCTCATGGTGATCTTGGGCTTCGATGGAGTAGATTATGTTTATTCGGTCACATGTCTGTCCTGTTTCTATTTGGTTTTTACAGTAGCGGCGTTTTTGATGATCAGACAACGTCTAACATTTAATTCCTCGAATAATGTTGCTGTGCAGTATATTGGACAATTGGTGAAGTCTCATTTGAATTTTTCTTCGTTAAAGTACTAGATTACATCGGTATGGGAGCATGGGAGTGATTTGTAGCTTTAAGTGGTTTTAAAGTGATATTAGTTTAAGGTTATTTCTGTGACAAAATATCAATAAAATACATTTTTTTACGATAACTTTATATAAAATGTTTTTTTGTTTATGTAGTTGAAAGAATTGTGGGGTCTGCTTGGACGATTGTGTAAATTCACATTGCAACTCATTGTCGATGACTTTCTCAGTATCAAAGACACGTTTTGGGACATTTTTTTATCCCTCAGCGTTATTGTGTTCTCACTATCATCAGTACAGGAAAAACAAATAATTTTTTTTATCCAAATAAATTTCATCAGCAAAATCAGTAAACATTATATGGTACGGGAACAGGTCTATCACCATCATAACATTTTTAGGATTAACATATTCGGTTGAAGACAACGAATATATTCAAAGGGGCTTATAACAACTGGCAAGTAACATTTAAAAGCGTCGTTACGGAGAACGTCACTTCTCCTTATAATCTTCCTAAAATGCAAGTGGTCTTTAATCAACATGTTAATCTCCAGACTAATTTTCGAAGATTTTTTTACATTTTTACACCAAACAACGACTGAACTCCGTTTGGCGTCTAAAAAAATATTGTACTTCGTTCATAAAGTCTTATGACCCGAGAGGTGGCGTTAGTAGGTACTGGTTTATATTTTTTCATTTGTTTTTATACAGATGTCCGTTTTTATTTGACACTGACGTTGTCCCGAAGTACTCTATACAATTTTTAAAGGCATAATTACAAATAACCTGTTTGCAACGTTAATAAAATAAATCCACAACTACAGAAAACTTCACAAAACCGTACGCATACTGAGAAAACTGTGAAAAGATGAACGAAGAAAACATTTAGTTTCGTTATTTTTTCTCAATTTTCTTCACGCAGAATTTCGGCTGGTGAAAAATGGAAAACAATAAATAAGGATGACAGCCCCGGAGTTGAACAGAAACCAACAAAAAAATATACGCGGAATTCTTTATGTTTTGAAGATTTATTGTAATATTTGGGTTTCTTAAAATATTCTTCGAAGGTTTAATATGAAATACACTTAGTGAATTAGTTAGATGTTAGATGTGGGATGTGGGATGTTGATTACAGTCTCTTTTAACATATTTCAAAATTTGATGATTTTAATTCTTGGAGATTTAGCACAAAAATGGTCTTATAAAAGAAATTACAAAAATGGCCAACAAATGGGATACTTAAAATAAAAATCTTTTTTACTCATGACACTATAGATATCAAATAGACATTGCTCACACGGTAGACATCAAAACAACGTCTATTTATTGTGCCCCTCAATGCAAACAAAAATTCAAACACAAAACATCAACAAAACAGAAATTTAATAAATCGCTGTACTTTATCGCCGTTTTTTATAGCCCCAGCACGACATATCTGGATGAAGCGTTACTAAATTACATCGCTAATTAGATTCTTTCAGAGATTTTTGTATGTAAGATAATATTTATCACGATCCTTATACTATGCTTCAAATTAATTAATTTTTTCTTGAATTATAAAAGTTTGTATTATTTATAAACAAACAGATCTAACTCAGGTACACTACGCGCCTGAACTGTGACAATTTCACATGACAGCAAATCAGCTGTCTTGCGTTTTGGTTATCCACTTACCGCACATTGCACAAACAATACTTCACCATGCGATTTGTGTGATTCCTTTCCATTCTTCGATCATAATAATCGTATGTTTAAAAAAGTTAACAAAGACTCAGTGGCACAATGAATTTAAATAGAATTCTATCACGCAATAGTATTAAAAATCAAGTATATCCTCTTGGCATAAATTACAATGCAAGAAACGCCTGCAAAATCGCAGTCACAGTGCAACCAGATCTTCTCGAGAAATTGAAAAATGAGGAGCTGAAACATCGTCACCATCCGGGCATAATCAAAACTGGAAGCCTTACAGTGCCAAGGAAAATATCAAATGCAATTGAAAAAGCTATTGGTGACTTCCCAATCAAAACGCTAGTAAATGACGGCAAAGTCCTTACCCAATACATAAGCTCGCGCCATCCGCCGCCTGAGGTTAAGGATGTTCAGAAGAAGATCGAACAAATTTGTATAGAACTGAATGAAAAGTATCCGATGCCAGATGAGGGTGAGGTCCTCGAAATGGAACTGGAAAGGAAAAAGTACATTCGCGATCAAAAACTAAAAAAAACGTTGAAAGAACGTACATTTGCATGGAAACCCGTAACATACGGAAAGTATGAAGCACTGGTGTATGCTATAGGGCGTAGTGCTCGGGAGTATGCAGTTTTGACGAGTATTTTTAAAGAAATACAAACCAGACAGCCAAATTTCCAACCACGAAGCTTCTTTGATTTTGGTTCTGGCGTTGGAACTGCAATGTGGGCGGCCAGCAGTCTGTGGAAGGAGTCAATATTTGAGTACCTTAATGTGGACTCGTCTAGGGAAATGAATGATTTATCGGATCTGATTTTGAGAGACGGTAACGAGAACCAGCAGTCAACACTGCGGAATGTCTATTACCGACAGTTTTTGCCAAGCATTGATGTGAGTTTTTGATTTTACCCGGCGACCAACATTCACTTGAAACTATTCTTTCGTTTCAGACAAAATATGATCTTGTCGTATCTGCCTTTTCCCTCTTCGAATTGGCAAGTTCTAAGGAGCGAAAGGAGGTAGTTCTCAATCTATGGAAGAAATGTGATGGTTACTTGGTAATAGTCGAAGAGGGTAGTCGAAAAGGATCCGAGATCATCAACGAGGTGCGGAGTAGCATTGTTACTTCGAAAGACGCCGATTTAGTGGGACACGTTTTTGCTCCAGTAAGCAAAATAGTTTCATTCTGAATTTTATTTCTAGAATTTTGTTTGCATTTTTTTTCAGTGTCCCCATGATGTGCGTTGTCCTCGGCTTGCGTCTATAACGGATAAAACTCCTTGCAACTTCGAGGTAAATCATGAACCACTTGGTTTAGGCGAGAAGACAGGACAACATACTGCACGTTATAGTTATGTGGTGCTCCGGAAAGGGCCACGCACAGACGCCAGCGATAACTGGCCTCGCCTTGTACGACCAACTCTAGTTCGTTCCAAGCACTCAGTTTGTCGCATGTGCACGTCGAAAGGAACTTTACAAGAAATTATATTCACCCAATCCAAGCATGGGCGGTAAGTAAATAAATGCCTTTAACAAATAGTATCTTCCATTGACTTTTTTTTCCTTTTAGGGATGCGTACCGATGTGCTAGATCAAGTGAATGGGGTGACAGGCTGCCCATCGAAATTGGTGAGGAGTATGAAACTGAAACGCGATGGTCGAAAAAGAAGAAAGAGGTCACCCAGGGGGAAAGTGAAACGTAGATTTTAGCAAGAAAGTTTGTAATTAACGTTTGTAAATAAAATTAAATATTCATCAAGGAACCGTTGCCTTATATAGACTAAAGTGACATCACGGCCTCCGTTTTTTGGTCAGCTAATACACGTCTTAATCGAACTGTTCAGCGACATAGAACTGTTCGAAAAAAACTCATTAGACCTTTAATATGGTTAGTACATGTAGTGCTTATGGACACAAATACTCCGTCTCGTAGGTTTGTGTCTATTTTGTGAACATGTTTCACAACTACGAGTAGAACTCTATCGTCAGTAAATCCAAATATTTGAACTCCTATCATACACGATGCTTAATTAGAAAGCCATAGAACAGATTGTTATGTAGCTCGATTCCATTTGATAACCGTGAGTAGATTTCATGGTTTTCTCTAGAAATATTTGCATTAGTTTTATAAACATGTCCAGTCCTCGGTGAACTGCCGCTTTGGAAGTCTTGTTTCGAAGTCGTGGCTTGTCGTCGGATATCTTCTAATATGCTTCAAAACTGCTAAGCATCCTCGCAGACATTTGTGAATTGATGCCTCATCCGAGCGCCAACAACCCATAAAACCTAACATACTTCAAAAAATTGATCCCACCTGGCTTTAGGATTACCTCCCTGGTGGTGCTCTTATGTCGGTAAATGGGCTTGTAAATCGGATTACAAGGTAATGCGCTGACCGATTTTAATGAGAGACGAATAAATGTTCTACTACTGACCTCAGCAGCCACTCATACACAAATAAGAGGAAACTCAGCTAGTGGAGCTCGATCAAATGCGATCTTTCGACTATCTATGACAAACTAGCCTCGCTTTGCCATAGTTTTGAAGAGAGACATACCAGGGAACGGATGAGATTGCCAGACAGGGCAATACACTTCATATCGGTATTACATTTCAGATCAAACTCGATGCGATAAAGAAAGCAAACCGCAGATGGATAAACGCTCTTATGTGACCAACTCCGGCCAAACTTTAATCAGAAACGCTCCATCTGCTTGACAATGCTGAACAGATCAAACATCAGTACCATAATATAGGCCAACACGCAAAAAGGCTAGGCCTCTTTCGAAATGACTTCTGTAGAAGCAGCTTGGAAGAAGAAAAGGAGTAAATTATTACTCGCCTTTTCTGCTCTTGCCCAGTTCTCTCTGACAAAAGAAAACTCTATTCGGGAAACTACTTCTTTGATAACCTAGGTGAGCTGGCTAATATTTAAGTCAGAAACCCGACACCCTATATACACAGCAATGAATGGTTCAACTAGGCGAACGAATATAGCGACAGAGTGGCGTGGTGCCACAACGGACCTGAATGGTACAAGTGTGTACGCGCATCGCGTGCAGCCACTGCAACTTAACCTAAAGAGAGAATATCGTTTAAGCGAAATAATCCCAGCAAATAATCTTAACAAACGACAAAATGGACCGCCATTTACGGAAAATGAAATAGTTCGTTCAACGATCAATGAATCGAACTATCCCTAGGAAAGCAATATCTGAAGATTAGACGGAGATGTTTGAACGTTAAACTTCGATGCATAAAATCACACTGCTCCCGAGGTTTAAACGGCTGCGCAGACGGATTACTGACAGACGCGACCCATAGATTAGGACATTAAAGTCGCTGTTCAACAGTTAAACAAGAAGATTCAGGCTATAAAAACCAGTATCATCAAGTACATCATATTCCCACAAATAAATGAAATATTCGAGAGAATGGATCATAATGACACTCAATGTGACCGAATTCCCCAAGCGAGGTATAACGGATAGACTCCCACGACTGTTGGTATATGCTGGCGATCATTAGGATGAAGCCAATCGATTTTCACTATTGTTTTGAATCGGAGACTTTTCTTACCTGTGAACAGGTACATATTGTCCCAACAAGAAGTCATAAAATGAAAGGGTAACTAAAAAACGACCGTTGGAAATTACCCAGATTAAACAATGAACTACTTGAAAATTGTATAAAAAGATGCGCCAGTAGGATGAGGCGAATGTTTGGTGGAAGAAACTCACATCAACGATTTTTTTGTAAGTTTCCAAGTTTAGTTTTAAAAAAATGGGTTCCGAAAAGACTGATAGCGTAAGAAAGGGGGAACATTTCTTTCAAGGAGTTAGGACTCTCAGGCTGAGAAATTGCAAAAAGACTTAATAAAAGTAAGACTGTTGTAAACAGTTATCTTCCAATACAACTTTTTCACTTTCTTATAACGAGTGATTTTTAAAGCGTATTTTTTTTTTAAATTGAATAAAACACTTAAATTTGCATCAAATATTCAAAATTATAAGTTTTTGCCATTTACGTCTTAAAGACAACTTCATGTAAATTTTGTCCGTGGCTCCGTTTCAAATGGTCCGTTCGGAAGGTCCAATTTTGCATCACTTTTTCGAGCATTTCGGCCTGTAATCCACGAATCACGCGTGTTATGTTATCCTGTATGGCTTCAATCATGTTCGGCTTGTCCACATAGAATAACGACTTTACATAACCCCAAATAATCAAGAGGCGTTAAATCGCATGATCTTGGCGGCCAACTCACAGGGCCATTTCGAGAGATAAGCTGCTCACCAAATTCATCCTTCAACATTTCCATTGTTTCACGAATAGTGTGACATGTGGCACCGTCTTGATGAAACCACATGTCAACCAAGTTAAACTCAGCCAACTGGGGCAAAAAAAAGTCGCGTATCACGGCTCGATATCGTTCGACGCTGACGGTAACCTTTCTTCCACTGTCGTATTTGAAGAAAAATGGACCGATGATGCCACCATGGCATGTTGCTGTTCATCACTCTAGATGCGACAGTTTTGCTTATTCACGTATCCTTTGAGCCAGAAATGGCCTCATCGCTGGTCGCCATAATTTGGTCGTAACAAACGGTCACATTTTTCACAGAGCACGAAATTTCTTAATACATTTCAATAATTTGCAATCGTTACTCGTTTGTAAGTCTTTGCATGATTAAATGGCTGAGTACATATACTGAAAACTTTTTACTTGGACAGATGATGTTTGGACGCTTATACTCCCCAGTGCTGCCAACCTGAAAAACCTAACTCTTAAAAAAAACACCCGTTATTAGGCCTGCGAGTGCATGCAGCATGTATGTTTCTCACACAAATATCATTTAATTTCTTGCAAATAATTTGCGAGAAAATCAAATGTTGTATGTGGCGGGTGATTTTAACGTAATCACCCCGACTTGTCGGTACGGTATCCGCAATCGGTATTTCTAACCTTACCGAGAGGATACGGATACCGCCCTTGTCTGCTAACTTGTCGGTATTTAAACTTCAACTTTGCAGAATCTTTGGGAACAAAAGCTTGAAAACATTTGACGAATTATTTTATTCTATCAAGAGCATCCGAGGCAGTATAACAATTGCATTAATTAAACAATAATAAACAAATTATTAACAAACTATGTTTTGTTTGATATATTTTTTTCATTCATTCTATGCCCTTTCAGTAAGGTCTTTTCTTGAATACTTTACTAATTTATAGTTGTACAACAGCTCGTCTTTTTCAATTTCAAGAACTAAATTCATATGAATATCACTTACTGCAGACAATATTTATGACAACACACGCGGTGCATCCCGATTTTTTACTGATTGTTCGTACCGCGGCTCAGTATACCGTTTGTATACCGCCCCGTTTCTTAACATACCGAGCGATTCAGGAAGAACGCATTGAATAACATGTATTCGGTATACATTCGGTACTGCATGTGTAACTAACGAAACGATACCGCACCGACAAATGAGCGGCCTAAGACAACTTTTCTTTTTTTAATATTACCACTAACAATTATTTGCCATTTTAAACTGCTTAGTACAAGGATAATTTCGCAAAAGCTGATTACAATAATGTAAATTTGTACTTAAATTCAATTTTGTGGAATGATATTCTTGGTGTTTCAAATGTATCAAAAATGTACAATACGTTCATTTCAGTTTTAAAGACTCGGAACGAATTACATGTTCCAATGGTAAACCGAAAATACCATATGAAGCACCCATGTTGCAATAGGCAGCGTTCTAAAATAAATAACATCAAGAACAAAGCATTCAAAATATATAAACTGAAAGGAATGTCAGAAGATTTTTAATTTTTTTTTTCGTTTTTCTAAGGAATACAAGTTTCTAAATAAATTTCTGTACAAAAATTTATATATTCAGTAAAATCGATAAAAACAACAGCAGAGCGTTTGGGTTTTTATTAATTCAAAACGAAAAACTACGGAAATTCCTATTGGTATTGAATATGAACGAGTTCGCTTAGATAATGTTCAATCATCTTGCCTCATATTTTCAAACATTTTATTTAGATGACGTTTTTACTTCTGTGGTAATCCAATACGATGATATTTCTCTATCACCGACATGGGAATATTTTCCAATACAGAAGATGAAGTAATGACATCATCTCAAAAACTTGAAGCCAAATTAAATCCGGGTTTTGATGGTATACCATCCATATTAATTTTAAAATGTAGTTCATCTCTCTCAATTTCACTAGCATTGATCTTTAATTTCTGCATTTTGACAGGCATACTATTAAACTTTTGAAAATATTCATTTGTTACTCCCAATCATTAATCCAGTGGTAGTTAAGAATGTGGTAACAAACTATCGTCCAATTTGTCAACGATTCCGAAATTGTTTGAAAGTTTAGTGAGATATAAGATATACTTTCTTGTAAAGGAATCTTTATCCACCTATCAGCATGGATTTATGAAAGACAGGTCCACAACTACTAGTTTAACTGTGTTTACTAATTTCGCCTTAACGGCAATTGAAGAAGGTTCATAGGTTAATCTGTTTTGATCGAGTAGACCACAAATTGCTTACAGGAGAATTAAAAGCACTTTATATCCATTCAATACTTAACAAGTGGATCGTATCTTCCCTAAGTGATAGGATGCAGTTAGAATAGGAAATACTTTTTCGAGGCAGTTGGAAGCAAAGACTGGTGTTCCTTAGGGAAGTCACTTGGGACCATTGTTGTTTGCATTATTTGTGAACGATATTGATTCAAGAGTGTCTTTCCGTAGGTGTCTGGCGTTTGCAGATGACTGAAATTTCTTTTGTATATTCAATTCTGTAGCTGCCTGCCATAAGATACATGTTGACATAGACGCAATTACGGATTGATGTAGTTGTAATAACTTGCAACTGAACTGATGAAAATGTAATGTTTCATCATTTTTTATATAAGGTGGCCTGTAGTCTACGGTTACTAGATTTGAAGAAATTAAAGACTTGGGCGTTATGTTTTATTCGAAATTTCTGGATCGCGAGCTTCATTCAGAGATTGGAGGACCAACCTTGTTCATTTGTTATAGCCGAACCTACACCTAAAACGGAAGTCACACAACAAATGAATTTTCACATTTCAGGAATCGCAATTTTCGTGAGAAATAATCGCTAAAAACACTTTCATCTATGTATGTTCCCTTGAATCCATTTAGCTTTACAAATAAAAAAACAATAACTACACTTCCTTGTTTTAATTCGCTAAATAATCCGCATTTGCTTCTTTATTTGGGAGTTCTCGAAACCCTCGCTATTTAATATTTCCCCCCATTTCTCTAACACAATTACAAACATTTATTTAGTTTTCTTTTCGTTAAAGACTAAAAAAAAATTTACAAACAATATAATTTATTCACCTAAAATCACGGTTTATTATATCGATATCGTAACTTATCCGATGGCTCACAGTACTCTTTTATGATTAGCTTACAAAGGAATACATGAAAAACGATGATTATTGCACATATTGATACCCAGAATAGCGTCGGCAGGCCACCCAAATGATGGCCGTGCTTATGCAGCGCAATGACATGATGCTCATGGGCGGGAGCTAGAAACAAAAAATGGAAATTTAAAAGAGATATACTTGGCATATGGAAGAAATTATACCTTCTGCCACTTCTTTGACATGAATCGCTTCGTGCAACTCTTCCATGTGTTGCTTGTCGGCTGTTATGTATAAAATCGCCGTTATAGGTTCGGTCAATTTAACTGGAAATTGCTTCCTACTCTGACTGTAAGGGTATAGCGTAAGAGTAATATGTTTAGGAAAAGGGATAGACAATTACACATACCCCAGCAGGACAGGTTCATCTAAACAGCCGGCATCACATGCATAATAGCTTCTGTCGGATCTGTCGAGGGCTACGTTTAGGACAGCCTTATTGTCGTCCGTCACAGTAACGGTGACATTCACGTGTGTTCGATTGCCGTAATTTAAGCGTCTAAAATTGAAATCCCGATGCAAGAACTTTGGATGGATATTAAACTCCAAGTGCTGATTACTGAATCGAAAGCTGCCGAAACTCAAAACCATTGCTTGGATAACGCCACTAGCACCGGCTCGTATAAGATTGTGGCATCCCTAGAAATGTTTAATATGAAATGTATGTGTAATGCAAGGAGATGTGCAAACTTACCTGCTTTTCTAATGTCAACATCCAGGAGGAAACTAAACTGTTCAAGCTCTCGATGGTGTCCATATTTATCCAGAGATTTTCAGCCTACAACCAGATTAGAGTCGATTAATCAGAATTGCAAACAAAGTGTTTAGGAGGAGTTTAATTTTACTCAAACACTGCAAGAGTTTGGTTTACGTTTATTCAATCTCTGGAAGGTGAATAGTACCTTGACTGTAGACATTCCCACAAACCTAGCTTCTCCGTTCACTTGTGAGTGCGAAGTTGTTATTTCATCCACAAAAAAGAGGACATCCTGCATAATCCAAACTGTAGATTTGAAAAGCTTCTCATGAGAGTGTTACTCTTGGATGTTTGTCAGACTCTCGCAAGAGGTGGAGCAGTGAAAAAACTTAGCTGTTATTATTTTCGGAATTTTTCTGAAAGGTCGTCTGCTTTTTCAGCTTTTAATAGTATAACGCCGATGTCTGCTGCGTATTTTGTTTAGGAACATAGCCAACAACAAGCTGGCTAACAAAGTGGCGAGAACACAAGTTTGTAATATCAAATAACGAGATTTGTAGGGAAGCCCTAATCAGGTAGAGGTCCTACCAGTCATCCCGAAATATTACAGAAATAGAGCCAACAGGAAGCTATTACTTTCGAAATATTGAAGATGTGTTCGACATGTCATTACCCAATAATTACTGAACGTAATGAATTAAAAACGGCAAGAGCCCATATATACGGCTAAGCGTCACAGAAAAGAATCGCAATGAGACCACAACGATCATAGTATAGCGGGGTCGACACCACTTTTTTATACAAATTTTACATCGCGAGTTGTCGTAAAACATTGTCTTATCGACGACAGTTGTATCATCTCTAGATCAGAAATTTCAAGAAGTCGAAGAGGATTAAAGATTCCATAATTTGAAGGCTACTCAGACTAAATGAGTCTAAGCAATACTTTAAGATTGAACTAAGTCTGAAGCTCTAAAAGTGGACGTAGTCTAGGGATAAAGAATGTCTCGGTAAGAACTTTCATCTTGGTCTATCTGCCTAACCAAATCTTTTACTTCTGAGTTGAATACTCACTAACCTGCAAAGTATGATAGCTATCATAGCACCCTTCGGCATACGACAGCGCTTTAGCAATATCCTGCTTCCGCTGCAGCGACACTGTCTCCTCAAACTCATAACTTCGTATTTGACTAAGTACCGCGTAAATAGTTGCATTAATTCGATCACCATTTATACTGGACTCAGCCTTTGAAGTGCTGATAGAAAATCCCGTCGCCCACAAATCATTCCAAACGCGGACGTGTTGCTTACGAAAATCATTGTACGATGCCGTCGAGACTTCAAACTTCTGCGTGGCCATTGTGATCGATGCGATCGCTAGTTTCTCATTCTCCTCTCTGGCTTCGGCAAACTTACTACTCGGCATGGGCTTAGTATAATGAATGGCCATGAGGAGATCTGCTTTGGTGACTCCACGCTGCTTAAGATTAAGCGTTCGAGATATCTTCTTATGCGCTATCGTGACAACAATTATGTTATTGTTGGTCTTATCATTAGTTTTGAGGCTTATCGCACCACTAATGACTTCGTATTCAATTAGCGCGGCGTCACGTGCGGATCTGAAAACGTAAATATATCATAAAACTTAGTTTTTTTTTAGAGTTAGAAGTATGCTGGCTTACTTAATGTTGACTTGTCGTGAGACAGACGATTGGAAATACGAACGTGGAAGCACCAAATCTACGTCAAACATTTGGTTACGTGTATTCGTGATTTTTATCTCTTGGACTAGAATGTTTGGAAATGCTCTGTGCGCATAATACTCGTATGAGCCGAAATAATCTTGAAAGCACTGAAATCTAAACGCAAAAATAGGTTTGTGAGTAGAATTTGAATATGTGCACATCGTAACCTACCGGTGAACAATTCCACTTTGGTATTCCACAACTGTAGCCTCTCGAAACACGCCGTTCGCTTGCGACAGCGATATAATCGGATGAAACTGCACCGGCAATTGCATAGAACGTCCAGACTTTATTCGCACCGAGGCATCATTGGATATCTCCACACCGAAGTACCCATTTCCAAGATACGGGATAAAGTTGTTCTCCTCGGGGAGGGAAGGAACATGCAAAATGTTTGCATTGTATTCCAAACTCTGCAGAAAGAACGGCGTCAGACGATCGTCCATGCATCGTACTAGGGGATCTGGAAAGAAAACCATTTTTTTTCTGTCGTAAGATAACACGTACATCTTCGATATCGTGCGATGAGTTAACCTTTTGTCTGCGGCTTACTACTAAACAGATATCGAAAGACGGGGGGTAACACGTAGAAGAATAGCGCCAGAGACAGTAGCAGAATGAAGAGTTTTCGATAGGAAATGCTGCCATCGATCGTACGTTTAATTTTACGCGTTAGTTCGCCGACATCGAATTTGCTCTTAGCTGAACGAAACATTTTATTTGGATTGTGCTGCGAGCGAACTTTCTTTTAGCCGGTATTTATTAATACTTTCGTACAGAAGAACATTATTTTATTTTGACAACAATTTAAGAATCTTGATGGATATACCTTGTACCCCCTTTCCGATCGCCTATTTGACAAGTTGTGTACTTGTGTGCGCTGTCACTGGGATTGTCAATTTGACATTTGGAAACATCTACTAAAAAATAGTGGTATTTTTATAGGGAATGATTACGACGTTTTGCAATGGTATAATATGTTGTTTGGACAAGGCCCTCCAAGGGCCCTGTAAGCTATCACTGAAAATCCTAATTGAAATTTTTCTTTTACTTCTTGCGGCTTTTTTATAATTCAATCATTGGCGAGTTGGTGTCAAAACAAAGAGTATGAGTTTTAGAATATGATTATGCAAAAATATTTAAATTTTTGTTTATTTATATTTTTCACTAATAAAGATTTCTTTTAGTGAAGTAATAATTGCCATTCCACCGAACTGAAACGGAATTTTCCAATAATTCCTATAAGAATCTATGGGGGGAAATATCTACTCCATCATGTGTTGTGTTCCATTAGGCAACTTCATGGGAACACAAAACATAATGGAACTGGAGTTTCACCTCCATAGCTGCTTATAGAAATCACTGCGAAAATTCGCTTCATTTCGGTGGAATAGCGAACGTTACTTCAAAAAAATAAATCTTGATCAGCGAAAAATAATAAGTGATTTTCTGCAGAAACTATAATTCAAAAATTAAGTTTGTTTTTGATAATCGTGTTCTAAAATTCATATTCTTTGTTTTGACACCAACTCGCTAATGATTTAATTAATAAAAAAGCCGCAAGAAGTAAAAGAAAATTTCCAATGTGGGTTTTTAATTATAGCTATAACTGGGCCCTAAGGCCCTGGCTTTTCAGTGCATTATAGTTTCTAAATTAAGCTCAAGTTAAATTGAATTTTTTTTTCATTTAATTTTAAATTATAGATAACTTCGTTTTAACAATTTTGGTGAGTTAACCCTGGATTGAATGATCAAATGTTTTGACAGATAACAAAATGCCGAACAAACAATTGGTTTAAATTTTATTTAGTCAATAGACAATACCAAAATAGACAATAGACAATGCTAATCTTGTGTGTGGTTGTTAACGTTATCGTTTTTGGTATCGTTGGATAATTCTTCGCTTTATGTGAGCGTCTTTTGTTCTGAAGCTCAAGCTTCATGACAGATCATAGAAAAATGTCAAAATATGTATATATAAAAAAATATGTAATTACCTTGTCAAATATACATTAAAAAAAAAGCACCAAAAAATTGTTTTGTGTCGAAATTTCGTAATAACCCACTTACTAACACTTGACCCGGGGTTTTTGTTTAGGAGTATTGAACTTATTACCTCTTTAATGGTGCTTGTTTTGTGAGTATATGTGTAACTTTCTAGTTCTACACACATGAAATAATTGCAGAATGTACTAGTGTAGAACGGAAAAAGTTTTTCGAACAATCAGATTACTAGTCAAGGCCCGCCCAGAACACGTATCAGTAGCTGACGCTTGTAGCTGAGTCAAAAGTAAAAAACAAGGCAAGCCCTAAGCGTTTACACATTTACACAATGTGAATCTGTAGGTTGAAGTTTAATGAATGTCCACTTCATGCAAAAAACGCATTTGTCTTTTGACAGCGATACTAGATACCAGTTACAGGTATGCATTCTGGACGGCCCTTATTAAGAGCTACATCGTGTACTACTAACACATATGAATACCATGAGAGGTAAGTTTAAAACTCCTAAATATAAAACCGGGATGAAACGAATAGAGTTTCTTTTATGCATAAAATATTTGGCCAATGTTTGATTGAATTTTTGTAGGTTTCATGGAAAAGTTAAAAGGGATAATATTACCTTACCCCGTATAAAAAATTCTGTGTAATAAGCAATTAAGTATTGTTGTCTAAAAGCCATGATACCGAGCCACCGAGCAGATGTTCGTGTATGGGAGATAACTGAGCCAAGTAGTTCTGTCTGTTTTATGGTTTGTAGTAGCGCTTTCAACAAATAAAATCATAGTACTTTCTCTTTTTCTCAGTGCAAGCTACAGAAAAAGCAGTTGACAATGAAATCGAGTAAATCTTTCAAATGTTTTCGCCGCCCTTTCGAGTGGAGACTCTCATTGTCGCAGATAGCACGAGAAGAACATTGGTTGTTCACACGAAATGAACACTACTCTGTGTATTTTCATTTCTCTCGGCTCTTCCTTTATTTAAAAATGGCGAAAACTGAATTATCGCATGATATCGAGTGTCTACGACAAAGAGGAACATGGGGAACTGGGATTTCCATTATTGCGGATAGTAAATTTTCTCGTTCTATCCGTGAGCTCAAACATAAATGAAATAAATTTTAATTATCCGGAACGATGGAATAGTACCACAAAAGAGAACGTCAAAGATATTTACCGAATAAATCAAAATTGTGCAGTGTTTTTTCATTCCCCTCCTTTTACATATATTTCCCTGACCACCATCACTAATCGATGAAAATAAGTGATTTTACTCTTCTCTGAACAAGCTCATTATCGTTATCAATTGGATATTCTCATTTGCCAAAGTTCAATCAATATCGTGTTGCTAGGCTGTTATATAGCGCGTTCATATTTATAGCCACATCGTTTCTGTAGCTCAGTTCATTGTCGAGTACTTTTTTGTAAAAAAAAATTAATACTGTCGAATCTGCTACATCGGAAGAGAACTCACAAATTTCAAAGAAAATCACCCGCACGCTTTCGCAAAGAAAAAAAAAACTTCAAAGTTTGATGCATTATGAAAGACACAAATTTTATTTTACAAATTCAAACTCATAAATAAAATAGATGTGCACATATTCGCTTTTTTTCTGCATTTCAATTTAAAACTGAAAATTGAGGTGAGGTAACGTGTAACCCAAAATCTTAATAAGTTTATATGTAAATATCAAACTATTCCAACCCTTATTTTAAAATTTAATTTTTCCGTATATATAGATTTCTATTTACTTTTATCTATGCGGAATAATTACTCTTTTTATAAAAGTAAAGAAATAGCTTAAATAGACCTATATTATCGGGTAGTTTAACTGAAATCAAAAACAGTTCGAAAAAAAATCAGCTGTTCCACTCATATCTAAATTTTTTCGCTACACGTACGACTTTTTCAAGCTTAATATCAAAGTTTGTTCAAAATAACTCTTAAACATATGTACTTGAACGTATTTTTAATCAAGATATGAAGGGTATTCATGCAAGGTCGTGGTTTTACTACGTGCAAGAGATTGTAATTTTACGACGACGTTTCATGGACGACCCTAAAACTGTAACACTAAATAATGCGGTAACCCACTGAATTGAATATCAATTTAGTAATATATTTATTTATAGAATTTTGTTCCCATTGTTCTCTTTCCGTTCTACAATTTTTTTTTTCAGTTTTGCGAATACGTTTGATGTTTTAAAGTGACTGATTAAATGTCAAAATGGCATTTCAAAAGTTTACAACGCTTACCACCTCACTTTACACACTCAAATGTGAGAAAATCCCGATATTGTTGGAAAAGATTTCCAATACAAACTTTGACAGTTCATTTATCACGGCGTAATTTTATTACTTTTGTAACGTTTATGACGACTTTGCGACGTTGCATGAATACCCCGACGCGACGTCAAATCTACTCTCAATAATTCATAAACACAAGTTCCGCTGTAGAGTCTTACATTGGTCATTCGTCCAGTTTCGAAACTCCACTACCGAACACACCCATTGAAATTCAACGCACGATTATTTCCAAAAGAGAACTTTTTTGACAAATAAACATTAATGGCTGCTTGAGGATTTTTGTACGGTGTTGCGTTTGCAAATTTATTTTGAAATAGTTCAACATAAAACAAAATTAATTAAGTGCAAACCCACTTAATCGACAGCAAATAGAATTCTTGACAATATGTGGCCATCAGCGTTACAATTGACACGGGACGAATGCCGTGGCATATTGCGAAGATTGGGTAAACGAGTGAAAAGTTTCGCGCTTCCCGAGCGTTGGTCTTTAAAGCAAAAGTGTTTTGAATTCATTCTAGAATTGGAATCCTATTCAAATGTGATAAGTGTGTTCCGGGCACAGGGTGGCCTCAGTGAGCCCAAGGCAAAGATGCTCGAGGATCTTCGCAATATATTTCATATATCACAGGAGCGACATCGCGCTGAAGCTCGCCGAGTGGCCAACGATGAGCAGCTCTCAACCATTGCTGAAGCGTAACTATATTTGTGATGCATATCCCAAGCGTATTTGATGCACTTACGTAAATCGTTTGTTGCCCTTTCTTCTTCTTTTTCTTTCTTTTTTATGTTTGTGCGGAAAGTATTTCTGGTCCCAATACCTGGCAGGAATGGAGCAGAGAGGGTCGTCGGCCATATCCTCTATTGCCGCGTGTACCACCGCAAACAGCGTTGTCCTTTGTTGCGAACAACGTAGCCAACGATGTAACAAATGAAAATAGTAAATTGCAATACCCTTCCGAAACAGGAGCTGGCCAACAGCAACATCATGAGTTTTCAACCGAACGTACCAGTGATATGGTACCAGTTGTGACATCAGATCCATTTAAGGTATTTATAATTATATATAATGTTTAAAATATATACTAAGGTGCAATGTGGGTGCATAATTTTATTTTTAAAGTGGAAACAAAGTATTTGCAAGGAAGTGTATCGTTTCGGATTGTGTCCAATAATTTGGTGGTTAATGTGGTTTTTGCTTGTGACCTTGAGTGGTGTATTTGGTTGACAGATTTTTTTAAGGAAGTACAGTCGTGTGATTGCATTTTTGTTAACCAAGATACTTTGGACTGGAATTGACGATCGAAGAGAGTTTTCCTGGGCAATTTGTAGATGAATTATCTTTACTGTTTCTGCACATCTTAAAGAGGGAGATTTAATGGTTTGATGCTTAATACACATATGATGGCGATATCAATAATTTTTGCAGTATTAAGCGGCAACTGCGTCACTATGACGGGAGCCTGACATGCGCAGTTCTTAGTTTCTACATTGCGGATGGATCAAACACTTATATTAAGTCTAGAGGATATTTGTTTTTGTTTTTATTAATTTATGACTTAAAATGCTGCATGAATACGTTATTACTGATACTATACTTGATGTTTTGTAAAGCTCTTGTTGGTCCTTTTGACGAAGTTGCTGATGAGTTTTTTGCATAGTTAATGTTAAATTTATAAAAAAAATTTAAAAAAAAAATCTCAAGAAAGAGATCTGAGTGTGAATGATCGAATGATCCACTTGTTAATTCATTTTTACACGACGAGAGATATTCCCAATCAAATGTTTGCTTCATCAATTCCATTTTTTCATTCATGTTGCAGATTATTTCGCTCAGTGGAAACTACATATCTTCCAAATCCATTTCAACAATTTGTGAAGAAGTTATAGCTATATCATCTCACAATATGGAACATTCACGGTAACATGAATAATAAGCAGTGGATGCATGGGACCTTGATGGATTAAGTCTTAATGCGAAGTAAGGAGAAGGATTCTGGTGTACACTCTCACTAAGTCCAATAAAGGTTTTATTTAGACTGAGCAGCATGATCACAAATAGATTATTTCTGGGTGACTGTAAAAAAAGAGCAACGCGGGATCGTCTTTGGGAATATTTGCATGTCATCTAGTGGCGATTAGCGCGAACGTCTGAAAACACGTAAAAGCTGTATTCAACTTTTTCCGGAATTCAGACGGCTTAAAGTTGAAGTTGAAAGCTCATTTAGAGTCATAGTCAGCACATAGCTGTCTTTTGCTTTAATAAAAAAAGCTGCAATTGACCAATCAGACGCTTCAATTCAAAATTAAAAGCTCGTTTACAGTAATGGTCGCTGCCATATGTTTCGTCTATACAATACTCAATAAGTAATCTCATGGCACCATACGTTTAAACATTAAACTCCAACTACAGAGCACAGAGAATGCACAGAAATGTTGATACCCTTCGACAGATCCAATAGATAACATGTAAAAGTTTTCGGCAGTAATGCATTTTGTTTTCACGGCAAATTTGAGAAGCTTTTCATGGCACAGCTTTTCATGGCAGAGCTAATCTTGGATGTTTGTCAGACTTTCACAATAGATGGAGCACTAAAAATTTGAAATGTCACTTTCGGGACTTCCACACACGCAAATATCTAAAAGCTGTAATTAACCAATCAGATGCGTCAATTTAAAATTAAAAGCTCGTTTACAGTGATGATCGCTGCCATATGTTTCATCTATACAATACCCAATATGTACTCCCATGGCGCCGTTCGTTTTGCCATCAATCTCCAGTGGAACACCAAATATTTCATTTACATAACAAGCTCCCGAGCCGTTATAATTGTCTTGTTTGTCACATCGCGACACTACAATTTTGTTAAACTCCTAGGCGGGTGTTCGCGGACCTTCAAGTTGTTTGAAGACAGTTTCTTCCTTGGGCCCGTGACTCTATAATTCCTCTATTTTGTCTACCACTATGCTGGAAATAGGCGACTCGGGTTGGAGCAACGGTGCCCAATAGCTTTACATGTCTTAGCCGTTCAAATCGTAACAGTTTTCCACAAGTTCGTGTTATAATGTTCTCCATATTCCAACGCAAATGGAACTAAAGACTTTACTTTCAGAACAACAAACATTTTCTTATGCCGGTCTTTGCTTTAGAGCCGTAAAGTAGGACTTGAGCCGTAAAGTAGGACTAAGAAGTCTAATTGCTGAACGAATTCACAGTTCGAGCCAGTTCACACCAAGAATGCACAGAAATGTTGATACCCTTCGACAGATTCAATAGATAACATGTAAAAGTTTTCGGCAGTAATGCATTTTGTTTTCACAAACAAATGGGACCAACATTTACTTAAGTGGCGATACAGTCTGGAATGAGTCTGTGCCTTAACCAACAGCATACCTTCCCAATTTTGACAAAAAACAGAAAACCTCCTGTTTGACGTCGAAAACGATCGGCAAATTTGAGAAGCTTTTCATGGCACAGCTTTTCATGGCAGAGCTAATCTAAGATGTTTGTCAGACTTTCACAATAGATGGAGCACTAAAAAATTGAAATGTCACTTTCGGGACTTCCACACACGCAAATATCTAAAAGCTGTAATTAACCAATCAGATGCTTCAATTTAAAATTAAAAGCTCGTTTACAGTGATGATCGCTGCCATATGTTTCATCTATACAATACTCAATACGTACTCCCATGGCGCCGTTCGTTTTGCCATCAATCTCCAGTGGAATACCAAATATTTCATTTGCATAACAAGCTCCCGAACCGTTATAATTGTCTTGTTTGTCACATCGCGACTCTACAATTTTGTTAAACTCCTAGGCGGGTGTTCGCGGACCTTAAAGTTGTTTGAAGACAGTTTCTTCTTTGTGCGCGTGACTTCAGTCTATAATTCCTCTATTTTGTCTATCATCATGCTGGAAATAAGCGACTAGGGTTGGAGTATTGGTGCCCATTAGCTTTACATGTTTTAGCCGTCTTCAACGTACATATCGTATCCAGTTGCGCACTTCAAGTTGGTTGAGGTCGGTTTTTAATTGTGCACGATCAAGGATATCTTTATCCGCTTTTAATACGGTTGGTTTAATTTCTGACGGGATGTTGTTGTCATAGTTAAAAGCTAATACGGGATACACAAGTTGCCGTACTACTTCAATGTTATTTCTGTCAATATTGACTCTCTGGCCAATTCTGTGTCCTTTCGTGCTGAAAGCATATAATTAGTCTTACCATCATTTAAACCTAAACCCATTTTTGCCGCTTCATTCTCTATACAAGCAAACGTAGCTTTGACGTTGAGTCCACAGCGGGAGATTGTTTGCCATCACAATTTAACAGTCTGCAGAAATGGCGCTTCCATATTCTCAGTATCGTGTGAGTCTCAACTATGATCTTTCCTTGTTCATCTTGAAAGGATTCTGTTCGCGCCTTATAGCCCTCTGCCTGTATTCTTGATCAAGCTAACGTTTTCATGATAGTGGGTTCGAGAATAATAACCCACCAGTTGCTCTGATTTGATGACTTCTTGACATCTTTGTCATTGTTCTTCGACATAAGATGTTGTTTGTATGGTGTTGATGGAGAGGTCCGAGTCGATGTTAGCCCTCGGAATGTTCAGCCCACCAAAGTATTGCATTGTCTTTTGCAATGTGACCAGTTTGATTAACCGTTCGTTGATCTGGAGATCGCCATGTCCACTTATGTCCACTAACTAGGCGTTTAAATCTCCCAGAACATTTTCAACATCCTATTTTGGTAGTCGCTCATAAGTTTTGTACAGGAGCGTAGAAACAATTTTTTTTTGCAATATCATCTTTTGTCTTCGTCGGAGCGCACACAATGCTGATGTTGGCAATGCATAGGACTTAAGCCGTAAAGTAGGACCAAGAAGTCTAATTGCTGAACGAATTCACAGTTCGAGCCAGTTCAGACCAAGAAAGCACAGAAATGTTGATACCCTTCGACAGATCCAATAGAAAACATGTAGAAATTTTCGGCAGTAATGCATTTTTTTCCCAAACAAATGGGGCCAACATTTACTTAAGTGGCGATACAGTCTGGAATGAGTCTGTGCCTTAACCAACAGCATACCTTCCCAATTTTGACAAAAAACAGAAAACCTCCTGTTTGACGTCGAAAACGATCGGCAAATTTGAGAAGCTTTTCATGGCACAGCTTTTCATGGCAGAGCTAATCTAAGATGTTTGTCAGACTTTCACAATAGATGGAGCACTAAAAAATTGAAATGTCACTTTCGGGACTTCCACACACGCAAATATCTAAAAGCTGTAATTAACCAATCAGATGCTTCAATTTAAAATTAAAAGCTCGTTTACAGTGATGATCGCTGCCATATGTTTCATCTATACAATACTCAATACGTACACCCATGGCGCCGTTCGTTTTGCCATCAATCTCCAGTGGAATACCAAATATTTCATTTGCATAACAAGCTCCCGAGCCGTTATAATTGTCTTGTTTGTCACATCGCGACACTACAATTTTGTTAAACTCCTAGGCGGGTGTTCGCGGACCTTCAAGTTGTTTGAAGACAGTTTCTTCTTTGTGCGCGTGACTTCAGTCTATAATTCCTCTATTTTGTCTATCATCATGCTGGAAATAAGCGACTCGGGTTGGAGTATTGGTGCCCATTAGCTTTACATGTTTTAGCCGTCTTCAACGTACATATCGTATCCAGTTGCGCACTTCAAGTTGGTTGAGGTCGGTTTTTAATTGTGCACGATCAAGGATATCTTTATCCGCTTTTAATACGGTTGGTTTAATTTCTGACGGGATGTTGTTGTCATAGTTAAAAGCTAATACGGGATACACAAGTTGCCTTACTACTTCAATGTTATTTCTGTCAATATTGACTCTCTGGCCAATTCTGTGTCCTTTCGTGCTGACAGCATATAATTAGTCTTACCATCATTTAAACCTAAACCCATTTTTGCCGCTTCATTCTCTATACAAGCAAACGTAGCTTTGACGTTGAGTCCACAGCGGGAGATTGTTTGCCATCACAATTTAACAGTCTGCAGAAATGGCGCTTCCATATTCTCAGTATCGTGTGAGTCTCAACTATGATCTTTCCTTGTTCATCTTGAAAGGATTCTCTTCGCGCCTTATAGCCCTCTGCCTGTATTCTTGATCAAGCTAACGTTTTCATGATAGTGGGTGCGAGAAAAATAACCCACCAGTTGCTCTGATTTGATGACTTCTTGACATCTTTGCCATTGTTCTTCGACATAAGATGTTGTTGGTATTTTGGTGGTCGCTCATAAGTTTTGTACAGGAGCGTAGAAACAATTTTTTTTTGCAATATCATCTTTTGTCTTCGTCGGAGCGCACACAATGCTGATGTTGGCAATGCATAGGAGTTTTTGCCTTATCACAAATCTACATCCGAATAGTCGCTATTTCGTTCCTCACTATAACACGGTCTGTGGTAGATGTCACAGTTTTTCATCCTCTTTTTGACCGGCATATCCCATGGCATTTCCTGGATGGCGGTAATGTGTTGTTAAAAGCAGCTATTGGTCTACACTGGTTGTTCGCCTCTCCTGTTTAATGTGCTCACATTTCAGGTGCAGATACAAACGTCGTTGTACTTTTTCGTTTATCATAATAAAATCAGGCTCGTGGTTGCCTCGTAACAGCAACTTTTTCCATGATTGGGTAAATCATTCAACATGTATCTGAAATGGTGGTTGAATGCTTCTTCTTTATTAAGAAAAGCAACCATGATGTTCATTTTATCTTCGCAAACGCAGCAGATTTTGCTTTTTTTATTGTAAATCCTAAAAATCTGACACATGCATTGATATTTTTCTTGCAGCTTCAAGCAGGCTTTCCGGAAATCCGAAAGAATCTGAAACGGAACCTACCCTCTGAAACGCTAACCTCAACAAAGAAGCGAATTATGTCGGATATTTCTCCTAGTGCCACTGCCAGTGAATCCCCCCTAAGTCCAGCGACTCAAATTCGAAAACTGTATCAGAACCACAGTAAAACACAATCAAAGCAGCGTAATGCTCTGGCGAAAAAGGTCACTAATTCGCCGGCAAAACGACAAACGGCAACTACTAAAAAGCAACGATTGGTCAGTGGAGATCCTGTGGACTCGAATAAAGCATCAAGCGCAGTGTCTCAAAGTCCCAATAACTCTCAACAATTGGCGACTCCTACCGCCGCAGCTAATAACGCTGCATCAACTGTAGTCGATCCAGTAATTCTTCCACCACCTGCAACATCAATCCCACATCAAGTTACCGTCGAACCCCAGGAAAAGATAACACAAAAACACCTACCACCACCACCACCACTACCATCACCATCACCACAAATTGCGACATCGAAAAAGGACATATCAAAGAACCTTTCAAAATTGAACATGATCACAACTCAACCCGTGCAGCAACATGAAAAGCTCCCTGAATGCAAGACTGAGAAACTCGCTACACCCGTTCAGAAGTACATCGTCGAAGAACGCAGTCCTATGCTGGTGTCGACAGCGACCACATTATCATCACATTTGCTCGACAAGCAACAAATCATCGCGTCAAAGGTAAAACCGATGATGGCCATTGTACCTACGCCGCTCTCATCTGTATCCAAGGCGAAAATGACCAGCGTTAAGTCGCTCAAGAGCTCAGAAATGCTGTGCTCGACGCCGGTAAGCAGTCAACCGCAGGTATTTAACGTCATTGACGCAAGTACACCACCTTACGTACCACACACACCACCGGCAATCATAAATCTTAGTAGTAAGTTCGAACCAGAGCACGGAAAGGTGCTGACAACAAAGCTGCTTCCCATGATGCTTTCGGCAGGCAGTAAGCTAGAGTCGAGCAATGGCAATCCGAATCATGGGAAAATCGTCACACACGCCAGCCCATCAACGCAGACAACAGCCTTTCGCAAACCGAACATCATTAAGAGTAGCATGCAGATGAAACAAAAGATTCAAATCACCAGTCAACAGATCATAAGTCCTCCCACCGTTGCTAACATAAAAATGTCGCCCCATTTGGACTTGAAAGGCGTACCGGGTGGCGGACCAATTCACAATCGAAAAAGTGTCAAACTGTTCTCCTCGGGCAATGGGCTTTTCATTCAATCTGCAGAAACGCCGGCGAAGCAAATGGCCAAAGTAAATACAATTCTGAGCTCGCAAAAAGGTTCAACCGGTCACATAGTGAACGCCGGCAGTTCGACTCCGGGTCGCATAGCGATACAGAAGGTACAGATATTCCCTGCATCAAACACAGCCACTGCACGCAGTGTAGTGTCCAAGCCAGTGGCAATCACAAAGTCAAATATGATATTCATGCCCATGAGCCCAACAACCACCGTGAAAGGCCTGCCCATTGTCAAGGGCAAAAAATTTGCCACAATGCTTCCCACGCAACAGGAGTCTTCGTCGTCGTCGTCGTCGTCGTCGTCTCTTGCCACCGCTGCTAAGAGTAATGTATTTGTAATTGGTGCAGTTCAAAGTTCACCACAGACTATTCTGCCCAAGGAAATGCAAGGATTCAACAGATGCAACAACATGATCACCGAAGACACGCCCGTGGACATTATAACAACGCCGATAATTGTCGATGTTGATAGCATAGACAGAAAAAGTGTAAAAAAAGCAGAACCGACTGATTTGCCAGAGAACGCCAAACCAGCAGCAGCACCATCGAAAACAGCAACGATCACTGGCGCAGTAGCAACAGTGCAGCCAACATCAGCAGTATTACAGTCACGCCTTGCGCTCAAGCCAACGTACGTTGCAACAACTCCGACAAAGAATACCAGTGCGAGTGAAGATATAGACGAAGACATCATCGTATCCGATGAGCAGAACTCAAGTGGCAATGACAACGTCACGACAATGGTCATCGGGGTAACAGATTGGGAAATGGAACTCGACCAGGAGGCAAGCAAGACGAGAGCATTGAACGCGCAAAAGACGACTACACAAAAGTCCAGAAGCGTAGAGCGTATGATAGTTGGTAGTGAAGGGGCCAGTTCAGCCGATGAAAACTTTGCGGTAGACGATGTTATCGAGGTGCAAGAGGAGACCGAAGAGGAAACAGATGATGGTTGTGATATAGGTAGTGGTGGAAATACGCGCTCTGAAGATAGAAGTATGCAAAATCAGGAAAGTCGGCACCATCATCATCGTCATCACAACAACGACGAAGAAGAGGAAGAAACAATCGAGGTCGGTGATGAACTTGTAAAGAGTGAAGGCGACGTTATACAGTACGACGAATCATACGGTAAGCAAACGTTTTTAAATTTTGTAAAATTGTATTTCAATTGTTAATTTTTTGCAATTTGGTTTATGTGCTCCATCTGCCATATCTGTTGAAGTGCAAAAAATTGATCAGTGGATTTTCCATGTCATGGATAGGGCAAACCATACTACAATACTATTCTCTAGGCAGTGACTTCTTGCATCTCTATGTGGCTTCAATTGGATTTTTCTATACGCATTTCGTGTCAGTTGGGCATACGTTTTCTCTGTCATTGTCAGTATTAAAATGTTCCTTCAGCTTAACAGCGGGATATTCACAGTTCTTTATTCCACCAACAGATACATTCTTCTTCGAAACATCATTTTTGTCTATAAAGCACGACTGCAACTTGCATAACAGCTATCGTCTTTGGCAGCGAACATTTGTCTTGACTCTTCGTCGAATTGGCAATGAACGCGATATACCCAGCTCATCAATTTTGATTTGATAGTTTGCTGACGATTTTACCGACGGTCTTTGATTTTTTCTTCCGTCGAAGAGTGGGCGCATATGGTCCGAATTTGGTGATATTGCCCTTAGTGCACATTTTCACAATGCGTTGGCTTAGACACACTTCTCTCGCAATAGACTTCTTGCCTAAGTCTTACTTAAGTGGCGCTACAGTCCGGAATTAAGCAGGGCCTCAACCAACATGCCTCTCCAATTAGCCCGGTAATTAGCTAACTGCCTCCAGTTTCGCACTCCAAGTTGGTTGAGGTCGGTTTCTACTTGTGCGCGCCACTTAAGGCGAGGTCTTCCTCTACTGCATCCGATGTCTGGCTGGTAATCGAAGACTCTGCGAGCTGGACTATTGGTGTCCATTCGTTCTATATGTCCTAGACATCTTAAACGTCTAATGCGGAGTTTTTTTTGACCAGGGGCATGTCGCTGTACAGCTCGTATAGTTCTTGGTTTTATCTTCATCTCCATAGCCCGTCAACGCAAACGGGACCGAAGATTTTTCGAAGAATTTTCCTCTCAAATCGACCAAAGATTTCTTCATCCGCTTTTGAGACGGTCCATGCATCAGCGCCGTAGAGCTGGACTGGGATGATCTTATATAGGATCTCCTTAGTAGTTCGAGTGAGAGCTTTACTACTAAATTGCCTTCTTAGCACGAAGAAACAGCGGTTGGCGAGAGTAATTCTTCGTTTAATTTCCCCTTGCCTAAATCTTTTTTGGTATCGAATATGTCGATGAGGTCGTTTTCGACCCTGATGGAGCAGCGAGAATTCTCCATCGTCATCCTACACAAACGGACGAGTTTGGGCGGTATACCAAAACTAGACATGGCTCTGTATAGTTCGTCTCTATAAATTCTGTCGTATGCGGCTTTGTAATCGATGGATAGGTGGTGGGTATCGATTTGGGCTTCTTGGGTTTTTTTTTCCAGGATCTGCCGAAGTTTGAAAATTTGATCGGTTGTGGACTTACCACACTGATAAGGGCCGATCAGGTTGTAAACAGTTTCAGGCATTTACTTGTTACGGCACATAGGATCTTGTGAGCGATGTTGAGGAGACTTATGCCTCTGTAGTTGGAGATACCGATGCACATTAGTTTTAAATGTCTGTAAGTTATTATGGAAACGAAAAACAGAGTTTGGCAGAGCATTCCACATTCGTGTTGTTCGATTTATGTACGCATCTATTTATTTCAGCGTTCGCCCGAAGATAGGCTTGAGGGTAAACTGATTTGCATTCATAGCGTAACGAGCGGCTGAATTGTTGAATGGAAGGAATGCTGCTGGCTATTTCTTTTGAGCTTTGGTTGTTAAAATAGCGATAAAACAATGTTAGGCAGGAGATATTTCGACAATCTTCAAGCAAAGCGAAAGAGTTCGATATTCGAATATCTAATCTAAGTTTTTTCGCACGCATTTGAATCCTATCTAGGAGGTGTAATGTTGTTTTTATTGCACTCGACCATATGTGGGCGTTAAACTCAAGTTTGGGGACTTAACGACGTTAGTCGTTACACATACCTAGCATGGAAAGTTTTTCAGTTTCTTCGACGTAAGTGCCATTCATTGATAACGGCTCTAGATTTTTGTTTCGCTTTAACGACAGAAGACAGCATTGTGTTTTGGAAGCATTGAATTCTACTTTGTTAGATTTACCCCATTTGATGATGCTGTCAAGGTCGGAATTCAATGAGCTTAACATATGTTGTCGTTTAGATTCCACGTTCAAAGAAGAGGGACTTAGACCTGAACGCGAACATGAGAAGCTGAGAGTAATGTCATCATCGGATTGGGGATCGGGCAAACGATGTTGAGGTTCCATTCTTCATGCATACCTTCGTCCGACCAGATTTGGCTCATGAGTTGGTGGATGTTACTTACCAAGTCATCTCCGCCGGCTTTATAAAGCTCAGCGGGAAGGCTGTCCTTTCCGGCAGCCTAAATAAGCTTGCGTTTAAAATCTCCCAGCACGATGTTAACATCGAACTTCGGTAGTCGCTCATAGGTTTTGCCACCATCTCTGTTCAAGGGGCCTGACTGACCCTTGAAATTCCTAGACCACCTGTTGTCCGAATATGTCGAAGCAGCTTGTCTAGGTTTGCTTGGGACAACAGGCCGAGTATTTATTCCGTGACATTCTGAACTGGCTGTTTATAGTGCTGCTTTTTTTCGTCGTGTTATCAACACTCGTGCTTATCGTTAAGCAAGTCAAATTCGGTTGGATGAGACCAGCACACGATGGTTACCATTTGGAGATTAAAAAAAAAACACTTGATGTGTAGTCAGAGTAACAACCACTGGGCATTGCCAAGGTAAGACAATCAGAGTCTACCCTCGTTCTACAACACCTAAGTTGCCTAAGCTTGTGTTTTTTAAAAATCCAAAATTCATTCGTCACATCACCGGTTTCAGGGGCTCTATTCGTCTAAAAAAATCGGATGAATTCGGATTGACTATTTTATGCTTCAGGTTACATTGAGTACGATGAATCGACATATTGGTAAAACTTTTTATAACTTGCAAAGCTGTGCAGTTTCTACACGTCGCCGATGTTTTTTTTTCTACTCTGCACAAGTGGTTCTTCCATATTCTCAGCATTGACTGTAACCCATCTATGTATTATCTTTCCTTGTTCATCTCGACAGAATTCTGGTCGCGGCTTGTATCGCTGTTTTCAACAATTTACGCTTTAGTAAAACTTACCAACATCATACCTGGATTAGCACTCTCTTTATCTTCGCGCTCTTTTCTTCTTGCTGAAAAGCAGATGTTCTTCCCTTCTTATTTGGAGACATAAAGCGGATCTGATCGTCACCTGCAGATTTGCTTTAAAGGCCTCGTGTTTGTCGGAGGGAAAGAAGGTTGACATCGTGCCCTTTGGTCTTTGAAACGAGATGCAGCTGGTTTGGTGTTAGTGAGCTATTAAGGGGTCAGCGTTTTGCAAAGGTTATAAAATATCCATTGATAAGTTCGTATTCGTCCGCTGTGTAATCTATAGAAGCTTCTCCGTTTTCCTTTGTTCACATTTGTATCAATTGATTTTCTCCGGCATTGACATTATAGTTATTTCTTCTTTCCCGCATCCAAACATTTTTTTGTCAGATGGGTGCGGTGTCTCTCTCAGGATCACAATTTTTTACCCTAGGTTTTATAAATTAATTATTGAATCTGTGTCAATCTGGACTCCATTTCCGCTGCTGATGTTAATATTATTCCCGCTTACTATTTCAATTAATAACAACAACAACGACTCTAACGGACACAAAAGTTTTTCAAACCTAACCTAACACGCCTTATCTTTTTTTTCTTCTTAACAGAATCTGCTAACGATGAATTGGACGAGAACATTGCCATTGAATACGTTGAAGAAGATCAGGACGGCTATGAGGAAAAGATCGACTCAACATCTAGCGATCGCAATGAGCCCTTGGAATGCAACATCGTTCTCATCAAACAGACTACCAACCTCTCAGCCGATCCTGTGGAAACTGTCGACAGTAAGTTGCCGCAATCATCGAAAGATTGTATGGTCTCGGTGGAGGAGATTTCCTCCACGACACAACAAAATGTCCCCGATTCCCAAGAAGAGCTCTAAGCAGAAATCCACTAGCTTTGCAAAGGTCTTGAAACCGATGGTTGTTGTATATGTAATTAAATGAATTAAATTCGATCTAAAATTTAAATGAAAAAAAATTACGGTGGCAAAGGAGAATTTCTTCGATACAATTATCTACTTTGTTTTGTTTGTATATTTTAACAGATAGAGATTATAGTGTATAGGGTGGCACGCTGGGCGAAAGGGTGCTACAATTGAGCATACAAAAGTAATTGTCAGAAAGGGATGTCTCCTCTTACTCACATTACGTCGTAACATTTAAGAGTTAAAATATTTCTAAGTACTTTCAGCGTAGACTTTTGTTCCCAATTCTTTAAAGGGATTTAACAGAAATTGTTTTATTCTTAAAAAAAAAAACTTTATATGGATTAAGATATGTTCCCTTTTTTCTTGTTTGGTTTCTGTTCGGGTCTTTTTTGTGTGCGGCTATCTTTGGTTGTAATTTATTTAATAAATTCATTTGCTTATGTTTGCGCCATTAAAGAAGTGTCTCAATTCTCCCCCATCCAATCCCGATGTTAAACAACTGTAAGTTTAAAAATGCATATGTCGTGGAATAAGCATGTAAAAAGTTTTATTTTTTCTCATTTCATTTGGAGAGAAATATTTATTTGAATAGGGAAATAGTTGTTCGTAGGTAATACAATTCAATACATGAACATCAGGGCGAGGTAGTCTTTGAAATTATTATTCTCGCGCTCTACTGTGCCATTGAAATGGAGGCAGTAGTGCACCACTGTATAAAAATACACGTTGTCAATGAATTAGCTCTCCATCTCTCAATATTAGTGAAGTGCAAAAGTATTTCGTAGGTTTTTATTATAAATAAATATATATTACACACTCTTTAACATTAAGTTGTAGGAAAAACATTTATTGTTGAAATGCGTGTACATTGAATTTAAAATAAATTTTAAAAAATAATAAAACAATTACCTATGTTTTCTTCTCGATGGAAATTGTTTTAATTTTTTTATTATTCGGAACGCCCTGGTGGCATTCTATAGCGTAAGTCGACGGGTGTTTTTTTTGTACAATTTGCGCGCACTCAAAGGGTTATTAATGTGGGGTCACCCAAACAAAAATACAAATTTTTGGCGCAACAGGCTCGTTAGTACCCATGGCCGAGCTTTCTCACCACCATTCATGTGTGCGTTTGTACTTCTTGCACGATAGCGGGATCTCCTGTTTTATGGCGAGTTTGATAAAAGCTTTTCTCGACAATTGGTACTATTCGGATGGTTGTCAGATCATCACGGGAGGAGGGCCAGTAAAAAATCATTAAGGTGTTGCTACGGCTGGGAATCATAACCAGACCTTCCAGTTCATCGCACTAACCATCGCGCCACTGAGCTCGTGGGGTCACCCTGTTTGGTAAAATGCAACTGTTGTGACTGAATGTTGCCGCTGAAAATGATGAGGAATTAAAGTTATGCCCGTGCTCGTTTTGAATCGTGATTACATACTACCAAAGAGTATAGAACTATATAGAGAACGCGTTACAGCTAAAAATTTTGTAGCCGTTTCCTACGCGGGCGGTAAGTGCGAAGGGGAAATTTCGTCGGCAAGGCTGTTGTTTGATGCTGGGGTATCAATGTGAACACTGGGGTATCAATATCCGTACCCCACGTAGAATATTTTTATTGTATGAGGTGCACACTCTATGTAGTGCTATACTATTTGATACTACTTATTGTAAAGGGTTTTCTTTTTTAGAGGCAACACTTTTTTTATCTTGGCAACTCTATTTTAACTGGCGGCCATTTCGTAAAGTGCCAAGTGATTTATTTTTAGTTTGGTTTGGCATTTCAACATAAATAGAATGATGTTTGAACAACGCTTCCAAATTGTGAAAATTTATTTTTAAAACCATGGTTCTCTTCGAAATACTTATCTCGCAATTTCAGAGCCAATAATTTGATTAAGTATGGAACGTTTTCGCACCACAGAGACGTCGTACAGTGCTTACAGATAAAGTCATTGCTGCTGTAGAGCGCAGCGCATAGGAAGACCCGAATCAGTCTATCCGTCATCGTGCACAGGAATTGGATAAGTGTCCATTCATTTTATGTAAGATTTTTCGAAAGATCTTGGTTTGCGTGCTTACAAAATCCAAGTGGTGCAAGAATTTAAGCGACAGGATCAACTAGCAAGGCATAGTGGCCCAAAATATGATTGCCGTTGATTCCAATCTCCATAAGCAAATTTTCTTTAGCGATGAAGCTGACCTTTGGTTGAATGGATACGTCAATAAACAATAAACAAATTTTGGTTTTTGGTACTGTTAATTGGCTTCCAAGATCGTGCGATTTTTCACCGCCAGAAATCATATTTAAGTTATAATGGCAGAAGATTATCTTTCGAATAAATTTAATTTCATTTCAATTTGTTTTATTCCATTTCAAAGTTCTATACCTTTAAAAAAAACACCCGTTATATGTCAAAGCTACTTAAAACTAATTTTAACTCCTAAACTGGAAATCGATCGCAATTTAAACTACACCCCAATCACAGAAATTGTCGGTATTAAATTCCGCTCCACTTGTTCACTGTATAATAGAAACCCTGCGGAAATCTAATGGTTTCCAATAAGAAAGAAAGAGTTACCATGATAATGAACGGGAAAAGAAAATTTAGAATCTTCCTATCGTATCTTTATAACTTATATCCCAAAAAGTGGGCGTAGCTTAAAGATTTATGTGGATGAAATATAGAAAATGACATGCCAAAACAAATTGTTCAGATAGTTAATCAAAATCTTTTATGTTTCGATAAATGCGGTTTTGTGTAGGAAAATACCCCCAAAAAGTGGGCGTGGATTAAAATGATCTATAGGAGAAATGTTCATAACAACTTTACCAATGTTTTTGTATCGTTTAAAATTCCCTTAAAATTTTACCGATTTTTTTTCTAAAACGCCTTAAAAAGTGAGCGTGAAAAAAAAGCTTTTTATGGACGAAATATAGATTTTAAGAATTCCTAAATAACTTGCTTAGGGGTCATATTTTATAAAACGAATATCATTGAAATCACATCGTTCTCGTTGAAATTCGATTACATAAAACTCGTAGTTTCTTACAACTGGCATTTGGCAGTCGTATAGCTTTGGTTTTCGTTGATCTTTCATAAGTATTTCTTGTTTTACACCATCGCACACCATACAGAAGTAAACGATAGTCACGACAAAGTGCGATGGTGTAGCACTTTGTCGTGACTGTCGTTTACCTCTGTATCGTTCACTTGCCTTTTTTCTAAAAAGTGGGCATGAAAGAAGGAGGATTTAGAAAATGTTTACACTATTTCTCTAGGCATGATCAAGAATCCTATATACCAAATTTCAATATCTTAGTTCAAAATTTAAGGCCCAAAAATCGGTGACGTACAGACGTTAGGACGGACAGCCAGAATTGGTTTAATCGACTCATCTAGCGTTTTTGGGTAAACATAAGGTTAGCGTAATCTGAGCAGTTCAGTCGCTATATCAAATTGAACAGTTTGAGAATGATCGTCTTTATACTTATTTCGGTCACTGTATATTTATACAAAGAGGACCTCCTGTTTAACGCCAAACCCACACGGAAAATTTGAGAAGAATCTCATGGAGCAGTGAAAAAACTTAGGTGTTGTCACTTTCGGGATTTAAACCAGGGATCCTGTGGTTAGCACAAGGAAAACTGCCTCTGATTTCATAAAAGCCTTTATTATGAAATTAAGATTTGTGTATTGGTTCGCGGTTGCTCCAGTCCTTGCAGTTGCCCGGCTTCCTCAAAGCAGCTCCCGGGACGTCCTTGGTAAGGTACCCACAGGAAACATCTTGGATGATTTACCAAGTTGTCGCAAGAGAAATAAGGTAATTAACACAGGGATACATTGTTAAAAACAACCATCACCATTGACCAAAATCCCTTTGAGCATCCAGAAGCTCTCTGTTCGGCGTCAGTATTTAGGGCATAAATTTTGAGCTGGAATGATAAAATTTGGTAAACGAACCTTTTTTTTATAATTTGCGCGCACTCAAGGGGACTAATGAAAAAATTCAGCGTTTTCTTCAAACTCGTGCACTCGCGATAGTACATATGACAGGTGTAGACACGGCAGCACTATCTTAAAATCTATTCAGCTACTGCGATACACTTACAATATCGATATTTTTGGTCGCTCCGTTGTACGGTAATTGATAAACAGGTGAAACGCATTAGTTTGTATTGTATTTTACAACTGTGCTGTGTATATGCTTTTAGCAAACAAATTAATGTGGACCCACAACTTTGGACAAAAATGGACAAAGAACATTGAGGTAGTCAACATCAACTGACCCGCAAAACCCGATGCGATCAAAACCCCTACTTCGAAAGACCGCATGCTTGCTCTACTGGACTCAGATCGTACAAGTCCTACTCGTCGTTGGAATACGCTTCTAGATGCTGAACAATAACTAGAATTGACGTAATACAATTCTATTACGAACTACTTCAACTTGTTTGATTTTTTACCCAAACGAATAGTTTCCCACAGGAAGCCTTGAATATTTTTTTTATTTTCATCAAGATATAACCAACTAATAGTGATTCCCGAAATGGATCCAGAAAGAAACGTAAAAAAATTGCATAAACTCTTTGGAGTTTCACATAAAATACAAAAACTTTCAACGCGACGAGAAAGCGCAACCGATCATGAAAAGGAGCAACTTGCATTTAAGGATCAGCGTCAGCAAAGAATCAGCAGTTTAGGGGCGAATCATCGGTATGTCCTTGAAATTGTTGCTTATATTCTCGGTCTTACAATAGATGAAGCAATTACTGGACTTGTCGATGAGCAGGCTTTTACAGACATCCTCAGTGGTCTGTTCAAAGAGAGAGGAAATATGTCTGCACTTTTCTGCTACGCGACTATGAATGGGTTACCTCCGGCATCAGGACGATATGTTGACAAAATGAAATATGCTAAAGTTAACCGATTGATCTGTTACAAGAGCGACCAAGTCGAAATGCACGGACGGTGGGTGGTAGCCTACCGCAATGGCAATGAAAAGTCAGTCGAAAGTCGTAATTTATCAGAGGAAATTGGACTAATCACAATGTTCACACAAAATAAGGATATGACACTGAATATCGTAAAGGATCTAATGGAGCGCATTCTGATACCATCTTTGGAGACTGTCACTGAATTTGGTCTCTGCGATGAGGATCAAAAGAAAAAGTTCTTTCACGGCGTGCGTATGTTTAATCGATTTATAAGCTCATCCGACCTTATAGTTCAAAGCCAGGTGGTTTTTGAAGTTGATCATAATTTGTACAAAGGCTTTCTTATCGCTAAACATCAAATTGAGTCAAGCGCTAAGGATATTACCAAAGTGTTGAAGGTTGAACGATACTTTGCCCAATGGTTGAGGCAAATTCAAGGAATTTTAATCGAGGGTGATCAAATTCAGCGTGACGCAAGTGATGCCGGTCCCTTGGATATGTTGGTGCAATGGAGGAGATTGTTGACCAGATATAGTTCAATAATTGAATTTGTTTCATCGAAAGCGTTCCACAATCACAAAAGTTGTTTGACTTTATCCAAATCGTCAAAGCTTCTAATGGTAGTTTTTTTTTTTTTTAAGTTCGATTACTCAATGTTTGTTATTTGCTTTTATAGAAATGGAAGGACATATATGAGCTTGTGTTTATGGCAATCAGTAAAGCGAAGGATAATGTCAAATATATGGCCATACTTAAGAAACTTTGGGATCCCTTGTATAGGTATGTAGTCTTTTTTTTATGGAATTTGGTACCACCAGGTAAATTAAGGTTCAATTTTCATGTTCTTTTTTACCTTTTGTATTTGATTTTGTACTTCTATCTTGTCGATGTTTATATAGGGCAGGATCCGTCCTTCTATATTTATTTAGACTGTAAACATTAAAAACTGAAGTACCGCCTTAGTTGACACAATTTCAGATGAAATAACCTAATTCCTAATAGAAACCCCCCCATACATACAAAAAAAGAAAGGCTGCAACAGATAAACGTTTATGATGCAATAGCTTAAACTACTCCATTCTTCTTAAGATAAGGGAAGGGAGATAAGGTTAGGGAAAAGCATTGTCTCAATTATTTCATTGAATTGCTTTAAACAACAATTTTTTTTAAAATGTCACCAAAATGTGGGCGTAGGAAAATTTTGTATACAACTTTTAAATGACATAATTTTATAGAACATATAAGAAACCATTTTTCAAGTATTCTGTTTAAAATCTACTTAAAAGTGCGTTAAGAAGATGTGTAAGTGGATGTGTTAGTGGAGTGGTTTTTAATTTGTATAACATTTGCTAGTAATAAGAAATAATTCGTATTAGGGCTTGGCCGCACAATGAACGGCAAAGCTAATAAGCGTTTATTAATACAAGGGTATGACGAAGTGAAATTGTATTTGTGAACGGCAAAGCTGATCTATTTTCTTTAAATAAAATCCTGGCTGGCAGCACTGGTTAGAAATGGCGCCCAAATGTCATCTGTCAAAATGAGGAACTTTCAGTATACTCTGCCATTTAATAATGGAAAAACTTACAAACGAGCAACGATTGCAAATTATTGAAATTTATTATCAAAATTCTTGTTCTGTGGAAAATGTGCACAGTTTGTTACGACCATATTACGGTCATCATAATCGACCTGGTGAATCAACAACTGGAGTGATGAACAGCCACATGCCATGCAAGAATTACTGATGCATCCCGAAAAAACGACAGTTTGATGTGTTTGGCTGGTGGCATCATCGGTCTATTTGTTGCACTTGGTTGACATGTGGTTTCATCAAGACGGTGCCACATGCCACACAGCTTGTGAAACAATGGAAATGTTGATGGATGAATTTGGTGAGCAGCTTATCTCTCGAAATGGCCCTGTGAGTTGGCCGCCAAGATCATGCGACTTGACGCCTCTTGATTATTTCTTGTGGGGTTATGTAAAGTCGTTAGTCTATGTGGACAATCCGAACTATGTGGACAAGCCGAACAGAAACAGAATTACAGGATACCATAACACGCGTCATATATGGAATACCTACGGGCCGAAATGCTCGAAAAAAGAGACGCACAATTTGACCTTCCGAATGGACCATTTGAAACGTAGCCGCGGACAACATTTACATGAAGTTGTCTTTAAAACGTAAATGCAAAGGCCTATTTATGGAATACAATCCAGCGAAGCTACAATTTAATCTTCAATCTAACTGGATGCTGGATAAACTACACAACGTGTCTTATATCCAGACAACTCTTGACAAACTATGACCAGAAATGCTCTCATTGCTTTCCAATGCCTCCAACCGCCTCTGTAATTTTCATCACTTTTGAAAAATAACAGGTCAGTAGATAAATCGAAGTGAAAAAAGTTTTGCCCTGTGAAGTTTTTTTTATATAAACTTCTTGAGTTTCCTTCAACCTGTCTAAAAGCGGGCTCAGCTCAGGCAGTTTTTCTTGTTACTTCCACATTATTGATGGAGTGCTTTTGTTAGGAAGCAATGTCAAGAAGAACTTTGAGAAAACTATGGAAAACGACAGATGATGAAATAGCTGAATTGATGAACGCAATTTCAAGCTCCGAAGGCGCTGATGGTGAAGATGATTTCAACGATGACGACAATGTTGACAATCCAGATTTCGTTACATCTGAAGTTGAACTCTTGATTGATCATAGCTTGATGAATTGAAGTGAAATCATATTTGATACATGCGCCTTAGACCTTAGTCATCAAGAACCTTAGTCATCAATTTCAGCTTTAGCATCATTGCCGTCAACACCCGTTGGTTCTGCTTTGAAATCAAACGCCAGAGCTAGGGCCGCATAAAGTTCCGCTAATATAATTGAAACCAATGATATCCGTTCAACTTATAAATAGATAACGTAAACGAGATTCGAATGAAAAGGAATTACAAGAAGAAAAGCACGAGCCAAATCATTGGTGCTCTACGGGCAAATTCGTTTGTGCTTTAAATAAAATATAAAGTGATGCTCAGAAATTCAAATCCATGTTGTGGAGAAATAAAAATATGTAACGCCATGTAAACGAAGTCGTTTTTTGGAATAAGAGAACTGGCAGATAAATTAAAAGCTTTAAACACACAATTTGTATGCGTGCAAGAAGAAAATCGAAACTCGATTTTTTACCAACAAACAAGGGTTTGGCGATTCATTGGAATCATGTTCCAAATGTCTTTGTATCGCAAAATGTGCGTTATCACTTGGGAAGACTTTCACTAAAAGCAACTCCGACCACAATAACACTAATGAGATTCGAAGAAATACGCCAATTCTTTCATTTAAATGATGATACGACAACTTGCATCGAGTTTGACCACTGGCAACTCATTCCAACGAACGCTTTGGATCACTCCAATGCTTAATCGTCTTTGTGTAGACGAGCATATGTTCTGCGAAAATTGGCGGCGACCCTATACTCGCCAATATATGCCAGCCAAACCACATAAATGGGGAACAAAGCTGTTTGTTCTATGTCACATGGGTTTCGCATATTCGTTTGAAATATATCCTGCGGCAGGAGACAATGGTGCCAGAAAATGTGGTTTTTCATTTGTCTAGCGAAGTCCCAGACAACGTGAACAATATTGTTTATTTTGATAATTGGGTTTGTTGACATACCTCAGAACACGTGGTATATATAGTTAGTTTGCGGCCCGTGTGCTCAAATCGAGTTCCAAAAATCAAATTGTCGTGCGAGCGATGCTGAACTGACGAAGCGAATAGTTAAACAAGTAAACCCAGAAGTATATGTACCTAACATTTACGGAATTAAAATAAGCACCGTTTTGTGGCTGGAAAAAAAGTGTTTGACTGCTCCAAATCTCCAAATCCTTAAAAAAAATTGCAACAAACAGAAGTTGACTGTCCAATTATAGTAAAATAATGAAAAATCGACATATAGGCGGTGTCGATCTCATGGACGGTCTTCTTGATCGCTGTCTTATTCACATAGAAACTCGAAAATGCACAAACCGCATATTTTTCCACCTGTTGGATGTTGCGACGGTAACCGCATACATCATTTATCATAGGTTGCACAAGGGAGTCAAAATCGAATTACATACCAAATTTTCGATCTGAAGTGGCAGAATCCAAAGAAATGGAGGTCACCATTATTTTCAAAACACTTTAAGCTTAAAAAGTTTTATTTTCCAACTCCGGAAATTCTTTATGACAACGTGGGCCATTGTTATGTATTTTAAGACCGCATGCAAATTCCCGCAAGCATATTGCACTTAATGCAAATTGAATCTCTTGCTTCCATCAACATTAACAGAATATACATAAACTATATCTATACACATTGTTCAGTTCCTTTTCAGATTTTGTTCATTCATTTTAAACTTTATTTATGCAATAAATTATTATTTTCATATAAACCTGCGTATGTTCTTTTTTCCTGTAACGACCTAACACAGCCTCAAGGCGGTTGAAATACTTTTACCTGTAAAAGCTAAAATATTTTTTTTACAAAAACTTTTTTCAGATACGTTCTTCTTATCGCATTCACATAAGTATAAACAGATTTTTTGGATCAAATAAAAAAAATTAGTCATCAATACCATCATCGGTGTCCTTACAGGACAGGAGGAGGTTTGTATTCCTCACCTTCTCTGCTTTTGTCAAGAGTTCTCCAATAAAAAAAACTCCGCCTAGGAGACTAATTCTTTGGCATCCTAGGTAACCTGGTTAATATACTGCCAGAAACCTGATCTGCTTTATAGTCAGCTCGGAACGAAAATTAGGAAAATTTATCTTTAATGAAAATTTAATGTTCCGCATGGTATTACAACCGACCTGCCTGGTCTATGTGTGTACGCGCATCGCGTACATCCTAACCTAATCTACGGATACCATGGAGATTTTCTTTGAGAGTTTTAAATTTTTTGTTTAAGTGAAACAAGTTCCCAGCAGAAATCCATGTTATCGGTCAAACTACAATTTATTTATTTTACACACATAAAAGGTATGTCCCAGCATAATTGCAGTACAAAATTAGTTAATTCTCTATATTCTTGGAGTACCCCCGCTCTCATGTCAATATGTCAACTTTGTGAAAAGAAAACCATTTTTGGAAAATACAGAAAAATAGTTCGTTTTGTTTGCCATTGATCTAAAACAAAACAGTTAACTGATTTTTATTTTAGCAACAGAAATGGGTGGTTTTGATTCTCACATAATGAGTAATGATGCACACTTTTGTACGAACTTTTGGACAAACTCTTGTATATATAGCTTGTCTTCCCTTCTCAGATCCTCTCCGGATGTGATACGAAATAGCCTTCCCGGACTGATGCTTGCTATTCGCAAAGCAAGTAAGACCGCTCAGTACTTCAATACAACCACCAACATCACTGGTCTATTTTTGAAAATCACAAATCAATTGACAATCAGAAGTAAGCAATTCATCACCGATAACCATCGTTCAAAATTGTGGAACATTCCGGCCAAAACTTTGACAGAAAGGATTGAGAAATGTCGCCATGTTATGAATTTCTACAAGAAAACGTATTTCGAAAATGTCGAGGCAATGAAGAAAGCCAATGAGAAACCATGGATAGTGTCATCGGTGTATATTTTCACAAACATGGAAAACTTCTTGGATCGATTGAAGAAGGTAAGAAACTATCGAAATCGAATTTTTCAAGTGCTGTTTCTATATGTTTGTGATTTCAGATAAACGTTATTATTAAGACCGAACTTACGTACGCCATTTTGGATAGAATACAAATAAGTGGAATGGAAAAGTTTAGAGCTCAAATAAAGACCGCCCAAAAAACAATTAGTGACAAGGTGTATGATCCCTTGGACTATCGCGTAGAGCTGTTCGACAAAGATTATGATGCTTTTGTGAAATCAGTCGAAATAACCGAAGAGCAAATGCAACAATTTGTCAAGGAACAAGTATCTGATTGTCCAATAGCGGAGTCTATGATTTTAATACTTAAACGATTTGAGAAGTTAAATTTGGATTGCTTATGCTTGGACAAAAGGTTTTTGAACGTGTCAGAAATTTTGCAAAAGGAAATGCTCCATCTAAAAGATGTGTAAGTTAAATATTCCAGCCTATTCATCTATTCTTTAATAATATAGAGTATGCCGGTCGTGCTTAATTCTATATCTCATACAAAAATCTCTAACGAGATATAAATTAATGAATCAAATGAAATCCGCAATAATGTCAGTGTTTAATAATTTTTTTTGATGGTTGTGTGTTAGTCGTAGTGGGCAATGATTGGCAATAACTTGGACAACGTCCAGACATTTGAATCTTGCCTACACATAAATCGTGCTTGTTTTACAACAATCGGATACAGGTACGAATCTTGGTAACAAAGCGAAAAACAGCAATGCTACAAAGCTACAAAGTCAGAACATCCGACCTGATAACCTGAGGTCAAAACATGAGCTTGGCCCCTCAGATTGGAAGTTGCAAATTACGTTTAGTGGCCGAATTAGTGCAACTATTTCAATTAAATATAATAAAACTGCTGAACAAGGTGCAATTCCAAACTGTGGCAACACAAAATTTATTTTCACTGGCCCTCCTCTTGCAATGATCTGACAAATCAATCGAGTACATAGTATCATTTGTTCCCAAAAATCTTATCTCTACCTACCCGTTCCGATTCGGCACGAAATCGTAGGGCTCATCATCTTTCACAGCACACATCAATGGCTGTGAGCAAATTTTTTATTTTTTTTTTCGTGGGCTCGTGGAAATTTCAAAAGTCACGGTGAGCACGTGCCCAAAGTAGTGTGGGACTTTATCCCACTAAAACCACCACACTTTTTGTTTTTGTATTGCAACTAAGTAGGAATGCGACTTATTTAGCAATTTTTCTTATCACGAGTAATGAATGTTTGGAAGGTAACTTTCCTTTGAGAGTTCCCGCTTTTTCCGCAATTTTTTGCGCGGTTTGTAATTATCGGTCCAAATGTAAGGACTTAGTTCTTTGAAGACGCCGCAATAAATTTGTTTAGTCAAGAATTTAGTCAACCGTCGTGTTAACGTGTCCCAATAAACGTTTTTTATGTGTGCGTGCTAAAGTTTTCGTTTCATCTTTAACCGCGGGAATACCCAAATCTCGGCGAAGATCTTCATTCCTTATATACCACGTCGCATTGACGAATGATCTTAACATTTTGTTGTCAAAAGTTTGTAGAATGTGTAGATTCGTTTCACTGGTACAACCCCATAGTTGTAGACCATATGTCCAGACCGGCTTTAGCACTTGCTTGTATAATAGCAGCTTGTTATCAAGGTTAAGCTTTGAATAATTTCCGAGTAACCAGTGCAGTTGTCTGTATTTATTTTTAAGATCTTCGGATATCTTTTTTACATGCGACTTCCATTTCAATTTTGCCTCGAGCTTCCGAGCTATTTCGCTTCATTTGCAAAAGGGACTAGCACCGTATTGAGAAATACTGGCGAATTGTTTGTCCGTTTATACGAAAAATCTACATGAATCGATCCAGGCAAAGTGACTGTGGCCGATTCGTATTTCGAAGAAGCCAATATGGAGACGGTTACAGTCGATTCGGAGCAATGTGGTCGAATGATAACTAATTTTTTGCCGGCGATTGAAGATCATGACGTGGACAATATGTGGTTCCAACAAGACGGGACAACAGGCAACGATGGCTTTATTGCGTGAGAAGTTTCCTGGTCGCGTAATTTCACGTTTTGGCGATGCCAACTGGTCACCAAGATCATGCGATTTGATACTTTTAGATTCTTTTCTATGGGGCTTCTCAAATGACGGTATTTAACTACGCGAATAATCCTCAAACTCTTAAACGCAATAAAACCCAACATAACTCAAGTTATGGCAGAGATACCTCAAAATAATCGCATGCTGCTAATCTTCTCGAGGCATCCATTTGAATGACATTGTTTTTCACACTTAATGGCAAAGTGCAAACTTTATAATGAAACTAGCAACCCGACCCGACTTCGCCAAGGAAACAATTTTAATGACGAGGAAATTAATTTCTGCAGCCGAATATTTTTCGAAGAATTTTCCTCTCGAATCCGATTTTTAGACGGTCCATGCTTCAGCGCCGTAGAGCAGGACTAGGATGATCAGGGTCTTATATAAGATCTCCTTAGTAGTTCGATTGAGGGCTTTACTACTGAATTGCCTTCTTAGCCCGAAGAAGCAGCGGTTGGCAAGAGTAATTCTTCGTTTAATTTCTGACGAGATGTTGTTGTCAGAGTTGATAGCGGAGCCGAGATAAACAAAGTCCCGTACTACCTCAAAGATGTATCTGTCAATGGTGACGTTCTGTCCAATTCGTCGATGTTGTGTGTCCTTTCGTGTTAACAGCATATACTTCGTCTTGCCCTCATTTACTGCTACACCCACTTTTGCCGCTTCCTTCTATATTCTAGCAAACGTGGCTGTGACATCACGTTGGGTCCTACCAATGATGTCAATATCGTCGGCGTATGCTAGTAGTTGTACCGATTTTTGGAAAATTGTGCCTCTGGTGTTGGCTCGTGAGTATTGCACAATCCTCTCATGAATCAGATTGAAGAAGCCACATGACAGCGCATCGCCTTGCCTAAATCCTTTTTTGGTATCGAATGTGTCGGTGAGGTCGTTTCCGACCCTGATGGAGCAGCGAGACTTCTCCATCGTCATCCTACAAACGAGTTTGGGCGGTATACCAAAACTAGACATGGCTCTGTATAGTTCGTCTCTATAAATGCCATCGTATGCGGCTTTGAAATCGATGAGTAGGTGGTGGGTATCGATTTGGATTTCTTGGGGTTTTCCAGGATCTGCCGAAGTGTGAAAATTTGATCGGTTGTGGACTTTAATGGCCTAAAACCACACTGATAATGGCCGATCAGGTTGTTGGTAAACGGTTACGGCAGATAGGATCTTGTAGGCGATGTTGAGGAGACTTATGCCTCTGTAGTTGGCGCAGCTTAGATGGTCTCTTTTTTTATGGATCGGACAACCGATGCTGAGGTTCCATTCTTCAGGCATACTTTCTTCCGACCAGATTTGGCTTATGAGTTGGTGGATGTTTCTTACCAAATCATCTCCGACGTCTTTATAAAGCTAAATAAGGCTTCCGGCAGCCTTATTCAGCTTGAGTTTAGATATTGCTATCCTTACTTCACTCAGGTCGGGTAGTTCGCAGTTTTCGCTGTCGTTGCAAATGTTGAATGGTTCGTTCTGCCTGACAACGGAATGTTGTTAGTCATCACCGTTCAACAGTCTGCAGAAGTGGTTGTTCCATATCCTCAGCATCGACTGTGTCTCAACTACGATATTTTCCTGTTCATCTCGATAGGATTCTGTTCAGGCCTTGTATCCTTGGCCTTGACGTTTTAGACTTTGATAGAACTTGTGAACATCTTTCCTGGAGTGGCACCTCTCTATATCTTCGATCGCCGGTGTTCCTTCCTTCTTCTCTGCCTATAGAGCTCAACGGCAGCTCTTGTCTTCACCTGCAGCTTAGCCTTGTAGGCCTCGTTCTTGGCTGCGAGCATCTGTCGGCATTCCTCATCAAACCAGAGGTTTCTTGCTGGTGTGCGCGGGAAACCTAGCACATCAGTTGCGGGTGATCTAATGGGTTGTTGGCATCGTTGCCATTGTTCTTCGACATTCGATGCTGGTGGTATGGTGTTAATCGAGAGGTAAAGTGATACGCGTTGCACGATGGTCTTGGCGGTCTCTTGCGATTGCAGTCTTTCGATATTAATCTTTTTCACAGTATTTCTGGATTGTTGTGGCGTGGTGGACATCCGCATTCTTACCTTGGCTGCCTCTTGCCTATCGCAATATGATCAATTTGGTTGACCGTTCGTTGATCTGGAGACCGCCATGTCCCCTTATTGATATCGAGGTGAGGAAACCGTGCTCTGGCTATAGTGGCATTCCGTTCAGTAGCGTAAGTCCGTTACCAGACGTGTTGTCGTGTATGCTATGTTTTCCGACAATACCGCTAAAGATGTCTTCTCTTCCTACCTTTGCATTAAAATCTCTCAGCACGATTTTAACATATTACTTCGGTAGTCAATCGTAGGTTTGGTCAATTAGCTCAAAGAAGCAATCCTTAGCTTCGTTGGGGGTTGAGCGCATATAAGGCTTATGTGTGGAAATTGGCCTTGATGCGGATTGTTACAATGCGTTCGCTAATGTCTTGGAAACATAAGACCTCTTGCCTAAGTCTGGCACTTATAACAAATCCGCATCCGAATAGTCGCCTTTTCTGCTCACTCTAACACGGTCCGTCGTAGATGTCACAGTTTTTCATCATCTTTTTGCCCGGGCCATCTTATCGTATTTCTTGGATGCCAGTAATGTCTACTTTGTAGAAGTTTAGGGCTTCAGAAATAGTTTCATCTAATTTCAATTTATATGTCATGTAAATGCATTTTGACGTGAATAATTTTAAAAAGTTACACAAATGTCAAAAAAATAAGAATTTTTTAAAATTTTGTTTTTTTTCTTTGTAGCTACAATATGGAAAGAGATAATCCCCCTATACCAAGGAACACACCACCGGTCTCAGGTCGCATCAGATGGATTCGGTCTATATTCAAAAAAATCGATGAACCCATGAAGGTTGCATATCTACCTTCTATTATTATTTTTTTTATTCAAATGCATTTGTCTTCCTAATCTTCAAGATTCTTAACCAAAGGCCTTGTGTCATTGGTCACAAAAAATCTATAAACGCTATACAAACATACAACTTTTTATCAAACCTAGTCTGTCATTATGAAATGACTCAGCACAAAGCCTGGTTCGATTATGCCGAAGAAGTGCGATCTCATTTGAATGCACCGGTTTTGGCGCGTCAGAAAGCTAACGCAAAGTACTACGTTAACATACATCAATCCATTTTCCAACTTGTCAAGGAAACCGAAGCTATGTTAAACTTGAAAATTGGCAAGTCAAATAAGCAAAAAATATGTAACGGTTTTTGAAAATTTAAACACATTCCAGAGGTTCCGGAGATCGCAAGTGTTGTGACATATTGTAAGGAGGAAATATTCAAGCCATCGTTAGTACTGCAAGATTCAGTGAGAAAATTTGACGATCTGCGAAATGGAATCACACCAATTTTTATCAACCTCATGCGATTTCGACTAAGGGAAGTTATGTCAGAGCTTAATCCAGGCTTGTATAAAATAACATGGATTTCGGGAAATTTGGATGCGTTTGCACAGGCCGTGGAAAAGGTTAAGAAAATGTTTTTTTTTCTAATGACAAAAAGTCAAGTTCTGTTCTTTTTAGAAAGTAGATGAGGTTGTGACATTTTATAGTTCTCTTTTAAATGTTGAAGCAATTCGCATCACGAAGGAGATGGAGAGTCTGACCAAAATGAGATATGTTTACGTGCCTGAAGAGCCGGTTTCTTGTGACAAGTATTTACAGGATACAAACAAACTTCGACAGGATTTGGGTAGGTTCAAGCACGACAAGTTCGGGTACACAGATCTAATAACTTTTTTTTGATACAGAACAAATCCTTGAACGAAAGTCCGTGTGTATGGAGCGTGCGGTAATCGAAATGATTAACATGTTTGTCGATCTCCTTGACTTTCCTCTACATGACTCCCAAAATCGTCGAGTATATCAATTACCACCGGATCAGATTAACGACAGCAATTGGCGCAAAGAGGGCGTAATGCCAATTGACAAATACGATTGGATACAGTTTAATAAGATTCACCGTGCTGTCTACATGGTACCAGATGATGCCTTGAAAGCACTTCAATTTCGCAACTATGACAATCTGAGATATGAGCTCAGCCATTTGCGTAATGACTGTATGGACATGTTTTCGTACTACTATATGCAGATGATATCGGCTTTGGTGCAATGTTCGAAGAGGTCTCTGGATTTTGTCAAGTATTCTATTCTGAAGTTAGTTAAGTTCTTGCAGTTTGTAGGAGGTTGTTAAAAGGTTTTATTTTACTTTAGATCTAATTGGAAGACAGCTGATTACAAGCCAATTATATACACGGATATGGATATTGACTTTCGGAAGGGGTGCTATATCGAGCCTAATTTGGAGTATTTACAGACGAATTTTCATGCTGCAATTCAGGTTTGCACGGAAATCAATTATTTTGTAACCAATTGGGGCCGACAAGCGAAAACTTTTGAAAGGAAATTGAGGAATGTTACCGTTGGTAAGTGAAAATAGGAATACTGCAAGGAGTGCCGCCGTAAGCAGTTTATGTGGAATTCTAAATTAGCAGTTAGGTTAGGTTTATGATTGTTGAGGACACAAGAGTATACACCAAAAGCGCGGAAATTATAAAAAAAAAACGGTAACACAATTTTAAAAATTATTGAAATAAATATCGGTTACGAAAGCAAAAAACACTTTCCATCCGACCTAAGTGAAGTGAAGAGAGAAACATCTAAACAAAGTCTTTTCACGAATGCAGTACTAAAATTGCACTGGATGAGAGTAAACCCGAAGGAAGCACAATTCAATTCGCATCAGGTAACCCGTCAACTGCCATAATATTTGAATGCCTGAAACCATTCACCAATAACCGGATCGGTCCTTATCACTGTGTTTATAGCCTAGTAGAGGTAGCAACATGTTTTGTGGTGACATATTTTTTTAACTAATAGCCCTTGCTTCTGGTATGCACAATTAGCACCTAACAAATCAACTCCGGAAATGGAAATTTATGCCTCCCACTTTCCTTTTCGTTCAGAGTTCTATTTTACGGAGAAGTTGATTTGTCTACATTTTTGTGGTAGCAATATTCCAGCGGTTTTGCAAGCTCTTGCTCTTTCAGCTTTCTTTCCTTATGTAGACTCTCTTCATTTCGTCACTAGTGTCGATTCCTCTGAAACGGTTCTAAAAGTGGAAATCGTTCTCAAAGCATAAAGACGGCTACACACACGAAGGAATAATTGTCCGGTATGTCAATTCAGGCCGCCTGTGCAGTTTTACCGGGCTGCCATAACCCTTTGACACGTTATGAAGTTATGAAGACCTCAATTTTTTTCACAATAATATCGCCTCAAAGTCTATGCTTCGTCTGCAAATACACAATAACAAATTCCACAAAAATGGAGACCCTCTGAACTGCACCAACTACAGAGGCATAAGTCTCCTCAACATCAGTGAAAGACTGAAACCGTACACTAACAACCTTATCAGCCCTTATCAGTGTGGTTTTATTCCAGGAAAGTTCACAACTGATCGAATCTTCACACTTCGGCAGATCCTGAAAAAAAAACCCAAATAGGCTTAATCGTTACTAACCGTATAAATCGTTACTTACGTTAGAGACGAACTATACAGAGCCATGTTTAGTTTTGGTATACAATGGATAATTCTAGCTGCTCCATCAGTGTCGAAAACAACCTCACATTCGATTCCAAAAATTTAGGATTCTTGTCTTTCTCATTCGTTGAGAGGATTCTGCAAAAAAATATGTTTAGCAGTAAATGAGGGTAAGAACAAGTCGAAACCGAACTCAACCAACTTGTAATGCGCAACTGGAGGCTGTTAGCTATGGACCGGGCTAATTGGGGAGGCATTGGTTGACTTCTACATAATTAATTCGTTTCTAGCCATTATATTAACCATGACTGGTACAATAAGGTTGAGGTTATGGAATGACTGCTGACAAAGGCAGCTGTATAGTAGCCTGCGCCTTAGTCACTGTCTTGGCTTAACCTATTGTTCTTGAAGTATCTAGAGAGGATACTCAGAATATAGCTCGGCACGTTCATTTTGACTAAAGAGCCAGTTTGCAGAATTATAGGGATTTTTTCAGCCAAAGTCCTCCTTCTCTGCCACTCTTGATCAAAGACTGGGTATTGGGTATTCGCATCTAACCAACATATTTGCATGCGACATTTATAAAGGTTGTCGAGAAGTTTGCAGCCTTTAAAAGTTTAATTTGATAAATAAGGTTATCCCATATTGGTGAGTACAGTTCATGATTTTAAGGTGATGGCCCCAGGGGGTACCCAAAACTCTCTTGCTAGTGTATAGTATGATTTGAGTCTGTATAGAACATTCTGTTATGCTATCATTCCGCGAAAGCAATCTGCCTAGGACTAGTAAAAAAGGTTTGGCTTTTTGTGGGGATTTAATAAGAGTTTCGTTAAGCTTTAATTGCAATAGAAAAGGACCAGTTTTATTTTAGCTGCGTTTACAACTTTGGTGAGACAAAGCCTTTTAATCTCGTTGTTATACCATTCCTCGAACAAACTAGTTATTTGATGTTGTTGACTTGTATATCGAACTTTCACAGTTTTACAAAACATATCTTTAAATAATTTTGCAATTCTTAAGCTGGTTCTACCTTCGTTTTTGCAGATGAAAACCGACACGAGCGTACATTTTTTAAGTACATTGTTGAAAACAAAGACATAATTCGAGCGATTGAAGGAGTAGCTGCTGGACTGAACATATACAAACAAGACATTGAAACGCTCCAAGCTGTAAGTATTTTCCAAATCTTATCTCAATACAAATTTCTGATAAATATAAAAACGAATTTGATGTCAAAAGAGGGTTTACGAAAAACACAAATATCTCTGGGCCGAAAATAGAGATGAGATAATTCAATCCTTTGTTAAGACAAATCCCCTAACAGTCGATATACGAGACAAGTTCGTATATTATGACAACATCACTAGTAGCTTGGAGAATATGTCTGCGATCGCTGTAATTGGAGCCATTGAAGTCAGAATGCGTAAGGAGTTTATTGTTCAAAATTGCAAGCATTCCTACTGTTGGTTTGCATTGTTTTAGATGGCGTTATTATAAAACTTGTAGAGGAGTCAAAGAAGTGGAAAGTCACCCTAGGCCAACTTATCAGCGCTCAATATAAGATTCAATTGAATGAAATGATCGATTTCATAACCGATCAGCAATTCGTCCTTGGCAAACCAATCAAGGATCTCGATGATGTACGGATTGCAATGAATTGCTTGGTGAAAATTCGTGACAACTCCATCAAGTGAATATTTTTCGCAAATAACTTAAAGAAGTATCTCCTTTGACATAAGACTTCTTCCAGAATGGACATGGATCTGGGACTAATAACTGATACCTACGATCTGTTCTCCACATACAAAATATTCATACCGCAACAAGATTACGATAAAGTTGACAGTTTACAGTTAGCCTTTAACAACATGATGGATAATGTAAGTTAGCCTTAACAAACAAATCTGCTCTAGTCTCTTATTTTTACTAGGCAAAGAAAGTCTCAGCACGTATAGCTGATATAGAACAGCCGTTGATGAAAGAGCTCGACGAAGGAATCTACCAGTTCGTCAAGGAATTTGATGAATTTAATAGAGATTTCGATGATAAAGGACCAATGGTTGAGGGTATTTCAGCGAAAGAGGCCAGCGATCGTGTGTTTATCTTTCAGAACAGATTTGATAGTCTGTGGCGAAAGTTCGAGATGTATGGTAGTGGAGAAAAGCTGTTTGGCCTTCCAATTTCGGACTATCCACTATTGCATCAGCGCAAGAAGGAATTCAATTACCTAAACAAGTTGTACTCGTTGTACATTGTGGTGTTAAGGACTATTGCGGATTACTATGATATGCCCTGGAGTGAGGTGGATATTGAGAAAATCACAAATGAACTTCAAGACTTTCAAGTCAGGTATGCTAGGTTTCTTTGTAAACATTTTCAAATATAAGAGTTTGGTGAACATCGATAATAGCTTCAGACAGTGGTGAATTGGTTACTGCATTAGGCTACTAAACGGAGGTCTTTGGTTTAAGGACCGCCTGGAATTAATTTTTTTGAACAAATATCCAAAAGTCCTAGTGGAATATAGCGCTTTTCAGGGTTTACGATAACAATTTGCGTAAAATTTAAGGTCTGTTCGTAGGCAAAACAACAAAAAAAGAAAGTGCAGTGTGTGGTAATCCATTTCGCCCCTCTCACCTCGTCAGCTATTTGCCTTTGCCGCACCAATGCAAGTGCCGTATGTTTTTTTTCGCATGCGTGCGCTTGCATTGGTGGAGCGTAGGTAATAACCGATTAATAGTGGGCCGTGAATTGAAGATTTGTTAAGTATGCTGCTGATATCATATCAACATCATTCTCCTTGGTATGCGATCTTTTATTCCCAACAGAATAAAAAGTATCAGAACAAAGGCAAAAGGGTAGTATGACTTGAGCTGCTATCAGGTTGAGAGACACAAACATTCGGTTATACAAAACCAATCCAACAGAGGAGAACCGACAAAATTCAAACAAGCCAGAAATGACTATAATTCCGTGTCCGTTAAAACGTGTCAAATTCCTATACGACCAAAAGTTGAGGCAACAAATTCTACAATGTCCCAGAGGTAGTAAACAATTTTGGTCATTTGTCAAAAATATAAAGAATTCGGCCAAATCATCAGTTCCGACGCTCATTCACAATGACATTATAGCTGTCAGCTCTTTAGAAAAAGTCAATCTGGTTGCTGCGCATTTCGCAGCCAGTTCTACATTGCCAGATTGGGCCCAGTCTCCTCCTGTACTTGAAAACGTTAATCATTCTATTGGACAAGTTCACTTTCGTACTCGTACAGTTGCAAGAGTTTTATTTGATCTTGACATTCACAAGTCCACTGGTACAGATGGTATTTCCCCCATTTTTCTGAAGAGGTGTTCTTCTACGCTAGCAAAACGAGTTCGTAAGCTTTTCTATTTATCCTACTCATCAGGTCTCTTTCCAAGTAGATAGAAAACTGCATTTGTCTAGCCTTTACCAAAAAAAGGCGAATCTTCTTCTCTCTCCAACTACCGACTAATTGCGCTTAGGTCCCATCTTTCCAAGGTCATGGAAACGCTGATAAATCGCCAGCTTATCAAATATCTCGAAACACGAAACAAAAAACGAGAAAGTAAGATTGTTGCACTTGATATTTCAAAGGCATTTGACAGGGTTTGGCATCAAGCCCTTTTGTCGAAAATGCGTGCATTTGGAATCGATGAAAAACTTCTTCTATGGATTAGAAATTATCTTTCGAAACGCTCAATTCAGGTTGTTTTGGACTGCAACTCACCTAATAAATGATGGTGTCCCTCAAGGCTCAGTTTTTTTCTATTTCTCCTTTTCATCAATGATCTCCTGTCTGCAACTTCTAACCCAATTCATTCCTTCGCTGATGACAGTACTCTCAGCTTCTCATATTCGTTTTCACGTCCACGTCCCTCATCTTCGAACGTGGGATCTAAACGGCAACATATGTTAAGCTCATTGAATTCCGACCTTGACAGCATCATCAAATGGGGTAAATCTAACAGAGTAGAATTCAATGCTTCCAAAACACAATGCTAAAAACGCAGCGAAATGTCTAGGTTTCCTTAATCGATGTAAAAAATATTTCACCCCTTCTGATCTGGCCACAATATATAAGGCGTTAATACGCTCTAAACTTGAGTTTAATGCCCACATCTGGTCGAGTGCACCAAAAACAACATTGCACCTCCTAGATAGGATTCAAACGCGTGCAAAAAAACTTATAGGAGACATTAGAATATCGAACTCTTTAGTTTCGCTTGAACACCGTCGAAATATCTCCTACCATACATTGTCTTATCGCTATTTTTAAAGCCTGTAAGTTGGTAAGCAAATTCCTCCATCATTTTTGGATCCATTTTCATATGTAAGTTGTGTCCAGTAAAACAGAATAATTATCTGGTTTTTCGAAGGATTTCATGGGGTCTGGTTTTATCATACGTTGTCCACTGAGCTTTAAAAGGTCGTAAGGGGATTTCACCTCTACTTCGCGACATCCAGCATTTTCTGTCGCGGTCTTAATTTAAATCTATGTATATATTAGTGGTTTAACAGATTGGTTTGCCAGGTGTAAAGCCTTCATGAGAAGCTTTGGAAGTTTATGTGGTCATTTTTGTGGTACAGATATTACTTTGCATACACAAATGAATGAAGCTAGCTTTGATGTCCTGTATGTCGTGTTAATTCCAAATATATAATTTGAATTATTAGCGAAGCTGAGGTAAAAGAAATCCTTTACAACCTCAAAGTTGTACCAAAGATCATAAAACCTTACAGATGATGCATTTAGAACAAAAAAACAGAAAGTTTTTCTCATCAGCTTCCTGTTACGGGCGGGCGGTTTGCACGTGCACACATGAGAAACGAGATTAAAATATATGGCGGGCTGTGCCAGTAAAACTCGCCATAGAACAAATTTTTCTTGTATGCAGTGCATATCCTGTATGGCTTTATTAATTTTGGTTGTACCTATCAATGGTGACGTTTACTCCAATTCTTCAATGTTAGATGTCCTGTTTTGATTAACCGAACTTGCTTGGTATTGAAATCATCTTCTTCTGTAAACTCGCAAATGCCGTTTGATCCAACCTATGATGCCAATATTGTCAGCGTATACTAGTAGTTCCAGAAATTTATTGATTGCTCCCTGATGTGACCGTGTTTTGAACAATCCTTTCAAGAATTCACATGACAAGGCGTCACCTTCTTTAAATTCTTTTTTAGTAACGAATGTTTCGGTAAAGATGTTCGTCTCCATAAATGCTATCGTATGCGGTAAGGAGATGAGAGCCAATTTGGGCCTCTTGGTTTTTTTTTGTAGGATCTGCAGAATAGATGCAGCTCAGATTGTTGATCCAGTAGATCATTTTTAGATAGAATGTTGTAAGCAATGTTAAAGAAACGTATGTTTAATGCATTTGGGGCTGTTCTATGCACTTTTGTGTGGATATGATCTGAGCTGTGGTAACTAACTCTGTTGATATTAGTGGTATCCACGATGAAACTATCTTGTTAAATGAATAGTATCCGAATAGTACTTTAACATTTTTATGATTTTTGATGTTAGAGATGTCAACCAGGGAATCCATAAAAAGAAGCTCCACACAATTTTAGAGCATTGCACACACCAAATATGATGTTAGTACAATTTATTAAAGTTTGGAAAATTTTTACATTTTTTGTATTTCCTTTTGTACAGTATTATGAGTTTTAGAAATTTATAAGCCCGTATATAAATTCTACTAGATGCCGCAAATTACCGAAAGGAATGCAAACATGGCCAGCATTCATTGATTTAAAAACGAAGATTGACAATTTCAATGAGACCTGCCCGCTTCTAGAACTCATGACTAACAAAGCCATGAAAGATCGACACTGGGTTCGACTCAACACCCTTCTAGGCACAGACTACGATGTTACTAGTCCAACGTTTACGTTAGGCAAACTTTTAGAGGCTCCCATTCTGCGACACAAGGAAGACGTAGAAGATGTTTGTGTCGGCGCTAGCAAAGAGTTGGACATTGAAGCAAAACTGAAACAAATCATCAGCGATTGGTCATCGATTAAAATACAGTTGGGTGCATTCAAAACTCGCGGAGATTTGATTCTCAAAGCAGGAGAAACTCTCGAAATGATATCCTCCCTTGAAGACAGCTTAATGATAATGAACTCACTGGCTTCAAACAGATATAATGCACCCTTCAAGAAGGACATAAGACTGTGGCTGACGAAACTCTGCAGTACTGGAGAGATTCTCGAAAAATGGTTGATTGTACAAAACTTGTGGATTTATCTGGAGGCAGTATTCGTGGGTGGAGATATTGCCAAGCAAATGCCATCGGAGGCCAAGAGGTTTAGCAATATCGATAAGAATTATGTTAAGATCATGTACCGCGTAAGGGAGATTCCGAATGCTGTCGAATGTTGTACGGGTGATGAAACTGTAGCAACAATGTTGACATTTTTACTTGAACAACTTGAGACTTGTCAGAAGTCGTTGACAGGTTAAAAGATGTCTGGGAACATCTCGGAAAGGGTATTTTTAAAATTATTATTTTTTATTTTTTAAGGTTATTTGGAATCCAAAAGATTGGTGTTCCCGCGATTCTTCTTTGTATCCGATCCGGTCTTATTGGAAATTCTAGGTCAAGCCTCTAACCCAATTACCATTCAACAGCATTTGCTTAGCATTTTTGATGCTGTCGCTTTTGTAAGGCACACAAAGATTATAAATTTCAAAGTGGCATGATTGTATGTACATTTTCAGGTTGATTTTAAAGAAAAGACAAACGACATTATTATTGCGTTGAACTCATCCAACGGTGAAAAGGTTTAAGACTCTTAACATACAGTTTTATTATATGCAAATTTAATGTTTTTTTTTTTAGGTTATGCTAGAAAACCCTGTAGAATGTAGAGGCGGTGTTGAACTATGGCTGGGGAAATTGCTTAAGGAAATGCAAGACTCAATGAGAACCATATTAGCAGGGATGGCCATGAGTTTACGAGATCCCGAATTCAATTTCAAAGAAGAGTTTTTTAGTTTTTGTGGACAAGCTGGACTTTTGGGTGTTCAACTGTTTTGGACCCGAGATGCTGAGTTTGCATTAAGAAAATGCCGCACGGATAAGACGATGATGAAGAAGACTAATGCGAAATTCTTAAATTTGTTAAATCATTTCATTGATATGACGGTAAAGGACTTGACAAATTTAGATCGAATTCGAATTGAGACTGTGATTACGATTCATGTACATCAGAGGTAAGGCAGTGTATTAGGCTTGAAGAGATGGTGAGAATTGTACCTTTTTCAGAGATATATTTGATGACCTCTGCACGATGCGTATTCGGACATCTGCTGACTTTGAGTGGCAAAAGCAAGCCCGATTCTACTTTAATGAGGAAAATGATGATATAATTGTTGGTATCACTGATGTCGATTTTATTTATCAAAACGAATATTTGGGTGTCACTGAAAGATTGGCAATCACACCACTTACGGATAGATGCTACATAACTTTGGCTCAAGCTATCGGTGAGAAATGACTAATGCGATTACATAATAAAATAATTTAATACAATTTAACATACTTAGTTAAGTCTGGGCAGAACCTTAAGCTAAGCCTACACGATTCTTCAATAAAGCTAGCTGGCTGCAGTCCGAAAATATGAATACACATTTTTGGCGCAACATGCTCGTTAGTACCCAGGGCCTAGCTTTCTCATAACCATTCATTTTGAGGTCATGCGGGACCTCCTGTTTTATGCCGGATCCGAACGGCTAATTTGAGATAAGCTATTCGTGACAATGGATACTAATCGAATGATTTGTCAGATCATCACGAGAGGAGGACCAGTGAAAAATCATTTAGGTGTTGCTGCGGCTGGGAATCGAACTCAGACCGTCTGCGCGGTAGTTCATCGCACTAACCATCGCGCCACTGAGCTGCAGTCCTGTTAAGGGAAAATCTTGCTCTAGTGCATTTATCATCTAGTCGGAAATTCAAGATCCTCCTATTAGGGGTGTTAGTGTTAGCCAAATGCGCAGTTATTTTTTTAGCAGGCTTGCGTAGTCCACAATGGCGAATGATCCCAACGATTTTTCTCACATTCAATCTAGATAGGCTTGAGAGATGTTTTGTTTTACTTTAAGGACTGCTTGGAACTGTATCCACTTATTCATACTCATTGACTATAGTCTTCATTTCCGATACGTCCTTTTTCGAGATTGAAATCCTCGTGTATGGGACAGAAAGAATAGAATAGTCTGTCTGTCCGTTTTTAGTGGGTCGCCAGTTTGCTTTTTGTGTTTGTGGCCAAGAAAACCTAGAGCTACTAATCACTGTATTACATGAAGTCAGTTGGAAGTGATTTATTTTCCATTTCATAAAGGCCAGGTTTTCCAACTAACCCATATTAGATTGGTTTTTCTTTCCGATCTTGACGATTCTTGACGATATTGATTGAACATCTCAGTTCTCCATATTTGTCCTCTTACTTTCAGTCTTCATTTGTTTCCTTTTTTTATTTTCGCCGTTGAAATACCAATTCTCCTTTTGTTATAGGTATGTGTATGGGTGGAGCACCCGCTGGTCCCGCTGGAACAGGAAAAACTGAAACCGTTAAAGACATGGGTCGTGCCTTGGGTAAACTGGTGGTTGTATTCAATTGCTCGGATCAAATGGATTTCCGAGGCTTGGGAAGAATATACAAAGGCCTTGCACAATCAGGATCTTGGGGCTGTTTCGACGAGTTCAATCGTATTGAATTGCCGGTATTATCGGTTGCAGCACAACAAATAAAGTACTCCCACATTACTAACCTCCTTTCTGTAAGCATAACCCTACTTTTTGCTTTCAGTATCGTGTTAACGGCCCGCAAGAAGAAACAAACAAGTTTCATCTTCAGCGACGGTGACTTGGTCTCACTAAATCCGGAGTTTGGCCTTTTCATAACCATGAACCCTGGTTACGCGGGTCGTCAAGAGTTGCCAGAGAATTTAAAAATCATGTTCCGAACTGTTGCGATGATGGTTCCCGATCGACAAATAATCATCCGCGTCAAATTGGCTAGTTGTGGGTTTAAGGAAAATATTATTCTATCACGAAAGTTCTACACTCTCTACAAGCTGTGTGAAGAGCAGCTCTCTAAGCAGGTTCATTACGATTTCGGTTTGAGAAATATTCTATCGGTCTTGCGAACTTTGGGATCTCAGAAGCGGGCGAATCCATCCGATACGGAAGACAAAATCGTAATGCGAGTTCTGAGAGACATGAACGTGTCGAAACTTATTGACGAAGATGAAGGACTTTTTTTGTCGTTAATTGAAGATATGTTCCCAGGAATTAAATTGACACAAGGCGTGTACAAGGACTTACAGAAATCGATTACGAAATGCTCGGAGGAGTTGGGATATGTCAATAATCCAGAATGGAATTTAAAAATTGTCCAACTGTATGAGACATCCCTGGTGCGACATGGTCTTATGATTATGGGACCAACTGGTTCAGGAAAGACAAGTTGTATTGCTACGTTGCTCAAATGCTTCACAGAAATGGGACTTCCGCATAAAGAAATGAGAATGAATCCAAAGGTAAGTGTTAACTGCTTTTTAAGAATTGCGACTGAAGTTACGATAAGAAAGGTTAGACCGTATGATGATAGGATAGGAGCTTGGTCTCAAATTTAATCCCGCCGCTTGCATTCCAATTTAAGGCAATTACAGCACCGCAGATGTTTGGCCGACTAGACGTGGCTACGAATGATTGGACTGATGGTATATTCTCAACCCTCTGGAGGCGAGCTTTGAAAATCAAAAAGACCGAATACTGTTGGATTGTTCTCGACGGCCCAGTCGATGCGGTGTGGATAGAGAATCTGAACTCCGTTTTGGATGATAACAAAACCCTGACTTTGGCTAATGGTGATCGAATAAAAATGGCAGAGAACTGCAAATTGGCCTTTGAGCCAGATAATTTGGATAATGCTTCTCCTGCCACTGTAAGCCGCATGGGAATGGTGTTTATAAGCTCCTCAGTATTAAAATGGAATGTGTATATGGAAGGTAAGAGCATTTGGCATTAGAACAAGATCTTCTTATGTTTCATATTGTCTTGGAAAGCTTGGATCCGTAAACGGAATACCATGGAAGCGGAGGTCTTTCGACGATGTTTTCTGGCGATCTATGATGATTTGCACACGTTTATGCAGACGAAGTTGGTTCCTAAGATGGCTATCCTTGAAGCGATCTATATAAAACAAATGCTGGAAATAATGGATGGATTACTTCAAGATGAAATCAATCGCTCTGAGAGGCATTTGGAACGTTTATTCCTGTTTGCTCTCATGTGGGCAATTGGAGCGGTACTTGAAATCGGTGAGAGAGAGAAGTTGGAAGAGTTTATTCTAAAACATCATTCCAAATTAAGTAAGTGAGCATATAAAACTTAGACAGTGGTTTTGTTACGATAACTACTTCAAAGGATGGCCTAAAAAACAATCAAATGAAACACTTTTCGAGTACTATGTCGATGAGAACGGTAATTGGCAGCATTGGAGTACGAAAATTGAAGAGTTTATCTACCCCGAGGACAGTATTCCGGAGTTTTCGTCAATTTTGGTGCCAAATGTTGATAATGTGCGAACAGCTTTCCTCATACATAACATCGCAAAACAGAAAAAGCAAGTTCTGCTCATCGGTGAGCAGGGTACTGCGAAGACTGTGATGATCAAAGGATACATGTCCAACTACGATCCAGAAGAACACTTGTCAAAGTCGTTTAATTTTTCATCAGCTACTACGCCAAATATGTATCAAGTGAGTTTAGTTAATGGACCAAGATTTGCAAGAGTATAACCCAAAAATGTTTTTTTTTTTTAGAGAATTATTGAATCGTATGTTGAAAAGCGTGTTGGAACCAGCTATGGACCACCTGGCCAGAGATCTATGACTATTTTCATTGACGATATAAACATGCCTGTGATCAATGAGTGGGGGGATCAAATTACCAATGAAATTGTACGGCAAATGATAGAGCAGAAAGGATTTTACTCCTTGGATAAACCAGGTAAGCTAGGATCAGAACTAACAATATTCTTCGGATTTAATCAAAGTAGAGGCAAAGATATTGAATTCTATCTAAAAGTGTCGTCCTTATTCTCCTTCTTAGGTTCTTGGGTGCGAGTTGCACCTAAGTGCTTAAAACCAACTATTCTCTCTAAATAGATCTGGTCTTAAAATGCGTCCAGCTGTTGGTTTTAAGTATGCGTCCTACTTAACACGAGTTATTTTCCCACTACGTCGACCATATGAGAAAAGTTCTGTTGGTAATCCATCAGAACCGGCTGCATTGTTGTTCTTAAGTGTTTTTTACTTACTTACTTAAGTGGCACTACAGTCTGGAATGAACCTTAGCTAATTGCCTCGAGTTGTGCACTTCAAATTGGTTGAGGTCGGTTTCTACTTGTGCGCGCGCCGTCCATTCGTTCTACATATCCTAGCCATCTTAAACGTCCAATTCGGAGTTTTTTTGACCAGGGGATATCCCTGTACAGCTCGTATAGTTCTTGGTTGAATCTTCGAATCCATTGCCCGTTAACGCAAACGGGAGCGAAGATTTTTCGAAGAATTTTCCTCTCAAATCGACCAAGATTTCTTCATCCGCTCTTGAGACGGTCCATGCTTCAGCGCCGTAGAGCAGGACTGGGATGATCAGGGTCTAATATAGGATCTCCTTAAAAGTGCGAGTGAGGGCTTTGCGACTGAATTGCCTTCTAAGCCCGAAGAAACAGCGGTTGGCAAAATTATTCCTTCTTGTACCGATTTTTGGAAAATTGTGCCTCTGGTGTTGGCTCGTGAGTTTTGCACAATCCCCTCAAGAATCAAGGTGATGGCGCATCACCTTGCCTAAATCCTTTTTTTGGTATCGAATGTGTCGGTGAGATCGTTTCCGACCCTGATGGAGCAGCGAGAATTCTCCATCGTCATCCTACACAAACGGACGAGTTTGGGCAGTATTCCAAAACCAGACATGGCTCTGTATAGGTCATCTCTATAAATGCTGTCGTATGCGGCTTTGAAAACGATGAATACTTGATGGATATCGATTTGGACTTCTTGGGTTTTTTCCAGTATCTGCCGAAGTGTGAAAATTGGTTCGGTTGTGGACTTTCTTGGCATAAGACCACACTGATAAGGGCCGATCAGGTTGTTGGTAAACGGATTCAGGCGTTCAAATATTACGGCAGATAGGATCTTGAAGGCGATGTTGAGGAGACTTATGCATATGGCCAAGTTTAGAGGGTCTCCTTTTTTATGGATCGAAAAAACGATGCTGAGGTTCCATTCTTCAGGAATACTTTCTTCCGACCAGATTTTGATTATGAGTTGGTGGATGTTACTTACCAAGTCATCTCCGCCGGCTTCATAAAGCTCGGCGGGAAGGCCGTCATTTCCGCAGCCTTATTTAGCTTGAGTTTATTGCTATCCTCACTTCACTCAGGTCGGGTGGTTGGCAGTTTTTGCTGTCGTTGCCAATAGTGAATGGTTCGTTCTGCCTGACAGCGGAATGCTGTTCGTTTACCAGTCTGCAGAAGTGTTTCTTCCATATCCTCAGCATCGACTGTGTCTCAACTACGATCTTTCCTTCTTCATATCGACATGATTTTGTTTGAGCCTTGTTTCGTTCGGTAGCGAAGTCAATTAGCCTAAGTCCGTTACCAGACGTGTTGTCGTGCAGGCTATGTTTACCTTTGTGTTAAAATCCCCCAGCACGATTTTAACATCGTACTTCGGTAGTCGCTCACAGGTTTTGTCGAGGAGCTCATAGAAGCAGTCCCTAGCCATACCATCTTTTGCCTCCGTTGGGGCGTGACTGCATATAAGGCTTATGTTGGCGAATTTGGCCTTGATGGGGATTGTTGCAATGCGTTCGCTAATGGTTTGGAAACATAAGACTTCTTGCCTAAGTCTGGCTCTTATAACAAATCCGCATCCGAATAGTCGCTTTTTCTGCTCACTATAACACGGTCCGTAGTAGATGTCACAGTTTTTCATCCTCTTTTTGCCTGGCCCATTCCATGGTATTTCCTGGATGGCAGTAATGTCTGCTTTTAAGCAGTTTAGGGCTTCCGCTAGTTGTTCGCTTGCACCTCTCCTGTTTAATGTTCCCATATTCCAGCCAGTTTTGCCGGGTCGTCTACAATAAATTCAGTCCTTTCCGAGGCTATTGGTTGCTTCGTAACGTAGTATTTTTTCATGGTTGGGTAGTTAACCCAATGCACAACCCCCAACCCGGAGGGCTAGCTGCAATTTATTAGATACCCCTAGGACACGGGGCCATCAGTATCAATTACGGGATTGAGCGCTGCCGTTGGCCTTTCGGTTCATCCGCCACCATCTCTTTTCAAGGGGCCTGACCAACCCTTGAAATTCCTAGACAACCCGTTGTCGGAATATGTCGAAGCAGCTTGACTAGGTTCGCCTGGGACAACAGGCCGGGTATCCATTCCGTGCAATTCCGTTTGGATGAGACCAGTCCCCGATGGTTACCACTTGGAGGTGAAAAATAAGCACTTGATGTGTAGTCAGAGTTACAACCACTGGGCATTGCCAAGTTAAAGGCAATCAGAGTCTACCCTCGTTCTACAACACCCAACCGTCAGTGTTTTTTATGGCTGCTCTAATTTCTTCAAAACTGGGTGGGAACGTCACCTCATCGTTGACTGGAGGTGGGCTGGTTTCTTACAATACCACTTTCTCGACCACACTTTTTCTTTGTACAACATCTTATCGGGAGTAGTAGTAGTAGTGGCCTATGATGGTTTAGGCTACTGGGTCCTGACATTGGTAGAGGATGAGGACACTGCGGGGATCCTCTACTCAGTTGTTGTTGGCGGACTCTGGCAATCTGGTTCACTAAAACGTCCAATGTGAGTCTCTTTTTTTTTGCACGAGAAGAAGCTGTTCTTCTCGTTGGACAGTCGGGCGTTGAAATTGGTTGCGACGAAAAACTGGTCAGAGTCGAAGTTGCCCCTCTAAATATGTGTACATCCAGGATGTTGGATGCGTGCCACGCATCTATGAGTACATGACCGGTTTGGACCATATGGAGACCATCTGAAGATCGCCAGGTAACTTTTTGGATTCGAAGTCGTTAGAACCAAGTGCTGTTGATAACATTATTACATGCTGTCGCGAAGTGGAAGCCGTATTCCTTACCGATTTTACCATCAAAGTTCCTTATTCCGCATCATATTCCATATCATGCTCCGTAGGGTCCGTCCAGAAGGTCGTGAAATTGCTCCTTGATAGGGTCTTCAGTTTCATCGGTAGGGGCGTTTGCACATATAAGGCTGATGTTGGAAAATATAGCCTTGATGAGGATCACAGCCAGCCGATCAACGAAACTTAGCCACCAGGTAAACAAATTCAAATGCTGTTTTGAGAAATTAAGCGGATTTTGGGATATATATCATGTTAACATTTTTACAAAAACAATATTTTTCACTTTTTAACTTTGTAACTTTTTTTTTGTAATTTTTTTTTTCAAGAAACGTAAAGAATCGACATTTTATCTAAATCCTTTCAGGTGACTTCTCTACAATTCTCGACATACAACTCCTTGGCGCAATGATTCATCCAGGTGGTGGTCGAAATGACATCCCAAATCGTTTAAAACGTAACTTTTCCATCTTCAACTGTACCTTACCGAGCAACAATTCTATGGATCAGATTTTCAACAACATCGGTCGAGGATACTTTTCCTTGTCCCGATTTAGTCAAGAAGTTGTGAATGTTATTCCACTCTTGGTACCTTTAACTCGAGTATTTTGGCAAAATATCAAAATAAAGATGCTGCCGACACCGGCGAATTTCCATTATGTCTTCAATTTGCGTGATTTGTCAAGGATATGGGAGGGAATTTTAAAAATAGCCCCCGAACAGTGCTCATCTGTGGAGACTGTTCTTAAGGTAAGTTTTCATTTGAGTTTTGTTAGAAAAAAACTTTGTTAGAAAAACAAATCTTCGTAAAGCTCTGGAAACATGAATGCACACGAGTCATCGCTGATCGTTTTACGGAGGAAAAGGATAAGCTTTGGTTCACTGATCGCATGCAAAAGGATGCGAAGGAGAATTTGGGCGGGTATTTCGAACTTTACCCAGACGATGAGTCCTATTTTGTTGATTTCTTAAGAGATCCACCCGATGTTGGGGAGGACGATGAGGATGTTTCGTTGGAACCGCCGAAGATTTATGAGGAAATTCCTAGGTATTAATATTTGCCAGAAGACTGTATTTTTGTGTTTTTGAATACCTGTTTTTTTTTTAGTCTTGACCACACAAAGATAAAAGTTCTATTTTACATGGCCCAGTTTAACGAATTGATTCGTGGATATTTCATGGATCTTGTGTTCTTTCATGACGCGCTGGTTCATTTAATTATTGTCTCTCGAATTATTCGCACTCCTAGGTTTGAAGACACTTTAATATTCTTTCAAAATAATAAAAGTTTTCATTTAAAGGGGAAACGCACTTTTGGTTGGTGTCGGAGGCTCAGGAAAGCAAAGTTTGACGAGATTGTCATCGTTTATAGCTGGATACACATTTTACCAAATCACTCTGACTCGTGCTTATAATGTTACAAATTTAGTGGAAGACTTGAAGTACTTATACCGAACTGCTGGTTTGGAGGGAAAAGGAATCACGTTTATATTCACGGATAATGAAATTAAGGATGAGTCGTTCTTGGAGTACATCAATAACATTTTGAGTTCCGGAGAGATTGCAAATTTGTTTGCAAAGGATGAGTTAGGTACTTATCCTACTGGGCCATTTTTAATTTTAATACATTTTACACTTTTTTAAAAAAAAAATTGCAGATGAAATCTGCAATGAAATCCTACCGGTTATGAAAAAGCTTCAACCACGAAGGCCACCAACACAGGACAATCTTTACGACTTTTTTATATCCAGGGCTAGATATAACTTGCACATCGCTTTATGCTTTTCTCCGGTACTCTTTTAATGCAAAATCCAACTTACAACTGATATTATTGCCACTCCTCTGCAGATTGGGGAAAAGTTCCGTGGTCGTTCCCTCAAGTTTCCCGGCTTGATATCTGGCTGCGTCATAGATTGGTTTCAAAAATGGCCCGAAGATGCTCGTGTTGCAGTGTCCCGTCACTATCTTAAAGACACTGAAATTGTCTGCTCTGACGATGTAAAAGAACAAGTCATCCAAATCATGAGTACCATACATGAAACTGTTTCCGAAGCTTGTATTACGTACTTTGAGAGATTTAGAAGATCCACTTTTGTAACGCCAAAGTCTTTGATTTCATTTTTGGAAAGTTACAAAAAATTATATAACGACAAACGTCAAAATATTATTGTCATGTCAGACCGAATGTCTTCCGGTTTAGATAAGCTAGACGAAGCTGGTAGCTCAGTTGAAATTCTTAAGCTGGACTTGATTGAAATGAATGAAGTCATAGTCGTTGCTACGAAGGAAGCGGAGGTAGTTCTTGAAACCGTAGCCAAGTCAACCGCTGCTGCGGAGGTCATAAAAGCTCAAGTGGCTGAGAAGAAGATTCAAGCTGAAGAGTTAGTTAAATTAATTTCAGCTGACAAAGAAGTTGCTGAGGCAAAGTTGGAAATGGCTAGACCTGCCCTGGAGGAAGCAGAAGCAGCTTTAAAGGTTGGTACCATAGTTTGTTTTTCAATGTTTTTTCTTCGTTCATAGTCATCAAGTGTTTCAAATTATGTTCAAAAGATATTTTCGACAAAAATGTATGTTACATACTTTGACTTTAGTGGTGCAGTGATTAGTATGATTAACTGCTCGGAAGAAGGTTGGCTTCTCAACCGTAGCAAAAATGGTATGGTTTTTCACAGCCCATCCCCTCCATTGTCATTCAGTACCTATTTCAAGTAAGTCTTTCGGACTTATGGAATAGATGGAATCATGCAATGCTGATGAATGGTGGTGAAAGATAACAATGTCCTGGGTTCTTAAAAGCCTATGAGGTGAAAAGCAAAGATTAAGAAAATAATTTATTAAAAGTTGCATAAAATATCTTTTTCTGCCGCTATAACGAAACGGGCTATCCACGAGCTGAGACAAAATTGTTTCAAGAGGACACAACAATCTTCAAACTGGCCGCTCAATGAGTAGTAACGCATAGAATGAGTAGTAACGCATAGAATTAGTAGTAACGCATAGAATGAGTATTCCAAAAGTTTGTTATTAATGCTCAGGGCCAGCTCTGCGGTCAAATGGTACGTAAAACGAATATAACCGCTGGGTGCCTAATAACTCGAACGTGTGATGTCTGAACGACTATAAGATCTTGACAGTAGCAGATGATACCGGGTGGGAAAACATGTCTTACACTAAGGCTTCCCTTACTTTTTAATACCGTCTCTGTAGGATGGACAAAATGCACAACCTGTTAGAAATGCGCCGACATATTCGGAGGTCAATAGCCCAAAACCAGTGCTCAATCGCATATTGGATTGATAATCCGTATCTAATAAATTAGAACTATGCCTACAGGTTGGGGTTGTGCAGTCAGGGAAATTTTCTTAAAACGTATAATATATCGGATCCTCTTAAATACCAAAAGAACAACAACGAAGAGAGACCTACGAGTATGCAAATTAAACGTACGCACGCTACTCAAACACTGAAATATATAATCGTGCGGTCCGGGGCAGATATTACAGGAAATTCATAGAATCATATTAGATCCATGACCGAATTCAGAATTCCTTCAAAATGAATACAGCTGTGTCGTTTATTTTACCCTGAGATTGAAACAAACAACAAGATGCGCTTTTATTTGATTTGATTTGAAACTGATGGTACTTTGGATTGAAGAAACAAATCGAAACTCGAGAATTGAAATGCTTGCTGTACCTGACTCTGCTGGATTCATTGAACGAAAAATTCTTTGTCGAAGCTACGTGCCATGATCCGAAGAGGATGGAGGAATGCCTTATATCAGCCAGATACACTCATCGTAGCCCCATAAGTTTAATTAGTAAATATTGCTTTGTTCGGATACACTCTTATGACTTCTCCTACGAACAATCCTTTATGATTACTGGCTCCCTCTAGGTTAGGTTGGGTTAGGTTAGGACGCTCAGGTAAGTCGTCAAAATCGCATAGGCCTACGTGGGCCCATAGCGATGCCCTTTGTTGAAAGATGAGTACCTGAAAATATTGTTTAAAAGTGTATTGAGTATGATACACTTGTTATCTGCGTTGTTCCATCCACTTTAAATAGATGTTTGCTCCATCCCGATTTGCCGCAAAAAGGTTTTTTGTGCTATAGGTTTAGCTGCCAGTTACGTTAGGTTCCGTAGTAGAACTTACCAAGGAGTTTGTTGCAGCTGTTGCTAATCACAGGACAGTGACGTAGTAGGTGTGAGATATCCTCCTCGACTTCTGGCTCGTCGCATTTCCTGCATAGTTGGTATGAGTCAGTCAGTCCGATTCTTTGGGAGTGCTTACCTAACAGATTGTGACCTGTTATCACTCACCGCTATAGAAATGGAAGCTCTGTTTAGAGCAATAAGCTTGTTTGATTTACTACTGCTTATTTCCGGCCAAAGGTGTTTGATGCGTTTGCATGTGTTAATGTTTTGCCACCTAGATTCTATTTCGCATTGCGTGTATCTAGTTATTGCCTGGTTTTTAGAAGCAAGTAAGGGTCGCATAAGGAAATTCAATGGAAGATCCTAGTCTGGTTAGCTGGTCTGCTTTTTCGTTTCTTGGAACGTTATTATGTCCTGGCACACAGATAATTGGAGCTTTGTTATGGTTACATAGAGCCCTTAGCCTTAATCGTCAGCGTCCAACTACTCGTGATTTTTTTTTGTGTTGGGTGCCAGCGCTTTTATGGCCGCTTGACTATCTACGTAAATGGAGATATCCTCTTGTGATATTTCCAGTACTCAAGCCGATTCAGCAGTTACGAGTATGGCTATGATCTCTGATCTTGCAAAACACTGCAAGATCGCCAAACGAATGGAAGTGTTTCACCCGATTCTGTCGGAACACACCTCGAGCCCACTCTTATTTCCATTTTAGATCTATCCGTATAGATTGCTATTTCGTTGTTGGATGCCACATTGTTTGTATTCTGATTGCGTATTTAAGTAGAAATCGTGATTATGGCATACTGTAGTCGGATGCCCTATTCTTATGTTCTACTAATTTTAATATTTTGCTGTGACCAAATGGTTTGATACATAGGTTGCCCGCTTCTTTGAGACATGCTTCGCTTTTCGCTGCTGTGTCAATCAGCTGTAAGTCGATTGGTGCGAGATTTAGAAGGGTTTTCAAAGCTGCTGTTTGACTGGTACGCATAGCTCCTGTTATGAGTACGCAATACGCATGTTGTTCTTTGATCTTTTGTTAGTCCTATCAAATATTTCATTTTGTTTATGGAATTCCATCAGACAAGGCAACCATAGGTAAGGATTGGTCTGACAACATCTGTGTATAGCTACTTCGTGACTTTCAGGGAGGGCCTCAGTTCTTACCACAGATTTTGTTGCAGCTATATAGTGCAATGTTAGCTTTCATAACCCTTTCGTTGATATTATGGTTCCAGTTTAGTTTGCTGTTAACTATCATCCCAAGGTATTTGGCACGCGCGTACAGTGAGAGTGTGGACGCTCCCAGATTCGGTGTCACAAACTCTGTGACTGACCTTTTGTAAGTGTAGAGTACTTATTCAGTTTTCTTCGGATTTATCCCAGTCCGCATGGTTCTGACCATCTACTAAGTATGTTTAGACTTGTTTGCATGATTGCGCTTAGAGTCGATGGGAATTTCCCACATACCATGAGAACAACATCGTCTGTTTAAGCCACTGTTTTTGTTGGCAGTGAATTGCAGTCTCTTCAATGCTACGTTGAATACCAGTAGCCAAAGAAGCGGGGAAAGAACCTCCCCTTGTGAAGTACCTCTTGTCGTTGTTATTTTTTCTGATACAATTACTCAGCGAGGATGAAATAATAAATTTTTAAGCATGGTTATGATCCAGTTACTTATAACCGTATCTATTCCTGATTTGTCAAATGTCATCTCTGTGGCTTCCGTTTATACGTTATTAAAGTCTCCTTCTATATATAGGAAGGCTTGCAGTGTGTATTCCTTGTGGTATAGCGATTTTGTTTGAACTACCTCATGTAGGGCAGTTTCTACCGATTTGCTTTTGATATATGCATGCTGGTTTGGGGATAGATAGAATGGATTCAAGTTACTGCGTATTTGAATATCAAGTAGTCTTTCCAGCGTTTTTAGTAGGAATGAGGATAGACTGATTGGTCTAAAATCTTTCACAGATGTATGACTGCATTTCCATGCTTTGGGTATGAAAATCACATTTACTTCAAGCCAACTCTCCACAATTGCTGTGATTCATCCTCAACTCGTCCGGGCCATATTGTTCTCGTTTAACAACTCTTTTTTCTTCTTTTCTTTTTGGCATAGGATAATTCGCTATAGAGTGTATGATTAGACAATTGTCATTTAATACCTTAGATTGTTATTTCTGTTGAATTATGTCTCGTTCTTATATCTTAACCATTTTGGTATCATCGTGGAAATTACTGGCAAAGATGGTCCAGCAAGCACTCTCAGTAGTCACCCAACACGTCAATGGCCAGTTTACCTAAAGAAAACACAGCTATTTATTTCAAAATCTGAAAAATACAGTTTTTGACCTTTATATGTACCATTGAAAAGCAAAGCTATAAGTGGAATGTGCTAATTCTGATGTAGACTACCTAGATTCCCTTATGGGAAGGGAAACTTAAGCTCTTCGGCGAAAATAGTTCAGAACTGGCTTTGTATACGTTTTATGATAGCAGACGCTTTAGCTATACTCAACAAATGATCACACAAGGGACTGACATGTCCCTTTAATAAAAAAGGTTTGGTAAACGGGTGCCCATTAGATACCACCTCCAAATTGGACTGATCATTCCAATATTAAAACAATAAATTTGGCCTGAATAGGATATGGTCTCTAGACTGTACATAGGACATTGGATGAAACCCTTTTGGCGTTGCATGATCCATAGTAAGAATTGAGCAGTCTACTCCATTTCAACTTTTCGACTAGTTGACTGTTCCAAATAAATAAGTTCTGTGAATGGATTGCTTTAAAAATAATATTCTGTTCATTACTACTTCAGACTATCAAAGCGGCAGATATTGCAACGGTTCGTAAGCTCGGCAAACCCCCATACCTGATTACACTCATCATGGATGCTGTTTGTCTTCTATTTCGACGACGAATAAAGCCTGTAATACCAGATCCAAAAAAACTGTTCCTGGAGTCATCATGGGAAGAGTCGCTGAAAGTGATGGCGGGCACTGGTTTTCTTCGGAAGATTGTCGAATATCGAACTGATATCATCAATGCGGAAATGGTGGATTTACTGGTTCCGTACTTTAATTATAGGTACCTTGGATTTCATTAAAACGGCAGCTTAATTATTTCATTTTTCTCAGCTTGTACACATTCGAGGCAGCTAAGGCGGCTTGTGGCAATGTAGCTGGGTTGCTATCGTGGACCATTGCCATGGCCAAGTACTTCGAGGTTAACAAAGAGGTACTTCCATTGAAGGCCAACTTAGCCGCTCAAGAGGCCAAACACCGCAAGGCCTCTGCTGACTTGCAAGAAGCTCAAGATATGTTGCAAGCTGCTGAAGAAGAGCTTATAGAAGTGCAAAAGAAATTCGATGAAGCGCAGGACAAAAAGAATGCTGTCTTGACCGAAGCTAAAAAATGCCAAGACAAAATGGATGCAGCTACGGCCTTAATCGGTGGTCTTGCTGGGGAAAAAATTCGCTGGACCGAGCAGATTGAACAGTTTAAAAGCGAGACAGATCGCCTTGTTGGAGATATAATTTATTTGACAGCATTTCTCTCATACACTGGACCTTTTAATCAAGAGTACCGCACTGACTTGCAGAATATGTGGGTTAGTGAGCTTAGTGAAAGAGGAATACCACTCTCAGCGAATATTAACATCATCGATAGTCTCAGTGATCGGACACAGATTGGTGAATGGAACTTGCAAGGTTTACCCTCCGATGATCTATCAATACAGAATGGGATTATCGCGACGAAGGCGGTTCGGTTTCCTCTACTAATTGATCCTCAGTCGCAGGGAAAAGCTTGGATCAAACAGAAGGAGAAGGAGTTCTCACTGATAGTGACCTCACTAAGTCACAAATATTTCCGGAACCACATAGAGGACGCTGTATCATTGGGAATGCCGGTGATCATTGAGGATGTCGGTGAAGAGTTGGACCCTTGCTTGGATAATGTCCTCGACAGGAATTTGCTAAAAGTTGGCACGACATATAAAATCAAGCTTGGGGACAAGGAGATCGATTACAACGATCAGTTCCGTTTGTACATCACCACGAAGCTGGCGAATCCAGCATACAGCCCCGAGGTGTCTGCCAGGACATCCATAATTGACTTCACGGTAACAATGAAGGGCTTGGAGGATCAACTTTTAGGTCGCGTTATACTTTACGAACGCAAAGAGCTCGAAGATGAACGCACAAATCTGGTTGAAATCGTTACAGGGAACATGAAAAAAATGAAGGAATTGGAAGCGAATTTGCTGCATAAGCTCTCTACGATTGAGGGAAGCCTCCTCGATGATGTCAGTGTCATTGAGGTACTGAACACATCCAAAAACACCGCTATCGAGGTGAAAGAAAAATTAGAGATTGCGAGGACCACCGAGGCAAAAATCAATATCGCTCGTGAAAAGTACCGCCCTGTGGCAACTCGAGGCAGTGTGCTCTACTTCTTGGTTTGCACCATGGCAATGGTGAACAATATGTATCAAACGTCGCTGGTTCAGTTTTTGGATCGCTTTGATGCCTCAATGCATTTATCGCAAAAGACACATGTTATGCAGCAGAGAATTCACCGGATCATCAAGTATCTCACTTTTGAAATTTACAGGTACAAGTCTCGAGGGCTTTACGAAGACCACAAGTATCTGTTTGTGCTGCTCATTGCTCTCAATATAGACAGGCAGCTGGAGAACATATCATATGATGAGCTCCAGTATTTTATCAAAGGAGGTGCTGCTTTGAATCTCAATGACTGCTCCCCAAATCCGTTCCGTTGGGTTACAGATGAAACTTGGTTGAACCTTGTACAGCTTTCACGACTGGAGCAGTTTGCGAATATTTTAGACAATGTTACCAATAATGAACGTAGTTGGCAGATATGGTTCAAGAAGGACAGCCCCGAAAACGAGAATATTCCTGATGGATTCAACAATCTCGATCCCTTCCGCAAGTTGCTTCTAGTACGGACATGGTGCCAGGATCGCACAATCGCTCAGAGTCGCAAGTACATTGGAAGCTCATTGGGTCAGCGTTTTGCGGAGCCCATAATTTTAAACTTTGACGAGCTGTTTGAGGAAAGCAAACCCTTAACACCGATTATATGTTTCCTATCAATGGGCTCAGATCCCTCCCCAAATATCGAAGCTTTAGCCAAGAAGAATGAGGTAAAATGCTTCTCAATATCGATGGGGCAAGGTCAGGAGGTACACGCCAGGAAACTGATCACCACATGCATAGAAGAAGGTGGTTGGTTGCTATTACAAAATTGTCACTTAGGGTTGGACTACATGAACGAGTTGACGCTGCACCTGCTTGAACTAGAAAAAGACGCGGCTGTTATTCAAGAGACTTTTCGTGTCTGGCTTACGACAGAACCTCATGATGCATTTCCCATAACCCTGCTCCAACTGTCGATTAAGTTTACGAATGATCCACCAGCTGGCATCCGTGCAGGGCTACAGCGCACCTACGGAAACTTATCACAAGACTTTTTAGACTACAGCAACTCAGTTTTCTACCATCCGTTGGTGTTCTCCATCTCATTCCTGCACTCCATCGTTCAGGAACGCCGAAAGTATGGCCCGCTTGGTTGGAACATTCCGTACGAGTTTAATTTTGCCGATTGGTATGCTAGTTGCCTGTTTGTCCAGAACCACCTTGACTACCTGGATCCGGTAAGGGGAATCAGTTGGAACACGGTGCGTTACATGCTTGGTGAAGTCCAATATGGTGGACGCGTAACCGATGATTACGACAAGCGCCTGTTGAATACCTTCGCAAAAGTGTGGTTTAACGATGCACTATTCGCAGACACCTTTCTGTTCCATAAGGGCTACCAAATATTCACACGCAAGACAAAGGAAGACTACTTGGAGGCGATTGACACCATGAATACTGTAGATCCTCCTCAGGTTTATGGATTTCATTCTAACGCCGATATAACGTTTTCTACAAATGCTACCAAATCGATCTTGGACACGATTATATCGATCCAGCCTAAGGGTAGATTTTATTCCTTGACATGTGCACTTTAGTAACACCATTTTTTAGAATCCTCTGCGGGAAGCGGTGAAACACGCGAAGACAGTGTTTCCAAGGCTGCAAGAGACATGCTGAGCAAGGTGCCGATGCCGTATGATTTGTACGAGGTGAAGGAACGTCTTAAGGAAATGGGGGCAACGAGCTCAATGAACATCTTCCTGAGGCAGGAAATTGATCGCATGCAAAAGGTAGAAGATATGGTATGAAGAATGACGATAAAAATTCTTTTGTTCTTTGTTTTTAGATAATTATCCTTGTTCGAGCAACGTTGCAAGATCTTCTTCTAGCTACTGAGGGTACGATTATAATGAGTGAACAATTGCGAGATGCGCTGGACAACATATTTAATGCGAGAGTGCCGTCAGTTTGGCAACGTGGTAGTTGGTTGTCTTCAAGCTTGGGATTTTGGTTTACCGAGCTGTTGGAACGCAATAATCAATTTGAGAGCTGGTGTTTTAAGGTAAGAGAGCTGATTTAAATAATTTACTATATAGTCTTGGAATTGGTAAACGAAAGTTTGCGCAAAGCGCTGCGGATTTTATTTTATTTACATATGTTTGCTTATGTTCTTTTTAATTATATGGCAGCTTTTTCAAATAGATATGGCTTTTCTGCCTAAAGGACATTGGGCCAGATGATAACCCTCATATATGACATATATACTCCCAATGCTTAAAACTAGTATAACACTACCACAATGAAGCCATTGGGCTAGAGTCCATTTAGACTCAATATAAGTTTGGGCGGCATACACGACCCACTAGAGGTATTTAAAAAGAGTATCGAAATTAAACTGACGTTCACTTGTTGGCGATATTCCTGAAAGGATTTTGCATCGGGTATAGGGGTGTGTGTTAACTTATCAAACAAAATAATTAATCTTCTGGTCTATGGCTTGGCCTGGATTGTGTAATTTCCAGAGATCCCAACGAGCCATATAGATCCATCTGAGAAATAAAAGTTTGTGTGTGTCTTAAAACATGGGAGCTAAATTTACGACATTTGTTATGAATTCGTCGGGTGCTACCTATGTTACATCTAAACAGATATCGTCTACTAGTTTTTACTTTTTTCTCTTTCTGCGCATCTACGTCATCGACGCCCCTATCTGTAGACGTTGTACAATGAGCGCTACCGATTTGTCCTGTCGTTACCGACCTTAAAGCAGTTGGTGATCACTTGTAAAATCAGTTTGATGTGTGCACAATGATAAAAACCTTATAAACATCGAACTAGTACACGGGGACTTCCAAGCCTATGCCGGAAACGAAAAAATATTCCGTGGATTATCAAAATATACTTTCCAATTATCCCGGTCCCTAGCTTACTTACTTAAGTGGCGCTACAGTCCGGAATGAAACTGGGCCTCAACCAACATGCCTCTCCAATTAGCCCGGTCCTTAGCTAACTGCCTCCAGTTGCGCACTCCAAGTTGGTGAAGGTCGGTTTCTATTTGTGCGTGCCACTTAAGGCGAGGTCTTCCTCTACTGCGTCCGACGTCTGGCTGGGAATCGAAGACTCTGCGAGCCGGAGTATTGGTGTCCATTCGTTCTACCAAGGATATCTTCATCCGCTTTTGAGACGGTCCATGCCTTAGCGCCGTAGAGCATGACTGGGATGATCAGGGTCTTATAAAAGTTCTCCTTAGTAGTTCGAGTTAGGGCTTTACTACTGAATTGCCTTCTTAGCCCGAAGATACAGCGGTTGGCAAGAGTAATTCTTCGTTTAATTTATGACGAGATGTTGTTGTTAGAGTTAATAGCGGAGCCGAGATAGATACAGTCCCGTACTACCTCATAGTTATATCTGTCAATGGTGACGTTCTGTCCAATTCGTCGATGTTGTGTGTCCTTTCGTGTTGACAGCATATACTTCGTAATGCCCTCATTTACTGCTAAACCCATTTTTGCCGCTTCCTTCTCACTAATAGCAAACGTGGCTTCGGCGTATGCAAGTAGTTGTACAGATTTTTGGAAAATTGTGCCTCTGGTGTTGGCTCGTGAGTTTTGCACAATCCTCTCAAGAATCAAATTGAAGAAGTCACATGATAGCGCATCGTCTTGCCTAAATCCTTTTTTGGACCGTCCAAACGGACGAGTTTGGACGGTATACCAAAACTGGACATGGGTCTGTATAGTTCGTCTCTATAAATGCTGTCGTATGTGGCTTTGAAATAGATGAATAGGTCGTGGGTATCGATTTGGACATCTTAGGTTTTTTCCAGGATCTGCCGCGATGTGAAAATTTGATCGGTCGTGGACTTTCCTGGCCTAAAACCACACTGATAAGGGTCGATCAGGTTGTTGGTAAACGGTTTCAGGCGTTCACATATTACGGCAGATAGGATTTTGTAGGCGATGTTGAGGAGACTTATGCCTCTGTAGTTGGCGCAGTTTAGAGGGTCTCCTTTTTTCTGGATCGGGCAAACGATTTCTGAAAAACCTTCTTCCCTTTTTCTTTGCCTATAGAGCTCAACGGCAGCTCTCGTCTTCACCTGCAGCTTAGCCTTGTAGGCCTCGTTCTTGGCTGCGAGCATCTGTCGGCATTCCTCATCAAACCTCATCTCATCTTGCTGGTGTGCGCGAGAAACCTAGTACATCAGTTGCGGGTGATCTAATGGGTTGTTGGCATCGTTGCCATTGTTCTTCGACATTCGATTCTGGTGTTATGGTGTTAATCGAGAGGTTAAGGGATACGCGTTGCGCGACGGCCTCTGCGGTCTCTTGCGATTGCAGTCTTTCGACATTAATTTTTTTTACAGTGTATCTGGATTGTTGATACAATGATGTTAGCTCCTCGGAATGTTCGAACGTCCAAAATACTGGATGCGTGCCTCCCGTTTATCGCTATGTGATCAATTTGGTTGACCGTTCGTTGATCTGGAGACAGCCATGTCCCCTTATGGATATGGGGGTGAGGAAACCGTGTGCTGGCTATATTGGAATTTTGTTCCGTAGCGAAGTGTCGTGTAGGCAATATTTTCCGACAATACTGCTAATGATGTCTTCTCTTCCTACCTTTGCGTTTAAATCTCCCAGCACGATTTTAACATCGTACTTCGGTAGTCGCTTTTAGGTTTTGTCAAGGAGTTCATAGAAGCAGTCCTTAGCTGTATCATCTTTTTCCTCCGTTGGGGCATGAGCGCATATAAGGCTTATGTTGGCGAATTTGGCGTTGATGCGGATTGTTACAATGCGTTCGCTATAACACGGTCCGTAGTAGATGTCACAATTTTTCATCTTCTTTTTGCCCGGCCCATCCCATCGTTTTTCCTGAATGGTAGTAATGTCTGCTTTGTAGCAGTTTAGGGCTTCCGCTAGTTGTTCGCTTGCACCTCTACTAATTAATGTTCTCACATTCCAGGTGCAGATACGAACGTCGTTGTCCTTTTTTCGTTTAGCCATGTCGTCAACAATAAAACCAGTCCTTTCCCAGGCTATTGGTTGCATCGTAACAATGGTTTTTTAAATGGGTAGATAGCTAACCCAAAGCACAACTCCCAACCTGGAGGGCCAGTTCCAATTTATTAGATACCCCTAGGACACGGGGCCATCAGTATCAGTTACGGGATTGAGCGCTGCCGTTGGCCTTTCGGTTCATCAGCCACAATCTCTGTTCTTACTAACTCTTGAAATTCCTAGACAGCCTGTTGTCGGAATATGTCGAAGCAGTTTGTAGGTTTGCCTGGGGCATCAGGCCGGGTATTCATTCCGTGCCATTCTGACCTGGCTGTTTATAGTGTTGCTGTTTTCCGTCTTGTTATCAACACTCGCGCTTATCATTTAGCAAGTCAAATCCGGTTGGGTGAAACCAGTACCCGATGGTTACCACTTGGAGGTAAAAAATAAGCACTTGATGTGTAGTCAGAGTTACAACACTGGGCAGTACCAAGTTAACGTCAATCAGAGTTTACTCTCGTTCTACAACACCCAACCATCCCGGTCCCTAGCTAGCTACCTGCAATTGAACACTTGGGTGTTTGAAACATTTTGTTTTCTCAAAACGACCAGGGACTCTTGCATCCATGCTTCAGACTGTTATGAACAGGGCAGTTCGAGTGAGGGCTGTTAATAAGATGTCATCTTAGCTTATGCTAGTGGTAAAACACATTTATAGAAGATTGTACCTCTGATGTTGGCTCAGTAGTTTTTCATAAGAACAACATTGAAGAAAACTCATGAAATTGCATCACCCTGTCTTAATTCTTTTTTGGAATCGAATATTTCGATGAGATCGTAGCCGGAAACCTTAATGGTAAATCTGCTCAGACAAGCGGTATACCAAAAGAAAACAATCGCTGTAAAATATAGTTTATCGCTATCTCATGCGGCTTTAAAATCGGTGGATAGGAGACGGGTATCAATTTGGTATTTTTCTGTTTTTTCCAGGATATGTTGAAGTTTCGAGATTGGATTAGTATTTTCCTGGCCTTAAATCTCGTTGATTTGGGCCGATCAGAATTTTTGTAAATGGTTTCAGTCATTCAATCACTCCTTAACTAGTAATCTCCCCAGACTTGGCTGAAACGCCGTCATTTTCAGGAGCATTACATTTAAGTTTAAATATTGGTATCCTCATGAGATCAGAAGGTGGCTGTCGCTAAAGCGTTCTCCCTGACAGCGACAGATTGCTAGTTATCGCCGTTAACCATTCTGTTTGGTCATTGTATACCTGGCTTGACGTTTTCATTTTTGGTATAACGTATCAAAATCTTTCTTGGATTGGTACATCTCTATATCCTCGATCGAATACTTTTCTCGATCTTTCCTTTTCTTTTGCTAATAAATTTTAATCGCAATTTTTTTAGATGTTCTTGCCTTCGCCTGCAGCGTTGCCAATGGAAAATGCAAAACCCAGCACATTGCTCGTATCGCTTGGTGACAATGTTGCCATTGGTCTTAACTTGTTCCTCAACAGTTGGATCATTCGTTTCCAATGCTTTTAGTTGCTTCATAACAAGGATTATTTTTCATGTGATTTGGGTGGTTAACCCATTTCACTATTACTCGTAGACAAACTTTAATTCGGTTGCCAATCCTTCACAATTCTCTTCACTTCCAGAGACGGCCGGTAGTTTTCTGGATGTCCGGCTTCTTTAACCCTCAGGGCTTTCTCACAGCAATGAAACAAGAAGTTGCACGGTCTCACCAGGGTTGGGCATTAGATCAAGTCACCATGCACAACGAGGTACTAAAAGTATCGATGGATGAGTGTAAAAAGCCACCAAAGGAGGGTGTCTTCGTCCACGGACTCTTTGTCGACGGCGCAGGCTGGGATCGAAAAACTTCAAAACTTATCGAGGCGACCAACAAAGTGTTGTATGTCCAATTGCCAGTTGTGCACATCTACGCCATCAACTCAGTCGCTCCGAAAAATCCAAAACTATACACGGTAAGTATCAATTACGTTTGTGACAATTTGAAAATATCCTTTTCGCTTAGTGTCCCGTTTATAAGAAAATTAATCGCACCGACTTAAACTACATCACCCCATTGTGGCTGGAATCAAACAAACCGCCAGAACACTGGATCCTGCGAGGAGTTGCACTCCTTTGTGACACCAAATGAAAACCTATTTCAATTTTTCTTAATTATTTGTTTTTGTTTATTTTCTTTACAAATTGTTAGCTTACATTGTTTATACTCTTTAATCATTATATTATGTACACCGACTTATTACAAAAATACGACTTATATAGAAAATATGTTGAGAAGGTTTCATTATTAATCTAAGGTTAGGTTTGCTTTGTTTTTCGATGAAAATATTTTAGGAGAGAATAACAAATAGTCCTTTTATGGTGCAGTGATGTACTCTGTTCTGTTGGTTTTCTAGTTTCGTCCTAAAGCATTCCCTGCGCCCCAAGCATTGCCGAATAATCTGTTGCCTGCTGGTGGTGGATTTCTGTCGGTTGGTCGCTGATTAACGGGGGGAATGCCAAAGCCATGAACTCCACCAGAGACGTCGGGGAAGTATGATTTCCTAGAGGAAAATATTTTGTTAGAGAATGGATAAACAAGTTCTAAAAAATAAATAAAAATAGACAAAGCTCATGAAAGTATGATTCACATGTAAACAACAGGAAAGTCCTCAGGTGAACACACATAGTTGAACGTTTAACAAAAACGAATAGCCTCGGAGCGGATCATTTTATTGTTAACAATCATGCTAAAAAGACAACAACGTTTGTGTCTGCACCTGTAATGCGCAGCCAAACAATTAGCGGAAGCCCTAAGCTGCTTCAAAATCACATTATTGGAAGATGCTCTTATTTTTAGAATGGCCGCCAATGTCAAATCTGTTTTAACATTTGTGGACCAGACAGAAGAATACAATTGACAAGCCATGGAGCGATACACTCCCCAAGAACGCGAAATAATTGTGTCTATTTTGCCGAGGATATAGAGCTGTCGACGGAAACATCGACCAGACGCCGTGCCTCGCAATTAGCCATCAGCCGGTCGTCCCTAAGGCGAATTTTGATCAAAGACTTGCGCATGTTCCCGTACAAAGCCCAGTCCGTTCCTTAGTTGCTGCCTGTGGTTGTGGTTCCAACAGGACGGAGCAACGGCACACATTGCGCCAGTCACAACCGATATTCTGAAGTCAAAACAACATCGGATGACTTCTTTAATCCCTCCTTGTATCAAGCACCTTACGAAACGATGCTAAAATTGTGCGGGGAAATTTCAAAACACGACCTACACGACACCACGTTTGGTTAATAACTGCCGAACGAAATGCCACTATAGCCAACATATGGTTGAAGAATGCTTTGATCTTTGCTCTTATCATTCTCCGGACATTCTAACAACGAGCCAGTCAATCATTAGAAATGAAAACCCACCCAGACTAACTAACTTTTTTGAAGCCTGCGAAGGCTTCAAAAAAGATATTGAAAATAATATTCGACCAGGGCCATCGCTTAGATGTCCATTGGAACTAGAAGTCGAGGTTGACTCCTTTATCGATGCAGTTCAAAAAGCAGCACGGAGTAATACTCCTCAACAAGGCAAAATAGTGGCCCAAAGTAATATCAAGTACACATGGGAAATAAAAGATTTGGTTAGAAAAAAAACCTCGAAAAATATGGCACCAAACTCGTGCCCCGCAAGATAAAACACATCTCAACCGTTTAAGTAACTTTCCATCAAATACGATTAAGAACTTGAAAAACCATTGCAGTAGAAACTTATCTGCAAATCCTAACCGCTGGAAAGAAAATCGAGTTATTCACTTTGGAAAGCAATTAAAGTCATAAAACGGCAAAAAAAACGCTGTGACACCAATAAGAGTAACTCAAGACGTTTGGGCAAAAAGCGATAAGGAAAAAGCAGACGTTTTTGCCGCATGAGGAAACATTTAAACCATTTGGTGGTCCATAAAACATTAATTTATTCGAGCCTACAACCGATAGTTATCAAGTTAGATATGCAAGTATTGCCGAGCTTAAATGGGGAAATACAGAAGTTAAAGCCTAAAGCCCAAAAAAATTATTCGAGACTACAACCGATAGTAATCTTGCTCAAAGCCTAAAAAAGCTCAAAAGCTATGGGTTATGACCTAATTACAGAAGAACTTCTTAAAATGTTGCCCGTAAAAGCATTAACTAAACTTCTCTACAGTGTAAGTGCAGCAAAGAGAGCAAATCGATTCATGTAGATTTTTCGTATAAACGGACAAACAATTTGCCTGTATTTCTAAATATGGTTCGAGTCCCTTTTGCAAATGAAGCGAACTATCTCGGATTGATACTCGATACAAAATAAAATTAGAAATCGCATGTAAAAAAGTTAAAACAAATACAGAGCACTGAACTGGTTACTCGGAAAATATTCGAAGCTTAACCTTGATAACAAGCTGCTATTATGCAAGCATGTGCTAAAGCAGGTTTGGACATATGGTATGCTACTGTGGGGTTGTACAAGTCAAACGAATCTAAACATTCCACAAAACTTTTGAAAACAAAATGTTAAGATCATTCGTCAATGCGCCGTGGTATATAAGGAATAAAGATCTACACAGAGATTTGGGTATTCCCGCGGTTAAAGATGAAACGAACAATTTTGCACGTAAACATAAAAAACGTTTATTGGTACACGTTAACACAGCGGTCCTCCGAATTCTTGGCGAAACAAATTTATTGCGGTGTCTTCAAATAACTGAGCCCTTAGATTTGGCCCTATAATAACAGGACTGCGGAAAAGCAGGAACCATCTAGAAAAGTTAGCTGCCACATTCATTACGTGTGATAAAAAAAAATTGCTAGATAAGTCGAATACAAAGTTGCAATTCAAATACAATAAGGGCGGTGGTTTTAGCGAGTAAAAATATCACACTACTTTGGGCACGTGCTCATCGTTTCTATGAGGATTTCCACCAGCACACGGAACAAAAATAAAAAAAATTGGTCGGATGAAAGTATGAAACAAAGTTCACAAATGATTAAATCTCCACACTTCGGCAGATCATTGGAAAAACCCAAGAGGTCCAAATTGATACCCACCACCTATTCTATATTTCAAAGCCGCATACGACTGCATATATAGAGACGAACTACATATACAGAGGAAAAGAGCCATTCTTGGGAAAATTGTGCAGAAATCCGGAGCCAATACCAGAAGCACAATCTTCCATAAGCCGGCGCAACTACCAGCATACGCCAACAATATTGACATCGTCAAACGTGATGTCATAGCCACACTTGCTAGTATAGTGAAGGAAGGGCAAAAATGGGTTCAGAAGTAAACGAGGTTAAGACCAAAAATATGCTGTCGACTCAAAAAGACACACAGCATAGACGAATTGGACAGAAAATCACCATTGACAGATATAACTTTTGGGTAGTACGGGACTTTGTCTACTTCGGCTTCGCTATAAACTCTGACTCTGCCATTTCATCTGCAAATGTCCGGCACCAGCAAGAGCCAGATTGCGTTTGTTAGAACAACCATTTTTCGATAATCTTAGCGACATCTCGGGAAAAAGGATACAAGAACTTATCAGTTTTCATACCCTCATAGGCTGAATTTAGAGACTGTCTGAATCACATACACAACAACAATCAAATAAAGGTCACACGTGTCGTGGTAACAAAAAGGGACATAAGTGGTACTTGGGTTCATGCCGAACCGCCACTTCTACCTACCTACCTACCTACCCATAAACTCTGACACCATTTCGTCAGAAATTAAACGAAGAATTTACTCTTTCCAACCGCTGTCTTCGGAGGAAGGCAATTTGATAGTAAAGTCTTCACACGAAAAACTAAGGCGATCCAATGAGAGACCCTTGTCATCCCAGTCCTACTCAAGAGTGGATGGAAAAGTCCTTGATCGTTACGACCGAAATATTCTTTAAGAAATCATTGGTCCGAATGTGTTGACGAGCTATGTAGACGAAGTCAGATGAATCTCAATATAAATTGCAGCGTTCCCTAGTTTTGATTAAATCTTCGCTTACAAAATCGGAACATCAACTTGCTGCAATGCTCAACGAAGGATACAAAATGCACGCGTTCCCAAAAAATAGAATAAAAAAATCAACAATCCTAACAATTATGCGACGACGCAAGACTGTAGCATATAAAGAGGCCACGTCATATTTTCACATAAACATGCATACTTACAAGAACCGGGGTGTTTCCAGGAATGAGTGTCCGCCAAGCTCCTGTGGATACTGGAACTTCAAGAAGAAGTACAAATGTCCGATGAGGATGCCCAACAGCGAATCAAATCCACTAAAAACCAACAAACTCCATAGAAGTTAAAAAATTTCTCAAAATAAAACCAAATATCTTACCCAGAGGACAAAACCAAATTTACAGCTAACAGCACCCATGGCAGGTACATCGCCTTGAATCTTGTACCAAACCAGAAATTCACAATCGCCTCCTTATTCAGCTGACACCAGACATACAGTACAGCCAAGACCATGGGATCCATGAGAATCATCAAATTGAAGACCAAACCGCTGATGGCACAGCAAATCCATTGGAATATCAATAAAAACAGATAGTCCGCCGGACTTGTCTTGAAGTGGTCGGTCTCAAGTCGCATTGAATAATTGTACAGGAAATAGCAATTCAACATGAAATGGAATCCCGTATTGGGCGACAGCGGATAGTAGAACAAGGCCGTGATTAGTCGCCATATCTATAGATTTCACAAAGCGGTGAATAAATTTCAAATCACATCTTTCACACAACTCACCTGGAACTTTTTAAAAATAAAATCCGAGTGTAGGAACAGGTATTCCGGGGGCAGAATACCAAATCGCGCTAGGACACTTATACCGACTGTCGCCGAGAGCCAGATTTTAGTGAATCGGGGTACATTTTTGTACCACGCACCAATGTCTGCCATTGTTGGATGATTAAGTGTGAATATTGTGTTTTGTTTTTAATTGATGAATATATGAGAAAACAATGATAGACCGTACAGTATTGAAATATTTCAAAAATGCGAAACAAAATATCAAATTTGGAAAAATAATCAAGTTGTCATTTCGATTGACAGCAGAAAATACGTGTCCTTTCTGGTACGATTTTAATATAATTGTTCTAGTACAACTGTTGAGTGGTGACATCTATATTTGAAGCAGTAGATTACTACTAAGTGTAGAGAGTGACGGCGTTTACATGAGTGCATTGAATAAGATTGATAGAGTTGTTCAGGACAACGTCAGTGAAAAAACTGTCAAATTACAAACTGACATCATCTGTATGAAAACAAACTTTGACACAAACTTTTGCACAGAATACTTTTTCTTTTTCTGGTCAAAATTGCATTTATATTGACACAGCAATGATACTGGTCATGAATTCCACTCCTTTTATATCAATTTTATGATTTAACACATTCACTTTGTATTTTTATAAGTTAATAATTGTTGTTTCACAGTAACCCCATAACAGCACTCCCGCCAAATGAAAGTGATTTTGACATTTTAATGAAAGAGACCAACACGTGTGAGGGAGAAGTCTCATGAACTATATAAAACTCGTTTTATTTTCCTCCAAAAAGAGGCAACGCACTTGTCAGGGAGATAGTTTCGTGAATAACTCTACTGGAATTATACAGATAAGCAATATGAAATAAGTTAATTGCAATCTCTGAGAATTGTGATTGCATTTGGGGTAAGGCGACTGGTCGAATAACCGGAAAATAGACTATTGAGAGCTATTCTTCCCGAAACATTAATTCGAGTGCGTTTTTGCAAGGTTTTGACATCGAAATCATCGATTTTCGATTACGAAAAATAATGCTCTTGTTTTATGATCAACTTTTAGAAATCTTGATGTCAAGCGTGTAAAATGTCACGCTAGGGCATCTAAAAAGCAAGAGCAACTCTAGTTTATTGCCGATTACTTATTTACTTAAGTGGGACTTCAGTCGGGAATATACCTGGGCTTAACCAACACCCCTTTCCAACTTGTCCGTTCCTTAACTAACTGCTTCTAGTTGTGCACTTCAAGTTGGTTGATATCAACTTCAACTTGTCCCGCTACTTAAGGCGTGGTCTTCCCCTAGTGAGTCAGACATCTGACAAAAGTTTCTTATATGAAAAGACCTAATATTAGAAAAATGTAGTACCGACGCACCAACGGAAAGACAAAAAGATCATTTTTTAGACAAACCAAAAAAAAAAAGTAGCTGTCATCCTCATATCTTTTAAGGATGTGATGTCATCCTTACTGCGATGTGATTCGTTTAAATATAGAGACTAGCTGAATCCTCTATATAAAAGGTGGTTAAATTTTAAGGGCCGATATTGATTTTGATTAAACACAAATTATTTAATAAATTATTTCATTTCATTTTTATTATGATAATATTGGTTTTTTCCATTATGTATGAAACAAAAAATCGGCCAAATGGTCGCCGCGAACTCGGCGGTACACCTTCATCCGACGGTCCAAATTTTCGATGACGCTGAGGCATAATTGAGGTTCTGTGCCGTTATTGAGCCGAATTATCTCATTCCTTAGCTCTTGATTTGTTGCTGGCTTATCGGCATCCACTTTTGTTCAAAGAACCCCAAAGAAAGAAGTCCAACGGTGTCAAATCACATGGTATTGTCGGCCAATTGACATCACCGCCACGTGAGATTGAATTTGTCGCGCAAAAGAGCCATTGTTTCGTTAGCTGTGTGGCAAGTGGCACCGTCCTGTTAATACCACATATCGTCCACATCCATATCTTCCAATTCGGGCCATAAAAAGTTCGTTATCATCTCACGATAGCGAACACCATTCACAGTAACTGCCTGACGCTTGAAATGGTCAAGAGGCTTTAGTTCTTGAGTCAATTGCGTGTAAAAAAATGTAAGCGTGTAAATGCAAGTCTTTATGCATAATATTCATCAACGACGAGCGTGAGAGGTGCAATTGTTGGGCACGACAAAGAGTTGAGGTGGACGGCTCTTCAGCCACACAATCGCGAACAGCAGCAATATTTTCCGCAGTACGAGCTGTAAGAGCATGCACTGGTGTTTCACATCTCCTACAGACCCGGTTTGCTCAAATTTTTTGCACGATTTTTTCGATTGTACGTACGTTTGGACGATTAAATTGACCGAAAAATCACGAAGTGCACGATATGCATTTTGATTTGGACGCCCATTTTCATAATAAGCCTGAATAACTTTAACGCGTTGCTCGATTGTGTATCTTTTCATGGTCCTTTCCATCGAGTAAGTCTGAAATTGAGAAGTGTCACATGAATTGCAGAAAAAAATTGACGTTTAGGTGTGGTTCACATTCAACATCGGCCCTTAAAATTTAACCACCCGTTATTATATGAAAATGGTGTGAAATATGTAACGTTATTCATAAATTAAGAACGGCTGTATCGATTTGGTTCAAATTTGTTCGGTGTTTGCAATTTCCAGGAAAAGGTATTTACGAAAACAAAGTTTGGAAAAACTCTCCGTAAAATTCGGGAATGGCTTTTCGAATAGAAAAATGGAAAATTCTTAGTGGAAAACTCGGAAAAATGTAGACTTGAATCACGCTGTTTTTGTAAACGAATCCGCAATTGCCTACAAAGTTAACCGTTGCTTTGATATCAGTTCATTAGCTGTCGTATGCCAGCATTGCAATGCATTGAAGTTTCAATCGGAAACCATTGGCTTATGCTGCGGTTATAGCGTTGCAAAACGACCCATCGTCTGCTGTATTCTCATGATAACTGCTGACGCTTGGCAATGGCCAGATTCCTGTTGATTTGATGTTTCTACTGGATTGATATTGTTCCTGAAAAGTATTTGCGATTTCACATCGTCGAAGGAGGAAGTCATCACCAAATTGTTCTCCGGCATTGCACAAAGTAATAAAAATCTCGATTGAATTTTAATATTCAAAGTAAAAAAAAAATGTTTGAACTAGCTTGATTCATCCGGAATTGGGCAATGGTACGCCCGAGAAACAGATGAACAATGTGATTCAAGCGACGATCATGAAGGGCAAATTCAAAGAAGAGGAAATCCTTACCCAGGGAATTGCGGTTATTCCAACTGATCTTCCATTCAAGTTCAAGTGGATTTAATTCCTCGTTCGATTGGCTTTTGCGATGACAATCAATGAATCACAAGCCACGGTCAGCTATATGTTGCCTGTATTCTCAAACTATCTTCGCTGATAAAAATTAAGTCCGACAAATGATGTTAAGTATGATATTAGTTGCACAGATTTATGAAAGATTTTGCTTCTTGTGTTCGGTTCGAGAGTTTTGCACAATCCTCTATGGAACTGAATTAAAACATATGAGAAGGCTACAATCCGCTGTGCGGATCGTTTGATAACCTATCCCATCCCATCCTTAATATAAATATCCCCAAAATGTCGGTTTCATGGCGATGAAATATAGAAAATGTCATTGTCAGAACATATCGTTCAGACAGTTTATCAAAATCTATAGAAATTGTCTTTGTATGAAAACGCCTCCAAAAAGTGGGCGTGGGTAAAAATGGTATGTGGAAGAAATGTTTATATTACCATAACCCATGGCTTTGAATCAAAACATTTTTTTTAAATGTTTAAAATCTTACCGGAAAATGTTTTTTTACTGAAAACGCCCCCAAAACTTTGTGTAGACGAAATATACAAGTTAACACGATCACCTAGACGCAACCCGAAACATGTATCGACATGAACAAACCTATTCCCAGATGAGTCAGCAGTTTGTTGGCTGGAGCATTTACCCCAATGCATCCGCGAGGTAATTGACACCGAATCGGATGCACGCGCATTACAAAGAATAACGTGTCAGCACAAATCGGTGGGAACCAATTCTGAGAGTTGGGCTAGGGCTTATGAAAGTATTGTCAGTCTAGATTTGGATTCGAAGCGTGTCGGAATAAACTTTTGTAACGTACTGATCGTTTTGTGTTATTTGTCGAATAGTAATTCGAACCGTTGGGCCCGCCCCTTTGGCGGGCGTTCGCATTTTTTTTGGAGTCCTCCTAAAGAACATCCTTAACTTAAACATTAAGATTGCTGGGAACAACAACAAACATGTGTTCCAAATTTCATCATTCTAGCTCAAAATTTAAGGCCCAAAAACTAGTGAAGTACGGACGGACGGGCAGACATGGCTAAATCGACTCAGCTATCGATTCTAAGTCCATCCATATTCTTTAAGCTATATCTAGCTAAATTATTTCTCTATGTTACAAACTATGTATCAAAACGCCAAAATAATTATTACGTTGTTTAAATCCCTTTTCGGTATCGAAAGGTGAGGTCGTTTTCGACCCTGGAACGTTCGACAACATCCTGCACAGACGTACGAGTTTGGTAATGGCTGTATATAGCAGTCATTCAAATAAATTTTGCTGTTGAGTTGATGAATGTCAATAAACGTTATCGCATGCGGCTTTAAAATCGTTGAATGGGTGGTGGGTATCGTTGTGAAGTTCTTGATTTTTTCCAGGGATCTGACTAGCTAGTATGAAGATTGCATCAATTGTGTAGACTTTCCAGACATAAAACCGCAATAATAAGGGCCGAACAGATAGTTGGTTTAGGTTTTCAGGCTTATATTAGGCCAGAATGTTGATGTTGGGTAAACTTATGCCTCTGTAGTTGTTGCGATAAAGAGGGTGCTGAGCAGGTGTACCTTCATCCGATGAAATTTTGCTTATTAGTTGGTTGATGTTACAAGACATTTCTGGCAGCCTTGTTAAGCCTTTGATTGGAATTGAGGTTAGCAAATTAAATTTACAATTCAATCTTAATTCACTTGGGTGGGTGGTTGGTAGTTTCCGGGGCCGTCGCCAATATTAAATGGTTCGCTATGCCTGACAACCGAAGACTGTTCGTTACCGTCGGTCAACAATCTGTAGAGGAAGTTCTTTTAAATTCTGAACATCGACTGTATCTCAACTACGATCATTTTTTGTTTATCTCGACAGAATGCGCTTTGCATCACTGGCTTTGCGTTTTACACATTGGCAAAACATGCGAATACCATTCCTGGAGTGACATTTCTCTACATCCTCGATCGCGTGCTTTTCTTGATTTTTCCTTCTCGTCTTCACCTTAAGATTTGCCTTGTATGGCTTGTTTTTGGGTTGCGAGCATCTTTCGGCACTCTTTATACAGGGTGTCCGCCGGGAACTTTGTTTTTCCACCATTTTGATAAACATTAGTCTTGACAGTTCATATTTGGCAGTCGTGAAATAGACACGTGGCAAATTTATTATGGAAAAATGTTCGATAAAACAACATGTTTTAATCGTTAAAACATTTTATCAAAATTAATCATCGATTACTGTGACGATGAGAAAGTTCCGTGAAATTTTTTATCGTGTAGTGAATAATTTCGAAGAAAGAGGGTCTATAGCTGATAAGCCCAAGCATGGGCCACAAGGTACTCCAAGATCGGCTGAAAACATTACTGCTGCTCAAGAAAGTGTTCAAAGCAATCCACCAACATCAATTCGACGCCGGCAACAATTTTGCACAAGCATTTGCATTTTTTCCATTTAAGATTCAGTTGACACTAGAGCTACTCCGAAAAGAAAATTTACGCCGCCTTACATATGCCAATAGGATGTTACCCATGACAACCCCGATTTTCATGAAAAAATCAAAATGAGTGACGGGGCACATTTTCACTTGAATGGATATGTGAACGAACAGCATAGTCGGTTCTGGGCAATGGAAAACCCTCAAATTATTCATCAGTCACATTTGGATCCATTAAGAGTTACAGTCTGGTCTGCAATTTGGTCAGGAGAAATTATTGGAACTTACTTCTTTGAAAATGAAAACGGCGTAACGGTAACTGTTAATGGGAGCGATATCGTGATATGAAAACTTTTTAGCGCCACAACTACATGCTTTGGGCTTGATTAACATGTGGTATCAACAGATCGCATACAGCCAGGATTACAATGGATTTACTGCGAGACCTCTTTCCACAATCAGTTATTTCAAGAAATGGTGATTTTGATTGGCCTGCATAGTCGCCAGATTTGACTGCTCCGGACTTCTTTTTGTGGGGTTATCTGAAAAGCAAGGTTTATGCAAACAAACCAGAAGCTTGAGAAACTCAAATAAAATATTCTTGATGAAATTAATGAAATACCGCGTGAAATGTGTGAGAGTTTAATGAAAAATGTGCTCAAAAGGGCTCGCATTTGTGAGACTAACAGAGGCGGACATTTACCTGATATTGTATTCCATACCGACATTAAATGAAACATTTATCAATAAAGGATCCATTCTCTTTCATTTAATCAAAAATTATAAACAAACAAAGTAGTACACGTTCCCAGCGGACACCCTGTATTACCAAGGGTTTCTTGTTGGTCGGCTCGAGAAACCTAGCACATCAGTTGCGGTGGCCACTGTTCTTTGACCTTAGATGCTAGTAGTATGATGTTAACGGAGGTGCTAAGGACTACGCGTTCTTCGAAGAACCTCACGGTCTCTTGCGATTTCAGTCATTCAACATTTATTCTTTGTTTGTGGCGTGCGGTGGATATCCGCATTCTTACCTTTTCTGCAACTACTATCTTGTTCCGTAGCTTTTCGTAAGTCCATATGAATTTCCTTATATTGTAATTATAGTTTGATTGTAATTATAAATTCCATAGCCCAAAATATATATCGACTCATGCGAAAACTTCGAAAAAAAAAACACGTGATTAAAGGCACATCAACGATCTGAGGAACAAGCTAAGAGGGTCACTATTTGCGTTAGCTTGTCTGCAACACAAATCAACAGCATGCGTGCAAAAGCAGGTATACCACGCGTTAATTGAATCCAGACTTAGATACGGCATACTAGCTTGGGGAGGGGCGGCGCAGACACATATTCAAAAATTGCAAAACATTCAAGATCGGGCAATTAAACTGATATCAACAAGAGATGCACAAACAACAGCAAGCAGTGTGGGGGTTCTAAATGTCAATCAGATCTTTAAAATGACTGCAGCGATTGAGTATTATGATGATCAACGATTCCGGATACCAATAAATCATGCCTTTAACACCAGAAGAAGAGCGGAAGGAATGTACCAGCTACCACAGCTCTACAACGCCTACGGCAGAAGACAACTAATGTACACTATTCCTTTTATATTAAATAGTCTTCCCCAGAGCATAAGAAATGTAATTGATGTCAAAAAGAGAAAAAGAAAATTAAAACAATATTTTTTAGAAGATACTCTATAAATCTAAATTCTATTATGTAAATATAAATTCTACAAAAACAAATATAGATACCAATTGAAATCTAATGTAAAGTAACAAAATTATATAGCTAAATAACTCGTATTGAATACAATTGCTCATTTTGATGACTAGATACAAAATTTAATAACACAATCACCTGCAGATAAGCCATGTGGCTTCGCAGGTCTGTATCAAATTGTATTAAATTTAAAAACTGTATGAATAAAAACTAAACTAAACTAAACTAAACTTGATTTCGAGCGATTTCCATATCGTCAAATTCGTATTTGTCCATCAAGTTATTTGATGAAGTGCTTTCCAATTTTTCATATATTCATATCAACATTATTTTATCAACTCAACTCATATCTAATATTATATAAGCACACGTACAATGGAAATCCTCTATAGTTACGAAAAATATTTTAATACCATTACACAGCAGTGGCAATATGCTCAAGTACCCTTCCAGTTGAAAAGATATTTGTAATAAAATATTTTGTTTTTTTTTAATTTCAAAGTCCATATTCCATAGATATGAACTCGTATAATAGAGGAAACGAAATTCCACTTGACTCAATATGCAACGACCACTGAAGCGAATTTACCCCCGAAAAAAATTCATCAACAAATCATTTTGATATACCTACTCACCCAAAAATATGAGAAGTACAGTTACGAGCATATTGTATCTACTCATGCATAAGCTCTATTAATCCTGAAATTGTTATATTTAAAAAAAATGTTTGTATTGTTCGCAATTGTATCGCGTTTATTTTTATGCATATAAAGTCTGTTTAGGCTCAATGGAGGTTTTCAGGTAACATTCATATTAAAGACTTACCAAGGTATGCAAAATAAAAAGTTAATGTTGTTCATTTGATGGGTCAAAATACCACGAAGATGGTGTTTGTTCATTGATAGTAGAGTGCTTATGCAACTTCGTATTGAATTACAAAATGTGTATAGTAAATCACTTAAGACAATATCTGAAATTTGATCTACGAATTTAGTGAACCAATAGAGATGGTAAGCATTGTTACAAAGAATCTAAAAGAACAGGCCATAGTACTTACTTAAGTGGCGCTACAGTCCGGAATGAACCTGGCCTCAACCAACATACCTCTCCAATTAGCCCGGTCCTTAACTAACTGCCTCCAGTTGCGCACTCCAAGTTGGTTAAGGTCAGTTTCTACATGTACGCGCCACTAAGGCGAGGTATTCCTCTACTGCGTCCGACGTCCCAGCCATATTAAACGTCCAATGCGGAGTTTTTTTTAGACCAGGGGCATGTCGCTGTACAGCTTGTATAGTTCTTGGTTGAATCTTCGTCTCCATAGCCCGTCAACGCGAACGGGACCGAAGATTTCTCGAAGAATTTTCCTCTCGAATCAACTAAGGATTTCTTCATCCGCGTTTAAGACAGTCCATGCTTTAGCGGCGTACAGCAGGACTGGGATGATCAGGGTCTTATATAGGATCTCCTTAGTAGTTCGAGTGAGGGCTTTACTACTGAATTGCCTTCTTAGCCCAAAGAAACAGCGGTTTGCAAGAGTAATTCTTCGTTTAATTTCTGACTAGATGTAGTTGTCAGAGTTAACAGCGGAGCCGAGATAGACAAAGTCTCGTACCACCTCAAAGTTATATCTGTCAATGGTGACATTCTGTCCAATTCATCGATGTTGTGTGTCCTTTCGTATTGACAGCACATCCTTCGTCTTGCCCTCATTTACTACTAAACCCATTTTGCAGCTTCCTTCTCTACACTAGAGAACGTGGCTATGACATCACGTTGGGTCCGACCAATGATGTCAATACTCAATATCGTCGGCGTATGCTAGTAGTTTAAACGATTTTTGGAAAATTGTGCCTCTGGTGTTGGCTCGGGAGTTTTGCACAATCCTCTCAAGAATCAAATTGAAGAAGTCACATGACAGCGCATCGCCTTGCCTAAATCCTTTTTTGGTATCGAATGTTTTGGTGAGGTCGTTTCCGACCCTGATGGAGCAGACAGAATTCTCCATCGTCTTCCTACACAAACGGTCGATTTTGGGCGGTATACCAAAACTAATGCTGTCGTATGTGGCTTTGAAATCGATGAATAGGTGGTTGTGGACTTTCCTGGCCTAAGACCACACTGTTGGTAAACGGTTTCAGGCGTTCACGGCAGATAGGATCTTGTAAGCGATGTTGAGGAGACTTATGATTCTGTAGTTGGCGCAGTTTAAATAGCCTCCTATTTTGTGGATCGGGCAAACAATGCTGAGGTTCCATTGTTCAGGCATACTTTCTTCCGACCAGATTCGGCTTGTGAGTTGGTGGATGTTACTTACCAAGTCATATCCGCCGGCATTATAAAGCTCGGCGGGAAGGCCGTCATTTCCGGCAGCCTTATTGAGCGTCAGTTTAGATATTGCTATCCTCACTTCCCTCAGTTCGGGTGGTTGGCAGTTTTCGCTATCGTTGCCAATATTGAATGGTTCGTTCTACCTGACAGCGGAATGTTGTTCGTCATCGCCGTTTAACAGTCTGCAGAAGTGGTTTTTCCATATCCTCAGCATCGACTGTGTCTCAACTACGATATTTCCTTGTACATCTCGACAGGATTCTGTTCGCGCCTTGTATTCTTGACTTTGACGTTTTACACTTTGGTAAAACTTTGGAACATTTTTCCTGGAGTGGCACCTCTCTATATTCTCGATCGCGCGCTTTTCTTGCTCTTTTTTTCTTCTTTATGAAAAGCCGGTGTTCTTCAATTCTTCTCTGCCTATAGAACTCAATGGCAGCTCTCGTCTTCACATGCAGCCTAACTTTTTATGCCTCGTTCTTGGCTGCGAGCATACGTCGGCATTCCACATCAAACTAAGGGTTTCCTGTTGGTGGGCGCGAAAAAGCTAGCACATCGGTTGCGGCTGATCTAATAGCTTGTTGGCATCGTTGCCATTGTTCTTCGATATTCGATGCTGGTGTTATGGTGTTAATCGAGAAATTCAGAGATACGCATTGAGCGAACGTCTTGGCGGTCTCTTGCGATTGCAGTCTTTCGACATTAAATTTTGTCACAGTATTTCTGGATTGTTGTGGCGTGGTGGATATCCGCATTCTTACCTTGGCTGCAAAAATGTAGTGGTCCATGTCGTCCAAAATATTGGATACGTGCCTCTTGTCTATCGCAATGTGATCAATTTGGTTGACCGTTTGTCGTGATACTTCTTTTATATAATTCTTGAAGGGATTTCTTCCATAAATCAGTGAAACATCCAGCATATACCCAAGTCGAAATTGATACTGGTAGGACTCAACGGATTTAATAGTAAATGACGGTAAGACCAAGTAAATGGTAAAGTCGTAAAATCGATTTGCAACGAGCATTTGATGTGAACTTAGTAAGAATTGAAATCCATTTTTCAATAAATTCGTGATGACAACTAAGGCACTACTACCCTCATGATATGTGTGCTAAAAAAAAACTGACGTTGGCAAGATTGTAAAGGGTGGTTAAATTTTAAGGGCCCATGTTGATTTTAAAAAACACAAATTACTTAGGAAATTACTGTCATTTCTTTTTATTATGATAATATTTGTATGGTTCAATTATGTATGGAACAAAATATTGGCGCGGCCATTTGGCCGCGACCTCGGCGGCACACCTCCATCCGATGGTCCAAAATTTTTGATGACACTGAGGCATAATTGAGGTTCTATGCCGTTAATGTGCCGAATTATCTCATCCTTTAGCTCTTGAATTATTGCTGGCTTATCGAATTTGTCGAGCAAAAGAGCCATTGTTTCGTTAGCTGTGTTGCATCGTCCTGTTGAAACCACATATTGTCTAATCCATATATTCCGGGCAATAAAAAGTTCGTTATCATCATACGATAGCGAACACCTTTCACAGTAACTGCCTGACCGGCTTCATTTTGGAAAAAATACGGCACGATGATGCCGCCAGCCCATAAACCGCACCAAACAGTCACTCATTGTGGGTACATTGGTTTTTCGACAATCACTCTTGGATTATCATTCGCCCAAATGCGGCAATTCTGCTTATTTACGAATCCACTGAGGTAAAGATTTGCATCATCACTGAAGATGATTTTCGTCGAAAATTGATCATCCACTGTTGCCATTTCTTGCCACCGTTCTGACCATTGACGACGCTTGAAATGGTCAAGAGGCTTTAAGCATGTAAATGTAAGTCGTTGATGCATAATATTCATCAACAACGAGCGTGAGTGGTGCAATTGTTGGGCACGACGACGAGTTGATGTGAACGGCTCTTCAGACACACTATCGCGAACAGCAGCAATATTTTCTGCAGTACGAACTGTACGAGCATGCACTGGTGTTTTCCCATCTCCTACAGACCCGGTTTGCTCAAATTTGCACGATTTTTCCGATTGTACGCACGTTTGGACGATTAAATTGACCGAAAAAAATCACGAAGCGCACGAAATGCATTCTTATTTGATCGCCCATTTTCATAATAAGGCTGAAGCTGAATAACCTTAACGCGTTGCTCGATTTTATATCTTTCCATGGTTCAAATCGAGTTAGTCTGAAATTGAGAAATGTCAAATGAAATGCAGAATAAAATTGACGTTTAGGTGTGGTTCACATTCAACCAGCCTTAACCAGCCGTTATTAGTAGATTTTCTTTTTTTTTTTATTAGAATCAAAGGAATTTATTTAATTTGATTGAATATTTTAATCTTTGAATGTGACGTAAAACCTAAGGAGCAACTGTCGTTTTGAATATGATAAAAACCTTTACAAAAATCGACCGAGCAACTAAGCCTAAGCAAATCTATTTCCAGGGCTTGCCATGTGATTGTTGATTTGCCGAAGTATTTCGAAGACTCACTTCTTTCAGCCATTTTCTGATCATTATTCAGATGTCATTCGGCATTCGGTGCAATCAGCAGGTGGCCATGGCTCAGAGGAATGCGTAGTTGACTGCTAAGCCAAACGTTGCGGGTTCAAGCCCCAGCTTCGGCAGCATTTGTTTTCTACGAAAATCGCCAGCTTATCTGAGGCCACCTGTGCGATAATATGAGACAATATTAATCTATGTCTCCTCCTCTGTGCCACGTAGGTGTATGTTATATGTCTTTCCTTCTTTGTATCTATCTGTCTCTCTCTGTTGTATTAATGTCTTGATCTGTCCCAGCCGATGGCCTCAGTCGCCAGTGCTGTTACGTGTCTGTAGTTCGTTGCATTCATGTGCGAAGTACTGTGATGTCCAATGTCCAACTTAACCTTAGCATTGCTTTGGCTTCTGACCAATGAAAACACCAGTATGACACCATTACTTGCACCACCTTCGACTCAGTAGGCTTGTTAAGGATTCGTATTACTGTTGCTTTCCTTATATGATATATGATATAAATATCATTCAAAAGTTTCTTGAGTGACAGATAGCCATAGCATAGGCCATCTTCCTCTACATCCGCGGAACGTGCAAAGTGATTAGCCCTAAGCTCGAGTATTACTCTATAGATGGTGGATACTCCAGAAGGATCTACTAGGTTTTTATTTGATACGTACTGTCGATTGTTTGAACGTGCATTTCAATGTACCTGAATGTAAGCTCTAAAGCATTTCTACTCAAAGACTCGAAGCTATCCCATAAATATAATGGGTTAAGGTTCCACCACACTGAATTCGCATAAGTCAGAATGATAATTATCAAGTCAAATCTCAGATAGCTGGAGTCAGATAGACTTTTGCTGTAGCTGGGTCCGAATGAACCCCACAATCTTCTTCGACTCGAATTGAGTAATACTCGTAATTCTGAGGTTTATCCCAGTGAGTCTCAATTCAGAAATACTTAGCCATACTGGGGTGTGGAACAGTATGGTTTCACATTTCCCACAATTTCAATCCAAGCCGAAAAACAACATATGAGAATGGTACACTTTGAATGAATATCCCCAAAAAGTAGGTGTGGCTAACAACGAAATGTTCAAAGTATTTTCTTAGAATTTTTATTCGAATTTCCTTAAAATTTTACAGAAACGAGTTTTTTAAAGGAAAACGTCGAGTGGTAAAAAAATGTATATATACGAAATATAAGTACATATTGAGAATGTTAAAAAATATCTCACTCAGACATTTTTTTTTAAATTCGACACTGATAGGCAAAAAACAACGTTTCTCTGTAACGGTCGTGGTAGCATGTGGCAAATTTTGAAAATATTTTCACTTGTTCTGCTTCGTTGCACAGAAAGTCTATATACCCAACAAATTTTATCATTCAAGCTCAAAATTTAAGAAAGACGGGCGGACGGACGTACAGATAGACATGCCTCAATCAGCTAGCGATTCTAAGTCGATCCATTTACTTTTAAATATGTGTATCGAAATTATTTCTCTATGTTACAAACTACTCTGTTGCTCTTGGATGTTTGTTAGACTTTCGAAAGAGTTGTAGCAGTGAACATCAATTTAGAGATTTGTAGCACTTTAGAGATTTGAATCAGTGACCCCGCGCTTAGTAGTCTATTGCATCAACCACTAGGCCACTGCATCCATAAAAGATTGAGCAGAACCTTTGAAATTGGTCAAATTTGCGTTGAAGCTGAATGGATGTGGAAGTTTCCTTAGTTTTTTTAGAAATGTGGGTGCCTTGCAGAAGACCATTTATGATACATTTGTTAAGATTTCTTTCTGTAAATCAAAGATTAGTACTATCCTTGTGAGATGGTAAGTTTATATATTCACCCGTCGAACCAAACAGTGTCAAAGACTTTTCTTTGTGTCTACTAGGCAAGCAGCTAATATATAGGGTCTTCCAATAGGGACTTCCGAACATTGAAGCAGTAAATAACGAAGCTAACGTTAAAGCTATACATCTGTCAAATTGACTCTCATATATTTAGTATGTTTTCTCAAATTATAAATACTATGGATGGAGATAGCATTCAACAACAAGTAAAAAATTCAACTGTTCCAGGAGCTGAAGATAAACGACCATAGACAACGACCCGTGTTCGCTCTGGAACAGTTGGAAACTAACCCTAATTTTTATTGTAAAATCAGCTTCAGCGAAGGGACGCATACATAATGGCCTTTCTAACCAAGACACAATTTTGATGATATCTCACTCTGATTGATTTAAACTTAAGGATAGGAAGTGCTAAACGAAAGACTCTTTACATCTTTTGGCGTTAAAGTTCAAGCTAATGTCTGAAACTAGTTTTAGGATAAATTGATACCGCGGTATAATATCCCATTCACCACAGAATGTATCGCATAGTTTGATTTTGACTTTCTGAACATCTACCGAAATGTGATAAGATGTCGTCAATTCCGAGGAATTCCTAAAAGTCTTGGATCGCACTGATATGCAGCAGTCGGACGGAGACAGAGAGTTTCATATGTGTCCGTAGGTACATACTATCAAAGAGTATAGAACTACATACAGTACGCATCACAGCTAAAAAAAATTGTAGCCGTTTCGGACGCAGGTGGTAAGTTCGAAGGGCGTTTCGTAGATCGTATGAGTCGGCAAGGCTATTGTTTGATGCTGGGGTGGCAATGTGAACACTGGGATATCAATATCAATACCCCACATGGAACAAAAAGTCTTGTACCTTGGTGATGTAAAGGCTAATGTCTCTAATTTCGAACAGACATTCTGTTGTCTATTCATCCATCCCTCCGTTAATTTTAAAGACATGCCAATATAACCGTCACGCCTTTAAGACAACAAAATGTCACATTGAGAGTTTTTGATTAAAAGCTGTCAAGATAATAGAATTTAATATAAGTAAAAAAAGTCCAATGTAGAGGTCACCGCAATAATAATATCATCAAACAACTTCTGAATTTCGGGGCATTTCTGTGTCCACCTCGCCACGACGTCAGGGTTAAAAGGGAAAACAAACGCATTGACATAGATAACATAGAATTTTCTTTAATAAAAAATTCCTGCATAAAAAAAATACCTCTACTGAGTACCTAACTTTAAGTACCCTTTACCTGGTCTGTCCGCTTTTGTGCTTAGCATCAGAACAGCTCGACAATGTTCACCGTCAAACGGCCAGAAACACACACACACACAAAAACAACTCAAAAGGAAGCGAATCCTACCTACCTACTCCTGTAATGTTTGCAATTCATCACAATTCACAAGAGCTCGACGAGCAAACAAAATGTTGCCATTTTGTCGGTAACCCCTGTTGCCGAAATGACACCACCATGTCGTGCCTGCTGCTGCAACCAGCCAGCAGCAGTGGTTCAACACAGTCAGCCTCAGCTCAGCTATCATCATCATTATCGTCATCGTCATCTTCATCAGGCTGCTAAATTTCAAAGAGAACCCAAGCAGATGGCACACCCTCCATATCATGGCACCTCTGGCATGAGCTAACCGAAAAGTATGACCAAGACTAGATGATGTGTGTGCGTGCTTACCCCCGTTTTTACTATACAGTGGACATGACCACGCCTCCATTTAGCGAGATACGTCTGTCAATTAGTACGGCGCATGCACAGCACCCACTTTTCAAATAAACTACCCCTCTTTGACACGCCTATACATTGCCAATGAACTTGTGCATTACTACTATTCTTACAGCGGATGATTCCAAGGGATGACAGTTTCGATGACAGTAGTTAGGTGTCAGTGTGTGTGTCGACTGTTTGCATGTAGATACTCCACTGGCTGCATTTTCACATTCATTTGGGAAATACTTTAATGTAAACATTTATTATCCTTTTAAGGTGATGCGATGTATTCATTCCCTTCGTCGTCGCCTTTGTCAATGATGGGTGGCTTTACAGCGGTGCTTTCTGCTTTTTGCCGTACTGTTTGTGCTTTTCTGCTTTGTGTGTGACAGATTGTCATCAGCGGAATGGTGGTGCGGGAGGTGTAACACATTAAGTTGTCAACCTTTTAGGGAAGTTCAGTGTGGTGAAAAGAGGCAACTCCTCGTGCGGGGTAGTAGGTGAACATTTGATTAAGGAGAAGGACGAGAGTCATATTGACACCGAATTGTGGCAGGTGCTCAAAAAGCGCACAGTAAATTATAATGAAACCGCGCGCTTTGGTATACTTTGCATATAAAATGGATATACATGTGTATAGGTGTAGATGCTTGTGTGAGGAAATTTCTGAAGATCGTGTGGACTAGAGCCTCATAGGGTATGGCGGGTACACCCTGGGTATTCTCTAATGGTGTTTACAATACAAAGAGAAAAATCATCCACCGGTATGATGTTGATGGTGATTATATGACGAGGACATTTCTTACAACTTAAGGAAACGAGTGCTTGCCTAGATCTAATGGATCTGAAGTTTTTTTTTTGGGATCAAATGCTTAAGGCATTTGCTAAGATTTCGTTTGAAGATTTTGAATGTTTTCTCTTTGCACACAATACACCGTTAACTGTGGGGAATATAATGATGGTGTGATATAAATCTACATATCACGCAGAAAGCGGTGCCCAGCGCACTCGATGGGGTTTATACAGAAGCCTGGTTTTTGTGAATAGGTAAATATTTCATTCTGGAAACTAGGAAGATTAGGGAATTGACTTAAATACGAGTGACAAACAGAATACGGTGACAGCTCTATGAAGTGTTGAGGGCTTTAGGCAATTAGGCTATATTTATGGGGTTAATCACATAGCTCGGCTGATTATAACGCGGAGCTAACTTTTTAAAAGCGTGATTATGGTTTTTATGCACGTTCTAAGCAAATGTGAGTAGGTTGCATTAAAAGTATCAACGCATACACACACCTTTGAAAGATTAAATTTGATGTCTAAGTCTTGAGAAGTTAAGAAATCCTAAAATTGGAAACATTTTTGAATTACTTTTGCAAGTTAAATGTTGGGGCTTTTTTCAGTAACTTAAGTTAGTCTGGTGGGTTGATAAGGAAACCTGAATAATGTCATGCTGAATAGTCATGCTGCTGTTCGATATCGGTTGCGTGCGCGGTTTGATGTATGCAAACGAAATTGCCGCATCGGAAATCACTTTTATGAAGTGAACGCGTTCTTTTTTGCCAATTGTAGCTAGACGAACATGCAATTTTCGGGTTAAAATTAAAACCTTAATAAATTTAAATAAATTTAAAAAATTATTTCCTACCAAAAATTTTGTTTACAGAACTTATTAGAATAAGAAATATTACACAATAAATTAAAAAAAAATAATCAGTTTGCTTACCGCGCTTAATTATTTCGCCTACTTGTATTGAATCGTTTAAGAAGAAAGGAAAGATGTCATATATGTATGAATATTACTTATATCACGTCCTCTCACTCTCCATTAGAGTCAGTTTATTATTCTCCCTATTTTAAACAAGTCGTATGTACCTATTATTTGTCAGATGATAACACTTTTTTTACTCTATCACATATGGGTAGGTACCTATATTAGTATTGACATTCATTTTTGATCGTAGAGGGATAGATGCTCAGAATTGTCAGCTGTGTATGTCATGTATGTCTGTTTGTCTTTCCGTCCGTCTCTGTGTGTCACCGCTTTTGGACCTTAAATTTTAAGCTAGAGTGATGAAATTTGAAATTCAAGCTCTCCGACAAAGCAAAACAAGTGTGAAAGTTTTCAAACTCACTGCCACGCCCCTTTTCAGTAAGACTTTGTTTTTGTCCAAAAATTTAAGTTTAATTACAATGTTTAGACAGAATCTATATATTTTTTCCATACAAAATTGATTGCCACTTGCACTTTTTTAGCGTATTTCAGTAAAATCTTAAAGAAATTAAAAAAAAACTACATAGGTGTTATAAAACATTTGTAATATTAGATTGAACATTTCATCGTTAATTTATATTAACCGACGTACATTTTTTGTGCGTTTTCTTATGATTATTTCTGTGATTTTAAAATTTTTCCAGTTTCATGAATACTTTTGTAAAGTGCTAAATTCAAATCGGGTCGATGTCAATTATGTTAGTATATCAGAATGTCTGGCTTAAATCTCAAAAATGCATTTTTTCCGTTATTTTTATACTCTATCATTTAAAAGTATAAATGCCAGTTTTCACATAAAGTTTTTTAGCATACCACAGATAGATATACCGATTCTATCTTGAATCGAATCAGAGTCAATCGATCAGTCGAGGTGGCTAGCTCCATGTATTTGCCCGTTTGTCCAGTTTTTGAGCACAGTGATCAAATTTGGTGTATGACCTCTTTGTTGAACAAAGCAGGTGAGATTTGGGTAATATTCAAAAATCCTCCTTCACAGCCACAATTGTTTTCCAAAAAAACTTCGTTTTTTGGCTAAAAAAAAGGAAACAGTTTAGACAAAAGTTATTTTGAGATGCTTCCAGTTTTCGAGCCGTTTTCTTACTTACTTAAGTGGCGCTACAGTCCAGAATGAACCTGGGACTCAACCAACATTAATCTCCAATTAGCCCGGCCCTTAGCTAACTGTCTCCAGTTGCGCACTCTTAGTTGGTTGAGGTCGGTTTCTAATTGTGCGCGCCACTTAAGGCGAGGTTTTCCTCTACTGCGTCCAATGACTGGCTGGGAATCGAATACTCTGCGAACCGGAGTATTGTTGTCCATTCGTTCTACATGCCCTAGCCATCTTAAACGTCCAATGTGGAGTTTTTTGACCAGGGTCATGTCGCTGTACAGCTCGTATACTTCTTGGTTGAATCTTCGTCTCTATAGCCCGTCAACGCAAACTGGACCGAAGATTTTTCGAAGAATTTTCCTCTCGAATCGACCAAGGATTTCTTCAGCGCAGTAGAGCAGGATTTGGGTGATCAGGGTCTTGTATTATAAAGCAATCATTGAGGCTGATGCAATATCACTTGAAATGGCGGGAAGTGACGAGATGCAAACTAGCACAAGCAAGGCAAATACCACGAAGCAAGCTTACATAAGGAAGTCGAATACTGCGCAATTGTCGTAAAACGGCGGCTGATAATTATCTGATCGCTACCCAGTTAACGGAAGAGATTTATCGCTCACAATTTGTTTGCCGCAAGTTTGGACCTTTTGCCCGCGATTATTGCCCAAGACCCTTGGTAATAAGGACCACTAGAAGGGATTTAAAGTTTTATGTTGGGACAATAGCTATACCCAGGCCGAGTATATGGGCAACTTTTGACCAAATTTTGAATACAATAAATCCATCTATGGACCCAGACTAACAAACGGGAAGGCTTCAAAAACGATATTGAAAATAATATTCGACTTTGTGTATCGCTTAGATCCCCATTGGAACTTGAAGTCGCGGTTGACTCCTTTATCGTCAACGTTCAAAAAACAGCATGGAATAATACCTCAACATCGCAAAGCAGTAAGTTATAGTAATATCAAGTAACCACGGGAAATAAAAGACTTGGTTAGACAAAATAGCTTGGTTAGACAAAAAGCTCGAAAAAGATGGCACCAAGCTCGTGCTCCGCAAGACAATACACATCTCAATCAGTTGAGGAACTTGCTATCAAATTCGATTAAAATCTTTTAGAACCATGCAGTAGAAACTTATCTGCAAAGCCTAACCGCTGGAAAAGAATCGAATTATTCACTTTGGAAAGCAATTAATGTCATAAAACGGTCAAAAAACGCTGTCACACCAATTAGAGTAACTCAAGACGTTTGGGCAAAAAGTGTTAAAAAAAGCAGACATTTTCGCCGCACATCTTGAGAAAATACACTGGAAATACAGAAACTAAAACCTAAACAATCTCCAGGTTATGACCTGATTACAGGAGAACTTCTTAAAATGTTGCTTCGGAAAGCATCATTAACTAAACTCCTCTACATTGTTAATGCAGCAATTAGATTAGAATACATACCAAGACAGTGAAAAGTCGCGGAAGTGATAATGATTCTCAAACCAGGAAAATCACCGAATGAAATTAAATCTTATAGACCCATTATCGATCAGAAACGCCTTTTAACTGACAATCGATTTGGGTTTAGAAGTAATCATTCGATTGTGGGCCAAGTTCATCGAATTACTGATGTAATTGAGAAAGCTTTCAAAGAAAACAAAATTAGCTTAGCCGTATTTCTTGACTTGTCGCAAGCTTTTGACAAGGTGCGGCATAGAGGCCTTCAATACAAATTAAGACAAGTTTTGTCTGAACAATTATATAAAATCCTCGTGTCTTATCTTGAGGATAGACTCTTTCGTGTGAAACTTGGAAACGAAGGAAGCTTCCTTGGACTACTCTTGTACCTTCTATTTACACGTGATATCCCACAAACAAACGAAACAATAGTTGCCACGTTTAATGACGATACAGCTATACTAGCAGTTGGCACAACAATAGAGGAAACAAATATGAAATTACAAAACGATCTTAACGAGGTTAATGAATCGAAAAGATTCTGGCGGACTGCACTTAACGAGAGCAAATCGATACGGTTCGAGTCCTTTTGCAAATGAAGCAAAACATCTGAGAATGACACTCGATGCAAAATTAAATTGGAAGTCGCATGTAAAAAGAAATGCGAAGAACTTAAAAATAAATACAGAGAACTGTACTTGTTACACGGAAAGTATTCAAAGCTTAACCTTGATAACAAGCTGCTGTTACACAAGCAAGTGCTATAGCAGCTTTGGACATATGGTATGTTACTGTGGGGTTGGAGCAGTGAAACGAATCTAAACATTCTACAAACATTTGAAAACAAAATGTTAAGATCATTCGTCAATGCGCCATAGTATATAAGGAATGAATATCTACGTAGAGATCTGGGTATTCCCGCAGTTAAAAATGAAACGAAAAATTTTGCACGCAAACATAAAAAAAATCGTTTATTGGGATACGTTAACACAACGGTCCTCCAAATTCTAGACAAAACAAATTTATTGCAGCGTCCTCAAAGAACTAAGCCCTTAGATTTGGCCTGATAATAACAAACCGCGCTATAAATTGCGGAAAAAGCAGGAACTCTCAAAGGAAAGTTACCTGCCAAACATTCATTACTCGTGATAAAAAAATTGCTAGATAGTTGCAATACAAATACAAAAAGGTGGTGATTTTACTGGGTTAAAGTCTCACACTACCTTGGTCACGTGCTTATCGTGTCTTTCGAGATTTCCACCAGCCCAAGTAAAAAAAAATGGATGGTTGGGCAAAATGGTTTTCTAAGGAGCCTTCGAAATCCAAGCTTGGAGTGTGCATTAAGGGCCAATAAGTAATATCAAACAAACCTGGTAAAAGATATATTTAATCATTTTTGTATAGGTAGTATTAAGTTAATATCTTAAGAGACAAACATTAATTTAAAATTTAAGAAAACTGAAAATTTGAGGGTACTTCAACGAAACCTTCACCATAGAAGGAAACAAGTGCGAACCTAGTGCTCCACATAGTTAAGCACCAGATCTATAAGCTCTACTCCAGGAAAGATCGTACTCCAACGTGGTAATTTTCGGATTTATATCGGAATGTTATTATAAACTCATTTTTAGAAATGCAAAAGTCAGATGCCGTATTTGCATTTTGTCTTGGTAAGTTAATAATGTCATTTTCTATAACAATTAAGCTCCTATGATCTTCTAATGGTAGGTAATATGAAAATGTAAGGACTCAATCCTTTTGATTTTCTCCCACTGAACGATACATAAGCAACGCATTTCCATCTGCAACGTAGCAATGAAAATTTGGTCTGAAAAAACTGCAATTAATGAGGTGATACTGAAAAACAAACAAACAGTTATGCTTAGAAATGTGATTTAGTTACAATAACAATGAATTCAAGTAACCAGCATTTTCTGGTGGATTATTTTAAGCTAACCACTGGTTAATTGAATAAATGTACTCGTTTAAAATACCCTAAGAGTAGTATACGTTCTCTACCCATACAGAAACAATTTTATTCGCATTCAAAATACCTTCCAGACCGTGCCTATAACTATCAATCACAACCTATATACCACGCCATTATTCCATCTTATACAACGACAACCAAAAAAGCAACTCTTCGTGCGCACTTGCTCATTTAGTTGGTTTTGTGTTAAAATTCGCGACATGAAAGTTGAAACCCCGCGACAAGTCAAGTCGCATCGTCGTGCAAACATCAACAACGAAATTGCTCAGCAAATTAGAAAATCGTATTCAATATTCATGAAGTACATTTGGATGTGCAGTATATGCCATTTGTAGAAGCCGTCAAGTCTGCACACGACCCTGGTCAACTGAAGTTCATTGTATGCACAAGAAATTGGAGGCTTCCTCCTCGCACAAAAAAAAAAAATCAAGAGAACACAAAACGGAAAAAGGATTGCCTACCTAACAGCCGGTAGTATCCTTTCCCAATTAGATATGAATAGACTGTTGCTGCCTTGTGTACATATGTACGTGCAGCAATGGCTGCTAATATCGCGCATTCTATGACACACACTAACACTTTTATGCTAGGGCATAGGGGTTGCGATTATATACGAACACAAACGTCAATTCACATCCCAACAGGGGTGGTTGCCTATCGCCAGTACCACATGCAGAGATTTAACCATTCGCGCTGTATCTATGAATATGTGAATTTCTCACACAGCGCGAATAAATACATAAACTCACACAGATCCATCGCATTTGGTCGGACGTTTGTTTATAGTAGTGGTGTGGTTACAATTTCAATTCAATTGCAAAAGTTGTTCGCAGGATAATTTGGCGTTTTATTGTGTGTTATCCGTGGAAAAAGATTTTGCCGCGTGCTGAAAATTAAATAATTTTGCGATTCGGTTGCATTTTTTGGGTTTTTCGTTTCCTGTATCTGTGAGTGTAATTTGTTGATAATTATCAAATTGAGGATACAAAATAATCGTGTGGTGAAAATAAGGTGTCAGTGGTTTGTTGTACGTGGGAAGAAGATACACCTTTCGTAGGTTGTATATAATTTACGTACGATTGGAGATACATATTATTTACTTGTAAACGCTCATATTTTAAAGGATTTCACGAGGCTCCTAATGACACGTAAGTTTTCATTTTACCGACGGCAAAAAAAACCCTTGTTTTTATTGTTTTCGAGTTTGTGATTAAGAATAGGATGGATAAAAAGCTTAATAGGATAAGCGTAACCCTTATCAGTTAATTAAGTCTTATAAGTTAATTTGAAAGGTTGTTTTTCTTGGAGCTAAGACATAGAATTCTTAATTTTAAGTTATTAAAACAAATCAAAAGTTATATTCCTATCAATGTGTGTTATCCACCATTTCTTCAGAGGTCTTTCCAATTGTAAACCCAAAAGAAAAATATTCTATGTAAGACATCAAGGATTTTAAGTTTTATAGGAAGAAATTGTATGGTTTTAAAAGTATGGAATACCTATAGCGTCGTTCAAATTTATATCGCGATTTGATTACTTATTACATAGGTGGCGCTACAGTGCGGGATGAACCTGTACGATGAACCAATACGCCTCTCCAACTATCCGACAGCTCATATAAATAGTGGTTGGCAAGAGTAATTTTTCGTTTTATTTCTGACGATTTCCCGTAGTAAAAGTTATTAGCGGAGCCGAGGTAGATAAAGTCCCTTACAACCTCAATGCTTAAACCAATTCATCGATGTGTGTTGTTTCTTGTTTACAGTATAGGTATAAAGGGCGGCCCAACTGTCGTTTTCCTAACTTTTGAACGAAAAGATGAAAACGAATGAAATAAGTTGCAATTAAAAGTTTATTTCATGCACATTTTTTACATTATGTATGAACAAAAATAACGGTTAGGTGGCCACCATTAGAATGCATGCATTCATGGACTCTTTTGAAGGCACTTTAAATATCTTTTCGAAGTAATGGCTGCGTAATTTGAGCGATTTCTGTGCGAATGTTGAGTCTCAGCTTCTGTTCAGTGTGTGGTTTGTTAATTTACAACTTTTCTCTCAGGTAACCCTATGCAAACAAATCCGGAGCTTACAGATAATGCGATCGCAGCGGACAATCAAATTCACCATTTGTTAAGATAATGCGATTTGGGAATTGTTTGCGCAACAGGTTGATTGTCTCATGTTGTGAGCAGTATAGCTCCGTCTTGCTGAAAACAAATCAGTTCACCCAATTATTGAACACTGGCACACGCGTCATTTTCACATATCTTACGCGATTTAGCACGAATTGAGTGAGTGTAAGGGACGTTGATGAAGATTTTTGGGATTTTATGTGCATATGCAAATGTGTCTCGTCGGTCATCATAAAATTTACAAAAAAATTCTTCTTCATCCTCGGTAATATTTAGGACAGTTCTGCAGTGCTCCAGATGTTTTTCTTTTTAACCAGAAATGATCTATTGGAGCAACTGCATCTTGTAAGGGTACAGGTGTAGATCTCTTCACAAAATTCGATGAATCGTGCTACGCTGTATGCATAACTGTGTTGAACGTTTGCATCAATGTTTCAGTATCGGTTGCAAGACTTTTACTGACGAACTGAATGTTTTGGATCGATCGTCTAAAACGAGGCCTGTACGAACGCCTCACGTCTTCAATAATCCCATATTGCTCAAATTTAACCACCACAGCACGAATAGTGGGTGCTGTTGGAACACTTTTAAAGCCATCAAATTCCGGTAAGCACGTTGAGTACAAATTACAAATCATTGACAGGGTATTTTCAACAAATAGTCCGACCAATAATGATGTCAATATCGTCAGCTTATGCTAGTAGTTGCACAGATTTACGGAAAATTGTGGCTCTGATTTTGACTCATTTCGCCCATTTTATAGAAGTGACAGGACAGTGTCTAAATCCTTTTTTTTTTGGTATTGAATGTGTCGTTTAGTTCATTCCCGACCCTGATAGAGCAGCGAGAATTCTCTATCTTCATCCGGCTTAGACGAACGATTTTGTGCGGTATATCAAAACTAGGCTTGCTCTGTATAGTTCTCTATAAATGCTGTCGTATGTGGCTTTGAAAGCGATTATTAGATGAGGGGTATCTATTTGGACTTCCTAGGTTTTTACAGGATCTGTCGAAGTGAGAAGATTTGCGATCAGTTGTAGAATTTCTTGAGAGATAGAATTTTGAAGACGCTATTCAGAGGGTCTTTTTACTTGTAGAATGGACATCCGACGCTGAGTTTCCATTCTTTTGCTAATGAGTTGGTGTATGTTACTAACCAAGTTATCATCACCGGGATTATATAGCTTGGCAAAAGGACAGTCATTTTCGGCAGCCTTGTTGAACATAAGTATAGATATTTCTACCCTCACTTTATTTAGGTCGGGAGGCTGGTAGTGTTCCCCAGGATTATATAGCTTGGTAAAAGGACAATCATTTTCGACCGAACATAAGTATAGATATTGCTGTCCTTATTTCATTTAGGTCGGGTAGCTGGTAGCGTTCGCGGTCTTCGCCTGAGATTGTTACTCATGATAGTTTGAAAGGCACCCGAAGTAGTTCTTCAATATTCTCAGCATCGACTGTGTATCAATAAAAACTAAGCTCTTTAATTTTCATCTCGACTGGTTTCTGTTTGGCCTTGTATCCTGGCGTTGATGCTTTACTTTTGTGTAAAACGTAAGAACATCATTCCTGGCGTGGTACCTCTTTACCTTCGATCGTGTGCAGTGCTTTTAATGGCGACTCACTCAGTGGCGCGATGGTTGGTGCGATGAGCTACCGCGCAGAAGGGTCTGGGTTCGATTCCCAGCCGTAGCAACACCTAAATGATTTTTCACTGGCCCTCCTCTCGTGATTATCTGACAAAACATCCAAGTAGTATCAATTGTCAAGAAAAGCTTATCTTAAATTCGCCTTTCGGAGTCGGCATAAAACAGGAGATCCCGCCATCGTGCAGAAGTATACACGCACCCACACATGAATGGTTGTGATAAAGCTCGGCCCTGGGTGCAGATTTACTTTTTGGCCCCATTTTTGGCTGGTCGGCAATCAGTTTAGAGGTTTTTTGTTTTAAACAGCAAGAAACCTAGCACATCATTTGCTGCATATCTTATAACTTGTTGACATTGTCGCCTTTAATCTTCGACATTAGACGCCGATGGTTTGTTGTAAATAGAGAATTCCAGAGGTTAAAAGATATGTGTTCTGTAATTCTCTAGTCGGTCTTTTACGATTGGAGGTCTATCGGCATTACATTTTTCAGAGTATTTCGTATTTGCTGTAATATGGTGGACATCCACATTCTTACCATGCAATAAGGTAGTCTCACCCTAGGAAAGGTGAGATTTCAAATAATCGGCCCTATCGTGGTATCCATTCGGAGAGTAATTTTCTGCGTAACGCAAATCCAGTCGGAGACTCAACTTACGTTCATAGTATCCGTTTTCCGAAGATGCAACAATGCATTCATCAGCGACATTTTCTGGTGTCCTTTTGGTGGAATTCCGGGCTACGTCGGGTTTCTCATGCAGCAACTCAACCAATCGCTAATATTGTTTGGTGCTTGTTTATTTCATAAAATTTTTTTTTAATTTTACCTTAAACACCAGTTTTCAACAAAAACTTTTAACTTAAATTATTTTATTTAATTGCATTACATTGCATACATTTTGCTCACTTAAAAATATTTTCCCGACGAACAGATGTCGGAGACCATCGGAGAGAAATTGACGTGTGGCTGTCAAAACAGATGCAAAAATGCAACCCATCGCAATGAAACGTAGACTTCCGATGTTCCGAACAACTGATCGAAAAAATTAACATGAAGCAAAATTCTCAGATTCGTACAAAATCGGAGATTTTTTCTTTCGGATGCCCGGTTTCACACTGGGTGCTTAAGTCGCAGTTAATCGAAACACAGATCTTAAGTTTGGGCTTAAGTTTTTTTTGGATTCACAGCCCTTTAAGAAATGTGGTTTAGCTAAGTCAAGTATAACAATTGATTGTGAACAGGTTGTGGGTAAGAACTACTGTGAATGGATCAGATGACGGCTCCGACGAAAAATGTTGAGACTCATTAGTTTTCAAAACAAGAGATAATTTGAAGAAGATGAATTAAAAAGTATGCGGCGGAAAAAAGTGCCAGACTTTCAGGCAGGACTTGTCAGAAGCTTGCGGAACGTCAAGAAATACGGCTGAAAAAATTATCTTTTCTTCGAAAGCTTTCTCAATTACGTCTGAATTTTTATTACAATCGAAGCACGGACAATTGAAGCATATCTTGGGATGGTTTCTGGTGCTGATTGCATCATCAGTTGACTGAACGATGCGATTTTCGTTAAAGTACTCCGGTATGATTGTCATCTTGAAAATTGTATCGACCTGAAGAACATAGAGTGCGCTGTCATATTTCCGCGGGTAATTAATATTTATTTGCTTAAGAGATGAATTTAAAAATCAACTGCGGCATGATATCGCAAATGGGCTACTGCGTATAAAGTTTTCATCAGATCCATTTGCAGCTTATCGCAATTTGTTTGTTCCATAGAAAATGACAATAAAAGATAACTCCAAGATATTTGGATTACTCAATAATTAGCACAGGCATAATTTCTAAAATAAATCTTACTCTGCGTTGGTCTGACGTTTTTTTAATTCCGAAAATGATTTAAGAAAAACGTGGAATCTAGAATAAACAGAATCTTAGGGCCAAAAAAGAACGAACGAACATATTGTCGTCGATAATTTTTCGTACAACATAACTCACACTGTAAACAATTTGATTGAACAATCTTCGAATCTAGGTTACACAAGAGTAATTTCATGACTTCTAACCATCAAAGTAAATGTCTTTCAAATCAGTATTAATAGAGGAAGCTAGCAAAAAAGGAGTATGTAGTGAAATCAGCTCTTGAAAGCCTGATTAGGGAGCAGGACAAGATTAAATTAGTCCGCTTGATCTCCAACTAAAAGCATCTTCACAAACATGAATAATTAAAGCATTTAAAAATCGAAGTATAAGCCAATGACATATGCTCGTAGCCAAGAACGGTGAATAAAAGGCTAAGCTGCAGGTGAAGACGAAAGCTTCCATTAAGTTCTATAGGCAGAGAAGAAGGGAAGAATATCGGCTTTTCAGAAAGACGAAAAACAGCATGAAAAGCGCCCGATTAAGGATACAGTGAGCTGCCACTCCAGTTTTTACCAAAGTGTAAAACGTCAAAGCCAAGGATACAAGACCCATACAGAATCCTGTCGAGATGAATAAAGAAATATCGTAGTTGAGACACAGTCGACGCTAAGGATATGGAAGAACCAGTTCTACAGACTGGTAAACAGTGTTCACGATCAACATCAAGCTGTCAGTCAGTACGAAGCATTAAATATTGGCAACGACAGTGAAAACTTACAACCACCCGACCAACATCTAAACTCAAACTTAACAAGGCTGCCGGAAATGACGTCCTTCCCGCTGAGCTTTATAAAGCCGGCGGAGGTAACTTGTCAAATAACATCCACCAACTCATAAACCAAATCTGGTCAGAAGAAAGTACGCCTGACGAATGGAACCTCAGCATTGTTTGCCCGATCCACAAAAAAGGAGACCCTCGAAACTACTCCAACTACAGACGCAAAAGTCTCGTCAACATCGCCTACAAGATCCTATCCTCCGTAATGTGTGAACGCCTGAAACCGTTTACGCCAACGACCTGCTCATCCCTCATCAGCGTTGTTTTAGGCCAGGAAAGTCCACAACCGATCAAATTTTCACACTTCGGCAGATCCAGGAAAAAATCAAAAAAGTCAAAATCGATACCCACCACCTATTTACCAATTTCAAAGCCGCATACGACAGCATTTATAGAGACGAGCTATGCAGAGTCATGTCATGTTTTGGTATACCGCCCAAATTAATCCGTTTGTGTAGGATGACGATGGAAAATTCTCGCTGCTCCATCAGGTTCGGAAACGACCTCACCGTAATATTCGATGCCAAAAAAGATTTAGGCAAGGCCAACACAAGAGGCACAATTTAAAAAAAATCGGTTCAACTACTAGCATACGCCGACGATACTGACATTATTGGGTGGCCGCGGTGTAGTGTTCGTCTGTTGAGTGGAAGGTTGCGCCGTCAATCCCAACCAAAATCCATTTCACTTTTATTTAAAAGAAATAAAAGGTCGGTGTAATACCTAAAAGTATGCACACCATCTTGAATTTCTTCAAATTTAACGAACACAAGATGAAGTGACTCCCCGAAGCTAGTTCGGACACCACCGACGGAGTTAAGTCTCCACTACATCCAAAATCTTTCCTATCCTCTCTTTCTTCCCCTTCTCTAACGCTCGTACTATGGTAACATATAAAGGGTATTCAAACCCCTTGAGTACGTGTAAATTATACAAAAAAGGACTCAAAGTGATATCATACCCACGTTTGCTAGTATAGTAGTATAGAGAAGGAAGCGGCAAAAACTAGTTTATCAGTAAATGAGGGCAAGAAAAAGTATATACTGTCAACACAAAAGGGCACACAACATCGACGAATTGGACAGAACGTCACTATTGATCTATATAGCTTTGAGGTAGGACGGACATTGTCTATCTCGGCTCCGCTATTAACTCTGACTCTCGTCAGAAATTAAACGAAGAATTACTTTTGCCAACCGCTGTTCTTTAGGCTAAGAAAGCAATTCAGGGGATCCTATATAAGATCCTGATCATCCCAGTCCTGCTGTACAGCGCTGAAGCATGGACCGTCTCAAAAGCAGACGAAGAAATATTTGGTCCATTTGAGATGAAAATTCTTCGAAAAATCTTCGGTCCCGAGACGATCATTCAACCAACAACTATGCGAACTGTACAGCGACATGACCCTGGTCAAAAAGCTCCGCATTAGACGTTTAAGATGGTTAGGATATATATAACGAATGGACACCAATACTCCGGTCTTCGATTACCAGCCAGACGTCGGACGCAGTAGAGGAAGACCTCTCCTTAAGTGGCACGCACAAGTAAAAACCGACCTCAACCAACTGTTGCTCGTAACTGGAGGCAGTTAGCAAAGGATCGGGCTAATTGGAGAGGAATGTCGGTTGAGGCCCAGGTTCATTCCGAACTGTAGCCCCATTTTAACCAATGATCCGAGGAAAAGCATCAAATTGTGCAACCATCATCAATATGGATTCCAATACAATAAAATCACTGGGCCATTGTTGAAAGCACTACCAGGTTTAGTAAATCCAATCACGATATTCTATTTTCCAGACGTTAGCAAGACCTTTGACACTTTTATCCATAAGAAGATCGTTGATATCAATTTGGTGTAACAAGGATGTTAGCTAAATGGATAGAAACACATTTATCCAAGACAGGACATATATGGTGCAAGTCAAGTCTGAAATCTATTTATCTTGTTTGCTTACGAACTTTTACGTGCATTTAAACGAAATATAGCTTCTGGATACGCAGGTGGGATATCTATTATTGTCAAGCAAAAATACTTTGATACTGCTGTAACAATAATGCAGAATCAGTACGAATCAAATACAAACAAAACATTTTGCTTACACAACTCTCCAACCTGAATGGCTTTGTAGTTGGCAAAGTTAGTATGAACCTTGTATGTATGTAACATTATATATTGACGTAATTTTAATTTAAAAAATTTAAAATGATCTCAAATATTCACAGCAGCTCCGCTTTGAATGAAATGTCAATAACATTTTTTGGAATATCCAGTTCGTGCGTCAACTCTTTTGTTTGCACTTTTTCTCGTTGCACCAATTAAAAGAAAATACTTGGCTTTCCTGTTGTAAATAATTAATAAAAGTTGTAAGTAGTCCTTTTATAATTCTTTTGCGAACTTATAAGTCCGACGACTTTCCGACTAACTCACAGTAATTTATCGTAATGATTAGTCGACTGTAAGTCGCTTAAAAAAAAACGCATTTGCCCGCAGTTCCACCCTCATTTCATTGTTCTGTTTACCCACCGCCGAAGGCAATTTGTCAAAGATTCACCCCCGCAGGGGGTACATTTTGGCAAGCAAACAAAAACCAGAGCCGGCAAAAGAGCCATTGCACACGCATATTCATGGCCAGCACGTTCAAGCAAAAATCAACCAACAAAAAGCAGCAAAGCCCATTGAAGCGAAAAACGTGTGTGTAGTGTGCACTTATAGGAACAGGTCCTACAAACGGTAGTTTCTGTAGTATATGGCGCGCAGATTTTCCCATCATCAAGTTAGGATACGAGAGAATTGTGTCTTTTGGTGCACACGCCACCGGTTGCCTTGCCATGCACACATTAAAATGCATGCAGCTCTACTGCTGGGAGTACAATATTTTTAGTCCTTGGTGTTGTGTAATATTCATCATCACTTCTTTTATTGTGTGTATGTGTGTGGTTCGTGCCATCCCATCGGGCATCAATAGAACAAACCCACCAACGCGCAATAAGCCACCGACAGCAATAAAGCCGAGATTCAACCAAATTGAAGAAAATCCCCTGCAGCAGCCACAGAGGTGGAAGACAAACAGCGCGCTGTGACACAATACACTGTTAAGGTAAGCCATCAGGACATTTCTAGGCGCACTCGGGCTGAAGACACAGTCATTTTTTTAATGACTCAAGTGAGAAGCGAGCAAAATGAAAAGCTAAGTGTTTTCTCTTTCAATGGATAGATAGACTCTTCGTATACGCCAATATATAGACGTATCCTTACTACTATACTTGTGTGTTTATATTATGTTTTTACCGTCATTTAAGAAGAAAAAAAACACACTTTATTTGAGTTCCCTTCTTCGAGTAGATTGCTGCTTTTTTGTATTGCTTTTCGCGCTTCATCCCACGTGCACCATAGTACACCACCACGACAAGGACTTATTTAGGTTGGACAAGAAAAAAAACACTGCTTCTCTCTTTTATTGTGTTTCCCTAAGTGTTTGGGATTTTCCAGAACACTTAAAATGTGTTTTTGTGATTTATTTGTTTTCATTTTTGAATTGGAATTTTTTTTGTTTCATGTTCGGTTTGGATAATGTTAGCTTGCTTATTGTTCATTGTCCTTTCATGGATTTCAATTTGGGGTGAAATACGATTTTGCTTACGATTTTATGATGACCGCAAGATATAGGTTAGATTCACTTGCATTTAATGAAGATTGAGCTGGGTAAGTTTTGAAAATTAATTGGATCCTTTAGAACAAGGACCAGCTTGACCTTATTTCTATAAATCCATTTTGCGATTAAGAATTGTGAATGTTATTGAAAAACCTCGCACTATCAATAACGTGAAACAAATTGCTGTCGTATATTAAGGATACGAATTCAATAGCTCGAAATTTAAAGGACTACTAATCGAAATGTATAACATCGTCAACATTCCTGGCAAGAGATGAACTATTGGACAAGGACACTTCCTAGCGTTGTTCAAGTGGTCATTGGCAGAATGTAGATGACTTTGTGATGTATGTCTTTGTTTTTATGATGCAAGGATACAATTTCAACTATAAGACCCGTAGAGTTAACTTGAGAAGTTTTTTCACCAGGGGCATGTTGCTGTACAGCTCGTATAGTTCTTGGTTGAATCTTCGTCTCCATAGCCGGTCAACGCAAATGGGAACGAAGATTTTTCGAAGAATTTTCCTCTCAAATCGACCAAGAATTTCTTCATCCGCTTTTGAGACGGTCCATGCTTCAACGCCGTAGAGCAGGACTGGGATGATCAAGGTCTTATATAAGATCTCCTTAGTAGTTCGAGTGAGGGCTTTACTACTGTATTGCCTTCTTAGCCCGAAGAAACAGCGGTTGGCAAGAGTAATTCTTCATTTAATTTCTGACGAGATGTTGTTGTCAGAGTTAATAGCGGAGCCGAGATAGATAAAGTCCAGTACTACCTCAAAGTTATATCTGTCAATTGTGACGTTCTGTCCAATTCGTCGATGTTGTGTGTCCTTTCGTGTTGACAACATATACTTCGTCTTGCCCTCATGTACTGCTAAACCCATTTTTGCCGCTTCCTTCTCTATACTAACAAACATGGCTATGACATCACGTTGGGTCCTACAAACGATGTCAATATCGTCGGCGCACGCTATTTGTTGTACAGATTTTTGGAAAATTGTGCCTCTGTTGTTGGCTCGCGAGTCTTGCACAATCATCTCAAGAATCAGATTGAAGAAGTAACATGACAGCGAATCGCTTTGCCTAAATCCTTTTTTGGTATCGAATGTGTCAGTGAGGTCGTTTCCGACCCTGATGGAGCAGCGAGAATTCTCCATGGCCATCCTACACAAACGGACGAGTTTGGGCGGTATACGAAAACTAGACATGGCTCTGTATAGTTCGTCTCTATAAATGCTGTCGTACGAAAGTGTAAAAATATGATCGGTCGTGGACTTTCCTGGCATAAAACCACACTGATAAGGGCCGATCAGGTTATTGGTAATCGGCTTCAGGCGTTCACATATTACGGCAGATAGAATTTTTTAGGCGATGTTGAGGAGACCTATGCCTCTGTAGTTGGCGCAGTTTAGAGGGTCTCCTTTTTTGTGGATCGGGGAAACGATGCTGAGGTTACATTCTTCAGGAATACTTTCTTCCGACCAGATTCGGGTTATGAGTTGGTAGATGTTACTTACCAAGTCATCTCCGCTGGCTTTATAAAGCTCGGCGGGAAGGCTGTCATTTTCGGCAGCCTTATTAAGCTTCAGTTTAGATATTGCTATCCTCACTTCACTCAGGTCGGGTGGATGGCAGCTTTCGCTGTCGTTGCCATATTGAATGGTTCGTTCTGCCTGACAGCGGAATGTTGTTCGTCATCGCCGTTTAACAGTCTGCAGAAGTGGTTTTTCCATATCATCAGCATCCACTGTGTCTCAACTACGATATTTCCTTGTTAATCTCGACAGTATTCTGTTCGATCCTTGTATCATTGGCTTTGACGTTTTACACTTTGGTAAAACTTGCGAACATCTTTCATAGAGTGGCACCTCTCTATATCCTCGACCGCTGTTCTTCCCTTCTTCTCTGCCTATATAGCTCAACGGCAGCTCTCGTCTTCACCTCGTCTTCACCATCAAACCAGAGGTTTCTTGATGGTGGGCGCGAGAAACCTAGCACATCGGTTGCGGCTGATCTAGTGGCTTTTTGGCATCGTTGCCATTGTTCTTGGACATTTGATGGTGGTTGTATGGTGTTTATCTAGAGGTTTAGGGAGACTCGTTGCGCGAAGTTCTTGGCGGTCTCTTGCGATTGAAGTCTTTCGACATTAAATTGTTTTACAGTATTTCTGGATTGTTGTGGCGTGGTGGATAGCCGCATTCTAACCTCGGAATGTTCGGACATCCAAAATACTGGAAGCGTGCCTCTTGTCTATCGCTATGTGATCAATTTGATTGACCGTTCGTTGATCTGGAATACCGCCAGGTCCCCTTATGGATATCGAGGTGAGGAAACCCCGTGCTGGCTATAGTGGCATTTCGTTCCGTAGCGAAGTCAATTAGCCTAAGTCCGTTACCAGACGTGTTGTCGTGTAGGCTATGTTTTCCGACAAAACTGCTAAAGGTGTCTTCTCTTTCTACCTTTGCGTTAAAATCTCCCAGCACGATTTTAACATCGTTCTTCGGTAGTCGCTGATAGGTCTTGTCAAGGAGCTCATAGAAGCAGTCCTTAGCTATACCATCTTTTTCCTCGATTGGGGCGTGAGCGCATATAAGGCTAATGATGGCGAATTTGCTGTTTCTGCTCACAATAACACGGTCCGTAGCAGATGTCACAGTTTTTCATCCTCTTTTTGCCCGGCCCATCCAGTATGGCAATGTTGTCTGCTTTGTAGCAGTTTAGGGCTTCCGCTAATTGTTCGCTTGCACCTCTCCTCTTTAATGTTCTTACATTCCAGGTGCAGATACGAACGTCGTTGTCCTTTTTTCGTTTAGCCGTGTCGTCCACAATAAAATCAGTCCTTTTCCGAGGCTGTTGGTTGCTTCGTATCATGACTTTTTTCTATGGTTGGGTAGTTTACCCAAAACACAACCCCCAACCTGGAGGGCCAGTTCCGATTTATTAGATACCCCTAGGACACGGGGCCCCCAGTATCCACTACGGGATTGAGCGCTTCCGTTGGCCTTTCGGTTCATCCGCCACCATCTCTGTTCAAGGGGCCTGACTAACCCATGAAATTCCTAGACAACCTGTTGTCCGAATATGTCGAAGTAGCTTGTCTAGGTTCGCCTGGGACAGAAGGCCGGGTATTCATTCCGTGCCATTCTGACCTGGCTGTTTATAGTGTTGCTGTTTTTCGTCGTGTTATCAACACTCGCGCTTATCGTTGATCAAGTCAAATCCGTTTGGATGAGACCAGTACCCGATGGTTACCACTTGGAGGTAAAAACAAGCACTTGATGTGTAGTCAGAGTTACAACACTGGGCATTGCCAAGTTAAAGCCAATCAGATTCTACCCTCGTTCTACAACACCCAACCATCTAGCTTATAACTTTCTTAAAATAATTAAAAATACTTAAAATTTACTTAAATATCGGCGTGGTAACCACTCGTTTTCATATGCCCGAGTGGTCAGTATCCTAATTGAGTCGCCCTTCTCGGACTTTTAACTAAACTATCGCCTGATGATTGTCAAATATGTATTAAAAAAATCATTTCTTTCATTAACAATTAATTGAATAACGTCAAACATTTAAAGCGACTGTTTTTTTTCAAAAATTTGCGGATGTTTTCTGTACAAAATTAACCTTAACATCTAGCTACAATTGCACACTTCGCCAAACACGCTATCGTTTACACATGGGCACGCGCAATCCTCCCCTATATTCTCATGCAAATGTGCGCCTTAATCCTTTTTTATTTCAAACACAAAAAAATAACAACCAACCAACCCGCACATCAAATAAAAATACTTGCTCAACAAACCATATGAACAAATTAATCCGAATATGTTCAAATTGAATCATCAACGAGTTTCCCTTCTAACCAAGTCTATATATACGTGACCTCCCTTCACATATACATCATCCAGCTCAGCACCATCTTAAAATTGAGTTCCCTTGCCAGAGCAACACTAATAAACCTCGACTAAAAAACGTATGTTTCCTTAAATGCGCGCCAGAACCCAAAAAAAAAGACCAGCACACGAAAATGAAATTCCATTCCTAGAGCCAGTTCCCGGCATAAAAAAAGTGAACCGCGCCACGTCGATCAAACAACCCTAACAATCACTGCAATGCTTTGCAGCGTTATCCGTCATTGCGATCGCGTATAAATACTTCTCTGGTACATAAAGTCGTGTCTGAGAGCAAGCACCAATTTACTCAGCGTGAACGACCGAAAAGAACGAGCTCTGGTGTATACGCACCAAGGCAAACCCCTAGAAAGTCTCAAACTCAATTCAGACCTTGTGACCGGATTACCCCCGAAATGCCCAGACACTATGGCAGCGGTGCACACTATACGGCAGATGTGTGCGTTGTTTAGCGCTAACTGCAATTACCGGCAATTTGCCTCCCCTCTCCGGTCACACATTTGAAATAAACAACGCAAACGAACAAAAAAAATCACTGCGGTCCGGGTAGGTACTTGAGGTACAAAAAATGGCTCTCAACCAAGTACATATTACAAAACTTCAAGTTTGGTAATAACAAACAAAGCATTTATTGGGAAACAGAAGTTATATACAATGTTGCCAGTCGGCAGGGATTCCTTTTCTATGCATGCCCATGCCGAATGAGGGGTGAGTATGAGTACACGAGTATAGGTACTCGCAATCTATTTTTTTTTTTTTTTTTTTAAACGACCTAGATATTTTTGTAGCCGTTTCTGACCCTCCCCCTTGCATGTTGCATACGTATGCAGGCTAAATAGGCAGAAGGACTCTTCGCTGCCATCCGGGTAGTCAAGGGCTTGATGAGATGAGATTCACCCCGTGTGTCTAATTGTACTGTTCTAATGCAATAAAGCGAACTTAGAGCGAAGCTGTTAAAATGGTCCACTCGAGAGACTGTTATTTTTTTATACGGTCACATGACTTACTATGGGAAACATGTGTTATCCTTTTGCGTTTCCTGCTCATTTTTTGTTTGCCAATATGGACTACGAGGAGAACAGTTGGGGGTTGGTCTTTGTTGGACTTAATTATAGGCTTTTGCATATTGCAGTTGGGCGTTTCTTTGACAAAAAAAGTTAATACAAGGTATTGAGTTTCATGGGAATGTGTATAAGCATTTGCGATATCGACTGGTGTTTTTGAAATGTAGTGCAGTCTGGACTGTTCTCTTTTATATATGTGAACCTGGAAACTCGAGATACATAGCGTACAAAAGGAAACGTCTTTCGACGGAAGAAGGGCTTAGCTAATCGAAGGATACCCATGAAAAAGCATAGGAAAACGACACCATTCATACTCTTGAGGTTGGCTAATGTCTCGGTTAGGAAGGATATTAAGCATGCAGCATGGGAAAACGACACTTATATCAGTTGGTTTAGTAAAGGGAAATTAATTATTTTTGCATGAAATTAATGGATTTTTTTTGCAGAGTTGTAATGATCTAGTTTATGTTAAAACTGCTCCGTTTTGTTGGATAATTTGTTGCCATTTTTAATGTAATGCCATTATGCCTCTCCCTAAGAATAACTCGTCTATATATTGGCCAAAATCTGTCACTTTCTGTGAAAATCTGTGACTCTGAGGAGTCCAATTTTTACCAGAAAAATCGTTCGCAACGGACGGGAACAGGTGGTTATCATAAATGGTAAATGCGATGCCGTGACATAAGGTTTTATAAAAGTGACATATGAAAAAAAATCCAAGAATATGGTTTTATGACACTTCGATAAAGCGGCATAAGACCAAATGAGGAAAATGCCATAAAACCAAATGGAGCGCAAATCACATTGTATATACACGTATCAGGGAAGCAAATATAACACGCAATCGAAAGTGTCATAAAGCCAAATTGGCCTTTTGACGCTTCATCAAAGTGTCATAATACCAAATGCTAGAATTTTTACTTATGTCACTTTCAAAAAAGGTCATAAGACCAAATATATAGATTTGGCCCTATGACGCTTGGCCATATGTCACGGCACCGGTAAATGCATATCAACCTCCCAATCAAGCAATCAATCTTGCTGAAACCAGAGCTCCTGCACATTATGTTTGTTCAATTATGACCGAAAAAGTCAGTAATCATGGATCTATAGCGCTCACCATCGACTGTAGCATTCTGACAAGCATCCTTTTTAAAGAAGTACGGACCAATTATTCCACCAACTCATAAAGCACACTAAACAGTAAGTTTTCTCAACATACACTTGAGGACTATTATCACTCTAAATACGGCATTTTTGTTTATTGACGTATCCAGCGAGCTTCAGCGCTTAACAAAATTCGCTTTTGAAAATTGGGATCAACGGCAATCTTTTTTTGAGCCCATTCTTCGAATCTAAGCCTTGCTAGGTGATCCTGTGACTTCAATGCTTACACGAGTTGGATTTTGTAAGCACGCAATACATGATCCTTCAGCAAAATCTTCCATAAAGTGGATGGAAAGGACACATATTCAATTCCTGTGCACGATGGCGGATAGACAGAAGGGTCTGCCTCTACGCTACGCTCTACAGCAGCAATGCATACAGAAAAAGTGTACGCACTGTACACAGAGACTTCGTACTTATTGTCATATAGAGTAAAAAAGGAGCGAAAACGTTCCATACTTCATCGAAATAGTTGTTCTGATGAACTATTATGTTGACCGTAAAACGGACGTAGTGCGTAGAGAAGTATTTCGAATTTGGAAGTGCTGTTCAGATGTCAATCTATTCATGTTGATAAACCACACCAAACTAAAAATAAATCACTTCACAGCTGACAAAATGGCCGCCAGTTAAAATAGTGTAGCCAACATAAAGTTTTACACCTCTAAAAAAAAACACCAGCTTTTAAGTTTCGCACAAGATTTTAGCGTCAAAATAGATACAAGAATCTCGGATTGATAAAAATTCCTAAACAAAAGCTTGATGACGACCTTTCTGCCACGCTATAATTTCCATATTAAGAGGATGAGCAACACCATAACTTATTGCCAAATATGGTTGGATGTGGCCTTGCACCCACCAGCAAAAAAAAAACCTGGTTTCATGAGAAATGCCGATAAATGCTCGCAACCAAGAACGAGACCTAAAAGGCGAATCTAAGAGCTCTATTGGCAGAGATGATGAAAAGAACATCGTCTTTTCAGAAAAAAAAGATAAAAGCGCGCGATATAGAGGACATAGAATAGTGCACTCCAGGAACGATGTTCGCTGGTTTTATCGAAGTGTAAAACGTCTAAGCACAGGATACAAGGCTCGAATAGAATCCTATCGAGATGGACAAAGAAATATCGTAGTTGAGACAAAGTCGATGCTGAGGATACGGAATAACCACTTCTGCAGACTGTTAAACGGCGATGACGAACAAAATTCCGCTGTCAGGCAAAACGAACCATTCAACGAAAGCGAAAACTGCAAACCACCCGACCTGAGTTAAGTGAGGATAGCAATTTCTAAGCTCCAGCTTCATAAGACTGCCTGAAATTACGCCCTTAAGAACCTTACGGTAAGTAACATCCACCAATTCATAAGCTTAATCTGTGCGGAACCTCAGCTTGCCCGATCCACAAAAAGAGGAAACCCAACTACAGACGCATACGTCTCCTCAACATAGCCTGCAAGATCCTATCTCCTGATCAAACCTTATCGGTGTGGTCTTAGGTCAGGAAAGTCCTTAACTGATCAAATCGTCACACCAGATTCACGGCAGATCTTGGAAGAAAACCCAAGAAGTCCAAATCAATACCCACCCCCCATTCATCGAATTCAAAGCCGCATACGACAGCATTTATAGAGACAAACTGTACTGTGCCATGTCTAGTTTTGGGATACCACCCAAACTCGTCCATCGGTGTAAGATGACGATAGAGAATTCTCTCTTCCATCAGGGTGGGAAACGACCTCACCGACACATTCGATACCACAATAGGATTTGCGCAAGGCGACGCACAGTCATGCGACTTCATTAATTTGATTCTTGAGAGGATTGTGCAAAACTTCCGAGCCAACACCAGAGGCACAATTTTCTAATAGCAGACGCCGCCGACATTATTTGTCGAACTCAACGCGATGGCTTAGCCACGTTTGCTAGTATAGGGAAGTAAGCTGCAAAAATGGGTTAATCAAAGTATATGCAGTCAACATGAAAGAAAACGAAACATCGACGAATTAGACAGAACTTCACCATTCAAAGGTATAAGGTAGAAACATTTATTATTAAAGCCATCATCAACCCGTCATTGAAGATTATATCTAACAATCGCAAAATTAAATTTTGATGAGAGGCTCAGTGGCGCGATGGTTAGTGCGATGAACTGCCGAGCAGAAGTCCTGGGTTCGATTCCCGGCCGTTGCAATCCCTAAATGGTTTTGTTCTATCCCCTCCTCTCGTGATGATCTGACAACTCAACTTCGCCTTTCGGAGTCGGCATAAAACAGGAGGTCCCGCCATCGTGCAAGAAGCACACACCACATAAATGGTTGTGAGAAATCTATGCCCTGGGTACTAACGAGCCTGTTGCGCCAAACAATTTGTATTTGTATTTAACGGTCTTTCTTCCGAGTTGTCATTACCCACTGAAGAGAAGAGAATGCCAAAATATGTTTCGGTGAAAGTATGTCTGAAAAATCTCAAAATCATTTGTTCGATCTACAACGCATGAATTACAATTACAGAGCCATCACCATGTCTGCAGTATTATTACTTGAACGCCTGAATCCTTAGCGACGACAGCAAAACTACCAACAACACGACCCAAATTAATAAGAGAGTGATATAACGGGTGACTTTTTAAGCGTATTTTTTTTTTAAATCGAAAAAACCACTCAAATTTGCATCAAATATCCGAAATTTGTATTGTAATCGATAAATAGGCCTTTGCCATTTACGTTTTCAAGACAACTTCATGTAAATGTTGTCCGCGGCTCCGTTTCAAATGGTCCATTTGGAAAATACAACATTGAGTCACTTTTTCGAGCATTTCAGCCTGTTTTCCACGAATAGCGCTTGTTATGTTATCCTATAAGGCTTAAATCGTGTTCGGCTTGTCCACTTAGGCTAACGCCTTACATAACCCCACCAGAAATAATCAAGAGGCGTTAAATCGCATGATCCTGGAGGCCAACTCACTGGGCCATTTCGAGAGATAATCTGCTCACCATATCCATTCTTTAACATTTCCATTGTTCCACGAGCTGTATGGCATGTGGCACCGTCTTAATGAAATCACATGTCAACCAAGTTCAACTCAGCCAACTGTGGCGCAAAAAAAAGTCGCATATTATGGCTCGATATCGGTCGCCGTTGACGGTAACGTTTCTTCCACGGCCGTCCTTGGACCGATGATGCCACCAGCCCAAAAACCAGACCAAACAGTCATTTTTTTGCGATGCATCGGTAATTCTTGTATGGCATGTGGCTGTTGATCGCTCCAGATGCGAAAGTTTTGCTTATTTACGTATCCGTCGAGCCAGAAATGAGGTCGATTATGACGACCATTAGAACAAACGGTGCACATTTTTCACAGAGCACGAATTTTGATAATAAATTTCAATAATTTGCAATCGTTGCTCGTTTGTAACTCTTTCCATGATTAAATGGCAAATGGTATACTGAAAACTGAAAACTTTTCACTTTGACAGATGGCGTTTGGGTGGCATTACTAACCAGTGCTGCCAACCTGAAAAACTTAACACTTAAAAAAAAAATCCTTTATAAATATAAGATGAATAAGGCTGTTGAGAATGACGGCCTTCCAAGCGATCCTGAAAAATTGAACCTTGGCATCATTTGCCTAAGAAAAAAACAGGGACCCTCTGAGCTGGGCAACTTAACTTAAGCGACGCCGCAGTCCGGAAATAATCTGAGCATCAACCAACAATGCTGTCCATTTAGATAGGGTCCTACCTAACTACTTCCCAGTGCGGACGTCAAGTTGTTTGAGGTAGGTTTCTACTTTTATCCTCACCAAAGACTGCGTCAATTATGGCCCTTATGTGTGTGGTTTTAGGCCATTAAATTTTCTCATACTGGCCCACTTCTGGTCTAGTTACCCATCCAGGAATATAAAACATTTTTTGTGGCGAAAATATGGCTTCGGACATATAAATAAATGGCACTGTATGGAATTTATAGAGTAGAGAAATCAATGAATGACAACTCATCCGAGTAGTGTCGATTGGCAAGAAAAGATTAACTTGACTCAGTCGTTTGGATTCGGCAATAAACAGAGGACCCCGCTGTAGCGCAAAAAGAACACAAGCACAAATAAAAAGTTGTAGAAAAAAGCTAAGCGAGCCTGTTGCTCGAATTTTTTTTTATTATTTGGGTTACCCTAGAGAAAATCTTCTTTTTATCAAGCACGTCTTTTGATAGAGTACAGTTAGTTTAGTACTTGTTTTGGGGCTGAACTCCAAACATGAGAATATTATTCAAGGCCTGGTAGCCGTAGCTCTTGGGCTTTATAGAGAAGTAGAAGCCGAGTTGGTGTAAAATATAGCTCAGCTCTGAAAAGGTAACTAAATTGAGACACTGTTGATTTGGCAATAGAGGGTACATGTTGATGTCACTATACATCTTGTCCATCGCATCTTTCGATGATCCTATAGTTTCCTTTATTTCAAACCCCGATAGGACAAGCAATACAATGTCCAATTCCATTTACAATGACGGATGTTCTATGGAGCATGATAGAACCCCTGATACTCCGAAAATGAAACAAATACCCGGCAACAATTACTGTTTGCATATCCAATATCCTTTTTCCTTTTCTCTTCCTGTCGGCCCTGTCGGGGTAACACAGAAAAAGACCAAGTTTACGCTTCAGTTAAATTGTGCAAATAAATACCAACCTTAGGATAAGTTGTGACTCGCGACTCGCGAGAGTGCATGCCATTCAAAACGTCCAACATAGGAAATGCAATGTGAAAGGAAGTGACTATCCGAAAGGGTAAGCTGCGTATGTATACAGGATTGTGTGTGCAAACGAACTCGTGCAGTGTTTTCGAATATCGATTCAAAGATCCCAGACCTCCAAGTCTCGAAATTTCTATGAATGGCTTGAATTTAAATGTTTGCCGCGGCTTTGTTGTTGGTCTCTGCATAATATACTCGCAGAAGGATGGAAGGATGTGGAGAGGTCGCCGCGCGTTTAGCGGATGTTGACACGGGCTCGAAACCCGCGAAGTGACTTTGATGGCGGCAGTGTCGGGTAGAAAGGACCAATGTTGCTGGTGATGGTGTACCTTTTTTATTTGGAATCCTTAGCTGTTGGTGGTTTGTTCTTTTCTTTGTTTGGTTTAGGGTACTTGGAAATTACATTCGGAGTAAATCAATAGCAATACGAGAGGAATGGGCTATAGCGACTGCGAAAGGGGACAACACAAGTTGTTGGTGTTCTTACGTTTCTGCACACGAATGGGTTTGAAATGTGAATGACTGCACTCACGCATTATGCTAGTGAAAGTAATTTGATTTGGCGTCTACGCTATTGCGTAATTAATGAAATGTCAACTTTAAAGGAGTTGACATATTTCTTATATAACATATAAAAAAGGAACTCCAATTTGACAGGCGTGACAGGGTATGAAGATAGAATGGACGAGTGGTCGTAAGGTATGCTGGGAAGTCTGGAATATTTTTGATGGATTTTAGAGGGTTTATATATTTTGGGGGCGCATTTTTATTTGTGTTTACTATTTGCTGTCTTGGAACGCATGGCTAACTATATGAGTCTGTATGTTTGTTATGTTTTACTTTTTGCTTAATAATCCCCAATTTAGCTTAGTTAAACAAGTAAATGATTAACAATTAAACTGCGATTTCGAACTGCGAATTCAAGGTGCTTACCTCGACAGTTTTATATTCTTTGGCTGTTTTCATGAATTAGGCAAGAGGTGGGCGATGAGAAACAAAACTAATGGTACTTGAATGGCTATGCTTAAAAGTCAAATTGTTATCATTAACTCTTAATGATTGTACCAACAAAGTAATAACGTTAAGATACACCCCTTATGAAAGGCTATATTATTCCCAATTACTACGTTTGGTTGTACGTTGCAACGTGCATAAATACAATAACCAATCAAGACAGTAGCATATGCTGATGATATAGTTTTTGTATAATCCATCGATAGCAGATGATATACACAGCCATAGTAATACCAATATTCACATATGGATGCTTGGTATGGTGGAATGCCAGGAAAAAGTAAAAAAAAAAGACATCCATTACTAAAGTTCAATGAATGGCATGTTTATTGACGTTATGAGCCATGCGGTCCAACAGCAGGCTCAGCAGTAATAACAAACCCCACACCAACCGATTTTCATATCCATGACTCAGCAGTAGAAACTACACCTCGACCTAATGAAGTTAGAAACTGTGTTAAACCATTTGGCCACATCCCAATATTAATACAGCGCCATATGAAGACGGAATTTCTAATAAGATTACCCCCTACGACGGCATTATCAACTGTTCATAATGTGGTATCTAGCTTTGAAAAAGCCACACTGATGGATCGAAAATGAGAATCAGAATAAGCTCTAGAGTTTACTCTGAAAAGATTGGTGTAGCTTATTTTTAACTTATTCTTAACCTCTAAGTGGTAACCATCGGGTACTGGCCTCATCCATCCGGATTTGACTTCCTAAACGATAAACGCGAGGGTTGATAACACGACGAAAAACAGCAACACTATTAACAGTCAGGTCAGAATGGCACGGTATGAATACCCGATCTAGACAAGCTGCTTCGACATTTCGGGCAACAGGTTGTCTAAGAATTTTAAGGGTTAGTCAGGCCCTTTGAACAGAGATGGTGGCGGATGAACCGAAAGGCTAACGGCAGCGCTCCATTCCGTAGTGGATACTGATGATCCCGTATCCTAGGGGTTTCTAATAAATTGGGACTGGCTCTATAAATTGGGGGTTGTGCTTTGGGTTAACTACCCACCCATGGAAATAATCACACAAGTGACGAACGAATAGCCTCGCAAAGGACTGATATTATTGTTGACGACCCTGCTAAACGAGAAAAGGACAACGACATTCGTATCTGCACCTGGAATGTGAGAACATTAAACAGGAGAGGTACAAGCGAACAACTAGCGGTAGCCCTAAACTGCTACAAAGCAGACATTTCTGCGATTCAGGAAATACGATGGAATGGGCCGGGCAAAAAGAGGATGAAAAACTGTGACATCTACTACGGAGCAGAAATAGCGACTACTCGGATGCAGATTTGTTGTAAGTGCCAGACATAAGCAGGAAGTCTTATGTTTCCAAGACATTAGCGAACGCATTGGAACAATCCGCATCAAGGCCGGACGATGTTAAAATGGTCCTGGTAGAAGGGTACAAGGCGGTCTCCAGATCAACGAACGATCCACCAAATCGATCATATTGCGATAGACCAGAGGCACGTGTCAGTATTTTGGATGTACAAATATTCCGAGGAGCTAACATCTTGTTGCAGCCGAAGTAAGAATGCTGATATCCACCACGCCACAACAATCCAGATCTAGTGTGAAAAAATTTAATGTCGAAAGACTGCAATCGCAAGAGGCCGCCAAGACTTTGCCTTAACACAATTAACACCATACCACCAGCATCAAATGTCGAAGAACAATGGCAACGATGCCAACAAGCAATTAGATCAGCCGCAACTGATGTGCTATGTTTCTCGCGCCCACCAGCAAGAAACCTCTGGTTTGATGAGGAATGTCAACAGATGCTCGCAGCCAAGAACGAGGCCTACAATGCTAAGCTGCAGGTTAAGACGAGTGCTGCGATCGAGCTCTATAGGCAGAGAAGAATAGAAGAACACAGGCTTTTCAGAATGAAGAAAAAGAGCAAGAAAAGGGTGCGATCGAGGATATAGAGAGGTGCACCTTCAGGAACAATATTCGCAAGTTTTACCAAAGTGTAAGCCAAGGATACAAGGCTCGAACAGAATCCTGTCGAGATGAACATGCAAATATCGTAGTTGATCTATCCTGAGGATATGAAACAATCACCGATGCAGACTGTTAAAAGGCGATGACGAAAAACATTCCGCTGCCAGGCAGAACAAACTATTCAATATTGGCAACGACAGCGAAAACTGCCAACAACCCGACCTGAGTGATGTGAGGATAGCAATATCTAAACTCAAGCTTAATAAGGCTGCCGGACATAACTGGGCTGGGCTTTTTAAGGCCGGCTGAGATGACTTGGTAAGTAACATTTACCAACTCACAAGCCAAATCTGGTCGGAAGAAAGTATGCCGGAAAAATGGAACCTCATCATCGTTTGCCCGATTCACAAAAGAGGAGACCCTCTAAGCTGTGCCAACTACCGAGGCATAAATCTACTCAACATCGCCTACAAGAACCTAATATGTGTACGCCTGAAATCGTTTACCAACAACCTGATCGGCCCTCATCAGTGTGGCTTTAGGCCAGGAAAGTCCACAACCGATCAAATTTTCACACTTCGGCAGATCCTGGAAAAAACCCACGAAGTACATATCGATACCCACCACCTGTTCATCGATTTCAAAGCTATATAGAACTATACAGCGCCATTTCTAGTTTTGGTACACCGCCCAAACTCCTCCGTTTGTGTAGGATGACGATGGAGAATTCTCGCTGCTGCATCATAGTCGAAAACGACCTCACCGACACATTCGATACCAAAAAAGGATTTAGACAAGGCTATGCTATCATGTGGCTTCTTCAATTTGATTCCTTAGACGATTGTGCAAAACTCCCGAGCCAAAATCAGATGCACAATTTTTTAATAATCGGTGCAACTATTATTAAACGCCGAAGATATTGACATCATTGGTATGCTTCAACGTGATGTCAGATATACGTTTGCTAGTATAGAGAAGGAAGCGGCAAAAAATAAATGAGGCCAAGACTAATCGGACTAGAACGTCGCCAATGACAAATATAACTTTGAGGTATTTTAGGACCTTGTCTACCTCGGCTCCTATCTATTAACTCTGACAACAACATCTCGCTGTTAGACACACAAAATTGCAATTTATTATAAATTCGACTGCCACATTTTTTTATAATTTACAGCAGAAACTTTTCTGCGTGTGATTTAGAAATTTGAGAAACTTTTCATAACAGTTTTATACGTTTGAATATTTTTCAGACTTTTGCAAGTTATGAGGCAGTAAAAAAAAACATAGATGTCTCATCATTTCTATAAGGAAAGTAGGTCAGCCGGCCATTAAAGATACGATGAAACCTGCATTCTCTTCAAATCTTTAAATTTAAACGAATATTCCCCCTCAAATCTCAATCCACCTTAAGCTCATTTCATATTTCCATCCAAAACGTAAACTCTTTCTCAAACTAAGCTATCATTAAAAACATCAATTTATACACTTAAAAGGACACTCCCCTACTGTCTATAATTAATGTTGCCATCAACTCATAATTACCCCTAGGTGCAATTCCGCAGTAAACACTTTCTAGGCAAAGTCATCATCTCATTAAAATTTATTTACTCAAATAAATTGAATTTCACCTTTTGGCAGAGTTGTCGAATTACACTCTCATTACATCCGAAATGTGAATATTTACTTTGACTTTCTTCAGAAATCACATTTGCTTCGTCCTTACGCAGCTGTTATCTATTTGATCTGGTAAATATCTTCCGCTCTAAAACACCCTCAGCCAAAGCATTGGAAAATGTTAACGCAGTATACAAACAGCAAACAATCAATTACATGCCCCACGACAAATCGAGCGCAAAATACACGATTATACGAGTGTAGCATCAAAAATATCTCGAACCATCTTCAAAGAATAAAAATAAATACAACTTCAGATAGAAGCGGCTAACGAAGCCCAACGGAGCGGCAAGTAAAAAAAAAGACCAAATCCCACATTAGTAGTGCAACTGTGTGGTGTGTAACCTTCTCACTCTCGTTCGATGGCTTATATCCTTGTTGTGTTTGCATTTGCTGTGAGTATCTCATCATCTCATCAAATAAGCTGCAGGCCATGACGACCATAATCATCGTCATCATCAAACCATCATCACGTCACATCAATGACTGCGTTAACAAATCATTTAGCTAGTTCAACACACCGGCGCGGCGCGCCGCAGTTGATCCGTTTCATTGGTTTATCCGACATCCGACATCGTGTACCTCGATTCGCAGATTGCGTGCCCTTTACCCCGCTCTATTGGACGAGTGTCAGCCGCTGGATAACAATGGCGCTGGCATTTCTCGAAAAAGGACAAAACGTACATTAGAATCAATATTTACACATGTAGATTGAATCGACAATTGAAATACAATACCCACTGGTACCGCTGTACCAGTATGCCCCTTATATAGTTCCGGTGAATGCACACAGTGAAAGAACTGGAATTGGAATATATTTTCGAAGCACACAAAAAGGACTCTGTTTGCAGTTGGCTTGTGATGAAGATTGGTTGACATTTATTAGAATTTTTGAGTGGCTCAAGCTAAGTATTCACAGAATCATGCTTGGATGGTAAGAGGATGTTTAATTTTGAAATTAAATTAAAAAGTGGAAACTTTGAGTCCTGGGTAACTTTTTGGTAGGATAATAATATGATGAATATCTACGTTGTCAGACCAACAAGTGGAGTGGCAACAATGTCGCCTTCGCACTTTAAGGTAATGGGTAATAGCAAAGAGAATAGAACTACATAGAGTACGTATCACGTAGCCGTTTCAGACAAAAGCAATAAGTGCGAAGGGAAAATTTGTCGATCGTCGGCTATGCTGTTGTTTGATGCTACGGTAGCAATGGGGTATCAACATCAGTACCCCACATACAAACTTTTCGTTATTTTATGAGATGAGCACTCTACGTAGTTCTATACTCTTTGGTAATAGCAAAGATTATAAAGCTATACAGATGACGCACTCCATACAAGAAAAATGGTTCTATGGCGGGTCGTACTAGCACAGCCCGCGATATATTTTTGTCTCGATTCTCATATGTGCACGTGCAAACCGCCCGCCCGTACCATGAAGCTGTTGAGCAAAAGTTTCAGTTTTTTGTGCTCAATGCGTCATCTGTGTAGCTTTATAATTTTTGGCAATAGTTACATAGGTTCGAAGTGGAAACATCAGTTCTATATGTGCACACGATGAGACTGAAGAGCGTTCCGGAATACGATGTGAAAATTATACTTGGGGACTTTAATGTGAAAGTCAGTAAGGATAACATCTTTGGCGAGTTAGTTGAAAAGCACAGCCTCCACGAAACGAAATCAGATATTGGCTTCCGGATAACAGACTTTGCAGCTGTAATACTGCGAATGTGTTTTCACGACTTCGAATCCACAAAGCAATCAGTCGATTTCCAGATGGTCGAACGGAAAACCAAATCGACCGTGTATTCATTCGAGGCGCACATCTATCATCCTGGATGTGCACATATTTAGAGGGAAAAACGTTGACTCTGACCGTTTTCTCGTCGCGGAAAAATTCAGAGCTCGATTTGATGTTGGGTATGAATATCTTAAGCATTATTGTTGTGTTGCTTCAAATCCCGCAGATCGAACATATGATAAATTTGCACCCTAAGGGAAATCCTGGAAAAGACCAAAGGATTTCAAACCGAGACATATCATATATGCATCGACTTCAAGGTCGTCTGTTATAGCATCCATCACATCGTCTAGAGCTCTATAGAGCGAATTCGGGTTACCATCAAAACATTTACAGTTGTGTCGCCAAACAGTGGAGGACTCGTGATACGAACATCAGTTTGAAAACATCTCGCATCTCAACATTTCCAAACATGTATACCGGATTCCAACAATTAGACTCGCTATCTTATCGGTACAGATAATGCGTAGGGCAGGATTTAATACGGAAGGCACTATTTTCAGCGTCAAGCTACTGGGGTATGCAGTTGATAGCGACATTATTGGTTCCTCTAATCGTGCTGTTGACGGGCTCAGTGGCGCGATGGTTAGTGCGTTGAACTGCCGCGCAGAAGGTCTGGGCTCGATTCCCAGCCGTAGCAACACCTGAATGATTTTTCACTGGCCCTCCTCTCGTGGATGATCTGACAAATCATCCGAGTAGTATCAATTGTCATGAATAGCTTATCTCAACTTAGCCGTTCGGTTTCGGAATAAAACAGGAGGTCCCGCCATCGTGCAAAGAAGTACACACGCACACATGAATGGTTGTTAGAATTAAAGCAAGGCCCTGGGTACTAACGAGCCTGTTGCGCCATAATTTTTTTTTTTTTTTAATCGTGCTGTTGTGTAAGAATTTAGGGCAATTGATTAAGAGGTGAATTGCGTTGGTCTTGTAGTAAAGGAAGAAACAACAAGTATGCTATCAAAAAGCAAAGTACTGTCAACGTAGATTTTTCCACGAAATGTGACCGCTGACATGAACTCATCAAGGCATAGCGAAATTGGCCTTTTTTAAAAACGTTCTCTGATGTTTTTGAAATATTAGACTTCCTTCGTTAGTCTGCCACTTATGATAAAACAGAATCTTCACTTTTTATAATTATACAGTTGCATATCCTTGTTTCGCCGCTTCCATCCTATCGCATTTGCTTGATGGTAGTAATGCTTAACAACTTAAGACCTACGTTAGTTGTTTCCGCTGTACCTTTTATTGAAAATTCCAGTATGGTTGTCAACAGTGAAATCATTCATTTCCCAGACAATTAAATGCCAAGAGTTTTTTACGTAATTGTACCAACACAATCATGTAAAAAACTCTTGCAATGAATCAAATATTAAAAAAGTTTTAACTTATTAAATAAAACACGGACAACGAAAGTGTTGCCGGTTGCCTTTTGACTCATTCATCACAGCATCACTTATCAAGAAGCCTGATTAACACCTGAGATTCCTTTATTTGCCGATTGGCAAAAAATATCCTTTAATCCGGCTCATATAGGCTTTCTATTTGCCCGACCTTAATGGGACTGTTGACACCACGCTGACTCTGTATTTTCGCCGTCGTCTATATGAAAAAGAATAGTGGTGGTGAAAAACGCATTTCGAACACAAAGACGAATTTTAGAAAATCTTCAATAGCGAATTATTGAAGATTATCTAAAATTATAAAGGGTGAGTCATCTTTTATGTCAGAATAGTTTTTGAACTCAACATCAATCAAGTGGCCGCTACTATTGACCATTTAACTGCATTTTCCATCACTTTTTCAAGCATCTCTGACGGTATAGCGATGAATTCGCCATTAATGCTGGCCTTGAACTCGACAGTAGTCTAAGATTTGCCACAAAAATATCCGCAAGGTTAAAATCGAAAGATCCTGTGCAGGAGGATAGCCAATGTCGCCATATTTTTGTTTAATTTTCAATGTGGTATGGTGTACCGTCGTTGTTGAAACCACATGTTAAAACCAGTAACCATCCAGACCATTATCATACATTTGTGGGCAGATCGATTCCCATAAAATATTGACGGTTTTGATACAAACGCCGGCGCAAACTGTAAATTTTGTTCATGCAATGGCATTTCATGGATCTCGTGTGGCCGTTTCCCAAATGCGGCAATTTTGTTTGTTATCGGCGCCGGAATGTGTAAAATGGGCCTCGGCGGCCATTTAAACTTGCTTTCAAGAATCAGGTTCAATGTCAACCATTCGAACAATTGTTTATCCGTCTGTCACCACTTGGTTGAGGTCGGTTTCTGCTTGCGCGCGTCACTTAAGGCCTGGTTCCTCCACTGCGTCCGTCGTCTTGCTGTGAATGGAGAAACTCTGCGAGCCATGTTGTCCATTCGTTCTACATGTCCTAGCCATTACTTTTTTTGACAAGGGGCATGTGGGTGTACAGCTCGTATAGTTCTTGGTTAAATCTTTGTCTCCATAGCCCGCTAATGCAAACGGGACCGGAGATTTTTCAATGAATTTTAATCCCGAAGAAACATCGGTTCGCAAGAGCAATTCTTAATTTCTGACAAAATTCTGACAAGGTGTTGTTTTCAGAGTTTATAGAGGAGCCGAGGTAGACAGAGTCCCATACTACCTCAAAGTTTTATCTGTCAATGGTGGCGTTCTGACCAATTCGTCAATGTTGTGTGTTCTTTCGTATTGCCAGTATATAATTAGTCTTACCCTCACATACTGATTAACGCATTTTTGCCGCTTCCTTCTCTATACTAGCAAACGTGGCTATGAAATCACGTTGAATCCGAGCAGTGATGCCAATATCGTCGGCGTATGCTAGTACTTGTTCCGATTGGAAGATTGTACCTCTGGTGTTGGCTCGGGAGTTTTGCACAATCCTTTCAAGAATCAAATTAACGAAGTCACATGACAGTGCATCGCCTTGCCTAAATCCTTTTTTTGGTTTCTGATGGAGCCATCGTCATCCTGCAAAGACGGATGAGTTTGGGTGGTATACCAAAACTAGACTTAGCTCTTTATAGTATCTATAAACGCTGTCGTATGCGGCTTTGGAATCGATGAATATGTGGGTAGTGTGGGTATCGATTTGGACTTCTTAGCTTTTTTTTCCAATGATCTGCCGAAGTATGATGATTTGATAAGTTGTGGACTTTCCTGGCCTTAAACCACACTGATTAAGGCCAATCAGGTTGTTGGTAAACGTTTTCAGGCGTTCACATGTTATGGCAGCAAGAATTTTGTATGCAATGTTGAGCAGACTTATGCCTCTGTAGTTGACGCTGTTCAGAGGATTTCCGTTTTTGTGGATCTGGCAAGCGATGCTAAGTTGGATGCTACTTACCAAGTCATCTCTGCTGGCTTTATAAAGCTCAGCTGGGAGGTCATCATTTCCGGCAGCCTTATTAAGCTTGAGTTTAGATGTAGCTATACTTACTTTACTCAGGTCGGTTGGTTGGTAGTTTTCGCTGTCGTTGCCTATATTGAATGGTTCGTTCTTCCTCGCAGCGGAATGTTGTTAGTCATCGCCGTTCAAGTGACTTAAGAAGTGGTTCTGACATATCCTCAGCATCGACTGTATCACAACTACGATACTTTCTCGTTGATAGGATCTGTTCATTAACAGGATCCTGTTTGAGCCTTGTAGCCATGGCTTTGACGTTTAACACTTTGGTAAAACTTGGGAACATCATTCCTTGGGTGGCACCTCTCTATATTCTCGATCGAGCGCTTTTCTTGCTCTTTTTTCTTCTCTCTGAAAGCCGGGGGTATTCTCTTCTTCTTTGCCTATGAAGCCTTTTAGGCCTCGTTCTTGGCAGCGAGCATCGTTGGCATTCGTCATCAAACCAGGGGTTTCTTGCTGGTGGGCGCGAGAAACCTAGCACATCAGTTGCGGCTGATCTAATGGCTTGTTGACAGCGTTGCCTTTGTTCTTTTACATTCGATGCTGATGGTATGGTGTGAATCGAGATGTTTAGGGATACGTATTGCGCGAAGGCCTTGGCGATTTCTTGTGATTGTGTCTATCCTAATGTAATCAATTTGGTTAACCGTTCATTGATCTGGAGACCGCCATGTCCCCTCATGGATATGGAGGTGAGGAAACCGTGTGCTGGCTATAGTGGCATTCCGTTCCGTAGCGAAGTCAATCAGCCTAATTTCGTTACCAGACGTGTTGTCGTGTAGGCTAGATGTCTTCTCTTCCTACCTTTGCGTTAAAATCTCCCAGCCCGATTTAAGCATCGTGCTTCGGTAGTCGCTCATAGGTTTTGTCAAGGAGCTCGTAGAAGCAATCCTTATCTATACCATCTTTTTCCTCCGTTGGGGCGTGAGCGCATATAAGGCAAATGTTAGCGAATTTGGAGTTTGCGTTTGCGTATGTCTTGGAAACATAATACTTCTTACCTAAGTCTGGCACTTATTGCAAATCTGCTCACTATAACACGGTCCGAAGTAGATGTCTCAGCTTTTCATCCTCTTTTTGCCTGTTGCATATCATCGTATTTCCTTGATTTCAGTAATGTCTGCTTTATAGCAGTTTAAGGCTTCAGCTAGTTGTTCGCTTGTACTTTTCCCGCTTAATTTTCTCACATTCCAGTTGCAGATACGAAATTCATTGTCGTTTTTTTCGTTTATACTGCACAACCCCAAAATGGAAGGCCAATTGCAATTTATTAGATACCCCTAGGACACTGGGCCATCAGTATCCACTACGGGATTGAGCGCTACCCTTAGCCCTTTGGTTCATATGCCACCATCTCTGTTCAACGGGTCTGACTTATTCTTGGAATTAATATACGACCTGTTGTCCGAATATGTCAAACGCCTGGGACAGCAGGTCTGGTATTCATTGGGTGTTATTCTGACCTGGGTGTTTATAGAGTTTCAGTTTTTCGTCTTGTTATCAACACTCGCACTTATCGTTTAGCAAGTCACATCCGGTTGGATGAGACCAAAAGCAGATAATTACCAGTTGGAGGTAAAAATAAGCAAATTTGGTGTGTGGTCAGATTTACAACCATTGGGTATTGCCAAGTTAAAGCCAGCCAGAGTCTACCCTCAATCTACAACATTCAATCATTGCCTCGTTCGTCTAAGCTCAACAATTTCTTCTTTATGGATTTTCTAAGCACTTTTTGGGGGTGTTTTCTTTCGTCTGATGAATATTTTAAACCAAAGGAGGATAAGATGAATACGGTATTGAACGATTCGCACGATTCGTTTTTTTCTCATATGTTTTTTAATTAAAAGTTTCACAAACTATTTATCTTTCTAGTTAGTATTGACACCTAATGTCTGAATTAGAAAATTGTTAACATAATGTTAATACAAGAATACTGAAGTTCACAAAAACAAATGTTAATACAGTGAAGAATAAATTATATTAAAAACCTGAAATGTTTATGTTCAACTCTAAAGTCACGATTGGTTTCTTTGGTAATAATTGTCTAATAATTATTTTGATTAAAGCAGGTCTATGAATCATCTTTCTGTTAAAGTCGAATGAATGGTTTCTGTTTAAAGTTATTTCAGCTTGTGAAAAATATTTACATATGGGACGTATTCAGAATCACTCAATTGGGTAGTGAACCAAAATTAAACGAGCCAAAGTTGAAGCGCTTTTATAAAAACCCTGTCGTTTTGAAACAGAATAACGAACCGTCCTAACATATTTACAAACATTCCAATAAGTTCATAATAAAAAAAATTATCAGAGTCATCCCTTGCGGGGATCGAACCCGCGACCTTTGGATTAGAAGTCCAACGCGCTATCCTCTGCGCCAAAGGGACTTGGTACAATTCGTTAGCCAAATACACATCCGACTTTGATAGCAATTTTCTCTCATGACACAAAAGTTGCGACAAGCATAAAACAAACTTGCTTGCACCATATGGTCGATTGTTTTGTTATTACCCGCAGTATCTACACAGCCGCTTGACAAGGTTTCAATCTAATTATACACCTAAATGTGATAACGGCTTAGCTCTTAAAAATTACATCATCCAATCATTCTCGCATACTCACTTACATCGCCCACTTAAACCATTCATGCGACCAGCACAACCATTATCATCATCATCGTTGTCGTCGTCGTCAACATCGTCGTCATCGTGCTAGTTGCCGCTCTTTGTGTCAATTTTGCTTGACAAAAAGCAACATGACCGTATCTTTGCTTACAATCTGCTGAGTATCCCATTTCAAGGAGAGCCAGAGAGAAACAAGGCGCTCACAGTGTCCAGAACAATGAAGCCAAAGATTTAGCAACACTTTCCCGGCAATATGCCATTAGGCAAATGAAGAAAACTCAACGCAAAACACAAAAACCGCACCCCCTCGTCTGCCGTAACCCCCCAAACGAGATACTAATTCCTCGCTGGCGTGCTATCGGCTAACGCTTCATGCTAAATAATCAGATCTCAATTTCAGATACCGAATGTCAAATCGTGACATATCAATTTCTTAGCGAGAAACAAGAAAACTACCCCCCAAACGTTGGAATACCCTATTGTGCCTGGTTCGACGCTGTACGCTGGAAGCAAATATAGTTCGAGGCTCGTGCTGCATGGACGGAATCATGTTAAGTGGGTAGCTTTGGGTATCTGACTATCTCTGATCTCTTGCTCGGAGCAGAGTGTCACTTTCGAGTGTGAATCCACCCTCGTTATGGTGAATCAAAGCACCGCACATCCACACAACATTGATTATGCCGTGTTAGTCCTTTTTGCTCCTTTTTTCCCCGACACATGTATACTACATATATGCATCTACGCTCAAGTGGAAGGTAGTATACCCATGGTATGCAATCTCGAAGGATCTTTCTATTCCGTGGACGTGTTTGGTTCAACTTGAATGCGGCTAGTTTGGGTGGGTGCTGCTGACAAGTGCACTCGCATAGAGGGGGTGCGAAATAACAAACTTCTCGCTCGCATACGAGTAGGTGGGGGTTAACTTCACGTGACCAACGGCAATTAGTCTAATTTGTGTTGTTGCCAGTTGCTTATTGCATTAATCAAAACATGAAGTTTCGTATAAAATGCGGGAAATTAACGAGCCGGCCTGCCGTCAACGGAAGCCGAACATTAGCCCTAGGGGATGATGTATTCGTACGAGTAACTCGTAGTCAGTGAGCTTGTTACTTTTTTTTTTGCGGTTTGGTGTTGTTATTGTTGTTGTCTGGTGGTGATGTGTTGATGGAAATTCATAACCACCATGATCGCAATTGAGTTATGAAATGAATTCTCAACAAGTGCGGAGTTGTCGAGAGTTAAATGGCGGCAAATCGTTTTGACACGCAATTTGTCATTGCTATGCTACTTATGGGATGCATGTAATGATGTATGTGCGATGGGGGAGCTTCGAGTATGAAGGTATACAAAATGCGGGATAGAGATTGATTTTTTAAGATATATGCAGAGCAGTGATATGGATGGTATCGGTCATGGCTTAGACAAAAATTGCGATGGGAATCAATCAGTGAATATTGTCGAAAAGTTTTGTAGTTGATTTGGTTCTGTCTTATAGCTGGATTATGCGATTGTGTGAGGGTTCAGAACTTTCCCTATTACCCCCGGATTAAGCATCAAGGATTATCAGCCTTCGTAACAATAACCAATCAAATGCTAATATTTATATATTCTCAATACAGCTAGGCTGGTAATGAGAGCGGGCGGAAGACGTGTCCTCACACTTAATCACATATTCCATTCCAAGACTGTAGCGGATTGCCTGGGTGCATTCAATAGTGGCGTCTACAGCTCATGTTAGAATGGTCAACTTAAATGCCTCGACAATGTTACAATGAGCAAAGTCAGCGGCTATTCAGATACGGATTAGGTTAGCGAAGTCAATTAGAAATTAAACTATAGCTAGCACACAGTTTCCTTAACTCGATATCAATAAAAGGAATTGGTTGAGTTTTCGATTCCCAGACTGACATTGAATGCAGTCGAGGAAGTCCGCATCTGGAGGTAGTTGGAGAGGCATATTAGTTGAAGTAAGATAAGTAGAAGTAGATGAAGAAGTAAGTAAGATCCTATCCATCACATTTCCTGAATAGCCGTAATAGCGTGTGTTTTTTTAGGGGTTGGTTTTTCGAATGGAGACATTTTGTGGTCAAATCGGGTAACTCTAATGTCATTTATAATCAAGTTGATTTGACATTTCATCATAAACATGTTGAGAAATGAACAACGCTTGCAAATCGTGCAAAATTTATTTCGAAAGTAATGGTTCAGTTCGCGAAGTTGGTTGCAAGCTCCGTCCATTTTATGTTCGACATAATCGTCCATCAGAGCAATTAATTCGGTTAACTATGGATCGTTTTCGCAGTACGTTTAATTTTTGTGATAATACGCATCCGTAGAGAAGTCGAACAGTGCGCACCGAAGAAAAAATTGCCGCTGTAGAGCAAAGTGTTGAAGAGGACCCGAATGAATCGATTCACCACCGTGCACAGCAATTGGTGCTTTGTTTATTAACTTTATGGAAGATTTTGTGCAAAGATCTTGGTTTACGACCTTACAAGATACAGCTTATGCAAGAATTAAGGCCGCGAGACCATGCAATGCGTCCTGATTTTGGTGTATGGGCCGAAAATGAGATTGATCTCCATGCTGATTTTCATCGCAATTTTTTTTTCAGTGATGAGGCTCATTTTTGGTTGAATAGCTACGTCAATTAACAAAATTGCAGCATTCGGAGTGAAGAGAATCCATATGAGACCCTTGAGGCGCTATTACATCCACAAAAACTGACAGTATGGTGTGCTCTATGGGCTGGTGGAGTCATTGTGCCATAATTCTTCCGAAACGATGCTGGAGAGTCAGTTACGGTTAATGGAGACAGGTATAGAGCCATGATAACCGACTATTTTGTTCCCGAATTAGATGCCATGAATGTGGATGACAGCGCACGTCACAATCGGTTTATTGAAGGAAACATTCGATGAGCGCATAATTTCGCGGAATGGACCTGTCGATTGGCCACCAAGATCGTGTGATTTGACCCCATTCGATTATTTTCTTTGGGGATATATGAAGTTGCACGTCTACGCCAACAAATCAGAAACGTAAGGGGATTTGGAAGCCAACATTCGTATCATTATTGCAGACATACGGCCCCAAATGCTCGAAAAAGTGGCGGCCATATGCCCGAAATTATATTTACACATTAATGGCATAAAATTGTTTTTCCAATAAAGCCAAACTGATGCACATTTAAACGATTTTCTTGTATATTATTTCAATTTGAAGTTCTGTACCTCTAAAAAACAAACAACCGACATGCACCGTAGAACACACGAGGGCATATTTAAGTTAGATGAGCACCCGTACAGTATTTGTACCTTACAAGTCGAAAATCATAGGTAGTTGTCCGTTGTCGTTCAATTTTTGGTTAGTGTTTGTGTATCAGCGGTGTTTCCTTATCAGCGGCTGTCGTTTCTCTCAAATCTTACTATTTGTTGCTTGGTAAGATAGTTATCCTGACAACATAACCCCCGACTTGGAGGACAAGTTCCAATTTTTAGATAGCCTACGTATATTTTTGATGCAGGAAGGGAACGTTTATAGACGTTACCTCCCGTAGACTTTTTTGGCCTTAAATCTCACCTTAATCGGCCATCCAACCAGCTTTTTGGTAAATGGCTTTGCGAATTTTATAACAGATAAGCTCTTAGAAGAAATGAAATCTGGGCTTCAAAGCTAGCTTCGTCCTTGATTTGTGTGTGCGAAGTTATTTTTTATGCCACAAAAGAAGAGGGCCTCCTGTTTAACGCCAAATCTGAACGGCAGATTAGGGAAGCTTCTTATGGCAGTGGCAATCTTGGATGTTTGTTAGACTTTCGCAAGAGAAGTTCTTGTATTTTTATAACTCCGCATGAATGCCAGGTGATTGGATGTTTTAGAACGAGGGTAGACTCTGATTGGCTTTAACTTGGCATTGCCCAGTGGTTGTAACTCTGATTACACATCAATGGCACCTCCAAGTGGTAACCATCGGCCACCGGTTTCATCCCACCGGATTGATAAAAATTTCCCAAAAAAGGCCTCCAGGTTTGGGGTTGTGCTTAGATTTAACTACCCACGCATAGAAAAAACAATTTTTACAGTGCAACCAATAGCCTTGGAAAGGACTGATTTTAATGTTGCTTAACGAAATTAAGATAACGACGTTCGTATCTGCACCTGAAATGTGAGAAGATTAAACAGGACAAGTGCAGGCGAACAATCAGAGGAAACCCTAAACTGCTCCAAAGCAGATATTACTGCCATCCAGGTAATATGATGGTATGGGCTGGGCAAAAAAAAGAGGTCGAAAAACAGTGGCATCTACTACGGACCGTGTTGAGGTGGAAACAGCGTGGAAACGGATTTGTTATAACTGCCAGACTTAGAAAATAATTCGATGATGCCAACAAAGTTTAGCCGGAGGAATTGGAAGAACCACTTCAGAGCAGAGCCCATAGAGCAGACTGTTAAACGGTGATGACGAACAACGTCCGGCTGTCAGGCGGAATGAACCATTCAACGACAGCGAAAACTGCAAACCACCCGAGAGATGCTTGGTAAGAAACATCCAACAAGTCTTAAGCAAGGTAAGCAAATCTGTGCGGATCAAAGTATGCCTGAAAAATGGAACCACAGCATCGTTTACCAAATAAAATAGGGACCCTCTGAACTAAATCTCTACGAGATCCTATCTGCCGTAAAATGTGAACGCCTGAAACCGTTTAGTAACAACCTGATCGGCTCTTGTCCGTGAGGTTTTAAGTCAGTAAAGTCCACAACACATCAAATCTTTACACTTCGGCAGATCCTGAAAAAAATCCAAGAAGTCGAAATCGATACCCATCACATATTCATCGATTTCAAAGCGGCGTACGACAGCATTTATAGAGACGAACTATACAGAGCCATGTCTAGGTTTGGTATACCACCCAAACTCGTCCGTCTGTGCAGAATGACGATGGAGAATTCTCGCTGCTCCATCAGAGTCGGAGACGACCTCACTGACACATTCGATACCAAAAAAGGATTAAGGCAAGGCGATGTACTGTCATGTGACTTCTTCAATTTGATTCTTGAGAGGATTTCGCAGAGCCAGAATCATTCAAAAATCTGTGGAAATACTAGCATACGCCAACGATATAGAGAACGAACACATACAAATGGGTTTAGCAGTAAATGAGGGTAAGACTAAGTATACGCTATCAACTCGAAAGGATACAGAACAACGACGATTTGGACAGAACGTCACCATTGACAGATATTACTTTGAGGTAGTACGTGACTTTGTCTATCTCGGCTCCAGTATTAACTCTGACAACAACATCTCGTCAGAAATCTAACGATGAATTACTCTTGTCAACCGCTTCTTCTTCGGAATAAGAAGGCAATTTCTATATATATATCTATATAAGACCCTGATCATCCTATTCCTGCTCTACAGAGACATGCCCCTAGTCAAAAAACTTAGCATTGAACGTTTAAGATGACTAGGACATGTAATACGGATGGACACCAATACTCCGGCTGGCAGAGCCTTTGATTCCCAGCTAGACATCGGACACAGTGGATGAAGATCTCGACTTAAGTGGCGTGCACAAATGGAAACCGACTCTGACCAACATGAACTGCGCAACTGCAGGCAGTTAGCTAAGGACCTGGCTAATTGGAGAAGCATGTTGGTTGAGGCCCATGTTCGTTCGGAACTGTAGCGCCACTTTAGTAAGTCAGTGTGAATGCCAGTAATACTGGGAGCTCCGTACCTACTTATCAGTCAAATCGCTGTCATAAATGTACAAATTTTCTCGACACGCTCTACCTAATATACGTTCTGTAAAAGGCAGTATCACATATTGTCAGGACCGAGTGCGACTCCGAATGGATTTATAAATGTTCTTCTTAACGATATTCTGCTCGGGTCTTGTTTTTATCTCTTTGCTATACATGAGGAGCCACCTCTGTATATGCTTGATAGCACGTTCTTTCATTGCCACTTTCCTAAAGAGTAATTAAATAAATAAAAAAATTCTCCAGCCGTGTTCTTTGGTGCAAGTATATGTTATTATTTATCGTCGAGCTAGTCATGAAGGCCATTTGGACAAGTTCCCTCTAGTTCCCTCAGTTTGAAATAAAGTTAAACTGCCGTAGCTACAGTATACAAGTAACTTGTCAGGTGTACTCTGACCATGAAACTTACGATTCAGATCAGGCAAAGATAGATTCTTCTGTTTCTGGTTTGAGGTACATTTTTAGTTAACAATTGCTCCTCCCAGACCCGTAGACTACCATCCAATCTTTCTCTGCATTGCAACGATCTAGAATGTTAAGCACTGCCTATATTAAAAAAGACAACCCTGACTTCTTTTTATGTGCCTTACTTTTGAAGGCCGTAGGGGTAGTTGTTTCTTATCCTTATGCATGTAGTTGACGGGCTGATGGTTAAATTCAACTTCAGATTGATTAGATGCTTTCCCACTCTATGAGTCGATATATCGGCGGTATTGCTGCTGAGTCAGCCGATGGCAAACTCCTAGTCGAAGAGTTACAAAAGTCCCCTTCATTTTCATTATTGGATATCTGATATACCTGGCACATCATTCACCAAGCCATAATCATTTTAAATCATATCATCTGTCTGTCAAGGAAACTAGTAAGGTGACCGCTTCTTGAAACATTCTCCAAGCGTTACGCCTTCATCATTCTGCGACAACAATTGCGTTCGCAAGAATAATTCCTTAACGTATGCGCCTCTTTTTTTATCATTCAACACCTCACTTTAGGGTTACACCTCCGGCACGTACCACAACCATTGTGACCAGTGCCCTGACGTGTACCTTTACCTTTTGGAACGTTCTAATTGCAAACAAATATCCGGTTTACCCGTGTCCTTGCAACAGGAAGCAATGTGCACTCTGCGCCTTCAATTATTCAACGGTTAGGTTGGCGCTGGCGCTGACAAGTTTCAGCTGCTGGAATTTCGCCTCCGTGTCGTGCACCTCTTAAGGGATACACAGACACACCGGAGCAATGCCCGAAGACAAAATTTACGTGGCACAATTGAAATCTGTACCAAGGACCGGTTTAACTCCTCTTGGTGCGCGAATAATGAATGGAACACAAATGGCATGTGCTGGCAATAAGATGTTTCTGCTTGACGAGGAGGGACGAGTTAGAGGAGGACAATTAAATTGTAGAGTACCGCACCACACACATCCTTATGGGCGTGCTGAGATTTGATCCTACTCGGTTCTTAGGCGAGGACAAGAGGGGAACACATATGCACATTGCGCGAAACAATAAGCGCGTATGGAACGCAATCTGTTTCGACTGCCAGGACTCTGTCGTAACACAAGTACAGGCGACTCGAGCTGACTGACATTGAAGGTTTCAATTAACCGGAAGCATTGCCGTGTAATTTTCATCCGTCTTCCTCCATCTCAATCTGCGCAGATTGCTCTACCTTTTTCTTGTTCTTGTAGTGTCTGAGGATTGTTTTTTTTTCTTCTTTTTATTGTCCTTGAAAATGGCATCTAAAAGTGTATTTGCGGCGCGTGTTCAATTTCCGGTTAATTATAATTCAAAGCGAGTGTAGGTCGTCCAGAGTTCTGGTGGTTTTTGCCTTTCCTTGCCGCACATATGATGCTGTTTGTGGATGTGGAGACAAAAAAAAAAAATCAACGCCAAGTACAAATATCAACATCGTTGAGTTGAGTGTCAGGACAATTGAATGGATAGCTGCGGTAAACAATAGAGAGCCTTTGGAATTTTTGGCTCGTGTCTCATGCTGTACCTACCCTAACTTTTTTGTGTGATCCGAGCAGCCGGCTTTCAATTGGCGTCTATAATTTAAAGAAACAACTTTGATATCAAATATCATATATTGTGCAAACAATTGTACAAAAGACCGTTTTAACACAAACAATTGTTGGAGTATATCACTCGTCATGTTGGTTGTTTGATGTTTGTTGACATTTGAATTCAGTATACTGCTCAATTGAATTCTTAAACTACAGTTTTGAACGGTATGCAGTCAATCTATTTGGTTATCTATTAACTGAGGTTGTGGTAAATCAAAGTAATGCAAACATTAAGATCTTTGGTCTGAATGTTGATTCACTTGAAAGGAGCGAGAGAAGAACAGTTCTATCAAATCTTTTAAAAAATAAACTCCGCATGTATTTGTATAGCGAAAATAAGATAATTCATAGGCTTTAATTGGAAGATAAGAACTACCGTGTGGTTAAAAGTGGCCGACCCCACTCCTCCTAAATGGGTTGGCTAACTGACTTATTACGTAAAGGCTTATGCCATAAAGTCATATGTACATAGCGAGATGGTGCAATCATTCCAGGTACTGAAAACTTACATCATGTGCATTCCTCTTCATGAATGGAAAGGAATGCATGCGGTATCGGTTCATGCACCTGAAGCGTCTCAATAATATAATTTATAATAAAACTTGAGACACTTTTGCCTACGGCTTTAATTTGCTGAAAATAATAACTTTTTGGCCGGTGATCTTAATGTTAAGCATGCGGCTTGTGGGAATTTAATCTCGAACACCAGAGGTCGACTGCTTACATTTGTAAGGATCAAAATATGATTCTTACAAACATAGTTTCTACGCGATGTATATCCCATCTTATCCGAGGAAAAAATCTTTCTTGGATATTTATGTTTTTCAGAGGATATTTGAAAATCTTCCATAGAAAGGACTGTCATAGCAGTTGCAAATTCTTAGTGACTAAAAAAACCTTTCTTCGATTTATATTGCTAGTTACTGCAACTAAGATAAAACTTATCAACCAAATTTTCAATCAAGAAGGACAGGTAAGTAACCATTAAAAGATCCTGCATGTTTGGTATGCAATTTTGGAGTGTTTATTCATTACTTCGCCAAGTCTACAGGTTTCATTCTTTTAAGTCGGCGCAATAAATAGCGTTCATCTAAAATTTGAAGGACACTATTGTTTATATGACCGATTAGTCGGTTTCTATGCTTTCATGCGAGACTTCTATATTGTAGGAATTTCGAGATGCATATAAATATCGTCGTTCCTAGCATTTTATTTAGAAAATTTGTAAGATATTAGCATTTGCTTTCTTTGTACAACCCGAAAGTTGTATACCGTAGGTCCAAACCAACTTTAGCACCTTATTGGTATAAAAACAGTTTGTTTTCGGCATTAAAATTTAAGTTTGTAAGTTTGTAAGTTTAATTTCGAGTTATTTACGTTTCATTTTTACTTGTGAATTCCATTTTATCTTTGCATCGAGTGTCATTTCCAGGAGTTTGGCTTTGTTTTAAGGTATTTCGAGCAAGTTAGAAAAATTGACAAGTCTTTAGTCTTCTTATAGGTACAATTTACTGGAACAGATGAAGTTGTGTTGAAGGCGATCCTCCAGTTCCTCGTCCAATTATTCACTTTACTAAGTTTGTTTTGTAGTTTTGCAATAATTTCTTCAATCGTTTTACGTACTACTATAGGATAGCGGTGTTATTGGCAAATGTAGCAAGAGTTGCGCTACATTCTTTTAGTATATTAATATATAGAGTGTATAATAAGCAGAGAAGTGGTCCAAGAGCACCTTTTTGCGGTACGCCGATCGAGCTTTCTTTAAGCTCCAACCTCCAAGTATTCGATCTCATGAAGGCGTCCTGGCAGAACTTGTCTTAATTTGCCACAGCTTATCAAAGGCTTGTGAGACATCCAGGAATGCGCTTAAGCATATCAATTTATCTTCGAAATATTTCTCGCTTACATCAGTGATTATGTGCACTTGTCCGAACCCAAAATAGTGGTCAGAGATTGATTATTATTTTCCACTACCGTCTGTAAACACCTAAGTAATTCCGCTCGAAAATTATGCATATGATTGAAAGAAGCAAAATCAGTCTGTTATAAGTTCCGCCACTTTCCATTCCAAAGCGCAGAATTAATAATACGGTGAAGCTTAAGTAATGCATTCCCAGGTAGAGCTGAGCGGATATGAACCCCAGAACTTACAAGCAACCAACATCCACAAAACCTTATAGGAGCAAAATGGTTGCCCTCCGCCAGAGTTTTGTAGAGAGAATTACGTGTGAGCGGAAAAAAATCGCCGACAAACATGTCAAACGACGAAATTCACCGACATTTACTTAAGATGAATAAGGTCAATCGATAAGACATTTCCTAGGGTAGAATTTTGGATGACAAGTTGAGGAAGTTGGGTGTTGAAGAAGGAGGGTAGACTCTGATTGGCTTAAACTTGGCAATGCTCAGTGGTTGTAACTTTGACTAAACATCAAGTGCCAGTCAAGATCAGTATCCGATCGTGGAAATACGGGTATTGGTCTCATCTAACCGGATTCGACTTGCTAAACAATAAGCACGAGTGTGAGCACACGACGATAACAGCAACACTATAAATTAATAGAATGAATGAATAGAATGAGAATGAATACCCCGCCTGCTGTCCCAGGCGAAGCTAGACAAGCAGCTTCGATATATACATATCCTTGAAAAGGGATGGTGGCGGATGAACCGAAAGGCCAATAACAGCGCTCAATCCCGTAGTGAATACTGATGGCCCCGTGTTCTAGGGGTATCTAATAAATTGGAACTGGCCCTCTTGGTTGAGGATTGTGCTTTGGGTTAACTATCCACCCATGAAAAAAGTCCACTAGTTACGATGCAATCAATAGGCTCGGAAAAAACTGATTTTATTGTTGACGACCCTGCTAAACGAAAAAAGGACAACGACGTTCGTAAAAAGATGATATAGCTAAGGATCTACGAGCTCCTCGATAAAATCTATGAGCGACTACCGAAGTACGATATTAAAATCGTGATGGGAGATTTTAACGCAAAGGTAGTAAGAGAAGATATATTTAGAAGCATTGTCGGAAAGCGTAGCCTACACGGCACCACGTCTGGTACCGGACCTAGGCTTATTGACATAGCTACGGAATAAAATGCCACTACAGCCAGCTCACTATTTCCTCACCTCGATATCCATAAGGGGACATATCGGTCTCCAGATCAACGAAAGGTCAACCAAAATGATCACATTGCGATTTACAAGACGCATGCATTAGTATTTTGGATGACCGGACATTCCGAGGAGCTTACACTTTGTGGTAGCCAGAATTACTTTGAAAAAAGTTAATGTCGAAAGACTGTAATCGAAAGAGACCACCAAGACCATCGCGCAACGCGTATGCCTTAACCTCTCAATTAACACCATACCATCGAATCGTCGAAGAACAATGGCAACGATGCCAACAAACCATTAGATCAGCCACAACTGATGTGATAGGTTTATTGCGCAGACGAGAGATGCCATTGAGCTCTTTATAGGGAGAGGAGAAGGGCAGAACACCGGCTTTTCAAAACGAAGAAAAAAAAAAACGCGCGCGATCGAGGATATAGAGAGGTGCCACTCCAGGAACGATGTTTGCAAGTTTTACCAAAGTGTAAAACGTCAAAGCGAAGGATACAAAGCTCGAACAGAATCCTGTCGAGATGAACAAGGAAATATGGTAGTTGAGACACAGTCGATGCTGAGCATATGGAAGAACCAATACTGCAAAACATTCCGCTGTCAGATCGAACCATTCAATATTGGCAACGACAACGAAAACTGCCAACCACCCGACCTGCGTGAAGTAAGGATATCAATATCAAAAGTCAAGCTTTATAAGGCTGCCGGCAGAGATGACTTGGTAAGAAACATCCACCAACCTATAAGATAAATATGGTCGGAAGAAAGAATGCCTGAAGAATGAAACCTCTGCATTGTTTGCCCGATCCACAAAATAGGAGACGCTCTCAACTGCGCGAACTACAGAAGCATAAGTCTCCTCAACATCGCCTACAAGATCCTATCTGCCGTTATATGTGACCGCTTGAAACCATTTACCAATAACCTGATAAGCCCTTATCACTGTGGTTCAAGGCCAGGAAAGCCTACAACCGATCAAATTTTCACAGATCCTGCAAAAAACCCAAGAAGTCAAAATCGATACCCACCACTTAATCATCGACTTAATCAAATCATCATACGACAGCATTTATAGAAACGAACTGTACAGAGCCAAGTCTAGTTTTGGTATACCGCCCAAACTCGTTCGTTTGTGTAGGACGACGTTGGAGATTTCTCGCTGCTCCATAAGAGTCGGAAACAACCTCCTGACACATTCGATACCAAAAAAGGACTAAAGACTTCTTTGATTCGATTCTTTGGAGGATTGTGTAAAACTACCAAGCCAACACCAGCACAATTTTCCAAAAATCGGTGCAAATTCTAGCATACGCCGACGATATCGACGTCATTGAAGGGATTCAACGTGATGTCATAGCCACGTTTGCTAGTATAGAGAAGGAATCGGCAAAGGGCTTAGCACGTAACAAGGTAATACTAAGTCAACACGAAAAACAACCCACAATGTCAACGACTTGGATAGATCGTCACCATTGACAGATATAACATTGAGGCGCTTAGGGAATTTGTAAACATCGGGTCCGCTATTAACTCTGACAACAACATCTCGTCAGAAACTAAACGAAGAATTACTCCTGCCGACCGCTGTTTTTTTGGACTAAGAAGGCAATTTAGTAGTAAAGCCCTCACCTGAAACACTAAGGAGATCCTATGTAAGAACCTAATCATCCCAGTCCTGCTCTATGGAGCTGAAGTATGGACCGTCTCCAAAAAAGATGAAGAAAGCCTTGGTCGATTCGAGAAGAAAATTCTTCGAAAAATAGTCGGTCCCGTTTGCGTTGACGGGCTATGGAGGCGAAGATTCAACCAAGAACTATACGATATGTACAGCGACATGCCCCTGGTCAAAAAACTCCGCAGCCAGACTTCGGACGCAGTAGAGGAAGACCTCGCCTTAAGTGGCGCGCACAAGTTAAAACCGACCTCAACCAACTTGGAGTGCGCAACTGGAGACAGTTAGCTAAGGACCGGGCTAGTTGGAGAGGCATGTTTGTTGAGGCCCAGATTCATTCCGGACTGTAGCACTCTTTAATTATTTTTTGAATTTTATAACATGGCCCGCAGTCATATTTTTTTGCCAGAGCTATCCCAACCTTCATCCTGGATGGCAAAAATTTCTGCTTTTTAGCAGCTTACGGCTTTTGCTAGTTGTTCGGTTGTATTCATTACATTTAATGTCCTCATATTCTAGGAGCAGATACGAATTTCGTTTTCCCTTTTACGTTTAACTACAAGGGTTTCCATGGTTGAGTAGCACAAAGCACAACCCCTAACCTGCAGAGCACGCTCCAATTTAATGCATACCTATGTTATGTTAACCAGACGGTTTCCCTCAACTTGATTGTGTGTAGATGAATTAAGAAAAGATGTTGGTATACCACATGGATATCACAAAGGACAGTCCTGTACAGGTGTTTATACAGGCAACATAGGCTAGTCTAAGTCGATAACCTCTTTACAGCTCTATTCGTACGACTAAAATGTCTTGGTCTGATATTTGACTTGAGATGAAGTTTTTTTTCAGGAGAATGGTGTTCGTAGTCATCTCTACATCGGGAATCATTGTAGCTTGCCAAACTGCACAAGCTAATACTTTAAAAAAATGAATCCAGTTTATGATAGCCCTTTACAACTTAAAAAAAAAAAGAAAACTTCTCTTGCTTTCACACCAAAATTAAAAAAAAAATTAAATAAATGTTCCCACCAATCCAATGATGAATTTAAGCCTCTTAAAAATTAATTTCCCAACCAAACTCCAGACATACGCTTCTGCCATCTAATCCTTTCAAAAAAGTAACCGTATCCTTTCGACAAAAAAACAAATCCCAACTTTACATCCCTCGAACCAGTCCTCCGCAAATCGACGTTTAACATCATCATTATAATTATCATTTCAAAAATCTGCCAGTTCCAGTTAAACTTTTAAGAGGTAGGTGTGTAGGCTTTGAAGTGAATTTGGGAAAAAGGATTTACCATAGGAGTAATCATAATACCAACCAGCCAACTACAAAGGCACTCAAGTGAAAATCCCCCGACAAAAGTGCCACATCCTCATCCCTCTGTGCACATCCCAATCATTTTAATCCCAATCGCTTATGACAGCCGAAATGTTGGCTGCTACCGAATACCGAATGTAGCCTTGCCACCACCCCATCCAAAAAACAGGCGACAAAACCCACACAATCCGAGGGAGTGGGTGAGTCAGCGAGCGCCCTCCATTGTTCTCGTGTCCTTAATCGGGTTGTTTGTGACATTTGTACGTTCTGCGGTCGATTTGCACAACTAAATAGAATTCGAAGGCCGTGTAAGGATTCCGGCAGGAAATCTGAATGTCAACGACGATGACGACGAGCAGGATTCAATTCAATCGAACAAAACGATCATCGTCGCCAACCAGGGGGATGAACAGTCAGTGTCAGTCAATTGGTGAAATCCACAACGGGGGTTAAAGTGCGTACCACGAGGCGAACACCATCATCGCCCACAACAAGAAGTGTGAACTGTGATTAAGGCTTCACGCACAGGGGTGGCTGCGAAGCTTTAACACAATGTCGAGTGAGAGTTGGGGGCGCTTATAGGAAATACCCAAATTGAAGGTTTCCGCAAGTAAATGTGATTTTTCCTCATAATTGGCTTCTTATGAGTCGGAGCTGTCATACTTTTCTCGTTTTTATCTGTTCCGGAGGAAATAGACCACACAGATATCTGTTAATATGTGTAAGGGGATGAAGGCACCCCTCCTTACAAATGAGTTCATTGCGATGATGAGAAAATTGTTAACTCAGTCTCGGGCGGTAGATTGTTGTTGTTATACCGCGCCAAATTAGGCTGGCAGATGTAGGTAGTAACTTCCCGATCGCAAGGATACTAAAAAGGGTTTGTCACATTCGTGTCCTATGGCCACAAGGTTAAATTGACCAACGCTCGCTACCTATGTAATTAATTGCGACAAATTGAACGGCGTTCGAGACACACGACTGATCGCACTGACGAAACGATGGGAATGGGAATGGTAAAGGACCTTCTTGTTTATTTGGGGCGGCAATAAATTATCTTGTTTCCGATTTGTATGTTTCAGTCGTCTTTGGGATATTTCCCATTTCCGTTTGCTGTCGATGATGGTACGCGATGAACCAGTCAATTATTGGAAGTTAATAACTTTTCGTGATGTTTTCCCGTTATTGATATACTACTGTGAGTAAATTTAGTCCTGCGGATTGGGGTGATGGAAGTGGCATTTTGTATGGTGTATTGTTCTAAGCTTGTTTGTTTGGGGTGTGGCATAAGTGGTTGTTAAGATTATTTGCTTTATTGCAAAAGGGGTTGTTTGGACGTGCCTATAATGCTAATCTGTAATAACAAGAGGTGTAGTTGTAGTCGAGAGGATGGAAATATTAGGTTTTTATATTTTTGTTGTGGATTTATGACATTGCTTGTCACGGAAGGATAACTAGTTTTGCTATTTGTTTGTGCACTTTTATCGCTTGCAGACAAAACATTTCTAGGCGCCAAAAGTCGTTATGCTTGTTTTTAGCTGGATATTGGTAAGTGCTTGTATCTAGTCTCCATATATATGATCTAGTTGTTTTATTAGATTTCTTATGCTTTGGAAAAATAAAACTGATTGCAAATAACAAATATAACGTCCACCAAATATATTTATATATTTTTTACTTTAATTAAAGATTATTTTAAGTTTAATTTATTGAACAGGGTGGGTGGTCAAGGGGAATTTAATTTTGTCCAGGTTGTTTGACTAGCACTTTGCGCAGTCGATACATACCGATATTTCCACTTCATAATAATTGATTGTTGACAAGAATAAAAGAAACCAATGCTAACAAATGTAAAAATGCAACCTGCAGTTATCGGGTTTTTCAACAGGGACGCTACAAAAGTTGAGCGACAGTGACAGCAAACGACGCCATATTTCTTGCCGCTCTTTTGACATTTCTCTTCAGTAAGGTTTGCCATTTCATGATGGAAAGATATACGATCCAACAACGAGTCGAAATTATTAAAATTTACAACCGAAATTCGGAGACAGTGGCATCATCGTTAAGAGCGCTATGTCCAATTTATGGTCGTCATAATCGTCCTAGCAGATCAACAATTGTGCGTCTAGTGGAATAATTTGAATCCACAGGCACAGTACAAAATGTTCCCGTGCCAGTGAGACAAAGAAGTGCCCGTAGTGTCGAGAATATTGCTGCCGCTGAGGCTTCAGTTGAAGAAAGCCCAAATGTGTCTCCCAAACATCGTTCTCAAGCGTTGGTCATCTCTGTGACGTCGTTGTGGCGAATTTTGCGAAAAGATCTTGGCCTACATCCTTACAAGATTAATTTGACGCAAGAACTGAAGCCGCTTGACCACCAGAAGCGTCGTATGTTCGTGAATTGGGCTGAGCAACAACTTGAAAATGATTCGGATTTTCATCGAAAAATCATCTTCAGCGATGAGGCTCATTTCTGGCTGAATGGCTTCGTCAATAAACAAAATATGCGGTATTGGTCAGGCATTAATCCACACGTACTCCATGAGTCATCATTGCATCCGGAAAAAATACGGTTTGGTGTGATTTATGGGCCGGCGGCGGCGTCATTGGGCCGTACTTCTTCCGTGATGATCAATAACGGCACGTTACTGTGAATGGGAATCGCTACCGTTCAATGATAACCGAATATTTTTGGCCCCAATTTGATGATATGGACTTGGAGGACATGTGGTTCCAACAGGATGGCTCCACAAGCCACACAGCGAATTCCACAATCAATTTATTGGAAAACAAGTTTGGAGAACGTGTTATCTCACGAAATGGTCCAGTCGCTTGGCTGCCTCGGTCGTGCGATTTGACGCCGTTAGACTATTTCCTGTGGGGCTATGTCAAGTCTATGGTCTATGCCAACAAGCCAGCGACGATTGATAAACTTCGTACGAATATCGAACGTGAAATTGCAGCAGTATCGGCCGATTTATGCTTGAAAACCGTCGAAAATTGGGTTCAGCGTCTGGACTTCTGCAAGCGTGCCCGTGGTGGCTATGCAAAAGAAATCGAGTTTCATACATAATGGCATCGAACGTACTTTCACAGGAATGAAGAATTTCATTGATATTTAAAACTGTTTTTGATTTATTTTAGAAAAAACTTTTGTAGCGCTCTTATTGGAAAACCTCTTAGAAATACATATAAGGTCCGACACAACTCGGACAAATTTAACCCAGAAATGTGGAAGATGTTCGTGTTTGATCTATTGATTGAAGAAATTCACTTTAGCTAGAAGTGCATGCAGAAGTTGGTGTATTACCGTTATTATCATTTTGGGGAAGTGCAATATTTTTGAAACATAGAGGCAAATGAAGTTATTTAAAGATTTATTCAACTTAATGATTTTATCTTAGCGAAATTTAACAAAATTCAATTGAAGCGATATCGACAACAACAAAACTTTTAAAAATGTTGACGAAAATAAACCGATATATCATTTTATTTCAAAATGAAATATGAATCAATATTAACCACATAAGCCTGAGTAACATTTCGTACACAATCGCTTGGTCAAAAAAATGTTTTTTTTTGTTTTTTTTTTAAGAAACCGATTATCCAGCAAATTTCAGAAGCCCACAATATGCTTAACTAGATAGAAAGTTTCATAAAAACCCATTTAATTTTTTTTAGATGTAGGAAATTATTTCAAATCCTTTTGTTCCTTAAAAAAAATGTTTATGCAGATATTTTGCCATGGAAACCACTATCTTATCCACAGAGGAGGTGTTTCATTATCGAGATATCGTTAAATTTATGAATTGCAGTTATAGGCTGAATTCCAAAACGTATTATCTCTGCATTACTGCTTAATCAAGCTTTCCTAAATGCAAAAAAATGTCTTTGATGCTGTATTATACCGATGGTATAATATGATTAATAAAAGGCTTGGTTAGTTCAATACAATTTTTTATTACTCTATGACTAGTGAATCAGAATTGATGAGATGCTGCTCATCTAACCTTAATCTCTAAGTGAAAGCGTACAAATTAGAGTTGGTATTAAATATTGTGGTAGAGTTGGTACTAAATATTGTGGTAGTATCAATAAAAAAGTGTCACGTACTACGTATAAGACATCTCCCCCCATCTCCCGAGGAGATGAATGTTTACCTTTGATTGATCCTTTTTCCCATCTACTGTTTTTAGAATGCTTAACCTGTAAACTGTAAGCGTGTTCAGTGTGGATATTGTTGTCTGAATGGCTGAACGATTGGATTGACTAGCAGCCTGAACAACGAATGACAGCTAGTGAGTTAAGTTTTGACATTTGTAAAGAGAAGAAGAACATTGTAAAAAATAGATTGCGAAATGAACAAGTTTAGGAAATTGAAATTAAAAAAAAATCTGTTGTTTGTCCAACAATCAATAAAGTTATTTTACAAACCCAAACTTTTTCGTTTTCATTAAAAGGGTTTTTAAGTTTAGTTTCCTCTTATAATATGTTTCGTTACGAATATTTAAATCGTAGTTTTAAATCTCTTCGGAGTTGTTTTTTAAAAGCAAGTTTGATCTATAGGTAATAGAGTTATTTGCTTCCTTCCCATTAAAACGTCTACAGGTCTTTTAGTACTACCTTTCAGTTTAGTGTTTCTTTATTTTCATAAAGTAAGCCACAATTCCTCTCCAGCCATCTTACTCATTTTTAGTAGTTTTGTTGCGGTCCGAACGAATCTTTCAGTAAAACTATTTGCTAGTGCATAATAAGCGCTAGTTTTAATGATCTTATATCATGTTCCGCTGCAAATTTTCTAAAGTCAAGCGATCCAAACGGCATATTATTAGCCATAATAGTTTGAGGAATCCCATGAGTAGCAAACAAACTTTTTAGTTTTATAACAACTTCCGCGCTAGTTTTAGTTTTTAATGAAATAATTTGAATATATTTTGAAAAATAGTCTGCTGCAACTAAAAACCTTTTTCCTGTAAACTCATAAAAAAATCCATTACTATTTTATTGAACAGGGTCGGTGGAGTCTCTGACGCTATATACGGTTCTTTGATGTTGCCATTTCTATTTTTCTGACACACTTCGCAGCTACTAACTTTACTTTCTATTAGATCTGCCATACCTGGCCAATTCAATCTGCCTTAACGTGGTATCCGTCTGAGGGGACAATTTTCCGCAACTCATACCTCGTCGGAGGCTCAGATTCCATTCGAGATATGTGTCATCCGAGAAAAAATCAATTCACTACAATTCGTAAATATTATATCCGAGGAAATCGGGCATTACATTTAGCTGTCAAAAATTGCATGAAAAATGCACCTGAACGCACTTCAACGTAATTCGCGGGGATGCGTTACTAAATGTCGGAGAAATATTCCGAAATATTCGTGCTCTTTTCGAAAAAATACCTCAAAGCTAAAATCCTCCGAATCGTACAAAATCGGTGAATTTTCCGCTCCGACGTATACCTCGCTAGGGCTGATTAAAGATCTAGCTCTGTCTGTTGTCTTTTCAATACCTAGATGAGCTTTGTGCAAGTTATCTAGAACTTATCTTCCCAACGTTTTAGGAATTATAATCTCTTCACTTAGAAATATGATTCACTCTCCCAAAATGTTCCTTCATTTTACATTCTTATGTTTTCCAGATTTTTTTTTAGTTTTTGGCCATCCATCTTTTCTCTTTCCTCAAAAAATGTTTTTCTTTTTTCTGAGCTTACATTAATATATAAGCTGATATAATCCAATAAGATTATTGGGAAGCCTGCTTCAGGCAGATAGTATTTTGTAGGCGAGATTGGGGAGCGGAAGAGCACTGGTTTTTTCAAGAGTAAAACAGTTTTCAGTTGGTGAAAACCAGAAGGTTATATTCTTTGTTGCAAAAATAAACACTTCGCACACGAAAGTTAATGGAGAAGCTTTGTTTATACTTCGGTTGCATTTTCCCAGACCAGTAGAGAATGGTCTGGGAAGAAGCAAGTACTTTTAAGGAATGTGAAGTGCCAGCATTAATTCGTCATCGATTAATTTCGCCCGCCATTTTAAAAGAAAAAAATGTTATTGCGGGTTCAGTGAATACCACCAACAGCAATTGTCTCATCGGCCAGATTTATTTCATAAACATCGGGAAGATAAGGTATTTACGTACCTTTCGGAGGCCTGTATTTTCAAATTTCACAAATATTAACGTGCAGAACAAACTCGACCACATAGACATATAGAATATATGACGCTCTGTAGGCTTTTACATAGGTCACAATGTACTTTAAGACTTCTTGTAAAGAACAGGAACCTAGTTTCAACCTTATCAAGGAGTATAATTAGCACGTCAATATCATATGTCAAGAAAATGTACGACAGGAGTAATTGCACGATTCTTTTTGCCTTTCTAACTTATTTGTTTAAGTGGCGCTACAGTCCGGAATGAACCTGGGCCTCAACCAACATGCCTCTCCAATTAGCCCGGTCCTTAGCTAACTGCCTCCAGTTGCGCACTCCAAGTTGGTTGAGGTCGGTTTCTACTTGTGCGCACCACTTAAGGCGAGGTCTTCCTCTACTGCGTCCGATGTCTGGCTGGGAATCGAAGAATCGGCGAGCCGTCCAATGCGGAGTTTTTTTGACCAGGGGCATGTCGCTGTACAGCTCGTATAGTTCTTGGTTGAATCTTCGTCTCCATAGCCCGTCAACTCAAACGGGACCGAAGATTTTTCGCAGAATTTTCCTCTAAAATCGATCAAGGATTTCTTCATCTTTTTTTGGCATGCTCCATACTTCAGCGCCATAGAGCAAGACTGGGATGATCAGGTTCTTACATAGGATCTCTATAGTGTTTCGGGTGAGGGCTTTACTACTGAATTGCCTTCTTAGCCCGAAGAAATAGCGGTTGGCAAGAGTAATTCTTCGTTTAATTTCTGACGAGATGTTGTTGTCAGAGTTAATAGCGGAGCCGAGATAGATAAAGTCCCGTACTACCTCAAAGTTATATCTGTCAATGGCGACGTTCTGCCCAATTCGTCGATGTTGTGTGTCCTTTCGTGTTGACAGCATATACATCGTCTTGCGCTCATGTACTGCTAAACCCATTTTTGCCGGTATATCAAAACTAGACATGGCTCTGTATAGTTCGTCTATATAAATGGTGTCGTATGCGGCTTTGAAATCGGTGAATAGGTGGTGGGTATCGATTTGGACTTCTTGGGTTTTTTCCAGGATCTGCCGAAGTGTTAAAATTTGATCGGTTGTGGACTTTCCTGGCATAAAATCACACTGATAAGGACCGATCAGGTTGTTGGTAAACGATTTCAGGCGTTCACATATTACGGAAGATAGGTTCTTGTAGGCGATGTTGAGTAGACTTATGCCTCGGTAGTAGGCACAGCTTAGAGGGTCTCCTTTTTTGTGGATCGGGCAAACGATGCTGAGGTTCCATTCTTCAGGCATACTTTCTTCCGACCTGATTTGGCTTATGAGTTGGTGAATGTTTCTTACCAAGTCGTCTCTGTCGGCTTTATAAGACTCCGAGGGAAGGCCGTCATTTCCGGCAGCTTTATTAAGCTTCAGTTAAGATATTGCTATCCTCACTTCACTCAGGTCGGATGGTTGGCAGTTTTCGCTGTCGTTGCCAATATTGAATGGTTCGTTCTATCTGACAGCGGAATGTTGTTCGTCATCGCCGCTTAAAAGTCTGCAGTAGTGGTTCTTCCAAATCCTCACCTTCGACTGTGTCTCAGCTTCGATATTTCCTTGCTCATCTCGACAGGATTCTGTTCGAGCCTTGTATCCTTGGCTTTGACGTTTTACACTTTGGTAAAACTTGCGAACATCGTTCCTGGAGTGGCACCTCTCTATATCCTCGATCGCGCGCTTTTCTTGCTCTTTTTTCTTCTTTCTAATAAGCCGGTGTTCTTCCCTTCTTCTCTGCCTATATAGCTCAACGGCAGCTCTCGTCTTCACCTGCACCTTAGCCTTGTAGGCCTCGTTCTAGGCTGCGAGCATCTGTCGGCATTCCTCATCAAACCAGTGGTTTCTTGCTGGTGGGCGCGAGAAACCTAGTACTTCAGTTGCGCCTGATCAAATGGCTTGTTGGCATCGTTGCCATTGTTCTTCTACATTCGATGCTCTTGGTAAATCGAGAGATTAATTTATACGCGTTGCGCGAATGTCTTGGCGGTCTCTTGCGATTGCAGTCTTTCCACGTTAAATTTTTTTACAGTATTTCTGGATTGTTGTGGCGTGGTAGATATCCTCATTCTAATCTTGGCTGCAACAAGGTAGTGGTCCTAGTCGATGTTAGCTCCTCGTAAGGTTCGGACAAAATACTCGATGCGTGCCTCTTGTCTATCGCAATGTGATCAATTTGGTTGACCGTTCGTTGATCTGGAGACCGCCATGTCCCCTTATGGATATCGAGGTTAGGAAACCGTGTGCTGGCTATGGTGGCATTTCGTTCCGTAGCGAAGTCAGTTAGCCTAAGTCCGTTACCAGACGTGTTGTCGTGTAGGCTATGTTTTCCGACAATACTGCTAAAGGTGTCTTCTCTTTCTACCTTTGCGTTAAAATCTCCCAGCACGATTTTAACATCGTTCTTCGGTAGTTGCTCATAGGTTTTGTCAAGGAGCTCATAGAAGCAGTCCTTAGCTATACCATCTTTTTCCACCGTTGGGGCGTGAGCGCATATAAGGCTAATGTTGGCGAATTCGGCCTTGATGCGGATCGTTACAATGCGTTCGCTAATATCTTGGAAGCATAAGGCTTCTTGTCTGGCACTTATAAAAAATCCGCATCCGAAAAGTCGCTGTTTGTGCTCACAATAACACGGTCCATAGTAGATATCACAGTTTTTCATCCTCTTTTTGCCCGGCCCATCCAGTATGGCAATGTTGTCTGCTTTGTAGCAGTTTAGGGCTTCCGCTAATTGTTCGCTTGCACCTCTCCTGTTTAATGTTCTCACATTCCAGGTGCAGATACGAACGTCGTTGTCCTTTTTTCGTTTAGCCGTGTCGTCAACAATAAAATCAGTCCTTTTCCGAGGCTGTTGGTTGCTTCGTATCATGACTTTTTTCTATGGTTGGGTAGTTTACCCAAAACACAACCCCCAACCTGGAGGGCCAGTTCCGATTTATTAGATACCCCTAGGACACGGGGCCATCAGTATCCACTACGGGATTGAGCGCTTCCGTTGGCCTTTCGGTTCATCCGCCACCATCTCTGTTCAAGGGGCCTGACTAACCCATGAAATTCCTAGACAACCTGTTGTCCGAATATGTCGAAGTAGCTTGTCTAGGTTCGCCTGGGACAGAAGGCCGGGTATTCATTCCGTGCCATTCTGACCTGGCTGTTTATAGTGTTGCTGTTTTTCGTCGTGTTATTAGCACATGCGCTTATCGTTTAGCAAGTCAAATCCGTTTGGATGAGACCAGTACCCGATGGTTACCACTTGGAGGTACAAAAATAAGCCCTTGATGTGTAGTCAGAGTTACAACACTGGGCATTGCCAAGTTAAAGCCAATCAGAGTCTACCCTCGTTCTACAACACCCAACCTTTTTTGCATTACGTAAAACACCAAGAGGAACAGAGCTTTCGTACAGGTCAGGTACAGAAGCTGAATAATATTTTGAACTGAAATCGTCGGATGGTATTCCTAATTTTGGTCATAACGGCAATTACAGTCAGAAAAGTAAATCCACTGAATTTTACCGAATTCCCACCGCATGTGATTTGTAAGTAAGAAGAAGCTCAGAAGTCTTAGCGCTAATATTGAATTACTTATATACTCTCCCCTTAAAATCTGAACGCCATTGGCGTTTTTCAAATGGATATTTGTCAGACTTTTGCAAGAGGTCGGACAGTGAAAGTAGCTAAGGTTCTGTTTTAGTTTTAGATTTTGCCCTGGAACCCGCACTTATTAAGTAATCCTACACACTAACCATAAGGCGTATATACCCAAAGGATTCTAAGTGACATTTTAACTAGACCTCGATATGAATAAATTAGTTAAAGTGCATATACATCTTTACGTTATTTTGAGCTGCCAAATTTGAGGGCACATGTGCTAGTCTGTGTTCCGAGGTAAGATACATATTTTGTTCTCATTTTCATGTGCAAAAAAAATGTATCCTTATTGCCTTTGCTATTTATAACTAAGCTGGTCCTATTTAATAATCTTGTATAATGTTTATCTTAAGCCAATTTGCAAGGTTTTGACCAAAACCACCTGCCGATCCTCCTTAAAACAAAATATCTTACCGCTGCAGTGTACCGAATAAACCAATGTATTCCAATAATTTCCCGGTTCCTTTTTTGCGCAATTACCTCTAATTATGTGAAAACCCCAAACCACCACCCGCAAGTGCGTATAGCCAACCCAGCTTTGTCAATTTGCATAATGCTGCATCTGAATTGCACATCTTACCGCAGCTATCAGAAAACAACATCAGCAAAAAAAAACTCAAAATTTAACACAATTAGCGATTTTTCGAGTCCGAATTGTGCAAAAACGTTCCAGCAGCTGCTATCCATTTTCCCACAAAACAATAGGTTCCTATCAATACCCAAAAACTGTACGCCTGAGCTGCACTTACTGGATTTTTCCGCCCTACGCTTTTGAAGAGAATAATTGCTAATTTCTCTATTAGCTGACCAAACTATAATCCAAACAACACAAATTTGTCAAAACATTCACTTTCAAATGTCGGTTGGTGCCGACAAGCGATAACGACAGACAGTCCAAAGAGAAATGCCGGCCAACAAAAAATTACTGTTTTCGGTGAACATCCTTCGAACAAAAGAGCTACAAGTAGAGCGGTACCGCACGATACAAGCACTCGTCCTTGTACGGTGTACATCATCATCAAGAAAAACAACAACAGCACCCAGTGGCAGACAGTAATTTTCCAGATTATTTACCAAATTATGGCAATACCTCAATTATTTCGGCTCCTGATCCGCACCGAACAATATCCAGCTCCTACAACATCCTTTTTCTGAGTACGAGTACGCGGCATTGTTCCGCCGGTATGTTGTGCTCTGTTTATCAGTTCATTCACTGAGTTACATGACATACAGTAGCAAGCTACCTGGCCTGCAAAAAAGGATATAGGTACACATCGACAAAAAAATGAGTGTTACTCAGCTTTAACCTTTTAATGAAACAATTTGCAGGGATTATGGGCATCTCAGTGTAAGTCGCTAGGCGGTTAATCTGTTTATGTTCGGTAAGCAGATCAGAAAAAAAAGAAATCTCAACTCAGAAGTCCTTATAAGAAAAGGAAATTATCTACTTACGCATGTATATCACCATTATTGTATTATGTCGTTGCTACACACATGTGTGTGGGTCCGCACCGACCTAGAACATCGCTTAATCTGTGTCGGTAAGCGGTAATCCTCTAAACCTTTTGAACTTTCAGTTTTACTCTACTCTGCTCTACTCCAATGGGCTGTGCTCTATGGAGCGGTAGCGGTCAGACAAAGCGAAATCATGTTGTTTACTCTTGAATGAACTTTTGTTGTTGTTGAGATGTTGTATATTCGAAATGTATCTTCTGTATCTGAGAACGTTCATTCAATGTCCATCTTTGGGATAATAATCATCGTTTAATGTCCTGATTAAGGGATTACATTTTATGTTCTTGCCATGGACACACCATGGCAAGAATAGACCAGCGGCAAAAACATTCCAATTGTTCCGGTCACAAATCGGATATCTATTTGAAAAATTTTTTTCCAACGCAGATGCAGATTCCCATTGACCGCTGGAGTTGATTGTTGTGTCCACACCCACCGAACGATTGCAAATTTTCGAATGCGATGTAATCTCGTCTACAAATTGTGTAACTAGGATAATTAGGATAATCCGCTTGAATGGAATCGAATATGTGGGTTACATACGATTGGGCATGCGAACGCTGAGCTATGCGAGATGTGGGTGAAATCCGCTTAGGATTTTAAGATTGTCTGGAGAGGATGTCTGGCGAGGTGACAAATGGATAATTTATTTATTGGTTTATAGACTGGGCGGCAAAATCGATACACAGATGTCATTTGCATTCATTTTGAATGTCTCCTGGATTACGAGCTATTCGTAAACGAACAGTACTATCATGTGTATTTAAAGTAGACCTGAACAGATATATACAAAAATTTATATACACAAACATATATAATGGTGGGTCTAACCATAAATCAGATGGACAAAACTAAATGTGCACACATAGACGAAAGAGTTGTGTTGCAAACTCACTTTTCGATTGTTCTACATTTCATTTCAGAACTTCAAGCCACTTATCCTTAAAGAACGATCCTAACGAGGGATAACACAATAAAACATTTTTATATACACGGCCTTAACATAGGACCTAGCATTTCCCTTAATTTGTAGATGCGATGTTATATTTTTGCTAAAATAAAACAATGTAACGCCGATTCCGAACCATAAATTAAAGAAGTTTCATATGACATATACTCTTAGACTTTCGCAATATGTGAGGCAGCGAAAAAAAAACAGAGGTATGTATTGTAAATTTCGGTATTTGAACCAAGCCTTCGCATTCCATCGCAATAACAACTAGGACACTTACCCCGATTAAACCGTGAACAAAATTCAACGAGCCTGAAGAGATGGCGGAAATGGTCGAGGTGATCCTTTACCGTAAGCAACTTGCCATCTTAGATAGCCCAAACCCTAACCTAATACTCCATGCTGTGCAATCTCAGCATTGCCTAAGGATATTTTGTAACTGTTCGCATCATATTAAAAGAGGCCTTTTACAAAGCGGTGACCATTTTTAAAGGTTTGACGAGTCGGCAGCTCCTTGTTTGGATTCCAGTTGATCACCATACATTTCATATGTGTAGTTTTGGCATAATTCTTGCACAAAAGTTAGCTAAAGCACGACTTCGCAAAGAAGATTGACAAATGCTATATATAGCCCGTCATACAAACCATGCTTTAGCGGTGTGAAGTAGGGCTTTAATCTTCAGTGCTTTATAAGATCTCCGTTCTAGAATTTTTTTAAAGATTGTATTCCTGGTGTATCGACTGTTTTGGATTTGTCTTTTGGAACTATTTTGAAGTTGGCTACAGTTGCCAAAATCAAGTCAATTAATATTTATGCACACGCCACTTAAGGCGAGGACTTGCTCTAATGCGTCCATCATCTGCGGCTTAGAATTGATTAGCTAGAGCATACATTTTCATTCGCTCTACATATCCTAACCATCTCAAACGCCCAATGTTTCTAGGTCCATATGACTGTATATCTCGTAAGGTTCGTGGATTTTTCGCTCGCAACGACCAAGGATTTTTTTATCAGTTTTGGATACGGTCGATCATTTACCGGCGTAAACGAGTATGATGAGTACAGCCTTATTTACTAGACTGCCTTCTTTATATGTCTCAGTAAGAAGACCGTCACTTCCAACAAGCATGTTATGATATTAACATTCTCACTTCACTTAGGGTGCAATTAAAGCTATCATGAACAACTTCATTGGAACACCAAACATGATCGAATTGAAATTTTACCTCCATAGCTGGTTATACGAATCATTGAAATATTCCACTTAATTCCGGTGGAATGGCAAACATTAATAAATCTCGATCATTAAGAAACAAAAATTTATTTTCTGGAAAGTTTAAATTCAAAATTAAAACATTTCTGCATAATTATGTTCTAAAATTCGACCTTTTTTTTGACACCAAAAACGTCAACGATTGAATTAAAAAAAAACCGCAGTGGGTAAAAGAAAATTTCATATGATTGTTTTCAATGATAGCTATATTGAAAACTGCACCCTTACATCTGAAACCGTTCACCAACAACGTGATCGACCACTATCTTCACTTACTTACTCAAGTGGCGCTACAGTCCGGCATGAACCTAGGCCTCAACCAACATGCCTCTCCAATTAGCCCGATCCTTAGCTACTTGTGCGCGCCACTTAAGGCGAGGTCTTCCTATACTGCGTCCGACGTCTGGCTGGGAATCGAAGACTCTGCGAGCCGGAGTATTGGTGTCCGGTTCTATATGTCCTAGCCATCTTAAACGTCCAATGCGGAGTTTTTTGATCAGGGCCATGTCGCTGTACAGCTCGTATAGTTCATGGTATAATCTTACTCTCCACTCAACGCAAACGGGACCGACGATTTTTCGAAGAATTTTCCTCTCAAATCGACCAAAGGATTTCTTCATCCGCTTTTGAAACGGTCCATGCTTCAGCGCCGCAAAGCAGGACTGGGATGATCAGGGTCTTATATAGGATCTCCTTAGTAGTTCGAGTGAGGGCTTTACTACTAAATGGTCTTCTTAGACCGAAGAAACAGCGGTTGGCAAAGAGTAACTCTTCGTTTATTTTCTGAGGAGACGTTGCTGTCAGAGTTAATAGCGGAGCCGAGATAGACAAAGTCTCGTACTACCTCAACGTTAAATCTGCCAATTGTGACGTTATGTCCAATTCGTCGATGTTATGTATCATTTCGTGTTGACAGCATATACTTCGCCTTGCCCTTATTTACTACTAAACCCATTTTTGCCGCATCCTTCTCTATACTAGCAAACGTGGCTAAAACATCACCTTGGGTCCTACCAATGATGTCAATATCGTCGGCGTATGCTAGTAGTTGTACCGATTTTTGCAAAATTGTGCCTCTGGTGTTGGCTCGTGAGTTTTGCACAATCCTCTCAAGAATCAAATTGAAGAAGTCACATGACAGCGCATCTCCTTGCCTAAATCCTTTTTTGGTATCGAATGTTTCGGTGAGGTCGTTTCCGACCCTGATGGAGCAGCGAGAATTCTCCATCGTCATCCTATACAAACGGATGAGTTTGAGCGGTATACCAAAACTTGACATGGCTCTGTATAGTTCGTCTCTATAAATGCTGTCGTACGAATGTGTAAAAGTTTGATCGGTTGTGAACTTTCCTGGCATAAAACCTAACTGATAAGGGCCGATCAGGTTGTTGGTAAACGGTTTCAGGCGTTTACATATTACGGCAGATAGGATCTTGTATGCAATGTTGAGGAGACTTATGCTTCTGTAGTTGGCGCAGTTGAGAGCGTCTCCTTTTTTGTGGATCGGGCAAACGATGCTGAGGTTCCATTCTTCAGGCATGCTTTCTTCCGACCAGATTTGGCTTATGAGTTGGTGGATGTAACATACCAAGTCATCTTCGCGGCTTTATAAAGTTCAGCGGGAAGTCCGTTATTTCCGGCAGCCTTATTAAGATATGATCGTCATCGCCGTTTAACAGTCTGCAGAAGTGGATCTTCCATATCCTCAGCATCGACTGTGTCTCAACTACGATATTTCCTTCTACATCTCGACATGATTATGTTCGAGCCTTGTACCCTTGGCTTTGGCTGTCACGCGTTGCTGGAAGGTCTTGGCGGTCTCTTACGATTATAGTGTTTCGACATTAAATTTTTTCACAGTATTTCTGGATTGTTGTGGTGTGGTGGATATCCGCATTCTTACCTTGGCTGCAACAAGGTAGTGATCCGAGTCGATATTAGCTCTTCGATATGTTCGGACATCCAAAATACTGGATGCGTGCCTCTTGTCTATCGCTATGTGATCAATTTGGTTGACCGTTCGTTGATCTAGAGACCGCCATGTCCCCTTATGGATACGTCGTTCCGTAGCGAAGTCAATTAGACTAAGTCCGTTATCAGACGTGTTGTCGTATAGGTTATGTTTTCCGATGATACTGCTAAAGATATATTCTCTTCCTACCTTTGCGTTAAAATCTCCCAGCACAATTTTAACATCGTACTTCGGTAGTTTTTTCAAGGAGCTCCTCCGTTGGGGCGTGAGCGCATATAAGGCTTATGTTGGCGGATTTGGCTTTGATGCGGATAGTTACAGTGCGTTCGCTAATGTCTTCGAAACATAAGACTTCTTGCCTAAGTCTGGCACTTATATAATATCGGTATCCGTATAGTCGATGTTTCTGCTCACTATAACGCGGTCCGTAGTAGTTTTTCATCCTCCTTTTGCCCGGCCCATCCCATCGTATTTCCTGGGTGGCAGTAATTCTGCTTTGTAGTAGTTTAGAGCTTCCGCTAGTTGTTGGCTGGCAACTCTTCTGTTTAATGTTCTCTCATTCCAGGTGCAGATACGAACGTCGTTGTCCTTTTTTCGTTTAGTCGGGGCGTCAACAAAAAAATCACTCCCTTCCGAGGTTATTGTTTGCTTAGTAACGATTTATCTTTTCTATGGTTGGGTAGCTTACCCAAGGCACAACCCCCAACCTGGAGGGCCAGTTCCAATTTATTAGATACCCCTAAGACGCGGGGCTATCAGTATCCAATACTGGATTGAGCGCTGCCGTTGGCCTTTCGGTTCATCCGCCACATCTCTTTTTAAGAGGCCTGACTAACCCTTGAAATTCCTAGACAACCTGTTGTCCGAATATGTCGAAGCAGCTTGTTCGCCTGGGACAGCAGGCCGGGTGTCTATTCATTCCGTGCCATTCTGGCCTGGCTGTTTATAGTGTTACTGTTTTTCGTCGTGTTATCAACACTTAATTATGTAAGTAAGTAAGTACTGCGTTTACGTCGGAAATGTTTGCTTTCGTATTGAATGGGTCGTTCTGCCTGACAAAATCGGCCCAAATACTTTTCGTTAGCAAACCAATGAAATATCTATCAGAAGCTTTTAAAAATAGCGCCAATTGAAACCAACCGACCTTAATAAATAGTTTTTAGAATGTTGGCAGCTAAAGTGGTCCCAGTTTTGCGCCAGTAAACAAATTCCAACAGTTTTTCTGGCACTGGCCTCAAAATCATATTAAGTTTTAAATATTTAAAGTTGTTCTAAAAATATGTACCTACCTACATTAAATATGAACGTATATGAAAAAATATGTATCTATTCTAAGGCACCAAAATACCTCACAGTCCTTCAAAAAAATCGTCAATTAGGTCATTCCCTTGTCGTTACCAACCACAATACATCCCCAATGGGGAAAAAAAAAATACAAAATAGGTTCCTCACCTTGGACGAAACACGATACAATCTATCTCCTGGGCAGGCAAAGAGCGATTTTCTGTTCCGCAACACTCCCGCAAAATAAGGAAACCCCCTAGAAATAAAACTGTAAATATGTAAGTAAATAGAAATGAACTAATGGAAGTCCATTTCGCAAAAGGACGAACATCGTATTGGATAATGTACCTACACCCGTCCGATATTTATCCACCACCCACCTCCCCAACAAGTGAGTCGTTTTTTGTGTTTTTTTTTTGCAATATATCAAGAAGAGGAAAGCGAAAAAAGGACAAAACTTTGTCCGCAGATCCTTTTCATTGCGCCTAAGTACATAACACATAATGTACGAGAGGCAGTCTTTTCGTTGTGTCCTCGCGCGCTATCATCATTATCTCGCACTCTCCTCATCATGAATATGAAATTTGCTCTCCCATGGCATGACGAAAGAATTCCATCATCCGACCCAAGTGGGCGCTGTATGGATGTGTGTGTAAATCGTTTCATCCCTTAAAATAAACCTACCACATTATGCACCCTTAATAAAGTGTGTACATAAATATTAGGGGCGGGTACTAAGCTCACAACTGCAGAAATTCGACATTTTGTGTGCCATTGCTTTGCGCTCAGGTTTGCTTTGTGGCTCCCTTGAAATGACGTCTCACCGAATCCTTAAAAAGGACATTAACGAAAAAAAAAAAAAAACAACATCAACAGCGCAAATGTACAAAACAGCAACAACAATGAAGAGGCTCTTCTCTCCTTCCCCTATCACATGATACACTGCTCGCTCCTGGGCAAATAGAGACCAATGCAATACATGAGGGTTGGTTTTTCATACCGATAATGTTTACTAGGTTCGCTATGAGCAAACCTGCGAACGTACATCACAATGGTTGGGTATATTTTGTAAGGATACATCACCGATTTCAAATCATTTCACATCGGGATCTGTTCGAGTAAACAACATTCGTAGAGTGAACGTTGACATATTTTGATTGCGTACATTGGTTAGAGAAATTTTGTGTCGTGTGATAAATATATGTGATTCTCAAAAGATAGTTAAATAACGAACTTTAAGTGACATTTTGGATACAAAAAAAAAAACAACCACTCCCATATAAATAAAAGTGAAAGTTGAAAATTAAAAAAAAAATTCGCAAATGTGTTTGAGATTGTGATATCGATTTCAAGTTTGAAGACATCCAACTGGACAAACGAAAGCAAACAGAAAACTTGGATTTACACAAGTCCGGCAACCTGAAATATGGTTTACTTTGTACGTAAATATATTCTATTTGTCTTATGTCTTATTAGATTATTTGGTTAGCATTTTTGAATTTCCATTATATAAAAGGGTTTTATTTTAGTAAAAACCAGCGCGCGGTCTACCCTTATAGGGAAACCAATCTGCGATTCCACATTTTAAGTTTAATTTCGTAAAATTTCGATTCCAAAATATTGCCGTAATCGGATTTCCAAAAAATGGTAATCTTTTAATAAAGTTATGCTACGCTGAGGGTTGTGTTTGAGTTCCTTCAAGTGCTTACAAGTTGTTTACAAACATTTTACAAGCTGGTTATAAGTTGATTAAAATGTGCTTCAACTTGCTTACAAGCTCCTTTGAAGTTGCTTATCAGTAGTTAAAAAACTGCTTATAAGTCGCTTACATTGAAATAAATGCAGATTGACTTTTAAGTAGTGACATTTAAACATTTACATTTGAAAGCTTAGTTGTCAGCAAGCGATTTTTCAAGATAAAATAGCCAACGTACATAGACCATTCAAAAACTAGCAACATGCTCATAACCTGTGATCAGTTTCGAATTACCTTCATTTAGGTAGGACCCTGTGATGTGAATTAGTCGCTATACCGACGGCGGATTATTTTATGCATCTGTTTTTACCATTCGATGTTAAATCTTAAATGACGGATCATTTTCATTCAGTGGACGAAAAAAGTTTTTCCTCGTGGCTAGCTTCATCTAAGTATCTAAGTGTCGTTTTCCCTATTTATTTTCGAAAATAATATTCTCACATTTGAGTTTTAAGATATTTTTGTTTAACTGACACTTTTCGATATCTTTTCAATTATTTTGAATACCTTTTTCCAAAGCTTTCGAAATTGAAGCATATACCTATGGCAAAATGCCGTCGGTTCTCAATGAAACGGATTATTTTGTTCAGCTATTATCTTAACTTTTAGAATATCCGCAATCAATTATTATCTGAATCCTAATGCTTCTAAAAGCCTGTAAATTTATATATACCTAACCGATTGTAACTTGGCTAAAATATAAAAAAAAAAACTAAGCAAAAAGCCGCCGGCAACTTAACTTAAATATTTGACGTGGTCCGGAATCAGGATTCTAGATTTAGGACGGAAACTCTGTTCGCATTTATCAAAACGGTAGATTGACTTCATGGCTTTAAACATTTTTAAGCATTTAAATTCAGATATGTTTAGGATTGAGAGATTTTTAAGAGCACATCAATATACGGTTGAAGTGAGTTTTCATAAATTTTATGTGTATAGGGATTGAATTTTTTTATTGGCATCTCTGTAATCTGTTTAAAAAAATTGTGTCATTGTCCTTTAATCATGTGAATTGTTATAACAGACTCAATTAACTATTCATTAGTTTATTTACAGTTTTACGCGTGAGGTAGTTGTCCGGTAAAGTGGTTAGTGTTACTGCAAGCGTTGCATATAATGAATAATCAAATAAAATATACTACTGTTATACTTGTCCAAAGGTTGGAAAATGTATTTTGACAACCAAAAAATTACACTTTTTTTTTTAAAACAAACTTTTTTTTTCTTCTGACAAAAAATAATTGTTGATGGTATAACAATGAGCTTTAAAAAAAATTACCTAAGTTTATTTCAATATTATACTTCTGAAATTATAAATTATATGAATGGGGAAAAAAGTATTTTGACTAAATTTTTTTGGTCAAAAAGGACTGGTAAGACAAATTTATACAAATGAATACATAGCTCAATAGAAAATGAATCCTCCTTTGGCATTGATGACTTTCTGCAATCGTCCTGGTATCGAGTTCACCAAATTTTGAAGGATTTGCGGACAAATGTCCCTCCAAAGACCTTCGACCTCAGTGATTTTCTCCTCCCGCGTTCTTGTCAAAGACGGACTTCGTTTTCGCTTAATATAAGCCCACACATTCTCAATTATATTTAAATCGGGGCTTTGATGTGGCCAATTCAATTTTTTCACACCATAGAAAATTGGTTATCATTTTTGCTTTGTGACGTGAAACATTATCTTGCTGCAAAATAAATGACTGTCCAATAAATTTGTCGTCTGAACGACACGCGTGATTATTTAAAATAGGTAAATAGGTATTGACTGCTACCAAATAATCTCCAATGTCATTTAAGGGAACGCATCCCGAAAACATTGCGCTGCCACCACCATGGGGTACTCGTTCACATACAGGTGACACTTTTCTTCGCAATTTCCTGGTAATGCTGCAGAAAATTTTCTTTTTTGATCCATGGTAGTGAAAATAGCTTTCATCAGTCCACAATACTTGCCTCCAAAATGATGAAGGCCTGTGTACCAATTGTTTGCCAAATTCCAGGCGTTTGAGTTTTTTTTGTGAAATGTGGGGTATAGGCCTAGCTACATAAGTAGCAAAATCAGCCTCTTACAAACGATTGCTAACAGTTTTTTCACAAATTTCAATATTATATTGATTATTTAGTTCAGTCGCCACCGATTTTGGTGTTTTTAAGACATTGTCCTTAAATTTTCCAACTATCAAACGATCCTCTGTTACGGTTGTCTTCCGTGGTCTGCCTGAACGTGGCAAGTTGCTTGTGGATTTTTTTTTTTTTTTTTTTTTGTATTGATTTGATATCTACATAATATTGTCTGACGAGACACTTTGTATACTTTGTTTAAGTATTCTACTGAAATACCCGCATCATACTCGATCACCATTTCGTTTCGTATAACCAGGCTTATTTCCGACATTTTACCCTTCAACCACTAAACCAATATAAATAGAACAATGGGCCTGAATTTAAGTCTATGTGCTACCCGGATTAGAATGCAATTGTCTTAATAGAAAAATTAAGTTTTTGCTGTCAAATTTTCATTTTGCCATTTTTTATTATCACGTTAGAGCTTACAATTATCTTAGAAAAATTCGACAACCATTTCAAATTTATCATAATTATATTTTTGGTTTTTTTATTTTATTTTAAAAATAAATTAAAGTTTATACACTGGAATAACTTTTAACAAATGGTTGTGTGTATTTTATTTTTTGAATTAATTAATGTTAACAGTGTCAATTTTAAGTTGAACTATTTTATGTGTTTACTTTGTTGTTTAACTTGTTTCACGTGATGTTTAATTTACGGTTTAACTGAACTTGATGTTCTACAGTGCTGGCTCAGGAAGTGAACTCCACTTAAGTGTTGATATAACTTAAGCCTCCGATGTTGTTGGCTTAAGTGTTGGCTCAACTATTGCTACAGCAAAATATCTACACAATTTTTTTCATTTAAAAAAAAATAATTTCTCTAGGTTACTAGGTTACAATATATATAGTTTCAACTTTCCCCAAGGCATTTTACTATTTGACTCTACGATCTTTTTTATTATTATTATTTTAACTGACTCTACGATATATCAACATTATTCACAATAAATTGTTATGCTTGGCTTTGCTAAATTCCGCTTTTCAAATGACTGTGAAACCCGAAAAACTGGAGCCCAAACCTAGTTAAGCAACGACTTAAGCTCCCACCATGAAACCGGTCGTAAGAGTAGCCTTCTCTAGTTTAAGTCGATTTATAATTCAATTAAAAAAGTTCGTATTGAAAATCAGAGTCCCATTTGAAGAACACACCATCATTCAGGTTGCATTGAAAAGTAACGCATTTCAGATTAAGAAATGTGAACTTTTCCTGCAGCTCCAACTCATAAAACAAAGCTAACAGACTATAAACTAGAGAATGATTTATGTTCATATTTTCTGATAAAATATTAACTTTTACCTTATCAATTAGTTTATTGTTTTAAAAATGTTGAAGATTTTTCAATTTAACGGAAGCTGTGAATAACGGTATGTTTTAGATTTTGAAACAATAATGCAGGTACCTACATGCCAAGTCTAGTGTACAACTCGCGCTTAATTTTAACTCCTTATCATAACATTTAATCAATTTGACAAATCAGTGACACAAAATGGTAGATTGCAGAAATTAATTTATTTATCTTGCTAAATTATTGTTAGACTCATTGTTTTAAGGCTTAAATTTAAAAAAGTTAATTTTTTTAGTTTTTGTAGTTAAATATCCATTAAAAAAATTCTAAAAATCTTAAAATTTGGCAAGCATTTATCTTTGCTTTGTAACACTTAAGTAGTGGCAGTAAAATATATCACCATCAAATGAGTTTTGCTTTTGTCGATATTTTAGTAAATTAAGCCTTAACACTCTACAGGTTAAAAGATTCACAGGCCTTAATTTTAATCAATTTCGCCAAATAATATTTTGAGAGAACTTTTTAACTACATTTATTTAATTTTCAACCATGAACGTCTATTGTTTAAAAAAATGCCCTTTACGCATTTTAATGGCACCACTTCTTTTTTTTTATCAGAAGAGACTTCTGAAATTGAATTGTCATAATGTACAGGTTGACAGTTTGCATATGCTTCCAATACAATGTTTTCTTAGCAGAGCTTTTTCGATGTCATATATTTGAAAAATATCAACGACCAAGATTTGAGTTTAAGAAACGATTTTTGACAGATTGTAACAAACAAAAAAGTGATACAATTGTTGTGATGTAAAAAAAATTAAATCACTATTAATCTTCTGAAAAAAAATCAAAATTCCAGTTTAACGTTTTCAGGATGTGGATTTTGTCGAGCTTGACACTCAAAATCTATTAGGAATTATCGATGGTCTACCTAGTAAAGACTTATATACAATAAAAAAGCTGAACCGCAAACTCCATTTCGCCTAAAATTCTGTTGTCAAAAAAAAATTGGGTTTAACGATGAAGCCCATGTTCGTTTTGATTTTTTGTTCGAAAACTTGTGTGGTTTTTTCGTGGCTGTCGCTGGAAATTCGGCCGTAAATAAGAGTTGCCTAATATCTGAAAATGTTCGTACGTAATGCCGCTTTTCACTATTTCCGACTTTTTCTGTCGAAAATTTTATTTTTGGGATTCATAGTTTGTTTACCTGTTTCAGTACGAATCCAACAAAAATAAATTCAATTATAAATTAAACGTGTCTAATGATTTTATTAAGAACAATTTAATTTTTTATATAACGACATTATTGTATGAGCAAAATTATCACATTATTAATATGGAAATTTAAAAAAAATTTAAATAATATAAGTTATAGGGTTTTTATTGATTTTCATTTTAAATTTATTGAATGAATTTATAAATTCGTTAAAATAATTCTATTGAGTTAAAAATGTTCATTACATGTTTGATGAATTAAAGTTTTCGACATATTTCTCAAGGTGAATAGGAGTGTCCTATTGTTTGGTAACACAGGTCGTCCGCCGGGAAAGTATACTATTTTGTTTTGCCGCCATTTTGGTTAACATTAGTCTTGACAGTTCATATCTGGCAGTCGTGAAGCAGACACGTGGCAAATATATTATGGAAAAATATTCGATAAACCAACGTATTATAATCGTTAAAACATTTTATCAAACTCAACCATCGATTACTGTAACGATGAGAAAGTTACGCGAAATTTTTTGGGAGAAACAACATGCCAACAAAACGCACTATTTATCGTGTAGTGAATGATTTCGGAAAAATAGGGTCTGTAGTTGATAGGCCCAAGCAAGGACCACAACGTATTGCAAGATTGGCTAAAAACTCAAGGAAGTGTTCAAAACAATCCATCAACCTCAATTCGACGCCGTGCTCGGGAGCTTGGTCTTCAAAGAACAACTTTGGCCACAATTTGCATTTATTTCCATTTAAGCTTCAGTTGACGCAAGAGCTTCTTCCACAAGACCATTTACGCCGCCGTACATATGCCAATAGGATGTTACAGCTAGCCCATGATAACCCCGATATGTTAATAAGCACAATGGTCGGTTCTGGGCAATGGAAAACCCTCAAATTATTCATCAGTCACATTTGCATCCATTAAAAGTTACAGTCTGGTGTGGCAATTTGGTCAGGAGGAATCATTGGACCTTACTTCTTTGAAAATGAAAACGGCGTAACGGTAACTGTGAATGAGGACCGATATCGTGATATGATTGAATACTTTTTTAACGACACAGCTGCATGCTTCGGACTTGATTAACATGTGGTATCAACAAGACGATGCCACATCGAATATAGCCAGGATTACAATGGAATTACTGCGATACCTCTTTCCACAACAAGTTATTTCAAGAAATGGTGAAGTTGATTGACCTCGACGGTCGCCTGATTTGACTGCTCCGGACTTCTTCTTGTGTGGATATCTGAAAAGCAAGGTTAATGCAAACAAGCCACAAACGCTTGAGCAACTCAAACAAAATATTCGTGATGAAATTAATGAAATACCGCGTGAAATGTGTGAGAATGCAATGAAAAATACACTTAAAAGGGCTCACATTTGTGAGACTAAGAGAGGCGGACGTTTACCTGATATTGTATTCCAAACATAATTGCCGACATTAAATAAAGCATTTATCAATACAAGATCCATTCTCTTTCATTTAATCAAAAATTATAAACAAACAAATTAGTATACCTTCTCAGCGGACACCCTGTACTAACTGAACCAATTAAAATGAGTAATTTTTCAACTTCTTGGCAGTATTCTAAAGTGGAATATACTACCCAGGCAACTCAAATAACCTTCCATCCCCGGAGGTGACCATTCAAGTGTGAAACTAACTTAATTAAAAGAATCCGTTTACCATAGAATACCTCAATCCGATCATCTCAATTCAAGCGCAAATCATCTTTATTCGATTGAACACGAAAGGATTCAAATCGTGTTTTTTTTTTTCTTCCTGAAGGAAATGTTTACTTATTGGCGCATGTAGAACGTAAGACATATTTAAAATAATCCCAAAGGATCATTTGAAACCGAATAATTTTCCAAAACGTTTCACAAGGCATATGGCACGACGTTTATATGAAAACACCACAAGTCTCCCCAAGGACAGAACAAGACTCAATACAAATCTTTTTTTTTTTGACAAATCAACACAATATTATTCGTTCACAGGATCTACATCTACTCCTTTCTGTGTGGTTTTACCATTTGTGCATAAATGCTCATATGCATTTGTGATAATTTTAATGTTTATTGTAATTACTCAACGAACCGGTATCAAAACGTCCAATTACATCTGATTACTTCAGAGGTTCGACAATATGCGTTTTGTGCACATATCCCTGCATGCCATGCCAACGAGTGGGTCGTACCAATCTGTTCGAATTAAAAAAAAACCTCCATCATGAAGGGTTCGCAATTAAGTGTGATTTTTTTGAAAAGAAAACATTTTTCTCGGTTTTTATGATTTTGCATAAAAACAATCAAAGGACGACTATACACCAACAAATGAAAAAAAAAAGGATTTTCGTTACCGCGAGAATCGAGCGTGAGGATAAGAAAGGAGTCATTTTCATTTCATCATTGTTCGGGGGGGACACACATTAATGACATGCAGTGCGTTTTCAAAAATATTCATTGATGGATGGTTTGACATGTTTTTGATTGAAATGGGCGTTGACCGCATAGCAGGGCGTCATGTCATTGTGATACGCTGATCAAAAAGATCACCGAGCCTTAAGCTGTGGTTAATTAATTACACTTGAGTGGACTTTTTCACAATCGGCTTTCAATGGAAATTGAGTGTGTGGAAATATTTCAGCAGGATATCTGTGGTTGATATCAAAGGATTGGGATACCCATTGGGAGTGTTTTCAAAACTCTCATGTTTGCAGTTAAAGTTGTCATTAAATGATTTCTTTTTTAAAAAATTATCACCAGGGGTTTTATTTTGTGTGTTCACTGTGTCACAGTAGGGCGGATAAGTAAATAATTTCGGGGGGGCATTTCTTCAGAATTTTTCGGATGTAGTTGATGAGATCCTGGGAATACCAATTTCTCACATATTTCGGTTGTTCGCAGATATTTCTACAAACTCAAGCCACGAAAAACCAGTTACTAACCATCACCTTACATTTATTTAATTTCAGAGCCCCCGTGGAATGCAACCGTGTAGTCCATCCGGTGTTATAGCCATGATGCCACCATCAAAAAGCCCAACAATGGAATCAGCCGCCAGCCAGCGTGCAGCCACTCTCAATTCCGAAGCTTTAATGGAATCCCTGCGACCAGTTAACCAGCGAACGTGCCCCTTGAAATTCTCGATTGCGAAAATTATGGAGCCTGATGAGAAGTTACACTCCGAGAGGAGTTCAAGTCCTCTGCCGGTGACCAAATCCCGATCACATCAAATGGAGGACCGATCCTCATCGGATACCGACGGTGATGTTGTAAATTATGATTCGGCATTTAAGAAATACGTACCAACGACCAGCTCAGCAGCAGTTCAGCAATTTGTCAGCAGTCGTCATCAGGAGCTACTGACTCAATATCCATTACTCTACTATCCAGGACAGTTGATGTGCGCTGCCGCAGCGGCCCAATATGCAGCGCTGACACAACAGCAAAGTGCGACAGCGCTTCTAGCGTCCACAGCTGCAGCACCAAACTCATTGCATTTGAGCAGTTTCACAGCGTCACTGAGTAGTCTACACAGCCAGAGCCTACGAAGAAGTTTAAGTTCTAGTCATCATGCACATACAGCACATCATCATCACCACCACCAACAGCAGCAGCAACAACAACAATCGCACAGTCAGCATTCTAGTCAACATCAGCACGAGAAGATTGTCCATGCGAGTCCACCGTTGGGTGTTAAATCTCCGGAAACCTCAAAAGCCTCCTCCACCAGATCTCTCTCGCCATCCATGGAAGCCCCCAGCCCCGGAGGCTCGTCTTCAGCGAACAAGCAAAAAACATTCTCCTGTTTGGAATGCGGAAAAGTCTTTAACGCACACTATAATCTAACCCGCCACATGCCCGTACATACCGGTGCCCGACCATTTGTTTGCAAAATCTGCGGCAAAGGATTCCGACAGGCGTCTACCCTTTGCCGTCACAAAATCATCCATACCGCCGAGAAACCGCACAAGTGTCAAACCTGTGGAAAGGCTTTCAATCGATCTTCAACCCTAAACACCCACACCCGCATTCATGCCGGCTATAAGCCTTTCATCTGTGAATATTGCGGCAAAGGATTCCACCAAAAGGGCAACTACAAGAACCACAAGCTCACACACAGCGGCGAAAAGGCGTACAAGTGCAACATCTGCAATAAAGCATTCCACCAGGTCTACAATCTGACATTCCACATGCACACGCATAACGACAAAAAGCCGTACACCTGCAAAATCTGCGCCAAGGGCTTTTGTCGCAATTTCGATCTAAAGAAACACATGCGGAAGCTGCACGAGATGGGCTCATCTTCATCTTCCACCGGCCGTCATAGTCACAGTCACAATCATGCCCACCAGAGTCATCACTCGAATCAGCTACACTCACCGTCATCGGCTGGCCGTTCATCGGATGCTGGCTCCCCACCAATTAACGTCACCACCCCACCACCACTTGGAGAGCATAGCACCGCAGCAGCGGCAGCTGCTAGTGCGTGGCATGCTACAGCTGTCTCCAGCCTACATCACTCTGGCATTTCACCGCTTCGCGCTGCCGAGTACTCCAGTTCGTTCATTCATTTGGCAGCCAGCAGCGCTAGCAGAGCCAACGACAATGGCAGCAATCAGCGAATGGATCAAGTGCCATTCATTGCGAAAGTCTTTTGACACAGGTACTATGCAGACACTCTGGCATCGGCGACCAAAAGCATTCTCATCGATTGACTTCGAACGTCAAATGCGTTGAAGCCAAACGATATACAATGTCAAAGCAAACGTCAAACAGTGACAAGATAGACGTCAGTTTCAATTAGATAAACCAATCAGTTGTCATTCATTCGAAAACTGTCAGTTGTAACCTGTCAAACAAACGAAATGTGATTGTTCGCGATGGGATTTGAAAAAAAAAAATATATGGGATCTGAACTATTGTGATCCAACGAAAATACAAAATTCATCACAAAAAGACCCCCCAAACCCCACCTTCAGCTATCCTTCTAATTGTGACAGCACTCTTTCAAAAAAAAAATATATATACAATGATGTGATCTTAAAAATAAAATTATATGTGCAATAATGTAAAATTTGTAATTGTAAAATTATTACACAAACACACATGGATATACAACTCTGTTTCTTGTAATATTTCTATGTAATGTATAAATGTATAATTTTCTCTATAAAAAGATACAACAAAAACTATAGAAACAAAAATATCGAACTAAACACAAACTTATTGCATTGATGTACTAAAATCGTAGTTAGTAAACGCAGATTATGTTTATCTAACGTAACGTAATATATTAAAGAAAAAAACAATGTTTTCTGTAGATCTGTATTCTTTAAATTAAATTAAAAATAAAATTATAAAAATTGTATAAATTGTAATTGATTGCCGAAGAATAGATGTTAGAATAAAGTGTGTTAATATTTATGTAAACGAAACGAAGGAAATGACATTTTAGTATAATAATTGAAATAAAAAAAACAACAACAAAAATTTATATGTATACACGGTCAAATTGTATAGTTATATAGTATATAAATATATATATATATATATCTATTGATTAGATGTTAAGCGTAAAGTGAATAAAAATATTATTCTCATAAAAAAAAAGGTTTTCTTTAAATTTTTTTAAGCATCAACCGAAATACTTAAAGGCAGTTTTTTCCTCTCTATACTTCTACGAAATCGGTAGTAGATGTTATATGGAACGCAGAATTTCTAGAACAAAAAAATACACAAAAGGATGCATTAACTGTCAAATGGAGAGGAAAAAAAGTTCAGTTTTCAGATCATTCAGGTTTGCAGGCTTGCATTTTTATAAATAAGGTGCGCCATCTGACGGGCTCAGTGGCGCGATGGTTCTGTGACCCTGACCCTACTGTATTCAAATACACAAAAGGATGCATTAACTGCCAAATGGAGAGGATAAAACGTTTTCAGATCATTCAGGTTTGCAGGCTTGCAAACCTGAATGGGCTCAGTGGCGCGATGGTTTTTGCTGAGCAGAAGTTCTGTGACCCTGACCCTACTACAGTATTCTATTCTTCTTTCTATTCAATTCAAAATTTATTTCCGATTCTACTTCGAAATGTAGTTATACATGAAAATAGAATCAGATTTCCAATGATCTTCGAGCTGACAAGACACACTCTAAAAAAAACAAACAAACAAACAAAAAAAAAACATAATCAAATAAATAATTACAAATATGGACAGCTTTGTAATTCGTTTTGATTTTCAAGAACATCAGCAACGAAATGAGCATATTGAACGAAGAAAAATTACAGACACCTCTAACGTAATGGAGCTTAGCGAGAAAAGGTATCGTTTTTTAAAGAGCGTTCCATATTTTTACTCAACAATATATCATTAGATATGAGTATTCGCAAAAAACTAAATTCTGTTCCAAATATGATTAAGCTAACAACAAATCGGTGGTGACTAGTATAGTGGACTTGCACGGAAAACTATGTCAGAAATACTTGCAGACGTTTTGACTTCAATAGAAAGAGTGATGTGTCCACTGGATATGCCTGGGACATTGGCATTAACACCATACAAAACGGCACCTTTAGGATCTATTGAATCCAAATTCAACGAAAAACATTTGATTCCGGTGTCCTCTGGCAGCAAGGGATCTTCATTATTCGCCCGATGAGGTCGAACAAATTTTAAACGTTTGTCGTACGCTTCACAATCTATGTTTTAGGAACAGAGTTGTATTACCTGAACCAAGCCAATAGGTTTTTTTTTGGAAGAAGATGCAAATACTGTAAACTTACAACAACATTCATTGAACAACAAGTAATATTCTAATTTAGCTAAACGAACTATCGACAATTTATGAAACGGTTTGAAAATGCATAAATTAAAATTTTTGTTTCTATTTTTTGTTTTATTCTATTGTATATCATTAGATATGATAGAATAAAACACAACAATTAATTCAGCCTTTGAAATGAACTCATTAAAGACAAGGAAAATAAATATTTATTTTTATAAAAAAAGTAATAAGTCGATCAAGATCACATTTGTATCTATTACCACAATATTCCTAGGATATACCGTCGTTAGAATCTCCCTCTAAAGCTATAATTTTGCTATCCTCGAGTTTTAGTATTTTAAAAATCACTTTTTTTATATCCAAATGCTTGTTTTTTTATTTTAATTCGATATTAAAATCGTAATGGGGGATTTTAACGCAAAGGTAGGAAGGGAATATATTCTAAGCAGCATTGTCGGAAAACATGGCATACACGACAACACGTGTAGAAACGGACTTAGTCTAATTGACTTCGCTTCGAAACGAAATGCCACTACAGCCATCACACGGTTTCCTCACATCAATATCCATAAGGGAACATGGCGGTCTCCAGATCAACGAACAGTCAACCAAATTGATCAGATTGCGATAGGCACGTATCCAGTATTTGGGACGAATCGGACCAGAACCTCATTGCAGCCATGGCAAGAATGCAGACATCACACAATCCTGAAATACTGTGAAAAAATTTAATGTCGAAAGACTGCAATCGCCAGAGACCGCCAAGACCTTCACGCAACACGTATCCCTTAATCTCTCGACGAGCATGGAATGTCGAAGAACAATGGCCACGATGCCAAGAAGCCAGATCAGCCACAATTGATGTGCTAGGTTTCTCGCACATATGCTCGCAACCAAGAACGAGGCCTACAAGGCTAAGCTGCAGGTAAAGACGAGAGCTGCCATTGAGCTCTATAGGTGGAGAAGAAGGGAAAAACACCGGCTTTTCATAACGAAGAAAAGAACAGCAATGAAAAGCGCGCGATCGAGGATATAGAGAGATGCCCTTCCAGGAACGATGATCGCAAGTACAAGAATTGAACAGAACCCTATTGAGATGAACAAGGAAATATCGGCGATGATGAGAACGAACCATTCAATATTGCCAACAACGGCAAAAACTGCCAACCACCCGCCCTGAGCGAAGTGACGATAGCAAAATCTAAACTCAAGCTTAAGGCTTCCAGAAATGACGACCTCCCCGCTGAAATTTATAAAGGCGGCGGAGATGACTTGGTAAGTAACATCCACCAACTCATAAGCCAAATCTGGTCGGAACAAAGTATGCCTGAAGAATGGGACCTCAGCACCGTTCTGCACCAACTATAGAGGCATAAGTCTCCACAACATCGCCTAGATCCTATCTGGCGTAATATGTGAATGCCTGAAACCGTCGACCAACAAACTGATCGGCCCCTATCAGTTAGGTTTTAGGCCAGGAAAGTCCTCAACCGATAAAATTTTCACACTCCGGCAGATCCTGGAAAAAACCCAAGAATTCTAATTCGATACCCACCACCTATTCATTGATTTCAGAGCCGCATACGACAGCATTTATAGAGACGAACTATGCAGAGCAATGTCTAGTTCTTAGTATATCGCCAAAATCCATTTGAGTAGATGACGATGAAGAATTCTCGCTGCCCAATCAGGGTCGGAAAATACCTCACCGACACATTCGATACCAAAAAAAGGATTAAGACAAGGCGATGCGCTGTCTTGCGACTTCTTCAGGTTGATTCATAAGAGGATTGTAAAACTCCCGAGAAAACACCAAAGGAACAATTTTCCAAAAACTGGTGCAACTACTAGCATACGTCGACGATGTTGACATCGTTGCTAGGACTCAATGAGATCCCACGTTTGCTAGTATAGGAAGAAAGCACAAAAAAATTGGTTTAGCAGTAAATGAGGGAAAGACGAAGTATATGCTGTCAACACAAAAGGACACACAGCATCGTCGAACTAGACAGAACGTCCCCATTGACAGATATAACTTTGAAGTAGTATGGGACTTTGCTTATCTCGGCTTCGCTATTAACTCTGACAACAACAGCTCGTCAGAAATTAAAAGAAGAATTACTCTTACCAACCGCTTTTTCTTCAGGCTTAGAAGGCAATTCATTCGTAAAGCCCTCACTCGAACCAATAAGGAGATCCTATATAAGACCCTGATCATCCCAGCCCTGCTCTACGGCGGTAAAGCATGGACCATCTCAAAAGCGGATGAAGAAATCCTTGTTCGATTCGAGAGGAGAATAGAAAAATCTTTGGTAGCGCAAAAGTAGAAACCGACCTCAAATAACTTGGAGTGCGCAACTGGAGGCAGGCTAGCGCCAATTAAGCAAGTAATTAAGAAAGTAATCCAATTAGTACGCCCATTTCTACGCCCACTTTTTTTATATATCTTAAATCGATGAACTCCTTCACCGATCTGGCTAACGACAAGAACCAACCAAGCGGGACAGTTCAAATATTCTTGGGAACACCAATGAACACAATAATATTGACCGCAGCTCTTAACATCTGCCACCACCCATATTGTGGTGGCTATTGTCCGAATATGCCAGCGCATCGCATGTAGGTTTTTTACTTCATCCAGCCTGCCATTATTGAGCAGTTCTATGACTGAGCACTTTGTCCCCAAGCTAATTTTGATTCACGAGTGGTATATTATTTCCCACCTTACCTGCACATCTACAAAGCGTTCCTTAATCCTCAACCTAAAGACGAGTCCAAAGGGCGAATAGCAACTACACGCGCATATTCAATGAAATCAATTAGGGCTATGTTTCAAGATTATAAAAGCTTGAGTTTTATGTTTTACAAAAAAACACTAAAACAACGAAACATTTTGCTAAACATTAAGAAAACAAAATACTAATTCTAGAGTTCAATGAGTTTTCAACACGCAGATGTTACAATAGACTATTAGCTTATTACATTCAAAACGCCCTCAGGTCCAAAACATACACAAATAAACTAAGTGTTTAAGTTAAAACGCCCTACAAGGTTCATATTGAGACCATATGCTTAAAATATTTTTCCATCCCATCAGGTAGGCACTTTAAATGCTCATATCCGCGCATCTATAAACACATTTACCCACATATGTACACCATTACACCTGATCTCGAAAAATCAAAGGCGAAAGGTGTAAATAATCCCCTTATTGTCTCTTAAGCTGAAACATCCCTTCGAGCATAAATCAGACGGACTGTCTTACAGGTGAATAAAGTCTCACGCAAAGGGCAAAGGTCGTGATAGTCCTTAATTTGTCTTTTCTACTTGAACGACAGATAAGTCCATTTCAGCCAGACCGAGCTGTCACTGCGAATAAAAATCACCCACCCAATCGGACAGTGAATCAAGCGTCACCCTCCTCTATGGAACACTTCCCGCTACAACAAGCATTGTCAACAGAATACAATGACAGTGAGCGTAGACTGGGTTGATCTCGAACTCGAACCCTTTTACCATATTGAAACCGATTGTCTACGGCTTGGTGTGAAGGCGTTCAGCCGAAAGTTCAGATTCCCTTATTGTTCGCACTTCAATGCGAGTTCAGACCTTATGTGACGATGACATGAAAACTTGGAATTTTAATTTTGAAATCACTAGCGTTCGGATCACGGCACAAAACACTTGGCCTGAGGAAGTCGTTACGTTACGATGATGGTGGGGGAGGGACCGCCTGAGGAGATAGTAAATTAAGTCCTCGTTAAATTTGTCGAAGGTGACCACTTGAGCGTATGTTGGAAATGTTTTTCGACATTTTATCATGATGGTGGTATGGTAATGTGTATGCTTGGAGCGAGTTTTATATGCTAATAAGTCTTCGTAGTAATTTGGGTTGCGGTTTAATAACATGAATTAAGGGATTTCCTTACACTCTCTGGCACTACAATTCAATTAGCGTCAAGTTGGTTTCCAAAATGTAACCATTCCAGTGTATATTTTGGAATCATGTTTTTTTGGGGATGATGTTGGTGTGTGTGTAGTGTAAGTAGGAAAGTAGTTTTTCATTCGTAGGGTGTCAGCAAAAATGTTGATAAGTTTTAAAAAAAATTCAGTTGCTTGGCGCCTAAATTATTCTCATAGTCATTCATATGTGCGTGTGTATATCTTGCATAATTATACACTTAATTTACTTGGCTCTATCAAAAGTCGTGCATTCCTCGTAATAGACGATTCTTCCCTTAAATATGGTTAAATGTAAAGGGCCGGTGTTGATTTTGAATAAAACTCAATTTTTTTTGTTATGATAATATTGGTAATGTTCAATTATGTATAGAACGAAATATCGGTCAAATGGCCGCCGCGACCACGGCGGCACACCACCATCCGATGGTCCAAATTTTCGATGACGCTGAAGTGTAATTGAGGTTCTATGTCGTTAAAGTGCCGAATTGTCTCTTAGCTCTTCAATTGTTGCTGGCTTATCGACGCACACAATTTATTTCAAATAACCCCAAAGAAAGAAGTCCAACGGTGTCAAATCACATGATCTTGGCGGCCAACTGACATCGCCACCACGTGAGATAACATGGCGATTGAATTTGTCGCGAAAAAGAGCCATTGTTTCGTTAGCTGTGTGGCAAGTGGCATCGTCCTGTTAAAACCACATATCGTCCACATCCATATCTTCTAATTCGGGCCAAAAAAAAGTAGTTCGTTAAGATCTCACGATAGCGAACACCATTCACTGTGTCCGCCTGACCGCCAGCCCATAAACCGCACCAAACAGTCACTCATCGTGGGTGCATTGGATTTTCGACAATCACTCTTGTGTTATCATTCGCCCAAATGGGGCAATTCTGCTTATTGACGAATCAACTGAGGTGAAAATGTGCCTCATCACTGAAGATGATTTTCTTCGAAAATTGATCATCCACTGTTGCCATTTCTTGCCACCGTTCTGACCATTGAAGACGCTTGAAATGGTCAAGAGGCTTCAGTTCTTGAGTCAATTGCACCTTGTTATCGTGTAAATGCAAGTCTTTATGCATAATGTTCACCAACGACGAGCGTGACTGGTGCAATTGTTGGGCACGATGACGAGTTGAGGTGGACGGCTCGTCAGTCACACTATCGCGAACAGCAGCAATATTTTCTGCAGTTCGAGCTGTACGAGCATGCACTGGTGTTTTCACATCTCCTGCAGACCCGTTTTGTTGTTAAGTCAAATTTTTGCACGACTTTTCCGATTGTACGCACATTTGGACGATTAAATTGACCGAAGATATCACGAAGTGCACGATATGCATTTTGATTTGATTGCCCATTTTCATAATAAGCCTGAATAACATTAACGAGTTGCTCGATTGTGTGTCTTTCCATGGTTTAAATTGAGTTATTCTGAAATTGAGAAATGTCGAATGCAATGCAGAAAAACGTTCAAGATCGGCCCTTAAAATTTAGCTACCCTTTATAAGCATTATAACAGACATACTGTCCACCTAACAACGACGCGAACAACGCAATACCAATTTTATTTTTGTTACAGAACAGAAAGGAACTTTGGTGATTCCACCCATATACAATCTACAACAATTCAAAAGCAGAGTTAATAAATAGCTGCAGGCATATTCTGAGGGCGATCCTGTAGCCTTGTTGTCTCGCTTTACGTGAAGAAAGTTCATCAAAAAACAAAAATAAACTAAAGAAGCTATGGGTACCGGCGTACCACACACATGAGGCAATACAAATGTCGCATACACGTACCACTCTGAAATGTCCCATCACCAGGAATCAAATGTATTGTTCGTCTTCGTCGCACATTTGTTCTGTCCTCGCTTGCCCCGATGACGTGAAATAACGCCAAGTGGAATAAAGCTGAATTATGAATTCGAATTTTTGGAATTTGACATGTTGAAGCAAAAACTCACACTCGGAATCTATACAAAGTATGAATCCCCTGCTTGGGCTCACTGTTGGACATGGGATGGGTGCGAAATTTGAAATAAGTGAAATATTGCCGACTCGGCTTTATTTCACTCTAGCAAAGTGAAGTAAGACCGAACATGCAAATTCGGCATTATTTAGTTTTCATAATTAATTTTTCTTTATTTCGCTTTGTGTTATTTCACGGAACCGCTTGCACACCTACCCTTTTAATGGTTTGCTGTGCATGCCTTGGATTCACATACACTGCAGAGTGCTCTCTCATGCTTACGTTATCGCTCTCTTTTGCTGAAACAAGTTTTAGCTTGTTGTTTGCCTGCCGTTGTCCCATCACGGTAACTATCCATAACTTATGGTGACCAAGTTTCACTTCATGTTTGTTTGGATTTACCCCAACGATCCCAAATAAGTTTCGCTTAACAAATCTACAATTTCATCTCGTCTGAGTTTATGTACTTTTTCAGTATTATTTGCTAGCCTCCTTAAAGCCAGCTGGCAATTTCTTGGTATTTTCTGTAACACTGCATGACTCTTCGATTTCTAAGCTGATAGGAAGCCCTATCTGTCTAAAGTCTAAGAGTCCGCAGTAATTTTTCGGTCTAGGAAGTAACCGACTTATATTTTCATGCAAAAATGGTTTGATCCGTTACTTTGGCAAGGACTTCGCCGCGTGCAAAACAGCTTGGACCAATATTGTCATGCTCTGTTGCTTAGGGATGTAATCAAGTGGAAACACTTATTATTACTATTGTGGAAAATGACGCAAATTCAACGCGCTGTCACACGGTTCAGCTGCCACGATTTGTTGCCAGACTGTTATTTTCTATATATATTTTCTCCACTCAGTCTACACAGCACATGAAAATATAAATCGGCTACCTCTCAGACCGAAAAATTTCTGCGGGCTCTTGGTCTACTATTTCAATGAAACGCAATCTTCTCCTACCGTCTTCTTGCTCGGTGTACTTTCCACGCTGCACTGATTTGGCCTTGGAGCGCCATTACGTATTTTCGATACTTGCGAACGGACAACGGACCAGTTTTTCAGTGTGGCAATTAGCCTGGGATGGATTCGGCTACTTTCAAACCTGAAAGGCTGATTTTAACTGCCAAGACTACCACCATCTAACGTCGAAGACCATTGGCGACGTTGTCAAGAAGATTGTCCGTAACTGAGGTGTTTGTATTTCTTCCGCCCCCAGCAAGAAAAACCAGCTGTGGCGAAGAATGGCGATGATCCTAGCGTCCAAAAATGACGAGAGTTGCCAATAATCGTGTGAGCAAAGGAGAAGAGATGGACACCAGACTTTTAGAAAGAAATACATGAGAAAGCTGCCATCTGCCGTGCGAATCATTTAATACCCAAACCCATCGTTTAACAAAACATTCGTTGTGCGTTGTTTTCATACTATCTGGGACAATATGTGGGAGACAGCCCTAACAACGTTAATCGTTTTATGAGAGCATGATCTCATATTTTGGCCACAATTGTTGCAAGCAATTTATTAAATCTATTACGATTCGGCTACAAGGCTTCGTCTCTTGTTTTTCGATCTCAAAAAATAAGACGCATTCTGAACAATTTGGGCTGCAAAAAAAAACCAATGGACCAGATGAAATTCCACCTTTTGTTCTAAAAAAACAGGCGCACTCGAAATTACACATGTTCTTTACAGATTATTTTCCATGTCATATGATGAACAGGTTTTCCACAGTTTCTGGAAATACATAAATTTAGGACTTTCTCTCTGCAGCGCCCAAATTAAGTTACCTTCTTAGAGCATAGAGATATTTTACGCCGGTCCAGCTTCCTCTTATTTATAAAGCCCAAGCACGATCTGGTCTAGATTACTGTTCCCATGCTTTGAGTTCAGAATTGAAGCATACACTCAACTAACTGTACTCTGTCCAGTAATGTGTCCCCCCTTTTATTGGATCCGGTTTTGGGTAAATTCGGGATAAGGTGTAGGTAGAATAACTTTTTAACCACTTCAAACTTGTTGCTGTCAGCAGTGGCATTTTGTTCAAAGTTCTGCGTCGACAGTCTTCTTTTTGACCTAGTTACCTACAAGATCAACGAGTTTCCCCGGCCCATAAACTGATAGGAGCAACCAATACTGAAGATATCGTCTGCATATCGCTGTAGCTGGAAAGTTTCGTCAAATATAGTGTTCCAGTACGAGAATGTAGAAATCAGATTGCGCGGTTTCTTGTCGAAATCCGATAAATCTTTGCAAAATTTCAGATGAGCTGCTTCCAAACTGAATGTTGCATCACGTTTCTTAGAGCATCACTCCCAACTACTGTATCGATTTTGATGGAATACCGGATTCTGTCATCAATATATAGAGATCTAGGCGTTGGATGCTATCATACGCGTGCTTAAATTCTTTGAAAAGATGATGTGTCTCGACTTAAAAATTCGTTCATTTTGTCCAGGATTTAGACAACAAAATTTGGTCTATAGTCGATTCGCTGATATGAATGCCGATAAGTGTGTTGCAGCAAGGATTCAGACAATGGATAATAATGCAATGGATACGAAACTTAGCAAGGATATGCTCTGCAAGTTAGTACAAGACATGCGATCGCCTTTATTGTAGATGGGACATATGGAGATAAAGTTGCTATTGCACGCTTTTACTAATTAAGACTTTGTTGATGGTGTGGTGCAAACTCTTCTTGCACGACCTCCATTGTAGTAGAGCAGCATTTTAGCTTAAAAGCCAGGTGCGAGTAGGGGAATTGACAGACGTTCTTGCTGTCGCAAAACTTGTCGACTTTCATGAGTTGGCAGGCTCAGTACTCCTATTTTTCAACGCATAATTTTCTCTCTTCTCACCCTTCATGAGCACCGCCCTTATATGTACCGCTTCTGTCACCTCCTTGTAGAATTTGAAATATCATCATACTGGAATCTTTTCTGGTGTGGCTTGTAGCCGCCTAGGGTGGGTGCGGTTATTTCTCTGATGATATTACGATACCCTATCCAGTTGCTGTTGATATTAGTTGACGGCGAAGGCACAGTGAAGAGTCTCTTACTCAGTTATTACTTGTAGACTCTGGAATGTTGGTGTCACTAAGGTAACCAACCTGAAGTCTCTTATTTTTGCACTATTCGTAGCTTGGACAGCCGAGCTCTAAATTCGCAGAATTTTGTTTAATCAGGATTTTGTATGAGAGTCTCGCATTTACGACCGCATGGTCGATCTGGTTGGCGGCTCGGCAATCTGTAGATCGCCATATTGCTTTGGATTCGAGGTCGTGGAAACCTATAGTGCTGCAGATCACATTATTAGATGCTACTTCAATGTCGATCCATGGAAGCTATGTTTGGCTTTTCTTTAGTCTCATCGGTACAGGCCAAACTTAGCTTTGATCCGGATCATAACTTGAGTGCGCGCAAATTAAAAAAAAAATACGTCAAGTTTCTGTGACGTAGAGTAGGACTGGGATAATCCATCTCCTTATTAGTTGAGTAAGAGTCTTAATACTTAAATACTTTTAGTTAAAACAGCGGTTAGTAAGACTTCCGGACAAGGTGTCGTTGTCAAAATGAATAGTGCAGACGAGGTAGACCAAGTCCTTTACTACTTCCAAGTTATAGCTCTCTATTATTCTGTCGATTGCTGTTGAGGAAATATACTTGATCTTAGACTTATTTATTTTTGAACCGATTTTTGCGGCGTATAGCAAACGCAGCAGTAGCATCTGGTTTAGTTCGACCACTGACGCCGATATCTCTGTGTGTGTTAATAATTGCAGAGGTTTATGGAGGCTTTTGCCCCTGATGTTTCAAAATCACATAAAATTGCGTTACCTTACCTAAACCTTTCTTTGGTATCATCGAATGTTTAGTGAGGCAGTTGCCGACCTTGAAAGACTAGCGAGAGTTCTTCCTTGTTCTCTCTGCACAGACGGACAAGTTAGGGGGATATATCTAACATGGGCGCGGCTATGCATATCTCTTTAAATTCTGTGGCTTTGAAATCGTGGTAGTGGGTATCTATTAGACATCTTCGTTTTTTTCAGGATGTGCTGCAATGGGAAGGTTTATCAGTTATGAACTTTCGTTGTCTAAAGATCTGCACTGACAGGAGCCAATCAGGCCTTGGTGAACTGTTTCAGGGGTTCATACATATCGCAGACACAGATTATTGTAAGCGATGATTTGAAAACGTACACTTCGGTAGTTTGGAATTGGGTTTGGATTGGATGGACAGTAATTCGCGCTAGACGTCATCGATATTCAATTAGTTATTCTGCCTAATAACAGGACTTTGTTGGATCTCAACGTTAAACAATCAGCAGTAGTGGGTTTTTTTTATATTCCCACTATCGACTCATTTAAGGATTCTGTTCTTGGATTGAAATGTTCGCTTCCGTATTCTTCTCATGTCTTCTCTTTGCTCAAACGCATATTTCTCAGCAGTTTTTGTAATCGTCTGCAGCCCTCTCGCAATTCTTTGTTAAACTTGCTGAATGGCCAGCATATTGATCATAAGTTGCGGTGGTTCTTATGGCTTGAAGACAATGTCGCCTTTGGTCTTCGACAATAGATGATCTCGACAAGAGAGTTCAAAAGACCGCTACATTTATACTGTACGGCTGTTCGAAATTACTAGGTTTTTGATAGTCTCCCTCTTTTAAACCTGCGTCCCATGCTGTTGTCATCTACCACCGTTACCTCACGAAGCTGGACATTAGAACCCACAGCTATAGACATTATTTCACCTTGTCCTGATTGATACAAACAAAAACTCACCCATTCTCCTTTCATTTAAAGCTGCTTCCAATGCCATCCGCACCAGCTTTGGTCCTCGTGGAATGGATAAAATGATTCAGTCGGGTAGTGGAGAGGTTTCTATTACCAACGATGGTGCAACCATTCTCAAGCAAATGAATGGACTCCATCCAGCCGCTAAGATGTAGGTTGATCTGTCGCGTGCCCAAGATGTTGAGGCAGGTGACGGCACTAAATCGGTTTTTGGCATTGCCGGCGCTCTGTTGAAGGCCTGTCAGCAACTCTTGCACAAGGGAATCCACCCAACAGCGATCTCCGAATCGTTCCAACGTTGTGCCAACAAAGCGATTTCCATCTTGCAGGAGATGTCCATGTTTCTATGTACGACTTTTACATCGTGTTCCGGACAGGTTCGTAGGCTCATATTAGGTATCCTAATATATGATGCCTTTAATGAAAGCTGTAATAAATGAATGCGACTTTTTTTTTATTTTCCCATTCCTAATCCTGTTCATTGTATTTCCTGAATCGCGGTATTGGTACCCCTGCACTGCGAAAAGTCAGATTCAAGTTTTTAAGAGCCTGTAGGCCACTTTATCATGCCTAGCCATCATACAAAACTTAAAGCTGCGAATGTTGGTAATCGTACCATTCCAAATTTCGGTTTATCGCACCACCATGTTACATAAGGACCTTCATTTGATGCATGTAAGGTGTAAAAATTCCCCAAATGAAAGGACCAACAACCATATTAATAATCAAAGATTTGCTAATCGCTGTGCGAAACAAATGTACGTACAAATGTCAAAAGTAATTTACCGATTATGTAATCAGTGTTTATATCTACGAGGGATAGATATTTAACTAACTTTTTATGAAAATATTATACCCCAAGGTTTTCGAAAAACCTTTCCATCAATTAGAAAGACTGAAACTCAGTTTGCATATTAAAAATATCCTTTGTAAGGATCCACAAAAAAAAAGAGTTGAAAAAAAAAGATTTATTACTAAGCACCTTTTTGAGATTTGAAATGAATTGCATTATAACGCGCCCATTTTGTTATTAATCCCTCTGGCATGCAATACACCTTCCACACGAGCATTTTCCTCTCGCAATGAATAGCACATGCACAACCTTTATTATCCCTAATAAAGTTTAACGCTTGATAGCCCTCGAATAGAGAAAAGATAATCTATTCCGGATGTTGTCATGTCGTAACATTAAGACGAACCATCGCCATTGTTCGTGTTCGCCTCTGTGACCTGTTAGAACATACAATTTCCATTTTTTTTCTGTCCTGGTTGTACCTCACCTCTCCGCATCTATACCCACCAACGCATCGTAAGGATATTTCGCAAACTATAATTAAAAAGGATCCATCCCGAGAATGAATAACGTGTGTATGAGTATATCGAAATCTAAAGAATTTCAACAATCTATTCAGTCATTCCATCGGAAGGAGCTATAAAATCCACTTCATATCTACTGACAAATAGGGCTCGCATACAAGTCTTAATGGATGCACTCTAGCACCAGTTTTACTTTTTGTTCGTCCTATCATACCCTGCGTGAAGGTGGTGGCGCATTGGGATGCCATATCAACAGTCGAAGGATGCTTTTTATAGCAACAATATGTAGCATGTATCCCCGCACATTTTACATTCAACACATGAAGTGGAAATCCTGAAAATCCTGGCAAAATTCACATATGCGTAAGAGATTAACTCTAATACCTTGTGTCTCGTAAGGACGAGAACATTTTTCGCGTCGAGTATGTCATAAGTAGTCGAAGACGAGGCAAAAGTCCTTGCCCCGGACCCATTCCCATTCATTCGACATAGAGCATTATTTCGTAAATACACACATAGCGACTATTGAATGGTATGGTGCTGCTGAAGCTGTATGCCCCCTTGTTGTGCCGCAGAGAGATGTCTCCATAGAAACGTTTCTTTCGATTGTTCTCAGGTGTGAATAAGATGCAATATACGTTTAATAGAAAGGCCATGCCTCGAATATTTGACGCCTTTCGAAATTGCTGAACTATGATAATTGATCCCTGTTACGTTAACATGAATAATTTTCAATGCACACAACGAGGATGGCGTCGTCCTCGCATTTTGTTTTCATTTCGAATCTCTGGCTCTGTGCACATGTATTCGAGGAGTATACTTGTAAAATCCTCAATTGCTTTGAGGAGTTGACGAATATTCCATGTCATCCTATTTCCATTATGTGCGAATGTTATGTCCTGTTGTGCAGGTATTGGGGCGGTAGTGTGGTGTCACCTCTGAATGCGAAACAAATTTTAACTGTGGCGTAAATTCTTGAGGCGCATGGGTTATAGAACAGCAGCATCGTTATCCTCTTTCCTGTACAGCTATAAAGTCCTTATCGTGAATATTACGGCTTCTGAATAGATGGAAGTGGTATATTGTAAAGGAACTGGAGGTTTTTGTTTTGTTTTTAGCGACTCGATGGAATATCATTCCGGTAGCAGTAGTTTCCACTAAATGGATCCTTATGGATGGATATCTATTGATTAGTGGCAGTTATTTGAGTGCATGCATGCGAATCAAGGACCAAAACTACATGATTATTCATGGAGTGAATTAAATAGGATGTAACTGGATTTGTGCTGTTCCAATTCAGAGACAATCTTTGATGCGGACCTGTTAAGGAAGCTTCAGGCATGTATGTTAGCAGTCGTTAAATTTTGTTTTCTCTTACTGTATGGGTATGCAAAAATTGAACTGGAAATTCAGTGATACAATAAGAACACAATTAGAAGAGGAATACAAAAAAAAAGGAAATTCCCATGCCTTCAGGAAACGTGTATCATCCTGATTCATGTCTAGCTTGAAATCTTCGGTTCCTATTCAAACTTCTGCAGAGATTAAATGTTTTCGACTGTGATTTTCAAAAACTCTTTGTAGGAAAACAAGATAAACTCTTCGGAGTTAACCACGACAATTGCTTTAATCATTCAGCAATCCATTGCAAATGCGAAGTCACCAGAAAGATGGAAAAATGGAGAAATCAATCTGTAAAGCCAATAATCTTTGATAGGTTAATTCTGGGATTTTCCCATCACTTACTCAATATCATCCTGAGCTCTCAATAAAACGTAGGAGGCTTTTAACTGCAAAAGAGCTGCAAAATCGTGCTTTATTTTGTTTGATAGAGCGGTGCAGGAACGTAGAAGATAAACAGCCGTCTAAGCCCAAACAGACCCGCAATAGTCGTAGTAGTCCTGTAGACGGTCACTCAGTATACTTAACGGTGAGGGCGTTATCATAAGGCATAACTGGGTGATGGTGTGCTGTGCAGATAACCAATTCTTTCTTAATATTCAGTGGTGGTTATTGCGTTGGACTACTAAATATAGGTTCACAGGCTCAATACTTTTAAAAGTCTGACAAACACAGCCCAAGGGCTTGCAAAAGTTTGATAAGCATTCAAGGTTATAACACTGGCTTTCTGCCATCCATGAAATTCAATAGCCTGAGAAAAGGACAACGGTAGAATTTACCACCACTCGAATGATTTGTCAGATCATCATGAGAGGAGGGCCATTCAATAATAATGTTTGTGTCACTACGCCTGGGAATCGAACCCAGACCCGTGCCACTGAGCCTGTCTGGAATTTTCCAATGCCCGTGTTATTTGTAACAGAATCATCAAGTGTTTGGATACGAATTTGTAATAGGAGGCTAGGGAAAATGTTGTATGCAATGAAGTCATCAGCGCTGGAATTGTATTACTCCACATCAGGCCAAATTTGACCACATAAGCCCATGAGATCCATAAAAAAACGTAAGACCCGATATATAATATTAAAAGACGCCATTCTTGGTAATATTTTCGGAAACTCAGCATATACAACACCATGCCTAAGAATGTGCCTATGCTAATTGAATTCGCTGCATAACAAAATGCCATTATAACCAGCACAAGATTCCCTCAAATTGATATCCATAAGGGGATATGGAGTTCTCCGGACCATCAAACGACCAAACTTCCAAAAATTAGAGAAACACTTCCCGTATTCAGGATGCTTGAAGATTTCAAGCAGCTAACCTACAATCGTTTGGGTTCATTTAATTGTTTCGAAAAACCGCCCAGACCTGCAGCTCATGAATCGCTTAATCCCTTGATTAATATCTTACAACCAGCTTCCAGTGTCGAAAATGAATACAAAGATGTATAAAAGTCATAACATCGACTGCTACTCATGTGTTAGGTCACAGTCGACGCTTAGAACATGGAGGGACCACTTCTCTCGATGTCAGGCTGGATAAATTATTTAATATTGACGACGACAGCGAAGACGAGAATCCGCCTGAAGTGAAGTCCTTACTTACTTACTTAAGTGGCGCTACAGTCCGGAACGAACCTGGGCCTCAACCAACATGAGTCTCAAATTAGCCCGGTCCTTAGCTTACTGCCTCCGGGTACGCACTCCAAGTTGGTTGAGGTCGGTTTCTACTTGTGCGCGCCACTAAAGGCGAGTTCTTGCTCTACTGTGTCCGACGTCTGGCTGGGAATCGAAGACTCTGCGAGCCGGAGTATTGGTGTCCATTCGTTCTACATGTCCTAGCCATCTTAAACGTCCCATTCGGAGTTTTTTGACCAGGGGCATGTCGCTGTGCAGCACGTACAGTTTTTGGTTGAATCTTCGTTTCCATAGCCCGTCAACGCAAACGGGACCGAAGATTTTTCGAAGAATTTTCCTCTCAAATCGACCTAGGATTTCTTCATCCGCTTTTGAGACGGTCCATGCTTCAGCGCAGTAGAACAGGACTGGGATGATCAGGGTCTTATATAAGATCTCCTTAGGAGTTCGAGTGAGGGCTTTACTACTGAATTGCCTTCTTAGACCGAAGAAACAGTGGTTGGCAAGAGTAATTCTTCGTTTAATTTCTGACAAGATGTTGCTGTCAGAATTAATAGCGGAGCTGAGATAGCCAAAGTCCTGTTCTACCTCAAAGTTACATCTGTCAATGGTGACGTTCTGTACAATTCATCGATGTTGTGTGTCCCTTCGTGTTGACAGCATATACTTCGTCTTGCCCTCATCTAGTGCTAAACCCATTTTTGCCACTTCCTTCTCCAGACTAGCAAACGTGGCTATAACATCACGTTGGGTCCTACCAATATGTCAATATCGTCGGCGTATGCTAGTAGTTGTACCTCTGGTGTTAGCTCGTGAGTTTTGCACAATCCATTCAAGAATCAGATTGAAGAAGTCACATGACAGCGCATCGCCTTGACAAAATAATTTTTTGGTATCATATGTGTCGGTGTGGTCGTTTCCGACCGTGATGGAGCAGCGAGAACTCTCCATCGTCATCCCAAAAGGACGAGTTTGGGCGATATACCTAAACTAGACATGGATCGGGCAAACGATGCTGAGGTTCCATTCTTCAGGCATACTTTCTTCCGACCAGATTTGGCTTATGAGTTGTTGGATGTTAATTACCAAGTCATCTCCGCCGGCTTTATAAAGCTCGGGGGGAAGGCCGTCGTTTCCGGCAGCCTTATTAATGTTCAGTTTAGATATTGCTATCCTCACTTCACTCAGGTCGGGTGGTTGGCAGTTTTCGCTGTCGTTGCCAATATTGAATGGTTCGTTCTGCCTGACAGGGGAATGCTGTTAGTCATCGCCGTTTAACAGTCTGCAGAAGTGGTTCTTCCATATCCTCAGCATAGAATGTGTCTCAACTACGATATTTCCTTGTTCATCTCGACAGGATTCTGTTCGAGCCTTGTATCCTTGGCTTACACGTTTTACACTTTGGTAAAACATGCGAATATTATTCCTGGAGGTGCACCTATCTATATCCTCGATCGCGTGCTTTTCTTGCTCTTTTTTCTTCTTTCTAAAAAGCCGGTGTTCTTCCCTTCTTCTCTGCCTATATAGCTCAACGGCAGCACTTGTCTTCACCTGCAGCTTAGCCTTGTAGGTCTCGTTCTTGGCTGCGAGCATCTGTTGGCATTCCTCATCAAACCAGGGGTTTCTTGCTGGTGGGCGCGAGAAACCTAGCACATCAGTTGCGGCTGATCTAATGGCTTGTTGGCATCGTTGCAGTTGTTCTTCGGCATTCGATGCTGTTAATCGAGTTAATCGAGTGTTAATCGAGAGCTTAAGGAATACGCGTTGCAGTCTTTCGACATTAAATTTTTTACAGTATTTCTGGATTGTTGTGGTGTGGTGCATATCCGCATTCTAACTTTGGCTACAACAAGGTGATGGTCCGAGTCGATGTTAGCTTCTCGGAATGTTCGGACATCCAAAATACTGGATGTGTGCCTCTTGTCTATCGCTATGTGATCAATTTGGTTAACCGTTCGTTGGAGACCGTTTGGAGACCGCATGTCCCCTAATGGATATCGAGGTGAGGAAATCGTGTGCTGGCTATAGTGGCGTGTAGGCTATGTTTTCCGCCAATACTGCTAAAGATGTCTTCTCTTCCTACTTTTGCGTTAAAATCTTCCAGCACGATTTTAACATCGTACATCGGTAGTCGCTCATAGGTTTTGTCAAGGAGATCATAGAAGCAGTCCTTAGCTATATTATCTTTTTCCTCCGTTGGGGCGTAAGCGCATATATGGCTTATGCTGACGAATTTGGAATTGATCCGGCACTTATTACAAATCCGCATCCGAATAGCCGCTATTTCTGCTCACTATAAAATGGTCCGTAATTGATGTCACAGTTTTTCATCCTCTTTTTCGCCGGCCCATCCCATCGTATTTCCTGAATGGCAGTAATGTCTGCTTGGTAGCAGTTTAGGGCTTCCACTAGTTTTTCGCTTAAACCTCTCCTGTTTGATGTTATCACATTCCAGATGCAGATACGAACGTCGTTGTCCTTTTTTTATTTAGCCGTGTCGTCAACAATAAAATCAGTTCTTTCCGAGGCTATTGGTTGCTTCGTAACATCTATTTTTTTTTGAAGACCTACCAAGTTATAAAATGCTGGAGGAGATTGTTTGATTAAAAGAGAAAGCAAAAATTGGTCGAATGAAAGTTTGCCTGAAGAATGCAACTTTAGTCCCATTTAGCAAAATCGAGAAATAATCAAAAATCTCTTTACGTCTACAAATTCTTGAAAAAAAAGAAGAAAAATCGAAATTGATACCCACCACGAATTAATGGATTTCATAGCCGTATACGACTTGGCATTTATAGAGATCGACTATACAGGTAGAGATAGAGATAGAGAATTATCCATTAGGGCTAACAATGGCCTCACCAAAACGTTCGATACGGCTCCGCCCTTAACTATGACAATGACATCTCAAATAAGTGATTACTCTTGTCAGCCGCTTTTTTCTTGGCTTTAAAGTAATTTTGTCACCTGAACTACTAAGGGAGTCTATTTCAGACCGTGATCGTTCCAGTTCTACTCTACTGTGCTGCAGCATGGACCATACCAAAATGGATAAAGAAATCGTTGATCGCTTTGATCAAACAATTCTTAGGGAAATCTTCAGCCCAGTTTGCGTTGACGGGCTATGGAGAAAAATATTCAACTAAAGGCAAGCTGTGTACAGCGATGTAGACCTGGTAAAAAACCCCTCATTTGATGTTTAAAACGAGTAGGCCATACAGACATAAAAACAAATGCTCTGGTTTGCCAGGTCTTCCAATCTCAGCCAGGCATTAGACGCAGTAGAGGAAGAACTTGCCTTTAATTTTATGTACACAACTGGAGGTTGTTCGATGAGGACTGGGATAGTTGGAGAGATATGTTGTTTGAGGTCAATGTTCACACCGGAAACGCAACGCGAGAGAAATAAGTAGGTAAGAGATGTTAACCTTTACCTTGATAGGATTGCGTTCGCAGCTTACATCATAGTCTTAGGAATGGCCCGATTCCTATATGAGATCGGCGTATTTAATGGTTGATTTGCTTACTTTTGCAAGCAGGTATATCTTAACGATTGTCTTGGCCCGCGTTAGGTGTTCGCGTTAGGATACCAAGCTGTGCAGCTAATACGGACCATGCAATTTTAACCCACATAAGCCATAACTAACCATTTTCGATTATAAAGTTGGAGTGTTGTATCACTACCACAATGGCTTTGGCCACTTCTAACAACTCGATATCGTTAGAGTTATAATCATGGGAATAACAGCCTGGAAGCATTTTCCCAGGCGTAAGCAACTGCATGTAACTAAGAAGATTATGGAATAATATGCGCAATGATTAGTCGAGTAACTTGGATCAATCATGCCATGTGGTAAAGGGACACCTGAACTTGATTCGGATGACTTTCTGCCTTCAACAATTTAGTAATACCACATTCTAAGGATCGGAGTTACCTGCGGTAGTTTTGATCGATGGAATGATATTTCCTGTCTGTCTGTGTAGGAGAGGCGGCGTCTCAATCTATGTGTCGAGTAAAAAACACACAGAGAGTATCAGACCAAAGGCTGTAGCACAAGTGTGACATACTACGTTTGTTAAACTGATGTACTTACCTATGGCATAACTGTAAGGTGGACAGCATTGGAGAAGAAATTCCAATATTAACGCACTTGATGAATGGTAAAAAACAGCGAACATCTATCCATCATCACATACGGATCAATGGTGTTGTCACGCCTGATTTCTAGATCGCTAGAAGCCATTCAAAATGCATTATGCTCGTATAGTTCCTGGTTGAATCTTCATCTCCATAGCTCATCAACACAAATTTTTCGAAAAATTTTTTCTCTCGAACCGACTAAGGCACTTTCCATGCTTTAGCGCCGAAGCTCAGGACTGGGATAAACAGGGTTTTTTTTTAAATGATCTCCTTAATAATTCAAGTGGAAGTTTTCGCTGTTGTTTCCAATATTGAATGGTTCGTTCTGTCTGACAGCGGAATGTTCTTCGACATCGCTATTTAACAGTCTGCAGAAGTGGTTCTTCCAAATCCTCGGCATCGACTGTGTCTCAACTACGATATGTAACTGTTCATCTCGACAGGATTCTGTTCGAGCCTTGCATCCTTGGCTTCGACGTTTTACACATTGTTCAAACTTGCGAACATCGTTCCTGGAGTGGCACCACTCCATATCCTCCATCGCTCGCTTTCTTGATCTTTTTTCTTCTTTCAGAAAAGTTGGTGTTATTTCCTTCTTTTTTACTTAATGGCGGCTTTCATCTTCTCCTGCAGCTTAGCCTTGAAGGCCTCGATCTTGGCTGCCATCATTCGACATTCCTCATTAAACCAGGGGTTTCTTGCTGGTGGCTGCGAGAAAACTAGCAAATTCGTTTCGGCTGATCTAATGGCTTCTTGTCATCGTTGCTATTGCTCTTAAAATGTCGATGCTGGTGGTATGGTGTTTATTGAGAGGTTAGGGATATCGTTGCGCAATGGTTTTGTTGATCTCTTGCTATTGCAGTTATTCGATATTAAATTTTTAAGAGTATTTCTGGATTGTTGTGGCGTGGTGGATATCCGCCACTTCTGAATGACACTCGGAATGTTTTGACATCCAGACCTCTGGATGCGTGCCTCTTGTTTATCACAATGTAATCAATTTGTTTGAACGTTCGTTGATCTGGAGACCACCAAGTCTCCTTCTGGATATCGAGGTGAGGAAACCGTGTGCTGACTATAGTGGCATTTCGTTCCGCCTAAGTCAGCTGCCAGACATGTTGTCGTTTAGGCTGTGTTTTCCGACAATACTGCTGAAGATGTCTTTTCTTCCTACCTTTGCTTTAAATTTTCCCAGAACGATTTTAACATCGAACTTCGGTATTCATTGACAGGTTTAGTCAAGGAGGGTTTCTTAGCTGTCTGAGAAAATTTTAAGGTCTTTAAGAGCTTTAACATTTCCGTTCAGCCAAATCAATACTTCTGTTATCGTTATGGAAGGAACACTTTTAAATGATCATTTTAGGACATAATGAAACACTGAACAAGGGAGTCTCGTACGCTTCGAAGAGCTTCGCTGATAGTTCAACAAAATCGATGGCTCGCTGCCATTATAGATTTTTTTTTTTTTTTGTAAAATCGACGAATGTTTTTTTTTTTGTTTGCGACCTGACCTAACTTTTTTTTCAAAGCTCGTCTATTGCCACACAACCCTAGTAATTTTTCAGTACTTGATACCAACAGATATATATCGCCTAGACGGGCTTAGTGATACGATGGTGAGTGCGATGAACTACCGCGCATAAGGTCTGTGTTCGATTCCCAGACATCCTCTCGAGGTTATCTGACAAATCATCAGTAGTAACAGTTGTATCAGCTGTCCACAAAGGCATGTCTCAACTCAGCCACTTAACCTAACAATCATACAAGAAGTACACACGATTACATTGATGGTTGTGGGAAAATAACCGAGAGCTTCATAAGTTATACCAAGATGTGGATTTAGTACAACAGATAATATCATATTGACTATATTGATTCTGGTGCATTAAGGGAATGAACAATAATGCTCCAGCCAAGAGAATCTTTTAATTCTAGCATTCAGGTTCGAAGCTACAAGAAATACCGAAACTTTGGTTTAAACACGGCTGATAGAGCACTTGGACTGAACAACTAGAAGCGAGATATCAAGAATCAAATGGGATTATAGATGTCCTTGTCTTGCCTTGTCGGGTGCCCATTAATTAAAAAGTATACACTTCAAGCAGATAGACAAACATACAACAAGTCCTTTCTAATGTCTGCAAGGTTACTTTCTTACTTACTTAAGTGGCACTACATTCTCCGGAATCAACTTGGGCCTCAGACAACGTACCTCTCCAATAAGCCCGGTCCTTAGCTAACAACCCTACAGTTTCGCACTCCAAGTTGGTTGAGGTCGGTTTCTACTTGTGCGCCACTTAAGGTGTAGTCTTCATCTACTGCGTCCGACGTTCGGCTTGGAATTGAAGAATCTGCGAGCCGGAATATTGATGTCCATTCGTTCTGTATGTCTTAACCATCTAAAACGTCCAATGCGATGTTTTTTTTTTGACTAGGGGTATGTTGCTGTACAGCTCGTATATTTCTTGGTTGAATATTCGTCTCCATAGCCCGTCGACGCAAACGGGATTGAAGAAACAGCGGTTGGCAATACATTCGTTCTATATGTCCTAGCCATCTAAAACGTCCAATGCGGAGTTTTTTTTTGACTAGGGGCATGTCGCTGTACAGTTAGTATTGTTCTTGGCTGAATATCCGTCTCCAGAAAAAGCGGTTGACAGTAGTAATTCTTCGTTAAATTTTTGACGAGATGTTGTTGGTAGAGTTAATCTCGGCAGGATTAAGTTCGAGCCTTCTTTCTATGGCTTTGACGTTTTACAGGTTGGTGTATATATATCCTCCATCGCGCGCTTTTCTTCCTTTTTTTTCTTCTTTCTGAAAAGCGGGTGTTCTTCCCTTCTTTTTTGCCTATAGAGCTCAGTGCCAGCTCTCCTCTTTACCTGCAGCTTAACCTAATAGGCCTCGTTCTTTGATGCGAGCATATGTCGGCATTCCTCATCAAACCAGGGGTTTCCTTCTGGTTTGCACGAGAAACCTAGCACATCAGTTCAAGGGGCCTGATTTACCCTTCAAATTCCTAGACAACCTGTTGTCCGAATTTTCGAAGCAGCATGTCTAGGTTCGCTTGGGACAGCAGGCCTGGTATTCATTCCAAGCCAGGTCAGAATGGCTGTTCTGGCTTAGGTCAGTTGCTGTTTTTCGTCGTTTTATCAGCACTCACGCTTATCGTTTAGGCAGTCAAATCCGCTGGGATAAGACCAGTACCCGATGGTTACCACTTGGAGGTAAAAAATAAGCACTTCGTATGTAGTCAGAGTTACAACCACTGGGCATTGCCAAGTTAAAGCCAATCAGAGTGTACCCTTGTTCTACACCCAACCATCGTGTGCAAAGTTATTGCTTTCAAAATGCCATAACGCCATAACAATAACCGTTTACGATGAATCAAAAGTTCCGATGGAGATGTCTCTGGAAATCCGTTTACTCTATAGCACGCTATGAGTTTATAAATTGGATACATCAGTACCTCTACGATATAATAGACATCATGCAATATCCGATTCACTTAATAGGCTCCTAGTAGAAAAAAATGATATCCTGCCTTATGTCCTTATTTTGTATGGAAACAAAATCCCTCACAACCATTTATTTATAGATTTGCATAAATAAATTGTTTACATTAAAATAAATTGCAAATAATTAAAACTGCATAATGCAATGACCTTCTTCACTGCACACAACAAAGGGAGCACAATGAAAACATATTAATTACACATTACAAAGGACAACTAGGATGTTCCGTGCATTCGTTGTATACCTACTCACGTCTCCGCTGAAGCACGCTCTAAGAACGTTCCACTCAAATTTGACACGGATATTTGCATATCGCTTTGATGTCAAAATGCATAATTCTAATTCTTAAGTAAACGTTAAAAGGGAACAATTTCAAAAGTCCTTGAACAGCCTCTGACTGGGTGTATGTGTTTGGGGGTACAATAAATGGTAGACGACATCTAGAAGTCACAAATCCTGTACGACGGTCGGCCGATATGCTTTGCATTCCACCCTAGTCGAATTTTTGTGACTACAAGTTCTAGACGCCCCCATATCCATAACCATAGACAGTCGTGACATTTAAGGATATGACAACATAACATATTTTCTGTATTAAATCCTCACAAAGAACAAGAGGATGTCACGCGGGCCTTGTAATATGAATAATAACGACAAAGTCCTTTAAATAAGGCTGTAGAGATGGTATGCAAGTCGCACGGTAGCTACGTAGACATTGACTAACCAACAACCAAAGCAACAGCAAGTCAATGAGCACTTGACAGTTAGCGCACTTGACAGACATCCCGTCGTTGCCATCATCATTAGAGCAGTCGATATGTCATTTCATTCCCGTTGTGTTTGGGACGTTCTTCTTGGCGTTGCGTTCGATTGAAAGTCCAATTCATGCGGCTATTGTAATTGATCATCCGATTAGACTGGGCGTTTGCACTCTGGCGTTTTCTTTTATTCACTGTCGATGAGTGTATACAACACGTGAATGAATGGGGGAAAAAGGACATTTAATTTGACAAGCTCATTTGCGATGGGATCCACTTGTATGTCATTTCATTTTGTTTGATGTTTACCGAAGACCGATCTTGATTTTTATCGTACGCACTCTGAGCGACTGGGATGTAATGAATACACACTCTGTCTCATTGAGATTAATGAGTTTCTTTGGAATTATTTTTTTTATATCCTTTGGATGTGACTATGAAGTGTCAATTAGCTTAATTAAAAGGGATTTATCCGCCAGCCTTTGTTTTTCTCTGAGGTTGCAATATGTTGGCAAAGTTTCACCATTTATGGAGAAGTGAACGATGGCACAATTTTTTTTTTAATATTCCATCGAATATTTAAAGATTTTTATAAAAACATTAAGTGTTGGTTTATAAAAGATCCGGAACTTAAGTTCTTTTTTGAAAATTTAGTTTTTTTTTCTAACAATTATATAATAATGGGCACCTACCATTCCATGGCTACAATTTCTATGAACGAAATTAACTAATTAACTCACTTGCACTCGCTTAGCTATGAAGTTTTATAAAAAATCGTTTGCTAGCGAAAAAATAAAAACTTTTTGTTTAATTGTAAATGTCTTCCTTATTACTTACTTACTACAGTCCGGAATGAACCTGGGCCGCAACCAACATGCCACTCCAATGAGCCCGGTCTTTAGCTAACTGTCTCCAATTACGCACTCCAAGTTGGTTGAGGTCGCTTTCTGCTTGTGCACGCCACTTAAGGCGAGGTCTTCCTCTACTGCGAATCGAAGACTCTGCGAGCCGGAGTATTGGTGTTCATTCGTTCTACATCTTAAACGTACAATGCGGAGTTTTTTTTTGACAAGGGGCATGTCGCTGCACAGGTCGTATAGTTCTTTGTTGAAATTTCATCTCCATAGCCCGCGAACGCAAACGGACCGAAGATTTTTCAGAAGAATTTTTCCCTCGAATCGAACAAGGATTTCTTCATCCGCCTTTGAAGCGCGGCGCCTCTAGAGCAGGACTGGGATGATCAGGGTACTACCCGTACTACCTCAAAGTTATATCTGTCAATGGTGACGTTCTTTCCAATTCGTCGATGTTGTGTGTCCTTTCGTGTTGACAGCATATACTTCGTCTTGCCCTCATTTACTGCTAAACCCATTTTTGCCGCTTCCTTCACTATACTAGGAAACGTGGCTATGACATCACGTAGAGTCCTACCAATGACGTCAATATCGTCGGCGTATGCTATTAGTTGCACCGATATTTGGAAAATTGTGCTTCTGGTGTTGGGTCGGGAGTTTTGCACAATCCTCTGAAGAATCAAACTGGAGAAGTCACGTGACAGCTCATCGCCTTGCCTTAATCCTTTTTTGGTATCGAATGTGCCCGGTGAGGTCGTTTCCGACCCTGATGTAGCATCGTCACCCTACAAACGGACAAGTTTGGGCGGTATACCAAAACTAGACATGGCTCTGTATAGTTCGTCTCCATAAATGCCGTCGTATGCGGCTTTGAAATCGATGAATAGGTGGTGGGTATCGATTTGGACATCTTGGGTTTTTTCCAGGATCTGCCGGAGTGGGAAAATTTGATCGGTTGTGGACATTTCTAGCCAAAAACCACACTGATAAGGGCCGATCAGGTTGTTGGTATTTCAGGCGTTCACATAATATGGTAGATAGGATCTTGTAGGCGATGTTGAGGAGACGTATGCTCCTTTTTTGTGGATCGGACAAACGATGCTGAGGTTCCATTCTTCAGGCATACTTTCTTCCGACCAGATTTGGCTTATGAGTTGGTGGATGTTTCCTACCAAGTCATCTCCCCCGGCTGCATAAAGCTCAGCGGGAAGGCCGTCGATGTCGTTGCCAATATTGAATGGTTCATTCTGCCAGACAGCGGAATGTTGTTCGTCATCGCCGTTCAACAGTCCGCATAGGTGGTTCTTCCATATCCTCAGCATGGACTGTGCCTCAACTACGATATTTCCGTGTTCATCTCGACAGGATTCTGTTCGAGCCTTGTATCCTTGGCGTTTTACACTTTGGTAAAACCTGTGAACATCGTTCCTGGAGTGGCACCTCTCTATATACTCGATCGCGCGCTTTTCTTGCTCTTTTTTCTTCTTTCTGAAAGGCCGGTGCTCTTCCATTCTTCTCTGGCTATATAGCTCAATGGCAGCTCTCGTCTTCATCTGCAGCTTAGCCTTGTAGGCCTCGTTCTGGTATGGTAGCACCTGTCGGCATTCCTCATCAACCCAGGGGTCTCTTGCTGGTGGGCGAGAGAAACCTAGTCCATCAGTTGCGCGTGATCTAATGGCTTGTTGGAATCGTTTCCATTGTCCTTTGACATGCGCTGCGCGAAGGTCTTGGAGGTCTCTGGCGATTGCAGTCTTTCGACATTAAATTATTTCACAGTATTTCTGGATTGTTGTAGCGTGGTGGAAATCCGCCTTCTTACCTTGTCGATGTTAGCACCTCGGACATTCAAAACACTGGATGCGTGCCTCTTTCTTATCGCAATGTGACCAATTTGGTTGACCGTTCATTGATCTGGAGATCGCCATGTCCCTTTATGGATATCGAGGTGAGAAAACCGTGTGCTGGCTATAGTGGCATTCCGTTCCGTAGCGAAGTCAATTAGCCTAAGTCCGTTACCAGACGTGTTGTCGTGTAGGCTATGTTTTCCGACAATACTGCTAAAGGTGTCTTCTCTTTCTACCTTTGCGTTAAAATCTTCCAGCAAGATCTTAACATCGCACTTCGGTAGTCGCTCATAGGTTTTGTCAAGGAGCTGATAGAAGCAATCCTTAGCTATATCACTTTTTTCCCCGTGGGGGCGTGAGCGCATATAAGGTTTATGTTGGCGAATGTCTTGGAAACATAAGACTCCTTGCCTAAGTCTGGCACTTATAACTAATCCGCATCCAAATAGTCGCTGTTTCTGCGCACTATAACATGATCCGTAGAAGATGTTACAGTTTTTCATCCTCTTTTTGACCGGCCCATCACATCGTATTTCCTGGATGGCAGTAATGTCCGCTTTGTAGCAGTTTAGGGCTTCCGCTAGTTGTTCGCTTGCAACTCTCTGGTTTAATGTTCTCACATTCCAGGTGCAGATACGAACGTCGTTGTCCTTTTTTCGTTTAGCAGGGTCGTCAACAAAAAAAATAGTCATTTCCTAGTCTATTGGTTGGCTTATAACAATTAATTTTTCTATGGTTGGGTAGCTAACCCAAAGCACAATCCCCAACCTGGAGGGCCAGTTCCAATTTATTAGATACCCCTAGGACTCGGGGCCATCAGTATTCACTACTGGATTGAGCGCTGCCGTTGGCCTTTCGGTTCATCCGCCACCAGCTCTGTTCAAGGGGCCCGACTTACCCTTGAAATTCCCAGACAACCTGTTGTCCGAATATGTCGAAGAAGCTTGTCTAGCTTCGCCTGGGACATTCTGACCTGGCTGCTTATAGTGTTGCTGTTTTTCGCAGTGTTATCAACACTCGCGCTTATCGTTTTGCAAGTCTAATCCGGTTGGATGAGACCAGTACCCGATGGTTACCACTTGGAGGTTAAAAATAAGCAATTGATGTGTAGTCAGAGTTACAACCACTGGGCATTGCCAAGGTACACCCAATCAGAGTCTACCCTCGTTCTACAACACCCAACAACCCCTTATTGATATGTGTAATATAGGCGCCACTTGATCGACATCATATTCCATACAAAGTGTTAAAGAAGCTCATACCACTAAAATTTAATTTAGGAAATCGTATATAATTTAGAAGTTATTGAAAAAAAGCATCGACATAGAACATAAAACGCGCACCGATATCTGTTTAATAAAATATGTCCTACTTTTTGTCTGTTCTCTATTTATAAATATATCATTTCAAACAAATGCGTTACCCTAATTTTTCAAAACTATGTGTTTTTTGAAAACGTTCTTCATCATTCGGATGGAATTTGGTCACCCTATGTTAACTAAAAATGTATTTATCTTGAGTATTGACTTTTAATAAATACAATAAACTAATTCATCAGAAGAATTGTGAAAAACCAATGAAGAGGTACCTATCTGAAAAGTTTCAATAAAGCAAAACTATCAGTCATCCTAAAATGTGTCCATTTTAACCATTTAATAAAGCAATCATTTAATTTGCGTTCCATTTGTAAAACCTCATCGATATATACCTACCCTTTCTGGATATCAGTAACTTCTTCATAAATTCTTCAAATTATTAAATCCCCCCTTCCACATTACAACATAACCTAAAATCGCGAGTCATAAATACAAACCACATACCCAAATAAAGATAGATAGTCAATAATTAAAAGTTGCAACTTATATTCGAAATACTCTTCAGCTACAGAAACAGGGTTATTGGTATCTGTATCCATTATGGAATCGTCTGACACGCCCTCTCACATTTCCTATTGGAGCAAATGTACACATCCAGTAATAAACTAAAAATATTGATCAACCCCTCTTGTTTCAAGTTCTGCCACCCAACCTATCCATCCCTTCGCAGTCAACCCCCCCAATCATATGCGGGCCATTCGTTTATTTACGTACATATTTGAGCAGGGGATGCTATACGCAGGACCTTCATAGGAATGGAAATTCTTTCCCACACTCGAATCATGTAAATGTGTTTTTGCAGTTCCTTAGCAATGGAATCCTACGTATAGGATACATGGATGGGATATAAAACCCTTGCATAAAGGTGTATGGAGAGTTTCCCTTTTTATGAGCTTTCAAGTCGTAGGTCGAGTTTATGCCTGTTCTGGGTGGGTTCGATTTAAAATTTATCATGTTCGACATGTTCCTCAGGGTTGGCAGGTGAGGTGCAGCTCGGGTCTTTAGTTTGGTGTGTATGTACTACTCTCCCCAAAAACGGATGATTGTAGTGGTGGAATTATGAATTTATGTACACGATGATATAGTGGCTATGCGCACTTAATGCTGTTCACCGTTGAAATATACAGCGAAAGATGCAAAAATGGCATTACGTTTTCATGATGCCATTCACAAGGATATTATAATTCAACGTATTGAAATATATTCAGCATGTTTAGCATTTTGTCTGTTTGGGGTTATTGATATTTATTCATCTAATAAGAGATGGATAGCACAAAGCTATCATCATTCTTTTCAAACGGATATCAGGTCGGTCTTCCATTGAAAAATCGTACTTTTTGGATTTTGTCAAATGAACACTCATGGACTACTCAAATGTTGGAGAATAGAGGGAAGCTTCTCCTGGCTAAAGCAGACTACAATGTTAAAAGTCGCTAAAAAAACGAATGATTGTCGTCGAATAATACTTTAAAGATGAACCTAGAAAAAAGGATCGTGTACATTGCGTCCCCAATTAAAGTCGTACTTTTTTATTGACCTTTTACTTGAAGGACTTGACCTGCTAAACTTTTACAAGTTGACCAAAGGAAAGAGAATACAAAAACACTATAAAAAAAAAACCTGTCCAATGGTTGTTCTTAGGTCCACAACAATGCCATTTAGGTTGGGAGTTGTGCTTTGGGTTAATTACTCAATCCTCGAAAACGACTGACTTTATTCTTGAAGACTATGCTAAACGAAAAAAATGGCATTGACGATTATATCTGCATCTGAAATTTTAGAACAATTAACAGAAAAAAAGAGCCGAACAACTAATCGAAGCCCAAATCTAAGTCAAAGCAGACATAACTATCATCCAGGAAATATGAGTTCCTAGCATCTTATCGGACCCATTCTCGGGTGCGGTGGGTAGAGAAATTCCTGCAATATGCTGGACGGTTGGGGAATAAAAGACTACCCCCGAACCAAAACCAGTTAGTTGTAGATGGCAGTAAAAGCGGAATCGCCCGTTTCATCTGTGTAGTAAAAACTCTAAATTAGCGTGTCTGAAATATTCACAATTTCACGGACTTGTTCGATTCCTTGAACAGAAATGGTGGCGGAAGAGCAGTAAGGCCAACTGCCCACTAAATCCACCACCCTTTTTGTATTTGTATTGCAACTAAGTATGAGACTTATCTAGCAATTTGTTTATCACGAGTAAAGAATGTTTGGCAGGTAACTATACTTTGAGAGTTCCTGTTCTTTCCGCAATTTATAGCCCGGTTTGTTCTTATCGGGCCAAAGCTAAGAGCTTAGTTCTTTGAAGACGCCGCAATAAATCCGTTTCGTCAAGACTTTGGAGGACCATTGTGTTAACGTGTCCCAATAAACGTTTTTTTATGTTTGCGTGCAAAATTGTTCGTTTCATCTTTAACCACGGGAATACCCAGATCTCTGCTTAGATCTTTATTCCTTATATACCACGGCGCATTGACGAATGCTCTTGACAATTTGTTTTCAATAGTTGTAAAATATTTAGATTCGGCAGGTGGCCTTGGCTCAGAGGAATGCGTAGTTGACTGCTAATCCAAGCGCTGCGGGTTCAAGCCCCAGCTTCGGCAGCATTTGTTTTCTATGAAAATTGCCAGCTTATCTGAGGCCACCTTTGCGATAATATAAGACAATATAAATCTATGTCTCCTCCTCCGTGCCACGTAGGTGTATGTTATATGTCTTTCCTTCTATGTATCTATCCGTCTCTCTCTCTGTTGTATAATTGTCTTGATCTGTCCCAGCCGATGGCCTCAGTCGCCAGTGCTGTTATGTGTCTGTAGTTCGTTGCATTCATGTGCGAAGTACTGTGATGTCAATGTCAAACTATTTAGATTCGTTTCACTGGTACAACCCCATAGTTGTATACCATATGTCCAGACCGGCCTTAGCGCTTGCTTGTATAATAGCAGCTTGTTATCAAGGTTAAGCTTCGAATATTTTCCGAGTAACCAGTACAGTTCTCTGCATTTATTTTTAAGTTCTTCGCATTTCTTTTTTACATGCGACTTCCATTTTAATTTTGCATTGAGTGTCATTCCGAGATATTTCGCTTATTTGCAAACGGGACTCGTACCGTATTGAGAAATGCTGGCAAATTGTTTGTTCGTTTATACGAAAAATCTACATGAAGCGATTTGCTCTCGTTAAGTGCAATCCACCAGGATTTTGTCCATTCATTAACCTCGTTAAGAGCGTTTTGTAATTTCATATTTGTTTCCTCTTTTGTTGTGCCAACTGGTAGTATAGCTGTATCGTCAGCAAACGTGGCAAACATTGTTTGTGGGATATCACGTGTAAATTGGAGGAACAAGAGTGGTCCAAGGACGCTTCCTTGGGGTACTCCTGCCAATATTTCTTTGAACTCTGAATATTCGTTTCCAAGTTTCACACGAAGAGCCTATGCTCAAGATATGGGACAAGGATTTAATATGATTTTTCAGGCAGAACTTGTCTTCATTTGTATTGAAGGCCTGTATGCCAGACCTTGTCAAAAGCTTTCTTATCTTCGAAAGCTTTTTAAATTACATCAATAATTCGATGAACTTGGTCCACAATCGAATGTTTACTTCTAAACCCAAATTAATGATCAGGTAAAAGGCGTTTCTGATCAATAATGTGGAACCAGCGACCGAGTAATATCCTTTCAAAAAATGTTGAAATTATTGGAAGAAGTGAAATAGGTCTGTAAGATTTTATTTCATTCGGTAATTTTCCTGGTTTGAGAACCTCGACTTTCCACTGTCTTGGTATGTATTCTAATCTAATTGACGAAACGAAAATATTGCATTGACTCTTACATCTCCACCTGGAAGTTTAGAACGATGAACAGAAAAAAAGGAGCCAAGTGAAAGCCCAAATCTAAATCAAAGCAGACATTGCTGTCATCCAGGATATATGACTTGCTAGTCTCTTGTCGGACACAGTCTCGGGTGCGGCGCGCCGCGCCGGGTTGAGAAATTCTCTGCAATACGACCCGCGAACCAAAACCATCTAGTCGTAGACGGCAGTGGAAGTATTCTAACAATGGAATCGCCGATGTCGTCTATGAAGTAAAAACTCTAAATTAGCTGGTCTGATTCGCAATTCAAGGGTTTGTTAGGTTTGTGAACAGTGATGGTGGCGGAAGAGCCGTAAGGCCAACTGCAGCTCTTATCCATTGGTTGATACTGATGGCCCCGTATCCTAGACTCATCTAATTAACAGAAGCCAGCCCTCCACTTTGGGATTGTGTTTTGGGTCCTTTAATAACAATAAGTAAAACCTATTGGTTCTAAAGGAAACGACTGTTTACACTATTGACAAACATGCTGAATGAAAAATGTACAACGAAATTCATATCGGCACCTGGAGGGGGAGAACATTAAACAGAAGAGATGCATCCAAACAACTATCGGAAGCACTAAAGTCCTTATGTTTTAAAGGCAAAGCTGATATTACTGCCTACTAGGAAATACAATCGGACAAAAATACAAATGTTTGGCGCAACATGCTTGTTAGTACCCAGGGCTGAGCTTTCTCACAATCATTAATGTGTGCGTATGTACTTCTTGCACGATGGTGGGACCTCCCGTTTTATGCCGACTCCAAAGGGCGAATTTGAGATTAGCTTTTCTTGGCAATTGATACTACTCGGATGATTTGTCAGATCATCACAATACAGTGGGGCTAGCAAATAGAGGATGAAAATCTGTGCCATCTACCAAGCTCCGTGTTATAATGAGCAAAAGCAGCGTCTATTTGGATTTGGATTTGTTGTAAACGGCAGATTTAAGCGAATAGTTTTATTTTTTAAAGGCATTAGTGAACGCATTGCAACAATGCAAAATTGACCAACATAAATCCTATTAACATTCACTTTACGACGCAAGAAAGAGTGACATTGCTTGACATCGGACGGTTTCAACGAGCTCATTGACAAAACTTATGAACAACTGCCGAAATACGAAGATAAAATAGTGCTGGGAGAATTTAACGCAAAGTTTTTTTATTTTTGGGAAACACAGCCTTTATAACACCACTTTTGGCAACGAACTTATGCGAAACGAAATGCCATTATAGAAATCCTTAATAGAACATGGCGGTCTCCATACTCCATGACAAACAATATCTTTCTTATTTGTAAGAGAAAGTTAAATATGGTCTATCAAACTGAACGCATTGCGATATACAAGATATACAAGAGTCCAGTATTTTGGATGCCCGATCCTTCCGTCGGAGTAATATCGGCACTCGTCACTACCCTGCTGCAGCCAAGGTATTTGTTTGAGCCTAAAATATTTGTCACTCCGAAATGCATTTACCGATTTAAACAAACTTTCAAACATCTTTGGTATTGGGGTATATATGGTTTGTAGAGTTTGGTTTTTGTAAAGTTTGCTTAAAATCGAAAAACGTCGTTCGGTCGTGCATGTGTGCCTACTTTTCAGAAAAACTTATTTTCGGTTAAACCGTAAGGAATTTTGAGAAAGTGTCTGAGTGCTTAGACATTCTCAATATTTGTATTGCCTGAACACAAAACATTTTGCCACCCTAACTTTTTGAGGGTTTTTTCTTAGGAACTGGAAATATCGCAATAATCGCTTAAAATAAAAAAAAATAATTTTAATCCGTCCAAAAATTCATTCAAATTTCAATCGATAAAAAATATTTCTCTTGATTTATGTCAACTTTTTTCGTTATAGAAGAACAGCGGTCAACACACAAACGTTTTCGCAGCTAGACACTAGTGCTAGTGAATTCTACCAGTTTTGGTGTGGAAATGAGAGTGAGTGTTCATATTGTAAAAAAAAACATATAAGAAGGCTACAATTCGCTGTGTGGATCGTTTAATAATGCCTTGAGGTCGGGTATACAAATGTTTTTTTGTAAAAAAACGCAAACACAAAGTGGGCATAGTTGAAAATTGTCTATGTACGAAATGTTTACATTGCCAGTACGGAAGGATTTGCATCAAAAGTTTTTTTTTTCAATTTCTTTGGAATTTTGCAAAAAAAAAGTTTTTTTTACTAAAAACGCCTCCAAAAAGTTTTAAAACTGTCTACATTTGTTCTTCAGACACTTTTTTCAAAATTCTTAACCGTTGGGCCATTTATAACGTTTTTTGTGAATAGGAGGGTGTCAGTGGACGGATTTTTGAAAAATGCTTTCACTTAATTTGCTGGTAGCAATATCCAACTTTCAAATTTCGTAGCTGGTGTGGTGGCATACCTCGCAAATCCAGTCAGTTCAAAAACTCTCTTGGATAATTTACAGCTTCGATGGCTTCGATATCAAAAAAAAAAAAAAAAACGATTTTCGATAAAATTTTAAAGAATTTTGAAAAAAAAATCGACTAAATAACTAAAATTTGCATCAAATATTAACATTTTTTATTGTAATCCATAAATAGGCCTTTGCCATTTACATTTTAAAGACAACTTCTTGTAAATGTTGTCCGCGGCTCCGTTTTAAATGGTCCATTCGGAAGGTCCAATTTTGCGTCACTTTTTCGAGCATTTCGACCTGTATTCCAGGAATTATGCGTGTTATGTTATCCTGTAAGGCTTCAATCGTGTTTGGCTTGTCTACATAGACTTACGACCTTACATAACCCCACAAGAAATAATCAAGAGGCGTTAAATCGCATGATGTTGGCGGCCAACTCACAGGGCCATTTCAAGAGGTAAGCTGCTCACCAAATTCAACACTCAACATTTCCATTGTTTCACTTGCTGTGTGGCATATGGCATGTGGCACCGTCTTGATGAAACCACATATCAACCAAATCCAACAAGTCGGGTATCATGGCTCGATATCGTTCGCCGTTGACCGTAACGTTTCTTCCACGATCGTCTTTGAAGAAAAATGGACCGATGGTGCCACCAGCCCATAAACCACACCAAAGTGTCGTTTTTTCGAGATGCATCGGTAATGCTTGTATGGCGTGTGGCTGTTCATCACTCCAGATGCAACAGTTTTGCTTATTTACGTATCCGTTGAGCAAGAAATTAGCGTCGTCGCTGGTCGCCATAATATAGTCGTAGCAAACGGTGCAATTTTTTCAGAGAGCGCGAATTTTGATAATAAATTTCAATAAATTGCATCCGTTGCACGTTTATAAGTCTTTCCATGATTAAACGGAATAGTATACTGGAAAATTTTCACTTTGACAGATGAAGTTTGGACGCCATTACTAACCAGTGCTCTTAAAAAATCATCCGCTATTTCTTTACCCCATAGTATACGCAATAGAAAACCGTTGTTTTCTGGGACTTTCAGGATTCAGTGTTTTCGGGATTTTGGATTTTCTGATTTTGGATTTTTGTAATTTTGGTTTTTCGAGATTTTAGATTTTCGGGATTTTGGGTTTTCGGGATTCTGTCCGACTCCCTTTTTCTGTCCAACTAAAAAAATATTTTTATAAACTCTCTGAGCAATACATTGTGACAATGGCATTTTCTATTTTTACCATCTTCGTAAAGATTTTAGCCGCGCCCAGCCCACAGCGGGTTTGTAGCCTTTTCATACCTAATTTTATTTAGCCACCAAAATATTCGCTAGAAATATTTTACATGGCAACACAGCTAGTTTAGATATATAGTATGTGTTTCTGAAATTTTAATAAATCCAGATCCAAATATTGACCCAGACCTATATTGACTCTTTTTGTTAACTGGAAGGCTATCGGCATTTCCGATTTAATGTAATTGGGCGTGTTGGAAGAGGTTAATAGCTAACGGGTGATCCAAGTAGAGATACTTTTTTCAATAGCCATTTTTGACAGATCACGTGTGAGTCGTGTCATGCTGTCATGTTATTTTTGTTTAGTATTGTTTGGCATTTCATAATGGAAAGACTTACGCGTGAACAACGTTTACAAATTGTTCAACTTTATTATGAAAATTCAAGTTCTGTGAGGAATGTGTTTCGTGCACATCGCATCAATCAATGGACTTATTGAGAGAAAATTTCGGTGAGCACATAATTTGACGTTTTGGGCCGGTCGATTGGCTACCAAGATCGTGTGATATCACACCGTTAGACTTTTTCCTGTGGGGATATGTAAAGTCAACAGTTTATGCCGACGAACCCGCTTCGATTCAGGCCTTGGAGGAAAACATCACGCGTGTCATTCGCCAGTTACCAGTCGAAATGCTCGAACGAGTGATCGAAAATTGGACTCAACGGATGGACCATCTGCGACGTAGCAACGGCCAACATTTGATAGACATAATCTTCAAAAAATAAATGCCAAAGAATGTTCTTTCAAATGATAATAAACATTCTCCATTAAATTTGAATTTTCTGTGTTTTTTTCTTTAAAAAAGTAGGGAACCTCGAAATGGATCACCCTTTATTTATGTCAGTTGAGGGGTTACTTTAAACCTAATACGCGAATCTCCAGCTGATGCTGAAATCGACTACCTCTTTTAATAAATCGTAGGTGCTAAACGTAAATTTCTTATTGGCTCATTTCAAAATAGAAACATATTCATTTTACGTTTCTTGTCCTTTCCAGATGACCTATCGTTTGTATTTTTGTTTGTGACTGTTGCTAAAGATTTTAATTGTGACCTTTTTTCATATCTCGTCGAGGGTGTGACTTCTTCGATTCTACTTCCAGTAGTAACATCGTCCCTCTTAAACTTTAACAAGGGTAATAGTACAGTCCGTGTCAGACATCCCAACAAAGCTATATTTTTCAACGAATTATATACTCTTTTGGTTTCTTCGAACACGATCTAATTTCATTTAACTTTCAATATCTGTCACACTTTCATAGTACTTTAGGGACTTGAAAAATGTGAAAATATAAAAAAAATTGGAGTTGACCTAAGATATGTCGAATAGTCGAATCGTTTCGAGCATGCCGTCTGCTATCGATCGGATGATATTCTTACAAAATCACTTGTTCGATTTATTTAATAAGCATGTTACCTTCAAAACCAATTAAGCACCAACATCCACCTTAGGTTTTGGGAATAAAAAATTTTATTTGACATCGTGAAAGCTACAGCTACAGCGCACTTTCCTCTCGAAGAGCACCACATAGCTGACAAAGCATTGCGGAACAAGGCTGTTGTTCGGCAAAAAGTTTGGAGGAACATCAAAGAAATCGTAATTGGAAAACAGGAAAATATTGAAGATTGTGCCTTTGATTGCGATGAGCTACATAAAAAATGCACCCACTGACCCATCGAGATCTTACTAAGGCAAACGATCTGTTCATCAAAATGATCGCCGCTCAAACGCTTTGAAAGCATTCGACCCTGTTACTCACGACATAATCTGTAGCACAAACTTGTGAAAAAGCTAAAACTGTCACTAACAGCCGCGAACTTGATCTTATCTTAATTAACTGATAGATCATGGGCATTCATAGGCAGTCGTTGGTAACTACAACATGTCGTCTTTTGTCCTCTTATAAATATATAGGCGTTCCACAGGGTTTCATAAGTAGGCTGATGATATTCAAGTTTTGACAAAAGCTGCGCCGTCCTGAGCTGGTTAAAAAATATGCCTGCGAAGTTTACGAAGCTCCTACTCTTACATGGGACTTTGACAACAACATCTTAGATGAGATTCGTCAGAAATCCAACGACTAAGACATTCTTGTGGACCGACCGGCTTAGAAGCGAATAAAAAAATCCTGGGTCAGGTTGAGCGAGAAATCTTTTGAGAAACTTTTCGGTGCCGGGTAAAGATTCAAACAGAATTTTTACGAGCAGTACTGTGGCAGAGACATGGTCAAATTTCAACGCATTGGAGGTTTGAGATGAAAGGGGCATGTAGAGCAAATGGCCACCAATACTGACTTACAGAGACATCGATTCCCAACCAACCGACAGACGGAGTAGACCCTCTCGCCTTAAGTGTTGCTCACAAGTAGAAACCGCGACTTCAACAAACTTGAAATGCGCAAATAAAGGCGGTGCTAATTGAAGAGAAGCATATTGGTTGAGAACCAGGTTCATTGATGACTTAAGTAAGTAAGTTTATTAGGCCTTATATTATTTTAATGGATGATTATTTCTTATAAAAATTAACCAGTATAACCCTCTAAATGTGCTACCTAGGTTCAAGGTAGGCTCCTGTCAGACTACTGTAGGTAGGTCGATAGAAAAGGCGGTTCGGCATGAACCCAAGTAGCACTTATGTGCCTTTTTGTTACCACGACTCGTGTGACCTATATTATAATTGCTGTTGTGGATGCGATACATGCGGTCTCTAGAATCAGCCTGAAAGATTGAGAAAGCGGAAGGGATCTTGTATCCTTTTACCCGAGATGTCGCTAAGGTTGTCGAAAAATGTTTGGTCCAACGCTCGCAATCTGGCTCTTGCTAGTGCCTGACACTTTCAGATGAAATGGGAGAAGGTTTCTCTCCAATTTGTATTCCCGCAACTGCGGCATTGGCCAGTGCCCTGTGACTATCGCCGTAATTCTTGCGATTCTGGGCACGTTCTATTAAGTATATCGTTTTTTCTGTTGTTGTCGTAGGAGGTTCATATCGTCCTCGATATGACGCAATTTGCTAACCTTCTCCATTTGGAGTCGGCCTTTTTCAGGTAGTATGAGTCAATTTGTCCCTTAACCGCTCCTAGCGGGATACGGACCCTCGCCGCAAGCTCGTCTGCACGCTCGTTTCCTTCAATGTCACTGTGCCCTTCAACCCAGAAAAATGTGACCATGAAGCATTCGCCAAGGTGGGCAAGTTTGTTTCGGCATTTCTGTACCATAGTGGAGGATATGGTAGCCGAGTTGATTTATGGCCGCTTGGCTATTATTATGAGAATAGCAATATTTTGCTTTTCCGTAGTGTCACGCCCCAGTAGCGTACAAGCCTCTCGGATAGCCAGTAGTTCCGACTGGAATACGCTGGCAATATCTGGTAGGCAATATGAAACTGATCGGTGATTCCGAGTATACTCCAGACCCCACACCACAGTTCATCTTAGATCCGTCGGTGTAGACGACCGTGTCGAAAAGATTAAGTAGATATCTTAGATGAAGCTCTATTCTTATTAGTTAAAATGGCCGATTGAGCAATGAGAACAGGGATTTATCTAAGATATCTTACTAAATCCGAAATCCGGAACATGACAAATTTCATTGCTGTATTTCATACATATAGGGTTTTTCAATAAGAGCACTACAAAAGTTTTTTTTAAATAAAGCAAAAACGGTTGTGGATATCAATGAAATTCTTTATTCCTGTGAAAGTACGTTCGATGCCATTATGGAAATCGATTTCTTTTGCATGGACATCATGGGCACGCTTGCAGAAGTCCAGACGCTGAACCCAATTTTCGAAGGTTTTCAAGCATAAATCGGCCGATACTGCTGCAATTTCACGTTCGATATTCGTACGAAGTTCATCAATCGTCGCTGGCTTGTTGGCATAGACCATAGACTTGACGTAGCCCTACAGGATATAGTCTAACGGCGTCAAATCGCACGACCGAGGCGGCCAAGCGACTGGACCATTTCGTGAGATAACACGTTCTCCAAACTTGTTTTGCAATAAATTGATTGTGGCATTCGCTGTGTGCCTTGTAGCGCCGTCCTGTTGGAACCACATGTCCTCCAAGTCCATATCATCCAATTGGGGCCAAAAATATTCGGTTATCGTTGAACGGTAGCGATTCCCATTTACCGTAACGTGCCGGTCTTGATCATCACGGAAGAAGTACCGCCCAATGATGCCGCCGGCCCAAAAACCACACCAAACCGTAATTTTTTCGGAATGCAATGATGACTCATGGAGTACGTGTGGATTGCTGCCTGACCAATACCGTATATTTTGTTTATTGACGAAGCCATTCAGCCAGGAATGAGCCTAATCGCTGAGCCTCATCCGAATCATTTTCAAGTTGTTGCTCAGCCCAATTCACAACGACGTCACAGAGATGCCCAACGCTTGGGAACGACGTATGAGAGACACATTTGGGCTTTCTTCAACTGAAGCCTCAGAGGCAGTAATATTCTCGACACTACGGGCACTTCTTTGTCTCACTGGCACGGGTACATTTTCTACTGTGTCTGTGGATTCAAATTTTCCCACCAGACGCTCAACTGTTGATCTGCTAGGACGATTATGACGACCATAAATTGGACGTAGCGCTCTTAACGTTGAAGCCACTGACTCCGAATTTCTGTTGTAAATTTTAATAATTTCGACTCGTTGTTAGATCGTATTTCTTTCCATCATGAAATGGCAAACCTTACTGAAGAGAAATGTCAAAAGAGCGGCAAGAAATATGGCGTCGCTTGCAAAACGTTTGAAAAACACGATACAAAGTTTGTAGCCACGTCTATTTATTTATATATTACAAGCACCTAACTAGGGTTTTAATACATTAAAACTGTCCAAAATATAGTACAAAATCTATAATTTTTTACGTTATTTATAACTGTGTTGCCATGTACTCTTCCCGCAATTGAACCTCACCTGTGTGAACTCATATAAACAACTTTTAAATAATAATGACGTCATGCTGTTGTGCGGACAGCTCATTTTCATTTCTGGGTAAAAAAAAAGAGCATTTTAAAATTTAAATGTACACTCTCACAACAAAACATATCCTCGTCCATAGTCTATCTAATGAATACCTGCCTTTAGCTTGAATGGGCTTTGGCATTTCGATAGGTCGCACGTCAAACGCAACCCTGCTCATGGTTTCCGATGTGGGCAATTTAAAATCAACTAACATAAGAGGGTGGATTTCGTTGAATATATGAGCTTCCCAACGGGTTTATCCGTGTTAAGTGCTAAACGTACCTATTCCATCGGATGGTACAACTGACCACTTTGTTCCTACCCTTCAAACCCTGCAGTATGCACGTACACAATGTGGGTGGAACAACTGCCTGTTGGCGTGTGTATCAATTAACTTGTGTCAATATTTGATAAAAAATGATATTTGAAGGACTTCCCCATGGGGATTTATTGGACGATTAGAGATGGTATGTTTAAGTGTCAGTTGTTTAGGAAACAGGTTGGTTGTTAGGGGATTACGAGTAGTTTTGGCTCTCATGGAGAAAGGGTTTTTTTTATTGAATTTCATGTATATGTATTTACATTATTGGTAGTGGGTGGTAGTTTTTATAATAAGGATACGAAATCAAGTGAAAATGTCTGACTTAGATAAAAAAAAAACAAGTGGAAACACGAGTTATTTCGTAGCAAAGTGGAGTTCCCACGAGTTATGTATGTAAATACAACGCTCTGTAGATCCATTCAAAACCAGATATGAAAATCCCAACATATTTTTTCCTTTTAAGATAGCCGAGCCAGCACTGTGGAAATAAAATTTTATCAGGAAAACAATTAAAAAGTTCAACATTAAGACCAACATTTTAAAAGAATTGTTACCTTTGGGTTATTGAAATTAAAAAAAAAGACTTCTAATGTTATTTTGACCGCAGGTTCGTCATCGGGCTCTGTGGCGCATTTGTTAGTGCGATGAACTACTGCGCAGAAGGTCTGGTTTGATTCCCAGCCGTATAGCAAGATCTGAATAATTTTTCACTCTCCCTCCTCTCGTGATGATCTGACAAATTATCCCAGTAGTATCGATTGTCAAGTAAAGCTTATCTCAAATTCGCCGTTTGGAGTCGGCATAAAACAGGAGGTACAGCTAGAAGTACACACGCACACATGAATGGTTGTGAGAAAGTTCGGCCCTGGGTACTAACAAGCCTGTTGTGCCAAAAATTTGTTTTTAGGTTCGTCAACAATGTTAGTAAGAAATTTAAAAATATTATAATCCTGGGGTCTTCTAAATTTTAAAATATAAAAAATAAACCAAAATATTATGCAAACATTTATAATGTTTGCAACTTCGGAATAGTCTATAATTTTTAAAACCATCAAAATTTAAAAAAATAAATTGGAAATATTTCTGACCTCGAAATATTTTGTCGTCAAAAAAGATAGTCCTTGATTAAGGAATTAGGATGCGGTGCATGTCTGGTTGATTTAGAGAAGGCTTTTGACACCATATGGTTAGAGGGCCTCTATCTAAAGCTGACCAGACTTGGCATAAGTAAACCACGGCTATATATGCTTCATGACATGCTGACTGGTAGAACGTTTGTTGTCAAAAGTGGCAATGTAACTTCTACCACAGAATTTTTCATTAAGAATGGTCTGCAACAGGGAGCGGTAAACTCGCCGATTCTCTTCAGCATTTACACCAGTGATACTTACTCAGGCAATTGCGGACGATCTTATCGCGTACAGAACAGCCTCTACTGTCGAAGTCATTCGAACTCTTTTGCAGCGGGACTTCGACAAGATCCAGAGATATTGTGATGACTGGAAGTCAACTGGAAAATCAACTTTCAGAAATCAGAAACTATCCTGTTTAGGACACCGTTGTCTAGGGCCTCTAGGGATACGAGAAAGAACTGGCGAAAGCTGGTGATCGTTGGACCAAACGGACAGCCACTGGCGAGTAAAAGTGTAGTAAAGTACCTTGGCATCTGGTTAGATCAGTATCTATATTTCGGAAGACATGTAGATGCTGCTCTGGCTAGAGCTAAGGGAGCATTTTCCCTGACAAGACGATTGTTTTATAGCAGTCGTCTTGACAGCAGGGTGAAGGTGATTTGCTACATGGCCCTCATTAGGCCGATGATTGCCTATGGGTGTCCGGTGTGGTTCAACGTTGCCCCATCTCAAATGGAAAAGATACGGGTGTTTGAGAGGCAGTGTCTGAGGAGCTGCCTTGGACTTCACAGAACACCAGTATCTGACTACACAAAATACTATTCCAACCAGGTCCTATACAACGGGGCCAACATAAACCGAATAGACAATTTTCTGGTGAAACTCATTCGGTTTCACGCTGCAAGAGCGATGGCTTCGAACAATAGTCTCATCTTTGGGGCCTTCTATCCCAATGATGAATATTTTGAGAGTGCGCGTTTAAGCGGCTTTATTCCGCCCGAAGCTTTCCTATATTTGGATAGTCGAGGGCTGATACAGTTCGTCTTCCGACGAACTGTGGATAGGCGGCTCCTGTACGACCGAGACGTCGTCACTCAGAGCGGAGGAGAGCGCCTGCGGTTCAGCAGGAGTGTGTCCGATTGGGACCGCCGGAGTAGGTTGCAACAGGAGAACCTGTTGTGGTGGTTAACGTAGTTATAGTTAGTTTTGACTTTTGAAAAGATATGGCTGACTTGCATAGTTGTTTAGGTTATGTTAAGGGAAACAGTCGTGGTGGCACCAAAAAAAAAAATATTCTCAAAATGCTTGCTGTGGCTGTTCTAGTTTTTAAGTTTAATTTTTTATTTAGTTAGATGTAAGTAGTTTTAAGTAGTTTAAGTTAGTCGATAAGTAGTTTTAATTAGCATGTAAGTTTAAATTAAAAAAAAGACAAGAAACCAAGTTTTTCTCAAATGTTTCTTGGTAAACATCATTTTATTACTATTAGATTTACTTATTAGATAATAGGCCGAAAGGCATTAGAATTAAGTTGTTATCATTTAATTTAAGGCGCCCGCATAGGGCCAGTAAGTAGTAGTAAGTAGTTGATAAGTAAGCTAGTTTTTCATGAATTTTTGTCTAGCATGTAAGTTAGTTTTAAGATAAAGTAAAATAAAAATGAATATCAAAAAAAAAAAATAAAAGGATGCGTAAGAATATTCGACAAAAAAAATTAAAAAATGGGTAATATAAATTTCATCGACTGTTAAAATGTTGGCTGAAGTTTGATTGACAAAAACAAGCTGACAGCTTAAAATCCAGACCATTTAAATGTCGATTGAAAATATGCCGGTAAAAATATCGACTTTTATCTAACTAGCTGAACTGGAAAATGTTGTTTTGCCATATAAATTATTTCTAGTGAATATTTTGGTTGCTAAATAAAAAAATTATCAGAAGACTACAATCCGCTGTGCGAATCGTTGCCAAAGTTGGCGGTAGTAAAATCTTGTATGTACCATACATAGAAAATACTTAGAGAGTTAATCAAAATATTTTTATGTTTTGACAAAAAAAAATGTTCTATTGTTATATAACTATATGTGGTAAAGTATACGAATCAGTTTTATAAGAAAACTCTTCCAAAAACTGGGCGTGTGTAGAAATAGTCTACAGATATAATGCTGACATTAATATTACCATTGTTATTGCATTCAAAGTTTTTTTTAGAATTTCTTTGAAATTTAACTAAAAAAAAGTTTTTTTTATAAAAACTTCCCAAGTACAAGGCGTGGCAAAAACTTTATGTAAATAAAATATTTTGTTCAGTCACTTTTTCAAAATTCTTAACCGTTTGGCTAGAAACACTTTTTGTGTGAAAGTGGGAGTGTCAGTGAGTGGATTTTAAATTTATTTACACTTGTTCAACTGGTGACGTATGGACGAACGGCGATTTTGAGTCTATGTGATGGGACAGGGTATAATAACGAATGTATTGTACATGTGCTTGCGTGTTTTAATGATCGATAAAATAGATTGATCACTTATCGATCGTAGAGAAATCGAACGTAAATATGTATAAATAAATACTGACTTACTTACTTACTTAAGTGGCGCTACAGTCCGGAATGAACCTGGGCCTCAACCAACATGCTTCTCCAATTAGTCGGGTCCTTAGCTAACTGCCTCCAGTTGCGCACTCCAAGTAGGTTGAGGTCGTTTTCTACTTGTGCGCGCCACTTGAGGCGAAGTTTTCCTCTAGAAGACTCTGCGAGCCGGAGTATTGGTGTCCATTCGTTCTACATGTCCTAGTGGAGTTTTTTTTTTAACCAGGGGCATATCGCTGTACAGCTCTTATAGTTCTTGGTTGAATCTTCGTCTCCATAGCTCGTCGACGCAAACGGGACCGAAGATTTTTCGAAGAATTTTAATCTCAAATCGACCAAGGATTTCTTCATCCGCTCTTGAAACGGTCAATGCTTTAGCGCCGTAGAGCAGGACTGGGATGATCAGGGTCTTATATAGGATCACCTTAGTAGGTCGAATGAGGGCTTTGCTACTAAATTGCATTCTTAGCCCGAAGAAACAGCGGTTGGCAAGAGTAATTCTTCGTTTGATTTCTGATGAGATGTTGTTGTCAGAGTTAATTGCGAAGCCGAGATAGACAAAGTACCGTACTACCTCTAAGAAATATCTGTCGATGGTGACGTATTGTCCAATTCGTTGATGCTGTGTATCCTTTCGTGTGACAGCATATACTTTGTCTTGCCCGCATTTACTGCAAAACTCATTTTTGCCGCTTCCTTCTATATATAAGCAAACGTGGAAAATTATGCCTCTGGTGTTGGCTCGTGAGTTTTGCAGAATCCTCCCAAGAATCAAATTGAAGAAGTCACATGACAGAGCATCGCCTTGACTAAACCCATTTTAGGAATTGAATGTGTCGGTCAGGTCGTTTCCGACCCCGATGGAGCAGCGAGAATTTTCCATCATCATCCTACACAAACGGACGAGTTTGGGCGGTATAACAAAACTAGACATGGCTCTGTATAGTTCTTCTTTATAAATGCTGTCGTAAGCGGCTTTGAAATCGATGAATAGGTGGTGGGTATCGATTTGAACTTGTTTTTTTTTTCATTACCTGCCGAAATGCGAAGGTTTGATCAGATGTGATCTTTCCTCGCCTAAAACCACACTGATAAAGCCGATCAGGATATTGATAAACGATTTCAGGTGTTTGGACACAGCGCGAGCATTGAGGAAATTGAGGAGAAGAAAAGAGGAGATACCGATGTGCATTGGGTTTAAATTTTTGTTAATTGTAATAGGGAGCAAAGACTGAGTTTGCTCAAGCATTCCACATTCGTGTTGTTCGGTTTAGGAATGAATCTCTATATTTCATAGTACGTCCGAAGATAGGCTTGAGGGTGAATTGATTAGCATTCATGGCATGGCGAGTATCACGGTTGAATGTCTGAAGGGGCGGAATGCAGCTGGCTATTTCGATTGAGCATTTCCTGTTAAAATAGCTGTAAAAAGTGTTAGGCAGGAGATAATCCTACGATGTTCAAGCGAGACTAAAGAGTTCGCTACGGTTTGATCTCCTATCAGTTTTATCGCACGCTTTTGTATCCTATCCATTAGGTGGAATGATGTTTTTGCTGCACCTGACCAGATGTTGGCGTTGAACTCAAGTTTGAGGCGTATGTATATACGCTTTATATATTGAGGCCAGTTTAGAAGGGGTGTAATATTTTTTGCATCGATGAGGGAAACCTAGACATTTCGCTACGTTTTTAGCGATTTCGAATACGTGGTCGTTCCAACGAAGGTCGTTACTAACACATACCGAGCATGGACAGTTTTTCGGTTTCGGCGATGCAAGTGCCATTCATGGAGAATGGCTGTAAATTTTGGTTTTGGTTTGGAGAGATAGTTTCTAATCCATAGAAGAAGAGTTTCATCGATTCGAAAAGTATGCTTTTTCGACAAAAGGGCTTGATGCCAAACCCTGTCAAATGCCTTTGAAATATCAAGTGCAACGATCTTGTTTTGGCCACCGAGGTGAATAGATTTGTTCCACTTTTCGTTGAGACATGTCTTCAAATCACCAGTGGACCTGTTGCAACGAAAACCGTATTTTCGGTCATATAGGAGTTTTCGTGATTCAAGATATTTCATAAGCTGACGGTTTATCAGCGTTTCCATGACCTTAGAAAGAAGGGACGTAAGTGCAATTGGTTGGTAGTTGGATAGAGAAGAAGGTTCGCCTTATTTAGGGACAGGCTGGACAAATGGTGTTTTCCATCTACTCGGAAAGAGTCGTGATGAATAGGACAGATAGAAAAGATTACGCAGTGGTTTTGCCAGCGTAGAAGAACACCTCTTTAGAATTATTGGGGAGATACCAACTGGACCATACGATTTGTGAATGTAAAGATCTAATAACACTCTTCCGATTGTACGAGTACGGAAGTGGATTGGTCCCATAGAATGTTCTACGTTCTCAAGTACAGGAGGAGACTGGGCACAATCTGGTAACGTCGAACTGGCTGCAAAATGGGTAGCAAGCAGATTGGCTTTGTCTATAGAGGTAACAGCTGGAATGTCATTGTAAATGAGCGTTGGGATGGAAGATGAGGTTGAATTCTTATTGTTTTTGACAAACGACCAAACGTTTTTACTACCTTTGGGACATAGTGGAATTTTTTGCCTTAGCTTTTGGTCGTGGGAGAATTTGACACGCTTGATGCGGGCATTACAATCGTTTCTGGCTCGTTTGAACTTAGATCGGGCCTTGGGTTGGATATTCTTTACCCGGTGAGGGATAAAGGATTTCATACCCACGTCATTATCGAGGAAGTATAATGACCAGTTAAGATTCTTAAAGAAACCGTTAAGAGGCTCGCAGTTGGCTTTCTCGTATTGCCATACGTTTCTTTTTGGAATTTGTTCTTTAACAACTTGGTTGGAGTACGAGAAGTTAGCCGATACGATACAGTGGTCTGACGAGCCTAGGTGTGAAAGCATATGGATAGTGTATTTATTAGGATGAGAGGTCTGAAACATGTCCAGAGTGTTAGCGGCTTGACTGTGAGTTGTCTACCTTAGCAAATATCTCAACATACCTTCCTTCGGCTGTTGTCTGTCCAGAATGTCGAAGCCATGATGAATTGTGGAATACGCCCGCAATGACGATTTCAGTGTGCGGATACAGGAATACAATTCTTGAGATGGAGTCAGACAGCTCATCAAACTCATTAAAAGTCGAGTTGCTGTCCATATTTGGGCTTCTATAAAAAAAAAAAGAGTAGTAGTGGATTATTTGCCTACGGACATGGAATTTCAGACATATAAAACTAAATTGCGGATTTTAAAATTGGCCGTGTTGTTGTTGAATTTTGTAGGCTACATCACTACGAATGTAAACGGCGAGACCGCTGTGAGAGAAGAATAATGGCGAGTTATATCCAGGTGGACTAAGTTCTGAGATTTCAGAATGAGCGCCCACCTGTGTTTCACAAAGTGCCAAAACAGCTGGTTTATATTTGGATATGTGAACGTATGCCGAAAAGAGATTTGTTCTTGACCCACGAATATTACTTACATCTATTCTAAAATTCCTATCCATTCCAATTTACAAATATAAAAAACACAACTCCGACGCCAACTAAGCAGAGCCGTGAAGTGAATATTTATAGTTTGGTTTCCAACAAAAATTTGTCACAGTTGTTATGCTCGTATGACAACTTGCTTTAGTCACCCAACAAAATAATCACTCACGACCCGCTATTCGCCTGATGATGACTATGATCCGCTAATGCAAGTGCACGTACGGCAGATAGTATCTTTTAGGCGATGTTGAGGAGATTTATGCATATGTAGTTGGCCCAGTTCAGAGGGTCTCCTTTTTTGTGGATCGGGCAAATGATGCTGAGGTTCCATTCTTCAGGCATGCTTTCACCCAACCAGATTTGGCTTATGAGTTGGTGAATGTTTCTTACCAAGCCATCTCCGCCTGCTTTATTCCAGCAGCTTGAGTTTAAGTTTTGCTATCTTCACTTTACTTAGGTCGGGTGGTTGGTAGTTTTCGCTGTCGACGCCAATATTGAATGGTTCGTTCTATCTGACAGCGGAATGTTGTTCGTCATCGCCGTTTTACAGTCTGCAGGAGTAGTTCTTCCCTATCCTCAGCATCAACTGTGTCCCACATCGTCACCAATAAAACTGTTCTTCTGAATATCCCTTGCACCTCCCTATTTACCCTCGTAGACAACGCAAACGTCGCCTGTTTAAAAAAACAGTACTTTTTAGTTAACGAAGAAATAACTTATGAGTCTGATTCCGCCAAGTGCTGCCAAAAATGTAAGGTAGACTCCCTGACAAAAATGTTTCTTAACCTTAGTGAACAGCCATAAATGAAGTAAAATAGTCGGTTGTAATATTTTTTACGTCTACCTGTAATCTATGATAGTACTATCAAAAAAAAAAAATAAGTGAACCTCAAACACCAAATTTTCTCTAAAATTTCCTTCTACTGTTTTGTTGTCAATGTCAATGTGACGTCTAAAAACCTTCCTGGAGACAGAATTTCCCGCTGTAGGGAATTTGAAAGTAGAAATTGCCAGCAAAGAATATATTGGACAGCTAGCAATTTGGTATAGAATTAGAATAGAGCAAGACAAAATGTATCGTTAAAAGGGGTTTTGGGCTGGCGTAAAGAGATAATGAGGCAGGTCGGGATATGAAAAATGATAGAAGTGTTAGAAAAAGAGCGAAAGTGTTCGGACAGGCATTGAACTTGGCCAATACTAAATCATTAACTTCAGTGTTTGTGGGGGTAGAGTTTTTTTTTTAAACATGTTAAAAACATTTCAATTAATATTTTATTGGGGTAGATTATTATAAAGCGCCGATCACAAAAAGGTTTGTGAAGGCCACGAAAACGATTGCCGGTGCTGAAAATACGCAAATTGTGTCATGTGCGTGCTTTAAGTTTATGTTGTGCTGGTGGATGTCTAAATATCGAAAGACTGCAATCGCAAGAGACCGCCAAGACAACGCGTATCCCTTAGCCCCCGATTAACACCATACCACCAGCATAAAATGTCGAAGAACAATGGCAACGATGCCAACAAGCCATTAGATTAGCCGCAACTGATGTGCCAGGTTTCTCGCGCCCACCAGCAAGAAACCCCTGCTTTGTTGAGGAATGCCGACAGATACTCGCAGCCAAGAACGAGGCCTACAAGGCTAAGCTGCATGTGAAGACGAGAGCTGCCGTTGAGCTCTATAGACAGAGAAGAAGGGAAGAACACCGGCTTTTCGGAAAAAAAGAAAAAAGAGCAAGAAAAGCGCGCGATCGAGGATATAGAGAGTTGCCACTCCAGGAACGATGTTCGCAAGTTTTACCAAAGTGTAAAACGTCAAAGCCATGCATACAAGGCTTGAACAGAATCCCGTCGAGATGAACAAGGAAATATCGTAGTTGAGACACAGTCAATGCTGAGGATATGAAAGAACCGCTTCTGCGGACTGTTAAACGGCGACAACCAACAACATTCCGCTGTCCGGCAGAACGAACCATTTAATATTGGCAACGACAGCGAGAACTGCCAACAACCCGACCTGAGTGAAGTGAGGATAGCAATATCTAAACTGAAGCTTAATAAGGCTGCCGGATGTGACGGCCTTCACACCGAGCTTTATGAAACCGGCGGAGATTACTTGGTAAGAAGCATCCACCAATTCATAAGCCAAATCTGGTCGGAAGAAAGTATGCCTGAAGAATGGAACCTCAGCATCGTTTGCCCGATCCACAAAAAAGAAGACCCTCTAAACTACGCAACTACAGAGGCAATTGTCTCCTCAACATAGCCTATAAGATCCTATCTGCCATAATATGTAAACGCCTGAAACCGTTTACCAACAACCTGATTGGCACTTATCAGTGTAGTCTTAGGCCAGGAAAGTCCACAACCGATCATATTTTCACACTTCGGCAGGTCCTGGAAAAAAAAGCCAAAATATCCAAATCGATACCCAATACTATTCATTGCTTTCAAAGTCGCATATGACAGCATTTATAAAGAAGAACTATACAGAGCCATGTCTAGTTTTGGTATATCGCCCAAACTCGTCCGTTTGTGGAGGATGACGATGGAGAATTCTCGCTGCTCCATCAGGGTCGGAAACGACCTCACCGACATATTCGATACCAAAAAGGATTGAGGCAAGGCGATGCGCTGTCATGTGACTTCTTCGATTTGATTCTTCAGAGGATTCTGCAAAACTCACGAGCCAACACCAGAGGCACAATTTTCTCTGATCATTCTTCGAGTATTCTAACAACGAGCTAGTCAATCATTAGAAATTAAAAACCACCCTGACTAACAAACGGGAAAACCAACTGGGAAGGATTTGGAACTTGAAGTCGCGGTTGACTCCTTTGTCGATACCGTTCAAAAAGCAGCATGGAATATTACTCCTCAACAACGCAAAACACAGAGCTATGGTAATATCAAAGTACCAAGTACCCAAGGGAAATAAAGGATTTGGTTCGACAAAAAAGAAAAGCTCGAAAAATATGGCACCAAACTCGTGCCCCGCAAGATAAAACACATCTCAATCGGTTGAGTAACATGCTATCAGATTCGATTAAAAACTTTAAAAACCATGCAGCAGAAACTTATCTGCAAAGCCTTACCGCTGGAAAAGAATCGAATTATTCACTTTGGAAAGCAATTAAAGTTATAAAACGGCCAAAAAACGCTGTGCCACCAATTAGGGTAACTCAAGACGTTTGGGCAAAGACCGATAAGGAATAAGCTGACGTTTTTGCAGCACATCTTGAGGAAACATTTAAACCATTTGATGGTCCAGAAAACATTAATTTATTCGAGACAACAACCGATAGTAATCTAGTTAGATATGCAAGTATTGCCAAATTAAAGCCTAAAAAAGCTCCGGGTTATGACCTAATTACAGGAGAACTTTTTAAAATGTTGCCCGTAAAAGCATTACCTAAACTCCTCTACATTGTAAATGCAGAAATTAGATTAGAATACCAAGACCATGGAAAGTCGCAGAAGTGATTAAGGAACCAGGAAAATCACCGAATGAAATAAAATCTTACAGACCTATTTCAATTCCTCCAATATTTTCAAAAGTTTTTGAAAGAATATTACTTACACCTCATTATTGATCAGAAACCTGACCATCAATTTGGTTTTAGAAGTAAACATTCGACTGTGGACCAAGTTCATCGAATTACTGATGTAATTGAGAAATCTTTCGAAGAAAAGAAAATTTGCTCAGCCGTATTTCTTGACGTGTCGCAAGCTTTTGCCAAGGTTTGGCATAGAGGCCTTCAATACAGACAAAGACAAGTTCTTCCTGAAAAATTATGTAAAATCCTCGTGTCGTATCTTGAGCATAGACTCTTCCGTGTGAAACTTGGAAACGAATATTCGGAGTTCAAAGAAGTATTGGCAGGAGTACCCCAAGGAAGCGTCCTTGGACCACTCTTGTACCTCCTATTTACACGTGATATCCCACAAACAAACGATACAATAGTTGCCACGTTTGCTGACGATACAGCAGTTGGCACAACAATAGAGGCAACAAATATAAAATTACAAAACGATCTTAACGAGGTTTATGAATCGAAAAAATCCTGGCGGAATGCACTTAATGAGAGCACATCGATTCATGTAGATTTTTCATATAAACGGAAAAACGATTTGCCTGTATTTCTCAATACGGTTCGAGTCCCTTCTGCAAATGAAGCGAAATATATCGGAATGACACTCGATACAAAATTAAAATGGAAGTCGCATGTAAAAAAGAAATGCGAAGAACTTAAAAATAAATCCAGCGAACTGTAGTGGTTGAAAATAAAATAAATTTATGGTAAGTACCCAGGGCCTAGCTTTTTTCTCACAACCATTCATGTGTGCGTGTGTACTTCTTTGCACGATGGTGAAACCTCCTGTTTTATGCCGAGTCCGAACGGCTAAGTTGAGATAAGCTGTTCATGACAATTGATACTACTCGGATGATTTGTCAGATCATCACCAGAGGAGGGCCAGTGAAAAATCATTTTGGTGTTGATACGGCTGAGAATCGAACCCAGACCTTCTGCGCGGCAGTTCAACGCACTAACCATCGCGCCACTGAGCCCTCGGAACTGTACTGGTTACTCGGAAAATATTCGAAGCTTAACCTTGATAACAAGCTGCTATTATACAAGCAAGCGCTAAGGCCGGTCTGGACATGTGGTATACAACTATGGGGTTGTACCTTGTACCAGTGAAACAAATCTAAACATTCTACAAACTTTTGAAAACAAAATGTTAAGATCATTCTACAATGCGCCGTGGTATATAAGGAATGAATATCTACGCAGAGATCTGAGTATTCCCGCGGTTAAAGAAGAAACGAAAAATTTTGCACGCAAACATAAAAAACGTTTATTGGGACACGTTAACACAACGGTCCTCCAAATGCTTGACGGAACAAATTAATTGCGGCGTCTTCAAAGAACTAAACCCTTGGATTTGGTCCGATAATAACATACCGCGTTACAAATTGCCAAAAAAGCAGGAACACTTAAAGGAATGTTACCTGCCAAACATTGATTACTCGTGATTAAGAAAATTGCTAAATAAGTCGCATACTTAGTTGCAATACATATTCAAAAAGGGTGCTGGTTTTAGGGGGTTAAAGTGTCACACTTCTTTGGGCACGTGCTCATCGTGTCTTTCTAGATTTCCACCAGCTCACGGAAAAGAGATAAAATTTAGTTTATTATTTATATTTAGTGTTATTTATTATCTCTTTGTGCTTAGCATTAATTTGTAATTTATTTATTGATTTATTTATTTAATTTTTAGTATTTTAGTATAGGTAATTTTGTTTTATTGGATGAATTGAATGATATGAATTTGAAATTACTTTGTTTATATTAATCTCTTATGATTTGTTGGTATTACTTGTTATTTATTTAATTTTTTATCTATTTCTTTTTTTTCCTTTTTTTTATTTGTTGTTAATTAATTTATTAGTAATTTTTTTATATTTATTTATTTTTGTTAGTAATAAAGAACGTTTCGCACAATAATGAAGCGACCGTCTTTTTGTTTGTGTGATTATTTATATGTGATTAAGCCGTCATGGCGTGGTAAATTTCCTTTATAGGGTGTTTAAGGTGCTGATTCTGGCGGAGATGAGATTATCGGACATGATACTTATCAAATTTGGGGAAGTTCCAAAATGGCCGTCGAACTTCCAGGTTGGGTGGGAAATCGGCCCGCTGAAATTCACCATCAGCGCCCGAGGTGCGGTGACTGTCAGTCCGTGCGTGTGGAGGTAAGCCGAAGTAGTTGTGTTTGATTTGGTTTTGGCACATTTTGTGTTGTAGCAAAGAGTATAGAATTACATAGAGTGCGCTTCTCATACAACGAATATTTTCTATGTTGCTACTCGAGCATCAAACAACAGCCTTGCCAACGCATACCATCTACGAAATTTCCCCTTCGCACTTACCGCCCGTGTCTAAAACGGCTACAAAATTTTTAGATGTGATGTGTACTCTATGTAGTTCTATACACTTGGTTGTAGTAGGTATAGTAGAGTGCGATGACAAGAGTCTCCCATCCGACGAGCGAAGCCGAGCATCTCAAGCATGATGTGTTTTCGCACTTGACAGCTGTCTTCCCATTCACATTTTGTCCTACCCTTAAGCCCCATCCAAATCATCATTTTCTTTTCCTTTCTGATCCCAACGCCATCTATATCCCACTGTTTCTACCTAATACATATTATTGCAAGTTGTATGAGGTCCCGTTTGCGTTGACGGGCTATGGAGACGAAGATTCAACCAAGAGCTATACGAGCTGTACAGCGATATGCCCCTGGTCAAAAAAACAGCGCATTGGACGTTTAAGATGGCTAGGACTTGTAGAACGAATGGACACCAATACTTCGGCTCGCAGAGTCTTCGATTCCCAGCCAGACGTGTCGCCTTGAGTGGCGAGCACAAATTAAAACCAACCTCAATAAAACTGGAGGCAGTTAGCTAAGGACCGGGATAATTGGAGAGGCATGTTGGTTGAGGCTCAGGTTCATTCCGGACTGTAGCGCCACGTGAGTAAGTAAGTCCATTAATATTGTTTTTAATTTTTTATCATGATCCAGTTGCATGAGATCTTTTTCAATTAAACAATTCTTGTTTCATTTGATCGTCCTTGCAGTTTATCTAAGTATGACATAAATTTATTGCAAGTTGTATGAGGTCCAACCTATTTGTTAACTTCATTTCGAAAGCCTTCCGAAGGTGCTGAAATTGGAATATGCGACCCATCGATACAGCCGATTATGTTAGAAGTAACGCAATTGGCACGAGGCCTTAAAAGATATCTAACTGCCTGGACACAAGTTCATTGGAATAAATGTCATCTCTAAGTAGAAAGGTACATTTTATTCAAGCCGAGAATCCAATTCAAACTGAATTCTCTGTGTGGGCATGAACGTGCCCTTCAAAATCATTTCATTTTCACAAAATTACTCATTTGAAATTCCCTTCGCCGGGTGCAGACCTTAATATCGGTATCAAAGGCACGAAATTATGAGAGTGTTGTTTCAGATTTCTCTCTGTTTCAGGTGTAAAAGCTGACTTCATTCCAACGACTCTATTTTAGTGTGGCCACGGCGTTCATGGGAATGAAAGTCGTTTGGATAAACGTGTGGCCAGGCACTAATGAACTATAGATTTTGTTAGTTCTGCACTTAGTCCTGTATGGTGTAAACAGTAAAGCCTTAGACCAAAATATTTAGTGCCGGTCCAAATGTAGTCCAAGATGTAACGTAACCATTTCGTTCCTTATTTTTAATATCAGTAGCCCATCATCAAGGTGGCGGAGAATGAAATACTTTTTTTTTTCTCCACTGGCAATACGACACTTGTTCGAATTTTATCAAAATATATTTCACCTCACTCTGTGAAATTATTTATTTATTTTCTTAAAGTTGCTTACCGGATGGTTATCAATTTGTTGGGCCTTTTTAGGATTTTGTTATGAGGAGAGAGCAAACGCAGTAATCATTGTTCGTCTACTGGTCGTTAAGTCGTTACGTGTATTGTGTCTTCACTAATGATTTGTGTCGCTGTCCCTCTACAATCTAATAGATGGATTACGGTGGTTCCGGGATTGACTATTCGCTGTAGTAGATTTCTTCGGTTAAAAGTTTGCGTCCTAGGTGGCTTATGATAGGTGTAGTGAATCCTTTGTATAAAGCTAGGCGAAGCAACAAATTTTATCAGCATATACCACAATGCAAGTGTTAGTGGACTCCTAATTTGGAGGCTAATGAATGAATAAAAACGAGTCAAATAATTCACACAGAGAGCTTACGTCAACAATTCTTGTGTACTGTAACTAGAGTTTGGATCTTTACCTCGTGTTTCCGTAAAGACTTTTGTCATTCTCATGATGAGTTTTTGTTGGTGACAAAACCACGTTTACGTTGACGGTAAAATCTTTGGTCCCGTTTGCGTTGACGGGCTATGGAGACGACGAACCTCGGCGGAGCCGAGGTAGACAAATTCCCGAACTAACTCATAGTTATATCTGTCAATGTTGACGTCGATGTTGTATGTCCGTTCATATACTTAGTCTTACCGTCATTTATTGCTTAGCCATTTTTTGCCGCTTCCTTCTCTATACTCTATCAATAATATATAAATCGTCTCCGTAGTGGTTGCACCAGAGACTTGCTAAGTACCCAGGTTAACTTGAGTGAGTACCCACGGTTGTCATTTCTGATAAAATGTAGTTGCAAACTTAGGGGCAGCGTTTATTTGATTTTACTTTTAAGCAATACGAGGAATGTCTTATTAATCACTGTAGAGCAGGGTTATATTCAAAAATAACAACGATTTTTTTCAAATGATTAAAACTTACTGTTGCTAATGGAAGTAGAGCCTTAAACCAACCGAGTTGCTGATCGTACCCGTGAAAATATCGTATCAGTTATCTCCTTTATTTTATCAATTTTCGTTCTCTTTCTAAAATATTCTTGTTATACTTCAAAATCTTTTCTTTAAATGTCTTTTTGTGACAGACTAATTTGAGCACTAATTTTTTTGATTTTCTCTTACAATTTGATACAGTAAAGTACATATATTTCAAAAGTAATAAATACTTAAAAAAGTGTTGTTCTTGTTGCTATAAGCAACACTTACTACAAAAGTGATGATTCATATCATACGTTGCCACTTTTATCGCATTACGCGATGATTGTGGTCGTCAAAATCGGCCGACTACGCCAGTGGAAGTTTTACTGGTGTCGTAACTCTTAAGATCTGTGCATCCTTCAAATCAGAGATAAGGGAAGTAAAGAGATACCAATCTTCGCGGTTTGCCAACAAGCTAAATTCACCCATAATTACGTATCTTACACATACTATCACATTTATAAACAAGTGTGCGTGAGATAAGTTATTCCCCACATTTTTTGCTCAAAATTTTTCGATTTTCCCCCGCCACCTCACCGACCTCACCAAGAACCATCACAGAAAGGGGTGAAAATTTAAATCGGAGTTAAAACAGCTGTAGCTTTGCCACCACTAATGAGCGCATCCAAGAAAAATTTAAGAAATAAGCACCGCGTTCAGTATTGATTAATCAATTTAATCAAATCTTGCAAATATATATTTTTTTATTATGTTGAAAAAATATTAGTACCAAAAAAACCTACTGAGAACAATAAAATAGAATTCTGATTTTTCGTGTGCGTTCAATTCATTAACACTTCCATTAATTTTGTATTTGTATTGTTACTGCATATGTAACTTAGTGCCAATTTTTGCGATAAATCGTTCCAATTTTCCTGTTTATCTGTCGAACTCTTTCCATGTTATTTTGATATATTATTTTTGATATTGTTTGTCTTGTGTTATTGTGTTTAGTTTTGAAAAATAAAAAAATACTATTGAAAAAAAGGATAAGAGTTTAATTACATTAACCTACATGCAATTAAAACAATGTGTGGAAAAAGGATATGAGTTTAATTACGTATATTCCGAGAAATAGGGAATATAGGAAATCATTCATATTTTCAAATAAAAACCAAATAGCATGTATTTTATATCAAAAAATGTAATAAAATTGGATATTTAAAAAAAATATGGGTTCAAATTTGTTATGATTACATTTGCCTCTGTTGAAAATAAGAACAAATTGAAATTTATATTGAAAAGTAGCGTTATCACTGTTTTGTATGGCATGTTCGGCTGACAATTGAAATAAATTTTTCTTTGTTTTGTACCTACCAACCAGAAAACGCGTGTTTTAATTATTTAATGTTTCCAATATTGCGTTTAAGCTCTGAAAATTATTAGTTTCGCTGTATGTAAAATATGTTTAACATGAACAAAGTTGGGTGGATATCTTTAGAGCACAAATTGTACAACAATATTTCTTTTGCTGAAAATAAATAACAATTAAGGAACTTTTGATGTTCTTTCTGAAATCTATTTAATTTTTTTTTCCATTTTTTAAATTTTTTTGTAAAATTATTAAAAATAGTATTTAAATAAAATCCCATTTAATCCAATTGACACAGTTAAAAGCCAATTTTTTGTTAACCCCTGCAGAAATGTCAAAAACTAAACAGTGGATAAAATTTAACCCGCATATTAACGCAATTGACACAGGCCTAAGCTGATTTCCCGTTAAATCCATTGATTAAAGATAATTCACATTTAATTTGCTATTATTAATACGGCTGTTGGTAAGTGGAATATATATATTTTGCAAAAGAATAAATTTATCAGCAAAAAAAAACAGTTTATCAGATATATAAAATGGGTGAATTCGCTACCATTAAATATGAGAAACAAATTTGTCTGATCAACAGAGACATAATAAAAGTAGGTACTTCAAACACATTTTATATCATTTATAAAAATAAGAAATTACCCTACCTATAATAACTTCGAGTTGGAAATATACTATCTTCAGAATCTTGCTTATCAAATTACGCAACACCCCATCACAAAGACTACGAAAACTCGTAGGGGATTATTAAATTAATACGTCCTCTCGGAAATCATCTTGGTTAAAAATGAATTATTCACTTAAATAATTTTTTTTATGTCCTTAAGGATAGTTGAACACATTCCATTCATATAATTTCCAAAAAAATATTTCCTTCACTGAATACATTCAAAAACATATGTTTATATTCACCAAAACAAAAAATTCTGAGCTGTCATTTAAAAGTTTGGTTTGTTTACTTTTTTTTATTATTTTCGTTTGTTTGTGTAAAATTGAAGTGAAAAATTGAAACAAAAAAAAAGCGCTTAACAGTTTACATAAAGTTAATTGAAACAAAAAAGTGCGCTCTAGAGTTTACATAAAGTTAATTTGTGAAAGTGCGAATATATTTCCACGCATGCCGAAACAACTAAAGCGAAAAAATAAATCAATGTTGATTGAAATGTCAAAACAAAAATAAATCTACCACACTGCTAGACAGCTGCTAATGAAAGTTGCCAAACCAAAAATGTCTTGTCTGCTGAATTCTTTTACTCAGAAATACACGTATTCACCGACAGGACACAGGAGTGCATGGTGGTGGATTACAACAAAAACAACCTACTCTTGCGGGGATTCAGGGTGAGAGAGGTAGAAGTTTTGTATCTCTTTACTTCCTTTATCTCTGATTCAAATATCAAATGCACTCAGTCGAAATTATTACTGCTGCAAGTTTAAAATTCCTGATGATTCGAATTTTTCGATTTCATCCCGTTCGCAGCAATTGAACGTGTCATGCACCTCACTATGTCGTATTTTGCATTTGGATTTGCATCAGTGACTGTTTGGCGTGCTGTGTGGTCGAAAGGTGTTATTGGTCCGTATTTCTTCGAAGCGATGTGGTTGAATGATAACCAAATTTTTTCGGCCGGCGCGGCGATTGAAGATCATGACTTGGATAATATGTAGAGACGTAGACGGAGCAACAGCCCACGACCAAAATCTTTTATTGATATCGAATGTTTTGGTTAGAACGTTGCCGGCCCCGATGGAGTAGTGGGAATGCTGAACAAACGGACATGTTTGGGAGGTATACCTAAACTACTCATGATTCTGTACAGTTCTTCTCTATAAATGCTATCGGCTTTGAAATCCATGAATAGATGGCAGGTACAGATTACGACTTTATGGATCCAAGATCCATTGATCAGATATCCCCTCTTCCTACCTTTGCACTAAAATCTCCAAGCATGACTTTAACATCATACTTTGGTAGCCTCTCAAAAGTTTTGTCTGGGCGCTCATAGAAACAATCCTTAGAAATATCGTCGTGTCCCGCATTGTATCACAGTTTTTCATCCTCCGCTAGTTGTTCGGCTGCATCTTTATTTTTTAGGTGTTCTAACATTCGAGACGCATATAAGAAAACCGTTGTCCTTTTTACGTTTAGCATGCTCTTGAATAGTATAATTATTCGTTTTTTATTATGTTTCTGTTTGCTTCCTAACAATCGAGTTTTTTTTTTTACAATTTAGTATATGTTGACACAAAACAGAACCCCTAACCTGGAGTGTCAGTTCCATTTTGATATACAACCCCAGCACACAGGGCCAGAAGTATCCACTACGGAAATTTCTTTTGACCTGTTTTCCGAATATGTCAGAACATTTAACAAGCAAACCTGCAAACGATGTTAAGGGTAGGCTGAAGAGTCCTATTTTAGTGCCAAAATTTGATAGGTGATTTGATTTGGAAAATTAAAATAATTTATTTTTTAATAATTAATTAATTTTTTATTGTAGATAATACGCTACGAAAATACTACATAAATTATAAATTTTGATACAAAACGATCTATATGCCAACATAATATATGAATTATATGCTACGGTAACTTTGTCACTATCCACGGCAAGTGACCATAGTTCTTATAATTGTAATAATCATATGCAAGCTTGGCTAATACAAATAATATTAGGCACGCTAAAATTCCATTTAAGAGATCCAGTGGAAAAATATTTTTATCATTTGGTAGTTTACAAACATCTATACGCTGCATTGACAATACCCTTGTCTGCACAACTGTATCGTCCTCGGTTGTAAAATTACAGGTAACATTCCAGGAGTCTTGTATAATTGTGTGATACTTCATTAGAATCTCTCGAAACCGCATTGTAAATTTACAATCACAAACCCATGGGTTTTGGCTTAATTGAAGCTTTACGGCGTTCATATTGTTCTCCAGAGCATTATCGACCGCATAAACGGGAAACTGAAATTAAACAAACAAATATTTGAATTTAACAAATAAAACATATTTAGATACTTTTGAAATGTTAACTACGTGATGCCATTGTAATTGTACAACGATATATTGTACAGCTACACCAATATATTTTTCAAATTAAAATTCCCCCTTCCCTGCATACAAGGGGTGAGTAATGAGTCATATCTTCCCCTTATACAGATTCTTAACGACAACTGACAGATGAGGACGGAAAGCGAAGGAGCAATCGATGATACTTGCTCTGACTCCAGCTCTTCCAAATCTACCATATTTTCAAGTGCGTCTATCCGGAGTATGGTGAAATCTTGCTAGAAGATTAGGTAAAATATAAACTCTAGGAGAAAAGAATCACCTGAGACTTCAGAAAGCTCCAGAGTTTTTATAAAGTCTAACATTAGCAGAGAATGAGCTGCTCGCTCGTACCTGTTCAATGCACGGACGGAGTACCTTGACATGCAGGAACTGACGGCACCAACTTTAATTAAGGACGCCAGCCCAATAGGACAAATAATGGTCTACTTAGAACCTGCGAAAGTCAAAGGCCAGATCATGAAAGGAATCACAGCTAAAGGAGAGCTGTCACCGACGTTATGGACAACCTCTTAATGATGGATTACAAGACAAGACAGACACAAGCCTCAAACAGTACTTGAAGGAGGAATTTAGAATGACCAAAATCGCCAGCGCTATGATGAGCAACTACTCATCAGGCAAAAGGAATCAGTCAATCTCAGCACCTCCACAGGTCTGTGAGGCAATGACGCTCATAACTTGCCGCAGCGATCCGAAGCATCACGACAGCTTGGAAAAATGCAACGCTGCGGAGATTGCAGAAGAAAGCAGCATGAGGAATACCGTATCACTACCTCCACCTAAGTCATGAGGCCCAAAGCGCTGAGGCTTTTAAGACGGTACAAAAACCGTGATCAAATCTCCTTTACTAACAAAGGTAAGATAGCATTATGTAGAGCTAGGGAGACTATTAAAGCTACTGGCGATGTGTGGCGTCAAAAAAGGCGCAAAGACAGGGAGCTATCCTCTCGAAGAATATTGCGGCTACACCTAAGAGACCAACACCACGTACAGGTAAGGTTGCGACTAAGCCCGGAACAGCAGCGGGTAATTCCCAGAGAGGAAGACATGAGGACACAGTCTCTCCAATCTTAGGTAGGAACACCAAACCTAGGTTAGAATCTAGTCATAACCGGGTAAATAACAAGGATAGTTTTCGGTCTGCTAGAAATTAGAATCTTGAACGAACTGAACGACGCTATTCTACAGAATACTGCGAACATCCCACCTTTGGACAGCTGATCAGTGTGACAATAAGGGCACACTGAGCTGGTTGACGAAATTGTATCAATGACACGAAATGCCCATGGTCTAATGCAGACCTTTATATGATCGAAAAGAAAAAGCTTCTTATCCTAAACAGACCCAAAGTTCGCATCCTTATCACAGGGCCATGCATCCTGAAGGATAGGATTGGGCGCAACCTACAAAACCTACAAAACCTCAAACCAGAACCCGGGAGAACGCATGAAAACCAGTACAGAGTCGTGGTGTTGCTCAGCCAAAAATCAATGCCACTGTTAAGCAAGAAGGGATACAAAGTACAAGTCAGGATTACCCGATGCAAAGGACGACACTTCGTAGCAGTAAGACGTAACAGTGAGAGGAAAACTAACCGCCGAGAAGATAGTACAAACAAATCTTCTTCACAGTAAGGCGGACATTGCCAATCTTGTGTTCCTTATGAAGGGGAATGGCATTGACATTGCCCAAGAAATTATCCAAAAAACTTGGACAGTCCGAGGCAGTATCAAAGGGCGGTACATCAGAAATAAGCAGTAAGATTAGATTTGCTGCTTAGAAATAAATTAACTTTTTCTGTCATCTACGCTCAGTTAAAATGACCAAAATACAAAAAAAAAAAAAATTGAGCGCAACAGGCTCGTACCCAGGGCCGAGCTTTCTCACAACCAATCATATGTGCGTGTGTACTTCTTTGCACGATGGTTGAGCCTCTTGTTTTATGCCGACAATTGATACTACTCGGATGATTTGTGAGATTGCTACGGCTAGGTATCGAACCAAGACCTTCTGCGCGGCAGTTGATCACACTAACCATCGCGCCACTAAGCCCGTCCATTTACAATGACCAAACAGTCGTAAAATATGAGCTGCGAGGGAACTTCCCAGCCATTTACTTGCTATAACAATTGTTGATGGACCCCCATATGCCCAAACAGACTCCCTGGTGCAAAAGGTTAAGCGTGAGGAGTGGGACCTCATAATGGGAAGCGATGTTAACTCTCATCACATATGTACAATGTGGCAGGCTGGTCATTCTTAAAAGACAACTCAACTGGAACCTTAATGTGTGCGAACGTATAAAAAGCGACACATTAGCTTTCTTTACGTCTAACCGAATATTCAGAAAGGAAGTTGGGGTCCGAACCCCAGGATTATGCTACGTATGTACACGGCCATTGTAAGGCCTATAATAACATATGGAGGACTTGTCTGATAACAATCCATAAATAAAGTCACCCATCTGAAAATATGATGCTGCAGTGCCGTAGAGCAGGACTGGAATGATCAGGGTCTTATACAGGATCTCCTTAGTAATTCGAGTGAGTGCTTTACAACTGAATTGCCTTCATAGCCCGAAAAAACAGCGGTTGGCAAGAGTAATTCTTTGTGTAATTTCTGACGAGATGTTGTTGTCAGAGTTAATAGCGGAGCCGAGATAAATAAAGTCCCGTACTTCCTCTGTCAATGGTGACTTTCTGTCCAATTCGTCGATGTTGTGTGTCCTTTCGTGTTGGCAGCATATACTTCGTCTTGCCCTTATTTACTGCTAAACCCATTTTTGCAACTTCCTTCTCTATACTAGCAAACGTAGCTATGACATCACGTTGGGTCCTAGCAATGATGTCAATACCGTCGGCGTATGCTAGTAGTTGTACAGATTTTTGCAAAATTGTGCCTCTGGTGTTGGCTCGTGAGTTTTGCACAATCCTCTCAAGAATCAAATTGAAGAAGTCACATGACAGCGCAGCGCATCGCCTTGCCTAAATCCTTTTTTGTATCGAATGTGTCGGTGAGGTCGTTTCCGACCCTGATGGAGCAGCGAGAATTCTCTGTACCAAAACTAGATATGGCTCTGTATAGTTCGTCTCTATAAATGCTGTCGTATGCGGCTTTAAAATCGATGAATAGGTGGTGGGTATTGATTTGGACATCTTTGGGTTTTTCCAGGATTTGCGTAGTGTGAAAATTTGATCGGTTGTGGACATTCCTGGCCTAAAACCACACTGATAAGGGCCGATCAGGTTTTTGGTAAACGGCTTCACATATAACGGCAGACAGGATCTTGTAGGCGATGTTGAGGAGACTTATGCCTCTGTAGTTGGCGCAGTTAAGAGGGTCTCCTTTTATGTGGATCGAGTAAACGATGCTTAGATTCCATTCATCAGAAATACTTTCTTCCGACCAGATTTGGCTTATGAGTTGGTGGATGTTTCTTACCAAGTCATCTCCGCCGGCTTTATAGAGCTCGGCGGGAAGGCCGTCAATTCCGGGAGCCTTATGAAGCTTGAGTTTAGATATTGCTATCCTCACTTCACTCAGATCGGGTGGTTGGCAGTTTTCGCTGTCGTTGCCAATATTGAATGGTTCGTTCTGCCTGACAGCGGAATGTTGTTCGTCATCGCCGTTTAACAGTCTGCAGATGTGGTTCTTCCACATCCTCAGCATCGACTGTGTCTTAACTACTATATTTCCTTGTTCATCTCGACAGGATTCTGTTCGAGCCTTGTATCCTTAGCTTTGATGTTTAAAACTTTGGTAAGACTAGCAAACATAGTTCCTGGAGTGGCACCTCTCTATATCCTCGATAGCCGCTTTTCCTACTCTTTTTTCTTCTTTCTGGAAGGCCGGTGTTCCATTCTTCTCTGGCTATAGAGCTCAACGGCAGCTCTCGTCTTCACTTGCAGCTTAGCCTTGTAGGCATCATTCTCGTCTGGTAGCATCTGTCGGCATTCCTCATCAAACCAGTGGTTTCTTGCTGGTGGGCGCGAGAAACCTAGTACTTCAGTTGCGCCTGATCAAATGGCTTGTTGGCATCGTTGCCATTGTTCTTCGACGTTCGATGCTCTTGGTAAATCGAGAGGTTAAGGTATACGCGATGCGCGAATGTCTTGGCGTACTCTTGCGATTGCAGTCTTTCGACGTTAAATTTTCTCACAGTATTTCTGGATTGTTGTGGCGTGGTAGATATCCTCATTCTTATCTTGGCTGCAACAAGGTAGTGGTCCGAGTCGATGTTAGCTCGTCGTAAAGTTCGGACATCCAAAATACTCGATGCGTGCCTCTTGTCTATCGCAATGTGATCAATTTGGTTGGCCGTTCGTTGATCTGGAGACCGCCATGTCCCTTATGGATATCAAGGGTGAGGAAACCGTGTGCTGGCTATAATGGTATTTCGTTCCGTAGCGAAGTCAACTAGCCTAAGTCTGTTACCAGTCGTGTTGTTGTGTAGGATATGTTTTTCGACAATACTGCTAAAGATGTCTTCTCTTCCTACCTTTGCGTTAAAATCTCCAAGCACGATTTTAACATCGTCCTTCGATAGTCGCTCATAGGTTTTGCCAAGGAGCTCATAAAAGCAGTCCTTAGCTATATTATCTTTTTCCTCCGTTGGGACGTGAGCGCATATATGGCTTATGTTGACGAAATAGGAATTGATCCGGATTGTTACAATGCGTTCCCTAATGTCTTGAAAACATAAGACTTCTTGCCTTAGTCTGGCACTTATAACAAATCCGCATCCGAATAGTAGCTGTTTCTGCTCACTATAACACGGTCCGTAGTAGATGTCACAGTTTTTCATCCTATTTTTGCCCGGCCCACCCCATTGTATTTCCTGGATGGCAGTAATGTCCGCTTTGTAGCAGTTTAGGACTTCCGCTAGTTGTTTGCTTGCACCTGTTTAATATTCTCATATTCCAGGTGCAGATACGAACGTCGTTGTCCTTTTTTCGTTCAGTCGGGTCGTCAACAATAAAATCAGTCCTTTCCGAGGCTATTGGTTGGGCTAATTGGAGAGGCATGTTGGTTGAGGCCCAGGTTCATTCCGGACTGTAGCAACACTTTAGTAAGTAAGCAGTAAATTATGGACGAAATTAAACTACCCGTTGTTTAAGAGAACCCAATTCAATTTATCATTTCATAAATTTTTTTGACAAATTTAGTAGGGAATCTTTGAAACATCATTTGCTATTTACTTGGTGATCATGTATTTTTCTGTAAGCAATCTGATTTAAATATAAATGTATAATATAATTGATGAAATAAAATCGTATACCCCTCAGGGATAGAAAAATTTAAAGGATGGTCAAATAATGGTCGATTTGCATTCAACTCCTTACCTTTTGTAATTGGTTTTGCTTCAAACTCAGTACACGAAAATGTCTTAACCAATATCCAGCTTCTAAGACATCTATGCTGCGTATGTTATTATAATCTAGGTAGACGTCCATCACATTTCTGTATATTGCATTATCCCGTAAAGGACTTATATCGGAAATCTATTAAACAAAAATAATTCCTTACAATATAATATTCACAAATTAACTCACTTGATTATTGTTAGCAACAAATATCGTTGTATTCTCCGGTAAATAGGATGGCAGATTGTAAAAATTCAAATTTGAGCAGTTCACAGCATATATCGGGGTAAGCGATTTCCCATCTTCGCTTTTCATTATGTAATGTACTGTGCAGCTACAATTTCGCAGTTCCACATGAGAATGACACTCTATTTTGGACATCTGCCAAATATACACATATAGTCTAAAATTATAACGATAATTCTTCTAACCGACCCTTTTGTAATAGCCCACGGTTATCAGCTTACGTCCTTGATACTTTGGATCAGAGCAAATCATTATATTTTGATCCACTATAAGACCAGTCTTTTCCAAGCTGTATAACGATCTCAGGCTACGTGAACAGTTCCACGTATTTCCTATTGAGCTGAAGACATATACCAAATGTTAATGGTTAACAGATTACAACAAGAATTTACCACTCAAATAAAGTTCTTGCAGTCCACTCGGAAGAATCGGAGGTGATTCCATATGTTTTAATTTATTAAAACGCAGGTCGAGTACTTTAAGAAAACGAAGTGATCTAAACAGATTTACATTTATTGTTGAAATGCTGGTGAATGAAATGTTAATTATCTGAAACGATTGTAATAATAAATGTAAATGAATAAATATTAACCAAACATATACTAATGTTAAACTTCTTCGACATATGAGAAACTTTTAATTTTCAGCGAAAATGTAGATTTCTGAGTGCTGAGTGCCTAGTGCTTTGGCCGAAGATATCGTTTGAATACCTCTGCGTAATTTTTGGCGGCACCAGATTAGACCGGGGAGAGGACGTGTCATCACACAAAGGCACATATTCCTTTTCCAAGGATGACAGCACAATAACTCCCCTTTTTACCAGCATCGAAGTTGCTCCCTTGGCTTATCAAGTATCACAACAACCTGACTATCTGAGAACTGACACACTAGACTGGGGATTGTGCTTTGGGATAACTTCTTCATCATGGCAAACCCTATTGTTACTAGACACCAAATTGTTCAGAAAGGACTCATTACATTGTTGATGACCATACTAAACGAAAAACTTCCAACGACGTTCGCATATGCTATACGGATGCGAATTCGTTATAAACGATAAACTTAGACAAGAAGTCTTTTTTTTGACTTAAAAGAATGGATTCTAACAATCAGCATCAAGGTGATTTTCGCCGTTCCTGTGGAGGAAAATGTTTATATTGCGAAAGCTTGGTTCTACATACTCCTTGTCAAAACCTTTGTGTGAGGTGCCGCTTCAGAAAATTTGTTCGTATATTATACCAAAGTCTAACACGTTACAAGTCCTAAAAGTCCCTAGCTGAATCCTGTCAAAATGAACAAGGAAAACTAGGAGTTGAGTCACAGTCCGATGCTGAGAATATTGAAGAAACAATTCTAAAGAATGATAAGTGACGACGATGAACAATCTCCAGCTGTCAGGCAGGATGAACCATTCGACACGACCGGCAGCAAAAACTACCAGCCACCCGTTCCTAATGTAGTGAATGCAGCATTTTATTGAATTGAGCTCAACGAAGCTTCTATAAATGACAGCCTTCCTGAAGATCTCAACGCATAAGCAACATTTGGTCTGAAAGTGTGCTTGAAGAACGCAATTTCAGCATCATTTAGTTGATTCACAAAACGCCGTAATATGTGAACCACTGAATCTATTCGCCATCAACCAAAGTATATAAGGAAAGCTCACAACTGTTATATTTTAGGATCAAAAAGACAATAAAGTACAATCAATTCGATTCTTGAGAGGATTGTGCAAGACTCCCGAGCCAACAACAGAGAAGCACTATTTTCCAAAAATTGGTGCAACTACTAGCATACGCCGACAATGTTGACATCGTTGGTAGGACACAACGAGATCTCATAGCCACGTTTGCTAGTATAGGAAGAAAGCGGCAAAAATGGGTTTAGCAGTAAATTAGGGCAAGAATAAGTTAATGCTGTCAACACGAAAGATCACACAACATCGACCAATTGGACAAAACGTTACCATTGACAGGTATAACTTTGAGGTAGTGAGGGACTTTGCCTGCCTCGGTTCTGCTATTGACTTTGACAAAAATATCTAATCAGAAATTAAACGAATAATAACTCTTGCCAACCGCTGTTTCTTCGGGCTTAGAAGGCAATTCAGTAGTAAAGCCCTTACTCGAACTACTAAGGAGATCCTATATAAGACCCTGATCATCCCAGTCCTGCTCTACGGCGCTGAAGTATGGACCGTCTCAAATGCGGATGAAGAAAGCTTTCACTCGAACTAATAAGGAGATCCTATATAAGAATCTGATCATCCCAGTCCTGCTCTACGGCGCTGAAGTATTAAACCGTCTCAAAAGCTGATGAAGAAATCCTTGGTCGATTCGAAAGGAAAATTCTTCGAAAAATCTTCGATCACGTCTGCGTTGACGGACTATGTAGACGAATATCCAAGCAAGAACTATAAGACCTGTACAGGGACATGCCCTGGTCAAAAAAGCTCCGCATTGGACGTTAGGACAACTAGAACGAATGGACACAAATACTCCGGCTGGTAGAGTCCTAAAGTGGCGCGCACAAGTAGAAACCGACCTCAACCAACTTGGAGTGCGCAACTGGAGGCAGTTAGGTACGGACCGGGCTAATTGGAGAGGCATGTTGGTTGAGGCCCAGGTTCATTACGGACTGTAGCGCTAATTAAGTAAGTAAGTAGATGGAATTTTCGACAAACTCACATCGGTTAATGCAAATTTAAGATAAGCATATGCGAAAGCGAGAAGCCTGCGGCTCTTTATAAACAAAGCTTGCTTTTCTATTAACCCTTTCCGCTAAGAGTAAGGCTAGTTATTTTGTATGTATCATAAGGGAAATTCATCGTTGTTATAAGCTGATAAATAAGCAAACTATTGTTTTGACAGAATAAGAAAATTTCAATTGAGGCAGCAGATAAAAATCTCGGAGGGATTCGTAAGAGGAACATGTCTATCTAAATTATTTCTTTGAAATAAATTACCACGATTAGAGAATAAGAAGTGATCTGTTGCGCTAACAGTTATATTGTGATTTGAATAACTTACCTGTAAATGCAATGAATCTGGAAAATGATTTACAATATCCATCAGATTCCCGTATGATATATCCAAATACTCTGCCTTTGGAAAGTATTTCAATACTGTCGATGGATCAAAAGTTTGGTTTTGCCACCCACACAAATCTATCTCCCTTACATTTCTTAACGAGTTAAAACTGAAATAGATAAGCATGAATAATGGAAAATAAAAGATATTTTAGTTAAAAGCTTTGTTTCGTGAGTCTGAGATGAATAGATGTATAAGCAAAGAAGAGTACGAAGACCTCGTATTTCAGAACAAAAATTTCAAAAAGTCGTCAGTTTTGCAGTACACCGTTCTTGAGAAAATGTTCTTGACTTGTTAAAACCTGGGCTTTTTATCAAATTTTCACTGTAGATTTAGAAAGTCCAATGAATGATCTGATTTTGTAATGATGAGATTAGTAATCTAATTACTAAGCGTTACTTCAACGCAATAATCACTGCTCTGAACTCATTACGGCTTGAAAGATCTTAATTTGTGTAGCTATGGGAGTCGTGCCCCTACTATTTCAGCGTTTGTTCAACGTAGTAACCACTGCCCCACCATGAGCAGAAATTGATCCAAGGGTACGCTTATATTTGAAAAGACACAAACATATAACCCACCGAATTTTTATTATAGGGGTGTCCCCATACTATATAATGTCTGTTCAAGTACAATATTATTATTACTGAGTTTTAATAAATTTGACTTTGTAAACTGCACTCATTTTATTTTATAATAACGTTGACTGAATGGTTGGACGACTACCGAGCTAGTAGCCTGAACTGCAAATGAAAGCATTGACAGCTTTATTAATTTTTAATTTCATGATTGAATTTTTGAAAAAAAAAGACAGCAGCTGTTACCTAAATGTGAAATGTAGGCACTTGTTCGTTTTTGTGGTTCTAGTCATAAAAATTCTTAAATAATTTGCCCCAAATCGAGTGGTGGGCCGTACGTAACTTTCAAGCAAGCATGAGAGGATTTGACAATTTTCATAATTTGACCAAAATACAGAATAATATTAATTTTGACTATTGATGCTAAATAATGCCGAAATTTGATTATACAAACGTTTATTTCGGAATTTGAAGGAAACTGGGTCTATGTGAATAAAAATGATTTTGAATTGGTGGCCACAACTGAAAATTCCGTTAAGGGATAGTTGGGCCAAAACTAAATATAAGGAATTTTTTTTAAACAATAATATTAGTATATAAAGTCGTTTAAGCTGGATATACCATTGCGGACAAACGGAAGGGATTCCAAAAACGACATTTTTGGGTTCAGCTATATTCAGCTATATTCAGTCTAACATTATACTCAGTCAAAATCTCGATTTCGAAAATTTTTACGATAACAACACCTTTTTCCTTGAAAGGGAAAATTAAAACAACAGAGCTCAATAAATTTATATAAAAAGTTTTAGTCCTATAAATTTGAGAGTTCGATGATTTTTACTGCTAAAGTATAGGAACACCGTATACTTGTAAAATGATTTAAGCATTCAAACTACTGTTTTGTCCTTTTTTTGAATTATTTGATAGTTTAGATGGAACAATGTGAACTATTCTGTTCTTTTATATGCAGTTAGTTAAACATAGCTATTGATGATGTGAGAAAAATATTGCAACACCAACAAGCTGTATCTAAAAGATAATGTTGTCAATCGATGTCATTTGTTATATAATTACTTTGAAAATGTAGACGTGTTCACTGTTCCCATGCATTTGAAATCCATATTTCTGTAGTTCAACATGCAATCTTGTACTAAATCATTTTTATCATAATTCAGCACCCAATCAATGCAGGGTTGATGTTCATATTCAGCTGGTTTTGTATAATGTGCATTGGTAATCCTAGAAAGAGAAAAGAGATTTTGTTTAGACATTAGGATTTGTTTACGCCTTTTCAAATAAATAGATATTTCTAAAAATTAGAAAACGTATTATAAGAAGGCTACAATGTATACACCTTTTAATACCCTATCTCAATAAAAAAAAAACTTTTTTAAAATAAAATGCATCTTTCGACAGCTTTGGGACAGCTTTGTTCAAATCTTTCGTAGATTTTGTTTTAAATTTAGACAAAAAAAACAATTGCTTCAGAAACCGCCTTCAAAGAGTGAGCGTGATTTAAAATTTTCTTTACACGACATGTACTTATTAGTTATAGCTATTTTCATCATTAAAATATAAAACAGGAAGAAACTGACATTTTTTTTTACAACTCTAAACCTTCCCTAATGATCTGACAAATGATTAATGATAGTTTTGAAACAAACAAAGAAGTGGGCACACATCATTTTGATATTTAAAAAACGAAAAATGATTTTATACAGATGCTGTAATTAAAAGTTAAAGTGCTTAGAAGAAGAAACATATTGAGTAATCAACAAATTGGATAATTTTAAGTTCTTTACCTGAAACTCTTTGATAAAAACAATACAAATTATAAACAAATATTTGAAATCAAGCAAAGCTGAAGTGTTTTATAATGTTAATGACATTTTTTTATTGAAGCCTTTGCGAAATATTTAAAATATGCGTCATCAAATTTAAAAAAAAATCACTTATGACCCTTATCTTCTAATCGCTTCATGGATCAAAACAAATTTTAGGATGAACTTGTTTTAAAATTTAAATGGTTCGTTTTAGTTTTAGCAGTTCGTCAATTACACAGTTTATAAAAATGCAGCAAAAATTTAGACAATTTTTAATGAAAGCTAACTGGTGATTTCTTAAGTTAAGTTTCTCAGGTTGGCTGCACTGGTTAGTAAAGGCGTCTAAACGTCATCTGTGGAAGTGAAAAATGTTCAGTATACTCTGCCATTTAATCATGGAAAGACTTACAAACGAGCAACGATTGCAAATTGTTGAAATTTATTATCAAAATTCGTGAATCGGTCCATTTTTCTTCAAAGACGACCGGGGAAGAAACTTTACCGTCAACGGCGAACTATATCGGACCATGATACGCGACTTTTTTTTGCCCCAGTTGGTTAAGTTGAACTTGGTTGACATGTGGTTTCATCAAGACGATGACACATGCCACAAAGCTCTTGAAACAATGGAAATGTTGAAGGGTGAATTTGATGAGCAGCTTATCTTTCGAAATGGCCCTGTGAGTAACGCCTCTTGATTATTTCTTGTCGGTTGGACAAGCCAAAAACGATTGAAGCCTTAGTGGTAAACATAACACGATTAGTTCGTGGAATACAGGCCGAAATGCTCGAAAAAGTGACGCCAAATTAGACCTTCCGAATTTGAAACGGAGCCGCGGATAACATTTATATGAAGTTGTCTTTAAAACGTAAATGGCAAAGGCCTATTTATCGATTACAATAAAAATTTTGAATAATTGATGCAGATTTGAGTGTTTTTTTCGGCTTAAAAAAAAAACTACGCTTAAGAAATCACCAGTATAGAGGGCGCATCTCATACAACGAACGAATTTTATGTGAGGTACTGATAACATTTATATGAATACCCTAGTATTCACATTGCTTACCCAGCATCAAACAACAGCAAAACCGATGCAAACGATCGACGAAACTGGTTTTTCGAATAGAAATAAAATTGTGGTCGAATCGGGCAACTCTAATGTCATTTATGTTCAGTTTAGTTTGCCATTTCATCATGAACAGGTTGACAAATGAACAACGCTTGCAAATTTTATTTCGAAAATACAGGTTCAGTTCGCGAAGTCTACCACAAGCTCCGTCCATTTTATGGTCGACATAATCGTCCATCAGAGCAATTAATTCGGTTAACCATGGATCGTTTTCGCACTACGTTTACTCTATGTGATAATACGCATCCGCAGATACGTCGAACAGTGCGCACCGAAGAAACAATTGCCGCTGTAGAGCAAAGTGTTGAAGAGGACCCGAATGTTTCGATTCGCCACCGTGCACAGCAATTATAGCTTCGTCCATCAACTTTATGGAAGATTTTGAGCAAAGATCTTGGCTTAGGCCTTTACAAGAACCAGCTTGTGCAAAAATTAATGCCGCGAGACCATGATTTTGGTGTATTGGCCGAATATGAGATTGATCTGGATGCTGATTTTCATAGCAAAATTTTGTTCAGTGATGGGGCTCATTTTTGGTTGAATAGCTACGTCAATTAGCAAAATTGCCGCATTTAGAGTAAAGATAATCCACATGAGAACCTTGAGGCACTAGTCTCCGACATCCAATGGAATAAATCCAAAGGACAATGCACAGGGGCCTGTCTTGTTGACTTTGAGAAGGCCTTCGACACCGTATGGTTAGAGGGGCTTTTCTACAAGCTAACCAGACTGGGCATGCGTAAACCCATGCTATATATGATTTATGAAATGCTTATGGGAAAGAAGTTCGTTGTCAAATGTGGCAACGTAACTTCGAGTAAAGTCTTTGAAATTAAAAACGGTTTACAACAGGGGGCGGTGAACTCCCCGATATTGTTAAACATTTATACAAGTGATCTTGTAGGTTCCCTCAGTCACGCTATAGCGTACGCAGATGATCTGGTGGCGTACAGATCAGGTCCGAAAATCGGAGTCATCAACATACTTTTGCAGCTTGACTTCGATCACATTAAGGGATATTGCGAGGATTGGAAATTGAGGATCAATTTCCAAAAAACCGAAACAATTCTTTTCAGGACCCCATTGCATAGGGCTTCTAGGGATACCAGAAAAAACTGGAAAAAATTGTTTATCATTGGACAGCATGGACGGCCGTTGGCGGTGAGAAGTGAAGTCAAATACCTTGGCATCTGGCTTGACAAGTTTCTGTATTTTAATAAAAATGTGGATGCTTGTCTGGCCAGGGCTAGGGGGGCTTATGCTCTGACAAGAAGATTGTTTCATAGCAGTCAACTTGATTCAAGGGTGAAAGTCATTTGCTACATGGCCCTCATAAGGCCGGTCATCGCTTACGGTTGTCCCGTGTGGTTCAATGTATCACCATCCTACATGGAAAGGATACGGCTGTTTGAGAGGCGTTGTCTCCGATCCTGCTTAGCATTGTACCGAACGCCGGACTCCGAGTACATAAAATATTATCGCAACGAGGTTCTATACAATGGGGCTCAATTGAATAGAATTGATAATTTCCTAATTAAGGTGACTCGAAGGCACGCTTCAAGGGCGATGAGTAGCGACAACAGCCTGATATTGGGCTTATTACCCCAATGAAATGTACATGGAGAGTGCGCTCATGTCCGGCCTTATTCCACCAGAGGCATTCATTTATATCGATTCGTTAGGGTTAATACAAGACAGGAACGGTATCCCGGTTTTATACCATCGCTACCGTGACGCGCGGGACAAGCGGCTAGTCCGCGATGGGTACGTCGACAATGCTCCGAAGCTCCTCCGCTTTAGCACGGCGGTATCGGATCGCGATAGGACCGACGCTGAAAAGCAGCGCACCGAGTTTTGGTGGCTAAACGAGGAAAGTATTTCTGCACTTCCTCAGGTCTTTGCGGAATTTTAGTCCACTCCTTAGTATTTAGGTAAATTAAATTTAGGTACAAGGTCTGGGGCTGGGCTTATGCACCATATTTTATTTAATATGGTTGCATAAATGCTTGCTGGACCCAATGACGCAATCGGGATGGCAAACCATCGGGGCATATGCAACGAGTGCTTGCCACCCCGATTATAATTAAGTTAGGTTTAAGTAGTTAAGTAGTCTTAAATAGTGTTAGTTAGGTTTAACTAGTCTTAAGTAGTTTAAGTTACTTTTAGTCTAGATTAAGTTTTTATATAAAACAAAAAAAATTGTTACTGTTTAAAGTTTTAATTTTTTCTTTGAAAAAGCAATTAAATGTCTTAATACTAATAATAAGAAACAAATGACAAACTTAAGCTGAAAAGCAAAAGAAAAATGTTAGTTATAAGCTTACAGCGCCCGCTATGGGCCGATAAGTTAGATTAAGTAGATATGTTATTGATAAGTTAGATTTAAGCATTTTTGTCTAGTATTAAGTTAATATTTTAAGTAAATAAAAAAAAAAATGAATTAAAAAAAAAAAAAAAAGAACCTTGAGGCGCTATTACATCCACAAAAACTGACAGTTTGATGTGCTCTATGGGCTGGTGGAGTCATTGGGCCATAATTCTTCCGAAATGATGCTGGAGAGTCAGTTACCGTTAATGGAGACAGGTATAGAGCCATGATAACCGACTATTTTGTTCCCGAATTGGATGCCATGAATGTGGATGACAGCGCACGTCACAATCGATTTATTGAAGGAAACATTCGATGAGCGCATAATTTCGCGGAATGGACTTGTCGATTGGCCACCAAGATCGTGTGATTTCACACCATTGGATTATTGTCTTTGGAAGCCAATATTCGTGGCGTTATTGTCGACATACTCAATGCTCGAAATTCTCGAAAAAGTGGTTGAAAATTGTACCTCAAGACTTTGTTTTATTCGAACCAGCCACATGCCCAAAATATATATTTCAACATAAATGGCATAAATTTGTTCTTCCAATTAAGCTAAATTTATGGACATTTAAACGATTTTCTTGTTTTTTATTTCAATTCGAAGTTCTATACCTCTAAAAAAAACACCCTTTATTGACACTCAAAGATTTGAGAATAAAGTTTGTCCGTTTATTCTTTGCCAAAATCCGTGAAATAATAATTCATGGAACTAAAAATGAAGACTTCGCTTGATACTTGCACTAGAAACATGTGTCTAAACACCAACATTCAAATAAAATCCTGCAATTTATAAACGAGCACAATGAAACATATTTTCTATGCGAGGATGGTGTCCGATTTAAAACTGCTTAAATTAATTGTTGCGTTTATTTTGGGCATATGCGGTGATAGTATACGGCATAAAAAAGTATCTACATCAGAGTGCTGTAAATTTCATTTGTACAACATTTTTGCCTTAATTGCGTAAAAATTGCAATAACCTGGGGACACCAGATTCAATCGAATACTTGCTTGAGTAAGTGAAACCAATCATTTTAAAACGTCGCATGTATGTTTGTTTCCAATTTTGTGTGTGAACGTGCCAACCATCTCTGCACGTACCAGTATGGCTTCCGGCCTCACATATCGACCGTAGATTAAATTTTCCCACCAAGGCAAATCTTTTCGAGGATTGGCCAACGAACTTTTAATCAGCATCGATCATCGCCTACAGCTTTGAGAGTCATGACGTTATCCAGGATACCATCAAAACTCATACAGATGTGTCGCCTAATAATGGAAGCCAAGCAATGTAACCTTCAGTTCTAAAACAGCTCAACTGAATTTTTAAAATATATGGTGTCCGCCGGGAAGGTATACTACTTTCTTTTGCCGCCATTTTCGTAGACATTAGTCTTGACAGTTCATATTTGGCAGTCGTGAAGTAGATATGTGGCAAATTTATTATGGAAAAACATTCGATAAACCAACGTGTTTTAATCGTTAAAACATTTTATCAAAATCCATCATCGATTACTGTGACGATGAGAAAGTTACGTGAAATTTTTTGGGTAAAACAACGTGCCAACAAAACGCACTATTTATCGTGTAGTGAATGATTTCGAAAAAGTAGGTGATATTCCCAAGCATGGACCACAACGTACTGGAAGATCGGCTGAAAACATTACTGCTGCTCACCGAAGTGTTCAAAACAATCCATCAACCTCAATTCGACGCCGTGCTCAGGATCTTGGTCTTCAAAGATTATTTTTGGCGACAATTTTGAACACGGATTTGCATTTGTTTCAATTTAAGATTCAGTTGACACAAGAGCTTCTTTCACAAGACCATTTAGGCCGCATATGTGCATATGCCAATAGGATGTTAAAGCTAGCCCATGACAACCCCGATTTTCATGAAAAAATCGTTATGAGTGACGAGGCACATTTTCATTTGAATGGATATGTGAATAAACAGAATAGTCGGTTCTGGCAAATTACTCATCAGTCACCTTTGCATCCATTAAAAGCAATTTGGCAAGGAGGAATCATTGGACCTTACTTCTTTGAAACTGCGTAACGGTAACTGTTAATGGGGAGCGATATCGTGATATGATTGAATACTTTTAAACGCCACAACTGCATGCTTTGGGCTTGATTAACGTGTGGTATCAACAAGACGGTGCCACATCGCATACAGCCAGGACTACAATGGAATTACTGCGAAACCTCTTTCCACAACAAGTTATATCAAGAAATGGTGATGTTGACTGGCCTCCACGGTCGCCTGATTTGACTGATCCGGACTTGTTTTTGTGTGGATATCTGAAAAGCAATGTTAATGCCAACAAGCCGGAAACGCTTGAGCAACTCAAACAAAATATTCGTGATGAAATTAATGAAATACCACGTGAAATGCGTGCGAATGTAATGAAAAATGTGCTCAAAAGGGCTCGCATTTGAATGGATACGTGAATAAACAGAATAGTCGGTTCTGGGCAATGGAAAAACCTCAAATTACTCATCAGTCACCTTTGCATCCATTAAAAGTTACCGGTGTAACAGTAACTGTTAATGGGGAGCGATATCGTGATATCCAGGATTGACTGGCCTCCACGGTCGCCTGATTTGACTGATCCGGACTTGTTTTTGTGTGGATATCTGAAAAGCAAGGTTAATGCCAACAAGCCGGAAACGCTTGAGCAACTCAAACAAAATATTCGTGATGAAATTAATGAAATACCACGTGAAATGCGTGAGAATGTAATGAAAAATGTGCTCAAAAGGGCTCGCATTTGAATGGATATGTGAATAAACAGAATAGTCGGTTCTGGGCAATGGAAAAACCTCAAATTACTCATCAGTCACCTTTGCATCCATTAAAAGTTACCGGCGTAACAGTAACTGTTAATGGGGAGCGATATCGTGATATGATTGAATACTTTTAAACGCCACAACTGCATGATTTGGGCTTGATTAACGTGTGGTATCAACAAGACGGTGCCACATCGCATACAGCCAGGACTACAATGGAATTACTGCGAAACCTCTTTCCACAACAAGTTATATCAAGAAATGGTGATGTTGACTGGCCTCCACGGTCGCCTGATTTGACTGATCCGGACTTGTTTTTGTGTGGATATCTGAAAAGCAATGTTAATGCCAACAAGCCGGAAACGCTTGAGCAACTCAAACAAAATATTCGTGATGAAATTAATGAAATACCACGTGAAATGCGTGCGAATGTAATGAAAAATGTGCTCAAAAGGGCTCGCATTTGAATGGATACGTGAATAAACAGAATAGTCGGTTCTGGGCAATGGAAAAACCTCAAATTACTCATCAGTCACCTTTGCATCCATTAAAAGTTACCGGTGTAACAGTAACTGTTAATGGGGAGCGATATCGTGATATGATTGAATACTTTTAAACGCCACAACTGCATGATTTGGGCTTGATTAACGTGTGGTATCAACAAGACGGTGCCACATCGCATACAGCCAGGATTACAATGGAATTACTGCGAGACCTCTTTCCACAACAAGTTATTTCAAGAAATGGTGATGTTGATTGGCCTCCACGGTCGCCTGATTTGACTGATCCGGGCTTCTTTTCGTGGATATATCTGAAAAGCAAGGTTTATGCAAACAAACAAGAAACGCTTGAGCAACTCAAACAAAATATCCGTGATGAAATTAATGAAATACCACGTGAAATGTGTGAGAATGTGTGAAATGTGCTCAAAAGGGCTCGCATTTGTGAGACTAACAAAGGCGGACATTTTACTGATATTGTATTCCATTCATAATTGCCAACATTAAATAAAACAATTATGTATCTAACGGATTCCGGCAAGGAGACGCGCTTTCATGCGTAAATGTCTTGCTTGATCCTAATACTACTTTACGGCACCGTGGGTGCTGGACAAAAGTCAGGAGAGCAGAGCAAAGCGAACGAAAAATTCGTCGTCGAATTTGGTCCGCGCAAGATGAGGATATAGAATAAAAGTTAACAACACGTAGACTTATTAGCACAGCCACATCAAGCAAATTAACAAGAATATTCGAATCTAAATTTATGTAAGTAAAGTAAGCAATATAATGACTTCGTTTCTCAACTCTGAAGTGTTGTTCCGAATGAAATCAGAGCCTTATGAGCGAACTCTGAACAAGGCACGCTCGATTTGTTTGAACTCCTCTTGTTAGTACACAACATGTAGAAATGTCGCATGTTTGCATAATATATATATGCGGGTATTACAGGCGATGGTTACAAATATGGATAATAATCGTTTTGATAATAATCACGTCAGATCCATAAATTACTGTGGATACTAAAATGGATTTTGCGCTTACATTGTTTATCCTGATATCGCCCACGTTTTGTTTACTCACAATAAAAAATTGTTTTGCTCTAACGAACCAGAAGTCTATACATATATTTAAGATCGTGCGTAAAATCTAGCTATACATCGGCGTTGATTAGACCTGTATCCAAACATATATGCCAACATTTGCCCTATGTATCTGCAGATGCTCAATATTGAATACTGTCAAATAAATTAGAACAGTTTACTTTGGTATTAGATATTTTGTTAGTTTTTTCTGCAAACAGAAAAGTAATAACAACAAATAACGAAATTTGTTTTTTTCAGACATTTCACATTATTCATTCAATTAACAAATTTAATATAAACAGCCGACAAAGTCATTCGTTTTTAATTCACACATGACTGTTACACTATGAGATTAATTGTACAAGTATGACCTTAGATTTGATCCGAACAAAATTTAAAAAAATATGTTACACAAAAATAAATTATAGATAAAACAAAAGTATAGAAACACCTCAAGATAAAAATCACGATGACTGTAGAAGATAAGCAATGAGTGGAATAAAATCTCTTGAGTCTAAACATTTCCTAGAAGATTTTAACGCCGAATGTCTTCACTTGTATAAAATCTTGGTTAACGCTAGCCAGCTATCGGTCCAACTGAAAAGTGTATACTGAGTTTAGACAAGCGAATTGTCTGACGATTGTTATAGCATCTCAACAAAAAAGCTCACAATGAATGTTTGTATGCTCAAAAGCGTTAAGTCTTGGGTATATTTAAACGAAAGTGCTTACCAATATTTGTACAAGTAACCCGAAGGCGTACGCAATTTCAAAATATAATCTAAACCTAGAAGTGTTTTGAGAATAAATTATATTAAAGTACATTACATTTGTACGAATCAATTAGACAGTCCAACAAATTAATTGAAAGAGATCACGTGATGGACGGTTTACACCTTTACATGCCAAATGAAACGGATGTTTCTCTCGTACCAAATACAAGGCGTCTCAAAATAATGTAAATATTTGTTTAATGCCAGTTAAATCAAGCGCCAAGCTTGAAGATACCGGTATAACACTAGAAAAACCAAGCTCCGGCCGACCAATACCATCAAGAAAGGTAGAAAACGTGAAGAGTGTTAACCAGTTTGCTCGTAAAGATCCAAACCTTTTAATTCTGAAGCGCACGAGTGCTTTAAATATGCACAAGTCATCAATAGAAAAATTTTTGCACAAAGGCCTAAACCAGCATCACAAAAAAATCAATTGATGCAAGAATTAAGGCCCCACGAATTCAGTCAGGGGGTTGAGTTCGTAATCCAGGCAAATGAGGTATATAAACATCTAATTTTAGGATATAGCCAATTTTTATTTTAATTGACTGTGAATATGAAAAAAAAAACTGCCAGAGCAACGTCAAACATGTTCAATACGTCTCTGCCACGAGTTCCTGAAATTCTTCCTAGGAAATCGGTCCCCAGGAAAGATGACATAGATTAGCCTCCACTTTTTATGTGTGATCATTTCAAATCTAGCCCACAAACTGACTTTAACGGAGCATTTGAAAGAAAATGCTCATCATAAAATGGCAACAAACATGGAGTCTATCTACCGAGTACCGACCCTTCATGCGAAATCTTACTGTTCGACTAAATGAGTTCCGCGAACGTAAGGGTTTGAATTTGTGGGGTGGCAAGGGGGGCACTGGCAGCGGGAGGCACATTGCTAGGGTCGGCGATTCAGAGCATTTAACTTATATAAAATTTACCAGCATTAACCGGCCTTCGCAGTAAGTAAGTAAGTAATACCAAAGATAATAAAGGCATACAGATGACGTATTGAAAAAAAAAACAGAAAATTTTGCTCACCAACTTCATGGTACGGGCGGCGGTGTGCACGTGCACACATGAGAAACGTGATCCAAATATATGGCGGGCTGTGCTAGTATGACCCGCTATAGAACAATTTTTCTTGTATGCAGTGCGCGATCGAGCACATAGAGAGGTGCCCCTCCAGGAACGATGTTCGCAAGTTTTACCAAAGTGTTAAACGTCAAAGCCAAGGATACAAGGCTCGAATATAACCCTGCCCAGATGACCAAGGAAATATCATAGTTGAGACACAGTCGATGCTGAGGAGATGGAAGAACCACTTCCGCAGACTGTTAAACGGCGATGACGAACAATATTCCGGTGTCAGGCAGAACGAACCATTCAATATAGGCAACGACGGCAAAAACTGCCAACCACCCGATCTGAGTGAAGTGAGGATAGCAATATATAAACTCAAGCTGAATAAGGCTGCCGGAAATGACGGCCTTCCCGTCGAGCTTAATAAAGCCGGCGGAGATGACTTGGTCAGAAACATCCAACAACTCATAAGCCAAATCTGGTCGGAAGAAAGTATGCCTGAAGAATGGAACCTCAGCATCGTTTGTCCGATCCACAAAAAAGAAAACCTCTAAACTGCTCCAACTAGAGAGGCCTAAATCTCCTCAACATTGCCTACAAGATAATATCTGCTGTAATATGCGAATGCCTGAAACCTTTTACCAACAACCTGATCGGCCCTTATCAGTGTGGAAATAACCTAAGAATTCCAAATCGATACCCACCACCAATTCATCGATTTCAAAGCTGCATACGACAGCATTTATAGAGATGAACTATACAGAGCCATGTCTAGTTTTGGTATACCGCCCAAACTCGTCCGTTTGTGTAGGATGACCATGGAGAATTCTCGCTCCATCAGGCCGGAAACGACCTCACCGACACATTTGATACCAAAATAGGATTTAGGCAAGGCGATGCTCTGTCATTGACTTCTTCAATTTGATTCTTGAGAAGATTGTGCAAAACTCACGAACCAACACTAGAGGCACAGTTTTCAAAAAATCGGTACAACTACTAGCATACGCCGACGATATTGACATCATTGGTAGGACCTAACGTGATGTCATAGCCACGTTTGCTAGTATAGAGAAGGAAGCGGCAAAAATGGGTTTAGCAGTAAATGAGGGCAAGACGAAGTGTATGCTGTCAACACGAAAGGACACACAACATCAACGAATTGGACAGAACGTCACTAATGAGCGATATAACTTTTATATAGTACGGGACTTTGTCTATCTCGGCTCCGCTAATAACTCTGACAACAACATCTCGTCAGAAATTAAATGAAGAATTACTTTTGCTAACCGCTGTTTCTTCGGGCTAAGAAGGCTACTTAGTAGTAAAGCCCTCACTCGAACTACTAAGGAGATCCTATATATGACCCTGATCAATCCAGTCCTGCTCTACGGCGCTGAAGCATGGACCGTCTCAAAAGCGGATGAAGAAATCCTTGGTCGATTTGAGAGGAAAATTTTACGAAGATTCAACCAAGAACTGTACGAGCTGTACAGCGACATGCCCCTGGTCAAAAAACTCCGTTTAAGATGGTTATGACATGTAGAACGAATGAACACCAATAATCCGCCTCGCAGAGTCTTCGATTCCCAGCCAGACGTTGGACGCAGTAGAGGAAGACATCGCCTTCAGTGACGCGCACAAGTAGAAACCGACCTCAACCAGCTTGGAGTGCGCAACTGGAGAGGCATGTTGGTTGAGGCACAGGTTCATTCCAGACTGTAGCGCCTCTTAAGTAAGTAAATAAGTAATACCAACAAAATCCAATGAACGCTGCTCCCTAGTTTGCAACTGCATTTTATCAGAAATGACAGATCTGGGTACTTATCCCAAAAATGTTGAAATGTCTGATAACTTACTGTGAAGCAGGTTTAATGGTGGTAAATTTTATATATTTTAACGGCTCCAAATTGCAGCCCCTAACAAAGTGCCTCCCGTACCTTTGATATGCCTATGTAAGTATTTTTTATTCGCTTAAAGATTGAGAAATCCAAAAAAAAAAAACTATATAGGAAAATTTTAAATTTGCGGATTAATTTTTACTTCTATTGCTGGAAAGAAGTACCACCAACAGTTGACGACATTTCGAAGAGAAAATTTTACCAAGTATTGACATACTATTGACATATCTTCATAATGTTGGGTGATTTATTTTATGGTTTGAAGTTGATAGAGCTGGCATTTGAAGGGTCATCTGCCGACAATTCTCCGCAACGCATACTTACTTCGTCGGAGGTTAAAATTTCATTCGAGGTATCTGTCATCGGAGCAAAAATAACTTCACTACAATTCGTAAATCGGAGGAAGAATTGCACTTAGCTATCAAAAATTTCAAGAAAAATACACTTGAACGCACTTCAACGCAATTCGCCGGGATGCGTTACAAGATGTCGGAGAAATATTCTGAAAAGCTTTTCGGAAGAATATTTCGAAGCTAAAATCCTCCGAATCGTACAAAATCGGAGAATTTTCCACTCCGACGGATACCTCGCTAGGGCTGAATATTAATTGAATGTTCGTAATTTACGATAATGGATCAATCGAAAAAAAACCGTTAAAATGTGATTTAAAAGGTGTGATTATGGTCGTCAAAATCGACCGACTACGCCAACAATCGTTTAAATTGTGAAGAAATTTGAAAAGAGTAAAAGCTTTACTGATGTCGAAAGGCCTGTGCATCTTTGAAGTGCATGCTCAGTCGAAAATATTGGTGCTGCAAGTGCAAGTGTTGCTGATGATTCGAATTTTTAGATTTCCCGGTGTTCATAGCACCTCACTATGACTTATTGCGTGAGAAGTTTTCTGGTCGCATAATTTTTAGTTTTGGCGACGTCAATTAGATTTGACACCGTTCGATTTTTTTTTTCTGTGGGGCTACGCAAATGACTGTGTTTACGCAAATAACCCCCGCACTATAGACGCAAAAAAAAAACATTACTCAAGTTACGGCAAAGATACGTCAAAAGAATGGCATGCTGTTAATCTTTCCGAGGTGGCATTTCGAACAATATTTTTTTTCACACCTGATGGCAAAGTCCAAGCTTTATAATGAAACTAGCAACTAGGTCCGACTTCGCCCGGGTACAAATTTAATGACGAAAAATTGAATTGCTGCCACTTATACCTTGAATGCTACTCAAATGCTTAGCTCCTGAAAGTGGTAGAGCAATTGTGAATACACTATGGCATTTCAAGGAAAATGCAGATCAAAGCAGTGAAACCCACATCGAAATCCATTCAGCAGTTCTCGAGATAAGTGCATTCATACACGTTTTTTATTTTAAACTAGGTGTACTGTGTAGATACAGGTTGATAAAATGTTCATTAAAAATATATCGCTGTTGTGTTTTATTTAGCTTTACTTTCGAAAATGAAAAATGAATGACCCCCTTTATCTGAAGGTATAAACTGTAGACAACGTTTATTTTTAGTGTATGAAATAATTACTAGGGCAGCATAAATTAGGTCTGCCCCGGGCGCCCCAACAGGGCGCCACTACCCACGACTAACTCTAAAATGGTCCATTCTGTGGGTTCCAATTTGCGAATCGGCCGGTATTCCATGAATAACATGATTTATGTTGGCCTCCAAAGGTTCAATCATTTCGAGTTTGTCGACGTAGACAAGATATTTCACATATCCCCATAGAAGGTAATTCAATGGTGTCAAACCACAATATCTTATGGTGGTTAATTGACAGGACCGTTTATTGAGATAATATTTTCGTTGAACGTTTCCCTCAATAAAGCGATTGATTCGTTAGCTGTATGGCATGAAGTGTCATCCTGTTAAAAACAACAAGTCAGATACATAATTGTATTGAATTCACGGCAACGAAAATTCATTGATCATTGCTCTGTAGCAATATCCATTGACCGTAACACATGCACCTTCTGCATTTTTAAAGAAATATGGTCCGATGATGGCGCCGGTCCATAAATCAAACCAAACATCGTTCCAAATGCCACAATTTTGCATGTAAAAGTAATCGTTTAATCAGAAATAAGCTTCGTCGCTAAAAACAATTTTTTGATAAAATAAAAAAAAAACGAAATTAAAATGTTAACCCGAGTAACTCGGCTTCAATTCTAATTCGATCTGTATTTTAAACGCATTTGAAAAATTATCACGCTTCAAATTACGCTACAACGTTCCATAGGAGATGAACAAACCTTGAGAACGGCGACGAATTGATTGATCACGGTCTATATGAATACTATCTGCTACTGCAGTAATATTCTCATCATTACGGGTTGTACGCACTGTGGTTGTTCGAACTCTAGAGCTCGATAACAATTTTTAACTGAACACTGATTTTGGAATAAGTCTATTCATGAACAAATAACGATGAATGCTGAACGCTTGACCACCAGAAGCGGCGTATGTTCGTGAATTGGGCTGAGCAACAACTTGAAAATGATTCGGATTTTCATCGAAAAATCATCTCAAGCGATGAGGCTCATTCCTGGCTGAATGGCTTCGTCAATAAACAAAATATGCGGTATTGGTCAGGCGGCAATCCACACGTACTCCATGAGTCATCATTGCATCCCGAAAAAATTACGGTTTGGTGTGGTTTATGCGGCCGGCGGCATCATTGGGTACGTCCCAATGATGCCGCCGTGATGATCAAGACCGGCACGTTACTGTGAATGGGAATCGCTACCGTTCAATGACAACCGAATATTTTTGGCCCCCATTGGATGATATGGACTTGGAGGACATGTGGTTCCAACAGGACACAATCAATTTATTGGAAACCAAGTTTGGAGAACGTGTTATCTCACGAAATGGTCCAGTCGCTTGGCCACGTCGGTCGTGCGATTTGACGCCGTTAGACTATTTCCTGTGGGGCTACGTCAAGTCTATGGTCTATGCCAAGAAGCCAGCGACGGTTGATGAACTTCGTACGAATATCGAACGTGAAATTGTAGCAGTATCGGCCGATTTATGCTTCAAAACCGTCGCAAATTGGGTTCAGCATCTGGACTTCTGCAAGCGTGCCCGTGGTGGCCACGCAAAAGAAATCGAGTTCCATACATAATGGCATCAAACGTACTTTTACAGGAATAAAGAATTTCATTGATATCCTAAACCGTTTTTGTTTTATTTAAAAAAAAAAACTTTTGTAGCGTTCTTATTGAAAAACGCCTTACAAAACCCGTATTAATAAACGCTAATTAGCTAATCAATAACTAACACGATAGTGTTGTCCATAAGAAATACCCACGCAAATGTCAAAAATTAGTCACTGATAAGTTAATCAATGAGGGGTAATTGTGGTAACGCCATACATCATAATTAATGTCGATGTCGATGTTGGTGTTGCTGTCAAATTACTGTGACGATTACTGCTTTCTTAACGAAAAAAATGAATTCCCTGAATGCATCCATTGAGAAATTATTGCACAACATTTCGAAAACCAGAGGGAGCCGCCGATTAGAATTGTGCGAAATAATTATAATAAATATTTGACAGATTTTACTCTGTATTATTTTGAAAGCACACGATAAAGCCGCGAAGTTGACAATTTTACAAATTATAAAACCTATTGATAGTTTTAAAGTCTTCACGCGTTAACGTTTAAGTGTAAATATAAATTTACAAGTAAGATCATTCGAACCTAAAAGTTGAACTGAGCAACCTAGAAATTTTGTAGGATTTTGCAACTATTTTCCACGAGTTTCGGATAGTTGTTGAATCCATATAACGCAAAAGTCTCATCTAAAGATAGTCGAATATTTCAAGCAGTAGAAAAAATGTCTTCACCACCACCCGTTGTAGAGGCGGTAGATGATATGGAAACCGAACCAGGTGATCCTCCAACACCTCCACCACCGGCTCCTGCTCCTGCTCCTGCCGAAGAACCTTTCTATGGTTTTGAGGAGGAAGTTCAAACTTACGAAGACAAGGATATGGCGGGAGTATTCACACTTTGGGAATCTAAACACACAGTGGCTGGCTTTGATCCTGTCCCGGCGTTGAAAAGGTAAATCAATTGTTCTAACATGTGAAAGTGCACGTGCTTGGTGTGTCTTGTCAATGCAATAATTATTATTCCCGTCATTTTCAGGCTTGCAGAAATCTTCGAAACAGAACATGAAATTTATATGCGTAAAGATGTAGATCCATTCGACGAACGTCATCCGTATCGAGCAGATCCCAGTTGTCAATTTGGATTCCTGTTAAAGCAACTATTCCGCAAAGACCATTTCATGAATAAGGTATGTTGAAATGATGAACGAGCAATATTTTAAATGTTGTTAAACATCTGCCATAAGTAGACAACAGACAAACCAGAAACGGGTGGTGTAAACCATACGATTTTGTTTGTTGTTATAATGTTTAGAATGTGAAAAAAGTATGCGTTTGTACTTGTGCATACACATCTAACTGGATGTTTGACAGCATAGACACGTCTCGACTTGTTTATTTATGATAACAAAACCACGTGGATTCTTGAAATCATCATTAGAAAATAAAAACAAGCGCTTTGACTTATTTCTAAGGATGTATCAATGTTGAAATGGCTTTGTAATTCATAGCTCGAGCTTGTTACGTATGCAAAAAATACAGACGATCATAAACATCAATCTATATATTGATAACAAAATAAATAAATAAAAATCAAACGTAAGCATAAACAGTACAAAACGGTTATGTAGGTAGTATTGGTAATGTATGTTGATCAGATACCCATCTGCCGTTCAATATATAGCAGATGGCTTAAGAAATATGTGTGTAGGTATAAACTAGCCCAAGTCATCCTTATATTTTTTTCCCAATTGGGATTTTCTCAAATTATACTACATTTGCAATATTTATTTATTTCTGTATGTCAGATGTACCTATAGCAACCCAAAAGTCGTTGTCACGTATTCTTCTTATTTACTTCAGTGGCGCTACAGACCGTAATGAACATGGCCCCCAACCAACATTACTCTCCAATTAGCCCGGTCCTTACCTAACTGCCTCCAGTTAAGCACTCCAAGTTGGTTGGGGTCTACTTGTTGGGGAAATTTAAGGTGTCCGACGTCTGGCTGGGAATCGAAGACACGTCGAGCCGGAGTATTGGTTTCCAATCGTTCGACATTTCCTAGCCATCTTAAACGTAAATTGCGGAGTGAGCAGTGGCATGTCGCTGTACAGCTCATATTGTTCTTGTTTGTATCTTCTTATCCAAATCCCGACAACACAAACGGGACCGAATTTTTTCATTCGAATCGACAAAGGATTTTTTCATCCACTTCTGATACGGTTCATGTTTTCAGTAGAGCAGGACTAGGATGATCAGCGTCTTATATAGGATATCCTTAGCAGTGAGAGCTTTACTACTTCTTATCCCGAAGAGAAACAGCGATTAGTAAGAGTAATTCTTCGTTTAATTACTGACGAGATGTTGTCAGAGTAATAGCGAAGCCGAGCTAGACGAATTCCCGTACTACCTCAAAGTTATAACCTATCAATGGTGACGTTCCATCCGATTCGTCGATGTATACTTAGTCTTTTCCTTATTTACTGCAAAACCCATTTTTTCCGCTTCCTTCTCTATACTAGTAAACGGGGCTATGACATGACCTACCAATGATGTCAATATTTTCGGAAAATTGTACCTCTGGTGTAGGCTCGGGAGTTTCCCACAATCCTCTCGAGAATCAAATTGAAGTAGTCACGCGACAGCGCACCGCCTTGCCTAAATCCATTTTTGGTATCGAAAATCCTACACAAACGTACGAGTTTGGGCGGTATACCAAAACTAGACATGGCTCTGTATAGTTCGTCTCTATAAATGCTGTCGCATGCGGGTTTGCGGCATGCGGTGAATAGGTGTGGATTTGGGTTCCATGAGTTTTTCCCAGGATCTATTGAAGTGTGATGATTTGATCACGCTGATAAGAGCCGATTTAGGTGTTCACATATTACGGGAAATTCAATCTTATATGCGATGTTGAGAAGCCTTATCTCTTTGTATATGGCGCAGTCCAGTTGGTCAAAATTTAGGTGAATTTTACTTAGCGAACAGTCTGGAGACTGTGACTGCGATTAAAAATCTCGACGGGAAGTCCGTCATTTCCGGCAACCTTGTTAAGCTTAGATCGGGTGGTTGGTAGTTTTTTTATCCGCACCAATATTGAATGGTTTGTCCTACCTGACTGCGGGAGATTGTTCGTCATCCCGCTTGACATTCCCAGTTGTGTTGTGTGTCACCTACGATATTTCCGTGTTCGTCTCGACCGAGTTCTGTGTGCGCCTTGTATCCCAAGCTTTGACGTTTTACACTTTGGTAAACAATCGCGCGCTTTCCGTTCCCTTTTTTGCATTTTGAGCTCAAAGGCAGTTCTCGTCTTCACCTGCAGCTTAGCCTTGTAGGCCTCGTTCTTGGATGCAACCCTTTGTCGGCATTCTTCATCAATCTAGGGGTTTCTTGCGCGGTAAGCGCAGTAAAATCCAGCACATCAATTGCGACCGATCTAATTGGTTGTTGACAGCCTTTAGATGCTATTGGTATGGTAATCGAGAGATTGAAGGATTCGCGGTCTGCGAAGGTTTTGGCTACTTTTGATTGCAGTCATATGCCATTAAATGTTTTTTACAGGATTTCTGATTTGTTGTATCTTGATTGATATCCGCATTTTCAGCTTGGCTGCAACAGGGTAGTGAACCAAGTCGATGTTAGCCCCCTGTTAGGTTCGGACATCCAAATTGAGGGATGCTTACCTCTTGTCTATCGCAATTTGATTGATCTTTCATTAATCGCCTTTCCCATTTATGGCTATCAAGGTGGGGAAACCGTGTGCTAGCTAAAGTGGTATTTTGTTCTCCATCGATGTCAATTAGCCTAAGTTTTTTGCCTTCCGCAGCGTTTGCATATATTAGGCTTATGTTGGCGTGATGTGGATTGTTACAATACTAATCTCTTCGTGCCTAAGTCAGACACTTATATCAAATCCACATCCGAATATTTATTGTTTTTTTTTTCTCACTATTACACAGTCCGTGGTAGATGTCAAAGTTTTCCATCCTCATGTTGCCCGACCAAACTCATATTTTCACTTGCCAGTCAGTCTGGCCAGAATTTGAATGGTGTTGCGGTTTTTCATCTCGTTATCAGCCATCACACTTAGAAGTTTAGCTTGGATGAGACCAGTATCAGTTGGTTACCACCATTGATATGTAGTCAAAGTTACAATGATTGGGAGTTTCCAAGTTAACGCCGATTAGAGTTTGCGGCTGCGCTAGTTCTAGAACATTCAACTATGTCGCTTGTTACAAACCCAGACAGTTATTAATTCTCGTTTAGCTTGGGCCACCCTATAACCCAGCGTATATCCTCTATGGTAGGAAGATCTAGTTTGTATCAACTTCTGCTAGTTTATCTTCGCCAGTTACAAGATCGTTGTCGTCAACAATAAAATCAGTTCTCCGGCCATTCCTGTTATCCATTTCAGAAGCCTATTAGGATTGTAGTTCAAGCTGACACCTTACAATTGCTTTGGGCTCCATTAAAAGCAAAAACCATTGCAGTCGCTTCGGTTTGTACACTCGTCAAAGCTAGCGATATCACATTCATTTCAAATCTGATAGAACATCACAACCTGTCGAAGGTAGTTTTCGAGCATTCACCATTGTCAACCTAGCTCCCGATTACCCATCACAAATATTAATATTTTTCTTATCTTTCCTTACAGCTGGTCAACGACTACCTCCGTGACAACTACTTCACGCGACAAAACATTCAAAAAAGCTCTCTTGAACTAAACGTATTGGCTTGCCGACTGATACTAATTATTATGCCCGGCCTAGAGACGTCTGCAGTCTTCCAAGTAGAATACGACAGCCTTATAAATAGAATTTATGGTTGGGCAGAAGAAAGTGCCGAACCTTTGCAGAGCTATGCGACAGGTTTATTAGCCGCCGCCATGGAAGTCACAGACATTGCGGTAACATATCGAGAGTTAAACACCCGTCTTGTGCCAAAAATGCTCAAGCGACTTCACGCCTTTCAATTTCAATTTCCTTTGCAACAAACTAAAGACAATCCAACGGCAGGCACTGAGTTGATGAATAACTCTGTCGCTTCAGAGCCTGAGGAACAGATCGAGAGAATCTTGCCATCATGGATGAATGACTCGGCACCAGTGAGTCCGGCTCAAGTAGACGAAGAAGCAGCTGGAACATCAAAAACGCAAAACGGAACCTTGGATAGTTTTCCTAATACATCGAACATGTCGATGTTGCAAGAAAGTGTGACGCAGAAAAATCTCAAACGAATGTACATACCAATTCATCCGCCTACACTGGAGACGAGCCAAATGCTAATATTGCGATACCTCACATCGATGGGGGAGTACCAGGAGTTTCTTGGCCTGGTATTCGAGAACAAGGCTATGCTGTTGATCTGTGAATATATCAAGAACCTAGAGAAGCGAGATACATGTCTTGCGTTTGAGGCACTCAAATATTTAGCTTCTCTGTTGTGTCACAAAAAGTTTGCCTTGGAATTTATCACACACGGAGGTCTAAAGGTTAGTATTGACTTTAGGAGTCCTGTAATTCTGTATCAATGTTTTCTCCCAACAGCTTCTTTTGAAAGTTCCTCGTCCGAGTATAGCTGCCACAGGTGTTTCCATAACCCTCTACTATTTGGCGTATTGTGAGGATGCCATGGAGCGCATTTGCACAATGCCAAAGGCAATCATCACAGATTTGGTAAAATATGCGCTTTGGTTACTCGGCCGATCATATGATTCGGGAAAATGTCACGCGACAATGTTCTTTGGCTTGAGTTTTCAATTCAAAGTCATTTTGGACGAGTTCGATGCACAGGATGGTTTAAGAAAGCTTTACAATGTTGTAAGTGTCTTGGAGACATTTTATCCGATTGACTTGGTGCTTCAACTCTTTACTTCCTTTTCAGATTTCAATATTGAAAATCCTTAACCCTCCCGGTAATGACGAAGATGACTCTGAAATGATAATCAATGAGGACCTGGAATGTTCGTCTCGTCAGTTGGTTCGACACGTCTGTGTCGCATTAAAGCGTTATATGGAGAGTCATCTGTTTCACAAGTACAACTTGTTTATGCGTCAACAGTGTCCAACGTCCACAGAGTTTTCGCAAACACAAACAAAAACGACCAAAGCAACACTGGAGCAGATCAGTGAGCAAATCCGAACACTGCAAGAAAATACACCAGTGCGCGGTCATTGGGCACCCGTTGACCAGTTGCTGAAATTAGGCGGTATACAGTTGCTGCTGAAGATTATTGCATTTTCATATGAATGGAATAATGCAGGAAGGTATGTGTTTTGAGAACATGTCAGTCGATCCAGAGACTGTTTGTAATAAAATTTCTCTCGTCCTTGTTAGAGCGGAAACAGTTCGTTCTGCCCTAGATGTGCTATCTATATGTTGTGTTGTGCCTAAGGTGTTCGTGGCATACTGTGATCGACTTGAACTGCCAGATAATTTGTCATCGTCTGGTATTTATGCGATTTTGGGAGCTGCTGCTGGTGACATTACCACTGATGCTGATGTGCAAAAATCTGCCCTAGCTGTGGTATGCCACTGCGTGTGTTCACCAATTACAAGAGTAAGTCTCATGATTCAACAAATGTATACAAAACACCTACGTCGTTCTTTTCTAGGTCCAACCACCGCTGTCGTTGATGAAATGCTTTGGATCTTCGAAAAAGAAGCTTCACAACAATAAGTTCTCCGAAGAACTAATCGAAAAAGTGTGGGAGTCGGTGTGTTCCAACAACGGAATCATTGTGCTGCTTCAACTTATGCAAATTAAAGTTCCTATCACCGATGCGGATTGTATCCGTGGTATGGCATGCCGTGCCTTAGCTGGGTTAGCCCGCAGTGAACGCGTTAGACAGATAGTTGGCAAACTGCCATTATTCGCGAATGGACAAATTCAACACTTGATGCGAGATCCGATCCTGCAAGAGAAGCGCACTGAGCATGTCATCTTCCAAAAATATGCCCTAGAATTGTTGGAGAGAGTTTCGGGCAAGGCAAAACCGATCAACAATCAACTGGATCCATCGTTGGCAAATATTCACAAGGCAAACGTTGTGGCACAAACAAAAATTCAATATAATGACCATCAACTCTACCAACTCATCTACGATCATTTAGATTCCAAGGGAATGCATGGAACCGCCCAAATGCTGCAAAAAGAAGCGGGCCTCACGACGTCAACAACGCTCACGAAAAGCTTCCATCAATCGCCATTCGACTACAAAGTAATGCCGACAAATGTCATTGCTAGAAACCGATTGCGAAATCGTATGCAAGACGTCAACTCTGCCATCAATGGAATGGGATCAGCTGGAGGTAGTGGTACTGAGTCGAACGTGAATACCGGTGTTGGTGCCGTCGAACCTATTACCCCAATAAAATTGGTCAAAAAAACAAATCCAAACACTGTCAATACGGTAGCTGCGAGTAATGTCAGTTCTACGTCAGCATCTGCACAGAGATCATTGCAAAAACAAATCTCATCAGCTCCATTTAGCAGTCAATCCGATATGCCAAATCCACCCAGCATAACGCTCAGTACAATCGTAACGGAGTATTTGACAAATCAGCACGCACTTTGCAACAACCCAATGACCACATGTCCGCAGTTTGATCTCTTTACGCCACACAAGTGTCCGGATCCACAGTCAAATCGAGTCTTACCTAATCTGAACTTGACCAGTCGATGGTTTAAATCACAGGCTGGATTCAACACAACCCGATTGGACCGTCGGTATGTGCACTCGAATTTTGCAACATGGCGAACTGTCCGATCGAACGACGATGTTCAGTTTACGTGTTGCAACATATTGCCAACAAACAATTTGATTATTGTTGGAACACAGGAGGGTACAGCGAAAGCATTCAGTTTAAACGAGGGCACTGAGCAGTTTTCATCCGTATGCCACAGTTACCTGATCGATAGCATTCAGTCGAACAGGAAGGGAAATCTCGTCCTAACCTCGTGTTCATGGCGGTCGCTGCTGTGGTCGATAGAACGAAACGAATTCGTCAATTCGTTACAGTTTCACGATGAATTCTACTGTGAGTTTAGTAATGTGAATCAGGATAAGATTTTGGGAACCCAAACATATGTAAGAAGAAATGTGTGATTTAAGAATGGTAGACTAATTGCTTTTTCTTATACAGTCTGCGATTATTTATGATCTCTATACGGGAAATAGGATCTCAACGTTCACACCAACCATCGCCAATCAGTATACAAAGAATCGTGCCACGTTTTGTCCCTCAGATGAGCTGATATTATCAGGTAAGTTTTCAAATTATTAAACGAGCTTTCATGTTGTTTTCTTCTTTCTAAAAGCAAAAAAAAAAAAGGTGGGTGCTGGGATGCCAGGTTCTTATCCTGAAGCAAAACTTCGATTTTTGCCCACCTTTTGAAAAAGTCTGACAAATATCCAAGAGTACAAAACTGGGACGCGCCTTAAAATTGTAGTTCGAAGTCGATTTGAACAGAAGACCTTATTAGTTGTGCTAAACAAATTCTGGTACAAACAAAGAAAACAATAAGTCAGGCCTTGCGTGTGTCTACCAATATGGCATGAAAGCAAACTTTATTGACCATAACATGGCGATCTTATCACACCTTTGGTGATCATACTTTTGTAGATTCAAGAGTCTCTTGAAGCACTTTTGGGTTTGAAGCTGTCCAAATTAAGTTCATTTGATGTTGTAATGGTTTAGTCTAAGATCTTTCGAAAAATTCGCCAAATTGTAGACTGAAAAGTCAGAATTGTTGTGAACCCAACAAGCAATCGGTCACCAAAATGAGCACATTTTCGGGGGTTGACTGGTACCCTATAATGGATTCGGCTACCATTTTATACATCCACTGAATATTGATATTGACTGAGGGTAATGGGAGTCTCTCATTCAGTTGTTCCTTGTAGAATTTGGGAATATCCGGTTCAATTTGGCTACCAACCATCAGGCTCTTTTTCTCTGCACTATTCGTAGCTTGCTCGAATCATTAAGCACATGGGCTTTGTTTGGCAGTTCGACCATCTCGAGATTCAAAGGTTCCTTTGTGGATTTAAAGTCGTTGAAACCTAGTATTGGATGCTGTTAATCAGACTATGTTAGTCGGTAGCCACTTCCTTATGCTGCAACGAGAAAATGGTCAGAATCGACTTTTGTCACTCTGAATGTTTATGCCTGGATGCATAAACTTAAAAAGTTAAAGCCGATTAGTCCTGTATTTGCGTGCGTACGTTTCAGATCCAAGCTCGTAAGTTGTGTCCGTGGTCGTTTAAGATCTAGGTATCCGTTAATCCGTTATCTTTTTCAACCTGCTATTTTTCACTATGATCAGGATGTTACCCTGACGACACAACTCCTTACCTACAGGTCCAGTTCGAATTTATTAAATACCCTTGGGATACGGGGTCATTAGTATCCATTGCTTGATTAAGCGCTGCCGTTTCCTGTTGACACTTCAGCCACCATTTCTGACATGGAGGCTGACTAACACTTGAGATTTCTAAATGTGCTGGTGTCCAAATATGTCGAAGCAACACATGTAGGTTGTTAATTTGTTCTATAGTAACTGGGACTGTAGACGACACCGTTGATTTGGGAATTCTTCCGGTGTCGTCTTGATTATGGAGTATGTATCTTAGAGAGATGGTAGATCTATCCCCAGGACTGATCTCCCTTCATTTGTGAATGCAAAGTTATTATTTTTCCCACAAAGAAGAGCAACCTCTGTTTAACGCCGACTCTGAACGGCAAATGGAGCTTTAGTCCGGAATAAACCTGGGACTCAACCAACATGCCTCACCAATTAGACAGGTACTTACTCCAGTTAAACAATTCAAGTTGGATGAGATCGATTTTTAATTGTGCGTGCCACTAAGTCGATGTCTTCTTCTACTGCATCGGATGTCTGGCTGGGAATCGAAGGCATTAAACCGGACTTTTGGTGTACATTCGCTTTACATGTCCTAGCCAAATTATACGTCTAATGCGGAGTGACCGCTCGTGGTTGAATATAGCTCGTCAACCCGTTATGAGCGTCTCCAAATGACCTAGGATTTCTTAATCCGCTTTTGATGAAGTCCTGGGGTAATCAGAGTCTTGTATAGGATCCTCCTTAGTAGTTCAAGTGAGGGCTTTACTACTGCATTTCCTTCTTAGCCCCAAGAAGCAGCGGTTGGTTAGTTTAAAATCTGCCAAGATGTTGTTAGCGGAGCCGAGATAGACAAAGTCCCGTACTACCTAAAAGTTTTATCTGTGAATGATGACGTTCTGTCCAATTCGTCGATGTTGTGTTTCTTTTTGTGTTGACAGCATATACTTCGTCTTGCGCTCATTTACTGCTAAACCCATTTTTGCCGCTTCCTTCTCTATACTAGCAAACGTGGCTATGACATCAGGTTGGGTCCTACCAATGATGTCAATATCGTCGGCGGATGCTAGTTGTTTTACCGATTTTTGGAAAATTGTGCCACTGGTTTTGGTTCGTGAGTTTTGCACAATCTTCTCAAGTATCAAATTGAAGAAGTCACATGATAGCGCATCGCCTTGCCTTAATCCTATTTGGTATCGAATGTGTCGGTGAGGTCGTTTCCGGCCTGATGGAGCAGCGAGAATTCTCCATGGTCTTCCCACACAAACGGACGAGTTTGGGCGGTATACCAAAACTAGAAATGGCAATTTGGACATCTTGGGATTTTCCTGGATCTGCTAAAGTGTGAAATTTTGATCGGTTGTGGATTTCCCTGACTAAAACCACACTGATAAAGCCGATCAGGATACTGATAAACGGTTTCAGGCGTTCACATATTACGGCAGAAAGAATCCTTTAGGCGATGTTAAGGAGATTTATGCATCTTTAGTTGGCCCAATTCAGAGGCTCTCCTTTTTTGTGGATCGGTGAGTTGAGTTTATAAAGCTCGGCGGGAAGGCCGTCATTTCAAGAAGCTCGTAAAAGCAATCCTTAGCTATACCATCTTTTTCCTACGTTGGTGCTGAGCGGACATAAGGCTTATGTTGGCGAATTTCGTCTTGATGCGGATTGTTACAATTCGTTTGCTAATATCTTAGAAACATAAGAATTCTTTCCTAAGTCTGCTACTCATATCAAATCCGCATCCGAATAGACGCTGTTTCTGGTCACTATACCACGGTCCGCAGTAGATGTCATCGTCCTCTTTTTTCCCGGCCCATCCCATCGTATTTCCTGGATGGCATTAATATCTGCTTTGTAGCAGTTCTTACGTTAGATGTTTGCTTGCACCTGTCCTGTTTAATGTTCTCACATTCCAGGTGCAGATAAGAACGCCGTTGTCCTTTTTTCGTTTAGTAGGGTCGTCAACAATAAAATCATTCCTTTTCGAGGCTATTGGTTGCTGCGGAACTAGTTGATTTTTTCATGGTTGGGTAGTTAACCCAAAGCACAACCCCTAACCTGGAGGGCCAGTCCAATTTATTAGATACCCCTAGGACACGGGGCCATCAGTATTCTCTACGGGTTTGAGCGCTGCCGTTTGCCATTCGGTTAATCCGCCACCATCTCTGTTCAAGAGGCCTTGCTTACCCTTGAAACTCCTAGACAACCTGTTGTCCGAATATGTCGAAGCAGCTTGTCTAGGTTCGCCTGGTACAGCATGCCGGGTATTCATTCCGTGCCATTCTTACCTGGCTGCTTATAGTGTTGCTGTTTTTGGTTGTGTTATCAACAATCCCGGTTATCGTTTAGCAAGTCAAATCCGGTTGGATGAGTACACTACCCGATGGTTACCACTTGAAGTTTAAAAATAAGCACTTGATGTGTAATAAGAGTTGCAACCACTGTTCATTGCCAAGTTAAAGCCAATCAGAGTCTACCCTCGTTCTACAACACCCAAAGCGAAATACATATTCAAAATACCGACTATTGACTATCTTCACCAATGTTAATCGTTTGGACCAAACTTGGTCTCCACTCTCTCGTTTCAAGTCGTTCTGACAAAAGGCTTCATGAGTCTTGTTCTATCTTTAGCTTGAATTTCTTACTAATGTCGAATTCATTTTTTAGATGGTGTTCTTTGGGACGTGCGATCAGGAAAAGAGATCCATAAGTTTGACAAACTAAACCAAACGCTGTCTGGAGTCTTTCATCCAAACGGACTTGAAGTAAACCAACAACAATTCGCCAAATATTACAACTTACCAATGTTTTGCACTATCTTTCTCTGTAGATAATTTCCAACACAGAAGTCTGGGATCTACGAACATTCCATCTTTTGCAAACAGTCCCCGTTCTCGACCAGTGTCTTGTCAAATTTTCACCAATGAATGTTCTCTACGGCATCAGTTTGGAAATAGATAATCGTGTTGATTTTGACGATACGAGCAACTATGACACAAGCTTCAAAGTGTTGGATAGCTACGATTACTCGAGCATAACTACAGTAGATGTCAAGAAGCACATATACGATTTAAGTATGAACAGTACTGGCAGCATCATCGCTTTGGTCGAGAATCAGCCAGTGTTCGATTCGAAACAGGAGACATTTGTCAAAATGTACGCGGTAGGGATGAAAAAAAACGACCAACAAGAAGAGGTACATTCCACTTAACATGCTTCCTTTACATACACATATTCTACTTTCTATAATTTTATTTTTAGGAAGAAGATGATGAGCCAGATTCCGATGAAGGATCGGACAGCGAATCCGTGCCTGGTAAGAACTATCACGTCCATTTGCTGTTTTTTTATTCGAACTTTTTTATACTAATTTCCGATTTCATGCAAGTTATTCCAAGAATTTCGTTATATAACATTGCCACCATCTAATGGAGGCTATATATCATAACCATATAAAGTCATTGAGATACCTAATGGTATAACTCCCAGTTGAGAGCAATCATCAATATATTCGCATTCTTTTTGTTTTAGTTTATGATTATGCAAATGGCATTGGCCAGAGGCGTCGTCGCAGACGCAACAACGCTGATGATGATAATGATGACGACGACGAAGATGATGCTGATGATGATGATGACGATCAATGGATAGATCTAAATGCGTCGTCCGGTAGCGATGATGATGATGATGAAGATGATGATGATGATGATGATAACGATCAGAATGGTGACAACGATGATGATGACGCCAACGGTGGCGAAGATGACAGTTCGTCAGGCTCAACTTCAGATATATTCGAAGTAGAAATAGATTTTTGATATGTACCCATTATTCGTTTCGTTGTTGTAATATATAAAATAAAATATTATTTAGATTTATAATGGAAATAGAGTTAAACTACAAAACAATTTCCAAGATATGCCTAGTATAGTTAAAAGCATAAGATACATGAACTTGAGATTTATTATCGATTTATTACATACGCAAAGCGAAAACAAACAAAAAAAAAGAAAACGGTTTTGTTGAATGCCCCCCAACATTTACAAATCAAAGTAAAAAAAAAACTGAGAACATTTGTCTTATTAGCATATATATTATTTTAAAATGATATATTTTATATGATTGGAAATAGTGATGTACATACCTACGATCAATAAACTTAAATTAATTTTAAATAAACATTTAAACAAAAAACAACAAATCTGACACTTCAGCTAAGGGTTTATTAGTTACTTCAGCGCGGAATGTCATATTTAATGTCCAATGCGGATTTGTTTACCGATGTACAGCTCTGGTACATCAATGCAAATAGAACACACGATTTTCCAAAGAATTCCTTTCTCAAAACGATAAAGGATTTCTTCATTCTCTTTTAATACGGTCGTTGGTTTGGCGCCGTAGAGCAGAACTGGATCATCAGTATTTTATATAGGGTTTCCTAGTTCTTCAAGTAATTATTACCAAAGAGTGTGGAACTACATAGAGTACGCATCACAGCTAAACTTTTTCAGACGCGGGCGGTACATGCGAAGGGGAAATTTCGTAGATGGTATACTTCGGCAAGGCTGTTGTTTGATGCGGGGGTAGCAATGTGAACACTGGGGTATCAATATCAGTACCCCACATAGAAAAAATTCGTTGTATGAGATGCGCACTCTATGTAGTTCTGTACTCTATGTTATTACTAAATTGCCTTCTTAGACCGAAGAAATTGTGTTTGCAGGAGTAATTCTTCTTCGTGCTGGGAGATTTTAACGCAAAGGTACGAAGAGAAGAAATCGTTAGCAGTGTTGTCGGAGAAGGCAGCCTACACGACAATATGTCCGGCAACGGACTTGGGCTAATTGACTTCGGTACGGAACGAAATGCCACTAAAGCCAGCACACGGTTTCCTCACCTCGATACCCATCAGGGGAGATGGCGGTGTCCAGATCAACAAACGGGCAACCAAATTGATCACATTGCGATAGAAAAGAGGCACGCATCCAGTATTTTGGATGTCGGAGCATTCCGAGTAGCAAACATCGACTCGGACCACTACCTTGTAGCAGCCAAGGTAAGAATGCTGATATCCACCTCGCCACAAGAGACCAGAAATACAGTGATAAAAGGGACCGCCAACGCCTTCGCGCCACGCGTTTTCTTTAACCTGTCGATTCACACCATACCACCAGCATCGAATGTCGAAGACCAATGACAACGATGCCAAAAGGCCACTTTACCAGCCACAACTGATGTGTTAGGTTTCCCGAGCCCATCAGCAAGAAACTCCTCGAGTGATGAGGAATGCCGACAGTTGCTCGAAACCAAGAACGAGACCTACAAGGCTAAGCTGCAGGTGAAGACGGGAGCTGTAATTGAAACCTATAGGCAGAGAAGAAAAGAAAACCCCGGTTTTCAGAAAGAAAAAAAAAGCAAGAATAACGCGCGATCGAGGATGTAGAGGTGCCACTCCAAGAACGATGTTCGCATGTTTTACCAAAGTGTAAAATGTCAAAGCCGAGGGTACAAGGCTCGAACAGAATCCTGTCCAGATGAACAAGGAGATATCGTAGTTGAGACAAAGTCGATGTTGATGATATGGAAGAACCACTTCTGCGGACTGTTAAACGGCGATGATGGACAATATTCCGCTGTCAGGCAGAACGAACCACTTAATATTATCAACGACAACGAAAACTCCCAACCACCCGACCCGAGTGAAGTGAGGATAGTAATATCTTAACAAGGCTGCCGGAAGTGATTGCCCTCCTGCCGAGCTTTATAAAGCCGGCAGAGATGACTTGGTAAGCAACATCCACCAAATCCTAAGCCGAATCTGGTCGGAAGAAAGTATGCCTGAAGAATGGAATCTCAACATCGTTTGCCCGATCCACAAAAAAAGGAAACCCTCTGAGCTGCGCCAACTACTATGTGAACGCCTGCAGCCGTTTACCAACAACCTGAAAAGTCCACAACCGATCAAATCTTCACACATCGGCAGATTCTGGGAAAATCCCAAGAAGTCAAAGATTTCAAAGCCGCATACGACAGCATTTATAGAGACGAACTATACAGAGCCATGTCTAGTTTTGGTATACCGTCCTGCTCCATCATAGTCGGAAACGACCTCACCGACACATTCGATACCAAAAAAAAAAAAGGATTTAGGCAAGGCGATGCGCTGTCATGTGATATTTTTAATCAGGTCTACAGCGAATACATTTTTCCAGTAATCTGATTTGCATTGCTGACAAGGGAAAAATTCCCGTGAAAATTTATTCGCGATAGGCCTGAATCTGATTCTTAACAGGATTGTGCAAAACTCCTGAGCCCACACCAGAGTAACAATCTTCCAAAAATACAAACTGCAAGCATAAGTCGATGATATTGACATCATTGGTAGGACCAAAGATTATAAAGTCATACAGACGACGTATTGCGAACAAAAAGCAGAAACTTTTGCTCATCAACTTTAAGTTACGGGCGGGCGGTGTACAGTGTGCACACATGAGAAACGACATCCAAACATATGGCACTGTGTGTGCGCGCAGTGCCAGCACGAACCTCCATAGAACAATTTTTCTTCTATGCAGTGCGTCATCTGTATGCCTTTGGTAGGACTCAACGTGATGTCATACCCACGTTTGTTGGTATAGAGAAGGAATCGGCGAAAATAGGTTTAGCCGTAATTAAGGGTAAGACTAAGTATATGAATTGGACAGAACGTCACCATAGACAGATAAAACTTTAAGTAAGTACAGGACTTTGTCTACCTCGGCTCCGTTATTAACTCTGACAACATCTCGTCAGAAATTAAACGAAAAATTCATACTCTTGCCAATCGCTGTTTCTTCGGGATCGAATACTCGAACTACTATAAGACCCTGATCTTCCCAGTCCTGCTCTACGGCGCTTAAGCATGAACTGTGTCGAAAGTGGATGAAGACGTCCTTAGTCGATTTAAGATGAAAATTCTTCGAACAATCTTTGTTCACGTTTACGTTGACGGGCTATAGAGACGAACATTTAACCAATAACTATACGAGCTGTACAGCGACATGCCCCTAGTCGAAAAAAAATCCGCATTGGGCGTTTAAGATGGCTAAGCAGAGTCTTCGATCCCCAGCCAGACGTCGAACGCAGTAGAGGAATACCTCGCCTTAAGTGGCCCGTAGAAACCGACCTCAATCAAAGTTACCTAAGGACCGGGCGAATGGGAAAGACAGATAAACAACTTACCTGTTTTCATTAACTGCACAAATACCATACGCAAATGAGGCAAAATATCTAGGAATGACTCTAGACGCAAAGCTTAAGTGGAAGCCACACGTTAAAAAAAAAGCGGGACGAGCTCGCAATCAGACTCAGAGAAATGTATTGGCTACTTGGAAGATACTCGAAGCTAAGCATATACAACAAACTGCTTCTGTATAAGCAAGTGCTAAAACCTTGTTGGACATACGGTATACAGCTTTGGGGTTGTACCAAACCAAGCAATATTGTTATACTGCAAACATTACAAAACAAAACCCTAAGAGCAATAGTGAATGCTCCATGGTATATTAGGAATAGTGGTATTCACAGAGATTTAGGAATTGCTACCGTGAGTAACGAAGCAACAAATTTTGCTCGCAAACTTCGTACTGGTATATATGTTCATTGTAATAACAAAATAATCCGTACTCTGGACGTGACAAACCTTGAGCGCCGGCTACAAAGAACAAGACCGTTCGCCCTAGCGCCATAAGGAAAAACCGCATGTAATGACGGTATTAGTAGGTGCGTTCACTGGAATGCTACCTACCAAACGCGATTAACACTACAGAAGCGTCAACTACTTGTTAAGGATACTTAGTCGTAGACACCACAAAAAAAAAACATGAAAAAATGAGAGGAATAAATTCCATACTACTATGAGCACGCACAGCCGGTTCTCATAGTTTATATTGACTGACACTAATGAAATTGTCAGGCCCGAAAATATATGAGTCGGGCATAACCAATGGTACGGACAACTGGTATCCTATGAGGATTACTCACCTCCGGGCGCACACGAAAAAAAAAATGTATCATGGATTTTTCTTCTTCCTGAAAAGCCGTATTCTTCCCTTGTTGTCCCATTCCCATTGTCTATAAAGATCAATGGCCCCACTCGTCTTCACTTGCAGTTTAACGTTGTAAGGCCCCATTTTAACTGCGGGCATCTGTTGGCATTCTTCATCAAATTACGGGTTCTTGCTTGTGGACGGCAGAAACCTAGCATATCACTTGCGGTCGATCTTATGGTGTGGTTACCGTGAGGTTAAGGGACACTGCTTGTTACTTCTGACACAACATACCTTCTGTATATTGTTAACCATATCTGAGTGTAGGACACTAACATGAGGTGCGAATGTTCTTTGTACGGTCGCAAAGAAACTTCCGTTACCCCGCTGATAGATCTCTTCAACACAGCTGTTGTTTTATTTATTTGAATTTTGTGCATTTTGAAATGACTGCTCTACTCGAATTAAAGTCTGAAATATTATGGAATGAACCAGAAAACTGACTGCACAATCATTATCGTGAATTGTGGTTTTACGAAACGTATGAGGCGCATGTTGACAAATGCTTCTTATTATTTTGAGTTGGGGGAAAACAGCGTTCATCCAACTCAGACATTTCAAAGACCTTTTTCATACTTATTTGACGGAGAATACTTACGTTTCAAGGAAAATTGCATGTTATATTGCCCAATTGATGATATCCTTGAAATTCTATACTCCAGACATGAATGAGTTGTGTATTAGACGCGCTCATCTCCCATTCATTATTTCAGAAATATGTTGTTCTGTGGGAATGTTTGGATTTTCACCCATTAGCTGTATTTTTGCTCCCCAACTTTGATTGTTTACATTTAGTTTGTATTTTTATGAGGAATTTGTATTAACACATCACTTAATGAAAACAGATATTTTGTTATATGTCGCCCAGGAAATCACGATCATCGATAGCTGTTGACCACCGCACTGCAATCGACGATCGTGTCTACCCATACACAGGAACCATTATTATGAATAGCAACACTATTGTGGCTCTTTTCCGATTCAGATTTCGTTGGTGCAAATAAACGGATTTTCACTTTTTATCCAGTCCAATGTCTGAAAACACTTAAAAATATAACAGTAGCAAACAAAAATGAAAAGTATTTACAAACCTTTTCAGTAGCAGGAACAATTTCCATTGATTGATCGTCATCCTCACTTTCAGTTTTGATGCATCTATTGCTGGCTGCCAAATCAGTTTCCTCAGCTTCACTTGCACCATCATTTTGAGTGCTCACATCGTCATTGTTTGAATTATAGTTATACGATTCCCTGTCCTTAACCATTTGGCTGGATTTTCGACGGTTTGCGGTATAGTTTGTCCTTTTCCGCTTTATCTTGCTAGAATGTTTTGTAGCTGATATTCTCTTTGCCTTGTTGCTTATCGACGTTTCGTAACGCCTCCTTGAATTATTGATTATTTTTTGGAAAAAAGATTTCAAGCTTGTTTTGGAATAGCTTGAATCGCATCTTTTCACCAGGCTATGAAACAATTTGAACGCATTAACAAAGCGACTGAAATTTTCATTTTCTTTACATCGTGACACTCCTGACCAAGACACGAGCGTAAACAACTTTCGTGAAAACAAAGAGTCGACGATTCGATAGCTCACGTTGTCACCAGTTTGACCGCAGTTTGGACTACAGATGGACGATAATTTGTGATACTGCAAAAGTGTTGTAGAGGGGTTATAGATTAATATCATCTATGGAAGGACATGAATTGTCAATTTAAAGAAAGCCAAACTTACCAATTCATCAAAAAATTCTTTTTTACTCAAATTTGCTTCTAAAGTTGTAAGCTGCTCGATGTTGTCGATTGGCTCAAAATATTCTTGGTCAGGAGGTGTCGTATCTAATTGTGTTCCCATTGCAATTTTTGACAAAATCTGTTGTTGGAGTGCGATAGAATGCTCTAATCTAGCTTCCAATTTTGAAACAGCAGAAGCCAGCGTAACAATCATTCCCTCAAGATTAGTGCCATGTTTACTTTCACTTTTAACAGGAATTACGATTAATTTTCCATCGTTGCCTACCACAAACATGTGTCCATTTTGTGGCTTCCCTTGCTGAAGCTGTTGCTGGACTAGTTCTTGTTGTTCCTTTATTTCATTTTGTGCTTGTTGCAGATATTCGGAATAATCATTGCTGTTTAGACTCAATGAAGATGATCCGTCCTCATAATAATTCGTGTTCTTATGTTGTCCCTGATATGTACCGAAATATAAAAAGTTTAATAACAGCATTTAAGCAAGATAACTCTATGTACTTACATTACTTAAATTCGTTCTTTGGCTGTCTGTGTTCACAACAGCAGATACAACTTTTTGACCACCAGCAGTTTGCTTCCTTATAGTCAATGGAGCGTGAGGTTGACTTAGTTCAACATCGATTGTGTCATTGTCGTCGGATATTAAACGCATTTCAGCCAAGGCCTGATTATACGTAGGGATAAAAGACCTTTTCAGTACGCATCTATGTTGAGTCCAACCATCATCTAGAGAACCTGGTGGATTCCATGGCTTTTGGAATGCATTTTCTCTTTTTGTTTCTGGCGGACGCATAACTTTACCATTGTGCTCCCAGATGCATGGGACAATGGATAACAATTTTTTACCATTTTCGCATGATTCCACGATTTTGTAGAATTTATAACTATTAGTTGACATCTTAAGATCTTTTTCAATATTATAAATTTCACAATATTAGCTAAATCACTGTTTATATGCACGGAATTTTTTTTATTTTATTTGAGCGGCCATTTAGCTTTCCTTATGACAGCTCATGCTTGCATAAGAAAATTATCACACGGAATCACATTTTGCGCGTGTGTTGCTTTCGGTATGTATAAAGTTTCTATATTCTCAGTTGAGGGAGTTAATAGCATTGTTCATGACAGCTCTCGCTCGTATAAAAATGTTATCGCTTCGGTTAAATGTTAATGACAAGTTTAAGGAAGCTAATGCCTTTTTGCTACAATTTTCTTGTTAAATCGGCTTCATGCCTTGGGTTTATATTTGCGTTTAATACTCATGAATATGTCATAGTCTCATGAGTCTAGTTTTGGCATTTGTTAGTGATGTGAACCTTTCAACTTCATGTGGTGTGGTGGTGCGTTAGGGTTTATGTTTGATTGTATGGAAAATTTTACTTCTTTAATTGTGTTAGTTTTATGAGTGTTGTACACAAACATACCCCTAATGGCCCTAGTGCACTCTGAATTTATCGTATGTCTGTCACATTTAAATTAATTATCGCCGGAGTAATGACATTTACAATGCATTGGCAAGGCCTTTTAAGAGAACTGGCTGAAATGCTGCAAATTGTTGCCAGATATCAAGTACTATATCCCTGATTGGCCTTGTTCCGGGTTTCAGTTTTAGTAATAGCGTTTTCGATTGGGATTTTCGAATTTGCTTTTAGGGCCCAGTTATAGCTATCATTGAACGTCTTCATTGGAACAAAAAACATGAATTTGAATTTTACCTCCATAGATTCTTATAGGAATTATTGGAAAATTATTAATATTCCATTTCAGTGCGGTAGAATGGCTATCATAACTAAATTCTAATAAAAGTTTATCATTGAAAAATAAGAAGTGATTTTCTGCGAAACTATAATTCAAAATTCAAATATTTTTGGATAATCATGTTCTAAAATTCAAGAGCTTTGTTTTGACACCAGCTCGCTAATGATTGAATTTATAAAAAAGCCGCAAGAAGCAAAAGAACATTTCCAATGAAAGTTTTCAATGAAAGCTATAATTGGGGCCTTATGGAGTTTTCCATTGTTAAAAACATAAATCCTTTTTTTTATTTACATCTGTCAAGAGACTGATTTTGACAGTTGGGTAAAAAAAATTTTTTTTTTTTGATTTCAGATCAATTTTGCAAATCTGGATTTTTCGGCTGATTTACCCCTTCTTGCACTTAATAATGGCTGTCAGTTTGACTAGAGTGATTTTCGTTTTAATGCAATAGAATTTCGTTTGTGAAAAACTAAACTGCTACCATTAAAACTTCAAACTTCACATACACGAAATAACAACAATAAGTAGACAAACAAAAATCAATCTGAAACCGTGTGTTCTACTCGTCCCATCGGACGGATTGATCTTTTTTTGTGTGTGTATGTATGTATAACATTGAGATCGTTTTTTTTTGTTACAATGATTGGATGAACATAACGATTGAATGAATAATAAAAATGCGGCTGTAAACTATTGCTTGCTCTTTTCGATTACAAACTTGTTGTTGCGAAATAAACATTTACTTTGTGACTGAGTGTCACCTTATGGTACTTGATACTATTTAACAATAGTGCGAAAAAAGAGACCAGTATATACTTTGTATACCGTTCCTTTTGTTTTCTCAGGTACAAAAAATGCCAATAGAAAGTGCGTTGACTTTTTTTTATTAAAACGTTAAAACGATTTGGAGATTGGAGAAAAGCAATGAGATATTTCATATGGCGAGGGTACTGGTTTTTGGATTTCATTGAAATATGAAAATATAAGTTGTAAGAAAGTGTGTTAAATTATAAAATTGAAAAATAAACTACAAAAAGTTGGCATGGTAAAAAGTATAGGTATGATTAAGATTTTCACATAACTATTATACGCCACTCTAAAAATTCTTTACCGTTTGACCAAAAATAATGTTTTTCTGAAAAGTGGGCGGATTTTAAAAATTTGTGCACATGTTCTGTTGGGAGCAACAAATACTACGCGTACCATTACATAATTATAGCTCTAGAATTGATGACCCAAGAACTGAGGTGACGTATGGAGAGACCTGGCTAAAACGACTCAGTTAGCAATTCTGAGTCGATCCAAATACAATGTATCAAAACGAATATACAAATATGGGATAGGGTATACAAATTCTTGTGTTTCTCTATTCCCAATTAATAAATCTGCAGTCCATTCATTGTTATGTGTAAACAATGAAGGCTCGCATGAAATTCTGCCCTAGCGAGGTATCTGTCAGAGCGGACAATTTCCCGCAACGCACACTTCTTCGGAGGTTGAAATTCCATTCGAGGTATGTGTCATCGGAACAAAAATCACTTCACTACAATTCGTAAATCAATTCCGAGAAGAGTTTGTGTCGGAGGAAACAAAATTGCACTTAGCTGTCAAAAATTTTACGAAAAATGCACGTGAACGCACTTCAACGCAATTTTCGGAAGAATACCTCGAAGCTAAAATACGGATACCCCGCTAGGGCTGATTACCTGGCATTTCAATACAAATGTTATAACCGTCGGTAATCCATGGAAAAGTGAAAGATATAAGTTAATCGTAGAATGCACTAGTCTGAAATAGAAAACATACCCGATGTTAAATTCACACTCATCGCAGTTGTCGACCTACTCGTAAGCAAAGATTTCCGAACTATCAGATTGCGAATACAGTTGTGCATACGAATACCAGGAATGTTTAGTTCAATACTCCTTATTATATGACACGTGTACAGATATCTAGCACATAAAAATACCAGGAGTCAAGAGTTAACTTCGAGTTAGCCCAGCAAGTTTGATGAGGCCCGGTTTTTCAGTGCGAGATCATCGTAGTTTCGGGATTAAACTCGAGTTAACTCGAGAAAGTAGTTTTTCAGTTCATTTAAATGCAGAGTTAGCTTCGAGTTAACCCAGCAAGTTTGGTTAGTTAACCCTGGGACCCTGATCTGATGTTTTTAATAGATGATAAAATACCAAACTAACAATAACTAAACTAAATACGTGAACGATATATTTAATTTCAGATCCCAGCGACTCTAAACTGTTTTAAAAAATTGAGTTTAACTGTTTAAAGAAGAAAAAGACTTGTTAGATGGAGACAAAAGCCATTTTCATTTGTTTTGGGGAAAAATAAACCAAACAGCTAATAACTGAGCTATGCATTTCGATAACTTTTAGGCAGCAAAATCGATAAATCATAAGTGCTTCCAAATAAAATCTCCACATATGAAGTCAAATTTAATCCTACACTGGAAAACTGCTTCATGAGTTAACTCTGGATTAAATATGTTCCGGGGTTACTTAAATCTGGGTTAACTCAGAGTTAACTCAGCAATGAAAAAACGGACCTAAATCTAAGCCGCGGGTGAGGAATTAATAGGGATATTCACATGGAACGTCGGAAAGTCGTCGTAAGCGCTGTAAACTTGATAAAATTACGACCTGATTAATGAATTGTCAAGATTTGTATGGGAAATCTTTTCCAACAATATCCGAATTTTCTCACAGGAATTTGGTCTGTAAACTGAGATGGTAAACGTTGTAACTTTTGAAATGTAACATTGTAACATTGACATTTAATCAGTCACTTTCACACATCAAACGTATTCTCTAAACTGAAAAAAAAAAATTATGTAGAACGGAAAGAGAACAATAGGAACAAAATTATATCAATAAATAAATTACTTAATTGAGTTGAAATTAAGTGGGTTACCGCATATTATTTTAGTGGTAGAGTTTCAGGGTCGTTCATGAAACGTCATCGTAAAATTACAATCTTTTGCATGTAGTAATATTATAACGTTGCTTGAATATCCTTAATATGTTTAAGCCATTGAATCAAATAAGAGGTCTCACGTAAAAGCAACTCCATATCGGTTGAACGAAAAATGTAACTGATCGCGGCAACATTATTGCTAGCGATACACAGCGCATGTTGAAAAGCGATACATATCGGATCGTAGCATCAACAATATTTGCGAGTAGTGACTGGTCCTTAAAGGATTTTGCACTTATTTAATGTGGGAAATATTTTCGACGACACAAGAGTTAATTCACCGATTTTCATTGATTAGTGATGGTGCGCAGGGAAATATGTGTAAGAGGAGGGGAATGAAAAAACACTGCACAACTTAGATTTATTAGATTTATTCGGTGAGTATCTTTGACGTTCTCTTTTGTGGTCCTATTCTTCCATTTATGCTCGAGCTCTTGGATAGAAAGGTAACATTACTTTAGACGTTTCTTCTGCAATTGAAAATTTACTTACCGCCATCATGGAAATCCCAGTTCCCCACGTTCCTCATAATCGTAGACACTTGATATCATGCGAAAAATCAGTTTTCGCCATTTTTAAATAAGGGAAGAGCAAAGAGAAATGTATATACGCAGAGTAATGTTCATTACGTGTGAACACCCCATGTTCCTCTCGTGTGATCTGCGACAATGCTCAAGGGGGAGTTTGTATAAATATTGGGATAATATATATGTATGGATAAATGTAAAATATATTTCTGCCGGCACTGTTGCTTCAATGTGAGTATAGGTTAAAATAAATGTTGTGTATTGCTTATTGCTTGTTGGCTCAAAGGGAGAGCCGTCTATAACACATACGAGCAAATACTAGCGGGTCACTTCACTATTCATAAGCTAGCGCTTGTTATTACGTTCTTGGACGAGCTCATTAACACTTTGAAATGCTCTTGGAACACACTCATTTGTGATCACCATTGAATGTTTTTTTTTGTATTCTGTGAGTGGTCAGCAAAAAAATTTCGTATCTGCATTCACAAGAATAAGTTTATTTTGATAGAAATTTAGAAGTCGTTTAGTAATTTTATTAACACCATGTAATGTGAATTTGCTTGTTTATTAATTCATTAGCATAAATTCGTTTTCTTTTTGTAGCTTTAAATGAATACATAACTACATGTTTTCTATTGACTAAAAAAAAGTTTTTTTTTTATTTTCTACTTTTCTTTTGCATTGTGATATCCGATTTAAGAAAACTTAAAGCAACTAATTTTGATTCATCATTATTTTGGTATTTTTGTTTTAGAAAAAACCGCTTAAGATCATTTGGCGTATAAAAGTGAAAATCCATTGTGGATACGATGTTGAGAATTCGTCTAAAAAGAGGTCCTGCAAGGAGAAAAGAATGGACTTGTTGTTTTGGACTGCATGTTCACACTGTTACCATCATTATTGGCCTATGGCATCTGGTAAGCGCAAATTAACATAATTTATGACGTTTCTTTTATCTATTATGGTTGTGAGGGATGAGGGATGTAATCTATAAGCAAACAAAGTAAAGTTTATTATTTATTGTGTACAAATTTGAAGATTATTTACAAACAGTAGACATCAATCATCCATGTTTGCTGACGAAAGGTAATACAATAGGAATTTTGTACATCAAATAAGCTTTGGGTTACTCATAATATTGTTTACTTTGGGAGAAGGAGCAATTATTCTGATTAGATATTAATTGTATCCGAGCAAACTTATATGATTTATAAAATTTTAAATTTGCAACTCTAGAAATAGAAAGGAACGAAATATCATACTGATTTCTTGATGTTTCATGCTTGGAATAAAGCAATAAATGTTTTAGCAGTACTTTTTGGTCAGGGCCGACCTTGAGTGTTTTATTTGACTTGAATGGCTAATATGGCGATTTTTGTGTTATGCTGTAACTATATAGACGTGTTCATAGCATAAACACATCTAATGATTCCACAGCTTTCTTATCTAAATACAGAGAATAGAAATAGCTCTTATAATATCCCACTGCGATGTGATTATAGTCATTATAGCTATATAGAACATAAATGGTGCAAGTATTTGTTCAATCGTTATACATGGTGCCAGTTACTCTGTATTTTGGTTTCTTTATTATATAATTATCCATTTGGCGGTATATTCATTGTCTTGTGTGTAAATGTGCAAACATCATCGGCGCAACATCAAAATGTTCTAAGGGGCCGCTCTATTCACTCTTGTTGCATTTGCAGATTTTTTTTATTTTATAATTTGTTTTATTTACTTTAAAGTTTGCTCATCTTGGATTTTTTGAAAATGAAAAAATCATGTTTGAATAGGCAGATCTCTGCAAAATAGTATAAGTTGCTTCGATTTTAGTTTATCAAACTTTTCTGCGTCTACGATTAGTTAGTAAATGCTCCCGATATAAAAATTTAAGGAAACAACAGAAAAATATTTTTTCATAATAAAATTTGCGGTAAGAAAATGTTCTTCTTTTTGGGTTTTTAGCCCTCTGCATCTACTTTGAAACAGGAACACATCATTTTTAAATGTCAATGTCTGGCTTTCTGTACTAACAAACTCCGAAATGCCTATTTATTTGCTTTGCTTCTCTGCTCATTTTACAGCACTTGGCTCCGGCCGTAATGTAGGACATATAGGATCATCATGCAGTAGTGCGAGCTTTTGGACTTTTGAGTCATGTGTTTTGATCCCATTTGTTTGGCCAAAAATTATAAAGAACAAAAAACAGAAACTTTTGCTCACCAGCTTCATGGTACGGGCGAGTGGAGTGCACGTGTACATATGAGAAACGAGATCCAAACGAGATATGGCGGGTTGTACTAGTACGACCCGCCATAGAACAATTTTTCTTGTATGCAGTGCGTCATCTGTATGACTCTATGATCTTTGGTTTGGCTTAACCGAAGTAGCATCGTTTCCCTAGGGTCGATCTTCGTCGTATCTTCACTAAGGTAACATTTTGTGGGGTTAAAGAGTTCATCTACCACGATGCAATCCGTTGTAGATGAACTCTTTAACTACTTTAAATCGTTACTATCAAAAGTGATTACTTTGTTCGTCTCGTTGACAAGACCAACGCAATTCTCCTCTTCATCAATTGTGATGAAGCGACCAATGATTAAATATCGTGTTCTTATCCCAGTAGATGGAAAGATTTGATAAAGATAGTGTCTTCTCTGTTAACACCTGTCCTACGCACTATTTGCTGCAGCTCGAAACTGACGAGTTGGCATGATAGCGGGTCCTAGGTAGGTAGAGGTGGCGGTTTAGCACAGACCCAAGTAGCACTAAAGTGCCTTTTTGCGAGGCCTTGATGAAATATTTCAGATAAGGTTGTCTTTATGTATTTAATGAGATTCCGTCATCGCTTCAGTGCTCTTAGCGATAAAGCGGACTTTAAGTCCTTTGAAAAAGATGCGTTACGACTTGAAATTCGTTATCTTTACCAGGATTTGTTTTAGTTGGAAAATGTGATACTCACAGCTCGTGTACGATGCTCATTTTACGAGTAATATTTCCCGGTGACGCCTCATTTATGGGGGGGTAATTGAAGAAAATTCTTAAATACGACATTAGAAAAGAAAACGCTGAAATTACACCAGCAGTCGTTAACTTGTTTATCTGTTTGTACGTACAACTGGCATGCGTTGACTTTGTGTCGTTCAGACTGATTCACCGGGTTGTTTTTCCACTCGATTACTTTCTTTAAAGCCCGTTGGAGTTTTCCCGTTGTAGATTCGACTGATTCATCCATAGCGAGGCAAGCCTTATTGTCAGCGAACGTTACTACGAGGGTTTCTTTATCTAATTCTATATCTCTTGTGTAGAGCAGGAAAAATATTGGGCCAAGAATGCTTCCTTGCGGAATACCTGTTTTTTTTTAATTCTGTGCATTCAGTCTGTTTTTAAGGTAGGATTTCAGTATTTTGTATAATTTTTTTTGGAAGAATTGTACTTAGCTTAAGCCGGTTGCCTGTTTAGGCCACCTGCGCAGTTATAACTGAACGTGTGTATGATAAAGTTGTCAGTTTTTTTTGGCCTGAGCAGGCTGTTAGAGAAAAATCGAAAATTCAATCATTTGGTCTGTTCAGTCTGCCTGTTATTAGAAAAACCGGGGCGTGTGTAGCATCAAGCCGTCATATTAATGTGAAATTTACATGTGCTTAGACGGTAGATGCCGTGTTTATCGAACGAAACAAAACACACAAACTGATTGGCCTCACATATATACCGGAGGCGGCCTGAACAAGCAAACCGGAAACTGCGTGTGTGTAGCCGGCTATATAAGACCTAGCGAGATATCCGCCGGAGCGGAACATTTTCCGATTTTGTACGAATCGGAGCATTTTATCTTCGAGGAATTCTTCAGAACAGTTGTTCGGAAGACTTCTCCGACATTTTGTAACGCATCCCAGCAAAATGCGTTCAAACGCATTTTTCGTATAATTTTTGACAGCTAAGTGCAATTCCTTTTCCGATTTCCTCCGACACAAACAGCCCCATCAAGGTATTCGTTGAAAGAATTTCCAAAACGAAAGTCAGTTCCGATCGGAACTCAGTTTATCATCGAAGTAGATATTCGTTGCGGAACAAAATGAATGAAGCATACATTCGCGTGCGTTTGACAACCTTTCATCTGTGTTATTTTTTAAATGGGAAAAGTGAATGCACAAAAATATTTAAACAAATTTTTCATGTTGCGTCCTTTTCGTTTTTTTTCCTAGAGCACGATTTTGTGGTCAATTTATTATTTTACTCACAATTTTGGAAGTGATTTTCCATTTTCGATAGAATTCCGCAACAATTTTTCGTCGGAGAACTTCCGAAAAAATTCAACGCGTTGCTGTCAAAAAATGGTTTACTTTAGCATTAAGCCCTTCGCGCGACCATGCGCGATGCATTTCGTCGGAAGATCAACTCGAATTGCGAAAGGATACCTCGGTACAAAATTCTCCGATATCGAACAAATCGGAAAAAAATTGTTCCGAACGGAATGTGGAATGTTTGTACCGTAAGCTGATTTTAATCGTTTATGCCTAATTTTCTCGAAAATCTTAGAAATTATAGGCAAGAGCGAAACGGGACTATATGATTTCTTGTCGTTTGCACTTTTCCCCGGTTTCAGCTTTCTTCGGTAGCTCTTTCAGAATTTCACCAGTGAGAAGATCATAATATGCTGGCGCTTTGTTATGAATTGGAATTTATTTATTATTTGGGGAAAAGAATTCCTGATAACAATAATTTTCATTCGAAGCTCGGACAGGCATACATCTTTTACTTTATAGTTGTATGGCTCTTTTGAGCATTCGGTTTTTTGATTAAAGGTTGTCCATCGAACGGGTTAAATGTTTTTTCTAGAAGCTCCGCAAATAAATCCGCTTTCTCAATATCTCCTTGTTTCCATTCGCCGTTAGCTTTTTTATTGGTGGCTAGTGTTTTTTTTAGGTCTCCTTATGGACTTCAATGCTTTCCATAGTGAATAAGTTTGAACTCTTCGCAGCAGTCAAGCCCTCGATATATGTAGAAGTCTGTCGATTTCTTTAATCCTGTAGCTGACTTTGTTGCAAAGGTAGTTCAGATAAGATTAATCAGGGGGTGTGCGGGATTTTTGCCATCCCTTGCGCGCTCTCCTCTTTTCTCGTATGAGGTCTTCGATTTCAGGCTCGTATTTAGCTTTATTGCTGCGCGTTGCTGTCTTCTCGTAGTAAGTTTTTTCCACGCTGCGCTCTTTCTGGGCTCAGTGGCGCGATGGTTGGTGCGATGAACTGCCGCGCAGAAGTTCTGGGTTCGATTCCTAGCCGTAGCAACAACTGTATGATTTTTCACTGGCCCTCCTGTCGTGATGATCTGACAAATCATCCGAGTAGTATCAATTGTCAGGAAAAGCTTATCTCAATTTCGCCGTTCGGAGTCGGCGTAAAACAGGAGGTGCTAGAAGTACACAAACACACATGAATGGTTGTAAGAAAGCTAGGCACTGTGTACTTAGGAGCCTGTTGCACCAAAAAATGTGATTTTTTTTTGGTCTGAATGGCTTCCACGAGATCGTCAATTTCGTCTTCTATTTCGAGTGGTGCCTTTAGTCAGTTGGATTTCCCGTCCACTCCATGCTTTATAAAGGCTTTGTACAGTAGTATGCTTTTTGTTGAATTGGATCTTGAACCCCAGAAAGTGTGTTTAGCACTAAAATCCCCACCGATGATAAAATTAGACTCGATTGAGTCTAAGAGGCTATCTAGTTATGGATCTGTACGTTTATTTTTTTATTACAACAATTGTGTTGTTCTGTTCTTAGTTTCAGTTGGTTAATTTATTCTTCGAAAGTATTAGCTTAAGAAATATACCCTTAGGTTATTCATCAAAATGATAAGTTTCACTAGTTTCTGCCATCAGGACCTACAATATCACTGTAACTATTATTGGAATGAACATTTTAGAAATGGTGGAATCATGGAAGTAAACATTTGAGTCCGGTTTATTCTTACGCATTCACTGAATATCAGAGTACCGAAACCAACCGTCATGTGCACTCATTAAACTGCTCAAAGCTCATATTTGACGAACAACTGTAACTCGTGGGCGTAAGCGTTTGCTTACTTACTTACTTAAGTGGCGCTACAGTCCGGAATGAACCTGGGCCTCAACCAACATGTCTCTCCAATTAGCCTGGTCCTTAGCTAGCTGCTTCTAGTTGCGCACTACAAGTTGGTTGAGGTCGGTTTCTACTTGTGCGCGCCACTTAAGGCGAGGTCTTCCTCTACTGCGTCCGACGTCTGGCTCGGAATCGAAGACTCTGCGAGCCGGATTTTTGGTGTCCATTCGTTCTACATGCAAGAGTAATTTTTCGTTTAATTTCTGTCGAGATGTTGTTGTCAGAGTTAATAGCGGAGCCGAGATAGATGAAGTCCCGTACTACCTCAAAGTTATTCGTCGATGTTGTGTATCCTTTCGTGTTGACAGCATATACTTCGTCTTGCCCTCATTTGCTGCTAAACCCATTTTTGCCGCTTCCTTCTTTCTCTATACTAGCAAACGTGGCTTTGACATCACGTTGGGTCCTACCAATGATGTCAATATCGTCGGCATATGGTAGCAGTTGTAGTTGTAGGCTGTGCTATCCGTGGTTTGGCAAAGTCTGGCACTCATAACAAATCCGCATCCAAATAGTAGGCTATAACACGGTCCGTAGTAGATGTTACAGTTTTTCACCTTCTTTTTGCTCGTCCCATCCTTTACCATCGAATTTCCTGGATGGCATTAATGTCTGTTTTGTAGCAGCTTAGGGCTTTTTCGTTTAGCAGGGTCGTCAACAATAAATCAGTCCTTTCCGAGGCTATTGATTGCATCGTAATAATGGTTTTTTCCATGTGTGGGTAGTTAACTCAAAGCACACCCCTAACCTGGAGGGCCCGTTCCAATTTATTAGATACCCCTAGGACACGGGGCCATCAGCAGTATCCACTATGGGATTGATCATAGCCGTTAGCCATTCGGTTCATCCGCCACCATCTCTGGGGCCTGACTTACCCTTGAGATTCATAGATAACCTCTTGTTCAGTGACAGCAGGCCAGGTATTCCGTGCCAGTCTGACCAGGGTGTTTTGATGTGTTGCTGTTTTTCGTGTTTTTTCAAATCCGGTTGGCGCAAAAGGAGTATAGGGAAATTTTAAGAGTATTGTAAGGGGGTGCCTAAACCTTCGCTTGGTGACTTTTCTATGGAAATCGTAAAGTCTTCGAGCGCACTACATCTTGACAGTGTAAAACTTAAACTTCTTGATCGCATAGTTGACGCATTTATTAACAAATACCAAAACGTTCCATTGCAGTTTCTTAATTTTCTTGCACTGAGTCTTTTGGCTGTCATATGGCACAACCCACAAATGGTTGAAGAGCTAGAAAATAGCTACGATTATTCTGTGGACTTGAACGCTCCTGCATTACCAACCCCATTGAGCAAAGTTGATTCACCATATGCTTATCGTGATCACTCATTGAACTATCGTAAGTAAACAAATTTTTTGTTTTAAATGTTTGATTAATGTTGGTCCACTTTTCTTGTTTCAGAAAACTTCGACATGGGTGGCTTAGTATGCCTATGCATGATAACAATAACACTAATGATGATCTACGGTACAATCAAGAGCAAACCTTCGCACATCTTGCCATTCTTCTGCTTGCAATTATTTGATTTTGCTATAACAACGTAATTAACTTGGACTACTCAACTGTTTACTATAAATTGAGAAAAATAATCCCTTTACAGACTTACTGCAGCAGGTTATCTGTGCTACCTACATTCGGTGCATCGTCTTATTGCCGAGAGTCACCGTCTTCCTTGGAGGGAGAAGCTTCTGGAACTCTCCCCAAATGCCTTGGTCTTGCTTGTGGTTGTCGCCTTTGTAAGCATTGTTTTCCTCAAGGCTTATGCAATCGGAATTGTCTGGCGTTGTTACAAATATTTGACTCTACGCCAACACAACATGCGCTCTCTGATGCCATGTGTCATACACGACATGGGCAACAATATGGTACCCGATGAAGGTGCGTACTCAACAATCTTGCCAAACTACGAGGAAGCTATTGCTCAATACATGAAGCAAGTGCCACCACCATCTTACCAGGCTGCCATTTCCAACCTCAGTGAAGAGAATAACCCCGAAAATGAAAACAACAACAATGCACCAAATAACAACAATACAGTTCACGTGAATGCAAACAACGGTACAACTACCGATGATGGCCACTCTGAACCACCACCATACATCGATGATACTACGGTTAATAATTCGGAAACCGTACCCTTTTCATCTGCACCATCAACGACAAATCAGGCGTCTTGAACTGACATCGTCTACCCACAGTAACAGCAGAAATTAAATTATTTTCCAAATAGCCGACATTACAGATATTTTACTTACACAGAATATAAGTATATTCCATAATGAAAGTACCGCTATTTGCGCTTATACAGTAGAAATTCGAAGATAATCTCTTATTTTATACTACTCTTAATCTGTATGTATTATTGGTTGTTATTTTACATTTATATACTTTTGGTTTTAGTATTAGTATGTACAAATATATTTATCAAACAATAAGAAACAAATTAACCAAAATACGTAGTTTGGAGGCAAAGCAACAAAGCCACCCTAATTATGTATATTTTTATTTCACTTTCGTTTGCATTAATAAACATACGATAATTGTGGGGAAGATATTTTAAATAATTCCTTCACTTACTCAACAAATATGTTTATCTACCAGACCGATTATGAATATTGCGGGGAATTTTTTCTCACAGAGTCAATGGGTAAACAAATTTTCCTTTCGAACCCAGGAGGAGAAACATCTCATGTTTCGAAGTTGGCTGTTTGAAGAATTAAGAATCATTTTGCAAATTCGGTTGAAAGAATCGAAAGTAGTTTTCATAAATGTCGTATAATATAGGGGATTTGAGACAGTTGTTCGTTGGAGAATTTGGGTTCAGATGAATCGTACACATATCACATACAGAATGATGGCGGACGAATTAGAAGTTATTGAACGCCAAAAATGTCGAAAGGTGAGTAGAGTAAAGGGTCGCCAAGAGCCGGAATGCATATCTGCAGCTGATGCTTGAATGTGAGTCAGAAGTTAAAAACAAGGCAACCCGTTAAGTCTGCTTTTACACATTGACTCTTGAGTTATGACTATTTTCGAAGTTCTCTTTTGTGAGTCTCTCTCTCTGTGGAATTGTGGTTTGACGATGATGTGGAAGAGGATACGTTTTTGGAATTAGCAAGAAGAAGAAAGCAACTAAGAGATGCTTCAAAGCCCTCTAGAATTCGAAGAACAAATGTGAGTATTATCTTACCTAAAGAGAAGTCATACCTATGTCTTTTCAGCTTTTTATCAAATTTTCGTTTGTCGAAGGCAGCTTGTACTTATATTTTATCAGAAATAGAAGCCAAGATGAAAACACCAATAAGATGCACATCACTTCCTAACATTATAAAATTGTGCGCAGCATTACGTTTCTTTGCGCAAGGGTCGTACCAATTAAGTGTTGGGAATAATTTGTCAATTGGCTTAGCACAATCTACATTGTCAATTATTTTATAAGATGTTTTTAACGCCCTGGAAGAATGTAGTTGTCCAAAATGGATCAAATTTGCATTTACCGAAGCTGAAAAACGTCGGGCAAAAACATATTTTTTTTAAATGAGTGGAATCCCTGGCATAATTGGTTGTGTAGATGTAGATCAAAATTGCATCACCTAAAAAACATCTACAGCACGTGTATTACAATAGAAAAGGTTTCTATAGTTTAAATGCTATGTTTGTAAGTTTATAAACATCAATCACCCATTTGTCGATGTTCAGTATTTCTATTTCAGGTATGCGATGATACATTGAGAATACGGTTTATTAATGCAAAATATTCGGGCTCTTCGCATGACTCTAATGTTTTAAAAATGGCGAGTTTAAAGCTGCTGTTGGACAGAGAACACCAAAGTAGAAATACAAATACCTGGTAACTAGGTAAGGTATTGGAAATGTATTTTTACTTATTGATTCCCAGGTAATGCAGGAATTAAAGATAATAGTGAAACTAAATTTACCCTTTGCCACTTGTGCCATACACCTTACGGTGGGCCTAAGATGTTCAGGTTTTTTGCAATATCAACCCATTTCTTTTTCGACTCTGTTTTGGAGCACAATCCCTTTGCAACGTCTAAGTTTTACTCCATCAATTCAACTAGCCGGCTCATTTGATTTTTGTTGCTAACCATCTTACCCCTGTGATAAATTATCAAATCAGTTAACTAAACTATAAACATTACACAGAAAACCGTACATTTTAACGCAATTCCGTGTTATATTTCAATTATCAACAAGTTATTTGCAGTTGAAGGAAACAATTGCAAAATGACAGAAAAGGCGATGATAATATTGATACTCGCAATACCGATTTTAGTATTCACAATCAAAAATTAATAGAAATTGACACTGAACCAAAAATCCATTGATAATTGACAGTCACAATACCGATTAAAGAAATTGGTTGATAAATATCAATTGATAACTGACAATCGCAATAGGGGTGATGTGCAAAAGCAGACGTAGCAAAACCGACTCTCCAAGCAACGAAATTATATAAAGCAACATAACGATAAAAAGAAGGAAGAGAAAAGAAAAAGGGTCATTAAACTCTCTTGACCACCCTTTTACAAATCCCAACATAGAATTGGATTTATTGACGATAACGTTAATGTGTTTATTGTAAGTACCTACCCCATTTTAGTATCAAAAAAAAACATCTAGATCCTTAAAACTCTACACACGACAGAGAATATGTCCGTTCGTGAAAATTTCATATGCTGGCACTTAGTAGGTTCAGATTCAACCCGTTTTTTTTTAGACAACATGTGATAAAACTATTTTACTTGGTAAGTTCTTAATGAAAGATATGATTTTACGCAATTTATGAATCCCAGAGGGAATCCATATGTCTTTAGTTACAAAATTGTGATGTTATGTTATCAATGTTATGTCAAAGGCAATGTTATGGAACAATGGGACTTAAAAGTTAAGAGATTTGTGACTGTGGATCGTTGTTTTACAAGGCCATGCTGTTCACATATGCTGTTCCAACAAAGAAAGGCCAATTTATCACAAATAATATGTTGGAATAACTTAGGAATGCAAGATAGCTTAGAGATAATTCCATAATTAGAGATGTCATCTCGCTCACATTTTTTTAAAAACAGGTGTATTAAATGCATTTTTCCATTGATTTGGATTTGCATCGTCAAAGATAACTTGTTAATCTAAGACCCGAAACACGGCCAACTAAAACATCAGGCCCCGCGGAATAGTCGTCATATGTGAGGTTGGTGAAACTTACTTTGGGACAGTCATTGAGATAATTGAAATAATGTTCGTCTAAAACTAGAGGGGTATCCATAAATAATTTACTGAAATTCTCTACAAATAAATTTGATAAGATACGAGCTCGATGTTTTTGAATTTGTAGTAAGAAAAGTTGGCTAGATATCAATTCGTTTTTCTTTTCGACTTGACAAATACCCAGAAGCGTTTAGCGTCATTTTTAAGAGCGTTATCAATATTGACTATATAGTCATTATATGAACTACTAGCCATCGCAGATAATTCATAAGACACACTCAGGTTCTTATCATAGTCGCAATGATTTTGTTTTTTTACAAAATTATTCCAGGACCGGTACCGTCTATTTTTTTTTAGAGATTTAGGCTCTTTCGTGTACCAAGGTTGTTGAATTTGAGCATTTTTAGAATGACTGACTGGAATAGTTCTATGCACGCATTTTTTTTGTCGTGCCATGCCATTGGAATGAAAGTCAAATCCATCCAAAAAGGGAAAGAAAGATTGAACAAAAAATCGACGGAGTTCCACAGCATAGCTAAGAATTTCATGACGACAACTTTGTTTTATACACTTTTATAACATTTTGGTCACCTATCACGTCAATATACCACACATGCATGCATGTGAACTTCTTCATAATTTTATTTTAATTTTCTAAAATATGTTTATAATTCACAGCTTAGATTTTCTGTTTAACTTTTCACCATTGAGTCGAATAACTTAACATATTTATAAGTTTTTTTTTTTGAAATATTTTTGAAAATATAGCTAACAAATTTTCATTCTTTGAAAGGACAGAGATTGTATGTCACTTCTGTAGCTGGATTTTTAACAGCGGTTCTAGATACCAGCTGCAGATACGCATTCTGTGCGTCCTTGGTGTAATATACCAACACATGCATATGTTTCTGACAGTTGTGATATTTAAAAAAAACGGTGGCTACTTCTATGTCAATCGAGTTAAATAAAAAAAACAAGAATTTCAACTTCAACAAAATTATTCACGCAAAACAAATCAAAAAGAAACAAACCAGGACACTACACATACATATAAAGTTCAATCGGTTAAACATATTCTCGTGTGATTGGAAAGTAACCATAATGACTACGGTTTTAGCGTAGTCGTGTGCACAGGCCCAATGGTCATACAACATTAGTAAGAAATTTATCAAACTTGTTCAGCTTATGAGTCACTAAGCTAAGAAATGTGTTGTTAATGCAGAATTTATTTGAATTCACTTTTTGTAGTTTTCCAACTTTTGAATTTATGCCGTTACATGTCGCTGTGGAAATGAATCTCTTGGCAGTTGCACAAGAAGTCGCTCTTTTGTTAGCATGGTACTATGAAAATTTAAGCATGATGACGGCATGTGTTTCTTTGCTAATCCGCAATGGAATAACGGCGCCTGTACTGTTTTGGAACATAGCTGTCCATATGTCAATGCCTATAGTACTTTTTAATTTTCTGTTGAAGAATAATCATGCAAATACAAAATCGCAAAATAAGGCTGGCACAGTTTGATGTTTACTGAACTAGTTACTAAGATGTAATTTAAGTATCTAGACGCGACCATTTGATTTGCGCCATTATCATTTCACCGTTGCTTTTTTTTAATAACTGCTACAAATTCGATTTTTGTTCGTATTAAATGTGTGATTTTCTGAAAGTAATTAATTTTGAAAACGACATGATGCGATCTTAAATGTCTCTTTCAAAGTAATGTTGGTCTCTAAAATTACAAGGTGGTTAGGTATAGTGCTGATCTAAATGTTTCAACATAATATAAACCATCGTTAAACAAGGGTCAAGTTGGGCAATGTTCACTTCGGTTGTATATTTTTCTAGTAAATTATTGTTAGGTTTCTTCAAAGCCTGTAAAATCCGCATATGAATGCAAAAAGTCAAATGTTTTCTTGTTTTATTGGCTTTAAAAATAATTTGAAAATATTTATCCGCGTGTCATTATTGTGGTGTTTTTGTAATAATTAAATAATATATGGTATACATAGTTAATTTATTGTGTGTTTTATGAATTAAATTATTTTGTAACAAAAGGATTTACCGTTGTTGATGAAGTCCGGATATAATTTCTAATTAGAATCAATTTTCATGCCTCTGTGAAATGTCGTTGGTCTGCAAACAGGGAAGCTTGAAATTCGTAAGTGTTTTTATTGTTATTATGTACCTATTTTGATTGATTTACATTTTTTTTTATAAGACTTTTTGTTTGTGCTCACTTGATAACTTAACCCCAGGTTTCAAGCAAGACACCTTTATAGTTAGCCCGACATATTGGTGAATTTGCCACCCGTTTGGCACTTCATGTTATTTGTTTGCATATAATCAAAGAGCATAGAACCACATAGAGTGCGCCTTCGAATCTCATGCAAAGAACATTTTCTATGTGGGGTACTGATATTGATACTTACTTCCCAGCATAAAACAACAGCATAGCCGACGATCGACGAAATTTCCCTTTTGCACTTTCCGCCAGCGTCTGAAACGGCTACAATTTTTTTGCTTTGTTGCGCATACTCTATGTAGTTCTATATAATACAAATGAGGATGAATAAGGTCTTACCACACGACGTCTACCATCGGGCTAGGAATTGAAGACTCCACGGTACAGAGAAATGGTGTTAATTCCAGTTATTAGAGACATCAAAAAAGATCAACAAGGAATTTATTACTAGAAACAAACAAAAAATGAAGGGCAAGAGTTCTTTTCGGTAAAATTTCGGAAGTGCGTCAACTTAAATTTATAGCTGGTGAGTCTGGAATATTATGTTCTTTCCGCCTGTCTTTTTTTGATGACTACATATATTTAGTGTTCCTCTCTATTCAGTTTAATCCCATTTGGTCCCTTATGTTAGGTTAGATTGTATGAGTTGTTAACATTCGGATGAGGCGCCAGTTCCTGAAAAGAAGCAATGGTATAATGAGACTCAAGTGTGATTATGGTGTGGTGCTCCGGGTTTCCGTGATGAAATATTCACTTCAGCCCGATCCTGGACCATAGGGGTGCTTGAAAGATCCTGTTCATGTCTTTACAGTAGTTACTACCAACAATTCTTCAGTGTAGCTACATCTCCTGCATAAATTATGCATACTACTCAAACTCATTGTGCTATAGCTATTGCTTTTCAAAACCTCTAGTGAAATTCATTTAGGGATATAAGTGTGTCTATTAGATTTGCTCACATTAATTTCCTTTCAGAGATTTTTGGTGTACAACTTCAGTAGTCGCTCATAACTATTGTCCAGGAGCTTGTAAAAAAAATTTTTTTGCAATACAATCTTTTTCATATGCCTGAGCGTAAGTGCATGATACGCATTGTTACAATATCTTCGCTTATGTCTTTAAAGCAAAAGTGTTCTTTCCTAAGTCTGGAACTTATAACACGATGTCAGACTTTTTCATTTACTCTTTGCCCGGCCAATCCCCTTGTATTTCCTGTATGGCATTAATGTCTGCTTTGTAGAAGCTTACTTCTTCCGCTGTCTCACTCTCCTCTTTAGTGTTCGCACATTTCAGGCTAAGACACGAACGTCGTTTTTGTTTTGTTAGAATACTTGTCAACAATACAAAGAGTCCTTTCCGAGGCTTTTGCTTGCTTAGTAACAAAAATTGTTTCTGTGAGTGAGTAGTTAACCCAAGTCAACCAAATCTGTTCAAAGGGAATAACTAACCTTTGAGATTCCTCAATGACCTGTTAAATATGTCGAAACAGCTGATAAAGCTATTTATTTTGTCAATCCTAAATTGGACTGTATACGCCACCGTTGACTGCATCTTGGGAATTCTTCCGCTGCCATATTAGAAAAGAACTATGTCTCGAACCATTAGTTAAGGAGGACAAGTCTTCCTTGCACTTTCATTTACAACATTGTATCGTTCGACTTAAAACAAACAAGCTGTATAAAAAAATCACAATAATCGAATTCTCGATTTAGTTTTCTAATTGGAATCTAGTACCACTGTTACAAACATGGACACAAATCATCCTCCACTGGATATATTCATTGACATCTGCGGACATCTGCACGAAAATGATGACTCGTATGATCGTTCGTATTCTTTTCACTTTCGGAAAGCAAACTTTCAAACGCTATCCAAAAAAATTATTCTTTCGAATGTAAACGCTGTTCACCAATCTTATCTTCTAATAAAAGATTGTGTGGATAGAACTATGCCAGTCAGTCACCGGTCCTGGAATAATTTTGTAAAAAGCCAAAATCATCGCGACTATGATAAGTACCTGAGCGTGTCTAATGAATTCTCTGCGATGGCTAGTAGTTCATATAATGACTATATAGTCACTATTGAGAACGCCTTAAAAATGACACTAAACGCTTCTGGGGATTTGTCAATTCGAAAAGAAAAAACGAATTGATATCTAGCCAACTTTTCTTACTACAATTCAAAAACATCGTGCTCTTATCTTATCAAATTTATTTGTAGAGAATTTCAGTAAATTATTTATGGATACCCCTCTAGTTTTAGACGAACATTATTTCAATTATCTCAATGACTGTCCCAAAGTAAGTTTCACCAACCTCACATATGACGACTATTCCGCGGGGCCTGATGTTTTAGTTGGCCGTGTTTCGGGTTTTAGATTAACAAGTTATCTTTGACGATGCAAATCCAAATCAATGGAAAAATGCATTTAATACACCTGTTTTTAAAAAAGGGAAGGCGAGCGAGGAGACATCTCTAATTAAAGAATTATCTCTAAGCTATCTTGCATTCCTTAGTTATTCCAACATATTATTTGTGATACATTGGCCTTTCTTTGTTGAAACAGCATATGTGAAGAACAGCATGGCTTTGTAAAACAACGATCCACAATCACAAATCACTCCAAAGCCTTTGACCAGTTATCACATAACATCATAATTTTTAAAACTCAAGGCATATGGTTTCCCTCCAAGATTAATAAATTGGCTAAAATCATATCTCTCAATGAGAACTTATCAAGTAAAATTTAGAGGTTTCAAGTCCAAACCTTTTGTTGCTCAATCTGGAGTCTCAAGGAAGCCATTTACTAACTTACTTAGGTAGCGCTACAGTCCGGAATGAACCTGGGCCTCAACCAATATGCCTCTCCAATTAGCCCGGTCCTTAGGTAACTCCAGTTGCGAACTCTAAGCTGGCTGATGTCGGTTTTTACTTGTGCGCTCCACTTAAGGCGAGGTTTTCCTCTACTGCGTTCGACGTCTGGCAGGGAACCAAAAATGCAGGGGTAGGTCTCTGTACAGCTTGTATAGTTCTTGGTTGAATCTTCGTCTCCATAGCCCGTCAACCCAAACGGGACCTAAGATTTTTGGAAGAATTTTCCTCTCGAATCGACCATGATTTCTTCATTCGCATTTGAGACGGAGCAGCGAGAATTCTCCATCGCCATCCTACACAAACAAACGAGTTTGAGCGGTATACCAAAACTAGACGTGGCTCTGTATAGTTCGTCTCTAAAAATGCTGTCGTATGCGGCTTTGAAATCGTGATGGTGGTTATCGATTTGGACTTCTTGCGTTTTTCCAGGATCTGCCGAAGTGTGAAGATTTGATCAGTTGGGTTTTCCAGGACCTGCCGAAGTGTGAAGATTTGATCAGTTGGGTTTTCCTGGCCTAAAACCACACTGATAAGGACCGATCAGGTTGTTGGTAAACGGTTTCAGGCGTTCACATATTACGCAGATAGGATCTTGTTGAGGAGACTTATGCCCCTGTAGTTGTCGCAGTTTAGAGGGGCTCATTTTTTGTGGATCGGGCAAACGATGTTGTGGTTCCATTCTTCAGGCATACTTTCTTCCTACCAGATTTGGCTTATGAGTTGATGGATGTTATTTACAAAGTCATCTCCGCCGGCTTATAAAGCTCAGCGGGACGGCCTTCATTTCCGTCAGCTTTATTAAGCTTGAGTTTAGATATTATCATCCTCACTTCACTTAGGCCGGGTGGTTGGCAGTTTTCGGTGTCGTTGCCAATATTAATTGGTTCGTTCTGCCTGACAGCGGAATGTTGTTCGTCATCGCAACAGTCTGCAGAAGTGGTTCTTCAATATCCTCAGTATCGTCAGTGTCTCAACTATGATATTTCCTTGTTCATCTCGACAGGATTCTGTTCAAACCTTGTATCTTTGGCCTTGAAGTTTTACACTTTGGTAAAACTTGCGAACATCGTTGTTGGAGTGGCACCTCTCTATATCCTCGATCGTGCCCTTTTCTTGCTCTTTATTTTTCTTCTTTCTGAAAAGCCAGTGTTCTTTCCTTCTTCTCTGCCCATAGAGCTCAATGGCAGCTCTTAACCTGCAGCTTAGTCTTGTAGGCCTCGTTCTTGGCTGCGAGCATATGCCGGCGTTCCTCATCAAACCAGGGGTTTCTTGTTGGTGGGCGCCAGAAATCTATAATATCAGTTGCGACTGATCTAATGGCTTGATGACATCGTTTCAATAGTTCTTCGACATTCGATGCTGGTGGTATGGTGTTAATCGAGAGGTTAAGGGATAATTTGTTTTATACTTAAAATATTGATGCATGCTGATGACATGAAAATGTTTAAATGCGTGTGAGATTTATACGATTCGCTTTTACTACAAACCGATTTAAATAGTTTTACCACATGTTGTCTTATAAACGGTTTGAATCTGAACCCTACAAAGTGCCAGCATATGACATTTTTACGAAAACGGGCGGACTTTCTGTCGTGTGAAGAGTTTGAAAGACCTGTGTGTTAATATTGATCCTAAAGTGTACAATAAAGATATTAAAGTTATCGTCAATAAATCCAACTTTATGTTGGGATTTGTAAAAATGTGGTCAAAAGAATTTAATGACCCATATGCCACTCTCTCCCTATATAACTGTCTAGTTCGCTCCCACTTGGAATATGTCTCACAAGTTTGGACGCCCTTTTATGTAGTTAATTCAAGGGGAATTGAAGCAGTCCAGCGTAAATTCATAAGATTTGCTTTGAAAGGACTACTATGGGATGATCTACACAATTTGCCCTTGTATAGGTGTCGAATAAAAAAACTACAGCTGTTGCCTCTGCTTCAACGTAGACTTAACAGCGACGTGGTTTTCTTACACCAATTATTATCAGGACAATAGATGCTCCTGATCTTTTAAGTGCTATTGGCTTTAATACGCGGGGTATATTTTACATATACCTAATCATAAACACAACTATGATATGCGTGAGGGCATGAGTCGCATGAGTAGAGTTCACAGTTAAAATAACGATGTAGTTGAACTGCATGTAATAAAAGTAGTTTATAAAACACTCTCCGAAACTGTTTGCTAGAGCCGTAATAAGTGTATGTAAATTTTGTTTCTTCTTTAATAATATATTTAGCTAACTTTGTTAAATTTCAACGTTTATTGATTCTGTTAGTGATATCAAACTTAATAACTTCTATGTTCTGGTATGTCCCACTAACAAATGTACTAAATAATGAGCCTGTGATGAGCCTGTGATGTTAAGCTCGCTCCGACACAGATCTGATCGTGTATTTTTATCTGCTGCCTTAAAGACCTTATACAGGGATTTAGATCTTGTCTACGGTCATAACTATACACTCGGCGGTCGCCACGAGAACACTGATAGTCCGAGTTGGTAGGCATTAACTAGTTAAAAACTTAATTGGTTATAGGGTTGCGTATATGACATCGAAACATATCCTCTCTCCTAAGTTGTTTAATCGATGGTACTCTGAAAAAAAATTGATGCTTCGAAAAATCTTGTGTGCAACAACATAGAGGATAACATGCTTAAACTCCTTATGTCTCAAATGTGCGCTAACTGTGTTTTTAGCAAAATACTATGCAAATGGATCATTACCTACCACAGAACTGTAGTTCTCACAAAAATTACTTTGGAAAAGAATATCACACCGAAAACAAACAAACGATTTGTGATGTTTAAATAATTTAATATAATCTTACAAATGCGTGGAAATTGTATTTCAACAAACAAACATAACTAAGGAGAATCCTATTAAATGCTAATCTACTACTTACAATAGTTGTCTTCAAATAATTCAAATGAGGAATTACATTATAAATATACAAAACCGCAATCCTTAATCACAATAAGGACAAAAGCTCTCATCGTGCATGTTATGAGGCTTATTTTTTAGTTCGTATCAATTTTTCTTCGTCCGTCCTGCCAGCATCTCCTTGGCCGAAATGAAAAGCATCAGTAAACCCTGCTTTTTGGGTCGTCGCGAGAAGTAGTTTGATACCACATCTGGATTGTCTGTAAAAATCGACATTAATTGAAAAACTATTTGAAAGAAATTATTTTAATTTACCATTGTGATGAATGTGATCATTGACTGTTGGCAATACATTGTCATTTGCACTTAAGGACACAAACAGGGCAAAAGGTACCAACCAAAGACAGAGGATAAAATACGCCAAAACCTGAAATAATACTTTGCATATAGTCGATTGATTCTCTAGTAGTTAATCTTTGGACATACCTCCGAGAAAGGATAATAGAAGCTTGAGAAAAACTGAAACGCTAAAAAGTGATTCAGTATCAGAAATATTACCGCACCAATAAATGGAAGGGATAGAAAATTTATCGATGGGAAATTCTTCATAATAGAACAATGGAATATTTGAGCACCAAACCCGCTAAGAACCATTGTCCATGTTAAATTATCAAAGAACAAAAACAGCACATAAATTAATGTTGTCAAGCCAATCATGGCCGAGATCACTTTTTTAGCAATCACAGAGTATTCCTCCACAAGTTCTGCGAGGTAGTATAGTCCAGCCGCTAGAACAATAACAAATGATGGGTTATAAAAAATTTTAGAATCCGAATTTAAAATATTTACCAATAGCCACGGTTACAAAGACAATTTGTATGGCTAAGGACAAGTAACTTAGTAAAAATAGTACAGCCATAGTTTCTACTTATTTATTACTAATGTCTAAATAAACATATTATTAACGACTAGACGACTAAAATTGAATAATAATACAAAATTCAATTAAATGTCAAACGTCGATGACGTTTCCAGCTCCACGACACCGCAGCAAACTGTCACATAATGGTAGTGCTTAGCGACGAAATTATTCAGGGAGTGACTGCGTTCACTTCAATTATAGGAAACATTTTCTATTTTGATGAAAAATATATTTCAATAAGGGGCCCAGTTATAGCTATAACTTGGTGTCAAAACAAAGCTTATGAATTTAAGAACATGATTATCCAAATATATTAAACATTTTTCACTTATTTATTTTTCACTGATCAACCTTTATTTCTATGAAGTAATGATTGCCATTCCACCGATATGAAACGGGATTTTCCAATAATTCTTATAAAAAGCTATGGGGGTGAGATTAAGACAATAATATTATTTATTATATATTTTTGGATAGTCATGTTTTAAAATTTATAAGGTTTGTTTTGACAACAACAAGAAGTAAAAGAAGATTTCCAATGAGGGTTTTCAATGATACACTCAGAATAAAAAACATTGTTGTCCGAAGAATTTCCCATTCTTGTACAATTGTGATTTAAAAATTGTTGACTCAACAAATAGTTGTTGAAGCAAGAACTCATTTTTGATTTTTCAAGAATCAAAACGTCAATTGAAAAATAAATTTCTTGAAAAAACAATTTCAACATTTTTAAACATTTTCAAAAATGGAAAATTGTTAGCCTAAGAATAAAATTTTTGTTTTAAATATGTTTACATGCAAAATATCCTATTAAGAATCAAATTGTTGAGCCAACAATTCGTTCTTCAGTTAACAATTATCATCAAGAATATAAAAAGTTGGAATAACAATGGAAATGTAATTTTTTTGTATTATTATCTGATTTCAAGAATTAGTTCTTTACCCAAGAAAAAAATATTTGTTTTGAAATCAATATTAAGTTATTTTGAAAACAACCATGGCAATTATTGTTATGAAATTGAAGATAAAATCATTGTTCTAATGTCAACAGTATGTTTTCATTAAGTAAAAACCTATTGCGTATTCTACATTGTTCTATTCCATAACCCTTAAACTTCATCTATCTCTCAATCACACAGAACACAGTAAAAATATCTTTCATTAATTTGGGATATATTACATTTGTATATTGTATTGTATACTCAATGGCATACTTGCGTTTGTATACTCAACAATAAAAGTTGTTGGCACAAGTATTGCATACTTGAATCGTTTTTTTGTATATTATTATTGCTTCTCGATTCTTAAGATTTAAGTATAAATTGTTACTTTTCCAACAACTAGTTCTTGGCACAACAATTTATTCTTAAACTCTTGAAAACCTTACTGTAAAATTGTCTCTTAGAAGAAATGCAACCAGTGGAAATCATTGTCTTGTGAAATGCGATCGGTACAACATTGAATAAATTAAAGGAAAATAATTAAACAAATAAAAGTGCAATCGGCGCGTGCAAGAGTGTTATAAGTGGAAAACAATTAAATTAAGAAGTTAAAATGAACGAAAAAGAACAATTAGTGATAAATTATATCGAAGCTGAAACCCTGGAACTTTTTTTAAGTTGGGGATTATCCTGCGACGGGATATCTGCACTAGATGAGTGTCGCATAGCTTCTTTTGATGTTATCAAAATTCTTAATGGACATGACGTTGAAAATAAAAAGGAGTATCACTTTAAATAACTCGGAAGAAGTTGTTCGTTTTTATTAATACTTTATTTTGCATTAAATTTATTATTTATGTACATTATTTTTAAGTATGTCTAATATAAAAAAAAAAAATATGAAATTCGTTACATTAGAAAATTTTTAGCGTTTTTTCTGCTTCATCGTCTATGCTTTATTTTGTTGAAGAAAAAATTCTCCGTTTACTGAAACCAAGGGGTGTTTTAAAGGTAAGTTTAAACTTAAACCTACAAATTTTTATATAGGTATCAACTTTATTCTTAAAGAAATTTGATGAGCAATTTTTAACACAACAATTTCCGGAAATCTCACATTTTTAGTATTTGAGCCAACAATTTTCATTTTTTATTGACAATTTGTTCTTGGGTAAACAATCTATAGTTTTAAAAGTCTGACATGTTTTGTTCTTGATCCAACTATTAAATTGTCAATTTTTATTAACAATGCATTTTTCTCGCAACAATTTTCGCTCTTGAAATTTTAAGTATTTTAATTTTTGGAAATACAATTTTAATTGTTGAGCTTTTTTTACAATTCGTTGTTGAGGCAACAATGTAAATTCTTGAAGTTTTTACATTTTTTATCTTTAAATCAAGAATAAAAGTTCTTGCTGCAAGTTCAACACTTGCATTCTTAAGTTAAGAATTTTGAGTACTTGGGTTCATTTCAAAGTACGAAAATTGTTGGGCCAAAATATAAAATTCTTGATATTACAATTATTTTTTCTGAGTGTAGCTATAACTGGGCCCTTAGAACTGCTTCTATTAGCATGATTAACAATAGTTTTTTTTTAACCGAAACAACAATAAATCAAACGAAACTAAAAATTATTCAATTATGCATTTATTTCTTTCTTCCTTATATAGTACTTACTTGTGCGCATAGGTTGACCATTTTTGCAGTCGATTGTTTTGGTAAAAACCTGTCTATTTATTTATTTATTTCATCAATTAGATTATACATTTATATATATATACAATCATATAGATTAGAGAAAACATACATAAATTACCCACCAAGTTGGCTTAAAATAAATAGCAAATGATGTTTAAAAGTTTCTCTACTTAGATTGCTAAAAAAATCAATGGAATCACATATTGAATTTGCTTCGCTTAGACAACGGGAAATAGGTTCATTTCTTCCATAATTTACTCGGTGAAAAGTTTCACTAAAAAAATTAGTTGCCCGTAAAACAATTAATGGAACTCTTAATTAAATGAGAGATAACAAATAAGGACAATTGACTTGGAAAAATACATTATACTCTTAAGTAAATGAGAGATAACAAATAAGGACAATTGACTTGGAAAAATACATTATACTCTTAAGTAAATGAGAGATAACAAATAAGGACAATTGACTTGGAATAATAATATGTCTCTTATAAATACAATTGAGTAGTATTTACGGCGTACTTCAAGTGTTTGTAAACCAATAAGTAAGCATCTTGACCTATATGAAGGCATTCGAATATTCCAGTGAAGACGATAAATTGCTATTCTAGTAAAGCGTTTGGATGCTTTCAATTTGCAAAGAGTGAACTTTGTAAAACGGGTTCCAAATTACACAACAGTATTCAAGAATGGATCTAACAAAAGATGTAAAAAGCGATTTCAACGTATATGGATCATTAAAATCCTTGGAGTTACGAACTAAAAAACTAATGTTTCGAAAAAAATGTTGATGCAAAATAATTGGTTTTTCTAATATAAACATTTCTTCTGTGTGTCATTTTAACGTACGCCCACTTTTTGGAGGCGTTTTCATACAAAAACCATTTCTATACATTATGTTCATAGCATAACCATGTGAAAAACGATGTTTTTTGTCGAACCATAAATGATTTTGATAAACTGTCTGAATAATATGTTCTTACAATGACATTTTTTTTATTTCATCGCCAAAAAGCCGACATTTTTAGGATATTTGTTGTAAGGATGGGATGGGATAGGGTATAAAACGTTGCACACAGTGGATTGTATCCTTTTCATATGTTTTTATTACTATTTCGGTTGTGGAAAAACTATTATTAATCATGACTTGACTTGCAACTTGACAGCTACACCTACACTTACTTCACAGAAACGATTTACAAATGGAAAACGCCATGAGAGTGTGTGGTGCTTAGTGTGTGGATGTGTATGCGGCGTTAGTAATTTTAAAACATTTTGACATTTTCTTGTTTTCGCATGCAAGAATGTAGGGTGTGTGTCCAAAAATGTGCAGTGACGGCGAAAAAATCGATCGCAGAGTACATTTTTAGATTAATAATGATGACCAGCATCAGTCAGCTATAACTTCAAGGTATCCAAAGCTTGATTTTTGGCTTTGTATCCGATTTTATATCGGTGCGGCAATGATGGCCTTTGCAAACTTTTTGCGAATGAACCGGGTAAATCCTAGCCCAACGCAATAATTACTATTTGATTGCACCCTTTTTACTTAGCTGAAAAAGCTAGTGGCCCGAGTCGATGTTAGCTACTCTAAATTGTCTGACACTCAACAGCCGGAGTTTTCCTGTGCACTTAACCTACGCACTAAACGTCCCATCTGTAGTTTTTTGTTTAGCCAGGAGCTTGATGGTCTGACAAAAGAACCGATTACAATATTTAAGTTGAACATTTCGATGAAAGAGTTAGTTTTGGGTTCAATGAAGATGTTTTGGTTCGTTATTCACTAAGCAAGTCAATAAATCTGCTCTCAATGCTCATGAAAAAAATATTCCAATTTTTTGGCGCTGACATGGCGGTATCCAGATTCGCAATCGGTCAACCACATTGAAACATGAAACACTAAAAACATCTACCTTAACAATCTATTTAAGATGGACAAGCACTTAACTTTGATACGACATCTAGGCTTTTAGTATTCTTTTCAGTAGAAATACCCTTGGGACAAGGTTCCTTCCAATGAAGGACCCTTCTAGAAGTGCACCAGATTGAACGGTTTTGTTCTTTGAAGTCTTCGCACTAAGTGGCTCTCGTTAAAAATTTGGTTTATAGTGGTGTTGCATGATTATGAACACGAATCAAATTTTTGCGAGCAAAATTTCTTATTTCGTCATCCAGGGTTGCTGTACCTTTATCTCTGTGGATATCATCGATTCTAATTTACCACGGTGCATTTATAATTATTGTTCTTAAAATTTTATTTTGAAAATGTTAAAATGCTAAATGTTTCATTGCCGTTTTTTTTGTACACTTTGTTATGTAAACTCAAATTAGAATAACTTTCAATAAGCCAATACATTTGTCTGTTTTTATGGTCGTCATGTTTCTTTTATACCCACTCCCATAGTGTTTTTGACATTAAGTTTATAACATCCCAACTAACAGTTTTGCTTCGATAAATCACTAAAAGCTATATACCCTTCAGCAACATTTACTGTATAAAGTCTTACTCTCCAGGTCTCTATAAGCTTCCTTATCGATGCCTTACCGAAACTCAAAAGTAATGAAAATAAAATAAAAAATAAAATAATAATTTAAATTTTTTTTATTTAATAGATTATAAGAAGGATTGTTTACAACATTTTGATTGTGAATAATGTTATTTGGTATAATATATTATATTGAATGGTTTATATAAGGTTCTTACTGGAATTCGAAGTCGGTTCCCTGGCACGTTACGTCATCTACTAGGTCTGAAAATTGCAGACTGCCATATGCAAGAGTTGTAGCAGCAAATAACTAAAACGTGTTCTGCGAAATTAATTAGTAATCAGTAAAATGTACACGAAAAATAGGGAATACTTTATTTGTAATGTGCATATGTAGCTATGCGAAATAGATGGCTTTATATTTCTACAAATGAAAAAATCGAACAAAATAAAATCATGTTGGTGCTGCCAACAAAAAATAAAACAACGAATGAAACACTCAAATTTGCATCAAATATTCAAACATTTTATTGTTATCGATAAGTAGGCCTTTGCCATTTATGTTTTAAAGACAACTTCATGTAAATGTTGTCCGCGGCTTCGTTTCAAATGGTCCATTCGGAATGTCCAATTTTGCGTCACTTTTTCGAGCATTTCGGCATATATTCCACGAACTTCGCGTGTTTTGTAATCCTTTCTGTAAGGCATAACAAGAAATAATAAAGTTGCGTTAAATCGCATGATCTTGGCGGCCAACTCACAGGGTCATTTGAGAGATAAGCTGCTCACCAAATGCATCCTTCAACATTTCCATTGTTTCACGAGCTGTTTGGCATGTGACACCGTCTTGATAAAACCACATGTCAACTAAGTACAACTGAGCCAATTGGGACAAAAAAAGTCGCGTATCATGGCTCGATATCGTTCGCTGTTGACGGTAACCTTTCTTCCACTGTCGTCTTTGAAGAAAAATGGACCAATGAGGACACCAGCCCATAAACCTCACCAAACTGTCGTTTTTTCGGGATGCATCGGTAATTCCTGTATGGCATATGGCTGTTTTTCATTCCAGATGAGACAGTTTTCTTATTTACGTATCCGTTGAACCTGAAGTGATCCTCACCGGTGAATACAATTTTCGATAAAACAGCGGATTTTCATGGAGCTGTTCTAAGGTCGATTCACCAAAAAATCGGCGTTGTGGTAGGTCATTCGGCTTCAATTCTTGCACAAGTTGAATTTTATAGGCTTTCAAACCCAAATCGTAGCGTAAAATTTTCCATGTGGTTAAGTAACACATGCCAAATTGCTGAGAATGGCGACGAATTGACATTTCACAATCACACTGTACGCATGCGAGTCGATGGTTTAATGTCCAACAAAGTAAATTTGGTGCGAAATTTGGTGATATTAGCACGAATTGTGCACAAACGGTGCACATTATTCACAGAGCACGAATTTTGATAATAAATTTCAATAACTTGCAATCGTTGCTCGTTTGTAAGTCTTTCCATGATAAAATGGCAGAGTATAAACTTTTCACTTTGACAGATGACGTTTGGACTCGATAACTAACCAGAGCTGCCAAAAACTTAACTCTTAAAAAAATCACACATTATAAGCATTAAGTCAGAAGCTCTAAAAAAAATATGCGTCTTCATTACTTGGGCGGAAGCTCTACCAAGACTTTAACAAGTGTCACATAAACACGCACCCCCGGAAAATTTTTAGAAGTCTTACAGAGGATGTAAAGGGTGATCCATTTCGAGGTTCCCTACTTTTTAAAGAAAAAAAAACACAGAAAATTCAAATTTAATGGAGAATGTTTATAATCATTTGAAAGAACATTCTTTGCATTTATTTTATGAAGATTATGTCTATCAAATGTTGGCCGTTGCTACGTCGCAGATGGTTCATCCGTTGAGTCCAATTTTCGATCACTCGTTCGAGCATTTCGACTGGTAGCTGGCGAATGACACGCGTGATGTTTTCCTCCAAGGCCTGAATCGAAGCGGGTTTGTCGGCATAAGCTTTTGACTTTACATATCCCCATAGGAAAAAGTCTAACGGTGTGATATCACACAATCTTGGTGGCCAATCGACCGGCCCAAAACGTGAAATTATGTGCTCACCGAAATGTTCTCTCAATAAGTCCATTGATTGATGCAATGTGTGGGAAGTGGCGCCGTCTTGCTGAAACCAAATGTCGCCGAGATCACGAGCTTCAATTTCAGGCATCAAATAGTCGGTTATCATGGCACGATAACGGTCGCCATTGACGGTTACGTTCGCACCGGCATAATTTTTAAAGAAATATGGACCGATGATTCCACCGGCCCACAAACCACACCAAACCGTTGTTTTTTCTGCATGAAGTGGCAGTTCTTCAATCTCTTCAGGTTGCTTTTCGTCCCAAATGCGGCAATTTTGTTTGTTTTCATACCCGTTGAGCCAGAAATGGGCCTCATCGCTAAACAAAATTTGCCTCGAAAACGTCGGATCTTCTTGGAACTTTTCAAGAGCCCATAGAGCGAAGCGATGTCGCTTGGGAAGGTCGAGCGGCTTCAGTTGTTGCACAAGCTGTATTTTGTACGCTTTCAATTTAAGATCTTGACGTAAAATGCGCCAAGTCGTTCCACACGTCAGTCCGAGTTGCTGCGAACGGCGCCGAATCGACTCTCTACAGTCTTCGTATACACTCTCAGCTACGGCCGCTATATTTTCCTCACAGCGTGCTGGACGTGGTCTATTCGTTCGAATATTATTCAATAATGAATGCTGGGTCTCAAAATGGGTGATGGTGTTGCGAATAGTACGCTCAGTAGGCCGATTATGTTGACCATAAGTTGAGCGAAGTGCACGAAACACATTCCTCACAGAACGTGAATTTTCATAATAAAGTTGAACAATTTGTAAACGTTGTTCACGCGTAAGTCTTTCCATTATGAAATGCCAAACAATACTAAACAAAAATAACATGACAGCATGACACGACTCACACGTGATCTGTCAAAAAAGGCTATTGAAAAAAGTATCTCTACTTGGATCACCCGTTACAAGCAAGTGCTAAAGCCGGTCTGGACATATGGTATACAACTATGGGGTTGTACCAGTGAAACGAATTTAAATATTTTACAAACTTTTGAAAACAAAAGTTTAAGATCATTCGTCAACACAGAGATCTGGCTATTCCCGCGGTTAAAGATGAAACGAAAAATTTTTGACGCAAACATAAAAAACGTTTATTGGGACACATTAACACAACGGTCCTCCAAATTCTTGAAGAAACAAATTTATTGCGACGTCTTCAAAGAACTAAGCCCTTAGATTTGGCCCGATATTAACAAACCGCGCTATAAATTACGGAAAAAGCAGGAACTCTCACAGGAAAGTTACCTGCCAAACATTCAGTACTCGTGATAAAAAAATTGCTAGATAAGTCGCATACTTAGTTGCAATAAAAAATACTAAAAGGGTGGTGGTATTAGTGGAGTTAAAGTCCCACACTACTTTAGGCACGTGCTCATCGTATCTTTTAAGATTTCCACCACCCACGAAAAAAAAACTCACGTCGAAGAAACCGAAAAGCTTTCCATGCTAAGTATGTGTGTTAGTAACGACTTACGTTGGATCGACCACATATTCCAAGTCGCTAAAAACGCAGCGATATGTCTAGGTTTCCTTAATCGATGTAAAAAGTATTTCAGCCCTTCTGATCTGGCCACAATATATAAAGCGTTTATACGCCACAAACTTGAGTTCAACGCCCACATCTGGTCGGGTGCATCAAAATCAACATTGCACCTCCTAGATAGAATTCAAACGCGTGCGAAAAAACTTAAAGGAGACATTAGAATATCGAACTCTTTAGTGTCGCTTGAACACCGTAGACATACCTCCTTCCTTACATTTTTTTATCGCTTTTTTGACAACCAATGTTCAAATGAAATAGCCAGCTGCATTCCTCCCATTCAACAATTCAGCCGCAAAACTCGTTACGCTATGAATGCAAATCAGTTAACCTTCAAGCCTACATTCGGATCGGACGAATGCTGAAATATAGAGATTTACGTAAACCGAAACACATGAATGTGGAATGCTTTACCAAACTCTGTTTATCTTTTCCATTATAACTTACAGGCATTTAAAACCAATGTGCATCGGTATCTCCTTTCTTCTTATCCCGAATTTCCTTAACGCCCGAACTGTGCTAAAACAGATAAAGGGTATTCATAACCCCTTGAGTGCGCTCAAATTATAAAAAAAAACTTCAGCTACTTTAGCTTTATTTTCGGTCCTTGTCAGGTTTTTATGGGCAGCTTATACGCTGTTTGCGATATATACTTCATGAAACGTATCCAGGAATGAAGTGGAGGCTATCCAATATCTATAATTGATGGATTATTCAGCGCACATATACCTAAAGCAAGTTTGCGATGATGTTGTGATGGATGAAATTGTGGTGCAAACTTTTCCGTCTATCATAGTTAACATCAATGTAGGCTTTACTGTGAAATATATATTATTATCATTTATTACTGTAAGGGAGATACTTCCAATTTCTTGCTCGATCAAATTTATATTCTGAGAAATCAAGTCAGTGGACTCTTTGACAAAAATAAACTTGATTTGTCGGCAATATCTTGTAGAAGTTGGAGCGGGATTTTGCCACATAATTTTTTGTATCCTTGGGCAGAACTTAAATGCATTTGAATGGGAACCATTAAAATTCTAAATAGGCTATCATCTATTTGACTTTCTAATGAAAATTTCTGTTTGTATTGTTTTCCTTAGGCCCCATCGCATCCCCATTTGATCAAAATATTTATATGATTTTCACCAGTTCTTAACTCATTTATACCTACCAAATAAAGTTTCTTCCTGAGCAAAGCAAAGCATTTGTATGGTATGGACAACCAATGACTGAAGTTACCTTTTAGCATATACCTCGGTGACTTTAATGTTTTTAACTTACCCTCCTCTCGTGATGATTTGACAAATCATCCAAGTAGTATCAACTGTCAAGAAAAGCTTATCTTAAATTCACCGCTTGGAGTCGGCATATAACAAGAGGTCCCGCCATGGTGATAGAACAACACACGCACACATAACGTCGCCCTAGTGACACCAGAACTACAGGGTGTCCGCCGGGAAGGTATACTACTTTGTTTTGCCGCCATTGGCAAAATGTATTATGAAAAAATATTCGATAAACCAACGTGTTTTAATCGTTAAAACATTTTGTCAAAATCAATCATCGATTACTCTGACGATGAGAAAGTTACGTCAAATTTTTGGGAGAAACAACGTGCCAACAAAACGCACTATTTATCGTGTAGTGAATGATTTCGAAGAAAGAGATAATCCCAAACATGGACCACAACGAACTGCAAGATCGGCTGAAAACATTACTGCTGCTCAAGGAAGTGTTCAAAACAATCCATCAACCTCTATTCGACGCCGTGCTCAGGAGCTTGGTCTTCAAAGAACAACTTTGGTCACAATATGGATTTTCATTTGTTTCCATTTAAGATTCAGTTGACACAAGAGCTTCTTCCACAAGACCATTTACGCCACCGTACATATGGCAATAGGATGTTACAGCCCATGACAACCCCGGTTTTCATGAAAAATTATTATGAGTGACGAGGCACATTTTCATTTGAATAGATATGTGAATAAACAGAACAGTCGGTTGTGGGCAATGGAAAACCCTCAAATTATTCATCAATCACCTTTGCATCCATTAAAAGTTACAGTTTGGTGTGCAATTTGGTCAGGAGAAATCATTGGACCTTACTTCTTTGAAAATTAAGACGGCGTAACGGTAACTGTGAATGGGGAGAGATATCGTGATATGATTGAAAACTTTTTAACGCCACAACTGCATGCTTTGGGCTTGATTAACATGTGGTATCTACAAGACGGTGCCACAACGCATACAGCCAGGATTACAATGGAATTACTGCGAGACCTCTTTCAACAAAAAGTTATTTCAAGAAATGGTGATGTTGATTGGCCTCCACGGTCGCCTGATTTGACTGCTCCGGATTTCATTTAATGGGGATATCTGAAAAGCAAGGTTTATGCAAACAAACCAGAAACGCTTGAGCAACTCAAACAAAATATTCGTGATGAAATTAATGAAATACCGCGTGAAATGTGTGAGAATGTAATGAAAAATGTGCTCAAAAGTGCTCGCATTTGTGAGACTAACAGAGGCGGACATTTACCTGAAATTGTATTCCATACATAATTGCCGACATTAAATAAAACATTTCTCAATATAAGATCCATTCTCTTTCATTTAATCAACAATTATAAACAAACAAAGTAGTATACCTTCCCGGCGAACACCCTGTACATTTGTTTTACGATTTTAGCCTAGGTACCTTACTTAAAATATAGAATTTATCAATTGTGACAAAAAATTGTACCTCTAAGTGAGGTAGACTAGAAGTAAGCACCTTACAAAAATATACATGGAGCTCAAAAAAACTAAAAAAAAATCACAGAAACACTAAAATTATGAAATAATGACAATTGTGCCACTAAGGCGAGGATAATTGTGAGAAAGCTCCTCCCTGTTTTGGATAGCTTTCCACCTTAACTTTTTGACTTTTTCGTAGGAAGGGAACAAGATTTTTAAATTTAGACTTTTTGGCGAATAACATCATATTGATACTTGGACAAATTAGCTTCAATCATAATAGCCAATGTTTTATCAGAAGATAGAACCGCTGAACACATATGCTCAGATCTTTTGCAAAGCTTTTTCACTTTTGTGATGACCCTTACTCGATGAGGCTTCACAAAGATCCTTCACAAGTTGAGCTGTGTCTCGTTTTCCATTTTGCGGAGCACGATCTCGCTAGCCTTTATAATTTCTTCAGGGCTCTTTGAATTTTAAAGATTTTGTGCTATAAGTTTTTTTTTTTATATATTTGACAGCGTTTTTCAAAACTGTTTGGTATTCTTCCTAATTGTTTAACTGCACCTTATGTAGCCATATTGAATGTATTGCTAAGAAGTGGTTACGATGCCTACAACTTTTCTCCCATTTTTCAGAAATTTTGAAAGACAAACAGCCCTAGGTATCCGTTATAAATTTTCCGAAACGGAAGTTATTTCAGATAAGAACTCTTTTTATCATCGAAGTATCAGTTGTGAAAATAAGTAAATGAAGCGTTCGCGTATGTTTGACAATCTGTCACCACAAGCTGTGTTAACGGGCAAACAAACTTAACGAAGAAATAGTCTTTCCAATGGTGTCCGGAACAGATCGATATAACTGTTGACTTTCTTCGAAAAAAAAAAATCAGAAAACAAAATACGTATTATCGTTTGTATTATGAAATAAACAACATAATCTTAAATTATTTCACTTAACTTTGATTTTTTTTATTTTGCCCAGCTAGATTGGCGTATTCGCATAAAAATTGTTGGTAGGGATATAGGTCGACTCAGAATCGCGAGCTGAGTCGGTCTTTTTTTTGTCTAACCATAAAAGATTTTGATAACCAGCCCTATTGAGGTATCCATTCAAGGAATTTGCGAAACGAAAGTCAGTTCAGATCGAAACTCAGTTTATCATCGAAGTATCCATTGCGGAACAAAGTAAATGAAGCATACATTCGCGTACGTTTGACAATCTGTCAGTTGTATAATTTTATAAGTGTGAAAAGTAAGTGAACAAAAATATTTCTTGTTGTGCTCTTGTCGTTTTACTAATAACTTTATTTCTTATGAGTACATAACTTTGGGGTAGTTTCCATTTTCGTAAGAATTCGGCAACAATTTTTCGTCGGAGAAGTTCCAAAGAAATTCAACGCGTAGCTGTCAAATATTGTTGACTTAACGCATTAAGCTGTCACTCGAAATGCAAATCCGAAGAGAAGTTCCCAAGAAATTCAACGCGTAGCTGTCAAATATTGTTGACTTAACGCCTTAAGCTGTCGCGCGATCATGTGCAATGCTTTTCGTCGAAAGATCTGCTCGAAATGCAAATCCGAGGGAATACCTCGGCACAGAATGCTCCGATATCAAACTCGGAAATCGGAGAAAATTTTGTTCCCAATATGTTCGCACCCACTTTTTGTTGAAATTCGATTTAAGGAGGGGATGAGATAGGATATTAAAAGTTTCGCACAGCGGATAGCAGCCTACGCATATGATTCTTTTTACTTGCGATTTTCATTTGAGTTTACCAAATACTTTACCTTATTCGCATAAGGACGGTTCACAGACTCGATAAAAATTGGAGTATTGTTAACTTTTAAATGAGTTAAGTTAATATGTGTTTATTTTGTTCCATTGAGAGCTATGAGCCAGTGCTTTGTCCACTGTACGATATTATTAATAACTTGTTGGACTTTAAGTTTGCAGACTTCACTGTACTATTCATTGCTATTGTATGGACTAGTCAGATCAATATAAACTTCATTTATTATTCTATAAACCTGGCCAATTGTCAAATGTTTGTTCTTATGCTGAATTGCTGGTCAGGAATTAAGCGTCTTTCTTCTATCACCGGCTGTAAGCGCTTCAAAAAAGATTTTTTTCAAAAAAAAAAACCTTCGAAATTAAAGGAAGAAGTGATATTGCTCTATACAATTACTTTTTTTTTAATTTGAATGTTTCTTAGAATGTTTTCTTTTTTATAAAGCACATGTTCGGTATTTAAATTTAATCATATCCAGCTTTGTTATTCTTAAGATTTTTTAAAAACCTGGAAAAGTTTGGTTAGCGGCTTGCTTTCTATTCGTATGTTGTACGTAATCCGTTATATTCCTCTGGTCACACATTTTCATCTAAGAGTTCAAACGTTTTTCTAGCCCATTCATCACTCCTTTTTTTATTGGCACACAATTTTATAAACAGGCACCCTGTTTATAAAATTGTCTTATGCGTTTTATAGCTTTCAAAATATAGAAGTTTTATCTTTTGCAAGTACCTAGACCTTTAAGCAATCTTATAGTTTCCGTACATTCCTGCTTAGTCTCAGATAAGATTTCTGAGTTTATCGTTTGAATATAAGAGGCGTACTTATAGCTTTTCAAAGGGAATACTTCTTATTCGAACACCTAGGCCTTCAAGAAATCTTGCAGTTTCACTTGCAGAGACTAACCGTCAGTCGTCTCGGATGAGTGTTCTGAGCTCATGAATTGAAGTATTAAAATTTTGCCATCTTTTAGGTGCCCGACGTTTCTCTGTTACTTACTGTTATATTTCTGTGGGATACTTAAACTTCTGCTGTGGAGCCAATTGGTTTGTATGTGGAGTATTTTTCCATGCAGCACTCTGCACGACTTCCACTCGGAGCCAGAAAAGTGCACCCCTTATCAGGCACTTTTTTGTGTGCACTTTTTTTTTGCTCTTAGCGAATTGCCTCGCAGTTGGTTGACGTCTGTTTCTACTTTTGCGCGCCACTTAAGGCGAGGTCTTCCTCTACTGCGTCCGACGTCTGGCTTGGAATCGAAGACTGCGAGCCGGAGTATTGGTGTCCATTCGTTCTACATATTCTAGCCATCTTAAACGTCCAACGCGGAGTTTTGTTTTACTTTTAATTTTTAGCTAGTATAGTTTTTGGTTGAATCTTTCTCTCCATAGCCCGCCAACGCAAAGGGGACCGGAGATATTTCGAAAAATTTTCTCCTCAAATTGACCAAGGATTTCTTCATCCACTTTTTAGACAGTCCATGCCTCAGCGCCGTAGAACAGGGATTGATCATCTCCTTAGTAGTTCGAGTGAGGGCTTTACTACTGAATTGCCTTCTTAGCCCGAAGAAACAGCGATTGACAAGAGTAATTCTTCGTTTAATTTCTGACGAGATGTTGTTGTCAGAGTTAATAGCGTAGCCGAGATAGACAAAGCACCGTACTACCTCAATGTTATATCTGTCAATAGTGACGTTCTTTCCAATTCGTTGATGTTGTGTGCCCTTTCGCGTTGACAGCATATACTTTGTCTTGGCAATTCACTTCTCTATATTAGCAAACGTGGCTATGACATCACATTGAGTCCTACCAATGATGTTAATATCGTCGGCGTGCTAGCAGTTGCACCGATTTTTGTGCCTGTTGTTAGCTCGGGTTTTTTTTTCAGGAAGTGTAAATATTTGATCGGTTGTGGAATTTCCTGACCCAAAACCACACCGATAAGGGCCGATCAGGTTGTTGGTAAACGGTTTCAGTCGTTCACATATTACGGCAGATAGGATCTTGTAGTCGGTGATGAGGAGATTTATGCCTCTGTAGTTGGCGCATTTTGAAGGATCTCCTTTTTTTTGTGGAATATGCGAACGATGCTGAAGTTCCATTCTTCAAGCATTCTTTCATCCGACCAGATTAGGCTAATGAGTTGGCGGATGTTACTTACCAACTCATCTCCGCCAGCTTTATTAAGCTCAGCGTAAAGGCCTTCATTTATGCCAGCCTTATTTAGCTTGAGTTTGGATATTGCTATCTTCACTTTACTTCGGTCGGGTGGTTGGCAGTTTTCGCTGTCGTTGCCAATATTGAATGGTTCGTTCGTAATCGCAGCTTAACAGTCTGCAGAAGTGGTTCTTCCTCTTCTCAGCATCGACTGTGTCTCAACTAGGGTATTTCTTTGTTCATCTCGACAGGATTCTGTTCGAGACTTGTGTCCTTGGCTTTGACTTTTTACACTTTGCTAAATCTTGTGAAAATCGTTGATGGAGTGACATCTCTCTATATGATCGATCGCGCGTTTTTCTCGCTTTTTTTCTTCTTTCTGAAAAGCCGGGGTTCTTCCCTTATTCTCTGCATAAAGAGCCCAATGAGCTTTCGTCTTCAACTGTAGCTTAGCCTTGAAGGCCTCGTTCTTTGCTGCGAGCATCTGTCGGCATTCATCATCAGACCAAGGGTTTCTTGCTGGTGGATGCGAGAAACTTAGCACATCAGCTGCGGCTGATCTAATAGCTTTTCTTTAAACTTAAACTGATATTCTTTTCGACTACCAGGCTTGTTTTCTAACAATTTGGAGATGGTAATGAACCTCTGAAACAGCTTAAAGTTTTAGTATGCGTATATTTCTTTAAAATGTAAAAAATAAACCTGGAAGCCTCTAATAATCCCTTGGTCAAGTAGTTTGGATCAACGACTCTATAAAATAATTCTGATTCTGATTCGTCAACATTAAACATTCATTTTCGTCGTATCTTTGTAAAAATGATGGGAGAACGTTTTCCAAAATGTTGCTGCAGGTTTATTAGCAGCAAGTTTTTCTTCTCGAGTTTCGTATCATTGAATGTTGAATTTTAGTTTCCAACGAGACATCCAACCTGGAATTGGTTCAAAACCTACATCTAACTGAATCGCAACATTTTTGGTTTGTCCGAAAATCAATGGTCGAGATACTTGACAACCTTTCGACCACATCTGTTTGAACCACACAGCAACATCCCCATCGAAAATTTCAAAATTACTTTTTTTAAACCTTTTTCTTTGTGTATTTCCATTTTAAGATGCCATTTCATCTAATTTAGTTTGGTCCTCTAAAATTCGGGAAATGGTGAATGTATTGAGTTGCGATTTCTTTACTTTTTTTTATTTTTTTTCAGTTTTAATTGCATGGATTTCTTTGAGTTTTTCAGTAACTGAAAAGAAATTTGATTTGCGTAAATTCATCTACATTTTAATAAATAAACATTGAAAAGACGAAGCTGTTAGCTGACGGTCAGGCTCTTAAGTAAATATGTATGTTTTTCAACACAATTTGTGTTTTCTTCTGAAAAGTTATAAATAAAGTAATGTGCACTTACGAAGAACTTGTATTTGTCAGAATACTTATAATGAAAACAATGTAAGAAAACACTATTGTACCAAAAATACAGGCCAATATGTAAGATTTCAGCTCTACCAAAAATATTTGAGAAAATAGTTTGTAATAAATTATCACAATTGGTTCAGAACTACATATCAGTGTCTCAACATGGTTTTTTGTCAGGCAAATCAACGGCAACAAACCTAGCGTTAATGACTAACGCCATCATATCAAACATGGAAAAAAAGTGGCAAACTGATATTATTTTCACTGATTTTGCGAAAGCATTTGACAGAATAAATCATAAAGTTCTACTTAGTAAATTATTCTCTTTTGGTATCCATTCTTCTTTACTAAAGTGGTTGGAATCATATTTGACGGGTAGATTCCAAATAGTAAAAATTGACAATTCGCTCTCAAATAACATTTCAGTTCCGTCAGGGGTCCCACAAGGAAGTCATCTAGGACCATTATTATTTTTGTTATTTGTCAATGACATACCCGGTATGTTTATTGATTCGACTTGCCTTCTATTTGCCGATGATCTCAAACTCTATCGTAAGATACGATGTGAATCGGATTGTTGTCTTCTCTTAAAAGATCTGACGAGACTTGATCATTGGTGCAAACGGAATCTGCTTCATCTTAACATTTCAAAATGTCAAGTTTTGTCATGTTTCAGGAATCAATATCAATAACATTAATCTTAAGCGAGTAAGAAGGAAGAAAGATTTAGGGGTTATATTAGACACAACGCTGTCATTCTTACCACACTACGACTATATTATTAATAAAGCTAACCAAATGCTTGGTTTTATTAAAAGAAACACTAGAGAATTCTCGGATCCTTATGCTCTAAAGTCATTATATATTTCTCTAGTAAGATCAGTTCTGGAGTATTGTAGCATAGTTTGGAATCCTTACTACAATAATTCAATGGAAAGAATTGAGAAAGTACAAAGAAAATTTACTAGATATGCGTTCTTCAAGTTAAATTGGAGAATTCCAAGGCCATCCTATAACAGTAGGTGTTTATTATTTGGAATGCAATCTCTAAAAAATCGCAGGGTATACTTTTCCGTAATTTTTATAAGAGATATTATAACATATCATATAAAGTGTCCCCCGTTGCTAGCATTAGTGAGTGAAGGCAATGTACCATCAAGGACTACACGTTGTCGATTTTTAATTTATGAACAGTTTCATCGTAGCAATTATGGACGAAACGAGACTATATCCCGTTGCATCAGAGAAGCAAATTTAATTTTTAATTCAGTTGATCTTTATTCGAATCTTTCTAGAGATATCTTTAAATCTATGGTATTAAATAATATTTCAACATTATGTTCTAATAGTGCTTAATTATATTTAATTTAATGAAAATCAATGTAACATATATTTATTTTGTAATGTAATATATGAATGCATATAGGTACCCACCAGCAGTTATATTATGTATTTATTCTTAGTCTAATAGATTGTATTCTAATTGATGAAATAAATAAATAAATAAATAAACTAAATAAAATTATATAAATTGGCAAGGGGCCTTTAACAGTGTAGCATTCAAACTCGTTTTGCACTTATTCGTTTCCGAGTGCATACTGATCAATTTCTTCTTCAAGTTTGTACAGCGTTTGAAGAGACGATTTCAATGTAATGTTTTGCTGGCAATCCCCTTTAAAAGCGTTTCAGTCAGAATTTTAGCTGATTCTTCCTTTATTATTAAGCTATTGACCACTCATAGCTTAATAATACAGGAAGAATCAGCTAAAAACATTCCAAAAACAGTCAAAACATGCTTTGTATTCACATCTTGTGTTATTAAAAAGTCGATAAGATCTGACATTTTTTCTGTCGAGTAAAAATTGGCATCAGATTCTATTCGTTTTTACTTTCCCTATGGAATAAATAAATGTTGAGCCCTAAAACGTGTGTTAAACGTTAATATCGACACCAACAGCGCCATTCAGTGAGTTAAAAACTCGGACAAAGTCATTCTTTTCGATGTAAGAAACTCTGACAACGCGATATCTTGTCAGAAATTAAACGAGGAATTGCTCTTGCTGTTTTTTTTTGGGCTGGGAAGGAAATTTAGTCAAAAAAGCCCAAAATTTTATTGGAATGATAAGGGTCTTATTATTCCAATCCTGCACTACGACGCTGAAGTATGGACCGTATAAAATGCGGATGAACAAAATCGTCGTTTGAGCGAAATTCTGTCTATTCGGTCCCGTTTTGCGTTGAGCGGATATAGAGACAAAGACAAACCAATAACCTGTTAAAAAAAAACATGTAGAACGAGACTTCGACTCGCAGAGTCTTCCATTCCCAGCCAGACGTTGGACGCAGCAGATGAATGTCTCGCCTTAAGTGGCACGGACAAGTACAAAACGACCTCTACCAACTTGAAATGCGCAGTTGGAGGCAGTTAGCTAAGGACCTGGCTAATTGGAGAGGCATGTTGGTTGAGGTCCAGGTTCATTTCGGACTATAGTTTCACTTAATTAATGAAATAAACTATCCGCAGCTATATGCCAATCGTTGGTTCGTTAAAATGAATAACAACTTTTCAATGAACAAAATTCGAATCTCATCAATTTTTTAATATTCCTCGAAATAAGTCAGTAATTCTATTTAGCTGTATCCGTTTTGCATTCACTTACGGTGAACAAAAATTGCAAACACTAATTAAGTCGATGATAGAAAACGGAAAATGGAAACTAACACGTCATGAGCAAAAATTGTTTCCTTAAAAGGAATATGAGATCGAAAAGGAATATTGTGGGCAATGCTCTCGAGACGACACGACCGGGAGGCGAACAGGTGAAAATCTAAAACAACCTCGATAGTCTGTCATGCAGAGCGAGGGCATTAGTGAATCGATATCTTTCATTTGCTAGAACGAAATTGGGCTATTTTTTTGCATTTATTGGGACTTTCTACCTACACACTGATCCATATGCCATTTGCAATATCTCTTTTTACGGTGTAGCTTCTTGTTTTTTTTTTGCACACAACGAGTAAAAGTCTAAGAAGGAGTTAGGTGTGAAAGGAAATCCAATAACTTTCGCGTTCCTCCACTCAATAGGACGGCAGTAATCAAGAAGCGCAAAAAAGGCACAATAATTAATTACAAACTGCAGAGGCAATATCAATTTCAGAGCAAGGATTTGGTTCTTTATAAAGATAACTCTTTTTTTTCCTCCCCTTACTGTAACGCTTCAAATTTCAACAGGATAAAAACAAATTAAGGACATTTGTTTCTGTGCGGCAATTCATCAAGTAAAAAGATCTAGCACTTGTATTTACCACATACTAACATCGTTGCCCTACCCATACCTACTCGCTGAAAAGGCCAAAAGAAATCAAAGCAAATGTCCTGTTTATTTTGTTAACGAGACAAAAGAACGCCTACTTGCATCTGAGTATTTCCTTTTTGCTGCTTTTTTTAATGATGCTAAACTAGATAAGAGCATGACGTAGTAATATAAATAGAGAATAGATGAGCGTATACACATAGAACTTAAAAAAAAAGGAAGAAAAACTGCAACACAAATTAAAGGAGAATTCGCAAAAAAATAGTGCAGAACAACGTGTAGGTATAAAAAGGAGAATTGCGAAAAGATAACTTAGCAGAGCCACACTACAAAAACTGATATACGGGGCGGAGTTACACAATCCAAGGAAGAAGCTTCGCAAGAATCCTATCGCGACGACTGCTATTGCATCCTAGTTGTAGGAGTATTGGACACAAAAATTATTTACTACTAAGATAGGAAATTATTTACTTCCTTGTAGCTTTCACCCCCAGAAACACAGAGGATGAGGGTATACTTGCTCTGCACCAATCTCATTTTAGGATGATATGACATATGAGCTAAAGAGGATGCGATACAACGCAACTACCTCCACTAATACCACCGAAACTATTCTACCACAAGGACACTATTAATGTAATCATCTTCATCATCAGCAACGGCAGCCCCATATCGCCCGTGAATAAAGTCGAAAAGAGAGAAACATGTACAGGGTGCATGTGTAACAGCAACAAACTGTCCTTTCTCGTTGTTTTTTTTTTTTATTTTATCCACCGATAAAAAAGAGCCTAGCGCATTTTCTATCGCGGCGGTGTACTACTCTCTCCGAGTGTGGACCGACAGAGCCGCGTGTTAGTGGAACGTCAGAAAACGTACACTCGAAAACGCACGTAATGCAAAACTCATTCGTAAGTTAGTAGGGAGTTAAAGAGCTTTTGGGGGCATGTGTGAACAGAGCGGAGAACAAGGACACGTTTGCAAGTAACGAGAGTGCGCGATTTTTTCGTCGGCCTTTACTTCGCTGGGTATTCGAATAAAAGTAAAAGGAAAAAAAAAGATACCCTTTGCGTATTTTGAGCTTTTTTCGTGGATGCTCTTCTCTTTTGGAAAATTTCAGGTGCGTTGCAGATATAGGTGTCCTTCGAAGGTTAGTTGTACCGGGCTATGTAAATGAGTAGGTATGGCATGTGCTGCAGTCGAGGGAAAAGTGTTAACAGGTTTACCTATGTTCGGAATGATCGATATTTTAATCCTTAAAAACAAAACAAAAAATACTGAGGCATATTAGTGGGTCATCGGATTTGGGATATGTAATAATATATTTTTATGTTTTTATTTGAATCAAGAAAACATGAATTTCGAGAAATCTCAAGTAAATCTTTAGTATAAACGCATGGTTGATGTATAAACGCATGCCTCAGATAAGCTGGCGATTTTTGTAGAAAAAGAATGCTGCCAATGCTGGGGCTTGAACCCGCAGCGTTTGGCTTAGCAGTCAACTACAACATTCCTCTGAGCCATGGCCACCTGCACACACAAATTTTATTGGACGGCAGTACTTGGTTGAAGAAGGTCTGGGATTTTGCCATATTACAGCTTTGAGCTCTCACAAACCATTTGGAGGGGAACCACGGAATCTATAAAAACCCTAGAACCATCAGCATCCTTTCCAATATATTTCTGCTTGTATGAACTGTGCCCAGAACTACCATCAAAGCCCCATTTAGAAATCAAACACAAATTACTTAATTACTCATCTTTCAAAGAAAATATTAGCATTGAGCTAAAATCAAACGTTCCACAGTATGATTCATCAAAGCTTGAACTGTCACTTCAGCTGGTGTATATGTAACAGTCATGTGCTCTCTTTTCGGATAGCACGTGTTTTTGCAGTTTGAAAAACTTTGTATGAAGGAAATCTTTCAGGGTCTTTGGCTCTAATAACATCATATTGGTGTCTTGCGAGCTTGGCCTCGACTACGGTTGACAGTGCTTCTTCCCCTGACATCTGTCGAGATCGTTGCTGTTTTTTATGTAACACATTGCGAAGTTGACAGCTGCTTTCACATTGCTTCTGTTTTGAATCGTTTGCTTCTATCGCTGCATAATTCAAACGGCTTTTCTGGGCGGCCGCCTCGCTGTTTTGACGGGGTTGCTTTATCCGAGAGGTTATAGGCTATTGATGTATTCACCCAAGTCTCCTGTTTTTTACTTTTTTTTTTAAATGAATTTCATTCCTAGAAGATTTTAATCACTTTTCTCTAAATCTATTCTAAATTCGGAAATTGTATGCTGGAGTTCCATAACATTTATATTGTATTAGGCTTCAAGGTGTGTCTTCAAAAATTTAAATTTTTGTTCTAGGGTTTGAAGACCCGATTCCTTCATAAGGTTAAACAACTCCATCCTTGTATAAAACACATCATTTGAAAGCGAACCTACACGAAAATAAGAACTTTTTAAGAATGTGTGCGAATTAATACACCAAATTTGTTGAAGTGGTCGATTAGGAAAAACTGAATAAAAAAAGGAGTACATATGAGCACCCGTTTTGTTTTGCATTGTATACACAAGAAGTCAAGCTATATTCACAAATAAATATCTCCGTGTGGAAACGCGTGAAAGTTGCTTTTGCTATTTATGAAAAAATCTTTTAAATTTTTGAAAATTTAATGCATATAATAATAAAAAAAAAAAAAACAAATTGCTTTTATAGTTTTTGCATACACAACTTAATTCACATAGTAAATAAATACTTGAAGCTATCGATTCCATATTATCCTTAACTTTCACGAGATTAAAAGAAAAATTACAGCTACGCAAACACTCGCCAATTGAACTACTTGTGAAGACACTCGGTGCAAGTAGAATTGAAGTAGCACTTTCAGTTAGCTCCTTCTGAGTGACAAAGCAAGAAACATAACTGTTTTTGCAAAAAAAATTCTGAAAAGTATTATAACGGAAAAACAACTTTGTATACTCATCTCACTGAATTCATTTTTTTGAATTTATTCCGACTCCATCATATAAGTTGCCCCACTGTGCGACGTCTAGCTGGGAATCTTCGTCTCTAAAGCCCGTCAACGCAAACGGGACCGAAGAATTTTCCTCTCAAATCGACCAAGGATTTCTTCATCCGCTTTTGAGACGGTCCATGCTTCAGCGCCGTGGGATTGATCATCCCAGTCCTGCTCTTCTTATCTATTATCATCTTAGTTATTCGAGTTAGGGCTTTACTACTAAATTGCCTTCTTAGCCCGAAGAAACAGCGGTTGGCAAGAGTAATTCTTCGTTTAGTTTCTGACGAGATATTGTTGTCAGAGTTAATATCGGAGCCGAGATAGACAAAGTTCCGTACTACCTCAAAGTTATATCTATCAATGGTGACGTTCTGTCCAATTCGTCGATTTTGTGTGTCCTTTCGTGTTGACATCCATATGCTTGGCATATTTTAAATCTTTTTATACCCTATCCCATAGGGGTATATTAGTTTTGATACATAGTTTGTAACATAGAGAAATAATTGAGCTAGTTATACCTCAAAGTATATGGATCGACTCAGAATCGATAGGTGAGTCGATTTAGCCATGTTTGTCCTTCTGTCCGTACGTTACCAGTTTTTGGGCCTTAAATTTTGAGCTAGAATGATGAAATTTGGTACACGTATTTGTAATCTGCTCCCAGCAGAACAAGTGTAAATATTTTTGAAATCCGCTTACTGCCACGCCCTCTTTTCAGAAAAACTTAGTTTTAGGCCAAACCGTTGGAGATCTTGAAAGACATATCTAATTTCTATATTTTGTTCGTACAAAGTTTTTTGCCACGCCCAATTTTTGGGGGCGTTTTCATACAAAAACCATTTCTAAACACAATCTCATAGTATAACCAGGCAAAAAACGATGTTTTTTGTGGAACCATAAATGCTTTTGATAAACTGTCCGAACATTATGTTCTGACAATGACATTTTGTATATTTCATCGCCAAAAGGCCGACATTTTGAGGATATTTGTTTTTTATTTGGGGATGGGATAGGGTATAAAACGATCCACACAGTGGATTGTAGCCTTCTCATATGTTTTGTATAGGTAGACACTTAATTGTAGCCAACATATTTGGTGCAACATGCTAGTACACAGGACCTAGTGTTTCCTCACAAGTTCTTGCACGATGGCTTGACTTTCCTTTTCATGCCGAATCTAAACGGTTAAGTTAAGACAAGCCTTTCTTGACGATACTACTCGGATGATTCGTACGATCATCGTGAGAGGAGGCCCAGTGAAAAATCATTTAGGTATTGCTAAGACTATGATCTTTTGCACCTACCATCGTCCCGGCATTGATAATAACTTGACACACACAAATCTGAACCTATCAACTACAAAGTTACAGTGAAATTCAATGCTTATTGACCAAATAACCTTTTTAGAATTTTGTTTTACAATTAGTTTGAGATGTTTTTAAGAAAATAAAGTCTTTTAAGAATGTTGACTACCATCCTGAAATCAAAGACTTCAACAAGGAATGAGGATATCGTGCAAGAGATGGCAACTATCCCGCGCACCCCCGATAAAACTTATCTGTTTCTTGCAACAAAATCAAGAATGAGCTACAGGATTAAGGAAATGAAGCTACTTCTACATACCGCAAGGGTTTCACTGCTGAAAGTTCAAACTACTCACTATGAAAAGCCATGAAGACCATAAGCAAACCCAAAATGCATTCGCCACCAATAAGAAAAGCTAACGGCAAGTGGTCAAAAGGAGACAAAGAGGAAACGGATTTATTTGCCAAGCATTTAGAAGAAACGTTCCAGCCGTTTAACGGGCGAAAAACCGAATGCTAATACGTCACCCGACAACTATGAAGTCAAAGCTGTATCCATACCCGGGTTTTGAACGATAATAAGTGACTTGAAAGTTGGAAAATTACACTCTATTGCTGTCCGGCGGAACGGACCATTACATCATAGTTTGCCTTAAGAGTATTCTCTCAACTGCGCCTACTACAGTGGACTAAACACTTTATATCGCTCACAAGATCCAATCTGATCTGATCGGCCCTTAATAGTTTTATAAAATCCTGGAAAAACCTGCTACCCACTACCCATTGATCGATTTCAAAGATTCCTACGGCAGCATTTATATAGACGATCAATACAGAGCCTGTCCCGTAGAGCAGGACTGGGATGAAACGTCTGTTAGCAAAAGCAATTCTTCGTTGAATTTCTAATGAGATGTTATTGTCAGAGTTAATGTCGAAGCCGAGCCACACAAAATACCGTACTATGTCAAAGTTCAGTCTAATTTTCTGTAGTTTTCTGCTTTTTACTAGCAAACGTGGCTATGACATGAGTCCGTTTGAGTTCGACCAATGATTTCAATATAGTCGGCGTATTATGGTAGTTGTACCGATTTATTGAATGTTATGCCTCTGGAGTTGGCTCAGCAGTTTTGCACATACCTCTCCAGAATGATGTTAAAGAAGACAAATGACAATTCACAGCATTGTTAAAAAAAAATTTTTTTTTCGTATCGAATGTTTCGGTGATGTGATTTCCGACCCTAATTGAGCAGCTCAATATAGCTTGCCTCTATAAATGCTGTCGTATGTGGCTTTGAATTCAATGAATAGCTGTTGTGAATCGATTTGGACCTATTCGTTTTTTCCAGGATATTTTAGTACTTTTCGGTGTTGTCGCATGCTGATTGGTTTGTTATACCTGACAGCGGAAGATTGTTCGTCGTTGCCGTTTGCGCCTAACATCCCTAGCTGTGACTTTTCTCACTTTGGTAAAATTTTTGAACATCTTTCTTGTAGTGGCTCCGCGGTATGACCGCGCCCTTTTCTTGCTTTTTCTTTTTTTTCTCTTTCTGAATAGCCGGTGTTCTTCCCTACTTCTTTCCTTATATAGTGCAATGGCGGCTCTACTATGCTCTGCCTTGTAGGCGTCGTTTTTGGCCACGAGCATCTGTCAGTATTCATTATCAACAATCCAACTAACAATTACGCTTTGATAAAGCACTATCGAAGTTATTTCGCTCCCAGCAGTTTTACCTGTATGAAGTGTAATGGAAAAACATTTCACGCACTTTTGAAAGCTATTTACTTCTATAAGACTTCTTTAAATACTTTTAAAAAGCCTTACAGAAAGCCCTTTTTGCTGTAAAAGGCTTTATAGAACCAAAATGTATTTCCGAAAATAATATTATTTACTTTTATTAATTTTAGTTTTTTAAAGAATAGACCCAATTCGTTATTATGGAAGTATGAAATGCAATGCAATTATTTATAAACTCTTATCTTACTGGGATTCGAACCCTCGTTCTCTCACATGGTAGTCCAACACGCTATTTAAAAGGCTCTACTCTGGAACATGAAAGAATAGTAAGTACAACGAAGTACTTGAATTGTGTTGAGATCATTATCCGATAGGTTCCCGATCTTTCCACCTTTTCCCCGATCTTTTCACCTTTTTCCCGATATTTTATCCTTAGCATTTTTAAGTCTTCATTCGTTCATTCATTCGTTCATTCATTCGTTCATTCATTCGTTAGATCTATACATGTTTTGCTTCAGATTAACTTCTTGCGAAGTTCTGCCGAAACACCCTAAATGTATGTCACATGTACACACATCTCCGAAAGCTTAAAAATAATCTTACGGAGGTTATACCAACATAATTTCGGTTATGCTTGCGAATTTTCCTACATAATGTCTTTAACAGGCTTTTACGCAAACAATCGATATCAAAAATGCTCAACCTCCGCGCATAAGTGCTATATAAGGCCTACGGAAATAATTGATTGTGGAAATTAAATGTTATTGCGTTATAGACGAATAATTGTTAGTTGGGAAACCTAGTGTTTCTTCCTGGTCGAAGCGAAAAGCCTAGCACATCAGTTGCTAAAGGCTCGTTGGCATCGTTGCCATTGTTCTCCGACATCAGATGCGGGCTCTGAGAAGGATTTGAGAGAGCCATGGTATAGGATAATGACGGAAAACTTCCGCTGTTATGTTCATGCGACTCTCTTAACATTATCCTTGCGAGGAATGTATAAAACTACCGACTCAACATCAGGGTACTATCTTCTATGAATCTGTGAAATAACTAACAAACCCCGACAATATTGACCAAACGAGATAAATGTCTTTACATCATTGCATCCCAACGCTCATTTACAATGACATTCCAGCTGTAACCTCTCTTGACAAAGCCCATCTATCCGCTTCTCATTTTGCGGCCAATTCTACGCTGCAGATTGTGCCCAGTCTCCCCTGTACTAGAGAACGTAAAACATTCTATGGGACCAACCCATTTTCGTAATCGTAAATTCTCAAGAGTATTGATCGATCTGGTCTAGATGGTATCTCCATCAATTCTGAAGAGATCTTCAATGCAAGCAAAACCACTGCGTAAGCTTTTCCATCTGTCCTATTCATCAGGACTCCTTCCGAGTCCGTATTTGTCCAGCTCTTCAGCTCTTCTCTCCAACTATCGACCAATTGCACTTACATCCCTTCGTTCTAAGGTCATGGAAACGCTGATAAACCGTCAGCTTATGAAATATCATGAATCACGAAAACTCCTCAATGACCGTCAATACGGTTTTGGTAGCAACAGGTCCACTGGTGATTTAATCTCATATCTCATAGAGATTCATTTCTAAACCGAACAACACGAATGTGGAATGCCTTACCAAACTCAGTTTTTCCTCTCCATTACAATAAACAGAAATTCAAAACCAACGCACATCGGTATCTCCTCTTTTCTACTCCTCTATTTCCTTAATGCCCACGCTATGCTTAATCACTATAAGGGTATTCATAGCGCGTGTCAATTAAAAAAAAACGACTTAAGTCTAGGTGTACACGAGGGCAGGCCCAAGTATGTGCTGTAAAAAAAGTAAAAGTAAAAGAAACAGAACATCCACAATTTGGAAAAACATCACAATCGGACGCTACAACTTTCAGGCAGCAAAGAACTTTGTCTACCTTGACCGCATTATTAATTTCTATAAAGCAGTTCTTCGGGCTGAAAAAAAAAAAAAAATTAGTTATGAAAGTCTCTCTTATATAACTAAGGAGGTCCGTAATAAGACATCGATCACTTCAAAAAAAAAACCGCTAGGGATAATTATTAGCAATGCTCACCAATAAACTGAGCCGCAAAGTTTTTAATTCCTAGCCATACGTGTATCAACTTAAAGTGCATGACTAGTGTCAGTTATCAACGCCTGGGTTGATAGGGAAAGCGTTTGATAAAAGCTCAGGTTCTAAAACAGCTTAAGGAAATAACTCGTCGTTTGCGTCTTCATCAATTGCATGAAAATGCATCTACAACGGCACGATGGTAGTGACCAATGATTTGAAATCGTTTGAGAACCTAGTACTAACTTCTTCAATACTGGAACTGACTGACGTGGGTGGTCGCTGTGTATTGGTAAAGTGTTCGCCTGTTGAGTTCAAGGTTGCACGTTCAATCCCAGCCAAAATCTATGAAACTTTTATTCAAATAAATGAAAAGCATGTCGGTTGTTACTCCTAGAAGTATACACCATATTGAAAGAAAACACAATAACTCGACATTATGCCCACTAGCAGCTTCTGAAAATGCTGCCTGTGACTATTTTGTCATTGTTATTTCTCAGAGCTTGCATTCCTACTTTGAAGCCAGCTTCCAGTTGTTTGACATTTTTGTAGAATTGACGGATTTCCTTCTTGTCGCGATACTTAAATTTCACTGAGCTGGGAGGCTGGGTGTTATCTTTTTCCCTACGCGTGTTTTTTTTTTATTTTCTGGCTTGATACTCTTCCCGTGTGGCACGTGAATTGCGTTCTACCGCCTTGACACTTGCCTCTATATGTCACATTTTTTTATATATTTAAATATCATGTGGGTGCAATGACCTAGCGGTTAGTCCGTTACAAATAGTAAATACGGGGTCTGTCGTTCAAATCCCGAAAGTGAAAACATCTAAGATATGTTCAATGCTCCAACTCTTGCTAAAGTCAGACAACCATCCAAGAGTAACACTGTCATGAGAAGCTTCTTAAATTGGCTATATTAAATAAGGCGTTCAGCAGGGGTACTTTTCTCTGTGACAGAAATAATATCTTCGTACACACAAATGAAGGGAGAAGCAGTGTTTGAGGCCCTGTAGGGGCCGTTATTTCCAAATATCTAATTTTAAATGTCTTCATATCACAGTCGGTATCTTTTCGGGTGTGACTGCCTCTCCGCAGTTTATACAGTCAGGGGATTCCTTCAACACATATCTGTGTAAGCATCCTCGAAAGCAGTCTCAATGTCCTGTAAGTTACTAGTTTAGAAAGAAATCTGCTGCTCCCAGTTTTCGGTGCATCTATTTTCCAATATCCGGCTTAAGTCTATGGGTCCATCTTCTCTCTTTAGCCCATATGGGTGCTGCATATTAGGATAAACTGCAGCACCTTTGACAGAATTAGCCTTATTTGTGGCCGGGGTCCTCCAATATTTGTCATAATCATTGATAATGCATTTTTCTTGATAATTCACAACTTACATGGCCTGCTTTATCTCACATAGTTTCAAGGCCTACCTTAATGATGATGGTTTCTATTCATCTCTCCATCTCTCATCCAAATTCTAACTTTTCGGATACCTTCCTTTATTGCATACAAGTGTCTTAAAACCACAAAGATTGCAGTATCATCAACCAATAATATTACTTTTGCCTCCTTTGGATAATGTGTGTACCTCCAAGACGTTGGATACGTGAGTCGCATCAATGAGCTCATAATTGACGGTTTGTCCATCTGGATATCTCCCAGATCGCTTTATAGATTCAAAGTTGTGGAAACCTTATGCTGCTGATGACAGTATTAAATTCTGCTGCAAAAAACGACCGGTTCATCAACAATCCGATCAGCTCTTACTATTATTCACAATTCGGCAGATCCTGGAAAAAAAATCAGTACCCACTTTCGATAAAACTTCCTTGATTGAGTGCCTTTATATGAAAAGCTGTTATAATTTGAACTTTATGGAAGCATTGTAAGGCTGGTACAAAATTTGAAAATAGTTTTTTTTTTTTTCTAAATAAAATCCGTGCACTACTTTAAGGAGAAAAGCCGATAAAGTACTTCATTTTGATAAAAAATTAGGATAACGCATTTAAGCAAATCATTGGGTGAATTTGCACTCTAATTCCTGCAAAACCTTGTCCTAAAAAATATCCTTTCCGGTACTAACTCGGCGCTGGCTCATATAGCCAACGTGTTTTCTTCCATTTCTCCGCTGATCTAATAGACGTTAATTGTTTAAATGAAATTCCTGCAATTAAGGACACACCATGGAATAATAATGAGAAGCACCAGGAATGAAGGACCAGCGCCGTATAGCACTACACCACAGGACCAGGGAAAGGTAAAATTAATTTTCTCTCTACACTCTATGTATGAAGACATTCTAGCTTCCCGCAAGAGTACATTAGGCAGTGTTCATACCGCTGTCATCGTAGTGATAGACATGGCTTTGCCATGGTGTAATTTTCGCCCTGGAAAATTATACCACCAAGACCAACCCAATTGAAGGTGGCATCAACATCATCTCTGTACATAGCTATACTACATCTCAAGCAGTCTTTACGGCAGTAGACCTACATCGTTGCATAGACTGTGCGAAGTAGCATTGCAAAAGTCCACACACACATCTAGACAGCATAGCATTCTCCCTTATATTACCAAGCTGAGGGGTACAGGTTTTTGTAATGTTAAATCCCAATCTATCTTGAAGTTAACGCAAATTAGAAACTAGGTCCAGGGGCATCATGATGCTACGCGTTGCAAGTAGTTTCAACATTATATAGCTGCTAATGTTATTCCAAAATGCAGGTCCACGATTAGGAGCACTCAGAAGCTAATTTTACTCTAATTATGCCAAAGGTGGATAGGGACGGACCGTTGAAGATGTGGTAATGTGATAGTTTCAGGTGACGTTGGAAATTTACTTCCCTCAAGACGTGGCAATTTTCTACGCGATGCTATGAATTTAATTTGGAGACCATCTGAGTTTCATTCTCAGCTTTTGAGAAAATCGAATTAAGCTGATTAACGTAAAATTAGGGTCGACTTCATTGAAAATTTGCACGATAGTATATGAGCACTCCAGTGCCCGCGGGGAAAATTTAAGCGGGATTTTGGATTTCATTATTAGAATACCTAGTTCTACTAGAAGGGCATTTTCTCAAGCCAGGTATTTATATATTTGAGCAGGAAAAACATTGATGAAGTGAAATACCTTTAGGTACTAATGAACTGTAAAACTTGATGTGTTAATGAACTCTATAAACAAAAGAGAAGGGATGAACACCGGGTAAATATAAAAAAAAATATAGAGAGGTTCTACTCCAGGAATGATGTTCTCCAGTTTTACTGAAATGTAAAATGCAAAGCTAGGGATACATGGCCCAAGCTTAATTCTGTCGAAATGAACTGGAAAGAATCGTAGTCGCTGTCGTTGTCGATGTTGAAAATATGAAGGAATAACTTCTGCAGACAGGTTTATGGCGCTGACGAGCAATACCCTGCAGTCAGGGATAAAGTTATAACATGTATGTTTTTTTTTAACATCTCATCAGTTCTTAAAGGGTAGATTGCATGCACGTTTATTTTAAATAATTTGTATGCCCTTGCATTATATAGGCCCACGATGCAAGGGTATACAAATTAATCGTGGGACTATATAATGCCTTCAAATGTTTACCTTATTTCGATTTCAGCAGTCATGTGAGTGTCATGCGGTGCACATTTCATTGTAACTTATAACGCGGTAGAAGTGAAGCTGTATTCTGGTCAAATTTTATTATAATCTGATTGAATACACTATAGAGGTGTGAAAGATGTATGATTTTGGAAAACTGTCATCAAGAAAATGGCACTTAGTTCTCATAGTATGTAGCAACCGTTCGCACAAGGCGTACCCCTTAAGCTCTCGATTCACATTAAACCGCCAACATCGGATGTCGAAGATCTATGGCAACGCAGCCAACAAGCCATTAGATCAGCCGCAACTGATGAAACCACTGGTTTGAGGAGGAATGCCGACAGATGCTCGCAGCCAAAAACGAGTTCTACATGGTTAAGCTGCAGGTGAAGACGAGAGCTGCCAAAGAGGAATGGAAGAGCACCAGCTTTTCAGAAAGAAGAAAAAAGAGCAAGAAAAGCGTGCGATCGAGGATATAGATATGTGCCACTCCAGGAACAAGTTTTACCAAAGTGTAAAACGTCAAAGCCAAGAATACAAGGCACGAACAGAATCCTGTCGAGATGAACAAGGAAATATCGTATCTGAGACACAGTCGATGCTGATGATATGGAAGAACCACTTCTGCAGACAGTTACTCGGCGATGATGAACAACATTCCGCTGTCAGGCAAAACGAACCAATCAAAATTGGCAACCACAGCGAAAACTGCCAACAATGCGCCCTGAGTGAAGTGAGGACAGCCTAAAAGGGAAATAATGGCCTTCCGGCTGAGTTTAATAAAGCCTGCGGAGGTGATTTGGTAACTAACATCAAAGTTTGCCTAAAAAATATAACCTCAGCATCATTTGCTCGATTCACAAAAAGGAGGCCTTCTGAACTGCGCCAACTAAAGAGGCATAAGTCTCATCAGCATCGCCTAAAAGATCCTGTCTGCCGTAATATGTGAAACCGTTTACCAACTACCTGATCGGTGTGGTCTTAGGCCAGGAACGTCCGCAACCTATCAAATTTTCACACTTCGGCAGATCCTGGATAAATCTCAAAAAGTCCAAATCGATACCCACCGTTTATAGAGACGAACTATACAGAGCCATGTCTTGTTTTGGTATACCGCCCAAAATCGTCCGTCTGTGTAGGATGACGATGGTGAATTCCCGCTGCTCGATAAGTGTCGGAAACGACCTCACCGACTCATTCGATACCAAAAAAGGATTTAGGCAAGGCGATGCGCTGTTATGTGACTCTTTAATTTGATTCTTTAGAGGATTGTGTAAAACTCCTGAGCCAACACCTGAGGCACAGTTTTCAAAAATCGGTGCAACTAACGGGTGTTTTTTTAGAGGTTGGATTTTCGAATAGATATAAAACTGACATTTTGTGGTCATATCGGGCAACTCTAACGTCATTTATGTTCAGTTTGGTTTGCCATTTCATCGTGTACAGGTTGACAAATAATCAACGCTTGCAAATCGTGCAAATTTATTTCGAAAATAATGGTTCAGTTCGCGAGCTTACCGCAGCTCCGTCCATTTTATGGTCGACATAGTCGTCGATCAGAGCAATTAATTCGGTTAACCATGGATCGTTTTTTTGCACTTCGTTTTCTCTATGTGATAATACGCATCCGCAGAGACATCGAACAGTGCGCACCAAAGAAACAATTGCCGCTGTAGAGAAAAGTGTTGAAGAGGACCCGAATGCATCGATTCGCCACCGTGCACAGCAATTGGAGCTCTGTCCATCAACTTTATAGAAGATTTTGCTCAAACTTCTTGGCTTGCGACCTTACAAGATCCAGCTTGTGCAAGACTTAAATCTTAAATATTTTGTGTTTTATTTCAGAATAATTTCAGCATACGCCGACAATATTGACATTTGTAGGACTCAACGTGATGTCATAGCCACGTTTGCTATTATAGAGAAGGAAGAGGCAAAAATGGGTTTAGCAGTAATTGACGGTAAGAATAAGCATATGCTGTCAATAAGAAAGGACACACAACATCAACGAATTGGACAGAACATCTCCATTTACAGATATAACTTTGAGGTTGTGCGAGATTTGCCTACCTCGGCTCCGCTATTAACTCTGATAACAACATCTCGTTAGAAATTAAAAGAAGGATTACTATTGCCAATCGCTGTTTCTTCGGGCTAAGATGGCAATTTAGTATTAAATCCCTGATTCGAACTACAAAGGAGATCATATATAAGACCCTGATCATCACAGTGCTTCTCTACGGCCGGCGCTGACGCATGGACCGGACGGTGCCAGACGTCGGACGGTGAAGAGGAAGACCGCGCCTTTAATGGCGCACACAAGTAACTAGAAACCGACCTCAGCTATAAAGACCGGGCTAATTGAAGAGGCATGTTGGTTGAGACCCAGGTTCATTCTGGACTGTAGCGCCATTTAAGTAAGTAAGTATTTTATCTATAGATCATTTTAACACACCCTACTCCATAGCATATGCATATGAAAAACGTGTTATTTTTTTCAAACCATGCAAAATATTTTGATAAACTGTCCGAGCAACATATGTTGACATATCAATGTACCATCATCGTAATGATTTTAGCCACTCCCACTTTTTGGGTATGTTAAATATTAGGATGGAATGGGATAAGGTATTTTATTTCTGGTGTCAGTCCACTGTGCATCATGGTCCTTGAAAACGGTTTCGAAGCAAATTATGAAGATAAATGTAGATTCATTCTTTTACAAAGTATTTATTTTATTTATGCCTCCGGTTATGGCACTCACGCTATAAATCCTGCCATATGTAACGACATATACCTACTGTATACCTACACTATACTGTGAAATCCTAACACCCTTAATATGTTGCAAAAAAAAAGAAAAAAAAAGAACATCATGACAGAACGTTGCCCCATCATCGTCATCTCGTCATCATCATTCCCGTCTTCATTTTATCGTTGTCGATTTCATTGCCACCAGGCAAGATGTAGCAGTAAGGGTGCGAGAAAGAGATTGCCCTGCATCATCTATCAGGTTTCATATGGTGATTGGGGTAGTTGTCCAAAAGGCGACTTCAATTGGACATCCCCATCGTGTAAGTATTTTTTTTTTCGTAATCATGCAGTCAGCAAAACGCACCCTTTTGCAGTTAAAAAAAAGTTCGATAATTTTCATTTTTTTTTGTGTTTTTTAAATACACGTGACGGAGTTTTTTGTATAATTTTGCTGCTCATTTGCTATTCTAGTGAGAGTGGGTGCTTTGTCGCTGGCTAAATGTTTTGATTACCAAAAAAAAAAAATGCAAAACTGACTAAAGAGCCAATCTGGAGAGTGGACACCCCTTTGTCAGTGTGTGTCTATAAATGCAAAAATGAAACAAATAAAAATGCGCTTTACCAGCCACGTTAACGCAACCTTTACGCGACCCACGCGACGTACATGTCGCCCTCAAATTTGAATTAAAATTTATTTTTGCTTTGCCGAAAATCAGTTACCCATCATGATGGGGTCAATCCTTATACCTTCGCTATGTTTGTGGTAAGGTTTTTTTTTTAAGGTGTTGCGTTGGTGTGTTATACCTGTCTGGGTGGTTATATCTTGACAATTTATAACCATTGGAATATCCAAGACACGGATTTAAGTTTTAAATCCATAATAGAACGAAGTTGTGCATCTGGCATGGTACATTGAAAATGTTTTTAGGAATCCATTAATTAGCATTGAGCCTTGAATAGGTGTGCCAATAATCCGGCAATTGATATGTCACAGCTTCATTGTGTAAATTAAGTAGATGGTTTAATAGTTAATTTCCCGAAAGCAACACTGACGTTGCAACCACAAAAGGTTTCATAAGAAGACGTTATATTGTAAGTACCTCTGAAATACCGTTTATTTTTTAAAACTTTCGGTTATACAGGGTGTCCGCTGGGAAGGTTTACTACTTTGTTTGTTTATAATATTTGATTAAATGAAAGAGAATGGATTTTATATTGAGAAATGTTTTATTTAATGTCGGCAATTATGTATTGAATACAATATCAGGTAAATGTCCGCCTCTGTTAGTCTCACAAATGCGAGCCCTTTTGAGCACATTTTTCACACAATTCACGCGGTATTTCATCAATTTTATCACGAATATTTTGTTTGAGTTGCACAAGCTTTTCTGGTATGTTTGCATAAACCTTGCTTTTTCAGATATCGCCACAAAAAGAAGTCCGGAGCCGTCAAATCAGGCGGCCGTGAAGGCCAATCAACATCACCATTTTTTGAATTAAATTGTTGTGGAAATAGGTCTCGCAGTAATTTCATTGTAATCCTGGCTGTATGCGATGTGGCACCGTCTTGTTGATACCACATGTTAATCAAGCCCAAAGCATTTAAAAGTTGTCAATCATATCACGATATCACTCCCCATTCAGAGTTACCGTTACGCCGTTTTCATTTTAAATAAGGTCCAATGATTCCTCCTGACCAAATTGCACACCAGACTGTAACTTTTAATGGATGCAAACGTGACTGATGAATAATTTGAGGGTTTTCCGTTGCCCACAACAGACTGTTCTGTTTATTCACATATCCATTCAAATGAAAATGTGCCTCGTCACTCATTATGATTTTTTCATGAAAATCGGGGTTGTAACATCCTATTGGCATTTGTACGGCGGTGTAAAGGGTCTTGTGGAAGAAGCGTTTGTGTCAACTGAATCTTAAATGGAAACAAATGCAAATCCTTGTGCAAAGTTGTAGCCAAAGTTGTTCTTTGAAGACCAAGCTCCTGAGCAGGCCGTCGAATTGAGGTTGATGAATTGTTTTGAACACTTCCTTGAGCAGCAGTAATGTTTTCAGCCGATCTTGACGTACGTTGTGGTCCATGCTTGGGCCTATCACCTACAGACCCTCTTTCTTAGAAATCATTCACTACACGATAAATAGAGCATTTTGTTGGCACATTGTTTCTCCCAAAAAATTTCACGTAACTTTCTCATCGTCACAGTAATCGATGATTGAGTTTGATAAAATGTTTTAACGATTAAAACACGTTGGTTTATCGAATATTTTCCCATAATAAATTTGCCACGTGTTTACTTCACGACTGCCGAATATGAACTTTCAAGACTAATGTTTACCAAGATGGCGGCAAAAAAAAGTAGTATACCTTTCCGGAGGACACCCTGTATTAAGCTTCTTTTGGTTGTAGGTTTCCTTAGCTCGAAACACTTTTGTAACATGTTGCTCAACAATAGTTAGGTTGATGTGACTGAGTACTCAGCTGTAGACACTAACAAATGGTAGCCAAAGCGATCAAACCACTTGAGTTTCACCAAGCTGATGGCTTCCAACTCTGATTCTCAGCCTCCTCGTGGCGTCCGCTGGGTTTCTGAATAGTATCTTGACCGTAGACAGTGTTAAACCCTGTGTAAAATCCTGTCATATGCAGATTGGAACGGCGGTAATGAGCTACCAAAAAATGTTAGAAACTCGTCCATACATAATATGTATGTATGCGGACGATGTTCAACTTTACAACAGCTGCCGTCTTGACCTGGTTGTAAATGGTGCCTGTGAAGTTAACGAAGATCTCCAATCAATTTTCATTTTGTTGCAGAAACAAACGGTCTTGCTCTTAATCCCACCAAATCTAAATGTCTCATAAATTCAAGGACTAAAATTGGCACATACTTTCATAAGTAGCGCTACTGTCCGGAATGAGCCTGATCCTCAACCAACATGCCTCTCCAATTAGCCAGGTCCTTAGCTAACTGCCTATAGTTGCTCACTAAAAGTTGGTTGAGTTCAGTTTCTACTTGTGCGCACCACTTAAGGCGAGGTCTTCCTAGACTGCGTCCAACGTCTGGCTAGGAATCGAAGATTCTGCGAGCTGGAGTATTGGTTCTACATGTTCTAGGCATCTTAAACAGCCAATGCGGAGTTTTTTTTGACAAGGTGCATGGATATCGCTGTGCAGCTTGTATATTTCTTTGTTGACTCTTCGTCTCCATAGCCCGTCAAAGCAAATGGGTCCGAAGATTTTTTCGAGGAATTTTCCAATTCGTCGTTTTTGTGTGTTGAGCATACACTTGGTCTTACCCTTATTTACTGCTAAACCCATTTTTACCGCTTCCTTCTCTATACTAGCAAACGTGGGTATGAATGACATCAAGTTGAGGCATATCGCGTATGCTAGTACTTGCACCGATTTCTTAAAGATTGTGCCTCTGGTGTTGGCTCGGTAGTTTTGCAAAATCCTTTCAAGAATCAGATTAAAGAAGTCACATGACAGCGCATTGCCTTGCCTAAATCTTATTGTGGTATCGAATGTGTAGGTGAGGTCGTATTCGCTTTAATGGATCAGCGAGAATTTTCCATCGTCATTTTACACAGACGGACGAGTTTGGGCGGTATACCAAAACTAGACATGACTCTGTATAGTTCGTCTCTATAAATGCTGTCTTTGAAATCGATGGCTAGGTGTTGGGTATCGATTTGGAAGCCCTCGATTTTTTCCATGATATGTCCAAGTGTGAAAATTGCTTGTGCATCTCGACGGGATGCTGTTCGAGCCTTCTATCCATGGCTTTGACGTTTTACACCTGGAGTGGCACCTCTGTATGTCTTCGATCGTGCATTTTTCTTGCTCTTTTTTCTTCGTTTTGAAAAGCCTGTGCTCTTTCCTTCTTCTCTGTCCAGTTGTGGCTGATCTAATGTTTTGTCGAAGAACAATGGTTTCGACATTCGATGCTGGTGGTATGGTGTTAATCGAGAGGTTAAGGGATGAGGAATATGTATATAACCCAAGAAGTTGAGTACGATGTTAATAAAGCACATGATAGCGCGTCATCTTGTCTTAAACCATTTCCGACATCTAATGGGTCGGTGGTGTTTTTGCTGATTATGACGGATTTTCCAACAAGTTTCTGCACAACCCAACGGAGTAGGGATGCCGAAACTTGATATGACTTTATGCGATTCGTCTCTATATACGCTATCATAGGCGACTTTTAAATCGGTGAATAAATGGTGGGTATCGATTTGAAACTCCTGGATTTTTTCCAAGTTCTGCCGTCAGCCACTTTATTTTTTTAAATTGATTACATTCTCATGTCTCTTAAGAACACAGAAACTTATACCGAACCGCTGTATTTATTCAGTTTCCAAGCTCCAATTTTGAATTCATGCTATTGAACTCTGGGATTCCCTACCTTTTATTATTATTATTATAACCTTATTGTTCTGTAAATAAATTACAAATACAATAATTATATGAAGCACTAGCTACCAGGGCTTTCGGCTAAACTTTTATAGAAAATATTGTTTAAATAAAGTAAAGCTAAATTAAGTTGTGAAATTATTTCATAAGTATGTCTAAATATTAATATCGGTGTTGAAAGTTAGTAATTCTTGAAGGTTTTTTCCAGATACTATGTTGCTTAAGGATTTTATTTGTGCGCATTGTAGCAGGTGTGTTACGTCAAACTTTTCATTTTTATCACAGAATTGACAGACTGGGGCTGGTTCCTTGTTGAACAAGTGCTTGTGTGTAATATAAGTGTGTCCAATTCTAAGTCGTATGTAAGCTCTTATCATCGACTTTGGTAGCCTGGGTGAATAAATAGGTTTTTCGGCTGTTGGGTTGAACGTTGTATATATGTGTTGATATAGAGTTCAGTTGCTCTTCATGTTCATGTCCATAGTTGTTTTTAAGTGTATACTTAAATCTTTTTTACTAAAATGGTAAAAAGAGATAAGGGGCTGCTTAAATGCCAATTTAGCTTCTGCGTCTGCATTTTCATTGCCAACAATTTCTGCATGTCCCGGTATCCAGGCCAATTTTAGATTATTTTGTTTTACAATCAGTTTGTCACGGATGTCTAAGATGATATTGGAGTAGTTGTTTCTGTTTTTAATTGCGTTGATTGAAGACAGGCTGTCAGTGAATATAATGGTTTTTTTGTTTTTTGTAGCTTGGGTTGCTTTTAGGATAGCAAGAGCTTCATTGACAACTGCAAAAGAACTTCCTTCGGTAGTTTTTGAGGCATCGGTGAACAAAAGTTGCCAACCTTGCTTTTCGTAATTGACTTTTATAGACAGTGTTAAACCCTGTGTAAAATCTTGTCATATGCAGCTTGGAACGGCGGTAATGAGCTACCAAAAATGTCAGAAACTCGTCCATACATAATATGTATATATGCGGACGATGTTGTAAATGGTTGTAAATGGTGCCTGTGGAATTAACGACGATCTCCAATCAATTTTCCTTTTGTTGCAGAAACATACGGTCTTGCTCTAATCCCACCAAATCTAAATGTCTCATAAATTCAAGGACTAAAATTGACACATACTTTCATAAGTAGCGCTACTGTCCGGAATGAGAAAGAACTTCCTTCGGTAGTTTTTGGGGCATCGGTAATCAAAAGTTGCCAACCTTGCTTTTCGTAATTGACTTTTATTTCTAAAAACATTTTTTTTTTTATATTTAATTTTAATTAACAAAGAAAAATTTTTTTGTGTATATCATTGCTGAAGGATTATTTTGAATATTCTGCCAATTGAGTAATGATAGAGCTATTCGGCAAATTCCATGGAGGAAAACTAGTCGTACGCTTGTTTGCTATGACGATTGGGACATTAAGATGAATAGCTGAGCGCAGAGATTTGTAGAGAGCTGATGGGAATTTTGGTGTTTTTTTCCGGTTGAGTATTTTTTTTTAGCTTCGTCGTGAATAGGTGTTGTAAATGTTGAGTTAATATTTCGTATTATCTGCCAAGTAAGAAATTCGATTCTGTCATGTAGATGAGGAAGTCCAGCTTCGGTAAAAATATTTTTAATTGGTGTAGTGCGGAAGCTCCAAGACTGCTTCTAACTGCTGAATGGTATGGTGTTGAAATGAGTTGCATTGTTGTTTTTGAACATCTTCCATAAATTGGTAGACCATAATCGATTTTGGAGAGAATAATAGATCGGACAACATTAACAAAGGAATTATCATTACAGTTGCTTTTATAAGAAGACAAATATTTTACTAAATTAACCCTGGTAGTAAGGCTCTTTCTTAAATATTTACAGTATTCCTTAAAACTATATTTGGAATCGAATAAAATGCCTAGTATTTTTAAATGATTAACATTTTTTATTGAAATATTGCTTAGATTTACTCCTTCAATACATTTTACACATTTGTACTTTATGCATATGTGAAAGAGTTCACATTTTGAAGTTGATATTTTGGCGCCTGAGGTGTTGCCCCATTCTGACAAGCTTTTTATTATATTAGAGAATATTGAAGCTAAGACAACAAGGTCTTTGTGTTTAGAAAATAAGATAAGGTGATCTGCATAGAGAACGTGATTGATTTGTGAAAAGCTGCGGACAATTTTACTAACTTTATCAAAAGCGATAACAAATAAAACTACTGAAATTGGCGATCCTTGGGGGATGCCGTTTTTTGAATTATGGGTTGATGAATAAATGTTGTTAGTTCTTATTCGAAATTTTCGGCTAGTAAGGAAGGCTGTAACGTAACTCAATGTTTTGGGCCCGACTTTCCATTGCTTGAGTTGGTTAAAAATGACATGTGGACCAACTCTGCGAAAGCTTGTTCGAAGTCAATTGCAAGAATAGAAACGTGTTTTTGTTCGGAAAGAGATGAGGCTATGAAAGAGTTCAAGTATAGAAGTGAATCTAAAGTGCTTCTGCCTTTTATAAAAGCGAGTTGGTTCTGATCTATGAGTTTATCTCTTTCTACTAGCCAGAATAGACGTTTAGATATAATTTTTTCTAATACCTTTGATATGCATGGAAGGAGGGAGATCGGTCGAAAACCTGATATTGTCGAATGATCTTTATTTGGTTTTGGAATTGGTACAATTGTCGCAACCTTCCAAGTTTGGGGAATAATATCACTGTCAAAAATGTTATTATATAATGAAAGCAACCTCGTTTTCTTATTTGGTTGGCAATTTCAAATCATATAGTAGGAAACCCTATCAAAGCCCGGAGTCTTACCCTGGATTGAGCTTAAAATGCTTTCGATTTCATAAATACTAATGGAGGATTCAATTGATTTCGCGAAACGGTATAATGCTGTTCCTGTATGTTTAAAGATAGTTTTGTTTTCATTGTAGTTTGGATGGAAATTTTAATTATCTTGCGCCTTTTCCCAACTTTCTGCAAAGAATTCATTGATTTCTCTAGTGCATGTTAAGTTAGAATAATCTGTTTTGATGAGTTTAATTGTGTGAGGGACAAAACTGACTGTAAGGCTTCTAATATTATCCCACATTTTTTTAGGTGTGGAGTTTTGGTTTATTTCTGAGGTAAACTTACTAAAGCACCCAGTTTTTTCTAACTTCGCAGCCTTACGGAACTCTGCATTCGCCTTACGATAGCAAATCAAATTTGCAGTGTTTGGTGATTTCTTAAATGATTTCCATGCATTCTGTTTTTTTTTGGCGAAGGATTTTAAGATTAGGATTCCACCAGGGAACTGTTTTGTTACGTATTTTGTTTGTGGTTTGGGGTATAGATATATTAGCGGCAGTATTGATGCATTTCAGAACACAAGCAGCCTCCTTGTTAATTTTGGTAGTAACTGGTCTAAGTAAAATTTGTTTTGAAACTTCGGGTTGGAACAAGTTCCAATTCGCATAGTCAGTCAGAAACTTCACCTGGATTCACTGCAGTTTAGGTCTTTTGAATACTAAAATGGATATCAAAATTGGGAAGTGATCGCTACCGTGTAGGTCATTTGCCTGATTCCAGAGAGTTTTTGGTGTTAGGTGTGGCGATATGAGAGTGAGATTGACGTGTGCAAATGTTCCATGTGTGGAGAAGTGAGTAGGACGTCCATCATTTAAAATTGAGTGTCCAGAGTTTGCAATAAAATGTTCAACTAACTACCTAAAACTGTTCAATTAATGAGTCGCAAAATTCAATTTAGGAAAAGGCTCTGGCAACTCTGCGTATTTTAAATGATATCCATTTCTTTCTTTTATTTTAAGATAAATACCGTTAATCGTATAATAACCTTAATGTAAGACCGCATATTATTCTAATCCGCATTTGCATCTGTACTCACGTATTATATTACCGGTAGCTCGAAAATGATGAAGGTACCTACCCTAACACTATTACAACAGACAACGGAATAAATTTCTACATAAATCACATTTTTTTGCCCTTAAAAAAAAAACGAAGCCAACCTCAATAATGATTCAGGTAGTGGAGCCCCCCATCATTTGCCAACAATCTACGAGAGTATTCAAATTAAGACCCGCTTGGTGTTTGGTTACACATTACGCTCAACTCTCAAGATTGGTAATAATTCTTCTACCACACACGTATTTTTGATTTTTTCTTCTCAAAGATTTTAATAACAGGTCATTATAATGGCAAAGCGATTCAAGACATGCCCCTTTTTATACAACCCAAGAAGTTTATTAAGAATTTGATGGAGAATCAAGCCAAGAGTCAGCTAACAGTTTCTCGGGTGGGGTAATTCTGTGTTTGGTTTTAGTTGAGGTTTAAACTCCGCGGATATAAGCTGTGCCTTAGAAGTGTTCTTATTTTAAGTACTCAAGAAAATTCCCACGTATTATGTCTTCGAATCGCGTTTTTATACCCTTTATAATAATTTTTTCAAAGTGTATGTACATCATCGGACTATTTGAAAGTTGTAATCACTTAATTAAGCTAAATGGCGAAGAAAAGATTTACATCACTTCACCATATTATCCAAACTTTTATCCTCGGGGTACATCATGTCGCTATACAGTGGAAGCAGATAGTGACTATGAGCTTAAATTTAGGTGTGATCTAAATTTTAGTTCGGTATGTTTGTGAAAGAATAAAAGCGTTATTATTGGCATTTTAAGAAAACAAATTTGTATATATGGCAATCTGCCAAAAAAAAAAACCAACCCTAAGAGTTGCTTAACATTTTTTTATTTTTTTTTTATACATGGATATTGCAATAGCAGTGGCAGTTATAACTTATAAAGCCTCTCTCTGTAAGGTGATTGTCAATGAGACAATATTACTTTCGTAACTTTTCTCTGACAGCTTTTAATTTTCCACACGAAAAAGTCCCACTGGCTAAATGGCTTAGGTGATTTGTGATAACTGACTGTCATAATCAGCAAAGTCTGTCTGTTTAAGGTGACTGTCACTACGAAAATAATATTTTGCTAACTATTTCGTGATAGAAATCGGTTACAGGTCGGTTGTCAAATATCTATCACCTTATACAAACCAATGATTGGCACCTTTCACAAATTCTAGTAACTCATTCAAGGCAATGCTGTCGTTTGTAGTACAAGCACCCAGTGGTCCGTTCTACTATACTACCATCGTCTTGACTTGTACTAGCCAAACATCCATACTAAAAACCAACAGGACAAGGATCTTGGTTCAATAGATCACCTAATAACATTGGAAAGTGAAGACCTCAATCTTGCAATCCCGCTGTTGTCCTGCGCGTAAACTTTCATTACCATCCCTACAAGTTTTGTTGAGCGACTGTGCGAGAACTCTCTGAATATGACTTCAATTCTCAGAGGAGGCCATGTAGGGCCTGGCTCGAAATCGTTCCAGATGATACAATTAGTTGATGGATCTCATTTGTTAACTTGAGTGGATCCATTTATAAAAAAAAAAAGCCCTACTGTGCTGACTCCCGGGTATTGCAACAAAGGCCTCTGCTTTTACCTAACGCCTCAATGTGGAGTAAAATTTCTTCAGCTTGAATTGTTGGCCCTTGATGATGTTATAGTGACAGTGAATGATTATATCTCCCGACTAGATAAATTGTGCTCACACACTTCAATATGATCAATGCGCCGGTTTTGACGGAACATTTTCCACAGCTTCAGATCTCACTAAGAGTTTACAGACGCAAACAGGGCCTCAAACAGGTCCTCAAACAAGCATCTCCCTTAATTTATGTTAAACGGAGTTACAAAGAAGAGGACCTCCTGGTTAACACCCAATCTGAACGCCAAATTTAAGAAGCTTTTCATTAGAGTGCTACTCTTAGATGTTGTTCCGACTTTTGCGAGAGGCTTTTTTACTTACTTAAGTGGCGCTACAATCCGGAATGTAACCTGGGCCTTTACCAACATGCCTCTGCATTCTGCAATTATCCCGGTTTTTAGCTAACTGCCTCGAGTTGGGCACTCCAAGTTGGTTGAGGTCGGTTTTTACTTGTGCCCGTTACTTAAGGCGAGGTCTTCGTCTATTGCGTCCGACGTCTAACTGGGTATCGAAGACTGCGAGTCAGAGTATTGGTGTTCATTCGTTCTACATGTCCTAGCCATCTTAAACGTCCAATGCGGAGTTTTTTGACCAGGCGCATGTCGCTGTACAGCTCGTATAGTTCTTGAAATCGTCTCCAAATCCCGTCAACACAAACGAAGCCGAAGATTTTTCGAAGAATTTTCCTCTCGAATCGACGAAGGATGTCTTCATCCGCTTTTGAGGCGGTCCATGCTTCAGAGCCGTAGAGCAGGACTCGGATGATAAGGGTCTTATATAGGATCTCCTTAGTAGTTCGAGTGAGGGCTTTACTACGGAATTGCCTCCTTAGTCCGAAGAAATAGCGGTTGGCAAGAGTAATTCTTCATTTAATTTCTGACGAAATGTTGTTGTCAGAGTTAATAGCGGAGCCGAGATATACAAAGTCCCGTACTACCTCAAAGTTAAATCTGTCAATGGTGACGTTCCGTCCAATTCGTCGATGTTGTGTGTCCTTTCGTGTTGACATATACCTAATCTTACCCTCATTTACTGCTAAACCCATTTTTGCCGTTTAACTCAATACAGGCAAACGTGGCTATGGGTCCTACCAATGATGTCAATACGTCGGCGTATGCTAGTAGTTGTACCGATTTTTGGAAAATTGTACCTCTGGTGTTGGCTCGTGAGTTTTGTACAATCCTCTCAAGAATCAAAGAACATCGCCTTGCCTAAATCATTTTTTGGAATTGAATGTGTCGGTGAGGTGATGGAGCAGCGAGAATTCTCCATCGTCATACTACACAAATGGACGAGCTTGGGCGGTATACCAAAACTCTATATAGTTCGTCTCTTTAAATGCTCTCTTATGCGGCTTTAAAATCGGTGAATAGGTGGTGGGTATCTTGGGTTTTTTCCAAGATCTGTCGAAGTGTGAATCGGTTGTGGATTTTCCTGGCCTTAAGCAACACTAATATGTGCCGATCAGGTTGTTTGTAAACGGTTTCAGGCGTTCACATATTACGACAGATAGGATCTTGCAGGCGATGTTGAGGAGACTTATGCCTCTGTAGTTGGCGAAGTTTGGAGGCTCTCCTTTGATTGGATCGGGCAAACCCTGCTGATGCAAGAGGCGGAACAGTAAAAATAAACTGAGGTATTGTCACTTAAGGGTTTTGCTCCAAGGAAACTGTACTTACTAATCCAATTCATCAACCACTAGGCCACTACACACAAAAGGTGAAAATCAATAGAGGGGCAAACCCTCTACTACCACAAAGTTACAAAATTCGTTTTGTGAAAACACATTCTGTCCATCGGTCATGTGCGTCCCTTCTTGTTGACAACATAAAACACTATACAGTGACTTTGAATGATTGTAACGGCTCTTCTTGAGTATTATCCATTATCTCTTGCTGTACTACCAGGGTGATAGAAATGTCTATGATAGGCATGTCTCGGAGATCATAGCGAACTTTCTGTTGGTAAGTGATAATGGGATCAAGACTTTTGTGGATATAGTTCACTCGGCTTTTTGAACGTTTAGCTACGCAAAGTGTTTCCACCAATGTTTTCACCAGTAGAGGGGAGGTCATGAATATATTTTTTTTTCCTTCTCTTATTTTGGTTCTTAACTGATACAGTCGTGATGATCTGAAAAATCGTCCGAGTAGTATCAATTGTCAAGAAAAGCTTATCTCAACTTAGCCGTTCGGATTCGGCATAAAACAGGAAGTCCCGCCATCGTGCATGAAGCACACACTGACACATGAATGGTTATGAGAAAGCTCGTCCCTGGGTACTAACGAGCCGGTTGCTGATCAAAGTAAAACACCTTTCCTTCACCTTTTTTTCATTTATTGGAGGTGTGTGGTGATCTACCGAGTCCGACGAGCTAATTTTAGTAAATACAAGCTTCCCGTGACCTCCTCACATCAATCAAAGATGTCTTTGATGCTCGACCCTGACTCGTGGAATATAACTCTTTCACATGCCCGATCCTGAATCATAACATATAATTCTTTCACTAAAATGCGCCTACCGTTTGGCCAAAAACAATGCTTTTCTAAAAAATCGGCGTGGCACGGATTTTGAAAATGTTTCACTTGTTCTGTAAGCATGCACGATGACCCTATGTTCCAAATTTCATTATCATAGCCCAAAATTTAAGGCCTTAAGATCAGTGACGTACAGACTGAGGAACGTACAGACAGACATGGTTTAATCGAATCAGCTAGCGATTCTGAGTCGATTCATATACTTTAAGGTATATCTACCTTACTCCTCCTTCACTTCACTAAATGCGCTGCAACAACGATCGTGTAGTGACAAATTGATGGGCTTTCTGACCTTTGGCTGGAAAGTTTTTTTATTTTTTATAATTTACACGTACTCAAGGGGTTATGAATACCCTTTTATATGTTACCATAGTACGAGTGTTAGAGAAGGGGAAGAAAGAGAGGATAGGAAAGATTTTTGGATGTAGTGGAGACTTAAAACTCCATGGGTGGTGTCCGAACTAGCTTCGGGGAGTCACTTTTTCTTGTGTTCGTTAAATTTGAAGAAATTCAAGATGGTGTGCATACTTTTAGGTATTACACCGACCTTTTATTTCTTTTAAATAAAAGTGAAATGGATTTTGGTTGGGATTGAACGCGCAACCTTCCACTCAACAGACGAACACATTACCACTACACCGCGGCCACCCACAAGCTGGAAAGTGCGTTCGTGCTTACCTCTTTTGATGTACACATGTTCACACGTGGTAGCTCTTACTGCACATCTCAATGCATCGAACGTATGTTATTTCCCGGAGTGTGGTTTGCGCCCTGTCACCTCACACTCGCTCATTTAATTTTTTGGATTTCCAGGACGACACGGTGTCGTAGCCACATAGTGCAGTGTTCTAGGAAAACCTAGAATGCTGTTGTCAATTCCGGACAACTATATGTTCGTCAATCATAAACCGCGAAGAATAAAAAAAAACCGAACTACCCAAACTAAAATAGGAGAAGAGGCTGTACATTGACGAATTTTTCTTATTAACGTGACCGTTTGATAAAAAATTAGCTTCGTCGCTAAAAACAATTTTTTGATAAAAGAATGGACCAATATGTTCCAGGGTCTATAAACCGAAATTAAAAGGTAAACCAACTTCATTCGGGGTCAATTATTGAACGACACGCTTTAAACCGAGATCACGCTCCAAAATAAGTTCCAATATATTCCATAAGAGATGTCTAAATCTGGGGAACGGCGACGAATACTCTTTGCTACTGCAGCAATATTCTCATTATTACGGGCTCTATGTACTCGTGTTGTTGGATGAGCTTCCGATTGTGTGAAATTGGTACGGAATTTCGTGATGGTTTTATGAATAGTGCGCTCAGATGATTATAACGACCAAAATATGTGCTTCAAGAACTTGATAACAATTTTTAACCAAGCACTAAATTTGGAAAAAAAAGTTTTCATAATTCATAAATTCATGATGGGCAATGTTTACTGAACACAAACGTCATGGGGAGTTCAGGTATTCCAATTCAGGTGCCAACCTTTAAATAATTTGTTGGTCGAGCTGAGCCTTTCCTGTTGATGCCTTAAATGTCCCTTCGAGTGCTGTTGAATTGTTCGTCAATTGTTAGACTGTTTAACAAATATTCAACATCTGCATTTCGGCACATTGACAGATGTATTTGGACTGTCAAAACTGACTCAGGGACATCACTTTGTGCCTTTCATGACAAGAGTGTTAATACATGGCCTTCCGCCCAAACACCTCGGTTGCTCCTTCGTTAGCCCAGTGTTGGCGACAATAGACAGCCTCATCTTTGCCATCGAATTTAGCTTTCAAAGTTGCAGCTTTGTTTGGGCTCTAGGCCGTCTGCACCACGGCTCTACTGCCCCTCCGCTGCTCCTTCGTTGGGTGAAAAAGGAGAACGTCTACTCTATGCCATAAAGCCCTTTTGCGTTTGCGCACCTCATAAGCAGAGACGCTTTGTTGGGGTGTAAGTTACACGGATTGTTCTTCCCCATTAGGTTGTTCGGTAGAGCAATTCCCCAACGGGATTGTTCTTGGGTCGCCCAGCGTTCCCTGGGGCTGCGCCGCACGAAGTTTATTCTCAATCGCTTGTTATACCTATCTTTAGTTGCATTCTCCGGATCAGATAAATTCATGGCTACATACACCACTTCCTCCAAATTTCGGGTTTCCGACCACAAAAACAAATGAGGGAAAGAATGGATTTAATAAGAGAGTGAACCTTGTTGCGTTAAATTTGACTGTTCCAATGCATTATAAAACTGGTTATTCCATATTCTCAGCATCGAATGTGCCTCAGCGTTACCGGCTATGGAAAGAAAATTGAGATCCTTTGAACCCGTACTGTTGATATTTATGAGCGCCTGCTACTCAACATATCCTAAGCGGATCAACGCAGTTTCATAAGCTGGTCAGACTACGGATAGACAATTGAAAGCATGCCACCAGGGTACTGTTGATGACTGGAGAACCCCTAGGTGACCAACGAAGTTGCGCAATTTAAACTGACTACAGAGTTTTTAATGAAAACGGCTCCACAAATTGGGCGTGGAAAAAAATGTTTGTAAGCTAAATATAGACATTGGAATTGGACTATGTTTCTATGTTACAAACTATGTATCAAAACTAATATACCCTATGTGATAGGTTATATTAACTTTAGGTGGAGTTGCAATAAACAAACACTGATCACGGTATTTTGATATTCCACCTTAATTCACGAAACCGTCGCGTGGCATACCAATCCTCAATAGTTTGGATGCGATCATGCTATTCGTGCACAGCAGTTGACATATGAGTTCCACGCATTTAACACGTTTATAGTTGTGGTAAGCCCACCCCAGTTAATACTGTCTCCTGACCAATTTTAAAAACATATGCATGTCCATGCATCACATTATATGGAGACAATACTCTCCCTGTCGCCTCTGTTAGAACCAAATACATTTCTTTCCTATTCTTGTATCTTTTAGTCAACTACAAGTAGCTGCAGCTCGGAAGTATTCTACTTCAACCATGAGGGTAGTGAACTTTTATCGGGTTCCGATTACTTTTGTGGGTCAGGAAGTTTGGAGAGGAAAAGTTTTGTCAATAGGGCAACAATATCGTATATTTCCTCGAGTAGCAGCAGTAATCCCATTACGAACTACATCCCCATGCAAACCGGATACTTCTCGTGTTTAGTGGAGGCGTTCAAGCCCCCCTGTGACTGCGGATGGAGTTCCACTCTGAAAGTGGCTGGTGGCAGTGAAGCTACCACGGGTGAATTCCCCTCAATGGCAGCTGTTGTTCGAAGAACGGAAAGTAGAGTTTTTTGTGGTGCCACAATAAGTAAGCGAAATCCCAAAAGCAGAGTAAACATCCTTAAAATTCTTTCGTTCCTTTCATTTTTCTTTTTGTCTCTCAGTTCATCACCGGTATCTTCTGTCAGCCGCTCACTGCTTTGCAGCGCCTGAGATGTCCCTGCCTGAACTTATCAAAGTTGTGGTTGGTGAGCATGACCTGTCGGCAAGTGAGTATAGCGATGTGTGTTGTGTGCACACAAATTCGAGTGTACGAAGTATCTAAAGGATTTGAATATTAATTTCGTCATTTACCGTAGTTATGGAATCATTTTATAGCCAACAATATGACATTGAAGAGATTTTAAGGCATAAGAACTTCCGCATGACGAATCTGAGAAATGACATTGCGCTGCTGAAGACTGCAAAGAGCATGGAATGGAATCGGGTTGTGGGACCGGCATGTTTGCCTTTTCGCTTTGCAAAGAAAACATTAGCCGGACTCAAAGTGAATACTGCCGGTTGGGGTACAACAAGTTTTGGTGGTCAACAGTCGAGCAAATTGTTGCAAACGAGTCTGGATGTTCTCAGGAACGATGTGTGCATACGGAGTGTGGGTGCATTGACAGCTAGCCAATTTTGTACATTGACGCCTGGAAAGGACACGTGCCAGTACGATTCGGGTGGAGGGCTATACATAAGGATGAATCGGATGTATGCAGTCGGGATTGTGAGCTATGGTTATGCATGTGCTGGGGAAGTTCCATCAGTGAACACGAGGATTTCCACGTACTTGAAATGGGTGCAAAACAAAGCGGACAATGTGAAGTTTTGTGTTAAATGAGCGTTGAGTTGAATAAATAAAATTCTCGAATTTTTAAAATGTTTGCTTGATGTGTAGTTCAGAGTGTTGGAATGTTTTAGAAAATAAGTTAGCATTGTGAAAGATAAATAAAGCATCATAAGGTCATGTTTATCTGTGTCTAATTATAGAAAAGTATACACCGTAGGTCATCAGTTGTTTAACAGAATTTAAGTTGAACTATTTAGGAACCCACAAATAAAAAAAATATACAAAAAACATTGCTCTGGAGCATTTTCTTTGTGACAAATTTTTGACAAGGTATGGCACTCTATGCCATACCTTGTCAAAAATAAGAAACAAATTTAGACAAGTTCTGACTGAAAAATAATATAAAATTGTGGTATCATGCCTTGAGAATGGACTCTTTAGTGGGAAACTTGGTAGCGAATATTTGGAGTGGAAAGAAATAATGGAAGGTGTCCTGCAGTTGCTTTGGGCTAAGGACAATAACATTATACCAGATACCCAGTTTGATTTTAAGGCGGCAATGAGACTATTCATTCCACCTCCAAACTGGTCTCTGATATAAAATGAAACAATCCAAAATGCAGTACAAGGGTGAATGTCTGGCTGATATAAAGAACCCTTCAACACAATATGATTAGATGGCCTCTATCTAAAGCTGATCAGAATTGACATAACTGAACCACTGCTATATATGTTTGAAGAAGACATGCTGTGTGGTAGAACGTTTTTTCTCAAAAGTGGCAATATAACTTCTACCACAGAATTTTTCATTAAAAAAGGTCTGCTTAACTAGCCGATACTCTTCAGCGTCTGAATCAAAGACTCTGCGAGCCGGAGTATTAGTGTCCATTCATTCTAAATTTTCTAGCCATCTTAAACGTCTGGAATTCTCGAATAGGGGCGAAGATTTTTCGAAGAATTTTCCTCTCTAATCGACCAAGGATTTCATCACCCTTTATTTGAAACTGTCCATGTTTCAGCGCCGTAGAACAAGACTGGGATGAAATCAATGAGTAGGTTGTGGGTAACAATTTAGAGTTCTTGGTTTTTTTCCAGGATCTGCCGAAGTGTGATCAGTTCTAGATCAGAAATACACTGATAAGGGCCGAACAGCTTGTTGATTAACGGTTTCAGGCGTTCACATATTACGGCGACGTTGAGGAATAGTTGGCGCAGTTCAGAGGGTCCCTTTGTGTGGTTCGGGCCAACGATGAGATTCCATGACTTATGAGTTGGTGGATGCTACTTACGAATTCTTCTCTGCAGACTTAGTAAAGCTCGGCGAGGAGGCAGCCTTGTTAAGCTTGAGTAAAGATATTGCTATCCTCACTTCACGTAGGTCGGAAGGTTGGTAGTTTCGCTGTTGTTGTCAATATTGAATGGTTCGTTCTTCCTGACAGCGGAATTTTTTTCATCATCGCCGTTTAACAGTCTGCAGAAGTAGTTCTGTGTCTCAACTACGATATTTCATATATGGGACAAGCGTTACGCGAAGGCCTTGGCGTTCTTTTGCGATTGCAGTCTATCGACATTAAATTTTTTCACAGTATTTCTGGTTTGTTGTGGCATAGTGGATATGCGCATTATTTCTTACTTTGATTGCAACAAGGTAGTCGTCTGAGTCGATGTTGGTCATCACACACAGAGGTAACATAAGTTGGCCTCCATACAGTCCCGATTTAACTCCTAAATCTAAAGTTGGCTGCATTTTTGGCGACTTCGAATAAGTGGTTGTTCCAACCCATACTGAGCATGGAAAGTTTTTCGGTTTTTATGATGCAAGTGGCATTCACGGATAATTGCGTTTTGTTTTGCATTGATGGATGATAGCATTGTGTTTTATAAGCATTAGTTTCCCCTATATTGGACTGTTGAGGTAAGAATTTATTGAGCTTAACATATTTTGACGTTTTTGTTACACGGCCGAGGTGAAGAGCTTGGATTGAGAACGAAAATGAGAAGCTTAGGGTACCGTCGTTAGCAAAGCAGTTCATAACTTTACAAGTTCCAGAACATCAGCTTATGCTTTTCTAGATCAGGGGTTCCCAATTTTTTTCGGCCACGGAACCCTAAATGATCAAACTTTTTTTGGCGGACCCCCATATTGATATTAACAGAAAACATCGTTCCTTGAAGTGCGGTTTGGATATTTTTATGTTTGACAAGAAAATAAATAATAAATGATACAAATATAATTATTTTAAGTTTTATAAAACATTTATTGCAGAACAAAAAATACGCTGCAACTTTTTAGTGTGAGGAATGAAATTTTTTCACATATTTACTTAAATTATCCTTAAAATTAGGCTTAATGTCCGACAACTGAATGCGAAGGTCTGGAGCTGCGTCCAGTCTGTTTCTGTATTTGTTTTTCGTGTAAGTGTAAGCCGAAAACCCAGCCTCGCATCGGTAAGTTGTTACAAATGGAAGGAGAACCATAAGAGCTTTGTCTGCCACTGCAGGGTATTCATCTGTCATTCCAACTTAAAATGTATTTAAATTAGAATCTTCTGATTCAAAATTTTGTTTTAGAAGGGATGAACTTTGGATGTCGATCAAATTTTCATACTCTGGCACAGTTAGCATTGATGGTTGGCTATAATTTCCAAATGGATTCTGTACCCAGTCGATGTCGTCCTTTTTTCTCGGGGAAATACTCTTCCAACGATTTTTTAAGGGTTATCAAATTTTGGTGTATGCTTCTTTCATCATCTGAAGAAAGCTGCAACATATTTTCTTCCAAAAATCCGTTTAAAAGAGTAAAACTTTCGTAATTTTTTTGGTAACACATTCTATCCAGAAACCAAGTTTGGTTTTAAGCGAAGTTATTTTGTCGTTAACTGTAAATTTGGTTGTGGTTCTTCCCTGTAAGGACTGGCAAATTACATTTAGTTTATCGAATAAATCGGCCAAATAGGCCAATTTCACCAACCATTGCTCATCGTGCAAGAGTTCAAAAAGCGTTCTTACGGATGCAGAAATGGGCTGTTCGACGGAGAATATCTTGAGCTCGTTGCGTAATTCAAATACTCTGGATAAAACTTTTCCCCTCGAAAGCCATCTCACTTCCGTGTGAAGAAGAAGATATTGATGCTGACTTCCTACATCTTCACACACTTTCTAAAAAAGCCTTGACTGGAGCGGACGAGATTTGACGTAATTAACTATTTGTACAGCTTGATCGAGAACTTTTTTTAAGTCGGGTGAAATTTTCTTTGAGACAAGGGCATGACTGCGTTTTACAGTGACTGCTACTACATTTCGGTGAAACATTCTTTATTCTTGCCACAGTTCCTTTTATTTTGCCGGTCATAGCTGCTGCTCCATCGCTGCATTCGTCAATACATTTGGTCCATTGAATATGGTGTTTACTCATATAATTATCAATGACTTTAAAAATTTCTTCCCCAGTCGTGTTGGTGTCCAAAGGTTCACAGAGAAATAAATCTTCTTCAATAGATCCTCCGAAGGGGTATCTAACGAAAACAAGCAGTATTGATAAACCGGCGACATCTGTACTTTCGTCAAGTTGTATTGCAAACATATCACTGTCTTTCAATCAACAAATTATTTCATCTTCAATATGGTCTGATATCTTATGGACTCGATCAGATATAATGTTATTGGAACACTGGACTGCTGCAACTTTCTTCGCTGCGTCTTCTCCAAGTACGCAGCTGACGATTTCCGTCATGCATGGTTTTATTAAATTTTCTGCAATCGTGTGTGGTTTAACAGCACGCGCAATTCTGTAACTTATTAGGAATGATGCCTCAGTTGCTTTTTCATTATCTGTTTTTGCATATCTGTGTATAGCAGCCATACTAGTTTTATGTACATCTTTGTGTCTTTCAAAAAAACTTAAGTTTTTATCCTTCAGTTGCGGGTGGTTGGTTTCAAGGTGTCGTTTAAGCTTTGCAGGTACCAAAGAGCTGTTTAACAGAATTTTGTTGCAAATAACGCATTGTCCATCAGGATGTTCAGCATTTTCTACAGGTATAAATCCAAAGGACAAGTAGGATTCTTCATACTTCCTCTTTTTGAAGACAGTTCTCTCCTGAGGTTCACCCCTTTTGTTGGTTGGTGTTTTTTGGCGGTTTTGCTGACGACAAGAGCCTTCTGTATTAACCGTACCCTGGAATAAATTTACAAACCTAATAATAACCGACAACAACAGTAATACTCGATAATAATAAATTGAACTAAAAAATTAACGCGTGTAAGGTGAGTAAGCCAACTAGTTATTGGCCGGACTGTATTTATGTATGTATAGATTAACTTGAATAATAATAAATACAACTTTCTTACTGAAAAACAAGCAACAGGTTCTTCTGAACTATTTCCAGTACACTTTACTGGTGAACACGATACAAGACTTTTGCCACTTGTGAGGCTTCCCGTTTTGAGCCAATTGTCCATTATCACAAACTAAAACAAAAAGCAGGACAAATTATGACAAGCCGGTATCTTCACAAAAAAGTGTGGCATCAATCCCTGTAGTGATACAGTGTCACCACACTTCAAAACTTAAAACAAAGGAAAATAAAAAAAATCACACTAACCACTTCTTTTAATACGCTCTAAAACACAGAATACTTTAATACAATTATTGACAAATAGCGCTGTATAACTTCGTTCTGCACCGAATTTTTGCAACAAACTGGCATAAGGTCAATAGTAAAAAGAGAAGAATTCAAACCAAAACAAATAAGAAAAACTCCCGTTACATATCCGTTGTAACCAATTGACATACAGTTTTGTTTGGCATTCTTCCCAATCCGCAACACATTGTGACACCGACACAAAAAATTCAAAACATTTTTTTCGCGGATGATTAGATGTATGAATTTGTTTGATGATGAATTTCGGTGCGTCGCGACGGCACGATTATGTTTTTTCTGCGGAACCCCTTTTGCCCTTCCACGGAACCCCAGGGTTCCGCGGAACACCATTTGGGAAACGCTGTTCTAGATATACCATTGAAAACTTCTCCGGTGATCAAATCACAGTCATGAGCTTTCTTATTTTGAAGATTCTCGATCTCATGTTTTAGTTCTCTCAGCGTAGGTCTTATGAGTACTAAATCGTCAAAAAGTAGTTCCGTCCTATTGATATGGAAAAGAATCGCATAACTATAGAAAGGTTTTGGTGTATCCTTGACGAATTTTACGTGCACAACTTCATTTGGCTACAATACTCGAACAGAACGATTGACGCAAAGGCAGATAGGCCGAAATGCTTGCCATTACCAGCAACTTCACCCAACTTCTAAACCAGCATATATTTCTGATATTCATAAGAACTTTAAAAATATCTTGGATCTATTTCTTACTGCAGATCCAGATAACCACAAGAGCTCAATTTCTGCTGCTTTAGGTAACTCAGGGTACTATTTCCGTAACTTTTAAAATGATAATCGTTGACGATAGTGAAGAAGACTTTCTGGATACCTACCGTGTGATTTATATACATGTGCACACACACAATTAAAAAAAATACGCTCTAAGTACATAGCAAGTCTCCCACACTTACGTCAACGGTATTCAAAGCTATAGAATGAGTACCCAGATCATACCTAGATAACAGCGATAATACCATATCAATGCCAAGGATATTTGACCACCAAGGAACTTTATGAAACTACCGAATAAATTACTTTATCCAGAGACGAGCAATCCCCCTTATAGACGATTCCTCCCTCCCTTCAAAGCTGCAACCTTTTGCACAGCGGAGACTTGTAAGAGTTTGTCTATTTATTAGAAATATTATAAGGTCAGATGTTCGGATGAGCTTAGAGAAATCATCCCTAGATTCGATGCATTTCAACGATCGGCAAGACACGCAGTTTCAGCTCATAGACACACGGCCCATTTTTCGAAAATTATTTTTGGAACAACCAAACAATGGAACGAACTTCCAGAAGACGTTTTATATACAATCTGCAAGAGTCCAAGGGTAAAGTCAGTCAATACAGGCACCAATTCAGGCCGCTCCTGGAGAGTTAATTGAATGATTGAAAATGTTTTGATCACGAGTAATGAATGTTTGGTAAGTTTTCTGCAATTTATAGAGCGGTTTGTTATTGTCGAGCCAATTCTAAGAGTTTGGTTCTTTGAAGATCCCGCAATAAGTTTGTTTCGTCAAGAATTTGGAGGACCGTTGTGTTAACGTGTTCCAATAAACGTTTTTTATGTTTGCGTGCAAAATTTTTCGTTTCATCCTTAACCGCGGGAATACGCAGTTCACTGCGTAGATCTCCATTCCTTATATACCACGGCACATGGACGAACGATCCTAATATTTAGTTATCAAAAGTTTGTAGAATGTTTAGAATCGTTTCACTGGTACAACCCCATAGTTGTATACCATATGCCCAGACCGGCTTTAGCACTTGCTTGTATAATAACAACTTGTTATCAAGGTTATGCTTCGAATATTTTCCGAGTAACCAGGACAGTTCTCTGTATTTATTTTTAAGTTCTTCGCATTTCTTTTTTACACGCGACTTCCATTTTAATTTTGCATCGAGTGTCATTCCTAGATATTTCGCTTCATTTGCAAAAGAGACTTGAACCGTATTGAGAAATATTGGCAAATTGTTTGTCCGTTTATACGAAACATCTACATGAATCGATTTGCTCTCATTAAGTGCAATTCGCCAGGATTTGTCCATTCATTAACCTCGTTAAGAGCGTTTTGTATTTTCATATTTGTTTCCTCTATTGTTCTGCCAAATGCTGGTGTAGCAGTTTCGTCAGCAAACGTGGCAACTATTAAATCGTTTGTTGTGGGATATCACATGTAAATAGGAGGTACAAGAGTGGTCCAAGGACGCATCCTTGGGGTACTCCTGCCAATATTTCTTTGATTTCCGAATATTCGTTTCCAAGTTTCACACGGAAGAGTCTATGCTCAAGATACGACACGAGGATTTTATATAATTTTTCAGCCAGAACTTGTCTTAGTTTATATTGAAGGCCTACCTGCCAAACTTTGCCAAAAACTTCCGACACGTCAAGAAATACGGCTGAGTAAATTTTGTTTTCTTCAAAAACTTAGTCCACAGTCGACTGTTTACTTCTAAACCCAAATTGTAGGTCAGGTAAAAGGCATTTCTGATCAATAATGGGGTATAAGCGACCGAGTAATATCCTTTCAAAAACTTTTGAAATTATTGGAAGAAGTGAAATAGGTCTGTAAGATTTTATTTTATTCAGTGATTTTCCTGTATTATTCCATGCTGCTTTCGATAAAGTGAATAATTGAACTATTTCTTCCCTGCCAGACTTTCAAGGTAAGAGTCTATGGCACGATTCCTAAAATCCTGAAAGCATTCTTCAAAAAATTGCACAGCGAATATTTTAATCCCTGTTGCGGAGCACGACTCTGTTGGTATTTTTCACACGCTCTCCTTTTTGTCGTGACCAATTTTGTTATTTGTCAAGGATATCGTAAACCGTATTTGATCAGCGTTTTCTTTGGCATGGGCGTATCATGCTCGTAGGCGAGCTGTACGATCTTGACGAAGCGATCAAGATCAACCTCAAGTTATTTGGGTGTCGTTAGTAGAAATCTTAGTTCAACATTATCGTCTATTTTGTTCGAAAAACTTCCCTAAATAGTTGATATACCTACTAAATAATCCCGCTGGCTCCAGGTTAGAGATTAGTTTTACATTTAATGTCGAAATAATTGGGGAACTATCAGACGACAGATTAAAGTTTCCTTCAACTTTTACGTGGTTGATAGATATGCATCCCTTTCACAGCGAAAGAAAAGGTGTTTCCGAGGTATCAGCTGGACTGTAGGTCGGATTGCCCATTGAATAGAAATAACAAATGTACTCCACACCTTTCCTAAATAGCGTTCTATATTTTCGCGAAAAGTATCAAGAAACCCAGAACATTTGTTTCGCATTTCTTCTGGTAGTTCTATGAGAACTGATCTGCCAGTTACAGTGTGATTATGGCATTTCAAAAAATCGATCTCATTACACGGCTCCAGTTAATACATCATGCAGGTCAATGTAGTTTATCAAACTCACGCTTTCAATAACGTAACTAGCTTCTTAATCACACTTCCTAATCCAATCGCAGAAATAATTTTCCATTGAAAGTCGAACTTCTTCAAAAGCAAATATCAAGAAACCCCCTAACACACATAGTTTCTGATAATTACCTAATGTTCAAGCCCTACATTCAGTACTCGTACCTATATGCACATCACACGTTCCTCCAATATGCATTGAAGTATTTAATTGTATAATCTTGCGAAAACTAATGGAAAGTTCCTTGAAGCATGCTAGTGAGTTCCTACATCAAACTTTATCAATTCATATTCGTTGTGCCTTGTTCGTTCGCCATACCGCCCCGTTCGCCATACCGCCCCTTATAATGACATTAAATTAAAACTTCCCACTTTCAAAGGATGTTATACAACGCCGTTGTACGGACTATACAACTACATATACAAGGCATGCGTATACAACTCGCATGTGCATGACCTCCTCGTTCTCGCATGTGGAAACTTGCACTTGTGCCATTACCTTTGCAAAAAGGGACACGAGAATAAGATCAAAACTCAAAATTCCTTATTTCCAATTTTGGTGCAAATGAAATTAAGTTAAATCCTTGTCAACCTCATCAAATAGTTGCTCCATTCTTCTGCACATTGCAATTGCAGTCTTCCGCAGCTCCTCTGCATGTTGGCTGAGTGAAAACCGACTACCCAACTGCTAGTTGGTATAATATCAAGCCTACGTACGAGGACGAGCGTATGCCTTCTTGATGAGTACGGCGACAATGATGATGGGCTTCATGTTTTAGTCTTAGTCTCTGAGTGTGTGTTAGGTTGCGTTGATTTCTGTTCAAAATTTTGAGCAGATGCCCTTTCCATGCCATGGCACTTTATATGCATATCCCACACGTCTTCGTCCTTCCCTTCGTCGTCGCGTCGTTTTCGTTGTTACACGGCATAATTGCGAATATCAATAGAGGACCGTTGCATGAAGAAAGTCATTGGCATGTCCTGATGGAGACTAAAATGCCAAAAGACTACCTTGTCACATTCAAATGATCATAAGCATCATCGGCATTAACATTGCAGAGTTAGGGTGAGAATGGAGCAATTGAATTTGAATTATTTGCACATTCAGGATGAATAAAAGCCTGGTCTTGGTCTGAGTTGTATTGAAAGTTTCTACACCTCGTAATAACTGATTCTTAATAATAAATTGAAATTGGCAGGTCCAAGGTTTGCTCGTCTTGATGAAAATTATAAGGAAATGCTGTTCAGGGTCCTTTTTGGCTGGTGGTATTTAATAGACATGAAGCATGCCATAATTATAGTCAAAGTAGACATGGAATCGATTCAATATGAAACAAAGCACCTGAAGCTCATGTTAATGCCTATGATATAAGCTTTATTTAACAGATCATTTTTGTTTAAATAGGATTTTGGGCATATGCGCGCCATGGCTAGCACGATAACTTAATCAAGTAACTGCAGCCTTATATCAACAATAACACGGCGAATATTGACTTCAAAATTATCCAACGTCTCTGGTTAATCGGCATAGACTAGTGATATATATATATATACCCCAAAAGAAAGTGTGGCATGTTGTGCCATCTGGTTTTAACCAAAGCCATTCAACTGGGGAACGGAAAAGTCAAAAATCATGTTTCTAATGCCCTTTCCAATGATGATAACATTCCGGCCGGCCGTCCTTAAACAAATATTGGCCGATGATTCCACCAGCCCATAAAGCACACCAAACAGTGAGTTTTAATGGTTGTTAATGCATCTTCACCAAGGCTTGTGGATTTTCTCCACTCCAGATTTGGCAATTTTGCTTGTTTACATATCCATTTTACCAAAATTGGAGAACAAAATTTTGCGTTGAAAATGAGGATCGAGCTGAATGATGTTTCGGCCCATTCCTACGATGCGGCGCGTATAATTGTGACGCGGTTTCAACTCTTGCACAAGCTGGATCTTATATGCTGTCAAGTCAAGATCTTTCCGTAAAATTTCCACAAAGTGGTTGGACATAGCTTCAATTGCTGTGCACGAATCGTCTTATTCGGGTTCTCCTTAACACTGCGCTCCACAACGGCAATAACTTCATCTGTTCGCACTGTTTGTCGTCATGGGGGATGCGTAGTGCGAAATTCGTGGTGGGAAAACGATTAATCGCAATCCGAATAACTTGCTCAGAGGGACTATTATGTCGACCGTAAAATGGAAATAGCGCACGATGTTTGGCGAACCGAACCATGGTTTTCAAAATTATTTTGCAAAATTTGTAAGCGTTGTTCTGGAGTAAATCTATTTATCGCTCCAGGCATTGGGTGGTGACGTACGAGGCCTTTCAATGGTCTTTTAAACTAAGTGTTATAGTCAATATCTGAACAAGATGTGGTGACAATTTCATTTTCTATATTACATCCCCATTAAGTTTTAGTCACGTCCACTTTTTGGGATGATTAATTTAAGGATAGAATGGGATAGGGTATTCAACGAATCGCAGAGTGTATTGTAGCCTTCTTATATGTTTTTTAGATAAAGTTCATATTCCACTCATTGGGCATGCTTTCCTCCATTCAGACTTGATAATTTGGAGTAAACTTAATTGATTCTTAACAACCCTTTCTCTGTTGTTATTCAGGTTTTGGATGCCTGCACTAACACATGCTGTTGCATGTTTTCCTCTCTAAAAAAAATGATGACCTTTCTGCTCATCTTACATAAACTCAGTAGGGGTTCCTCCTTATCAGGTTTTGAGATTCATAGATGATCTGTTATCCGATTTTGTCAAATTGTACACTTTCTGGATTCTAACTAGAACTTTACACTCCACCTGACATCATCTTGGGAGATTCGTATGCTGCCTTATTGGAAAGGATGAAGTGCCAGAGTATTAATACTCGTCTTTGCCCCCCTCTCATTTCCTTCCACAAAGATTTTATACAGAGGTTTACATCATGATCCTATTTACGGTCAATGTACTCAGCGCCCAATCCCTTAGTGGATACTATTGGCCCCGTGTCCTAGGGGGGTATCTTAAAAATTGCAAGTGGCCCTCCAGGCTGGGGGCTTTTGCTTCGGGTTAACTACCCACCCATGAAAAAAAAAACATTCTTCGGATCGGAACAAACGAAAAAAGGACAACGATGTTTGTATGTGCACCTGGAATGTAAGAACATTAAACAGGAGAGGTGCAAGCCAACAATTTGTGGAAGCAGATATTACTGCCATTCCAGAAATACAATGGGACAGAAGGAAAATGAAAAACTGTGACATCCACTACAGACCGAGTAACAGCAAAAACCACTGCTTTAATGAGTAATGCCGACAGACACTGGAAGCCAAGAACGAGACCTAGGCTAAGCTGCAGGTGGAGATGAGATCTGCCATTGAAGTAGGCAAAGAAGAATAAGAGAATACCAGCTTTTCAGAAGGGAGAAAAAGGAGCAATAAAAGCGCTCAATCGAGGATATAGAGAGGTGCCACTCCAGGAACGATGTTTGCAAAGGCAGAGTTACAAGGTTTCAATCTCTGTACTAGCAAATGTAGCCGTGGTTGAGTCCGCACAATGATTTCAATATCGTCATCGTATGCTACTAGTTTCACATAAATATGGATGATTTTGCCTCTGGTGTTGGCTCTGAATATTTCAACAATCCTCCTAAGAATGATGTTTAAGAAGCAACATGACGGTGTCCCTCTTCTAAATCATTTTTTGGTATCGAGTGTTTGCTTAAGGTCGTTAACAAGTTTTGATGAATAGATAATGGATGTCAAATGTATTTCTTCGATATTTTTCTAGGTTTGACAGTTGCGGATTTTTTGGTCTAAAACCACACTGATAAGGTTTATCAGGTAGTTCTTGCATGGTTTCAAACGTTTACATATTACGGAAGATAGAATCTTGCACTCGATAATGTTATATACGTACAAGGTGGGCCAAAAGAGATCACCCTATTCGAAGATGTTCTTATTTTTGCAAATGGCAAAAATTTGACATTTGTGGACTAGACAGATGTAGAAAACAAGTGATCAAGTAATGGAGCTATGCACTCCCCAAGAACGTGGAATAATCGTCTCTACTTTTTGCGTAACAATTCCTCTGTAGTGTTAGCGCACCGGGAATTCCGTTACCGAATCCCAGGCCGTCCGACACCGACTGCGCAACACTGCGCCGTTTGGCCACCAACCTTGATGAATATGGGACCACACGAGAAGTTGCCAAGAGTGACAGACCCCGGAGCGCACGTTGTGCCGAGAATATCACCGCTGTTGCCGAGGATCTCGAACTGTCGCCGTGCCTCGCAATTAGCCATCAGCCGGTCGTCCCTAAGGCGAATTTTGATCGAAGACTTGCGCATGTTCCTGTACAAAGTCTAGTGCATACATCAGCTGCTGCCTGTCGACCGCCAAACGCGTGTAACCTACGCCCAAGCCATCCTCAAACTCGAGGACGAAGTGGATGATTTTTCGACCAAAATAATAATGAACGATGAGGTTCATTTCCACCTCAGCGGCTACGTGAACAAGCTAAGCTATCGCTTCTGGGCACCGAAAATCCACGAGTAAGGCACGAGAAGCCATTACACCCGTTTAGGCTGGAGAAGTCATCGGGCCATTTTTTTCGAGAACGCCGCTGTTCAAACGACAACAGTGAACGGTGCCTAATATAGGGCCATGTTAACCGAGTTATTTTTGCCGCAATGGCACGAATTAGGACTGGAGGACATGTACTTCCAACAGGACGGAGCAACGGCACACACTGCGCGAACCACAACCGTTATTCTGAAGGCGGCGTTCACGGGTCGCCTCATCTCTCGGTTTGGCGATTTGCACTGGCCCACAAGATCGCCCGATTTAACGGCTCCAGACGTTTTTGTTGTGGGGTTTTTTGAAGTCCAGTGTTAACGTGATACAAGCCCGAGACCCTAGAAGCCCTCAAGGCCAACATGCGACACGAGTGCGAGAATCTGTCGCCCGAAGTTCTCGCTGAAGTGATGAAAAATGTCATAAAACGAGCCCGAATGGCAATCAATTGTGACGGCGCCCATTTGGCCGATATCATATTCTCGACTTGACCAGTAAAATTCTAAAGGTTCAAGTAAACATAATCAAAAATCAGAATCAAAGTTTTTCATTAAAAAAAAAATTAGAGCCAAACAACATCGGATGACATCTTTTGGGCCACCCTGTGTATGAAACAGTTTGCGCTGCAGTTAGCGCAGTTCAGGGGTCACCTTTTTTTTATGATAAAAAAGCTATACCAGCTGATGCGCCAAAAATTCATATTTTTGCCCCAGTGGTTAGTGAGTTGGACTACCAAACGCAGGCTCCTTGGTATGGTTAAAAATCCCGAAAGTGACAACACCTAAGTTTTTTTCACAGCTCCAGCACTTGCGAAAGTCTGGAAATCATCTATCATGACAAGGTTCCGAAATTTGCCATTTGGAGTTGCGGTTAAGGAGGAGGTCATCTTTTTGCGGCACAAATATAACATTGCACACACAAATGAAGGGGAAAGCTAGGTTCAAGGCCCTGTATGGGCCGTTAATGTCAGCGCATATAATTCCTAGTTTCTGAATAATATGCTGGAGCTGTAATATAATACCAATATTTCATAAACCTCCAGCAAATGCTTATTTTTCATGCAATTTTTTTTTTAACTAAGGATCAGATCGGGTCTAATAACATAAGTTGTTAATAGATACTAATCTCGTAAAATTCTTTGCAGTCTTAAGTACAGGAGGAGACACTGGGCAATTAGTTCGACTAATTTAAAAATTAGCACTGTTACAAACATTGAACACCCACGTTCGAATCAAGTTTTTTTAATATTTTGAAACGTTATGCAAGCGTGAACTGATCCAATTCGTATGGACGAGGTCTTATATGATATTTCTGACACATTTAGACCTATTGAAAGGTGTTGTATCGGAGTCAAAATTAATTTATCCAAAGTTCCGCAGTTTAAGTATTTGAATACCCTATCGCATTCCATTTTTAACATGAACGTTGCCAATGATGGCGATGCAGTAAAGGTGGGTTAGAAAAATCACAATCTAGATGACAAAAAAAGATAAAGATACAACCCACTCGGCCAAGAAATTATATATTAACCAATATCCCTTACCCTTGTTTATGTGTTTGTGAAGCACCTTGATTACCATCCTTCCACTGAGTGGAATATTTGCACTCAAGTTGTCCACATCAAATATTCCACTGATTATGCACTCGTACTGCTGTATCTATTCAATGGCACACATCGTTCTAACTAAAATATCGCCTCATAAAATGAATATGTATATAGAAACAGGTATCCTACCTATATTTGTATGTATACCTAGGCCGTGTAAAGTGCCTCCAATCCTTTTTTTTAATTAAGAAGCCAAACAAAACTAGACTCTAGACATTTAGTAATTTAGTCTTCCGCAGCGCGAACGAAATCTAGCAAAATAGAAAAATTTAACTTAAAAAAAAAGGAACGGGAACGAACATAAATAAACAACACAAGAAAAAAATGTACGAGAAACGTACTCACAAAAAAATATCCTTCATCCCTGCATCTAGCGTTTGATCTACATACATAAGTATGTGTGTGCTCAAGAATGATAATACTAAACTGCAGGAGGAATGGGTGGAACTACACCCACTCACTACATCATCGGTCAGCAAAAGTGTGGTGCGGGAGAAATATTGTATTCGAATAAGGGATACTACTGAAAGCTGTAGCCCAGCGAAAGGATGAGAACGAATGAAAAATCGGAGAGAAACAGCGCGCCCAGTTGCTGCTGCTGCTGCTGTACGAGTATAGACAAACAGTGACCACCATCCGCAGCGTCCACCTCCCAGCAGTTCGCGATTTTTTTTTTGGAACAATTTCTGCCGCAAAAAGACACATACAACGATGAATGAATGAATTTAGCATTTTTTGATAGGAATTGATTCCTGGTTTACTTTTTTTAAGTCCCCAGCTCCAACTCCAACTCCGACTCCAGCTCCATCTCCATCTCCATCGCCATCTACAACACTATAGTACCAGGTCCAGTGTATTTTCTATGCTTGGTTTTTTTTTTAGCTGAAATTTCGCGCCGTCCATCGCAACAGCAGAGTCGAAGTAGTCCTTAGAGCCTTTTGCGAGTCCAATCCTCGGTCAACTAGGATCCGGGTGTGTGAGACGGTGGTGGTGGCCCCCAAAAAATTCAGCAGCGTATTCGCTGCTTTACTGGGAAGAGTACCACAAGTGGAACACACATCGTGTTTGTTTGTCCGTTGTACGTTGCCTTCGTTTTTTCGAGGATTTTCGTATCCTGTAGCATGAGAAAAGTGATAGAGGTGGGATAAGCAATGTGTGGGGGAAATACTAGGACGCCAAGTTGAACAATAAAAATGTATAATTGGATATGTGCAGTGTTTTCTTCTATTTTTTACTTCGCGATACTCTGCAGCCCGTGTTCCCTTAGCCCTATGGTCAACATTTACTTTTTACATGTTGTCCTTGAAGTAAGAGCAAAACAAGCGCCGAAGAAGGAAGGAGTATGTGTGTGCCTGGTTAATGCAAAAAACAACGAAAGGAAAACTTAAAACAAATGCAAATGAAATGAACGCAACGACTGGCCACTGGTCATCATTCCATTTTGTTGGCATAGATGGCGGGGGGCCATCATGGGGTTGAGGTGTAGATGGTGAATGCTGGTCACCTACCTAGATGACTTCTGGAGTTGAATGCAGAGGAGAACAATCGAAAGAATCACCGTAATCATAATAAAGTACTTTTTTTTAGGGTTAGGGGGAGGCAATTTTTTGTTGTTGCTATATATTTTTTTTTTGTAAAGCGCGGGTGGTTATTTGTATTGGGTAACGTCTGTCGAATACGTAGAGATTTTTGTTATAGGGGTACGGACGACTTTTATGCTTTAAATTATTTCAATTATTTTCATCGTGCGTGTTAGAATGCATGGTGGAATCAATAAGTATCTGAATAAATAAATGAACGAGATTAGTGCTTTAGGTAAGCCTTATGTACCGGTGTTTTCTGTATCAAATGTTAGTCCTTGACGGTTGAAACTAAACGAAACGTGTTACCATGTCAAGAAGGCTTCTGTCATCACTCAACCACTGTTAAATGTCGGTAAGTACTACGACTAACTATAAGCTCATTTCCACTTATGAAAATGGAATGAGATTTCTCACCTCAGATACACGAAACTTTCCTTTTTCTGGGTTCAAAATTCTCACCCCTTCTGCTAAAAGGTATTCGTTATGATGACTTGTAGTTTGACAGTTAAATTTCCGTTCTTCTGAGAATCAACACTTAATCAACATATCTGAGCTGATTTAGCGCTGAATAATCTCTGAATGAGACATTAGTGGAACCCGCCTTTTGAATCAATATGCGATGACGTAGTTCTTATGTTAGAAAAGTCATGTACATTCTGATCTTTCTAACTGTGGGCCTATAAGTCTCCTTACTTATTTTAGGTAGATGTTTAGTAAGCCTATTTTCTTACAAATACAAATTTTTGGCGCAGCAAGCTCGTTTGTACCCAGGGCCGAGCTTTTCACAACCATTCATGTGTGCGTGTGTACTTCTTGCACGATGGCGGGACCTCTTGTTTTAGGCCGGCTCTGAACGGCGAATTTGAGATAAGCTTTTCTGGACAGTTGATACTACTCGGATGATTTGTCAGATCATCACAAGAGGAGGGCCAGTGAAGAACCATTTAGGTGTCGCTACGTCTGGGAATCGAAACCAGACCTTCTGAGCGGCAGTTCATCGCACTTACCACCACACCACTGATCCTATTTTGTTAGCTTGTAATATAAATAAAATTATACAACGAAATCAATGGACTTACGTGCTTAAGTGGCGCGGAATGAACTTGGGCCACAGCCAACACCTCTCCAATCAGCCCGGTCCTCAACCTGTCTCCAGTAGCGCACTACAAGTTGATTAAGTCGGTTTCCTATTTTGGGCGCCACTTGGGTGCCTATTTGGGTGCGAGGTCTTCCTTTACTGCGTCGGACGTTTGGCTGGGAATCGAAGCCTCTGCGAGCGGGAGTTTTGGTGTTTAACCGTTCTAAAGATTGTCCAATAATATACCCAAAATCGAATCTTGCGTCATTTAATAGTAGTACGTTTTTTAAGAAGTACGGACCAATTATTCCATCAAACCATAAAGCACACTAAATAGTCAGTTTTTCTGGATGTAACGGTGTCTCAACAGACACTTGAGAATTATCATCACTCGAAATTCGGGAGTTTTGTTTATTGACGTATCCAATTAATCGAAAATGAGCTTCATCGCAAAACAAAAATCGTTTATGAAAATTGGAATCAACGGCAATCTTGTTTTGGGCCCATTTATAGAATCTACGCCTTGCTAGGTGATTCTGTAGCTTCAATTCTTGCAAGAGTTGGATTATGTAAGCACTCAAACCAATACCTTTCCGCAAAATCGTCCACAAAGTGGTTGGACTGGGCATTTATCCAATTTCTGTGCACGATGGCGAATACACTGATTCGGGTCTTTCTATACGCTACAGCAGGAATGACTTCTTCTGCTTTCTGTATGTACGACGTCGGTGTGGTGCGAAAACGTTTCATACTTAATCGAATTAATTGCTCTGTTGGACGATCTTGTTGACAGTAAACTGGACGTAGTGCTCGATACGTGTTTCGAACAGAACCTTGATTTTGTTGTTCAGACGTCAGTCTATTCATGTTGAAATGCCAAACCAAACTAAAAAAAAATCACTTGATAGCTGACAAAATGGCCGCCAGTTAAATTAGTGTTGCCAACTGAAAGTTATATACCTCTTAAAAAAAAAAAACACCCGTTATTATTCTCAAAATATTTTCATCGAATTTACTTAAAATGTACCAAAAACAGTTTTCAACGAAAAATGCCCTCAAAAACGTTGTGTTGATGAAATATTGTTATTCAGAATGTCTTAATAACTGGCTCAGACACTTTTAAAATTTCTTATGGTTAAACCAAAAACAACGATGCCCTTCTCATTGTTTTTGTGAGTTAGCTTAAAAGAAAAACCCAAATAATTTGGTTGAAAATTACGTGAATTATACGTACACAACATTGAACAAATATACAGTTTCATTGAAGTATCTATGTCTGAATTTCATTTAATGCATGGTCGAGTCGTTCAAACTTGATCTCGCAATTAGTTTCAATATTTCGAAAATCGATCGATAAAACTTGAACGACGATGCAGCACATGTTTACCGATCACAAATTGATCGCATCGGCACGATTTTTGTTTTACAAAATGAAAATTCACTTCCACAACAAAACTGGTAAAACTCAATAGCACCAGTAGCTACGAAAACTTTGTTTGTGTGTTGAACACTGTTCTTCTATTACGAAATAGAGAACATGGAATCAAGAGAAATATATTTTATCAATTAAAATTTGAATGAATTTTCAACCGATTAAAATTTTTTTTTAATTTAAGCGAGTGTTTTTCGCACCGAAAACTGGTTTTACAAATACACCCTCTAAAGTATATCTAAATAGCTTGCTCATATAATTTTGGAAATTCCTTACGGTTTAACCAAAAATAACATTTTTTTGAAAAGTGGACGCACAACACATACATAACGTTAACCGATTTCAACCAAATTTCATAAAATTTATAGACCAATACCAAAGTTTGGTTAAAATCGGTACATGCGTTTAGGCGTGAATCGACGTCAAAGGCTCACTTTTTTATACAGGGTGTCCGCCGGGAAGGTATACTACTTTGCTTGTTTATAATTTTTGATGAAATGAAAGAGAATGGACATTATATCGATAAATGTTTTACTTAATGTCGGCAATTATGTATGGAATACAATATCAGGTAAATGTCATCCTCTGCTAGTCTCACAAATGCGAGCCCGTTTGAACACATTTTCGCGGTATTTCATTGATTTCATCACAAATATTTTGTTTGAGTTGCTCAAGCGTTTCTGGTTTGTTTGCATAAACCTTGCTTTTCAGATATGACTACAAAAAGAAGTCCGGAGAAGTCAAATCAGTCGACCGTGGAGGTCAATTAACATCACAATTTCTTGAAATAACTTGTTGTGGAAAAAGGTCTCGCAGTAATTCAATTGTAATCCTGGATGTATGCAGTGTGGTACCGTCTTGTTGATACCACTTGTTTTGGTGTTAAAAAGTTTTCAATCATATCACAATATCGCTCCCCATTCACAGTTACCGTTACGCCGCTTTCATTTTCAAAGAAATAAGGTCCAATGATCCCTCCTTACCTAATTGCACACCAGACTGTAACTTTTAATGGATGCAAAGGTGACTGATGAATAATTTGAAGGTTTTCCATTGCCCAGAACAGACTATTCTGCTTATTCACATATCTATTCAAATGAGAATGTGTCTCGTCACTCATTATGATTTTTTCATGAAAATCGGGGTTGTCATGGGCTAGCTGTATCATCCTATTGGCATATGTATGGCGGCGTAAGTGGTATTTTTTAAGAAGCTCTTTCGTCAACTGAATCTTAAATGGAAACAAATGCAAACAAATCCTTGTGCAAAATTGTGGCCAAAGTTGTTCTTTAAAGACCAAGCTCTTGAGCACGGCGTCGAATTGAGGTTGATGGATTGTTTTGAACACTTCCTTGAGCAGCAGTAATGTTTTCAGCCCATCTTGTAGTACGTTGTGGTCCATGCTTGGGCCTATCACCTACAGACCCTCTTTCTTCAAAATCATTCACTACACGATAAGTAGTGCGCTTTGTTGGCACTTTGTTTCTCCCAAACATTTCACGTAACTTTCTCATAATTGATGATTGATTTTGATAAAATGTTTCAACGGTTAAAACACGTTGGTTTCATGAATATTTTTCCATAATAAATTTGCCACGTGTCTACTCCACGACTGCCAAATATGAGCTGTCAAAACTAATGTTTACCAAAATGGCGGCAGAAGAAAGTAGTATACCTTTCTGGCGGATATGATAGATGAATCATTAAAAAATGTAAGCTTTCTAAAATAAAAATCTGTATTTCTATCAAAATTAAATTTTCCTTGATTTATTTGACACACTTTAGTTAAATTTGCGTTTAAATCTGCCATCACGATTTTAATATCGTTTTCGGTAGTCGCCTATAAGTTTCTTCAAAAAGCTCAATGAAACAGTGCTTCGCAATAACATCTTTTCCCTCCTTCGGAGCGTAAGTGCATATAAGGCGATTATTGGGCCTTGATGCGAATTTTTACATTGTTTTCAAAGGAACCTACTAACCCTTGAGATTACTAAATGCCCTCCTATCAAAATATGGGGAAGCAGTTCATATCGGATTTTCACGACTCCGCAGGTTCGATCTTGGGAATTGTGTTTGAAAATGACTAAGTATCATAGTATTAGGACACATCGTACCCCCGGTCTCATCTTCTGCCACTAAGACTTGACACATGCTTTGAGACCATATCTAAAGACAATTTACTAGACACTTAACGTTCGCCACGAGAAGACTGATAATCGGAATTGGTAGGCATCAGCTGCCGGAAAGCTCAACTGGTTTCATTTAATTGCATTGACTCACTTAAATATTTTGGTCACAGCTTAACTATTGTTTGACTCCTTTAGTTAAAAAATATTAAACTACCTAAAAGAATTTAATTCTAACCTCATAAAATACTCAATCTTGACATTCCAGTTCTTTGTTTAACCGGTCCATCTCCCAATACTGGGATAACTACGCATCGATAACGTTCATTTACGAAAATCGCATGTTCATAAATAACGATGGCAAATTAGTTTCCACCTGCATCTACCGCTGCGAAGATAACGATCATATTTATTGGCAGACTGTTTAGACTCGGCCACATTAAGCATTCGCTGGCTATGTGGCCGTCGAAAGCGAAATTATTTCGCAAAAATGTATTTTCCTCGAAAATAGCATTCGCCTACCTACGGAATCCCTTCGCCAGCTCTCATAACGTGCAATCAAAGAGTCGATTCTCAGTCGGGGTCTTTATGCGCTAGCAGTGGAATTTCAATGCAAATAGTTTCCTAATTATTTCGAGTACAATTTATGATACTACCAGCAGTCGATGCGTACAGTCTCCATTTGAATACAGCGCCGCGGATAGCTTTTCAATTAACGTGCGTATGCAGACATAAATCTTTTGATTGTTCACTCGATTCGATTGCAGGAATTAATTTCTAATTATATTCCGTTGTATCCAAGGAATTATGTTTTTCTCCCTTTTTTGAAAACTCGAGTATTTACCATCGAAAGGGATACAGAAAGGACACAAAAGCCGACCATGTTTTGAGCAACCCTTAAATCTCCTTTTTTTTTGTTACAGGATTAATAATTATCTGCATCCTTTGTTTTGGTTTTCTACATGGCAATACAGGCTCATTAAAAGGACACTCCTGCGTGTACGAATTGACAGAAACTTGAACGCTATGCAGATATTTTCGGAAATAAATTCAAATCTATTGAACGCGGTTTTTCTAATTAAACTAATGTCCCTTATTGAACTGACAAGGGATAACTTCATTCATTTTCAAGTAGATATTTGTCGTATGCAAATTTCGGCAAAACCCTCCCCATCCACCCCTTTCGGAACGAATTTCGTTGATCAAATTCAAATTTCGAAGTCGTACCGTCCGACTATTGTCCTTGTCAGTTGGAGACCATGGTTTTTGTTGTTGTTGTTAGTGTCAGTATAGCGCACCGTGGGACGACGAAACCGACGAAACGAAATTAAAATGAACAGTTTAGCAAACATTGAAAGTGGCAAGAAGATTGTAAGGGCAGAATTAAAGATGATGAAGTTATCCTTTCGATTTCTGAGCTAATGGCAAGACCGGAGGATGGGGAAGAGTGATGGTGGGTGTCTTGTAAAGGCCGAATAGCTTTTCACACAATAATTTGTGGAAATTCATAAATATGGAACATGCCCTGCTTTGCGCGTTGCGGGTGTTTTGGTGAGGGGGGTGCGACACAATTAATGAGATTATTCAATTCAATTTCTTTCGTTGAGTTTCGAAATGATGATGATGACGATGCTGTTGATGTTTGTAGTTGATGGCCGCAGCGGCAGAGGATTTAGGCGGACCATTTGACTTCTTCTTCATCTTTTGGTTGGGAATCAAAGGGTTTTGTGATGCTATTGCGCGATGATAATTGCGAATGAGGTGGAATTTCATTAAGACACCGTTTTTGAGACAAGCAATTTGAATATAGAAAGCATTTGTTCACTATTCTTTGATTTTTCGAGGAAATGACAAATTTGCATAATGAAAAATATTATGTGTACTCTAGAGTCCGGAATAAAGGGACCCACATTAAAAATTACACTCAACGGCAATTTACCATTTCTAGCTTTAATCGCATGCAAGAATAAGTTTATTAGTTTTATATAACTTGCAGGGTTACAAGAATATTTTGGCAGAATCTGTTGAAGAAAACCTTAAACCTGCGATAGACTTGCAATGATTGTTTTGGCTCCTTTTTAACGCTGACAATTAAGACTCGCAAAGTTTGTGCGATTTTAAACAGCCCCAAGAACTCGGTCATCTTAGCAGATTTTAAAATGACCGAGTTCTTGTTCTGTTTAAAATACCAGCGATCTGGCTGGAAACCGAAGACTCTGGAAGCCGGAGTATTGGTGTTCTTTCGCTCTACGTTCTGGCTGTTAAAAACGTCCAATGCGGAGTTTTTTTTTACAAAGTCCCTTACTATCTCAAAGTTATATCTGTCAGTAGTGGCGTTCTGTCCAATTCGTCGATTTGTGTCTTTACTTGTTGACAGCATAGACCTGGTATTCCCCTCATTTTCCGCTAAACACATTTTTGCTGTTCCTTAACAATACTTGCAATGCATCGATGACATAAATATCGTCAGCATATATAGTTGCACCGATTTATGGAAGATTGTGTACCTGATGCTACTTCTGGATTTTTGCACAATCCTCTAAAAAATGCGATTGAAGAAGTCACTTGACAGTCACATTGCCTTGCCAAAATCCTTTCTTGGTATCAAATGTTTCGATGAAGCCCTGGTGGAGCAGCGAGATCTCGCCATCCTGCATAAACGGACGAGTTTTGGCGTCATACCAAAACTAAACTTGTGTTCGTAACTTAAATGCGACCTTTAAGTCGATGAATAGGTTAATGGTATCGATGTGGAGTTCTTTAGTATTTTTATTTAAATATTTGATAGGTTTTGCACTCTCCTGCCCTAAAACCAAACTGAAAATGGCCGATCAGGTTGTTGGTAAACGGTTTCAGGCGTTAACATATTACGCATCGCCTAAAAGATCCTATCTGCGGTAATATGTGAACGCCTAAAACCATTTACTAAGAACCTGATCGTCCCTTATCAGTGTGGTTTTAAGCCAGAAGAGTCCACAACCGATCAAATTTTCACACTTCGACAGATCCTGGAAAAAAATACTAAATAAGTCCACATCGATACCATTCACCTATTCATCGACCGCCCAAAATCGTCCGTCTGTGTAGGATGACGATGGAGAATTCTCGCTGCTCCATCAGGGTCGGAAACGACCTTACCGACACATACCAAAATGGATTTAGGCGAGGCGATGCGCTGTCATGTGACTTCTTGGATTTGATTCTTAAGAGGATTGTGTTGGCTTGGGAAAGCCAACACCTGATGCACGATTTTCCAAAAATCGGAGCCAACGTGATGTCGTAGCCACGAATGCTAGTATAGAGAAGGAAGCGGCAAAAATGGTTTTTGCAGTAAATGAGGGCAACACGAAGTATATGCAATCAACACGAAAGGACACACAACATCGACGAATTGGACAGAACTTTACCATTGGCAGATATAATTTTGATATAGTGCGGGACTTTGTCTACCTCGGTTCAGCTATTAACTGACAACAACTTCTCGTCGAAAATTAAACGAAGAATTACTCTTGCCAACCTCCGTTTCTTCGGGCTATGAAGGCAATGTAGTAAAGCCCTCACTCCAACTACTAAGGAGATTCTATATAAGACCCTGATTATCCCAGTCGAATTGGTCGATTCGACACGATAATTATTCGAAAAATCTTTGGTCCCATTTACGTTGACCGGCTATGGAGACGAAGATTCAACCAAGAAATTTACGAGCTGAACAGCGACATGCCACTAGTCAAAAAATTCCGCGTTGTACGTTTAAGATGTCAGAGTCTTCAATTCCCAGCTAGATGTCGGACGCAGAAGTGGCACGCATAAGTAGAAACCGACCTCAAACAACTTGAAGTGTGCAAGTGGAGGTAGTTAGCTAAGGACTGGGCTAATTCGAGAGGCATGTTGGTTGAGGCCCAGGTTCATTCCGGACTGTAGCGCTTCTTAAGTAAGTAAATAAGTAATTGATTGCTGCTTTATAGAAGTAAAAAAGTTATTTTACATTGCTTTCGCAGTTTAGATAGGCTGTAACTTCTTCCTCTGATTTTCTAACGTTTCCTAGAAAATATCGTCTTATTTCTGTAAGGATGAGCCGTCTTCCGATGAAATGTATAACGCCTTCTCTCTCGGATTAGTTGCAAGGACTACGATAAATTTATAGATCTTAATGATGTGGGATTTAGTTAAGGCGGATTAGTTCACCTCTCATTTTAAAAACAGCCGAAATTTACCATTTCTAGCTTTAATCGCATGCAAGAATAAGTTTATTAGTTTTATATAACTTGCAGGGTTACAAAAATATTTTGGCAGAATCTGTTGAAGAAAACCTTAAACCTGCGATAGACTTGCAATGATTGTTTTGGCTCCTTTTTAACGCTGACAATTAAGACTCGCAAAGTTTGTGCGATTTTAAACAGCCCCAAGAACTCGGTCATCTTAGCAGATTTTAAAATGACCGAGTTCTTTTCTGTTTAAAATACCAGCGATCTGGCTGGAAACCGAAGACTCTGGAAGCCGGAGTATTGGTGTTCTTTCGCTCTACGTTCTGGCTGTTAAAAACGTCCAATGCGGAGTTTTTTTTTACAAAGTCCCTTACTATCTCAAAGTTATATCTGTCAGTAGTGGCGTTCTGTCCAATTCGTCGATTTGTGTCTTTACTTGTTGACAGCATAGACCTGGTATTCCCCTCATTTTCCGCTAAACACATTTTTGCTGTTCCTTAACAATACTTGCAATGCATCGATGACATAAATATCGTCAGCATATATAGTTGCACCGATTTATGGAAGATTGTGTACCTGATGCTACTTCTGGATTTTTGCACAATCCTCTAAAAAATGCGATTGAAGAAGTCACTTGACAGTCACATTGCCTTGCCAAAATCCTTTCTTGGTATCAAATGTTTCGATGAAGCCCTGGTGGAGCAGCGAGATCTCGCCATCCTGCATAAACGGACGAGTTTTGGCGTCATACCAAAACTAAACTTGTGTTCGTAACTTAAATGCGACCTTTAAGTCGATGAATAGGTTAATGGTATCGATGTGGATTTCTTTAGTATTTTTATTTAAATATTTGATAGGTTTTGCACTCTCCTGCCCTAAAACCAAACTGAAAATGGCCGATCAGGTTGTTGGTAAACGGTTTCAGGCGTTAACATATTACGCATCGCCTAAAAGATCCTATCTGCGGTAATATGTGAACGCCTAAAACCATTTACTAAGAACCTGATCGTCCCTTATCAGTGTGGTTTTAAGCCAGAAGAGTCCACAACCGATCAAATTTTCACACTTCGACAGATCCTGGAAAAAAATACTAAATAAGTCCACATCGATACCATTCACCTATTCATCGACCGCCCAAAATCGTCCGTCTGTGTAGGATGACGATGGAGAATTCTCGCTGCTCCATCAGGGTCGGAAACGACCTTACCGACACATACCAAAATGGATTTAGGCGAGGCGATGCGCTGTCATGTGACTTCTTGGATTTGATTCTTAAGAGGATTGTGTTGGCTTGGGAAAGCCAACACCTGATGCACGATTTTCCAAAAATCGGAGCCAACGTGATGTCGTAGCCACGAATGCTAGTATAGAGAAGGAAGCGGCAAAAATGGTTTTTGCAGTAAATGAGAGCAACACGAAGTATATGCAATCAACACGAAAGGACACACAACATCGACGAATTGGACAGAACTTTACCATTGGCAGATATAATTTTGATATAGTGCGGGACTTTGTCTACCTCGGTTCAGCTATTAACTGACAACAACTTCTCGTCGAAAATTAAACGAAGAATTACTCTTGCCAACCTCCGTTTCTTCGGGCTATGAAGGCAATGTAGTAAAGCCCTCACTCCAACTACTAAGGAGATTCTATATAAGACCCTGATTATCCCAGTCGAATTGGTCGATTCGACACGATAATTATTCGAAAAATCTTTGGTCCCATTTACGTTGACCGGCTATGGAGACGAAGATTCAACCAAGAAATTTACGAGCTGAACAGCGACATGCCACTAGTCAAAAAATTCCGCGTTGTACGTTTAAGATGTCAGAGTCTTCAATTCCCAGCTAGATGTCGGACGCAGAAGTGGCACGCATAAGTAGAAACCGACCTCAAACAACTTGAAGTGTGCAAGTGGAGGTAGTTAGCTAAGGACTGGGCTAATTCGAGAGGCATGTTGGTTGAGGCCCAGGTTCATTCCGGACTGTAGCGCTTCTTAAGTAAGTAAATAAGTAATTGATTGCTGCTTTATAGAAGTAAAAAAGTTATTTTACATTGCTTTCGCAGTTTAGATAGGCTGTAACTTCTTCCTCTGATTTTCTAACGTTTCCTAGAAAATATCGTCTTATTTCTGTAAGGATGAGCCGTCTTCCGATGAAATGTATAACGCCTTCTCTCTCGGATTAGTTGCAAGGACTACGATAAATTTATAGATCTTAATGATGTGGGATTTAGTTAAGGCGGATTAGTTCACCTCTCATTTTAAAAACAGCCGAAATTAGTTCTTTGCTGTCGAAATCATTTTTTTCAGACAGATTGAGTTTTAAAACTCTGTATGTACGATGTATCTAAGGAGTTTCTCTACTGTTTCATATTGGCAATGTCCCCAAGATTGCACTGCGCACATCATAACAGGTTCTGATACAGCTTGAAAAATCTTGTACTTTAGGCTCTGGTCAATCAGTTGATTTGGAAAACACTTTTTCCATGTAGCCGATATGGAATTTTTAGCTTTTGTTAGCCTTTCCTTTAGATGGGGTTCCATACGGAGATTAAAAGCTACTATCACCCCGAGTTATCTATAGGTTTTCACAATATGAATGGGTTTTGCGTTGAGATGGCATTTCTTATTTCTGCACTCTCTACCAGCCCCCTTCTTAAAAATGATAATTTTTGATTTTGTAAAGTTAACCGTAAGATGCCATAATTGGCAATTCAAATCAAGACGGTTAATCATTAGTTGTAAGGACTATATAGTGAATATACAAATAGAACCTTTTTTAAATGCCCTTCAATCTTTATTCCTCCAGGCAAATAGTCATCGATGTACAAGATTCTTAAGATTCTTAAATGACTGGCTGTCCGAATATATAGGCTGTCTGAACTGGAAGTGTAATCGCCACTGTGGACTTCATTTGCGAATAATTCTACAGTTAGATTCTAAATGAAAGAGTTGCCTTAGTTTGTACTCACATGCAAACTTATTAGTTGGAATCTTTCCAACGTTAGCGAAAATAGAGGTTTTCTTGTGACCCTTTTATATGTTACCATAGTACGAGCGTTAGAAAAGGGGAAGAAAGAGCGGATAGGAAAGATTTTTGGATGTAGTGGAGACTTAAACTCCATGGGTGGTGTCCGAACTAGCTTCGGGGAGTCACTTTTTCTTGTGTTCGTTAAATTTGAAGAAATTGAAGATGGTGTGCATACTTTTAGGTATTACACCGACCTTTTATTTCTTTTTTTAAATAAAAGTGAAATGGATTTTGGTTGGGATTGAACGCGCAACCTTCCACTGAACAGACGAACACATTACCACTACACCGCGGCCACCCACACAAGCAATCTTAAAATAAACCATGAACTTGGAGACGATTTCAAGCAAAAAATCCTTATAGAGCTACTAATTGAAACCCTTTTTCCAGGTAGCTCACAGGAAGCTTTCAAAGACGACATCAATAGAACTTATCTATTGACCGGTAACTTTCACATTCTCATCACAAGACCAAATGAGCTACAACACTCTATGGATCTTATCCAACCATGGATTGAAACCACCCTTAAGGATTGTATCGAGCTGGTTTACATTAGCAAGGTTTTGAGGGAAGTGAAGTTAGTATTTTTACCCAAATCTGGTTAAAGTTATCAGGTCAACTCGAAAGAACTAAAATCGATCATTCATACTGAAAACCTTAGAAAGATCGATTAATATTTATCTATCCGCACTATCATTGATGTAAATCAGCTATCTGCATCCCAACATCCCAAGGGGATAGTAGGTATTTTTAAAAAGCCGTTGTGCCGCAAGAAGTATTTTATGGTTGCATTCCTAGACATTGAAGGTGCCTTAAAAACGTTAATTCGGAAGCGATCATTAAGGCGCTAACACTGAATTGGAATGTTGATTAATTTGCTATTAAATAGCGGGGCTACCAACACAAACTTAGGTGATGCTTGGACCAGAAGACATGTCAGTCAGACATGCCCTCCGAGGTAGAGCCATGTCTCCACTTCTCTTTAACTCAGTGGTAAATGAACTTTTACTCATTCTGTAAGCAGAGGAATGCCACGTAATTACTTTGCTTTGCTATCGCAGTCTCAGGGTAGCACTTGAATATACTCAAGGAACTTCTTCAAAACGCACTACACAAACTTTTCAAATGGTCAGTCAGTTTTGGTCTGGGTGTCAATCCAAACAAAACTGGTCCTGGTCACTGGGAAGTATAAAAGTCCTCATTGAACGAAATCGAATTGGCCTTCTATGTCATATCTAAATACCTGCGACTTATTTTGGACAGGAAGCTTAACTGGAAGCTGAATAGAGAAAGACAGAATGAAGAAAGCGACAGACGCAATTAATTCCTTTTAGAAAGCCATGAAAAAGGGAATACAACCTAGTATCACGAAATGGCTCTTTATCTCGGTAATAAGACCGATACATCTTTATGGAGTAATAGTATGGTTGACACCGCTAGAGATGGCTATAAACAGAAAAAAAAAAAAACAGCCAAGGTGCAAAGAATTGCGTGTCACTAGACATTCTTTTTCACCTGCTGCCTGTAGATATTTTCGGCAAACTATTGTCTTAAAGACATCCAACAAAATGGCCACTAAAAAAATTCTAAACGAACATCCAAATATCCTTGAAAACACCGATGACACCATTACCAGGTTAAACTTTGATAAGAGTTTCAAGGTCACAATCCCAGGCAGATCTTCATGGGAAAGCAACGAACCCTTGCAAAATGAATCGATCCATTTTTATACCGATGGCTCCAAAACAAATGACGGATTGGGTGCTGGTGTCTTCTCCGAAACCAGCCTATCTTCCCGTCTTCCTGATCATTGCAACGTAATCCAGGGGTAACTCTTGGCGATCAAGGAAGACTTATCTTGGCTGAAAGGGAATGTTATATCTGCCAAGGATATTAGCATCTTCTCGGACAACGAAGCGGCCATCAAATCCCTGGAATCAATGTTGACAAATTCAAAAGCAAGCATAGACTGCCGCTCATCTATGCAAAGAGATGTCAAAACATTTTAACACTCATCTATGCTGGATACCTCAGTGGGACTCAGTAGCGCGATGGTTGGTGCGATGAAATGCCGCGCAGAAGGTCTGGGTTCGATTCCCATCCACAGCAACACCTAAATGATTTTTCAATTGCCGTCGTTTGGTGTCTCTTCGTTCGGAGACGGTATAAAATATTAGGTCTCGCCATCGTGCAAGAAGTACACACGTACACAACGAGCCTCTGTTGCACCAAAAAATTGTATTTTTGGCCTCCCTGAAATACTCGATACCAAAGAAGGATTTAGGAAAGTAGAGGATTGTGTCATTTGCATGCTGGGTATCTTGGCATAGTGACATTCCAGCTAACTGTAAGGCTGATGATCTCGTCACACATGGGACTAAATTAAAAGTTGTACCCGACATAGGTTTTCCTATTGCTAGATGCAAAAGCTTACTAGCGCAGCATGCTAACAGAAAATCAAATCTCAGATGGAGCCTTGGCACGATGTGTCAAACAACCAAGCAAATTTGGCCAACCTGGCCAAAGCTGGACCAAGGGACTGATTTCGCTCGATAGACATTACATTAACGCCACCATAGGGTCGCATCACTGGACCCTGTTTAATAGGGAGGCACGCAGAAAGGATAGGTTTCCACTCAAACGACTTTTACAGGAGCTGCAAGGAAGAAGAAACAATACTCCATCTCCTTTGTAACTTCCCTGCCCTATTAAAAAAAATGAAGATCCATCTTGGATCTTACTACTTTCTTAACTATTTGATAAAAACGTCTCCTCCGTTTCATTAACAGCTCAAAATGGTTTTCCCACAGGTAACAAGGTGAATGGAAAATATCCAGGTGGTATCAAAATGTACCAAAAAAATGGTCTATGTGTGCTGGCGAGCTCGCTGGCAGCCACTCTAACCTAACCTTAACTAGGACCTTATTCCCTAATCTCATTGATGTGTCAAAGTCTTACGTTAGTATTACAACAGATCAAATGCCAGTCTGTGTACTGGTTGTACAACCAGCCATTACCTTCATCGTTACTAGATACCACTACTTGCGATTTGTCAGATCATCGCAAGAGAAGGGACAGTGGAAAATGTTTAAGCGGCAGTTCATCGCACTAAGCATTGCGCTACTGAACCCCATGTGAATCATTAAAGATATTTTCAGACCCTATGAATTGGACATAACCTAAAACGTACTCGTGTTTTAATGTAAATTGAATTACAAATGAAATCCTTCACTCCATATAGCAATTTTTTCCGACATAAGAACTTCCCACTCCAATTTTTTTTTTTTATGAATTTGTCTGCATTAAACAAAACTACTCAAATGACGTATAGCTACATATATCCATGAACAGCACAATCATAAGATAATGATGGAAAGGAAGTTGCAAATAACAAAAAAAAAAAATTTGCTGTGTTTTTTCAGTAGTGTGACTTACTCTGAACCTGAACACTGAACCATTTACAAAGCGAAAGCACTAAAAGTCACAAGGACCATACGGATGACGACTACACAACGTTCCTGATGTCGCTGAGCTGATGCAGATGACAATTATTATGATGGTGATGGATTTAATGAAGACAAATTACCTGTGGGCATTTTTATGAAATAATAATTAAACAAAGGCACACAATTTCATTGTCCTTGCATGCTTCCTCTGCGCTTCCACTTCTTCTGCTGCATAGAATTTATGCTAAGTACCTGCCTTCCTTTTTCAGATTGGAGTGGATTTAATATAAATAAACATGATAATCGCTATGAGAAGCGAAATAATAAAGCAAAAGCAGAAGGATGTCAGGCGGAACAAATAACAATTGCAACACGAAGTATAACAGTTGATATCCTTGCTAATTGGAGGAATAAGGAAGTAGGGTTTTTGTTGCTACTGGTATGCTATATATATACTAGTACACGGCACTCTATGATGAGATGTGATTATTTTTCTTGCCTAAGTACTGCATTCTTCTGCATGAATACATGACGCAAAAATGTCTATTGTTTCATTTATGGTGAGTTTTCGTTTTTGTTGAGATATACATGCAAAAAAAAGAAAAGGAATCCTTTGGGCCATGTTGTATTTTTTGTTTTTCAAATTTAGGTCAAGAGAATTTAGATTTTTGTTTCTTATACGATGTGAAGGACCAATATTTTTCTCTGAAAATGTCTCCTGAATAGTGGAGGAACAAGGATGTTGGGGTTTGAACGAATTTGCTTTTCGTTTATATATGAAAGGCCCCAAGCCCTATTTATTCCCCTTTTTCAATTGCACTTTTATCAAATCCATAAGGTTGAGGCAAGGTACCCCTTTCATTTCCAAGATGGCAGCTCAAAAATGAATCAAAATGGAGTCGACGGTGGCATACTAGAGCTGCTCCGACATTTTCTGACAATCTGAACTTAAATGTTTAGTCAAGGCAATTGAAAATAGATGGTGGCATAGGAACCGAAAGGGCAGCGGCGGTGGATACTAAATTTTAATTGGCCCCCCAGATTGAGGATTGTGCCGTCATGGTAAAAAAATAAAAGGTGACAATAGTCTCGGATAACAGATCCACTCAAATACCAACCAGACCCGGAATTACCACAGAATGTGATTAACTTGTACCTAAGTAATTACTTGAAGTGTAGACAATCCATGTACCCTGTCTGCTACTCAAAATCTCGAAAATGTCCTAGCTCGTTGCAGGGCAAACATCAAATCTCATAACCGCTATTCGGGAAAAAACGTTGTACAAGGTCGGGAATACAAAAAAAAAGAACTATACGCCATCTATTACAGCTGTCAACAAATAGAGCTAAGAGACTTTAACGCAAAGGTAGGAAGAGAAGACATCTTTAGCATGATTGTCGGAAAACACAGCCTACACGATAAGACGTGAATGTCTTAGGCTAAATGACTTCGCTACGGAACGAAGTGCCACCATAACCAGCACAGGGTTTCCTCACCTCGATATCCATAGGGGGACATGGCGGTCTTCAGATCAACGAACGGTCAACCAAATTGATCAAATTGCGATAGACAAGAGGTACGCATCCAGTATTTTGGATGTCCGAACATTCCGAGGAGCTAACGTCGACACAGACCACTACCTTGTTGCAGCCAAGAAATACCACAGAAATACTGTGAAAAAATTTAATGTCGGAAGACTGCAATCGCAAAAGACCGCCAAGACCTTCGCGCAACGCGTATCCCTTAAACTCTCGATTAACACCAGCATCGAATGTCGACGAACAACGATGCCAACAAGCCTTTAGATCAGCAGCCGCAACTAATTTGCTAGGCTTCTCGCGCCCACCAACACGAAACCCCTGGTTTGATGAAGAATGCCGACATATGCTCGCAGCCAAGAACGAGGCCTACAAGGCTAAGCTGCAGGTGAAGACGAGAGCCTATAGAGCTCAATGGCTATAGGCAAAGAAGAAGGAATACCGGCTTTTCAAAAAGAAGGAAAAGAGCAAGAAAAGCGCGCAATCTAGGATATAGAGAGGTGCCATTCCAGGAACGATTTTCACAAGTTTTATAAAAGTGTAAAACACCAAAGCCAAGGTTATATTGCTTGAACAGAATCCTTTCGATATGAACAAGAAAATATCGTAGTTGAGACACAGTCGATGCTATGAATATGGATAAACCACTTCTGCAGACTGTTAAACGGCGATGACGAACAACATTCCGCTGTCAAGCAGAACGAACCATTCAAATTTGGCAACAACAGCGAAAACTGCCAAACACCCGACCTGAATAAAGTGAGGATAGCAATATCTTAACTCAATCTTAATAAGGCTACCGGAAATGACGGCCTTCCCGCTGAGCTTATAGAGCCGGCGGAGATGACTTGGTAAATAACATCCACCAACTCATAAGCCAAATCTGGTCGGAAAAAAGTATGCCTGAAGAATAGAACCTCAGCATCGTTTGTCCGATCCACAAAAAAGCAGACCCTCTAAACTACGCCAAGTACAGAGGCTTAAGTCTTCTCAACATCGCCTACAAGATCCTATCTGACGTAATATGTGCCTGAAACCGTTTTCCAACAACCTGATCAGCCCTTATCAGTGTGGTTTTAGGCCAGGAAAGTCTACAACCAATGAAATTTTCACACTTCGGCAGATCCAACAAAAAAAAAACCGAAGATGTCCAAATCGAAACCCACCACCTATTCATCAATTTCAAAGCCGCTTGTCTAATTTTGGTATACCGCCCAAATTCGTCCGTTTGTGTACGATGTCAATGGAGAATTCTCGCTGCTCCATCAGGGTCGGAAACGACCTCATCGAAACATTCGATACCAAAAAAGGATTTAAGCAAAGCGATGCGCTGTGGTTTGAGTTCTTCAATTTGATTCTTGGGAAGATTGCGCAAAACTCCCGAGCCAATGCTAGAGGCACAATTTTTCGAAAATCGGTGCAACTACTAACATACGCCGACGATATTGACATAATTGGTAGGACTCAAAGCGGAAAAAATGGGTTTAGCAGTAAATGTGAGTAAGAATAAGGCGCTGAAGCATGGACCGTATCAAAAGCCGATGAAGAAGTTCTTGGTCGATTCGAGAGGAAAATTCTTCAAAAAATCTTCGGCCCGTTTGCGTTGGCGGGCTATGGATACGAAGATTCAACCAAGAACTATACGAGCTGTACAACGATATGCCCCTGGTCGGAAAACTCAGCATTGGACGTTTATGATGGCTGAGACATGTTAAACGAATTTACACCAATACTCCGGCTCGCTGAGCGCAAGTGGCGCGCACAAGTAAAAATCGACCTCAACCAACTTGGAGTGCGCAACTGGATGCAGTAAGCTGAGGACCGGGCTAATTTGAGAGGCATGTTGGTTGAGGGCCAGGTTCATTCCGGACTGAAGCGACAATTAAGTCAGTAGACCGCAGATGTCAGAGCGCTTGGACAGACTAACTGGCAACAACGTGTCCAAGATCGATGAGTATGGAAGGCTACTTATTGGGAACTCGTAAGTAACGATTTCTAATTTTTGGCCGTTTGTGAACTTTTTCATGATAAAAATGTAAACATTAACTGACGTTTTGAAATTGACAAATCACACAGTTTAAGGACGCGTTTGCAGTACAATTTGTTTTTTTCTTTTCTTATTTGCCCGATATTACATGCTTGGTCCGTGACATTGTTGTTTCTTCTGAATTATATATTTCAAACTAACTCAAGATAATTCTTCTACTTTTTCTGTTCCTAACGCACTTTTATGTGCTGCTTTCCAGCTGTTGATAGTGCATCCCCAACATACATGCATTACAAATTAATTATTATCTCTAATCGAAATAAAATCTGATGCAAATCCATAAAAAAAATAATATTGTCAACCTCATTTACTTCCAATTAAAATTTCTCAATTTGAAGTGAAAACCAATAAACCAATTGCAGCCAATTTAAACTCTGTAATCGAAATTAATTAGCATATTGTGGTTGCACAACAGGCCGCAATCGAATCCCAAACGAGCACACAAATCTCCTTCCTATTATAACAGTTAGGTGTAAATGGCTCACGGAATAGTCAACTCAACTCATATAGATGAATGAATGCATATAGTATATGCAGATGCCGGGGTTTCGAGGTATCTGTTAATAACACCTGCAAGCTAAAAATTCACAATCGCCAATCACCCTCAGCCAATTACAACAGTAATTCCATTCCAATATGCGATTCATTCTAAAATTGAATTTTATATCTTTTAATGATGTTATCATTGCCGTGATTTAAAGCCCCCAACAGTTCAGTCGACAAAACAGCGCATAAAATCCCAATTTATTCCAATTATCGTTGCTAAGTAGCATATGCGTGCGTGCGTCCGGATGCGTATCCCATTTTGAGGTAATGTATCCGCAACTGCATCATCATCAGCAACGTCAATTTGCATAACTAGATGAACTCGGATATAAATAATCAACAGATAATAATAAATATTTGCAGTAGCAAATATTTTCCTGATAAAGGGAATTAATGTGCATTTACAGCATTCACACATACAGGGTATTCAATAACGTCGTCGTCGTCGGCACTGTGATAGGGGTATCCTACCGCATGTAGGTAGAGTCATCCCCCACCACAATCAGAGGTGAGAATAGCATGTAACATGGCGATGATTTCCAGTTGAATATTCAATTCAATTACAAATAAATATTCATAATCGGCAGTGATTTCGGATTAAAGATAGGTGTGTTGGCAATTAATTTTGTTTCGTATTGGTAGTAGTTAATCGAGATATGTACAGATTAATGCATTTATGCTTCTTTTTTTTTTGAAACCAAAATAAATTGTCCACTTGAATTATTTATTCCGCTACATGGATTTTAATTGAGATATGAATTTTCTAACAAACTACATCCCCTGTTTGGTAGAACAAACTATTTGCAATCATTACCAACATTTAGTCAGATGTAATAATGTCTGCAGAATGGAATGGAATGACCGTGTGTCAATTACGTTAAAATTGTAACTATTCGGTAATTTTGGACTTTAGTGTGGTGAATATGAACTTAAAGGCGCAAATTTATAGTCAATCGATGTTTAAGGGCTTAACTCCACACTAGTTAACCTCTACTTTAAATTAAAAGCTAGCTTTGACTTATTTTCATCAATAGACACTTTTTAAAGTGGCGCTAATTAGTGTATACTAACGAACGTACCTCTAAGAGTTCTAAGTCAAACTCTCCTAAAAAGTGACAGTTCTGACAATCAAACAAACCTGATTTCCGTGAACACTCTCAAACACACCTAAAAGTGACAGTTAGTGACGTTGCCCGATTTGAAAATGACAGATGACAAACCGCTAACTCTGCATTAAATATTTAAAGTGAGGTTTCGGTTGCTTTAACTTTAATGCAGAGTGATAACGTTAAAGAACACTTTTTGACGTATATAATTATCAAAACGTGTTAGTACGTGATTTTAAAGTCTACTTAAAGCGACTTAAATTTGCGCCAAAATGTTTAAACCGCTCTAGAGCTCTGGTTATTTTTTGACGTTTGGCATGTTTACTGAAGATTGAGGGATATGGAAAGCACATTCGATCAGTGTTGCCACAAGTGTTTTTGATAATGTATACATTTTTTTTACCAAATATGTATAAAAAGTATCAACATTTCAGATTCGAAATATATTAAAATATGTCACACATAAACTTTTATTACGGCATTAAATCTAACCAAGCAAACGCTATTCATTGAAAAATAAATAAAATAATTCATTTCATTTTGCAAACCATACGCAAATAAAAAAAAATTATGAATTCAAAAAACCATAAGAACTCAAGCCAAGAAAACAGTTGCTGCCAATGATAACTGAACCTTATTTAAGAAAAATTAGGCTGTAAAAATTTACTTAAAACTTCGTATATAGAATTTGTATGGATACAATTCTAGGCCTTTTTATATCGTTTACCATAGGGGTATATTAGTCTTGACACTAAGTTTGTAACATAGAGAAATAATTTTGGTAGATATGCCTTAAATCGCTAGCTGAGACGATTTAGCCATGTATGCCGTCCGTCCGTATTCCGTACATAAGTCACAAGCTTCTGAGTCTTAAATTTTGAGCTAGAATGGTGAAATTTGGCGAACGTACTCCTTCTTGTTCCCATCAAAAAAGGTGTAAACATTTAAAAAAAACCGCTTACTGCGCCTCCCACTTTTAAAAAACACGATAAGAAAATTTGAAAATGTTTCAAAAAGATGTTTAGGACAAACTAAATATCTACATTTCGTGTTCGTTCACATAAAGTTTTTTGATCTTTCTGGGGTTGTCACAGTGTGACATTTTCAATATTTTGTCCTCTTAAATTTTGTACCCACGCCCATATCAGAATGTGATGATCTGACAAATCATTAATTGTCAAGAAAAGCTTATCTCAAGTTCGCGGTTCGGAGTCGGCATAAAACAGGAGTTCCTGCCATCGTTCAAGAAGTAGATACACATGCACACATGATGGTTGGGGGAAAGCTTAGTCTGTTGCAGCGAAAATTTGTATTTTTTGCCCAATTTTTAGGATGGGATGTGATGGGATAGGGGTTTGAACAATTTTTTTTTGTAACGTTTATTTATTCACAAAATTTTTTTACTTAATTAATAGCCTAAATAAACTTAAAAGCTAAACATATGAACTGTGACAGAGAGTAAATGACCATTATGGTTCGCAATACATGTTTTATTTATTTTTTTTGTATATAACTATGCATATGTTTTGGTATTGTATATTATTATAATATTTGTATTTTTTTTTATTTGTAAATAGGAAAATGTGAATAGAAAACCTATTAGAAGACAGTCGAAACTTTTTTTTTATTGTATATATAACTAAAACTTACAAGACTAACATAACCTATCTAAACCTATCTAGGCCCTGTCATGTGATCTTTATTCCATCGGCTAACAAGCAGACAGTAAGCACAACGCTTACTTCTCCCAGTTATCGCTAGATCAAAAATCACATGTCAGGGCCTAGTTTTACTTAACCCTAAGTTTCGGCTTCAGCCCAGCCTAGCCACCAGTATTTATCTCTCGTTCGTTGAGTCCGATAGGTAGCCATATGCATCCAGAAATAGGAATGTCTCTGGCGGAATGTATCCACTTTCTAAGGCATTTCTGAAATACCCAGGATTCGGATAGAATAATCCAGAGATTAATTCGTTTTCGCTAACATTTGCCGAACGAGCAAAGTGATTCCTTACGAGGTCGAGTATGACATTGTCAATTCTAGATACACCGGAAGCATCCAGAAGTCTTTTGTTTGAGACGTAGTGCCTAAACTCGGAATGTGCACTCCTATATATCTGCATGCAGGCTCTGAGACATTTGCGCTCGAACACTCGCAGCTTTTCCATATACGATGGGTTAATGTTCCACCACACTGGACTCGCATAAGTCAGAATTGGACGAACGAATGCTTGGTAACAAATGATCTTCACATCGGATCTTAGATAGTTGGAATAAAAAAGGCTTTTTAACTACATGAATGCCGCTCTTGCCTTCTCTAATTGAATATTTAGGTGCTCATTATAATACAAAAACTTGTCCAAATGAACACCTAGATATTTCACAACGGTCTTTGACTTGATCTGAAGACCATTTGAACTCGTTATTTTTAGATTTCTCCAGTTGCCTCTCAAGTCTGAATTACCACGTCTTATTGGGGTGCAGAACAGTATGGTTTCACATTTCGTATAATTGATTTTAAGTTTCCATTCGGAGCAGAAACCTTGAAACCTATCAAACTTGCTTTGAAGTTGAGTTTGGATGTCTTCAATTGTTGAGCCGCTTGCATATAGTGTAGCATCGTCGGCAAATGCCAGCGAATTGTCGAGTTCCCTAAGTATATATTAAAAAGCTGTGGAGCAGTAACTGTTCCCTGCAGAAGACCATTAGTGACCTTAAAAACTTCAGCTGTCGTGTATTCTCTATCTGTTACGACAAATTTCTTTCCGTGTATCATGGATGCTATCATCTTTGTTAGATGAGAAGGAAATTCATATGGAATAAGTTTATAAATTAATCCGTCGATCCAAACCGTGTCAAAGGCTTTTTCGATATCTACCAGGCAGGCAGCTGTACATCTTTTGGGTTTAAGATTCCAATTAACATCCGAAATCAGTTTTGTAATAGCATGCACTGCCGAGTGATTTCTTTTGAATCCAAATTGATTCCGCGGTATAATCTCCTTTTCATTACAGACTAACATAGTAGACTTACTAATAAATACCTGAAAGATCTTCCCGATATAAGGCAGGAGACTTATTGGCCTATAATTAGAAGGATCAGAAGGATCCTTTTTCTTTTTAATTATTGGAAACACCTTTGATATTTTCCAGCAACTCGGGAAGTAGTAGTTATTTAGAAGATTGTTAAAGATTACACAGTATTGCCGTATGATGTCTACTGGTATATGCTTAAGCACGATGTTTGGAATGGATGACACTTGACTTCTTCGTATTCAGTTTCCTAAATATTTCAGTCAGTTCGTCAAGAGTCGTGAATTAATTGTTAGTCTGTTCATCTGTTATATCGTCAGCTTTTAACCACTCCGAAAATGTCAGTAAAGTAGCGATCTCCCTATTGTGAAATCTCCTCAGTTCATCTCTTACGGGGTTTGAACAATTTGCACAGGGGATGTAGCCTTCTCATATGTCTTTACCCTATCCCATATTGGTCCTTGCTGAGTCGATTTAGCCACGTCTGTTCTTCTGTCCGTCCGTAGGTCAAAAACTTTGGCATTTAATTTTTGAGCTAGAACTATGGATTTCAGTACACGTACTCCTTGCTGCTCCCAGCAGAACAAGTGTAAACAATCCGCCCATGGCACACCCCCTTATCAGGAAAACTTAGGTTTTGGCCAAACTGTTTAGAATTTTAAAAAAATTATAGGAACAAGTTACTAAGACAACCTTAAAATCTATGTTTGGTCCATATAATGTTTCTTGCCACGCCCTATCATTTTTGGGCGTTTTCAACAAAAAATGGTTTTTGGTAAAATTTAAAGAAAATTTTAATATGTAAAATCGTCGTTAATATTAAAAGGAACATTTCGTCGAAAGACCATTATAACCTAAGCCTCTTTTTTGAGGATCGTTTCCTATACAAACTATTTGCATACGTATATATTATGCAATAGAATTTTTTTTTTTTTTGTCGAACCATAAAATACTTTGTTCTATATTTCATCCCTATAAAGCCCTTATTTTGCGGATATTCAATATAAGGATGGATTGGAATAGGGTATTAAACAATCCGCACAGCCGGTTGTAGCCCTTCATATAATTTTTTTTTGCCAAACCGAAAACATGTGCTAAGATTTATTTTAACAGGGCTATAGATGAGCTTGAGAAACAACATACATTGGCAGATTTCAGAAAACTCAAATCATTTTGTCGACAAATTACAATTTTTTCCTTTCCTCGAACTTTAATTTAGCTTGTTCATTAAATGGCGATATTTGACCAGACGAATATAAGGTTATTCATATAAAATATAACACAGTTACATCTGAACAAACGGTCAATCAAATGGATCACATTGCCATAGACACGAAGCACGCATCCAGTATTTTGGATGTCCGAACATTCCGAGGGGCTAGCATCGAATCGGACCACTACCTTGTTTTAGCCAAGCTAAGAATGCGGATATCCCCCACGAGACAACAAACCAGAAATACTGTGCAAAGGTATGATGTCGACAGACTGTAATCGCAAGCAACAGCCAAGGTCCTCGCGCAATGCGTACCCCCTTCGATTACCACCATACCACAGCATAGCATGTCGAAGAACAATGGCAAGCCAATAAATCAGCCGCGACTGATGTCCTAGGTTTCTCACGGCCAACAGCAAGAAACATTTGGTTTGATAAGTAATGCCGACAAATACTCGCAGCCAAGAACGAAGCCTACAATGCTAAACTGCAAATGAAAAACAGAGCTGCCATTATGCTCTATAGGCACAGAAGAACACCGGCTTTTCAGAAAACTGAAAAAAATCAAGAATAACGCGCGATCGGCTATATAGGGAGGTAACACTCCAGGATCGATGTTTGCAGGTTTTACCAAAGTGTAAAACGTCAAAGCCCAGGATACAAGGCTAGAGATGAACAAGGAAATATTGCAGTTGAGATAAAGTCGATGCTGACTATATGGAAGAACCACTTCTGCAGACTGTCAAACGGCGATGACGTTCAACATTCCATTGTCAAGGAGAATATTGGCGACGACAGCGAAAACTACCAACCACCCGATCTAAGTCAAGTGAGGATAGCAATATCTAAACCCCAGCTTGATAAGGCTGCCGGAAATGACGGAATTTCCGCTGAGCTTTATATAAACCGCAAAGATGACTCATAAGCTAACTAATAAGCCAAATGTGGTAGATGAAAGTATGCTTGAAGAATGGAATATCAGCATCGTTTACCCGATCCACAAAAAAGGGGACCCTCTGAATGGCGCCAACTACAGAGGCATAAGTTTTTTCAACATTTCCTGCAATATCCTCTCTGCCGTAATATCTGAACGTCTGAAACCTGAAACAACCAGATCAGTGTGGTCTTACTCCACGGGAGTCCACAACTGACCAAACCGTTTCTCTTCGGCAGATCACGGAAAAAACCTAAGAAGTTTAAGTCGATTCATCGATTTCGAAGCCGCATACGACAGCATTAATAGAGACAAGCTATACAAAGCCGTGTCTAGGTTGGGTGTACCACCCAAACTCGTCCGATTTTGCAGGATGGCGATGGTAAATTCTCGTTTGTTCATCCTCTTTTGGATGCTCCTGATAGAGCAGTAAGAATTCTCCATCGTCATTCTGCACAGACGGATGCGTTTTATAGCGATCTGATACCACCGTGCTAAATTGGATGAGCTCCACAGCACTACCGACGTACCCGTCACGGTTTGTTTCGGGTTTTGTAAATTGATCGTCAATTTCCAATAACCTATTCCCTTATGCCATCGAAGTCACGCTGGACGATTATGTTAATGAACGCGATGCAGACCAGATCTGTGTACACCAGATCTGTGTACACAGCTTGAAGCTTATGATAAAACCTACAAGATCACTTGTATAAATATTAAACAATAAAAAAGATTTTACTATAAAAGTCAAGTTTTCACATGTGACAACAAACTTTTTTCCAATAAGCATTTCATAAATGAAGGCCCACTTTAACAGGGGCGCTAGTGACTTTCTTTATGGAATAGCCTTCATATATTCAAAAGGCTTATTGAGCGAAGATAAGTAGGGACAGTTCTGTCCTCATCACCTTCGGGCGATATGATGATTTTTCAATAGCCTTTTTTGACAGATCACGTGTGAATCGTGTCATGCTGTCATGTTATTTTTGTTTAGTATTGTTTGGCATTTCATAATGGAAAGACTTACGCGTGAACAACGTTTACAAATTGTTCAACTTTATTATGAAAATTCACGTTCTGTGAGGAATGTGTTTCGTTGCACGAACAGCATCAAACCGTTGGCCCATTGAATATGGTGAAATATTGAATCTCGCCAAGCTTGCACTTCAGTACGTAGATAAATTGACGATTAGGGCGAACAGAATTGCTCACCACATGACATGGTCTCGAAATGAAAGTGTCTACGAATTCGTCTTACTTGGACTTTTATTTTAAGTAAATTATTGTTTTTATGATTTGCTACAACAACTGGTGAAATATTTGAACAGCAGTCAAAACATTTCTTTTCTTCATCGAGTTTAACCCATGAAGGTACAGCAAGTTTCATTAATCATCAAGATCCAATTTGATTCGTCAATATCATAATGCAATTATTTTCCATTAAACAGAACAGTGCTCCTGGGATTGAGAAACACCTTCAAGTCCACATTTTGATATCTCCTTTTACTACCCGACACAAACAAAATCGAAAGTCTGAGATTTTAAAGCATCACACTCGTTGACCTTCACTTTCTCACCATTACGATGCATTGCTGCATGGTTGATCGGGGGCTGCGATGATCCATCCCAACGCTAGCCCCTAGCAGTCAATAATTGTGAACCTGTTAATTAATTACTTATTTTGCACAATGGAATTATATTTAACACATGCACCCCTACTCTCGTGGATTTTTTTTAAACGCTGCTATCATTACGCTCACGCACCGGATGGAGCATTTCATCTCACACGGCCTGTGTAATACGCGCAAAGTGCGTAAAAACCATCATCCGGAATTTGCGGCCGCCAAGCAGATTGTTTTCGATAGCGATGGCACGTATGCCATCGAACACCATTTCAATATCGGTCGGCGTGTGCTCAAACATGATGTCTACTCATTTAAACCATTTAAACAATTAATGAATTTATAAAATTCGGAATATCCAACTGCAAACCTTCCGGAACGCCATCACTTCATCGGCTGTGACTGTGACCCATTCTTCCGCTTGCCGGCCGCCGCCGCGGCCATCCAAGTCGGAATCTCCCATCATCCAGTGGTTACCACGTGTGTTTGCAGCGCTCATCGAATGTACGAATGTACGTGTACCACTTGTACATCGGTTATGGAGGATGATAGTCGATTTGGCTTGGGAAGGGTAACCCATCCACCTACTTAACGTTAAGGCACATCCTCGTGTCGGTGGGTTTGCCATTTTTTTTTTTGCTCTGTGGCTCTGGAATCGAATATTATTAACCAAAATGATTGTTATTACGGTCAATCGAATCGTGTGTGAATGTGTAGAGATGTTGACTTTGGTTTATTGTAAACGTTTATTCGGATATTAAGTTTAAGGATAGGTTGGCATATCGGGGTCATAATCATTAGATAGAAGATACGGTTCTTTTCCCCAACTAAGGATTCTGTTGAGCATACTGTGTACTTAAATCGTAATTCAGAGCAATGAGTCCGACCAATAATGTCAATGCTTTGAACACAGATTTATGGAAAATTCTGTCCCCGGTGTTAGCTCTGGAGTTTTGCGAATTCATCTCAAGAATGATGTTGAAAAATCAGAAGACATTTCATGACCTTGCCTTAATCTTTTTTTTGTGTCGAACGTTTCTGTGGGGTCATTGTCGAATTCTATTATCAAGTTGATTTCTCTATTTTCAAAGGTTTTATGTTAAGCAGTCGGAAAAGTATGAGCAAGCTACGATATTGTTGTTTACAAATAACACGAATAACATGTTTTTTTGGGAAACTAGGGGCGGGCTCAGTGGCGCGATGTAGTGAATACAGAAGGTCTGAGCTTAATTCCCAAAGGTTTCAATGAATGATTTTTCTCGTGATGATGATAGTGGTGTTCTAGCACCACTGAAACTGAAACAAATAAACGCCAACAGATGGCATTTCGGTACGGTAAGTTAGGCGCCAAAAATTGATACCAGTTTTTAGTAGAGGGGTCAACAAGTATTTTTTACTATTGGAGGGGGGTTCTAGGTGCAATTTTAGAAAGAAAAACTTTAAAATGAGAAAAAAATGATTAAAAAATAACGGTAATAAAGGGTGATAATTTTCGAGGTTCCCTACTTTTTTAAAGAAAAAAACACAGAAAATTCAAATTTAATGGAGAATGTTTATTATCATTTGAAAGAACATTCTTGGCATTTATTTTTTGAAGATTATGTCTATCAAATGTTGGCCGTTGCTACGTCGCAGATGGTCCATCCGTTGAGTCCAATTTTCGATCACTCGTTCGAGCATTTCGACTGGTAACTGGCGAAGCGGGTTTGTCGGCATAAGCTTTTGACTTTACATATCCCCACAGGAAAAAGTCTAACGGTGTGATATCACACGATCTTGGTGGCCAATCGACCGGCCCAAAACGTAAAATTATGTGCTCACCGAAATGTTCTCTCAATAAGTCCATTGATTGATGCGATGTGTGGGAAGTGGCACCGTCTTGCTGAAACCAAATGTCGCCGAGATCACGAGCTTCAATTTCAGGCATCAAATAGTCGGTTATCATGGCACGATAACGGTCGCCATTTACGGTTACGTTCGCACCGGCATAATTTTTAAAGAAATATTGACCGATGATTCCACCGGCCCACAAACCACACCAAACCGTTGTTTTTTCTGGATGAAGTGGCAGTTCTTCAATCTCTTCAGGTTGCTCTTCGTCCCAAATGCGGCAATTTTGTTTGTTTACATACCCATTGAGCCAGAAATGGGCCTCATCGCTAAACAAAATTTGCCTCGAAAACGTCGGATCTTCTTGGAACTTTTCAAGAGCCCATACAACGAAGCGATGTCGCTTGGGAAGGTCGAGCGGCTTCAGTTGTTGCACAAGCTGTATTTTGTACGCTTTCAATTTAAGATCTTGACGTAAAATGCGCCAAGTCGTTCCATACGTCAGTCCGAGTTGCTGCGAACGGCGCCGAATCGACTCTCTACGGTCTTCGTGTACACTCTCAGCTACGGCCGCTATATTTTCTTCACAGCGCACTGGAAGTGGTCTATTCGGTCGAATATTATCCAATATTGAATGCTGGGTCTCAAAATGGGTGATGGTGTTGCGAATAGTACGCTCAGTAGGCCGATTATGTTGACCATAAGTTGAGCGAAGTGCACGAAACACATTCCTCACAGAACGTGAATTTTCATAATAAAATTGAACAATTTGTAAACGTTGTTCACGCGTAAGTCTTTCCATTATGAAATGACAAACAAAACTAAACAAAAATAACATGACAGCATGACACGACTCACACGTGATCTTGGATCACCCGTTACTTACAATGAAGTATTATCCCGTTTTTGAAAGCCAGAAGCCAGTTAATCCTCAATATAAATTTATTTAGTTTTGTCAATAGTTTTTGAAAAATTTGCATGCAAACTCAAAATGATGATAAAAATAGCCAAAAAAAAGTTTCGACCAATTTTTTTTCAAAATTGTGAAATGAAGTGCTAAATTGGATTTTTGTAGTCAATGCTTATATCAATTCTGAATCGAACTCAGAAAACGGAATAGTTTTATGTATTCTAGTTTGTGAGAAAATTATTTTGTATGATTTTTGTTTTTTGGTATCTTACTTAAAGGATTAATATTAATCACAAAAAAAAAACCTCGCATTCATTCTAAAATCTACAGCGAGCCCAAGCAGGGGGGTTGCAAGGGGTTGCAGTCGGTCAGCTATGGGGGCAATAGCTATCTCATTGCTTATACACCGAACAAATTTTCGTAATTTTCAAAAATTACTTAGACTATTTTTGTATGATTTTTTTTTTGTATCTCACTTTGAGGATCAATGTTCATCTTCGTAAGTAAAGTACAACAAATCATTTAGCGTTACCCAGAACGCACCACGAGGAGGTAGACTATGTGCTCACTGTGAATGGTGGGAAGTGTTGCAAACCCACACTTTCTTAAGAACGAACAAAATATTCAAAAATTATTAAGTTTAGGATGTTTTTGAGGATGCTTAGTTGCCATTGCTTATTCACAAAAAAGAACACTCGATTCGTACTAAGGTTGAACATAGAATGACCATTGTGAATATCAATAACTACACGCTTTACCACATGTGCATGAAGAAAAAAAAACGGTACAATAGTCGAACGTTTTTTTGGTTATATTTTTGCGTCATTATCAAGTGTATTATATTTTACAAAACAGACAAAAAAAAACTCGCACCCATCCCAAATACCCACCGCGAGCACAAGCATAGGATTTGCATCTCACTGTTTATACGCCGAATTAATTTTAGTAATTGTCATTTTTCTCAAAAACTAGAAAACATAAAATCATCTAGTTTTCAGTTTTTGATTAAGAATTTATTAAAGCAACGAACTTTAGAAAAAAAAGGAAATATAATTTTACAGTTTTGTAAAATTACATTTACAACTTTTTTTGTAATTATTTTTTTCCTAAATTTTGAGTTTAAAACTAGTTTTTTTCAAAAACTATGCATTTTTTGTTATTTTAAAATTAGCTAATAGAACAAGGTGTTGGCTTTAAAAAAAGGTGTACTACTTAATTGTAAGTATGACTTACTTACTAACTTAAGTGGCGCTACAGTCCGGAACGAACCTGAGCCTCAACCAACATGCCTCTCCAATTAGCCCGGTCCTAAGCTAACTGCCTCCAGTTGCGCACTCCAAGTTGGTTGAGGTCGGTTTCTACTTGTGCGCGTCACTTAAGGCGAGGTATTCCTCTACTGCGTCCGACGTCTGGCTGGGAATCGAAGACTCTGCGAGCCGGAGTATTGGTGTCCATTCGTTCTACATGTCCTAGCCATCTTAAACGTCCAATGCGAGGTTTTTTGACAAGGGGCATGTCGCTGTACAGCTCGTATAGTTCTTGAAATCGTCTCTATATCCCGTCAACACAAACAAAACCGAAGATTTTGCGAAGAATTTTTCTCTCGAATCGATCAAGGATGTCTTCATCCGCTTTTGAGACGGTTCATGCTTCAGCGCCGTCAAGCAGGACTGGCATGATCAGGGTCTTATATAAGACCTCCTTAGTAGTTCGAGTGAGGGCTTTACTACTGAATTAAGCCCGAAGAAACAGCGGTTGGCAAGAGTAATTCTTCGTTTAATTTCTGACGAGATGTTGCTGTCAGAGTTAATAGCGGAGCCGAAATAGATAAAGTCCCGTACTACCTCAAAGTTATATCTGTCAATGGTGACGTTCTGTCCAATTCGTCGATGTTGTGTGTCCTTTCGTGTTGACAGCATCTTGCCCTCATCTACTGCTAAACCCATTTTTTGCCGCTTCCTTCTCTATACAAGCAAACGTGGCAATGACATCACGTTGGGTCCTACCAATGATGTCAATATCGTCGGCGTATGCTAGTAGTTGTACAGATTTTTGGAAAATTGTGCCTCTGGTGTTGGCTCGTGAGTTTTGCACAATCCTATCAAGAATCAAATTGAAGAAGTCACATGACAGCGCATCGCTTTGCCTAAATCCTTTTTTGGTATCGATGATGTCGTTTCCGACCCTGATGGAGCAGCGAAAATTCTCCATCGTCATCCTACACAAGTGGACGAGTTTGGGCGGTATACCAAAACTAGACATGGCTCTGTATAGTTCGTCTCTATAAATGCTGTCGTATGCGGTTTTGAAGTCGATGAATAGGTGATGGGTATCGATTTAGACTTCTTGGGTTTTTTCCAGGATCTGCCGAAGTGTGAAGATTTGATCGGTTGTGGACTTTCCTGGCCTAAAACCACACTGATAAGGGCCGATCAGGTTGTTGGTAAACGGTTTCAGGCGTTCACATATTACGGCAGATAGAAATTTGTATGCGATGTTGAGCGCAGTTTAGAAGGACGGACATCCAAAATACTGGATGCGTGCCTCTTGTCTATCGCTATGTCATCAATCTGATTGACCGTTCGTTGATGTGGAGACTGCCATGTCCCCTTATGGATATCGAGGTGAGGAAATCGTGTGCTGGCTATAGTGGCATTTCTTTCCGTAGCGAAGTCAATTAGCCCAATTCCGTTACCAGACGTGTTGTCGTGTAGGCTACGTTTTCCGACAATACTGCTAAAGATGTCTTCTCTTCCTAGTTTTGCGTTAAAATCTCACAGCACGATTTCAACATCGTACTTCGGTAGTCGCTTATAGGTTTTGTCAAGGAGCTCATAGGAGCAGACCTTAGCTATATCATCTTTTTCATCCGTTGGGGCGTGAGCGCATATAAGATTTATGCGAATGTGGCATTAATGCGGATTGTTACAATGCGTTCGCTAATGGCTTGGAAACACAAGAGTTCTTGCCACTTATAACAAATCCGCATCCGAGTGGTCGCTGTTTCTGCTCACTATAACACGGCCCGTAGTAGATGTCACAATTTTTCATCCTCTTTTTGCCCGGCCCATCCCATCGTATTTCCCATCGCACAACCCCCAACCTGGAGGGCCAGTTCCAATTTATTAGATACCCCTAGGACACGGGGCCATCAGTCTCCACTACGGGATTGAGCGCTGCCGTTGGCCTAACTGTAAGTATTACCGTTATTTTTAAATAATTTTTTTTTCATTTTAAGTAATTTTTTTTTCTAAAATTGCCCCCCTCCCACAAAAAAAATGCTTGTTTTTGACCCCTCTACTTAAAACCGTTATCAATTTTTGGCGCCTAACTTATGTTTTTTTTTGCAAATTAAATCAAATTTTTTTTTCTGTTGAAATAAGGAGTTGGTTTTAATTCTTTATAATATTCGTTCATTACTATGAGCTTACATGCTACACGATTAAAGGCTAACTAACTTAATTACTACAATAAGCAAACTAACATTGTACAGGTTGTCATTTTGGTAAACATTAGTCTTGACAGTTCATGTTTGGCAGTCGTGAAGTAGACACGTGGCAAATTTATTATTGAAAAATATTCCATAAACCAAAGTGTTTTAGTCGTTAACACAATTTATCAAAATCAATCATCGATTACTGTGGCGGTGAGAAAGTTACGTTTGGGAGAAACTACGTGCGACAACAAAACGCACTATTTATCGTGTAGTGAATGATTTCGAAGAAAGAGGGTCTTTAGATGATAGGCACAAGCATGGACCGCAACGTACTGCAAGATCGGCTGAAAACATTACTGCTGCTCAAAAAAGTGGTCAAAAAATTAACCTCAATTCAACGCCGCGCTTAGGAGCTTGGTCTTGAAAGAACAACTTTGGCCACAATTTTGCACAGGGATTTGCATTTGTTTCCATTAAGGATTCAGTTGACACAAGAGCTTCTTCCACAAGACCATTTACGCCGCCGTATATATGCCATAGGATCATAATGAGTGAAGAGGTACATTTTTATTTGAATGGATATGTGAATAAACAGAATAGTCTGTTCTGGACAATGGAAAATCCTCAAATTATTTATCAGTCAACTTTTGCATCCATTAAAAGTTACAGGCTGGTGTGCAATTTGGTCAGGAGGAATCTTTGGACCTTACTTCTGTAAAAATGAAAACGGCGTAACGGTAACTTTGAATGGGGAGCTCTATCGTGATATGATTGAAAACTTTTTAACGTCACAACTGTATGCTTTGGGCTTGATTAACATGTGTTATCAACAAGACGGTATCACATTGCATACAGCCAGGATTACAATGGAATTATTGCCTATTTCCACAACAAGTTTTTTGAAGACTGCGGACTTATTTTTGCGGGGATATCTGAAAAGCAAGGTTTATGCAAAAAAAAACAGAAACAGAGCATCTCAAAGAAAATATTCGTGATGAAATTAATGAAATACCGCGTGAAATGTGTGAGAGTGTAATGAAAAATGTGCTCCAAAGGGCTCACATTTGTGAAAATAACAGAGGCGGACATTTACCTGATATTGTATTCCATACATAATTCTCATTTATCAATATACCTTCCAGGCGGACACCCTGTATAAAACTCCAATCGCCTATCTTATTTGTAGTAAAGTCGTGTTAAATGAAGTGGTTTTTCAATAAGAGCGCTAAAAATTTTTTTTAAATAAAACAAAAGCGGTATTAGATATCAATGATATTCTTTATTTCTGTGAAATTACGTTCGATGCCATTATGCATGGAACTCGATTTCTTTTGCATGGCCACCACAGGCACGCTTGCATAAGTCCAGACGCTGAACCCAATTTTCGACGGTTTTCGAGCATAAATCGGCCGATACTGCTGCAATTTCACGTTCGATATTCGTACGAAGTTCATCAATCGTCGCTGGCTTGTTGGCATGGACCATAGACTTTACATAGCCCCACAGGGAATAGTCTAACGGCGTCAAATCGCACGACCGAAGCGGCCAAGCGACTGGACCATTTCGTGAGATAATACGTTCTCCAAACTTGGTTTCCAATAAATTGATTGTGGCATTCGCTTGATTGTGTGTGGCTTGTGGCGCCGTCCTGTTGGAACCACATACCCTCCAAGTCCATACATCCAATTGGGGCCAAAAATATTCGGTTATCATTGAACGGTAGCGATTCCCATTCACAGTAACGTGCCGGTCTTGATCATCACGGAAGAAGTACGGCCAATGACGCCGCCGGCCCATAAACCACACCAAACCGTAATTTTTTTGGGTTGCAATGATGACTCATAGAGTACGTGTGGATTGCTGCCTGACCAATACCGCATATTTTGTTTATTGACGAAGCCATTTAGCCAGAAATGAGCCTCATCGCTGAAGATGATTTTTCGATGAAAATCCGAATCATTTTCAAGTTGTTGCTCAGCCCAATTCACGAACATACGACGCTTCTGGTGGTCAAGCGGCTTCAGTTCTTTCGTCAATTTAATCTTGTAAGGATGAAGGCCAAGATCTTTTCGCAAAATTCGCCACAACGACGTCACAGAGATGCCCAACGCTTGAGAACGACGTGTGAGAGACACATTTGGACTTTCTTCAACTGAAGCCTCAGCGGCAGCAATATTCTCGACACTGGCACGGGAACATTTAGTACTGTGCCTCTGGATTCAAATTTTTCCACTAGAAGCTCAATTGTTGATCTGCTAGGACGGCAAATAATTGTTGCCGTTTCTGACGCGGGCGGTAACTGCGAAGGGGAAATTTCGTCGATCGTATGCGTCGGCTAAACTCTTGTTTGATGCTTGGGTACCAATGTAAACACTGGGGTATCAATATCAGTACCCCACATATAAAATTTTCGTTGCGCACTCTATGTAGTTTTATATTCTTTGATAAAATGTAACCTCAATTTTTACACAATTGGTACACAAGACTTACTCGATTGGTAATGTTTGATGTTCAAGGAATTGTTGTTTTTTTTCTTTTGTTCGTGAATTCGCAGAATCTTTTTGGAAAGTTGATACTAACAAGCGAGTCTACACCAAATTTTAATTTTTATAACTACTAGCTGACCCGGGAAAAGTTGTTTTGCCATATAAATTATCGGGGAGTGGCTTAAACTTTATATAAACGAAATATGTTGTTCAGACACTTTTTCAAAATTCTTAACCGTTTGACCATTAATGTTTTTGTGAAAAGTGTCAGTGGAAGGATCTTAAAAATTTTGTACACTTGATCTGATGGAAGCAATTCCAACTTTCAAATTTTGTAGGTGTGGTGGCGTACCTGTCAAATCCAACTCTCTTGGATAATTTACATCTTCGTTTGCATCGCAAACTGAATCGACCGGATTGTATGATACCAATTCGCTGGAAACGACTGCTGTAACTTAAAGTTCAAACCGTGGACATCATCATTGTTTGTTACCAAAATGGATCTTTCTTCCAGCCACGAATGATTTATGTATTGACTGCGTACATCGGGGAGTACCCGATGATGCAACGACCAATGCGAATCCTTCGTAATCCAATGGTGAATCCTTCGTAATCCAAAGGATTCACCAATAGCGCACTGGAAGGACGACAGTAGTGTCTGTATTAGGCAATTTAGGGCCTCCCGCAATTTTTTTTCTATACCTTGTGGTTTTCTGATTAGCGCTCGCACATTCCAGTTGCAGGATGGACGTCTCTTTCCTTTTTTCGACTAGCATGGTCGTCACCATTAAAAGCTGCTCTCCCGAGAGTCTTGGAGGCTTGGTTACAATATGCGTTTTTCGTGAGGAGGTGTTTATTTTTATTCAATGTTATGTACACGGTGTACAGGCTAACTCTTTCTTCGGAAATTCCTTGGCTTTTGAATTAGACGGACTATTAGACAATAGGTAACTTTAAAATAGTAAATTAGTAACAATTAGTAGCTTTAAAAGCTGTATTTTGCGCATTTTCAGGCCGTTAAAATGTTTTCGATGAACCAAAACAACAATTGATTTACCATCAACCAAGTGGGCAATAAGTACTAACGATCAAGTCGTGCACTCATCCCTAAATCAACTATGTAACTCGAGCTGTTCTTCCCCTTCAAATGATGGACAAAGCCATCCTCAAAAACAGTCCTCCTTAAAAGTTTATCGAACACGTACGCGTTTTCAAAATTTGTTAATCTCCGTCGCTATCTATCGTTGTCGTTTCGTATTCTCGTTGCATTGTGTATTCGTAGCTAAACCTATTCCAATTGAATCTTCAATACAATTCTTCTCGGCCAGCTATCTATTGAAATCTAATTTTTTACCCAGCTTTCTGGTTTTTTTTTAACAGTTCTCCCATTTTCTTTCTTTTTCTATTATTTTTTTTTTTGTTTTTGAGTCGACATGTTGGTAGAGAAACAAAGTAGATACATAGAAGTTCTTATGCAACTGCATGCGTGTTGATGCCGCATGTTCTTCTAAATAGGAAACGAAATTGCAAACAGCCACACCCCCTTTTCGTGCCTAGCAAATGGGAAAAACACTTTTTTTTGCGGTTTAATTAAGGATTTGAGCGCACTAGAGCTCCAGCGTATCCGAGAATGTGTGTGATGTGTGTATACTCGGTGCAATGATTGTCTGAAGCAGTTCACACACTCGTGCACACACAAAGAAAACGTAGAAATTTAAGCGCGCACTTTTAAACGATTTTCAAAATTTGATTTCCTTATTGCCGCACACCAGTGTGTTCTGTGCCTTTGTAGTGTTTCTTTTCATTAGGATGTATAAATCTAATGAATCCAACAACTAAAAAAAATGATTTGCTTTTGCGTTTGGTGTTTTTTTTTTTGTCATTTTTAATTTTCCTCAGCTATCACACATATCCTTCGTCATCCTTTTTTGCTGCCTTTAGCTCGTTGGCTCGCGCAACTCATGTGATTGGTTTTCAAGAGTGGTGAAATGAATAGATTGAGGTAATTTTAAGTGTTCTTGGGTGGCACTGGCATCCATTGCATCCAACACATCCAACGAATTTGATTTGTTTCAGAGACTCATTAATTATATATCGGTAAATAGACATTTTCAAGGATGCATTTGGCGTGTTTGCTTTTAATTAAATCGTGCGCCAATCGAACGTCTATAGATACTCGACAGTGTTCCCTAGTAGTCGCGAAGTCGCGAAGTCGCGAAGCGTTGTACCGAATTTCACATAGATGGTGAGAGATTGTGATTAATTAATACGCATACTTGATGTAGTTCAAGTATAAAAAAAAGATGTGGAAAAAGTGGAGCTGGTGTGATGGAAGTACTCAACTAGGGGATGCTATAAATGATAGAGAGTGTTGATTTTCGCACTTTGTGCTGAGGCTTGTTGGCCTTTTGCGTATCTGCGAGTACTCGTACGCTCAAGATGTGTTTACATTGTGGGAGTTAGGTTGGTTGGTGTTAATTGGGTGTAATTTTTGTATTAAGGTTTTTTTTTTAACTTTAAGGGGTTGGGGACGTAATGAATTTTAAGGTAATTTACCAAGAAGAAACCACTCAATAATGGCGATCCAGTGGAAACTACCAACCACCCGACCTAAGTGAAGTGAGGATACCAATATCTTAACTTAAACTTAACAAGGCTGTCGGAAATAACGAATTTCCCGTCGAGATTAAAAAAGCCGGCGGAGATGATGGTCAACTCATAAGAAAAATTTGGTCAGATAAAAGTATGCCTGAAGAATGGAGAACCTCTTAATTGCGTTAACTAAAGAGGGATATGCTTCTTCAACATCGACTTGAAAATCCTATCTGCCGTAATGCCTGATTCCGACGATCTTGGAAAAAAGAAGTTAAAACGAAAACCACCAGTTATTCATCTATTTCAAACGATATATAACAGCATTTATAGAGAAGAACTATTCAGAGCCATGTCCAGTTTTGGTATACCACTCGTCAGTCAGTCCAGGATGACAGTGGAGAATTATGCTCCATCGGCCTAACTGAAAGGAGCTCAGTGGCGCGATGCTTAGTGCGATTAAATGTCGCGCAGAAGGTCTGGGATCGATTCACAGCCGTAGCAACACCTAAATGATTCACAGGCCCTCCTCTCGTGAGAAGTCGTAGGTCCCGCCATCGTGCAAGAAGTACCCTTCGGGTTAGGGGTCAGAATATACCCGAGGTAAGGCATGCCTGTCGTAGAAGGCGACTAAAATCCACTCCCCGTATACCGAGTGTAAAGCGTATACAAACAACAAAAATGCAATGAGTACAACGAAAAGATTTACTACCCCAGGTGGCAATTCAGTTTCACTGGAAAATCCACCCTCTACGGAGGTCGGCTCTACGGATCCTGGGGAGAGCCAATTATTGCAAATGTGTAACCCTTTCGGGAAAAGTTCAAGGGTAACGAGGTCACCTACATCAGGATCTCAAAAAAATATATGTGTCTCAAGGAGCTCGACAACACCAGAAGTGTCAGCCCACGAAAAACGAGACTCAGTGAAAAATAAGAGCCTAAAGGAAGAAAACGACGTTCTTCGAACAAGGCTTTACAATGTCGAACTGCTCTGCGAAGAGCTTCGTAAAGAAATTCTCCATCTAAAGGAAGAAAATATGACTCTGAAGAGTTCATTTAAAATACCAAAAACAAGTTCAAACGGCCCCGTGAATTCGGAATACCACACGGATGAAGAAGAACTCAGTCGCGAAACTGACTGGATCTTAAAGAAAAGACCAGTTAAAAAGAGGAAAGCTGTATCCTCTCCTGAAATAATAAACCGCGACAAAGAGATTATTAACAAAGCGAAACAGCTAAAACAACGTCCCCCACCGCCAATTAATGTGATCGGTATTGACGACTTTAACAAGTTGCATACCTTGCTAAAATCGTTGCCATTATCGGGCTACCAAGTAACTTCGCTAAGAAAAAATACATGGAAAGTCTGCGTTAAAGACCCTGAAAGTTACCGTCTATTATCTCGCAAGCTTAATATCGATAAAATAGAATGGTATTCCTTTGAAAATAAATCTGAAAGGCCTTTACGCGTTGTAGCTAGAGGGTTACATGCGTCGTGCTTAAAGGATGACATTGTAAATGATCTGAAAAACAGGCAATATAAAGTCATAGATGCCGTTAACATTGTCAAACGAGACCAAAAGCAAAAAGATGGCGAAGGAAATGTAATAAAACGCGGCCTTCCTTTATTTATACTCACTTTCGATAAAACAGAAAGTTTGAACAAAATTTATGAAATAAAAACAATACTTAATATTGTTGTAAAAATAGAGCCTATGCGTAAGGATTCCAAACTAGTTCCCCAGTGCAAGCGCTGCCAAGGATACAATCATACGCAAAGCTATTGTCAAAAAGAACCGCGGTGTGTAAAATGTGCCGGCAATCACCTGACGGTAGATTGTATGTCAGATAAGAAAGCTCTTGCTATCTGCATTAACTGTAAAGGCAATCATCCGGCAAATTATCGCGGCTGCGAAGTAGCTAAAGAGTTGCAAAAAAGACTGACGAAATTTAATAGTATTAATTCACAGAAATTAAATTTAAACAAGCAACAGCCTAAAATTCCGATTAAAAATATGTCGAAGAAAAAGCAGGCCATAATCGAAGAACCTAAATGTCCACAAACTACGCGGCCATCAGATATCCGTTCGGATCTTGTACATCCAAAACCAAATGTACAAACGTATGCTCAAGCCACAGTATCCAATAACGCCCAAAAAAATATCTCACCTGACCCAGTTTCAAATGTATTTTCGATTATTCTTTCAAAACTTGAGGAACAAAGCAAAACGAATAAACTTATTTTTGACAGGCTCGTTAGGCTCGAAAATAGTATTCGCAATAGAAGTACCACACCTTTAACATGAATAGATTGCTTAAAATTCTTACATGGAATGCCAATGGCCTTTGGCAAAAACTTGGAGAACTTGAATTATTTATGCAGGAAAAAGATATAGACATCTGTTTAATATCCGAAACTCACGCAAAGAGTAATTCGAACTTAAAAATAAAAGGTTACCTCGACTATCATGCTCTACATCCATCGAATAAGGCTAGAGGTGGAGCCTCACTATATATAAAAGAGTGTATCGAACATTCGATTGATCTTAAACTAGAAATCGAAATAATGCAAGTTAGCTCTATACAAGTCAAAAGCAGACAATCCTTTCTGAAGATATCGTCTATTTACTGCCCACCACGATGCAAGGTTGAGAAAATTGACTTTGAAAACTTGCTTAATTCCCTTGGACAACGTTTTGTCATCGGAGGAGACTTTAATGCAAAACATACATTCTGGGGATCTAGATGCATATCACAGAAAGGTAGGATGCTTTATGATATAGGTAGAAAGTACAATACCGAATTTCATTCTACGGGAAAACCAACTTACTGGCCAACTGATGCTAGAAAAATACCGGATTTGATCGATTTTTTTATTGTAAAAGGTCTGCCGTCCAATCGAATCAAAGTTGAAGAATGCTTTGATCTTTCCTCTGATCATTCTCCAGTCATTTTAACAATGAGCGAGTCACTGATTATAAATGAAAAACCACCCAGATTAACAAACGCGAAAACCAACTGGGAAGGTTTCAAAAACGATATTGAAAATAATATCCGACTGGGTGTATCGCTTAGAACCCCATTGGAACTCGAAGTCGCTGTTGACTCATTTATCAATACCATCCAAAAAGCAGCATGGAATAATACTCCTCAACAGAACAAAATAGTGAGCTATAGTAAAATTAAGTACCCCCGTGAAATACAAGATTTAGTAAGACAAAAAAGAAAAGCTCGTAAAAGATGGCACCAAACTCGTGCCCCGCAAGATAAAACACATCTCAATCGGTTGAGTAATTTGCTATCAAATTCGATTAAATACTTTAAAAACCATTCAGTAGAAACTTATCTGCAAAGCCTAACCGCTGGAAAGGAATCGAATTATTCGCTCTGGAAAGCAATTAGAGTCATAAAACGGCCAAAAATCGCTGTGCCGCCATTAGGGTAACTCAAGACGTTTGGGCAAAGAGCGATAAGGAAAAAGCTGACGTTTTTGCCTCACATCTTGAGGAAACATTTAAGCCATTTGATGGTCCGGCGCAAAATGAAAACATTAATATATTCGAGAGTACAACCGATAATAACATAGTAAGATATGCAAGTATTGCCGAGCTTAAACGGGAAATACAGAAACTAAAGCCTAAAAAAGCTCCGGGTTATGACCTGATTACAGGAGAACTTCTTAAAATGTTGCCTCGGAAAGCATTAACTAAGCTTCTTTTTATTATAAATGCAGCAATCAGATTAGAATACATACCAAGACAGTGGAAAGTCGCGGAAGTGATTATGGTTCTAAAACCAGGAAAATCACCGAATGAAATAAAATCTTACAGGCCTATTTCACTTCTTCCAATAATTTCAAAAGTTTTTGAACGGATATTACTCGGTCGCTTACACCCCATAATTGAACAGAAACGTCTTTTACCTGACCATCAATTTGGGTTTAGAAGTAAACATTCAACGGTGGACCAAGTACATCGAATTACAGATGTAATTGAGAAAGCTTTCGAAGAAAAGAAAATTTGTTCAGCCGTATTTCTTGACGTGTCGCAAGCTTTTGACAAGGTGTGGCACAAAGGCCTCACTTATAAACTAAGTCAAGTTTTGCCAGAACAATTATATAAAATCCTCGTGTCGTATCTTGAGCATAGACTCTTCCGTGTGAAACTTGGAAGCGAATATTCCGAGTTCAAAGAAATAATGGCAGGTGTACCGCAAGGAAGCGTCCTTGGACCAATCCTGTACCTCATATTCACTCGTGATATCCCACAAACAAACGATACAATAGTTGCAACGTTTGCTGACGATACTGCTATACTAGCAGTTGCCACAACAATAGAGGAAACAAATATTAAATTACAAAACGCTCTTAACGAGGTTAATGAATGGACTAAATCCTGGCGGATTGCACTTAATGAGAGCAAATCGATCCATGTAGATTTTTCGTATAAACGGACAAACAATTTGCCTGTATTTCTAAATACGGTTCGAGTCCCGTTTGCAAATGAAGCGAAATATCTCGGTATGACACTCGATGCAAAATTAAAATGGAAGTCGCATGTAAAAAAGAAATGCGAAGAACTTAAGAATAAATACAGAGAACTGTACTGGTTGCCCGGAAAATATTCGAAGCTTAACCTTGATAACAAGCTGCTATTATACAAGCAAGTGCTAAAACCGGTTTGGACATATGGTATACAACTATGGGGTTGTACCAGTGAAACGAATCTAAACATTTTACAAACTTTTGAAAACAAAATGTTAAGATCATTCGTCAATGCGCCGTGGTACGTAAGGAACGAAGATCTACGCAGAGATCTGGGTATTCCCGCGGTTAAAGATGAAACAAAAAATTTTGCACGAAAACATAAAAAACGTTTATTAGGACACGTTAACACAACAGTCCTCCAAATTCTTGACGAAACAAATATATTGCGGCGTCTTCAAAGAACTAAACCCTTAGATTTGGCCCGATAATAACAAACCGCGCTATAATTGCGGAAAAGCAGGAACTCTCAAAGGAAAGTTACCTGCCAAACATATTATATAATCGTGATAAAAAAATTGCTGGATAAGTCGAATACTTAGTTGCAATAGAAATACCAAATGGGTGGTGGTTTTAGTGAGTAAAAATCTCACACTACTTTGGGCACGTGCTCATCGTGTCTATGAAGATTTCCACCAGCCCACGGAAAAAAAAAAAAAAAAACACGCACACATGAATGGTTATGAAAAAGCTCGGTCATGTATACTAACGAGCCTGTTGCGCCAAAAAAAAAATTATTTTTGGCCTCACTGAAACACTCGATACTCAATAAGGATTTAGGTCTGTCATGTGAATTCTTCAATATCATTCTTGAGAGGATTTTGAAAAAATCCCGAGCCTACACCATTGTCAAAATTGTTCATATATCTGTGCTAAAATTAGCATACGCCGACGATATTGATATCATTGATCGGACTCAGCGTGATGTCACGTTTGCTGGTATAAAGAAGGAAGCGGCGAAAATGAGCTTAGCTGTAAATGAGTAAAAAACCAAATATGTATGTGCTGTTAATTCAAAAGACACACAACATCGACTTATCGGATGGAACTTCACCATTGACGGACATAACTTTAAGTATTACGGACTCTGTCTGGCTCGGCTCCGCTATTAACTCTGACAGCAACATCTTGTTAGAAATTAAACGAAGAATTACTTTTGCCAACCACTGTTTCTTAGTGCTAAGAAGTTAATTTGATAGTAAAGCCCTTACTCGAATGGTTAAGAAGATATAGACCCTGATAATCCTAGTCCTGCACTACGAGGCTTAAGCATAGACCGTATCAAAAGTGTATGAAAAAAATCGTTTTGAGAGAAAAATTCTTCGAAAAATATTTGGTGCCGTTTGCGTCAAACGGCTATTTAGACGAAGATTCAACCAACATTTAAAAAAAAACTCCGCATTGTACATGTCTATGACATGTACAGCAAATAGACATCAATACTTCGTCTTCGACTACCAGCCTGATGTCAAACGCTCTCCTCTACCTCGCTTTAAGGGGCGCGCACAAGTAGAAACCGACCTCAGCCAACTTGAAGTTCGTAATTGGAGGCAGTTATCTAAGTACTGTGCTAATTCGGGAAGCATGTTGGCTGAAGCCCAGAATTATGGCGCCATACTTACGTAAGTATGAAGGCCTTTTTATACCTCGGCTCCGCTATCGATTCTGAAAATTCTCTAAAACATCGTCGGTAATCAAGGATAACTATAACCATTCTTCATTTCTTCGTTGTACTACTACTAAGGATGAAACATGGACCGGATGAAGAAATCTTTTGTCTATGTCGTCATTGGACATTGGAAACTCTATATGTATTTAACTATGAATTTTAGAAGCTGTACATAAAACTTCTCATAGACCTCCTCATTAAATGCTTAAGATTCAAAGGGAATGTGCATCTGTACCCTAGCTCTAAAAGGTCATGAATTCGCAGCCAGATGCTTAACACAGCCTTGGAAAATCCCCCATTTATTGTCGCGTGCATGTAACTATCTAGCAACTAGAAGATGCCAGCTTAAGACCGATCTAAAAAGCTTATTAGATTAAGTCCGGCATTAAAACGAGTTCCCAACAAACATACTTCGTTTGTCGGGAACTTTTTTTTAACGCCGGACTTACACCAACTACTAAGAAGAAGAAGATTAAATAATGTGCGAAACTTAACCCTTTTGACAATCTGTTGCAACATATACACATACACTGATTTTCATTGTTTCTTCTCCAGCAATTTCAGTGCAGAATTAGCAAACATCTGCAATCATCTCGGGGTTTCGCTTCAGCTTTACAGATTTGCTTCATCTGAGACAAAAGAAAAAATGAAATATTTAACATATTTGTTTTTGTTTAGCCAAAATAAACGCTATTACATATAATGTATAGGGAGTTTTTGTTTTTAGAGGTATGGAACATTGAAATGGAATAAAACAAAGATGATTTCTTTAAATTGACATAAAATTTATTCGAAAGATAATCGTCTGGCATTATTATTGTAAAATATGATTTCTGGCGTATGAATGACACGGCTGGCTCAGACGTAGTCTAATCTGGAGGTTCAATTTTCGATGACTCTTTTTTTTTAACATTTGTGGACGTATATCGGCAATAACGCGAATTTAGTCTATCAAGTGGTCAACTGGTCCGGGCTTATCGGCGTAGACTACCGACATCCGACTATTCCCACAGAAAATAATCAAGCGGCGTTAACTCGCACGATCTTGGAGGCCAATTCACAGGACCGAGACGCGATATTATGCTCTCACTGTATGTTTTCTTCATAAAATCAGTTGTGTCACGACCTCGGTGACATCTTGCTCCGTCTTGTCAAAACCACGTCATGGTTGCTTAATTGATGAACGAAAAAGTCAGTAATCATGGCTCTATACCAGTCACCATTGACTGTAATGTTCTGGCCAGCATCGTTTTTAAAGGAGTACGGGCCAATTGTTCAACCAACCCATAAAGCACACGAAACAGGCAGTTTTTTGTGGATGTTACGGTGCATTCGGAGTGATGATATTTCTCAAGTGTATGTTAAGACACTTGAGGATTATCATCACTCCAAATACGGCAGATTTTGTTAATTGACGTATCCATTCAACCAAAAGTGAGCTAAACAAAATTCGCTGATAAAAAATGGGAACAACGGCAATCTTGTTTTGGGCTAATTTACCGAAGCTACGCCTGGGTAGGTGATCCTGTGGCTTCAATACTTTCACGAATTGGATTTTGTAAGCACGCAAACCAAGATATTTACCCAAAATCTTCAATAAAGGAGATGGACACATATCGAATTCCTGTACACGATGGCGGATATTCTGATTCGGGTCTTTCTCTAAGCTACACTCTACAGCAGCAAGACTATCTGTACGCACTGTATGACGTCTCTGTGGAAGTGTATTATTATTTAGAGTAAACGTGATATATGAGTCACTTGACAGCTGACAAAATTGCTGCCAGTTAAAAAAGTGTTGCCAACTTAAAGTTCTATACCTCTAAAAAAAAAACACCCGTTACATAAGCAATACATGTTAATATTTTTCTGTTACACATAAAATAATTGTATTTTCAATTAATCGTTTATGCATGTTTTTATTTTTTTGTTGGTTTTCAAATTCGTTGAAGAATAGTAAAACCTTAACTAATCTAATCCCATTTGATTGCTAATATTCCGATTTTTGGATAGAATCAGTACGAAACGTTTTTTTTTCAACCTTGGTCAGATCAAATGTCAGGATCTAGTTTTACTAAACCCAAGTGTTGGCGCAACAGGCTCGTCAGTACCCAGGGCCGATGGCGGAACATTCTGTTTTATGCCAACTCCGAACAGCGATGTTGAGATAAGCTATTCTTGATAGCTGATACTAATCGGATGATTTGTCAGATCATCACGAGATGAGTGCCAGTGAAAAATCATTTAGTTGACATCCTAGTCACCAGTATTTTATTCTGTTTATCCTGTACAATATCTCAGATGCTCAGATGCTGTCATCTCCGAATTCAAAAAGCTGGTAAAGTATTCACTTATTTGTTGCTCTTATTTTTAATATATGATTGGAACGTTTGTTGAGTCTGATATATAACCATATGCATCTCCATAAAAAAAAGTCTCCTATGGAATAAATCTAGTTTCCAATGCATTTCTCAGAAAAAAAAAACATGGTTCGGATAAAACAATCCCGATAAAAGCACATTTTCCGCGACATTGTGATTTCTTCCTAGGTCCAGTAATGCGTTATCGATTCTAGATACTCTACAAGAATCTAGAAGGTTTTTGTTTGAATGTGAAATGCTGTATATCTGCATGCAAGCTACTGAACGTGTACGTTCAAAAATTCAAAGCTTTTTTTTTTAATAATTTGCTCGCACTTATGGGGTTATGAATACCCTTTATATGTTTTAGCACAATTTGGGCGATAAGGAAATTCGGGATATGAAAAAAAGAGATACAGATGCACATTGGTTTTAAATGCCTGTAAGTTACAATGGAAGGGAAAAACAGAGATTCCACATTCATGTTTTTCGGTTAACGTTAATCTCTATATTTCAGCGTTCGTCTGATCCGAAGGTAGGCTTAAAGGTAAACTGATTTGGATTCATAGCGTAACGAGTTTTGCGGCTGAATTGTTGAATGGGAGGAATGCAGCTGGCTATTTCATTTGAACATCGGTTGTTAAAATAGCGATAATACAATGTAAGGAAGGAGATATTTCGACGGTGTTCAAGCGAAACTAAAGAGTTCGATATTCTAATGTCTGCTATAAGTTTTTTTTCGCACGCGTTTGAATCCTGTCTAGGAGGTGCAATGTTGTTTTTGGTGCAGCCGACCAGATGTGGGCGTTAAACTCAAGTTTAGGGCGTATAAACGCTTTATATATTGTGGCCAGATCAGAAGGGAATCAATGATTAAGGAAACCTAGACATATCGTTGCGTATTTAGCGACTTGGAATATGTGGTCGTTCCAACGTGGGTCGTAACTAACACACATACCTAGCCTGGAGAGTTTTTCGGTTTCTACGACGTAAGTGCCATTAATGAATAAGGGCTCTAGATTTTGGTTTCGCTTTAACGACAGACGATAGCATTGTGTTTTGGAAGCATTGAAATCTACTCTGTTAGATTTACCCCATTTGATGATGCTGTAAAGGACGGAATTCAATGAGCTAAACATATGTTGTCGTTTAGATTCCACGTTCGAAGATGAGGGACGTGGACCTGAAAACGACTGAGAGTACTGTCAACAGCAAAGGAATGAATTGGATTAGAAAATATGAAAATAAAGAAATTATATCCATATATGAGGGTTAATATCATACTGGATTCGCAAAGTCAGAATTGCACACGAATGCTTGATACAAATTATCTTCACAATAGCTGAGATAGCTGATTCAGACTTTCGAGAGACATAAATGCCGCTCTTGCCTTCACTACATGGGTATTTATGTGCTGATTTTTGTACAAAAACCTGTTCAAATGTGTTGTGTCTCAAATCCAAATTATTGCGCCTTAATGGGGCGCGGAACAGTATGGTTTCACATACTGTTCCAAAACATTTCAAATTTTCAAACTTGTGTTGCAGCTGAGTTTGGATATCTTCGATTTTCATAGTCGAATGCTAGTGAATCGTCAAATTCCCTATTTCTTTCACAAATATAGACGTAAAAAGGGGTGTAAAAGGTACTATTACCGTGCCTTGCAGAAGAGCATTAGTTTTTTTTTTCGTGGGCTGTTGAAAATCTTCATAGACATGATGAGCACGTGCCCATAGTAGTGTGAGATTTTTACTCACTAAAACCACCAACCTATTTGAATTTGTACGGCAACTAAGTATGCGACTTATCTAGCAATTTTTTTTTATAACGAGTAAACAATGTTTGGCATGCAATTTTGCTTTGAGAGTTCCTGCTTTTCCGCAATTCATAGTGCGGCTGGTTATTATGGGGCCAAACCCAAGGGCTTGTCAGAGGTAATCCGCTCTGACTCTGACAACAACATATCGTCAGTAATCAAACAAAGAATTACTCTTGCCAACCGCTGTTTCTTCGGGCTAAGAGGGCAATTTAGTAGTAAAGCCCTCACTCAAACTTTTAAGAAGATCCTATATAAGACCCTGATCATCCCAATTCTTCTCTACGGCGCTGAAGCATGGACCGTCTCAAAAGCGGATGAAGAAATCCTTGGTCGAATTGAGAGGAAGATTCTTCGAAAAATCCTCAGTCCCGTTTGCGTTGACTGGCTATGGAGACGAATATTCAACCAAGAACTATACGAACTGCGACATGCCCCTGGTCAAAAAACTCCGCATTGGACATTTCAGATGGTAAGGACATGTAGAACGAATGGACACCAATACTCCGGCTCGCAGAGTCTTCAATTCCCACAAGTGGAAACCGACCTCAATCAACTTGGAGTGCGCAACTGGAGGCCGTTAGGACCGGGCTAATTGGAGAGGCATGTTGGTAGCGCCACTTATGTAATTAAGTAAGAAAGTTAATCCAAGGGTTTAGTACTTTGAAGACGCCACAATAAATTTGTTTAGTCAAGAAATTGGAGGACCGTTGTGTAAACTTATCCTAATAAACGTTTTTTATGTTTTCTTGCAAAATTTTTCATTTCATCTTTAACCGTGTGAATACCCAGATCTCTACGTAGGTACCACGCATTGACGATTACCTTAACATTTTGTTTTCAAAAGATATGTCCAGACCAGACTTGCTTGTATAACAGCTTCTTATCAAGGTTAAACTTCCATTGAGTGTCATTCCGAGATATTTTTCGCTTCATTTGCAAAAGGAACTCGAATCGTATTTAGAAATACAGGCAAATTTTTGGTCCGTTTGTACGAAAAATCTAAAATGTACCTCCTAAAAAATAGGAGGTACAAGAGTGGTCCAAGCACGCTTCCGTGGGGTAATCCTGCCAATATTTTTTTGAACTCCGAATATTCGTTTCCAAGTTTCACACGGAAAAGTCTATGCTCAAGATACGACACGAGGATTTTATATAATTTTTCAGGCAGAACTTGCCTTGTCGTGATAAGGTTCCTGATATAGGATTCACTGTCGCGCAGAAGGTCTGGGTTCGATTCCCAGCGGTAGCAACACCTAATGATTTTTCACTAGCCCTCCCTTTGCCAGACGTTCGCAGGAGGTGGAATGGTAAAAATGCAAAGGTGTTGTCACTTCCAGGTGTTGAACGAGTTGCACCGCTGTTATTAGTTCAACGAATTGAGCACTATGCCACTGAGAGCTGCTTAAAACAAATTTGTTGTCATATACTTTTACAAATTTCCATTGTCGAAGACAAAATCCGTATGAGTTTTTCTAGAAGCAGATAAAGTCTTAAGTTTATTTTTGAAACAATTAGTAATTTTCTAGAAAACATAGTCAAATTGTATTTATTATTGCCAAACAACTATCTGGACACATAGTTCTATGTCGTAATGAATGGACATTGGGCTTAAGATTGGGCCAGGGCTTAGTTAAGACTTAGCTCGAAAACCATGCCCCACCTCTCATTATTTGTGAAATTTGTTTCCTTACACATTTATGTAAGTGTACTGTTTTAGATACCTCCCCCATTGCTCCCCTTATCCTGTGCGTTTTTATTGCTGTTCTAACTAGAGAATAGTAGTCACACACACGTACCGTATTAATCGTCCCCAAAGCTAAAGCGAATGAGAAAAAGAAGAATCGCGGTCACCGAAATTTACATTTTGCACTGCAGGGCTAACCGATTTCAGATCCTTTTTTCTATTTTTTTTCGTTCGCCTCTTTTTCCAATTTATTTCTCCCAACGAAGTCAGGTCCTTCACAGCGCTACTGAAAGTCTGTGTAGGTATACAGGATTTTTCTTGCGTTTATTTTCGGACACCCGATTTGTTTTTGTATGCACCAGGATTTCGTAGAACCACACCAAAAGACACATTCGAAAAGGAAAAAGAAATCACACACACATACAAGTATTAACAAAAAGTGAAATACCGAGCGCGTTTACAAAAATTTTCGCGGTACATAAACCGAAATAGTACAACAAAAACTAACAAAACAAAAAATAAAAGAAAAAAGGAAAACAAAGAAACAATAATAACGAAAATTTCAAAGTACACACCGTAACACACTCCCGCCAATAAAGGAGGCAAATGGAGCTCCGCCTACAAGAGAATTTCCGTGAAATATACGAAAATCATTTGCTTTGGTCACGCAAGGCGCGATTGGTCCAGGAAAATTAATCTCGCATCGAATATCGATCGAGAACGACCCGAAAAGTTGCAATGTTGCACTTTTGTTATAGGAAACTTTCGCAGGACCAATGCTGTTGGTCTCCAAACAATTTTTTGTTGTTTTTATTTATTTTTTATTTCTTCGATTGACTCGCTTTTACCTATACCACACGGGCTTCCCCTACTACCACAACGTGATCAACTATTTTTTTTTGTCTTTTATAGGAATTTTCTTGATGTGTTGTCCTTTGGGCCTAAGCTGAAAGTTGGTTGTGCTGTGAGGATACAAATTTCAAAAAAAAAATCGAATGTAGGTACCTTCGATTGCATTGTGTTGGGAAGTTGGAAGGTAGTGGTGAGTCCTTTTTTTACAATTAGAAAATTCGGTTTATGTTATTAGCGTTATAAAATTTTAGTCGTCCTGGCAAATATTTTTTCTCCACAGAGCTAGGGAATTTCAAATATTAATTGACCATATGAGTTGATGTCGCCTTTTGTCATTTCTAATCACGCACAGTGGGGTATTTCTAAAAATGGCTGCTTTCGTGTATTCTCTAGCCCATAGGGTGCAATAGATTTTTATACATAGTTTGTAACATATGAAACTAACTGAGTTGGGATTATAGTTTCTGAGGTCAAAAATATTTCGAGAAATTACAAAAATTGCCGAAACAAATTGCTTTTAACAAACATTTTGGAACCGCGATCACTTTTCATTTCGTATCTATGTCACCGAGTTTTATATCTTTAAAGTTTGAAGTACAAATGTGGTCAAATTTGGCAAATTTCGCACTTTTACGGCTCTGTAAGAAAAAAACGTAATTTTTGTTCAGACTACATATAAGAAAATGTAAACGAAGGATGGATGCACGACTGAGCTGTATCTACGTTCTTGGTCATTCATGCTTTACTTAAAATAACTTCTTAGAGCTTAGTGAGTAATTAATTTGTTCTTTCCTTAAGGCATCTCTAAAACTCTCCACACGGCAGAATTTCCAAGATGGAGACAACGTTGACGTCTACTGTCCTAGCTTGGGTGGACTAAAGCCCAGTTTTTCAGTTTTCAGTAACGTATACACTGGAGTGGCTCTACAGTCCGGAATGAACCTGAGAAAACCAACGTACCTCTTCAATTATCGGGTCCTTAGATAATTGGCTCAAGTTGCGATATTCAAATTCATTGAGATTTATTGTGAACGTCATTTAAGGCGATATTTTACTTTACTGTGTCCGACATCTGGTTGAAAAACGACGACTCTGAGAGGCGCTTTTCATGCCCTACCCATCTTAAACCTCCCATTCAGATTTGTTGACCAGATCTGTGTCGTTGCTGAGCTTGTAATGTTCTTCGATGAATCTTCGTCTCCATTGTCCGTCAAGGCAAACAAACGGCTTCAAAACGACCAAGGATTTTTTCGCCCGGTTTTGATACTGTCCGTGCTTCTTTCTTCACCTAGAACAGAAATGGAATGATCAGGGTCTAATATAGAATCTCTTGAGTAATTGCGACTCTGGCTGTGATATCTTGTTGAGTCCAACCAATGTTGCTATTAGTGTCATCGATTTATGGAATATTGTGTCTTTGATGTTGTCTCGGAAGTTTTTCACAATCCTGTAAAAAATGGTATTAAAAAATTCACATGACAGTGTGCGCCTTTCCTAGATATTTTTTTGGTTTCGAATGTTTCGGTGAGGTCCTTCCAATTCTGCACAGATGGACAAGATTAGGCGGTATATCAAAACTAAGCAAGGTTTTTGTTTATAAAAGCGCTATAGTATGCGGATTTGAAATCGATGAATAGGTGGTGGGTATCGGTTTTAGGTTTTCAAGGATCTTAAACCACACTAATAAGGGGTCGATTAAGTTGTTGGTAAACGGTATCAGGCGTTTACATACTACGGCAGATCGGATCTTGTAGCTTTTAATAAGGAGGCTAATGGCTCTGAAGTGTATGCAGTTCAGAGGGTTTCCTTCTTGTGGATCGGGCAAACTATGCTCAGCTTCAATTCTTCAGCCATACTTATATCCAACTGTATATTGCTTATGAGTTGGCGAATATTACTTACCAAATCATCTCCACCTGCTCTATAAAGCTCAGCAGGAAGATCGTCATTCCCGGCCGTTTTGTTAAGCTTAAGTTAATATATTGATATGTTCACTTCACTTTAGTCGGGTGGCTTGTAGATTGCGCTGTCATCGTTAATATTGAATCATTCGTTCTGCCTGACAGAGGGAGATTTTTCGTCATCGCCATTTAATAGTCTCCAGAGGAAGTTCTTCCATATTCGCAGCATTGACTGTGTCTCAACTACAATCGTGTCTTGTCCTTTCCCTCTTTTTTGCCTATAAAGCTCAATTGTAGCTCTCGTCTTGACCTGGAGCTTCGTCCTTGTAGGCTTCATTATTGGCTGCGATTATGTGTCAGCATTCTTCATCAAACCAGGGATTTCTCCAACCGTTTCTTGTCTTTTCCTTCTTCTGCTCAATTGTAGCTCTCATCTTGACCTGGAGGTGGGTGGTGGGTGCGAGAAAAACTTAGCACAGTAGTTGTGGCTAATCTTATGGCTTGGAGCAATTAGTTTCCTCATTTTATGCTGGTGGTATGGTATTGGTCGGGAGGTTGAGGTATACGCGTTCTGCAAGGTCTGGGTGGTCTCTTGTTATTTTTTTCAGTCTTTCAAAATTAAATTGTTGCACAGTATTTCTTACTTGTTGCGGTGGATTGTGACAATTCCCTCGCTAATTTATTGAAAGCATAAAACTTCTTGCCTTTCATTTATAACCAATCAACATCCGATTAGTAACTGTTTCTGCTCACTATAAAACTTACCGTCGAATATGTCACTGCTTTCCATTCTACCTGTTCCGGGCCCATCGTATTTCCTGAATGGCAGTAATGTGCGTTTTGTAGTAGCTTAGGGCTTCCGCTAGTTATTCCTCTGCATCTGTATTATTTAATGTTCTCACTTTCAAGATGCAGACACGAACGTCGTTATCCTTCGTACAGTAAGTACGTCAACAATAAAATTAGTCTTATCCAAAGCACAACCCGCAAACCTGAATTTCCAGCTCCAATTGATATTGTACCTCTAAGCCACAGAGTCGTCAATATCCACTGCCGTTTTTTTTATGTTGCCGTTTGCCTTTCGGCTCATCCGCCACCATCTCCATTCAAGTGTCCTGACCAACCCTTGAAACTCATATACACATGTCTTGTTATCCGAATATGTCAGAGCAGCTAATGTAAGTGGCTTTTTACTTCGTAGACGCCAACATTGATTCCATTTATTGGGATGTTTTTTGATTGACGACCTTAACTCTAGCGATTGGTATTTGTTTGTGTTACTGGCCGGCAGTTCGACCATTTACAAAATTTCCACAGTAATGTAAATATTGCTTTGTAGCAATAATTTGGTCCGTGCGTTACAAGGTGGGCCAAGAGAAGTCAGTCGCCGCCTTCAAAATATCGGTTGTGGATCGCGCATTGTGTGCCGTTGCTCCGTGGTTTTGGAACCACATGTCCTCCAGTCCTAATTCGTCCAATTGCGGCAAAAAAAAACTCGGTTAACATGGCCCTATAGCGCTCTCTGTCCACTGTTGTCGTTCGACCAGCGGCGTTCTCGAAAAAAAAATGGCCCGGTGACTCCTCCAGCGCAGCGTGAACAGCGCACCATGCAGTAACTTTGAGCGGGTGTAATGGCTCCTCGTGCATTGCTCGTGGATTTTCGGTGCCCCAGAAGCGATAGTTTTGCTTGTTCACGTACCCGCTGAGGTGGAAATGAGCCTCATCGCTCATTATGATTTTGGTCGAAAAATCGCCCACTTCGTCCTCGAGATTGAGGATGGCTTGGTTAGGTTAAACGCATTTGGATTCGGCAGGCAGCAGCTGATTCACGGACTGGACTTTGTACGGGAACAAAATTCTCCTTAGGGACGACCGGCTGATGGCTAGTTGCGAGGCACGGCCGGCGCCTGGTCGATGTTTCCGGCGATAGCTCGACATCCTCGGCAACAGCGGCGATGTTCACGGCACAACGGGCGCTCTGGGCCGGCCACTCTTGGCAACGTCTCGTGTGGCCCATTTGCATCAAGTTTGGCGACCAAACGGGACAGTGTTTGCGCAGTCGGTGTCGGACAGCCGCAGAAACGGCGATGGAGTTCGCACTGTGCCAACACTACAGACGAATTGTTACGCAATGTAATAGACACGATTATTCCGCGTTCTTGGGAAGTGTATCGCTCAATGGCTTGTTCGCTTGTATTCTACATCTGTCTAGTCCACAAATGTCAAAACAGATTTGACAATGGCGGCCATTTGCAAAAATAAGATCATCTTCCAATAGGCTGATCTCTTTTGGCCCACCTTGTAGAAACCAACCTCAGTCAACATGCTGTCTGTAACTGAAGGTATTTCGATATGGACCGTCGCTTATTGGAGAGACATTTGTATGAAGCCCGGGTTCATTCTGGACTGTAGTGGGTGGTGGGTATCGATTTGGGGTTTTCAAGGATCTTAAACCACACTATTAAGGGGTCGATTAAGTTGTTGGTAAACGGTATCAGGCGTTTACATACTATGGTAGATCGGATCTTGTAGCCTTTAATAAGGAGGCTGATGGCTCTGAAGTAGATGCAGTTCAGAGGGTTTCCTTTTTGTGGATCGGACAAACTATGCTCAGCTTCAATTCTTCAGCCATACTTATATCCAACAGTATATTGCTTATGAGTTGGTGAATATTACTTACCAAATCATATCCACCTGCTCTATAAAGCTCAGCAGGAAGATCGTCATTCCCGGCCGTTTTGTTAAGCTTAAGTTAATATATTGCTATGTTCACTTCACTTTAGTCGGGTGGCTGGTAGATTGCGCTGTCATCGTTAATATTGAATCATTCGTTCTGCCTGACAGAGGGAGATTTTTCGTCATCGCCATTTAATAGTCTCCAGAGGAAGTTCTTCCATATTCGCAGCATTGACTGTGTCTCAACTACAGCCGTGTCTTGTCCTTTCCTTCTTTTTTGCCTATAAAGCTCAATTGTAGCTCTCGTCTTGACCTGGAGCTTCGTCCTTGTAGCGCTACTTGTATAAGCGAAAATTAGAAATAACGTACTGTGCCCAAGTCCAAGTTGAGTTTCATTATTTTTCTGAGCCAGGCGTCTACTTTTGGAGATGTATAGAGAAATCATGGAATTCGGGATCCTGTCAAATTTGATTCGCATACCATTGTAGCAAAGTTGTAAAGAAGATCAGCGGAACTTTTCCAAATATATACCGGATTTCGTACTGAAACAGATAGTGATTAGACCAGGTCTAACACGACACGCACTTTTTTCAACAATCTAGCCATTGTGTTAATTACACAAACGATATTCAAGTAGCCAGACAATTACTCCAAAAAAATGTTAGCGACTTTTTAATAAACATTTTTATTTTTGGTCATGCTTGCAATAATGCTCCAGCCAAGAGATGCTTCGAATTCCGTCCTCTGTATTCTAGACGACAACGAAGAACAAACTTCAAGTTAAGGGGCCAAGTGATCGCAGATACCAGGGTGCTCTTAAGGAATTATATGAAGCAACATGCCAGATCGAAGAGAGTACAAGCTTGAGACATTTGAAAGAAATATAATGTAAAACAAGTTTATCGAGTGGTTATTTTGTATTCTAATAGTGATTACCGGATAAAATTTTATTTTTATATTTTTGCAAACGTTCATATTAACGATCTCAAGATATTATATTTTTTTAATTTTTTTTTCTTTTATTTTTAGTTCAATACGCAATCTTAATAAACAACTGTTCTAAGGAAGAACAAAATCCTTCGGGTAAGACCTTATTTTAAAAATCCAAAATTATAATTCCTTTAACCACCAAACCCGACCATTTCATTAAGTCCTTTTCTAATTAATTTATGTCTTCATTTATTATTATATTCAAATGTAGGACTTTCTAAGCTTCCATAACAACCCAATTACTCATTTGTTATTCATAATTTTCAATTAAACTTCCCCTTACATCGGATACTAATCTATCTGAATGTCCGAGAACTATTGTTATTTTATAATAACGTCCTTGAACAAGAAATCTATTCTGAAATTTCATATCAACACTTGACTGAGCGAACATTTAGGCAATGGGTATCCACACTCATAGAATAAGGTCGCGATGTAGGACTATCTATGGGAGTGTAGAGTATGGCTTCATACAAAAACTTCAAGCATTACAAACGAAACAGTAAAAAAAGAAGGACCCTATCAACGACATTTTCGCTTTTCTAATTAAAATGCAAATGAGAGCTTTTGTCTGTAAAGTCGGATATTCATTGTGACGGTTATAATTTGTATAAATCTCACACTCTAGCATACAAATGGTGGTGCATTTTTTAAGCCCAGTTAATATTGAGAAAAGCTCAAGTCTTTTAAAAATCGAACTTGAGACTTGAAACTGGAGACAAGCAAATTGAAAAGGAACCTCTTATTATATAAAATAAGAATAGCAGATGTTTGATGAAGGATTGACGCGAATTTTGGAGAAATTCGTTATAAGCGACTTGGACCATTTACACGTCTACTAATGCGTAACTAAGCTGTATATGCGATTTTGTTGCGAGAACCCAAGTTTTTCCTAATCTTTTTACTTTGAATTCATTTTTATTTTTTTCTTAAAATATTAACTTAAAACAACAAGTGTTGATAAAACGACAAAAAACAGCAACACTATAAACAGCCAGGTCAGAATGGCACGGAATGAATACCCGGCGGCGAACCTAGATAAGCTGCTTCGACATATTCGGACAACAGGTTGTCTAGGAATTTCAAGGGTTAGTCAGGCCCCTTGAACAGAGATTGTGGCGGATGAACCGAAAGGCCAACGGCAGCGCTCAATCCCGTAGTGGAAACTGATGGCTCCGTGTCCTAGGGGTATCTACTAAATTGGAACTGGCCCTCCAGGTTGGGGGTTGTGTTTTGGGTTAACTACCCAACCATGGAAAAATTTAACAGTTACGAAGCAACCAATAGCCTCGGAAAGGACTGATTTTATTGCTGACGACCCAGATAAACGAAAAAGGACAACGACGCTCGCACCTGGAATATGAGAACGTTGAACAGGAGAGGTGCAAGCGAACAACTAGCGGAAGCCCTAAACTGCTACAAAGCAGACATTACTGCAATCGAGGAAATACGATGGGAGGGGCCGGGCAAAAAAAGGATGAAAAACTGTGACATCTACTACGGACCGTGTAGTAGTGAGCAGAAACAGCGACTATTCGGATGCGGATTTGTTATAAAAGCCAGACTTAGGCAAGAAGTCTTATGTTTCCAAGACATTAGCGAACGCATTGTAACTATCCGCATCAAGGCCAAATTGACCAACGTATGCCCTATATGCACTCACGCCCCAACGGAGGAAAGAGATGATATAGCTAAGGATTGCTTCTATGCGCTCTTTGACAAAAAATATGAGAGACTACCGAAGTACGATGTTAAAATCGTGCTGGGAGATTCTAACGCAAAGGTAGGAAGAGAAGACATCTTTAGCACTATTGTCGGAAAGCATAGCCTACACGACAACACGTCTGGGAAAGGACTGGGGCTAATTAACTTCGCTACGGAATGAAACACGGTTTCCTCACCTCAATAACAACAAGAAAAGGGCAGACAACATCGACGAATTGGACTGATTGTCACCATTGACAGATATAACTTTGAGGCAGTACGGGACTTTGTCCATTTCGGCTCCGCTATAAACTCTGACAACAACATCTCTTCAGAAATTAAACGAAGAATTACTCTTGGAAACCGCTGTTTCTTCCGGCTAAGAAGGCAATTTAGCAGTAAAGCCCTCACTCGAACTACTAGGGAGATTCTATATAAGACCCCGATAGTATCGGTCCTGCTCTACGGCACTGAAGCATGGAACGTTTCAGAAGCGGATGCAGAAATCCTTGGTCGATTTGAGACGAAAATTCTTCGAAAAAATCTTTGGTTCCGTTTGCGTTGACGAGCTATGGAGACGAAGATTCAACCAAGATCTATGTGAGCTGTACAGCGACATGCCCCTGATCTAAAAACTGCGCATTGGACGTTTAAGATGGCTAGGACATGTAGAACGAATAGACACCAATACTCCGGCTCGCAGAGTCTTCGATTCCCAGATAGATGACGGCTGCAGTAGAGGAAGACCTTGCCTTTAGTGGCGCGCACAAGTAGAAACCAACCACAACCAAGCGCCACTTAAGGACGGAGGATAAAAAAACTCTCTTTATATATTATTGGGTATATAAGCCCAGAAAATCAGCCTGCTGAGTTACTTTGATAAGGATATTATCAATTCCATACAACAGAGGTCCATCGTATAGGAGATTGTTGCGATAATATTTTAGGTACTCAGAATTTTGCGTTCTATACAATCCGAAGCAAAATCGGAGATACCGCCTCTCAAACATCCGTATTTTCATGTATTGTAGTGCAATATTAATGATTGGCCTTATAAGGGGCATGTTGCATATGACTTTCACCATTGAGTCAAGTTGACTGCTTTGAAACAGTGTTCGCGTCTAAGCATAAGCCCCTCTAGCCCTTGCCAGACAAGCATTTACATTTTTGTTAAAATAAAGAAACTTGTGAAGCCAGATGCCAAGATATTTAACTTCACTTCTCATCGCCAACGGCTGTCCATGCTGTCCAAAGATAAACCATTTTTTCCAGTTTTTTCTGGTATCGCTAGAAGCCCTACGCAATGTGCGTCTAAATAAAATTGTTCCGGTTTTTGTGTAATTGATCTTCAATTTCCAACCATTGTAATTATTAATAATGTATGTGATGACCTCGATTACATTATATAATATCGGGGAGCTCACCGCCGCCTGTTGTAAACCGTTTTTAATTGCAAAGACTTTAATGGAAATTACGTTGCCACATTTGAAGACGAACTTCTTTCCCATAATCAGGTCATAAATCATATATGTATGGATTAACGCATGGCCAGGCTTGTTATCTTGTAGAAAAGGCCATTCGTTTTTCCAATACTGTGAAGCTGTGTGTTCTGCTTTCTTTTCCTGGGTCGATATTCTTCCCGAGGGGCGCGTGTTTTGTTTTGTAGTGCCTTAATATTTACTTCTTCTGTCAAATATTTTTCGTAAGGGAGAGCGGGGCAATTTGTGAAACGCTTATTTCTCGAGATCATACAAGAATAAAGTTTGCACACTCTCGATATGTGTTGAACAGGTCTTAGCTACATTGTATCAGCAGACTAGGAATCATTCTCCATTTGTTGTTTTTGTTTATTTTTAGGAAAAATAGTAAAAAAAAAAAAAAAAAACCCATCCTAAAAATGAATATCCCCAAAATGTATGATTTATGTCGATGAAATATAGAAAATTACATTGTAACAATATATTGTTCAGACAGCTTATCAAAATCTTGTATTTTTCGACAAAAAAAACACGTTTTCGCCTGTTTATGCTTTGGGGTAGGGTATACAAATGTTTTTTTGTATGAAAACGCCTCCAAAAAGTAGGCGTGGGTTAAAAGATACATAGACGAAATGTTTACATTATCATTGCCAATGATCTTGCATCAACAAATTTTTTTGAATATTTTTAAATTTTAGCGAAAAACGTTTTTTAAAGAAACCGCCCAAAAAAATATGTATAGACGAAATATAGAAAAAGGGATTGCCTAGATATGTCGTTTTGACCCTTTTTCAAAATTTTTAATGTTTCAACCAAAAACTACGTTTTTCCAAAAAGGGGCGTGGCAGTAAGCCACGCTTGGAGCAACAACTATTACGTGTACCAAATTTCAATATTCTACCTCAAAATTTAGGGCCCAAACATTTTTGACGTAAGGACGGACGGGCACACCGACATTCATATAAAGGGTGATCCATTTCGAGGTTCCCTACTTTTTTAAAGAAAAAAACACAGAAAATTCAAATTTAATGGAAAATGTTTATTATCATTTGAAAGAACATTCTTTGGCATTTATTTTTTGAAGATTATGTCTATCAAATGTTGGCCGTTGCTACGTCGCAGATGGTCCATCCGTTGAGTCCAATTTTCGATCACTCGTTCGAGCATTTCGACTGGTAGCTGGCGAATGACACGCGTGATGTTTTCCTCCAAGGCCTGAATCGAAGCGGGTTTGTCGGCATAAGCTTTTGACTTTACATATCCCCACAGGAAAAAGTCTAACGGTGTGATATCACACGATCTTGGTGGCCAATCGACCGGCCGGTGATGGTGTTGCGAATAGTACGCTCAGTAGGCCGATTATTTTGACCATAAGTTGAGCGAAGTGCACGAAACACATTCCTCACAGAACATGAATTTTCATAATAAAGTTGAACAATTTGTAAACGTTGTTCAGTCTTTCCATTATGAAATTCCAAACAATACTAAACAAAAATAACATGACAGCATGACACGACTCACACGTGATCTGTCAAAAAAGGCTATCGAAAAAAGTATCTCTACTTGGATCACCCGTTATAACTAAACCGACTCATACATTTTATGGCATATCTAGCTAAATTATTTCTCTATGTTGCAAGCTACGTATCAAATCAATATACTTGGGTACCCACACAAGTTAATTATTTTTTCTAGTGGTGACAAGGTTCATATGTATATTTTCGTATTTATTTTGGAATTCATTTACCAAATTAAGTTTGGGGTAAGTTGGGCTAGTGGCCTACTTCACCAACTTACAAATTTTTATTTACAAACGTTTTTTTTTATAACAAAATTTGCGATTTATTTGCTTTACGTCGTTTCACCAAACACTGGCAAATAAAATTATTTGGTAATTTAATTTTGCATAGTGCGGTCTCAAAATAATTTTTTTTTTCGAGAAATATTTTTATTTCCCTTATAACAAAAAAACGACAAAAACGAAAAACTCAGCTTAAAAGAACGGAGCAAAATGAGCAATCGGCCGATTAAAAAATCGGTAGTATGCACTTGTTGCTATAACTCCATAGGTACTAATTAGCAGTTGGCCGATACTTTAGTTTTAAGGTAACCGCTAGCCTATCAAACTATTTCATTCCTAACCGTTGTAGTATGCACACATCCATATATAATCATACTGATTAACAGCCTGACCAATAACAAAAAAACGACAAAAACGAAAAACGCAGCTCAAAAGAACGGAGCAAAATGAGCAATCGGCCGATTAAAAAATCGGTAGTATGCACTTGTTGCTATAACTCCGTAAGTACTAATTAGCAGTTGGCCGATACTTTAGTTTAAAGGTAACCGCTAGCCTATCAAACTATTTAATTCCTAACCGTTGTAGTATGCACACATCCATATATAATCATACTGATTAACAGCCTGACCAAACTATCGGCCGATAGAAAGTCTGTAGTGTGCGGGCGCCCTTATACCCGGCGGATGACAAATCACCAATAATTTATCATTCAAAGTAAATATTCGATTCATTGTTTAAAGGGTTAAGTTTATTGAAAAAAAAATGTTTGCTTTTGATAGACTTTATGATGACGTATGGTATTTCTCTGGCTGATCTATAGCTGAGAAAAGAATGAGTATATAGTAAATCCCCTGCCCATACCTACATTTTATTTTTTTATTAATTACAAAGGGAAATTTGTGGGAATTTTTCACGTTTCACCAACAGTTCTTTACAGTTGTAACTAACATGTTGCAAATTTTTGACAATTTGATTTGTTTGTGAGTTTGCGTTTCACAAAACAAAATGAGCTTACAATTTTTTTGTTCAATATGTAAAGTGAAAGTTGACGTGCAATCCCTCCTCCAAGTTTTATTTCTTTTCCAAACTGGTCGAAAAAAAGCATAGTGATCGTAGCGAAAGTGACGATAATGTGTTAATTCTAAGAAAAAAAAAACCGTATAAACTGTATAATTTCGGAGTTGTATAATTTTAATGAAAAAATTCGTCGAGTCTATGCAATGCAAGGGAAATATTTAATTGGTAAAATCCGAAAAAGCTATTATTCTAACCAAATATTGTTGTTTTTACAAAAGTTGTTGTAATTTCGATCATTCAATTGATAAACCGCAACAATTTCCAAACAGAAAACGCCAGGGGCTGTCCCCCTTAGAGTTAGAATCTTTGTTGCTCCTAACTCACCCACTACCATGAAATAATAATTATTGGATCACAGATATCCCACACCACTGAACTAATCTTTGCATTATCGCCAAGGCAGCAGTTTCTCACAGCTTTCCACTTGCTTGGAAATGGGAGACATTACCATGAAGTTGCTGAAATGCATGAAATTACTTTTAAGAGATATAAAACTATAAAATGTAATAAAACAAAGACGATTTTTTTTAAACTAACATGAGATTTACTTTATTCGATAGATAATGTTATGGCATTATAATTTAAATATGATTTCTGGCATATGACCGAAACGGCTGGTTCGGACGTAGTCTACTCTGGAGGTCAAATTTTCGATGACTTTTTCAAACATTTGTTGCCGTATATCGGCAATAATGCGCGAATGTTGTCCTCCAAGTGGTCGATCATTTCGGGCTTAACGGCGTAGACTACTGACTACAAATGTCCGCACAGAAAATAGTCAAGCGGCGTTAAATCGCACGATATTGGATATTGGATGTCAATTCACAGTACCAAAACGCGAGAAATTATGGGCTTAACGAACGTTTCCATCAACAAATCATTTCTGGCACGAGCTGTGCCACAGCTCTTGCTCATCATGGTTGTCCAATTGATGACCGAATAAGTCAGTAATCATGGCTCTATAGCGGTCAAAATTGACTGAAACGTTCTGGCCAGCATCGTTTTTAAAGAAGTACGGGCCAATTATCCCACCAACCCATAAAGCACACCAAACAGCCATTTTTTGTGGATGTTACGGTGTTGATATTCCTCAAGTGTATATTTAAAAACTTGAGGATTATCATCACTCCAAATACGGCAGTTTTGTTAATTGACGTATCCATTCAACCAAAAGTGAGCTACATCGCTAAACGAAATTCGCTTATGAAAATTCAACAAATCAACGTCTTACTGGGTGATCGATCCTGTGGCTTCAATTCTTGTACGTATTGGATTTTGTAAGCACGCAAACCAAGCTCTTTCAGCAAAACGTGGTTCGAAAACGTTCCATCGAATTAATTGCTCTAATGGACGATTATGTCAACAATAAAATGGACATAGTCCGCATCCGCATTACGTATTTCGAACAGAACCATGACTTTCCAAATAAATTTGCACAATTTGAAAGCGTTTTTCAGATGATAGAATATTCATTTTATAAATGACAAACCAAACTAAAAATAAGTAACTTAACAGCTGCCAAAATGTACTATTTGAAAACGCTGAACGGTGGCCTAATGAGCACTAAATTGTGGAAAGGTTTTTCGATATTGCCAGTAAATAAATGTTTTTCTATTATTTCGTAATATTTTAAGAATGTATATTTTGTTTTATTACGCATCCCGTGTGTTTACGGATGTATAGATGGGTATTTTGTAAATATGGATGCTCACAGAGAGTTTGAATCTGCATACGTCGGTAGTCATGGAAAGCACTCTAATGCAACCGATAAGAGCAGTCAATGTCATAAAATGTTGCCCTATCTTGACTAACATTTCGCGACAAGAAACAGATAAATATTTCTAGATGTTCACCACTGAAGAGGAAGAAAACTTAGAATACGAGTGCTAAGAGAATACGAAGATAATTTGAATAAACACGCTTTGAATTTTTCTTCCGATAATTCATTTTCATATCAAAAAAAAAAAAAAAAACTAGTGGTGGGTGCACGACTGGGTCGTACGCAACTTTCTCTTTCACAGCGAGTAAATTTGACGTTTTTACCAACTACACAATAATATTTATTTCGATTAATGATGCTAGACTGGTATAAATGATGTCGAAATGTGATTATACGAACGTTTATTCCGTAATTGAAAGTTCCGTTTAGGGATAATTGGCCCAAAACCAATTATGTGGAACTCATGAAAACAGTAATAGTAGTATACAAATTAAATTTCATTCAATTTAGCCAAATAGTTTGCGAGATTTTGACAATTTTCTTTATATGACATACATATATGCAAAAATCCGTTATATAGATTTTCTCGAAAAAAAACTGCGTATACAGTTTTGTTGGAACTAATATGTTTATAGTATATATGAAGTTCGATAAAATCGATCAAAATGCATTGAGGTTATGTATGATTTTTATATGGCAGGTACCGGTAATAACATGGCCAAAAGCAAGAAAAAAAATGGCATAGAATTATGACCAAACGTATGCTGGATACGAAGTTTGAAGGAAATCTGTCAAGCCGTTTAGGCTGGAGAGGCTTGTACGGACAGACGGACCGACGAACCGACGGACGCAATTCCAAAAATCACTTTTTTGAGTTCCGCTATCATCGTATTGTTAGAATCAATCAAAATACCGAGGTGGAAAATTTTCAGGAAAACAATATCTTTCACTTTATAAGAGAAAGTTAAAAAAATAAATTTATGGCTTATCAGGCTCGTTAGTACCCAGGACCTAGCTTTTTCTTCACAACCATTCATGTGTGCGTGTGTACTTCTTAGGACGATGGCGGGACCTCCTGTTTTATGCCGAATCCGAACGGCTAAGTTGAGATAAGCTTTTCATGACAATTGATACTACTCGGATGATTTGTCAGATCATCACGAGAGAAGGGCCAGTGAAAAATCATTTAGGTGTTGCTACGGCTGGGAATCGAACCCAGACCTTCAGACCTTTTCATATCAGTCAATCGAAAATCCGGTGCAACGGGAATCTTGAACACTTGTGGTCAAAACGTATTTTTTTATTTCTAATCACAAATTTGTTGATTACACACCTATTGGTAATTCGTAAAACAAAAAACGTGCTTACAAATTTGTGGTTGAGATTTGTAGTTTGGTGAAACAGGCCACAAGTGTACGATATATTTAGATTCAGATCTGAGCGAGTCGAAATTGTTTGAAATATTAAATTTAAATATTCTAAAAACAAAAAGACTTGTCGGTAAAAAGCATTTTAATTTGTAAAATCAAAAATTAAATCATTTAATGTGGAAAAGGAAACCGAACAGCTAATAACTGTGCTTGTAGAGATTCTATATATTTTTATCAATTTTTGACAGCAGAACCGATAAATCATCAGTGTTAACCACACTGACTCACCTCTCATAGTATGAAATTTAATCCAGCACTAAAAGCTCATCTATGAGTAAGGTTAGGTTAGAGTGGCTGCCAGCGAGCTCGCCAGCAGACTTAGTCCATTTTTGGTCCATTGTGATGTCACGTGGAGCTTGTTTATTCTGCTTACTATTTGTGAGAAAACCATTATGAGTTTCCTTTTATTTGACAGTACCGGGCAGTTATAAAGGAGAAGAAGTATTGTTTCTTTTTCCCCTTCCTCCATGCGGAAACTACAGAAGTTGTTTGTTTGAAGTTGTTTGAGGCCAAGCCTTTCTGCGTGTCTGTCTATTAAACAGTGTCCAGTGATGACACCCATAGTGGCGCTAATATACGATCTATCGATCGAATCAGTGCATTGGATCTTCTTAAACCTAGGTTTGGCCAAATTTTATTTGACACGTCGCGTCGTGCCAAGACTCCATGGAGATTTGAGAGATTTGTTAATATGTTGCACTAATAAGATTTTAAATGTAGCTATAGGAATACCTAGTGCACTTTTGTCGGGTACAACTCGTAATTTAGTCCATGTCTGGCGAGTGCATCAGCCTTACAGTTCCCTGGAATGTCACTATGCACAGGCACCTAGCAAAGGAGAATTTTAAACTGCTTTGACATCTCTGGAAAAAATTAGCGGCAATCTAAGGTTTCTTTTTTGAGTTTTTTTGATACCGATTCCAGGGATTTGATGGCCGCTTGGCTGTCTGAGAAAATATTAATACCCTTGGCAATTTATTTACATTTCACCATGCAATGATCAGTAAGACGGAAGGATAGGCTGAGACTTAGCCTGTTGGAGAAGACAACAGAACCCAGCCCGTCATTTGTCAGGGGCCTGTCTGGTTGACTTTGAGAAGGCCTTCGACACCGTATGGTTAGAAGGGCTTTTCTACAAGCTAACCAGACTTGGCATGCGTAAACCCATGCTATATATGATTTATGAAATGCTTATGGGAAAGAAGTTCGTCGTCAAATGCGGCAACTTAACTTCGAGTAAAGTATTTGAAATTAAAAACGGTTTACAACAGGGGGCGGTGAACTCCCCGATATTGTTTAACATTTATACAAGTGATCTTGTAGGTTCCCTTAGTCACGCTATAGCGTATGCAGATGATCTGGTGGCGTACAGATCAGGTCTGAAAATCGGAGTCATCAACATACTTTTGCAACGTGACTTCGATCACATCAAGGGATATTGCGACGATTGGAAATTGAGAATCAATTTCAAAAAAACCGAAACAATTCTGTTCAGGACCCCAGTGCAGAGGGCATCTTACGATACCAGAAAAAACTGGAAAAAATTGTGCATCATTGGACAGCATGGACGGCCGTTGGCGCTGAGAACTGAAGTCAAATACCTTGGCATCTGGCTTGACAAGTTTTATTTTAATAAAAATGTGGATGCTTGTCTGGCTAGGGCTAGGGGGGCTTATGCTCTGACAAGAAGATTGTTTCAAAGCAGTCAACTTGATTCAAGGGTGAAAGTCATTTGCTACATGGCCCTCATAAGGCCGATCATCGCATACGGTTGTCCTGTGTGGTTCAATATTTCACCATCCTACATGGAAAGGATACGGCTGTTTGAGAGGCGTTGTCTCCGATCCTGCTTAGGATTGTAACGAACGCCGGACTCCGAGCACATAAAATATTATCGCAACGAGGTTCTTTACAATGGGGCCCAGCTGAACAGAATCGACAATTTCCTTATTAAGGTGATTCGAAGGCACGCTGCAAGGGCGATGGCTAGCGACAACAGCCTGATCTTTGGGGCTTACTACCCCAATGAAACATATATGGAGAGTACGCTCGTGTCGGGCTTTATTCCACCAGAGGCGTTTATTTATATCGATTCGTTAGGGTTGGTACAGGACAGGAACGGTATCCCGGTTTTATACCACCGCTACCGTGACGCGCGTGACAAGCGGCTAATCCGCGACGGGTATGTCGACAATGCTCCGGAGCTCCTCCGCTTTAGCACTTCGGTATCGGATCGCGATAGAACCGATGCTGAAAGGCAGAGTATGGAATTTTGGTGGCTACATGAGGGAAGTGATTCTGCACTTCCTCCTGACTTTGCGGACTTTTAGACCACTCCTTAATTGTAAGATAAATAAAATTTAGAAACGAGGTCTGGGGCGGGGCATGTGCACCATATTGCCGTACAATATGGTGGAATACATGCAGCCTGGGGGCCAAAAGTCTCGATCGGGATGGTGACCCCTCGGGGCATTTGCAACGAGTGCTCGCCACCCCGATTATAATTAAGTTAGATGTAAGTAGTTTTAAGTATTTTTAAGTAGTCTTAAGTAGTATTAAGTAGTCTTAAGTTAGTTTTTAATCTAGTATAAGCTTTTTTATATAAAACAAAAAATGTTACGGATCAAAGTTTTTTTAAAATTTTCTTTGAACAAAAAAAAAATGATCTACATAATAAAATAAAATAAAAACGACTAAAGCTGAAAAGCAAATAAAAAAGTTAATTTAAGCTTAGAGCGCCCGCTTAGGACCGATAAGTTAGTATAAGAAAAAATGTTAATTATAAGTTAGATTTAGTCATTTTTGTCTAGTTTTATGTTAGTATTTTAAGATAATTAAAATGAATTTAAAAAGAAAAAAAGCCCGTCATTTGTTTTGGAGCCATCGGTATAGTAAGGGATCGAGTCATTTTGCATAGACTCGTTACTTTCCCATGACGATCTATCTGGGATTGTTACCTGGAAACTCAAAACGTAACCTCTTAAGGTTAATATTTGTATGTTCGTTAAGAATTTTTGAGTGACCAGATTGAATATTTGACCATTGTTGAATGGCTTTAAGACGTATGGCAAAGTTACACGCCATTTGCTTGCCGAACATATCTAGGGTTGGTAGGTGAAAAAGAATTGTCTAGTGCTGCTGAGGGTATTGTACGGAGTGCACCACCGCACCGGTACACAGACACACAGTTCTTTCAACCTAGGCAAGTTTTTCCTATTTATAGTACGTTCTATCGCCGACCACCATCTACTAATCCATAAAGTAGTACCGGTCTTATAACCGAGATATAGAGCCAATATAGGTAAATACCTATATGATTATGGCTTTCTTACAGGAATAAGGTGCGACTGTCGCTTTCTTTGCTCTTTCTGTTATGTTCAGCTTTTAGTTAAGATTTCTGTCAAAAATAAGTCCCATGTACTTAGCTTTGCCTGAGAAGGCTAGTTCGATTCCATTTAATGCGGCAGGTTCTATGAGCTAACTCTTGATTAAAATTAAGGTTTTGTGAAGTGATGGTCAGAAGGTCTGGATCGATTCAAAGCCGTAACAATACCTTAACGATTTTTAACTTACCTCCCTCTCGTCATGATCTCACAAATTATTCGAGTTGGCATAAAACAGGAGGTCTAGCCATCGTGAAAGATATACACATACACACACCTACATGAATTGTTGTGAGAAAGCTATGTTTTAGGTACTAACAAAGATTATAAAGTCGTACAGATGACGTACTGCATAGAAGAAAAATTGTTCTATAGCGGGTCCTGCTGGCATGGTTTATACGCTATAGAATTCTATAGGGTTATCTCAAATCTTTCATAGTCGGTTTATTGGAGTACACTTTAGTTTTGAAGCGAAATATTTGTTCAAGAAATGGCAGCCAACAAGGAGTCTTCGTGTCGAACCATCATAGCAAACTGAACTGTTCGACTAAATGAGAACGCGAAGCTTTTCATTTTTTCAATAGATGGTGTCTGATAACCACCGAAAATGTAATTTTGATAGAAAATACAGATACAGAGCTTATTGATTCATAGAGTATACAAATTAGGTCTATGTATGGAATAGTACACGGACAAATGGCCACCAGGACTTTGCTTTGACCGTTTAGTATAAATTTGGCTGAATTTTGTTAATATACTGCGTAATTTCAAGACGTTGGTGGTCGTCGGTTTTTTGCATAGACCTTTGACTTCAAAAAACCAAAAGAAATAAATCCAATGACGTTAAATCACAAGATCTGAATGGCGAATTTTGATCGCAAAGGCGATCACACGATTATTGAATGACTCATGCAGTAATTGCATAGTTTCTCTGGCTGTATTGCATGTGGCACCGTCATGTTGAAATCACATGTAGGTCACATCCATATTTTGTAATTTAGGCACTAAAAACCATAACGAATACCAATAATTGTTACTGCATTTCCAGCCGCACCAAACAGTCAAACGATGTGTATGCATCTGTTTCTCAACAATTACTTGTGAGTTTTCTGAACCCCAAATGTAACAATTTTGACAATTAACGCAGCCATCAGGATGGAAATGAGCTTTATCACTGAAGATGTTTTTTTTTATCAAAAAAAAATTCCAAAATTCCAAAATTCATTCAACGAACTCTCTTCGCGCTGCATGGTCAGTAGTCTTCAGATCTTGAATCAACTGAACTTTATTACAGGATGATTCAAGTCTTTCGTGAGAGAGCTTGTCGAATTCCCAAATTCCTGGACTGTCAGCAATACTCTCGCTTCGAGGTTTTCTATTGAACGTCTTGTGGAAGAACACCCAGTGTGTGTAAGATCAGTATTAACCCAGTCTGAAATTTGTTAATTATTCTTTAAAAAGCGCGAAATTAAAATTTTTATAAGCATTCATTTGAGCCACCTTGTATAAATTTTAGGATATGCTAGTCTTAAACGCTAACCACTACGCTGCTCTACACACTACAATATAAAAATGCTGATTTCTTAAAAAACAAGATTTCCGCTACAGTTTAAAGAAACCTTGACCAGCTCTCATATGCCTCCATATAGTCGCTTCGTTTTGCACTGTTACCGATGTAAACCAAATTAAAACAGGATACACTTGACAGCTCACACATAAATCTATAATGTGTAAGGTGTTGTTCTACCTTTTACTTACTGTGACAAAAACATACTTATACAATATAATAGCCACCTGAATAGATTGAACAATCGACCTTTATTTCATAAAGCTTTGCCTGTCAAGTTGGTCTTTTGTCGAAATCTTTTGATGGTTCATTATATATTATACATTATAATAATATCAATGTGGTAGTAGTCACACGTTACAGCACAAAAGCATAAGTCCTTCAAACAATATGCACCTCACATCTACAATGGGCTTACAGTAGGGCAAGCAAGAATGCATACAACAAGGTACGTGATGCAGCTTCTGTTTTGGTACTTTTTAAGTACAAAGTTAACTGGTGGGCAATGCGATTTTTTAAAAGCATGAGCTGATGGCTGCTAACTCAAACCTTTCAGCTACCACGTATTGCTTAGAACCTTGCGCGTAGATTTGGTAAATACCCATTTGAAAAAGTGTTCAGCTCTAATGACTTCGCAGTCAGGCTCAGCAATACATTAAGGACCACCGAAAACAGGCGGTTGAACGAAATTTGTGTGAAAACCCAATAATTGTCATTGCGGAAGAGAGCGTGCGATTTCGCAATCCGAAAAAGTATTTTTCACTAAATTTTAAAGCAACTCTTACAATACATCCTTTTAAGATACAATTAGTGTAAGAAATTAAAGTAAATTATATTAATTTGCGCAAAAACTTCTGTGAAACGCAACGAGGCTCCAACTGGATGGCCAAAAACACGTAATCTGCGACTGAAACGACAGCGACCCCTACATTGCTTAAGTGTTATAGTTTGATGCGCTTTATCAACGAATGGAATCATTGGGCCTATTTTATTTCAAAATTCCAGGAGACAAGTCATAAATGTAAGCAGTGAAAATTATAGACGCATGATCACTGATTCTTTCTTACCAAAGGTTTGAGTTAAAAACGTAAATCCGCCACCGGACACCCATAAGGCGAAATGGAGGTCTCGAGATCAACAAACGGTCATACAAATTAATTACCTTGCGATAAACAAGCGGCACACATCCAGCATTTTGTGTGTTCGAACATTCCGAGGAGCTAACATCGACACGGAGCACTACCTTGTTACAGCCAAGGTAATAATGCAGATATCCAACACGCCACAAAAATATGTGGAGCAACAGGCTCGTAAGTATACCCATAGCCGAGATTTCTCACAACCACTCATGTGTGCGCGTGTACTTCTTGTGCGATGGCGGTACCTCCTGTTATATGCCGACTCCGAACCGCGAATTTGAGATAAGATTTTCTTGACAGTTTAAGTTACTCGAATGATTTTTCAGATCATCACGGGAGGAGGGCCAGTAAAAAATCGTTAAGGTGTTGTTGCGGCTGGAATGAAACCCAGACCTTCTGCGCGGCGGCAGTTCATCGCGCCACTGAGACCTTCCACAACGCCACAACAAATGCAAACTACTGACAGAAGACTGTAATCGCAAGAAAACGCCAAGTCCTTTGCAAAACGCGTATCTCTTAACCTGTTGATCTAATGGCGAAGAACACGACAATTTCAACAAGCTATTCATTTACCGAAAAATTATGTCAAAGCTACACGTGAAGAATAAAGCCACCATATAGCTTTATAGGCAAAGGAGAAGGAAAAAACACCGGTTTTAAAAAAAAGACTGAAAAAAAGGTGCGCGTTCGAAGATATACGAGATGTAGCACTCTACGAATGTTTTTTTGAATTTTACCGAAGCCCCAATGCTTGAAATTTACAAGGCGTGAACAGAATTCCATCGAGGTGAACAAGGAAAGACTTTTGAAGACTGTTGAACGGCGATGACGAACAATCTTCCGCTGTCAGGCAGAACGAACCATTCGTTATTGGCAACAACAGCAAAAACTTCCAACAACCCGACCTAAGTGAAGTACAAAAGGGATGTCTGAAATGACCGTATTCCAGCTCTAGCCGGTGGAGATTAGTTGGTAAGAAACATTCACCAACTCATTGGCAAAGTATTCATGAGGAATGGAAACGATACTTTCTGAACTGCGCTAACTAAAGTTGCATAAGTCTTCTCAACATCGCCTAGAGGATTTCATATGGCGTATATGTGAACCATTAAACCCTTCACGTACAAACTGATTAGCCCTTATCAGTATGGGTTTAGGTCAGGAAAGTCCTTCCTTACTTACTAAAGTGGCACTTCAGTCCGGAATAAACCTGGCCCTCAACCAACATGCCTCTTCAATAACCCGGTCATATGCTAGTAGTTGCACCGATTTTTTGAAAATTGTGCTTCTCGTGTTTGCTCTGAAAAGTCCACAACTTATAAAACCTTTATAAAGGGTGATCCATTTCGAGGTTTCTACTTTTATCCCTATTATCATTTGAAAGAACATTCTTTGGCATTTATTTTTTGAAGATTATGTCTATAAAATGTTGGCCGTTGCTACGTCGCAGATGGTCCATCCGTTGAGTCCAATTTTCAGTTGTTGCAGAAGCTGTATTTTGTTCGCTTTCAATTTAAGATCTTGACGTAAAATGCGCCAAGTCGTTCCATACGTCAGTCCGAATTGCTGCGAACGGCGCCGAATCGACTCTCTACGGTCTTCGTGTACACTCTCAGCTACGGCCGCTATATTTTCTTCACAGCGTGCTGGACGTGGTCTATTCGGTCGAACATTATCCAATAATGAATGCTGGGTCTCAAAATGGGTGATGGTGTTGCGAATAGTACGCTCAGTAGGCCGATTATGTTGACCATAAGTTGAGCGAAGTGCACGAAACACATTCCTCACAGAACGTGAATTTTCATAATAAAGTTGAACAATTTGTAAACGTTGTTCACGCGTAAGTCTTTCCATTATGAAATGCCAAACAATACTAAACAAAAATAACATGACAGCATGACACGACTCACACGTGATCTGTCAAAAAAGGCTATTGAAAAAAGTATCTCTACTTGGATCACCCGTTATATCGGTAGATCCTGGAAACAAAAAAACAAAGAAGTGCGTATCGAAAACGACCACCTATTGGAGAGAAAGTATACAGAGCCATGTCTAGTTATGGTATTCCGCCAAAAATCAGGAAGTCAATGGATGATAACGATGGGGATTTTTCGTTGTTTCATCAGAGTCGGAAACAACCTCATAGAAGCAATCAACGGCGAAAAATAATTTAGACATGGTGACGCGATGTCGTGCAACTTCTTTTACATAATTTTTGAGAGGATTGTGGATAATTCATAAGCCAACACAGAACAAATTTTTCCAAAAAAAATTTCCAACTATTATACGCCGACTATATTGACGTCATTGGTCGAACGTACAGACATGTCACAGCCTAGAAGGATTGGACATGTAGAGGGAATGGGCACCAACACTCCGGTTCGCCTTCCTCAATTCTCAGCCTGACGCGTACCGGCTGCAGTAGAACATAGAAGTCCTCGCTTTAAGTTGCGCGAACATGTAGAAACCGACTTCAACCAACTTGAACTGCCCAACTTTCTAAATGGAAAGGTATGTTGGTTAAGGCCCAGATTCAAACTGGACTGTAGCACCACTTTTGTATTAAGGCCACCCGTTCATCAACCACCCTGTATAATTAATTGAACTCTAGCGAGCACATAACAATGACGTAACCAAATGCATTCTTCTAAATAAAAGTCGGTTATCGAATTTCTCCAACTAGAGCCAAGGATCGATGTAATATCAAGAAGACAATTTAAAAATATTTTTGTAATTCCTTCGTCCCTTCTATGTCATGCGTTGACTTTCTTGTTGCACCAAAACCTCACCCAGAGTCTGATGCACACAAACATCAACTCTTTCCTGATATCTGACATCCTTACATCATACCACCACAATTACAGCCCAGTCCTTGTATTGTCTGTACGCCCGACCACCCCTAAACCACTACAACAGCCCAGCAACCGACGTGAAGTGTTCTTTTGATTTCTTGATACTTTGTGATTTCTATGTCCTTTCTCTCGTCATCTCGTCGGTATATCCACCTATTTTTGTTTTGTTTTTTATTTTACTTTTATGTGGGAAAAAATCACTTGACGGAAATATAACAAGAGAACAAGTGGGGCACACAACTTAACAAGACGTCGACTATACGATGAGAAAAGGATACAACGGACAAAGATCATGAAACAAAAAAAAATGAATACAAGGACCGAAAAGGGAAGCATAAATCATATAACATTATATCAAATATATTTTGCATGAGTGTGGGTGCGCTACAAAAGCGTAAGCATGACGTAGCTCTGAGTTCCCGTCAAATCCTTTTTTTTTTTTTTTTTTAATATTTTGATGTAATTTTGAACATACATATATATTCACAGCATTATGGTGACTTGCAATGAGTTGTGTGTGTTTTTTTCATTTGTATTACTGTGTAACAAATTGTCCCTTTTGATGATTATATTGTTGCAATTATTCTATGGTAATTAAGTCTTTTTCATCCTTGCGTGTATGCTAGAATCCTCTTGCAATTAGCATTGTTCAAGTGCCCTTGTTTACTAATTGTTTCTTTTTTACTTGCATCGAAATCATAATTTTTTTAAATTAGAATTTGAATTTTTATTATGTCCTTCAGAGAAATTATTTTTGTATTCTTGATTTCAACCGTTGACAGTTGTTAATTAAGTAGACATATAAAATTTTAATAACGGTTTTTACCGTAGCCAATCGAAAGACATTTGTTTTTCTACATTCGCTTTGATGAAGCATGGAATGTCGATGCCAGAAGGTAAGGCTGAAACGGACCATCTCTTCTATGAAAAAAAAAAAACTGAAATATCTGGCACTAACGACCCATACAGGGCCTCTAACCAAGCTTTTCCCTTAATTCTTGGGTGCGGAGCAATATTTTTGCTACTCTTCTATTGAACACCCCAAGCAGTAAAATGTTTTATGACGGTTTTATTATCTTGGATGTTTGTCAGACATTCGCAAGAGGAGTGGATGGGACAAAAAAACATTCGTTCAAGATTTGAACCAGATATCCTGCGCTTAGTTGTTCAAGACATTTACAAACGAACTTTATGTCTATAAATGCTATCGTATTCGGTTTTGAAATCTATGAAAATGAATTGCGTTTTTCGAGAATCTACCAACGTGTGAAGCTTGGATCAATTGCGACTTAAAATCACACATCTAAGGACCTATCAGGAAGTTGGTTAAGATCTTAAGGGTGTCAGTGTTTCCAACCAACAGAATTGAACAAAAAAATAGAGAAGAGCTACCTCTGGTAGAAGAAATAAAGGTTCATAAATGGGTATTCTGTTCGCCAGATGTCTACAGCTACCAGCTTTATTTTTTGTTGACTCATCTTCTGCTGTCTCTTATCAAGACAATAATGGTCAAAATAAATATAGCACCCCTGGAGAAAATTACATGCTTGGAACTGAACTAAGCGCCTTCTGGCTTCGAAGCTAACAGCTAAAATTGTGAACACTCTTCACTTACCGTCGATTACTACTTATTGCTGGTCGGATTCGAAGGCAACGGTAAGCAGTATAAGATCAAACCCTGGAACACACAAGCAATAGGTACCTCGCAAACCGGATAGCTAAAATTCAGGAACTAACTTTTATTGAGTGCTGAAGGTACGTACCAACTAAGCAACCATGCTGATGTGGTGTCATGGGGTGTCTGTCTATCCCCCCCAACTAGTCGATCTCGACATGTGGTGGTTTGGAACGTTGCGTCGTGGATATGCAAGGAGGAAAATGAATGGCACACGCATCATATAGTGTTAAATAACGAGGAAAACTGCTTTTCTGCTTTTCTCGCCACTACAGATTCATCAAAAATTATTGAAAACACTTGCCTGAAACTGCTTCATAAGTACTCCAACATCAATACTTTGATAGTAGTCACGGCCTGGTTAGTCTGTTTAAAACAAATTCATGCTACTTCACCATGGTGTACAAGGTCGGAGCGACGAGCTGCTCTCAATTTTTGGATAAGGAATATCCAAGTTTAACCTTTCCAATGAAATTTTCTGTCTCGTTCAAGGCAAACCTCTTAGTGCTAGAAGTAAGTTGCTTAAACTTAATCCAATGATAGATACGGGCATTCTGCGGCTGAATGATAGTTAAAAAAATGCTCTCCAGCCTCAAAGATAATCAATTGTGCACCGTAATTATTGCTCAATGTCATAACTCTACATTGCATAGTGGTACCCAAACTAGTCTCAGCTTTCTCCGAAGTCGCTATTAATTGCTGGTCGGTCGTGAATTTGAAAGTACTTTCATCGATGTATCACTTGTTTTCGTCAAAACCGGCCGATTCCTACTCAAATAATTCAAGCACTCTGGTTGAGACTATGGTGGACCATATGCTATCTAGACAACAGAAGGTCGAGGCCATCGCAGCTACAAGGGATATGTGGCTTTTTTTGTGTGTCTGAGCACACGAGCTATTCATCTTGAGCTCTTGAGTAACATGACCACGGATACATTCCTAGCCGCTACACGACGATTCTTTTTTCAACGCGGCTATAGCCCCGGTATATATAGCGACTGTGCAACAACTTTTGTGGGTGCCTATCTAGTTTTAAAGGATGAAGTGACATCCTAAAAGAGTGTGCCCGTCAAGGGGTGTAATTATTCTTCCACGCTCTACAACTATGGGAAGCCGGAATCAAGAGCATGAAGCATCATGTCGGGCGAACAATTGGATACAATTCTAAAGCAAATTGAAGCCGTTCTCAACTCTATGCCTATATCCGCCTTATCTGACGACTACATTGATTTAACAGAATTGGCCTCTGATCATTTTTCGGTGGGCGGTCCCATCACTGCAGTTTCAGAACCGAGTTTACTTGATATCAAGACTGGTAGGCTTACAAAATGGAGGCAACTTCAACAGATGCAACAAGAATTCTGGAAGCGGTGGAGATGTGAATATATGCACGAACTTCAAGTGCAAAAGGACGAACTAATTTTGGTAAGAGACGAACGGTCTCCCCCTACTCAGTGGGTACTAGGTTGGGTTATAGAATTCTATACTGGTGACGATAATTCAGTACGGGTTTCTACGGTTTGAACGCTGTCATCAATAATCGAGATCGCCCGCTTTGATCTCGAAGCTGTTCTTACTTCTAATCGAGAAGGAAATTAGGCAAAACGTTGGGAGGCCGGATTATCTGCCAATTATTTCATCGCAGTAACTGGAAGAGCTTGACTGTCCAAGGAGAAGAAGCTGCAAACCGCCCCGAAGGAGAAATTCGACTTAGCACACTTGGAGTAACCAGAACCTACAGCGAGCGCTTAAGTATGAAACTCTCCTCTGTGGTGCCAAAATCACGACATTATGAAGGATGAAGCCGAAACCACTGTAGGGTACTAGCCACCCCATAGAAAAAGCCCGTGGTACGATGATGAATGTGTGTACAGGAAAATGGTGACAGACGATACACACAAGAAAGCACTGCAGCACAAAAGAAGGGCAGCTAGAGAAGATTATCAAACTATCGAGTCAGGAGAAGGGAAGAAAATAAGTTCCTGCGTAGAGGGAAGAGGTCTTCCGCAGCTACGCAGCTCAAAGTGATCGAAGAGTAGCATAATCGTAATAACATAAGGAGGTTTGATAAAAAAAAGCAACTAACTGCTGGCTACAAAACCGGAACTCAGGCTCTTCGAGACAGCGAAGGAAACCTAATCACCGAAGCGCAGGGTATAGTAGATTTCCATCAGCTGCTTAGTGGGTATCATAAAGAGGGAGTGATAGGGCAAGAAGCGAACCCACGTCCAGTCAATGAAGAACTAGTTCCACCACCTAGGAAAGCAGAAGTTTGCATGGCTATAAAAAAGTTTAAGAACAACAAGCGGTGGTGATGTTTTTGCAGGGAGCTTGTGCCGAATCATAAACCAAGTAAAAATGGAAGTAAACATGCCCGATGACGGGACTATCAGCTCCATATGCCCCATTTACAAAAAAGGCGATCCTATGTCTTGCAAGAATTATCGAGGTATACTCTTGCCTAACGTCACATAGGCAGATTCACGCTGTTTCGCGTGACGCTGAAAAACACGCCCTGCAACGTGCAAAAATGAAGTAGCTCCTCCGAACTATTCTAATCCTGTACCGGATTTCGGCAGGAGACACGCTATCATGCGACCTGCGCCGGGCTGGTGTAAACACGGAAGGCACTATCTTTAACAGGTCCGACCAGCTGCTGGGCTATGAGGACGATATTGAAATCATCGATCGCTCCCATCGTGCAGAAATGTGTGCTCTACAAAACCCTTATCCTGCCAGTGCTGCTCTATGGCGCCGAGTGCTGAACGACAAGCAAGAAGTGAGAGCTGATACTGGACTTCGTCGAATGAAAAATATTTTAACGGATTTTGGTGCTGTGCGCTAGGAGGTCGAATGGAGGAGAAGATACATCCGCGAAATCTATAAGCTGTACCAAGATGTGCATGTAGTCCAAAAAGCTAAAACACGTCGATTATTTTGGCTCGGCCACATTGAGCGATTGGGCAGTAATGTTCCAGCCAAGAGTATCTTCGAATCCCAGCCCCCAGGTTTGAGACAACAAGGAAGACCGAACCTCGGTCTTAAAGACTAAGCCATCACTGATGCCAGAGCGCTTGGTTTGGAAAACTGAAAGCAGCGTGCCCGGGATCGTAGAGGATTTAAGGCTTCAATGTCTCAGGCAGAGACTAAGTAAGTAAGAAACTGGACGAGGTATGCGGAATGTAAAGAGTTATGAACTAATGCTTCGAACCATGAAGTTAAATATTTTAACTCTTTTGGCGACCCTAACAATACAATTGTGACTGAATGCTAGTTAGTAACGTCAAAATGCATTAACCGGTGTCGTGACATAAGTGACATTTCGTTTTTCAAAACGAAATAATACCAATTTGGCTTTTTTGCCTTTTTGACTTGCATACATTCAACATCGTACCTCGCATGCAACCAAAATCCTACAGTAAACCCAAACAGGGGGCTAACAGGGCGCAGCATGCCATCCACTCACGTTCCAACTTCGCATACAACCAAACTTGCAGTCAGATGTATGCAAAGTATGAACTTCTTGCTTGGGCTCACTGTTGGATTTGGAATGGGTGCAAGCGTGGGTTGATTTAACAGCCTCGAAAATTCGTTAAACGCAATTACCAGTGGTAAGGGTCATTTATAATCATATCTAGAAAGCTCAAAATTGTTTTTTATTATCGGAAAAATAAAAAAAAAAACTTCAAAATATGGCTTCATGACACTTCGTTACGGCACCGTTCTAACCTTTAAGACACTCTTGAACAAAATGTGTTCGTAATCAGTTAGAGCTTTCTTATAAAGGGTTTTTCAATAAGAGCGCTTCAAAAGTTTTTTTTTAAATAAAACAAAAACGGTTTTGGATATCAATGAAATTCTTTATTCCTGTGAAAGTACGTCCGATGCCATTATGTATGGAACTTGCTTTCTTTTGCATGGCCACCACGGGAACGCTTGCAGAAGTCCAGACGCTGAACCCGATTTTCGACGGTTTTCAAGCATAAATCGGCCGATACTGCTGCAATTTCACGTTCGATATTCGTACGAAGTTCATCAATCGTCGCTGGCTTGTTGGCATGGACCATAGACTTGACGTAGCCCCACAGGAAATAGTCTAACGGCGTCAAATCGCACGACCGAGGCGGACAAGCGACTGGACCAATAAATTAATTGTGGCATTCGCTGTGTGGCTTGTGGCGCCGTCCTGTTGGAACCGCATGTCCTCCAAGTCCATATCATCCAATTGGTGCCAAAAATATTGGGTTATCATTGAACGGTAGCGATTCCCATTCAAAGTAACGTGCCGGTCTTGATCATCACGGAAGAAGTACGGCCCAATGACGCCGCCGGCCCATAAACCACACCAAACCGCAATTTTTTCGGGATGCAATCATGACTCATGGAGTACGTGTGGATTGCTGCCTGACCAATACCGCATATTTTGTTTATTTACGAAGCCATTCAGCCAAAAATGAGCCTCATCGCTGAAGATGATTTTTCGATGAAAATCCGAATCATTTTCAAGTTGTTGCTCAGCCCAATTCACGAACATACGACGCTTCTGGTGGTCAAGCGGCTTCAGTTCATGCGTCAATTTAATCTTGTAAGGATGTAGGCCAAGATCTTTTCGAAAAATTCGCCACAACGACGTCACAGAGATGCCCAACGCTTGAGAACGACGTGTGAGAGACACATTTGGGCTTTCTTCAACTGAAGCCTCAGCGGCAGCAATATTCTCGACACTGGCACGGGAACATTTAGTACTGTGCCTCTGGATTCAAATTTTTCCACTAGACGCTCAATTGTTGATCTGCTAGGACGATTATGACGACCATAAATTGGACGTAGCGCTCTTAACGTTGAGGCCACTGACTCCGAATTTCGGTTGTAAATATTAATAATTTCGACTCGTTGTTAAATCGTATATCTTTCCATAATGAAATGGCAAACCTTACTGAAGAGAAATGTCAAAAGAGCGGCAAGAAATATGGCGTCGTTTGCTGTCCCTGTCGCTCAACATTTGGTCTTCACTTTGTTTGTGGTAAACAGAGTTTTGCCGTTGCTCTGTATAGATTTGGTCTTCTCTAAGGTTCCATCCCTGATCTGGAGTTATTGATTTCTCTGACATGAAGCCACACTGAAGGGTCCCTGTTTTCAAAGTTGGTAGATGTTTTCAAGTGGATGCTTGTCTGGCCAGGGCTAGGGGGGCTTATGCTCTGACAAGAAGATTCATAGCAGTCAACTTGATTCAAGGGTGAAAGTCATTTGCTACATGGCCCTCATAAGGCCGATCATCGCTTACGGTTGTCCCGTGTGGTTCAATGTATCACCATCCTACATGGAAAGGATACGGCTGTTTGAGAGGCGTTGTCTCCGATCCTGCTTAGGATTGTACCGAACGCCGGACTCCGAGTACATAAAATATTATCGCAACGAGGTTCTATGCAATGGGGCTCAGTTGAATAGAATTGACAATTTCCTAATTAAGGTGACTCGAAGGCACGCTTCAAGGGCGATGAGTAGCGACAACAGCCTGATATTCGGGGCTTATTACCCCAATGAAATGTACATGGAGAGTGCGTTCATGTCCGGCTTTATTCCACCAGAGGCATTCATTTATATCGATTCGTTAGGGTTAATACAAGACAGGAACGGTATCCCGGTTTTATACCATCGCTACCGTGACGCGCGGGACAAGCGGCTAGTCCGCGTACCCATCGCGGACTAGCCGTCGACAATGCTCCGGAGCTCCTCCGCTTCAGCACGGCGGTATCGGATCGCGATAGGACCGACGCTGAAAAGCAGCGCACCGAGTTTTGGTGGCTAAACGAGGAAAGTATTTCTGCAGTTCCTCAGGTCTTTGCGGACTTTTAGTCCACTCTTTAGTACTTAAGTAAATTAAATTTAGGTACAAGGTCTGGGGCTGGGCTTATGCACCATTATTTATTTAATATGGTTGCATAAATGCTTGCTGGACCCAATGACGCAATCGGTATGGCAAACCCTCGGGGCATATGCAACGAGTGCTTGCCACCCCGATTATAATTAAGTTAGGTTTAAGTAGTCTTAAGTAGTGTTAGTTAGGTTTAACTAGTCTTAAGTAGTTTAAGTTAGTTTTAGTCTAGATTAAGTTTTTATATAAAACAAAAAAACTGTTTAAAGTTTGAATTTTTTCTTTGAAAAATCAATTAAATGTCTTAATGTTAATAATAAAAAACAAATGACAAATTTAAGCTGAAAAGCAAAAGAAAAATGTTAGTTATAAGCTTACAGCGCCCGCTATGGGCCGATAAGTTAGATTAAGTAGATATGTTATTGAAAAGTTAGATTTAAGCATTTTTGTCTAATATTAAGTTAATATTTTAAGTAAATAAAAAATGAATTAAAAAAAAAAAAGATGTTTTCAAGTATTGTTATGACTTATATTTCTCTCAGTCATGGTTTTACTTTTGTAGGTGCTGAGGTTCAATTCTCTATGCATACTTTCAGTCGATCAAGTTTGGGAAATGAATTAGGATGTGTTCATTAACAAATCATCTCCTGCGACTTAAGATAGCTCGGGTTGAAGCCAGAATGTTCTCTACTTTTGCAATGATTTTTTTTTTAGATATTTATATATTGATTTCATTTAGGGTCGATTGAATGGTGGCTTCCTCTGTATCATCAATATTGAATGATTGGCAATGCCTAACATCGTTACAAAAACTCGGTTTTTTGGCGCAAATTAAAAACCGTCACAATTGGAAGTATGGTACCACTTACCACTTGCAGAATACATCGCTCCAACGATTGGACCGACAAATTGATAACTTCGTATATGTATATGCGGCTTACCGACGATCGACGCATGTCATCCAACTTTGCACGTAAGTAAACTGTCTAACCACGATGTCCGATCCGAATACCATTCCAAGTCAAGTATCTAACTCTTTGGCTCCATATTCTTTTCATAGAACGGATGTGCATTGTTCTGATTGGCATTGGTACCAAGACAGTTTATCTTAATGCACTTATAGTTGGGGAATTTCTAACTTAGAATATTTGTTGCATTCTATACAGTATGTCCTTACTTATACACATAACTGTAGGAAATTTGTTCATGTGTGGGTGTGGTGGCGTGTGTTCCAATGAATTGTATGCATCAGTGGACCAGTTGCATTGCTCTTCTGAGGATAAGATTTTACATACTGTAATAAAGTTATGCAATTTTGTGTGTCTCACCACTTCATAAGGATGGCAATCTAACTGGACGTTCCGTTATAAGGTTCTGTATTTGTTGTGTATGTGTAGAGCCTATTTTATGTGCAGACACTGTTGAGATAGTTTGCATTTTGAACGACTCGAGGTAGGATGTTTAAGAGGTTTTGGACATTTACTTTGATTTATTGATTACTAGGTTTGATTTTGCGGTTAACGAAGAGTATAGTAGTTGCACTGTCATGACGCATTGCAGCGTCGGACTTGAGCAACGGGTATACTCTGGGTAAATGGCATTTTGAGTGAAAATTCCATAAAATCAATGTTATGCTATATGAGATTTCATGCGTTGTCAATGTGATGTATCAATTAAATGTTTCCAAAAGACTACCAAGTGCAGGATATTGTTGGGACAGCAGTACTTCATAGGGGGATAACATTTGGTTCTTCACATTTTATCTACTGGTCCCTATGAAATCTTTCTTCTGTGTACACGGTTACAGTAGTATTAGTTTTTTTTTTTTAAACAAGGTGAAACTCACCAAGGGCTTAACAAAAACCTAGGAAATGAATATTCTTACTGTCGGTGGCAAAGATAATCGAACAAAAATACAACGACGTGTTTATTTTAAAATGTTACAACAGAACGCCTAACTACAAGGCGCTACAATCTACAAATTTTTGACATCTAGGAATTACATTGGTATGGTTCGATAAAAAGAATATAAAAACTGTGAAATAAACTTCGCTCCGTGTTAAAGTTTACAAAAGCAGTTGATGCTTGATACAATTAAATAAGTAGCCGTGTGACTTCAAAGTCATCAAACGACTCACTGTAATCATCATCGTATGAGGACCTTATATGCGATCACATTCAGGCGCAGAAAACAATGAAATTACGAATGATTGTTTCTACGAGGTACCAGGGTGACTAAATTCACAACGTCAAAAGACTGCAAATCGCCAGGACTATTTAAAACTTTCCAATACAATCAGCCATATCGAGGTATCCGTTCAAAGAATTTCCGAAACAAAAGTCAGTTCCTATCGGAACTCAGTTTACGATCGAAGTATCCGTTGCGGAACAAAATAAATGAAGCAGATATTCGCGTACGTTTGACAATCTGTCAGCTGTGTAATTTTATAAATGCAAAAAGTGAGTGAACAAAAAATATTTAAAAAAAAATGTTCGTGTTGCGTTCTTGTCGTTTTTTTTTTTTGGAGAGCACGATTTTGTATCAGTACACAAAATAATTTTATTTATTATTTTGCTCACAATTTTGGGGTGGCTTACGTATTTATAAGAATTCCGAAACAGTTTTTCGTCAGAGAAATTCCGAAGAAATTCAACGCGTGGCTGACAAAAATTGTTGGCTTAACAAATTAATCCGTCGCGCGATCATGTGCGATGTAATTCGTCGGAAGATATACTCGAAATGCAAATCCGAAGGTATACCTTGGTACAAAATTCTCCAATATCGAACAAATTGAAGAAAATTTTGTTCTGAACGGATACTTCGATAGCTGTGAATGTCTCGATAATATCATACTCCGATCATCTAAACCCCAATACTATTAGGCTCGATGGAAGAAGAAAAGAGAATAGAAACACATGAAAAGGCTACAGTCCGCTGTGCGAATCATTTAATACCCCTTACCATTCTTTTTAGCATCTTTATCAAAACTCCTTGTGTGCACGTGGCCGTGGGCGGATTTTAAATATTAAGTCGTGTACTGAATTTATGAGCAATGAGCTTATATACCAAAATTTCATTATCCTAGCACAGCATTTTCGGATTGACCAATATAACGCCCTATACCCATGTCATAAGCTATGACACATGCCGTAAAATGGGTGGCATGGGTTACAATGAAATACGAAATGTTCATAGCAATATTATCGAAGTATTTTTATCAAACGTTTTTATCGAATTTTATTAAAATTTTACAGAAAACATTTTTTTTTATTAAAAACATTTCCATTAATATTGTTTATAAATCTTGTTCAGATTTTTTTTAAATTCCCTACAGTTTGACCAAAACAACGTTTTTCTGAAAAGAAGGCGTGGCCGTGTTCAGATTTTAAAATTGTTTACACTTGTTCTTTTGGCAGCAACTCGCAGATTTTGTGGCAATTTTCATCAATGTACAGGGTGTCCATCGGGAAGGTATACTACTTTGTTTTGCAGCCATTTTGGTAAACATTACCATATTTGGCAGTCGTGAAGTAGACACGTGGCAAATTTTGTATGGTAAAATATTCGATAAACCAACGTGTTTTAATCGTTAAAACATTTTATCAAAATCAATCATCGATTACTGTGAGGATGAGAAAGTTACGTGAACTTTTTGGGAGAAACAAAGTGCCAACAAAACGCACTATTAATCGTGTAGTGAGTGATTTCTCAGAAAGAGGGTCTTTAGGTGATAGGCCCAAGCATGGACCACAACGTACTTCAAGATCGGCTGAAAACATTACTGCTGCTCAAGGAAGTGTTCAAAACAATTCATCAACCTCAATTCGACGCGGTGCTCAGGAGCCTGGTCTTCAAAAAACAACTTTGGTTACAATTTTGCACAAGGATTTGCATTTGTTTCCACTTAAGATTAAGTTGACACAAGAGCTTCTTCCACAAGATCAATAACGCCGCCGTACATATGCCAATAGGATGTTACAGCTAGCACATAACAACCGCGATTTTCATAAAAAAATCATAATGAGTGACGAGGCACATTTTCATTTGAATGGATATATGAATGCACGGAATAATCGGTTCTGGGCAATGGAAAACTTACTTACTTACTTAAGTGGCGCTACCGTCCGGAATGAACCTGGGCCTCAGCCCGGTCCTTAGCTAACTGCCTCCAGTTGTGCACTCCAAGTTGGTTGAGGTCGGTTTCTACTTGTGCGTGCCACTTAAGCCGAGGTATTCCTCTACTGCGTCCGATGTCTGGCTGGGAATCGAAGACTCTGCGAGCCGGAGTATTGGTGTCCACCCGTTCAACATGTCCTAGCCATCTTAAACGTCCAATCCGGAGTTTTTTGACCAGGGGCATGTCGCTGTACAGCTCGTATAGTTCTTGGTTGAATCTTCGTCTCCATAGCCCGTCAACGCAAACGGCACCGAAGATTTTTCGAAGAATTTTCCTCTCAAATCGACCAAGGATTTCTTAATCCGCTTTTGAGACGGTCCATGCTTCAGCGCCGTAGAGCAGGACTGGGATGATCAGGGTCTTATATAAGATCTCCTTAGTAGTTCGAGTGAGGGCTTTACTACTGAACTTAAGCCCGAAGAAACAGCGGTTGGCAAGAGTAATTCTTCGTTTAATTTCTGACGAGATGTTGTTGTCAGAGTTAATGACGGAACCGAGATAGATAAAGTCCCGTACTACCTCAAAGTTATATCTGTCATTGGTGACGTTCTGTCCAATTCGTCGATGTTGTGCGTCCTTTCGTGTTGACAGCATATACTTCGTCTTGCCCTCATTTACTGCTAAACCCATTTTTGCCGTTTCCTTCTCTATACTAGCAAACGTGGCTATGACATCACGTTGGGTCCTACCAATGATGTCAATATCGTAGGCGTATGCTAGTAGTTGTACCGATTTTTGGGAAATTGTGCCTTTGGTGTTGGTTCGTGAGTTTTGCACAATCTTCTCAAGAATCAAATTGCAGAATTCACATGATAGAGCATCACCTTGACTAAATCCATTTTTGGTATCAAATGTGTCGGTGAGGTCGTTTCTGGCCTGATGGAGCAGCGAGAATTCTCCATGGTCATCCTACACAAACGGACGTGTTTGGACGGTATACCAAAACTAGACATCGCTCTGTATAGTTCGTCTCTATAAATGATGTCGTATGCGGCTTTGAAATCGATGAATAAGTGGCGGGTATTGATTTGGACATCTTGGAGTGTTAAAATTTGGTCGGTTGTAGACTTTTATGACCTGAAACCACACTGATAAGGGCCGATCAGGTTGTTGGTAAACGGTTTAAGGCGTTCACATATTACGGCAGATAGGATCGGATCTAGTAGGCGATGTTGAGGAAAATTATGCTTCTGTAGTTGGCGCAGTTGAGAGGGTCTCCTTTTTTGTTGATCGGGCAAACGATGCTGAGGTTCCATTCTTCAGGCATACTTTCTTCCGACCAGATTCGGCTTATGAGTTGGTGGATGTTACTTACCAAGTCATCTCCGCCGGCTTTATAAAGCTCGGCGGGAAGTCCGTCATTTCCGGCAGCCTTATTAAGCTTCAGTTTAGATATTGCTATCCTCACTTCACTCAGGTCGGGTGGTTGGCAGCTTTCGCTGTCGTTGCCAATATTGAATGGTTCGTTCCGCCTGACAACGGAATTTTGTTCGTCATCGCCGTTTAACAGTCTGCAGAAGTGGTTCTTCCATATCCTCAGCATCGACTGTGTCTCAACTACGATATTTCCTTGTTCATCTCGACAGGATTCTGTTCGAGCCTTGTATCCTTGGCTTTGACTTTTAACACTTTGGTAAAACTTGCGAACACCTTTCCTGGAGTGGCACCTCTCTATATCCTAGATCGCGCGCTTTTCTTGCTCTTTTTTCTTCTTTATAGAGCTCAACTTCAGCTCTCGTCTTCACCAGCAGCTTAGCCTTGCGTTGCCATAGTTCTTCAACATTCGATGCTGGTGGTATGGTGTTAATCGAGAGGTGTAGGGATAGGCGTTGCGCGAAATTCTTGGCGGTCTCTTGCGATTGCAGTCTTTCGACATTAAATTTTTTTACAGTATTTCTGGATTGTTGTGGCGTGGTGGATATCCGCATTCTAACCTTGGCTGCAACAAGGTAGTGGTCCGAGTCGATGTTAGCTCCTCGGAATGTTTGGACATCCAAAATACTGGATGCGTGGCGCTTGTCTATCGCTATGTGATCCATTTGATTGACCGTTCGTTGATCTGGAGACCGCCATGTCCCCTTATGGATATCGAGGTTAGGAAACCGTGTGCTGGCTATAGTGGCATTTCGTTCCGTAGCGAAGTCAATTAGCCTAAGTCCGTTACCAGACGTGTTGTCGTGTAGGCTATGGTTTCCGACAATACTGCTAAAGATGTCTTCTCTTCCTACCTTTGCGTTAAAATCTCCCAGCACGATTTTAACATCGTACTTCGGCAGTCGCTCATAGGTTTTGTCAAGGAGCTCATAGAAGCAGTCCTTAGCTATATCATATTTTACCTCCGTTGAGGCGTGAGCGCATATAAGGCTAATGTTTAATTTGGATTTGATGCGGAACGTTACAATGCGTTCGCTAATGTCTTGGAAACATAAGACTTCTTGCCTAAGTCTGGCACTTATAACAAATCCGCATCCGAATAGTCGCTGTTTCTGCTCACTATAACAAGGTCCGTAGTAGATGTCACAGTTCTCATCCTCTTTTTGCCTAGCCCATCCCATCGTATTTCCTGGATGGAAGCAATGTCTGCTTTGTAGCAGTTTAGGGCTTCCGTCAGCTGTTCGCTTGCACCTCTACTGTTTAATGTTCTCACATGCAGATACGAACGTCGTTGTCCTTTTTTCGTTTAGCCTTGTCGTCAACGATAAAATCAGTCCTTTCAGAGGCTATTGGTTGCTTCGTAACCGTTAGATTTTTCCATGATTGGGTAGTTAACCCAAAGCACAACCCCCAACCTGGAGGGCCAGTTCCAATTTATTAGATACCCCTAGGACTTGGAGGTAAAAAATAAGCACTTGAAGTGTAGTCAGATTTACATCACTGGGCATTGCCAAGTTAAAGCCATTCAGATTCTACCCTCGTTCTACAACACCCAGCCATCAATGGGCACCTTTGCATCCATTAAAAGTTACAGTCTGGTGTGCTCCAAAGGGCTCTCATTTGTGAGACCAACAGATACGGACATTGACCTGATATTGTATTCCAAACATAATTGCCGACATTAAATAAAACATTTATCAATATAAGATCCACTCTCTTTCATTTAATCAAAAATTATAAACAAACAAAGTAGTATACCTTCCCGTCGGACACCGTCTAGTTCAAATTTTAAAGCTCTAAAAGTTGTTACGTACTGACAGAAACGGCTTAAACTTAGCTAGCGATTCTGAGTCGATAGACATTGTAGGCCAGAAAAGTTCAAATTGATACCCAACATCTGATCATAGATATCAAAACAGCATCCAATTCTAGCCATATCTCGTTTTGGGACAGCACTTAAACTAGAAGGTCTGTGCAGGATGCTTCATCAGATTCAGCGAAGGCATCACTGTAATATTAAATTCCAAAATTGGATTAAGAAATGGAACCCATTGTCGTGTGTCTTCTTTGACATAATTCCTAAGAGGATTGTGCTGAACTCCAGAGCGAACACCAGAGGTACACTCTTCCAAAAATCTGTGCAACTACTAGCCTACCGGTATTCAATGCGAATATATGAATATATGACTCTCAGCCCTCCCGTGGCAACCGATAATCAATGCCCATTACCTCAACCGTAGATAGGGTCGCAATCCCTTTTTTTTCACTTAGCTGATGTCTACAAACTCTGAATATTAGCCCTCCCATCGCAACCGATGATGAGTGCCCATTACCTCGACCGTAGATAGGGTCCTATGCAAACTTCTGGCCGCAGCAGATACTTCATATGCCTGTCCGTTTTGAAAGGATTGTCAAGATGTAGTCAGCGGTGGCGTCCTCAGTCCCAGTTAGGATGGACAATGTGATCAATTTATTTTGACCCTATCAAGGATGAATTTTACAACTCCCCTGTCCGTGGAGATCTTACTGGGGACCACAATGTCAAAATCTGTAACTACAATAGAATAATAGTCTTCGCGGCAGCATGTATTATTGTTATTAGTAGCACTAGGTTCACACGACTGCGAATACACAAGCAAGCTGTTGATCTTCAGATGGTCGAACCACCAAACCGCTATAACGCAAAACACGCCACGTACGGGAAGAGTAGCGAGTCAGGAGAAGGGAAGAAAAGAAAATCCTGCGTAGAAAAAAAAACACCCTCCCAGTTCAGGCTAATCGAAGAGTCTTGCGACAAGAAGAACATTCGTCAATTCTACAAGAAAGCTAAACAACTGTCATCTGGCTTCAAAGTAGAAACACAGGCTCTACGGAATAACAAGAGCCTGGTGGGCAGTAAATTTCAAATCATTTCTTCAGGCAGCATTTCCAGAAGCTGCTTGATTGGCGTAATATCGACAAAATAATAGGGCAAGCAACCAGCCCAGCTCCAGTCAACGAAGATGTAACGCTCCATCCCAATACTGAAGAAGTTAGAGCAGCCAGAATACTGAAGAACAACAAGGCAGCCACTTCTGATGGATTTCCAACAGAACTACAAAAAGGCGATCCCATGTCTTGCACCAAGTACTGAGGCAAAAATGTCGCATATAAGAGCCTACCCAATGTACTGTGTGAACGTCTTAAGCCATTCTGCAATGCATTTATAGGCACGAAACAGTGGGGCTTCTGGCCTGGCAGATCGACCATGACAGCATCCATCGCCTAGAGCTTTACTTATAAGGCGATGGCGGAATACCATCAAATCTGATGCAGCTGTGTCGCCTAAAATTTTTGGACACGCTATGCAAGCCTCAACTGTCTACGCAAAGCCTTGGACAAACTGTTACTGTTGTGAGGTAGTTAAATCGTTCACTTAACTCAGAGATTACATCAACCCCAATGACAACTTAGGGAGGACACGATGAAGACTATCCGTATCAAATCGATTCTTCCATTCCTACTCTATGACGCCGGCCGTAGGCGATTTCAAAAGGAAAATTCTTTTGGAATTTTTGGTCCTGTATGCGAGGAAGGCGAATGGAGGAAAAGATACAACTGCGAACTTAATGAGCTGTAACAAGATGTGGATGCAGTACAAGAGGTAAAAATACGTCAAATATATTGGCTCTGCCACATTGCGCGAATGAACATAATGCTCCAGTCAAAAGAATCTTCTAATCCCAGGCTGTCCTGTCTTTGTCGGAGACCCTCACTATGTCCGGTTCTCTTTACGTTAACTGAGTAAGATGTCAATATCGTCGTTCAAAATCGCCACCATTGAAAGATACAATTTTGAGGTAGTAAGTGTCTTTGTCTACCCCTGCTGCGCTATTAGTTCAAAGGAAGAATAACTTTTGCCACCTGCTGTTTCTTCGGGCTAAGAAATCAATTTAATTATAAAGAACTGACTCGAACTACTAAGCAGATCGTGTATAAGATCCTTACCTTCGCAGTTCTGTTCTACATTGCTAAAGGACCGCAACAAAAGCGTTTAAAGAAATCCTTGCTCATTTTGAATAAAAAAATTCTTCGAAAATGTCGGTGGCGTTTGCGTTGCAGATGAAGATTCAACCAAGAAATTTGTTAGATGTCCAGCGACATTAACCTGGTCTCCGGTTTAAGATGTCTACGACATGAGAACCGAAATGACACCGACACTTCGGCCCGGGGAATCTTCGATCCGAGCTAGACGTTGGATCCAGTAGAGTATCCAAAAATTAATTTTCGCTCATTTAAGATCAATACAGGGCCTAAAATCTAGATTCTCCAATCAATTCTATGTGCAAAATATCGGGTTTTTCAACAGGGACGCTACAGAAGTTGAGCGACAGGGACAGCAAACGACGTTATAAATCTTGCCACTTGCTTCAGTAAGGTTTGCCATTTCATGATGTAAAGAAATACGATCCAACAACGAGTCGAAATTATTAAAATTTACAACCGAGATTCGGAGTCAGTGGCCTCAACGTTAAGAGCACTACGTCAAATTTATGGTCGTCATAATCGTCCTAGCAGATCAACAATTGAGCGTCTAGTAGAAAAATTTGAATCCACAGGCACAGTACAAAATGTTCCCGTGCCAATGAGACAAAAAAATTTTGCGAAAAGATCTTGGCCTACATCCTTACAAGATTAAATTGACGCAAGAACTGAAGCCCGCTTGACCACCAGAAGCGTCGTATGTTCGTCAATTGGGCTTACCAAAAACTTGAAAATGATTCGGATTTTCATCGAAAAATCATCTTCAGCGATGAGGCTCATTTCTGGCTGAATGGCTTCGTCAATAAACAAAATATGCGGCAGCAATCCACACGTACTCCATGAGTCATCATTTCGTCCCGAAAAAATTACGGTTTGGTGTGGTTTATGGGCCGGCGGCGTCATTGGGCCGTACTTCTTCCGTGATGATCAAGACCGGCACGTTCCTGTGAATGGGAATCGCTACCGTTCAATGACAACTCAATATTTTTGGCCCCAATTGGATGATATGGACTTGGAGAACATGTGGTTCCAACAGGACGGCGCGCGCCACAAGCAACACAGCGAATGCCACAATCAATTTATTGGAAACCAAATTTGGAGAACGTGTTATCTCACGAAATGGTCCAGTCGCTTGGCCGCCTCGGTCGTGTGATTTGCGCCGTTAGACTATTTCCTGTGGGGCTATGTCAAGTCTATGGTCTATGCCAACAAGCCAGCGACGATTGATGAACTTCGTACGAATATCGAACGTAAAAGTGCAGCAGTATCGGCCGATTCATGCTTGAAAACCGTCGTAGATTGGGTTCAGCATCTGAACTTCTGCAAGCGTGCCCGTGGTGGCCATGCAAAAGAAATATCCAAAACCGTTTTTGTTTAATTTAAAAAAAAAAAACTTTTGTAGCGCTCTTATTGAAAAACCCTTTATATGAAGGACATGCTGCCACTTTGTCGTCGCTACTGATCTCCCTGTTGTGAAGATATTTCCTTACTTATCTCCCTGTAAATGTTGTCCGCTCGTAATGATTAAGAATCGATACCAGGTTGATAACATTCTTCATTAAGTAGGTAATCTTTTACTACAAGCCCTTCAATATAAATAAATTGGCTCTTCCACGAAAAAGGAACGTCGTTCACGCTTCTTTTGGTAACCTCTATGGAGCTACCCCTCCTTGAAACATTTGTATCAAGGTGCTACAGTGAATATATTAAGAAAAAATCAAAACGAACTAACGACATCAATATCCAAATGAACAATTTTAATTCCATCAACATGCTATTAAAGACTTAATCCCTCGGCGAGTCCACTTAGCAAAATCGACTCAATAAACCGACTCCTAATTTTTTTTTTAAATAAATTAAGAACGAACCATTTTGCATGCTTTGATAAAAAAGAGTAGAATGCTACATTAGTTTTTCAAATTTCTTTTACGTACACTAAAAATTAAATGAATTCATGTGGAAATACATATGAAACCATGAAATACTCTCTCAACATTATGATGCATATATATATACATGGAGTGCATGTCAATGGATAACGCCGGCATCAATCCCAAGCATAATACGCAAAAAAAAAAGGAAAATTTGAAATAAAAATACGTACAACTGTAAAAAAGGAAATAAATCAGATCAAAAATGTTTCAAAGAATTAAATTAAAATGAATTTTCCGGCTTTCAAGTTGTGAAAAATTCATTATGACCAGAAAGCTTATATTTTCATATTAAGTTAATTTCTCATCGTCCTAGCGTTGTTGGTATTGTGCTGTTGTTCCGTAGTAGCCCCGTCTGTTGTATTACTTTTTTTGTGGTGCCTTCAATTTCCGTCTGTTTTATATTTACCACAAAATGAAAGCTTAATTAAAAACAATGCATTTGCGGTGACATGCATATTGTACTTGTATTTGTACCGTACCACACATGTACCATGTAAGGAAGGGATATTATGTCGGACGGCAGGGTGTGGTATTAATGGAATAGACATGCTGAGATAAAGATATGCAATTCCTACAGGATTCAGTCAGAATTCAATCCGGTAATTACGTGAAGAATTTATCCTTTTTTTTTGGAAGTATTTTGATTGGTATTGGATGAAACAAAAATTGATCCCGACCAACCCTGCTGTAGCCAATGTCAAAATACTTAGCGCGGAGTCCCTGTTTAAATTCCCGAAAGTAACAACACTTTAATTATTTTTACCACCTCCTGCAAGAGTCATGCAAACATCCAAGAGTATAAAACTATAATTTGGAACTTTCCACTAATATCGGTCCTTAGGTAACTGCATCAAGATACACACTCAAAGTTGGTTAAGGTCAGTTTCTAAAGGGTGGTCCAACGATGTTAATTCTAAATAAAACAAAAAGTTTTCAGGGAATTCTCTCATTATTTTTATATTATAAGAGAAGGATATATGAAAATTATGTGTGAAACAAAATATCGGCCAAATGCTCGCGCTTCGGTGGCATACTATATCCGGTGGTCCATATTTTCAATGACTCTGAGACATAATTGGCGTTCAATGCCGTTAATATGCCGAATTATTTCATCCTTTAGCTTTCGAATTGTTCTAGGCTTATTGACGTACACTTTTTCTTTGAAATATCCCCAAAAAAAGAAGTCCAACGGTGTCAAATCAGATGATCGTGACGGCCAATTAACATCGCCACGACGTGAGATAACACGGCCATTGAACATAGTTTCGTTGGCTGTGTGGAAAATGGCACCATCCTGTTGGAATATTGTCCAGGTCCATATCCTAAATGGAAGTCCATGAACATCGCGCGATAGCGAATAACATTCCCGCTAACAGCTTGGCCGACCTCGTTTTCGAAGAACATTTATGGTAACTGCTCGTTCCGACCTCATTTCCGAAGAAGTACGTCCCGATAACCCGCATCAAACAGTCGCTCTTTGTGGATGCATTGGCTTTTTAAGAATCACTCGTTGATTCTAATTTGCCCAAATGCGGCAATTCAACTTGTTAACGAGTCCACTGAGGTGAAAATGTTCCTCGACTCTGCAGATGATTCTCTTTGTCTGTTCAACCAACCATTCGGCGTATTGAAGACGCTTGATATGGTCAGTGGGCTTCAGCTTTTGAGTAAACTGAACCATGTAAGCGTGTAAATTCAAATCTTTTTTTCAAAATTCGAATCAGTGATGTTCGTGAGATGTTTAATTCTGCCACACTGTCGCGAACAACGAACTGGGTGTTTTCACATTTCCTACAGACCCGGTTCTCTGAAATTTGCGCACAATTATCCCGATTGTGGACACATTTGACCAAAAAAAATAACAAAGCGTACGAAATAAATTTTGTTTGAACGAACATTTTTGTAAAAGGCTTCAACAATCTTAACGCGCTGCTCAATTGTGTACCGCTCCATGGTTGAATTTGTCAAAAACACTGAAACAATGAAAAGTCATTTTAAGATTGACAAAAAACTTGACGGAAAGGAGTGACTCACAATTGTCATCGTGCATTATGGTTGGACCACCCCTTAATTGCGTCTACCTCGTGTCTGTGAATAGAAGACTATGTTGCCCGGATGGTTGGTGTTCATAACACCTTTCAAAATATCTTGGATCTATTTCTTACTTCAGATCCAGATAACTTCAAGATCTCAATCTCCGCTACATTTAGATAACGCAGATCATACTTTAATACTCTACCCATATCGATGCGAATGATAGAAGACCATGAACGAGATTTATATTACTACCAAACAACTAACTGGGAAAATCGGCGGGACTTTTGCGAATCACTTTCTTGGGAAGACCTTTGTTTCAGACAAAGTTATGTAGGTAAATACTGGTGCAGGGGCAAGTAAAAGACATACATTTTCCGGGTATCAACTTCAACCTTCCTTACTCTATAAAAAAAAACAAAAATCCAACAAACCATTAATTCAATAAGCAATGCGAAGAAGTTATAGCAGCGAAAAAGAGAGCTACTGTACAAAAAAGGTTAGTTCCCAACGATCAGCGAAAAATCCTCAACCAAAAACAATAGAAGCCCCTAAGGTTGCCTACAATAAAAACTAACAATCTTTTAGCATATCCCGAAAGCTGACGGACATTTTTGTAATTATTTAACCCACTCTTCATTTCCACCCTAAATCGAAAAGTGATGGATCCGTAGCCACAACACAAAAGAAAAGCCGACTTATTCGCTAAAATGTTTTCAACTAATTGAGCAATGTTGGCTGTAAACTGCCTGCTGGGCCTGACGGAATTCCAACTTAAGAAAATACAAACTTTTGGCTGAACAGGCTCGTAAGTACCCAGGACCTAGCTCCTTCTCACAACTAATTATGTGTGAATGTGACCTTCATTCACGTATGCGGGAGATAAGCGTTGAGAAAAGCTTTTCATTACGATTAATACTACTCGAATCAGTGAAAGTGAAAAATCATTTAGGTTCTGCTACGGCTGGGAATCAAACCTAGACCATCTGCGCGGCAGTTCATCGCATTAACCTTACGTGAAGGTTTGAATTTTTTGAATAAAGAAATGCGCACCTAAACTTGTACCCCTCCTTGCAGATTATTTTCTGTGCCACATTATCAACAGATTTTCTTCAGTTGCCAGATCCAACAGAACCAAAAAAAGGAAGAAAATGCATGCCTGAAAACTGCAAACCCATTGCTTTGCTATCCATACTTCATACATTTTCGATTACCGATATAGGAATGTTGAATAAGTCATCGGGTCAACTACAGACCTGATAAGTTATGTAATCCATTTATTGACATCTGTGATGAAAAATCATGGAGAATCGATAGCGGTTGTCCTGGATATTTTCAAGGTTTTCATCTAGTATGGCACAAGGCTTTCTAGCCAATAGCATACAGCTATCCGTCTAGATGGAAAACTTCCTTAAAAACGGATCTGCACCTAATGTTCGGAGGCCATTATCCCTCTTCAGACTTGTGATTCGTTCAGTGGGGATTCACACTAATGATCTTTTAAAGACAACTTTTAATAGATAGACATATAAAATATTAAACAATGGGCAAAAGTAAACCTAATTATATATAACTCAAAGAAAACTCAAAGAGAAAGAACAAATCCGCAGTTCCGCATAATTCGAAATGCGGAACACAGTCCTCAAATCAAAAGAATCGATGCATCTGCTTGATGTATCCATTGTTACAACATGTAACTTCTATTTCCAAATCAGCAGCTTCCAAACTAAATTACCATTTCAAAGCTGAGAGATATTTTAGACAAACCCAGCATTTGCTTCTTCATGAAAGACAAGTTCTGCCCAGAAAACCTACATTGAACTTACTGGACAGTATCCAAAGACGTGTAATCCGCTTTATAGACAGTGCATCCTTCACTTCAAAGCTGCAATCTTTGCCATAGTCAGATCAGATAGGAGATCTGTCTCTTAACTACAGATATTATAACGGCAAATGCTCGAAGGAGCTCAGACAAATCATCCCTAGTCTTGCTGCAATTCAACGGCACTGAGCCAGTCAGTTTCAGCTTACAGACACACTGTCGATTTAACAACGACACGAACAGCGCAATTCTAAAATTATTTGTTGTCAAAGATGAAGCAAACAATTAATAAAATCAACAACAGTTCAATAGTAGAGTCAATAAACATCTGCAGGCATCATCTCAGGGCGCTCCTGGATCTTTATAGATTCGCCTCACCTGAGAAAAATTTATAAATATTTATAAAAAAAAACTCGCAATGAATTGTTCGCTTTGAACGAACAAGCATTTTTTCATCGGCTTTGGTTTCAATGCATGCTTCTGGCAGGACCTTATATAAGATCTCCTTATTATTTAGAATGAAGACCTTGAGATTTCATTGTCAGAGTTAAAAGTAGAGCAGAGATATACCGTCCTTTACTGTCTCAAATTGGAAGCCTTCAAATGTGACGTTCTTGCTGCTTTGTCAAAGTTGTTGCAGATCAAGTTGACGACACATTTTTGTCGGGTTTGCTCTGACTGACAGCAGGAGATTGTTTGCCTTCGCAGTTTGAGTCTCCAGAAGTGGTTCTTCCATATTCTATGCGCCGACAATCACTCAACTACGATATTTCCTTGTTAATCACGACAGAATTCTGTGGTATCTCTGACTTCGACTTATTATGCTTTGCTAAAAATTAACGAACATCGTTCCTGGAATATTACTGCCTTACATCTTCAAGCGTCAATCGAATCGTCAAACCGAACTCTAACAATAAATGACAAAGCGATGTTAGCAGAAGTAACAAGCTACAACTCTTCCACTTACATCTATGCGGTTAGGCCACTGTAGTTAAAAGTTGTCGAAAACGTAAGATCTTTACAAAACAGCAATTTTAACCTACTCACGCGCAGCAAATTTTATATGATTTCAGGCATCAGTTTTAATAGCCGCTATATGAATGGAAGGTCCATAGAGTGATAGGGAAACCTCCAGTCATCGAAGATTGAAAATGTGCTAGCACCAAACCATCAAGGAAGTCTGGATATAAGGAAGTATGGGCGATTACTTATTATGCCCAATCTACAAGAATGACTTTCTCAAATTTTGCTTCAGAGAATATTCCTAAAAAATATTGCATACCAGTCCTATTTGACGTTTGAAGCTTTTCTGTAACATAGATATCGACACGTACCTATGTGGGTTTCATCCTAGCAGATCGACCATAGGCCAACTTTGTATTTTGTATTTATGTAGTTAAATATGAATTTGCTGTACAATAAGAAATAAATTCTTTATGAGTGCACATTTTACAAGGCTTATTCGGAATACATTTTAAATAAAAATAACAATATAAGGTATGACATATGAAATTGACAAAAAAGAACAAAAAAAGGACAAAAGGAAAATAATGGAAAATCAGGGAAGCGTATAAAGATGGGAAAAAAACTAAAAACAAAAAACGTCTGTGCTCGACCTTGGTTCTTATACTAAGTGGAAGTTTATTATAAAGGCGAATGGCATGAAAGAAAAATTGTCTACGTGATATTGTGCATGTATAAGCATTTGGTCGGATACCATGTGAACGAAGGGACTGTGAAAGTTGACTTTACTAAACAAGTAAATATGCTAGCACAAGCTCTAAAATTTAAGAATTGGTCAAGACTGCATCCTAATAAAAGGTGATCCATTTCGAGGTTCCCTACTTTTTTAAAGAAAAAAAAAAAACACAGAAAATTCAAATTTAATGGTGAATGTTTATTATCATTTGAAAGAACATTCTTTGGCATTTATTTTTTGAAGATTATGTCTATCAAATGTTGGCCGTTGCTACGTCGCAGATGGTCCATCCGTTGAGTCCAATTTTCGATCACTCGTTCGAGCATTTCGACTGGTAACTGGCGAATGACACGCGTGATGTTTTCCTCCAAGGCCTGAATCGAAGCGGGTTTGTCGGCATAAGCTTTTGACTTTACATATCCCCACAGGAAAAAGTCTAACGGTGTGATATCACACGATCTTAGTGGCCAATCGACCGGCGCAAAAAGTGAAATTATGTGCTCACCGAAATGTTCTCTCAATAAGTCCATTGATTGATGCGATGTGTGGGAGTGGCGCCGTCTTGCTGAAACCAAATGTTGCTGAGATCACGAGCTTCAATTTCAGGCATGAAATAGTCGGTTATCATGGCACGATAACGGTCGCCATTGACGGTTACGTTCGCACCGGCATAATTTTTAAAGAAATATGGACCGATAATTCCACCGGCCCACAAACCACACCAAACCGTTGTTTTTTCTGGATGAAGTGGCAGTTCTTCAATCTCTTCAGGTTGCTCTTCGTCCCAAATGCGGCAGTTTTGTTTGTTTACATACCCATTGAGCCAGAAATGGGCCTCATCGCTAAACAAAATTTGCCTCGAAAACGTCGGATCTTCTTGGAACTTTTCAAGAGCCCATAGAGCGAAGCGATGTCGCTTGGGAAGGTCGAGCGGCTTCAGTTGTTGCACAAGCTGTATTTTGTACGCTTTCAATTTAAGATCTTGACGTAAAATGCGCCAAGTCGTTCCATACGTCAGTCCGAGTTGCTGCGAACGGCGCCGAATCGACTCTCTACGGTCTTCGTGTACACTCTCAGCTACGGCCGCTATATTTTCTTCACAGCGTGCTGGACGTGGTCTATTCGGTCGAATATTATCCAATAATGAATGCTGGGTCTCAAAATGGGTGATGGTGTTGCGAATAGTACGCTCAGTAGGCCGATTTTGTTGACCATAAGTTGAGCGAAGTGCACGAAACACATTCCTCACAGAACGGTAATTTTCATAATAAAGTTGAACAATTTGAAAACGTTGTTCACGCGTAAGTCTTTCCATTATGAAATGCCAAACAATACTAAACAAAAATAACATGACAGCATGACACGACTCACACGTGATCTGTCAAAAAAGGCTATTGAAAAAAGTATCTCTACTTGGATCACCCGTTAGTTGCCTAGAGTAGTTTGACACATGATCGTATCTACGCAGATTGCATACGAATCTTGCTATGGAATTAAACGCAATATTCGATTTACGCCTTGATTTAGCATCTGTGCAACCGAACAATTCACAACCATACATTATTTAGTTCATGACAATAGCCTTTGCCAATTTGAGTTTCACATTCGTTGGCAAGCTATCGCGTAAAGCACCATAGATTCTGGACACTACAGAGTTTACGTGGTCGCTCCAAGTAAGGTTTCTATTGACGATAATGCCAAGGTTTTTAATTTTGGAAACCAATCCGACTTCAAAATCACTTTAAAAAAAACAGGAGGAATGTTATATTATCATCAAATGTTCATGTACAGTAATCGATTTCGTCTTAGAAGGGATAATTAGGAGTCTGTAAGCAGTTGACCACTTGGTCAACGATTTGAGGTCCTCATTCATTTTTTCGACTGCATCATCCATCAAACCAATTTGGAAAAACAAGTGGTAGGCCGTTAATAAACATAGAGAACAACAAAGGACCAATTATCGACCTTTGAGGCACACCACAGATAACAGGTAACGCAGACGATGAGGACTTATTGTGAAAGACAGATTGGACTCTTTTCGTTAAGTATGACATAATCAAATTTGCGGAGAGATGAGAATGGAGTCCATGGCAGTGCTTTCAGACTTCAAAGACAGAATTGCCATTTCAACAGTAAACGAATCGACAATATCAAACAGAAATGCATCCTCAGATGTATTTACAAAGATATTTTTGGACAAAGGACAAGACAAATCAGGTACCAGTGACACTTTAGTTAACGTTTTGTTTATTTCTTCAACATCAATATGATTATCAGTCTTTAAGTTGTTTTTAGTGCACACCCCCATTTTTTTTAAAAGAAGAAGAACGGTTCGAATTAAATTTGGTTCTGAAATATAATAACTTAGCTCTTTTAATCATTGAGGTTACACTGCTTCTAATCCTTTTGCACTCAATAAAGGTTTCTGGGATTTGAAATCTTCTCCATAGAGCTTTTAATTTCATTGGAAATCCAAGGACAAGGACCTTGATGTGCAACAAACATTTTCTTTCGTACATAATTATCAAACAGATGAATTGTAAATTTATTGAAAATCTCTACTTGATCGCTTACATTTGGGGTAATAAAAACACGATCCCATTCTAGAGAGAGGGACATTCATTTAGTGAATAGATACAAGTAGTTAATACTCTTGAAATCGTAGTATTGTATGATTTCTGGGGTATTAAATAATTGTATTGGTATGTGTACTGTGGCAAACAAAAGATCGTTGTGTGAAAAAAAACAGAGAAAGACATTTGGGAATAATGCTTAAGTATATTACTATCACTAAGATGGACGACATCTATCAACGAAGGCATTTTATTGGGCATATTGTAAGTTGCATAAGACATATTTGCAAAAGACATATTATACGAAGAAACAGTGTCAATCAAATTCGAACATGATACGTCATTAAGCAAATTTATATTTATATCACCACAAAGAATTAGTTTTGGGTCTAATAGACAGATATCCCCCAACACATCACCAACAATTCTGCAGTGAGAGACATTTGGAGGGATGTACATTGTGCCAATGATAAATTTATTGTTTTCATTTAAAACATCCAGAAAATTATATTTAAAATTGTCCGTGGAAAGTGAATATTTAACCACTTTCGCTTTCAAAGATTTTTTTTTTAATAAATTGCAACGCCCCCACCAATCCTATTGAAACGATAAGCTCTAAATAGGTTGTAACCACGCACATTAAAATAATCACTGCTATGATATATATTCAGCCTTGTTTCAGATACACAAATTGCATCCAATCGGCTGTTTTCAAACACAAACCTAAATTCATCAATTTTACTAACGATACTTTATGCGTAGTAAGGCATACGCTGGAAAATATCAATGAATTTTAAGTCGGACCCGATTATAGACTTTTAGGCCACGAATGATAGAGCATTCAGCCCAGATTCCATTAAAATTGATTGACCTTTGTCGCCAAACACTGAAGGATACGGGATGCAGCATTTAGTTTAGAAGCAGCTCATCTCAATATTTTTAAACATGCACCCGATTTTGGTAAGGGGATTCAATTTTTTCAACCCCGTGCTGTATAGCTATTGGTTTATATCCACGATATCCACATAATACTAGATGAATTTACCGGAATTGAAAAACAGGGGAAACGTATTGGTTTTTGTTTTTTTTTATAAATTTTTTTCTGGTGAAACGCACTTATAACGAGCAGACGTTTATTGAATGTGCTGAAATATTTTTAGATTGTATACTGGTGGAATTACGTCTTCTCGGGGTTCGTAGCATTGCATTGGCTAATTGGTTTGTAACACAAAGATTTTTTGTATTGCGTTGTTTGTGTCACTGTGTGCTGTGCAGCTACAGCGTGTCTTCGAAAGTCTTGAAAATGTCTAGGGCAACCGCTCTCGATTCTCCATGATGTGTTTCATCGCAACCGCGTAGATGAGTTACATAATTTAACAGGTCTCCTGTTAGGGCCAGTAATTTATTTAAGTGGTTGATAAGTAGGCTAGTTTTTCATTAATTTTTCCCTAGCATTTAAGTTAGTTATGAGTTGAAAAATGAAAATATAAATCCTGTTTTTTTTATAGAGCGAGTAAAGAATATTTCCTTGAACAGAAGAAAGATCTCTGATACCACCTAAAGGGGTTCTCAATAAGAGCGCTACAAAAGTTTTTTTTTAAATAAAACAAAAAACGGTTTTGGATATCAATAAAATTCTTTATTCCTGTGAATATGTATGGAACTCGATTTCTTTTCCATGGCCACCACGGGCACGCTTGCAGAAGTCCAGACGCTGAACCAAATTTTCGACGGTTTTCAAGCATAAATCGGCCAATACTGCTACAATTTCAAGTACGAAGTTCATCAATCGTCGCTGGCTTGTTGGCATAGACCATAGATTTGGCGTAGTACCACAGGAAATAGTCTAACGGCGTCAAATCGCACGACCGAGGCGGCCAAGCGACTGGACCATTTCGTGAGATAACACGTTCTCCAAACTTGGGTTCCAAAAAATTGATTGTGGCATTCGCTGTGTGGCTTGTGGCGCCGTTCTGTTAGAACCACATGTCCTCCAAGTCCATATCATTCAATTGGTGCCAAAAATATTCGGTTATCATTGAACGGTAGCGATTCCCATTCACAGTAACGTGCCGGTCTTGATCATCACGGAAGATGTACGGCCCAATGACGCCGCCGGCCCATAAACCACACCAAACCGTAATTTTTTCGGGATGCAATGATGACTCATAGAGTACGTGTGGATTGCTGCCTGACCAATACCGCATATTTTGTTTATTGACGAAGCCATTCAGCCAGAAATCGCTGAAGATGATTTTTCGATGAAAATCCGAATCATTTTCAAGTTGTTGCTCAGCCCAATTCACGAACATACGACGCTTCAAGTTCTTCTAGGCCAAGATCTTTTCGCAAAATTCGCCACAACGACGTCACAGAGATGCCCAACGCTTGAGAACGACGTGTGAGAGACACATTTGGGCTTTCTTCAGCTTCGGCAGCAATATTCTCGACAGTACGGGCACTTCTTTGTCTCACTGGCACGGGAACATTTTGTACTGTGCCTGTGGATTAAAATTTTTCCACTAGGCGCTCAATTGTTGATCCGCTAGGACGATTATGACGACCAGGACGATTGGACGTAACGCTCTTAAAGTTGAGGCCACTGACTCCGAATTTCGGTTGTAAATTTCAATAATTTCGGACTCGTTGTTGGATCGTATATCTTTCCATCATGAAATGGCAAACCTTACTGAAGAGAAGTGTCTAAAGAGCGGCAAGAAATATGGCGTCGTTTGTTGTCCCAGTCGCTCAACTTTTGTAGCGTCCCTGTTGAAAAACATCACTGCCTACTAAAGCTGATCTATTTTGGAGTTAACATCAATCCTACGAACGACACCTAAGTGGAGATACGTGGAGCTAAGTGAATCTTCGAATCGCAATCTTCATTCTTAAGATTAAGAGATCGCGAATTTCAGAGATGTGCTCAGTGGCGCAATGGTTAGTGCGATGAACTGCCTCGCAGAAGGTCTGGGATTGATTCCCAGCCGTAACATGACCTTAATAACTTTTAACTGTCCCTCCTCTCGTGATGATCTGACAAATCATTCGAGTAGTATCATTTGTCAAGAAAAGCTTATCTCATAACAGGAGGTCCCGCTATTGTGCAAGAAGTACACACGCACACATGAATGGTTGTGAGAAAGCTCGGGCCTGGATATTTCGCTATGTACTAACGAGCCTGTTGCGCCAAAAATTTGTGTTTTTTTTATTTTTATTTCCTAGGACTTGTTTTGAACGACTTGAAGCAACGTCGCCAGGAAGAGGATGGAAGGTTGCATTTTCTCCTCCACAGATCTTCTAAAAGTGCGCCGTTCTACAAGTAAAAAATGAAGTAAGCTAGAAAATGTCCGTGGCTATTAAAACAAAATACCTTCAACCGCCTGTAAACCGCCTGTTTCACAAAAAACCCAATGCTTAGCAATCCATAATTAAGCAAAACAGTCGTTGTCTACCGAGAAGATCAATTGTAGGTCAAATCACGGCAAACGAGAAAGTGTCGGAGTTGTCCAAGTGTTGGAGTAGTTAAGTCTTTTGGATATAAAAGAAAAACAAACGACACAAAAATAAATTCATGTAAATAGGCCACTTATGCGTACTACTATTATTTATTTTGCATTTACCTACAATGTATGCCAGATAAGGTTAATTCAGGAATCCAAAAACATGATAATGGTCTGACAAAAATGTTTTGACTTTTGTCTTTAGCAGAATGTGTAAATATACTATAGTTAAAAAAAATCTCAACGTTCAACAAAAACCGCTAGTAATGCTGGTTCTTAATATTCAAAAATTGTATTTACCTATACCTCTGTGCAACCCCATTTGTATTTTTAACATACAACGCCACTGTCTACCATCATTCATTAAACGATTAAAAATAAAAACAACCAAGTAAGTCTCTAGGTTGTCTAGGTTTATTTCAGCTTGACATTCGATTTAAATAAACAGCACCATGAAGTTCAAAGTAGGTGACATTTTTTTGTTTAATTACTTATGCAAATCTATTCAACACAAACATTAGATTCACACGTATCAGGAGGCCATTAATTTACTTATTTGGAAAAAACATTTGTCAATAACTTTCTATTAAACTTTTTTTTTTATAAATACGTGTGACTTTTTAAGACTTATTATTTACTTAACTAAAAAGATAAGAAATCTGTCTTATTAGTTGATCTGCTTAGTTAAATTCAAACGACGAAAAAACATATAAGAAGGCTACAACAATCAACTTACAAAAATGTACAAATCGTTCAATACCCTACTTCCTTTACTTAAGTGGCGCTATAGTCCGGAATTAACCTGGTCCTCAATCAATTATCCCTCCAATTAGCCCTGTCCTCAGCTACTTGCCTACATATGCGCACTTCATTTCGTTGAGCTTAGTTTGTACTTGTGCGGCCAATTATTAAGGAAAAGGGGTCGTCTACCGCGTTCAACGCCCGGCTAGGCATCGAAGACTCCGCGTGGAGTATTGGTGTCCATTCACTCTACATATCCTAGTCATCTTAAGCGTTCATGTGGATTTTATTGACAGTTCGTATAGTTGAATCGTGGTTCAATATTCGTCTCCATAGCCAGTCAATGCAAACATGATTGAAGACTTTTTGAAGAAATTTTCTTTACCCGCTTTTGATGCGGTATACTTCTGCGCCATATAGAAGGACTGAAATGATCAGGGTCTTGTATAGGGCAGGGTAAGAAGGCAAGTCAGTGGTAAAGATACTAAATTGCCTTCTTATACAATCTTCTCAATTATGAGATTAATAAAGTCGCTTGATAGTGCGTCGCCTTTTTTTGATGTCGAATATGTCCGTGCAGTCGTTTCTTCAGGTCAGACGGACGAGTTTGGGCCGTATAAAAAAAACAGACATGACTCTGTGTAGTTCGTCTCTATAAATGCTGTCTTATGAGGCTTTGAAATCTACGAATAAGTGGTGGGTATCGATTGGGACCAAAGTATGAAGATTTGTTCAGTTGTAGACTTTCCTGGTCTAGTATGAAGATTTGTTCAGTTGTAGACTTTCCTGGTCTAAAACCACACAGACAAGGGCCTGTCGAGTTGTTGGTAAATGGTTTCAGATGTTCACATACTACGCCAAAAAGGATCTTGTATAGGTGATTTTGAGGAGACTAACGCCTCTGTAGGTAATGCTGTTTAGGGGGTCTAATTTTTTATGAATCGCTGAGGTTTCATTCTTCAGGCATACTTTCCTTCTCCCAAAATTAGCTTATTAGCAAGTGAATGTTAATTACAAAATTCTTTTCACTGGGCTTATAAAGCTCGTCAGGATGTCAGAAATGTCTGGCAGCCTTGTTAAGCTTAAGTTTGTTAATTGCTAACCCAAATTCACTTAGCTCGTGTGGTTGGTAGTCTTCGCCTTTGTCGCCAATATTGAATGGTTCGTTCCACCTGACAGCGGAATGTTGTTCGTCATCGCCGTTTAACAGTCTGCAGAAGTGATTCTTCCATATCCTCAGCATCGACTGTGTCTCAACTACGATATTTCCTTGTTCATCTCGACATCCTTGGCTTTGACGCTTTACATATTGAGAGAACTTACGAATATCTTTCCTGGAGTGACACTACTCTGTTACGAGCTTTTCTTGATATTTTTTCTTCTTTCTGAAAAATTAGTGCTCTTTCTTCTTCTTTAGCCTTGTTCGCCTCGTTTTTGGCTGTCGGCATTCTTCATAAAACCAAGGGTTTCTTGCTTGTAGGCTCGAGTAACCTAGCACCATAGTTGCGGCTGGTCTAATTAATTCTTGACATCGTTTAAAAGCACAAAGCCTATTGTTATCCAGCACAATTAATTGATGTTGCATGCATATAAAAGTACGGTAGCGGTGTTGATAGGTTTAGCACTACCCACACTATCAAAAGGCTAGGTTGAGTATTAACCTACACGGTCGCGGTGGTTCAAAGCAGGGCAGTAGTCAAGAAGTTGTACAGTCGTTAAGTCGTTGAGTAGTCAGCCAGTCAGTCAGTCAGTCAGAGAACAACAGTCAACAAGAAGAAACGCAATTATGAGGTTTCAAATTATACATAACTAGTTAACACAATTATACGCGTAACATTTAAGAATCGATCTGTTAATATTTAAAAATAACATTGGCCGTTTCCAATCACTGGTATCTTTTTCGTTTGAGAAATTTAAATTCTTCCGTCGTTCATTCTGCCTTTTTTTTTTTCTTTAAACTTCGTATTTAGATTTGTTTGCTAGAATTTTAAGCCATTTTTCCGTTTGTCGGTCTGTCGTTTACCGGACCGACAGATTTATTTCAAAATTGATATATGTTCGACGTTCCTGGAGTAATACCCAAAATGATTTTTCAAATTAGGCTTTTGGGGACAAAAGTAATAGTGGCTACTAATAACGGTAAAATCGAAATTCATTGAAAACGGCTCTAACGATTTTGATTTTGTTTTTTGGGATAAATTTAGAAAATCTGCAATATCTCGCTGTATTTATCTTCTAGTTAATTATTTCTTAACCGTTGCACCCAAAGTGGTCCGCATATCCATCCGAAAAATATTAAATAAACTTGTTGGAGCTGCCCGGCTTTGCCAGTGCGCAGTAATTGTCTTAAAATATGAAAAATGAAAAAAAATCGATTTTCCAGAGTTCTTTCTGGGAACTTCAATAAAAACAATCTTCAAACAATTTCTCTCATATGAATTCTGAACACGAAACTCAGCTTTTCACACGGAAGTGCGATGGCTTTCAAAAGGAAACCATCCTGTCAAGGTTTCACGAAGTGAGAGAGGATGTATAAGCATTCTTAACTGAAAAGAACAAAGAGTTGCTGGATCAGTTCTTTAAATCGCACAATTAAATAAATTGAACATCAACTGCAAGGGTCCGAAAATTTTACAGCACCACCAATGTACTTTCAATGAAGATATAAACAGTGCATTTGTCGCAAAAATTGAGCTATGGATCAATAAAGTCGAAAGAGTCAACTTTAATGCGTTTACTATCCTGAATAACAATATTGACGGAAGGTGTGCTGGTATTAAAGGAAAAATACAGAATAATATTGAAAAAAACTTAAGAAAGTGAATTCAATCGTTATTTTCTTGACTCCGAGGACAAGGGTATTCAGAAACCGATCCGCAATCCGTTCATCGTAAACGTTTCTGAAGTGCCGGATGAAATTCAAAAAGAGGTGATTGAAATGCAACATGAAATTAACTTTGACGCAGGAAATAATTTTGAAGATTTTTGGAGCCAAGGGGCAATTTCTTTTCCAAAGATTTGAGATATTGCTATACGCCACCTAACATTGTTTTCATCGACATATCTATGCGAGCAGGAGCTCTCGGCGCATCTGATAATTAAAAACAAGCACCAAAATCGGTTGGATTGCTGTGACTACATACGTTTGACTTAAGGTAACACGAAGGATTCTGAAGTTAGTATAGAGTACGCAGTCACAAAAACCTCATGAAAATAATATACTTATCTCTTTAATATAAAATTATCGTAAAAAAGCAAAAAATATTGTTGGCTTTTAAAAATTGTATGGGTGTTTTATTTATATATAGAACAGCCCATTATTAATCTACAGTTACTGTGGTCTACCACTAATCAATTGATACTCCAGAAGGGTTCAGTGGCGCGATGGTTGGTGCTATGAACTGCCGCGCAGAAGGTCTGGGTTCGATTTTCAGTCGAAGCAAAACCTAAACGATCTTACTCTGGCCCTCATCTCATGATGTTTTGACTAATCATTTGCGTTCAGAGACGGCATAAAACAGGAGGTCCCGCCGTCGTTTAAGAAGTAAACACGCACACATGAATAGTTATGAGAAAGCTCGGCCTGAGTACTAACGAGCCTGTTGCGTCAAAAATTTGTATTTAATTTTTTTTTAGTTGGCACTTCATGGCAAGACAGAAATTTTGTCAAATGGTCCTTTATCATTAAAAGTTTAACCACTGGTATAGTTGAATGAAATTAAAAATCTGTGTTGATATTGCCATTTGTTAAAATTCCTTATAATAAGTATAGGCCTTCAATTCTATTAAGGAAATTTTTAGTTTTGTCTAATAACGGAAAATCACTGCCGCATGAAAACCTTTACTGATTTTCTTCAAGTCTGAACTCACAATTTATGCATCTCATATAACCCATTAAACGGTCTACATACTTTAAACATTCATGGCAACGGAAACAAAGATCTTGATTGCATTTATAAAATAAAAGTTCCTACACAACTGGTACAAAATTCAATAGAAGTTTAGAAGAGTTTTGTATTTGATATAAAATTTACAAAAAAATCAATTTTCGTTGCATAGGTAATTTGGTGTATTATTCGTGATTTAAGACATGCCTTCGCCACACACGGTGCAGAAAATCTGCCATTATCTGACATTAGTTTGACGAAGAAGAATGACGGATACTGCTTTTGCTGTATCAAAGAAAAAAAAATAATTTATAGCAAGGAATCTTGTTCATACCGTCCGGAATGCACCTGGACCTCAACCAACATGAATCTCCAATTAGCCCGGTCCTTAGCTAACTGCCTCCAGTTGCGCACTCCAAGTTGGTTGAGGTCGGTTTTTACTTGTGCGCGCCACTTAAGGGGAAGTCTTCCTCTACTGCGTCCGACGTCTGGCTGGGAATCGAAGACTCTGCGAGCCGGAGTATTGGTGTCCACCCGTTCAACATGTCCTAGCCATCTTAAACGTCCAATCCGGAGTTTTTTGACCAGGGGCATGTCGCTGTACAGCTCGTATAGTTCTTGGTTGAATCTTCGTCTCCATAGCCCGTCAACGCAAACGGCACCGAAGATTTTTCAAAGAATTTTCCTCTCAAATCGACCAAGGATTTCTTAATCCGCTTTTGAGACGGTCCATGCTTCAGCGCCGTAGAGCAGGACTGGGATGATCAGGGTCTTATATAAGATCTCCTTAGTAGTTCGACTAAGAGCTTTACTACTGAACTTAAGCCCGAAGAAACAGCGGTTGGCAAGAGTAATTCTTCGTTTAATTTCTTACGAGATGTTGTTGTCAGAGTTAATAGCGGAAACGAGATAGATAAAGTCCCGTACTACCTCAAAGTTATATTTGTCAATGGTGACGTTCTGTCCAATTCGTCGATGTTGTGTGTCCTTTCGTGTTGACAGCATATACTTCGTCTTGTCCTCATTTACTGCTAAATCCATTCTTCTCTATACTAGCAAACTTGGCTATGACGTTGGGTCCGATCAATGATGACCCTGATGGAGCAGCGAGAATTCTTCATCGTCATCCTACTCAAACGGACGAGTTTGGGCGGTATACCAAAACTAGACATGGCTCTGTATAGTTCGTCTCTATAAATGCTGTCGTATGCGGCTTTGAAATCGATTAATAGGTGGTGGGTATCGATTTGGACTTCTTGGGTTTTTTCCACGATCTGCCGGAGTGTGAAAATTTGATCGGTTGTGGACTTTCCTGGCCTAAAACCACACTGACAAGGGCCGATCAGGTTGTTGGTAAACGGTTTAAGGCGTTCACATGTTACGGCAGATAGGATCTTGTAGGCGATGTTGAGGAAAATTATGCCTCTGTAGTTTGCGCAGTTGAGAGGGTCTCCTTTTTTGTGGATCGGGCAAACGATGCTGAGGTTCCATTCTTCAGGCATATACTCTTCGGACCAGATTTGGCTCATGAGTTGGTGGATGTTACTTACCAAGTCATCTCCGCCGGCTTTATAAAGCTCGGCGAGAAGGCCGTCATTTCCGGCAGCCTTATTAAGCTTTAGCTTAGATATTGCTATCCTCACTTCACTCAGGTCGGTTGGTTGGCAACTTTTGCTGTCGTTGCCAATATTGAATGGTTCGTTCCACCTGACAGCGGAATGTTGTTCGTCATCGCCGTTTAACAGTCTGCAGAAGTGGTTCTTCCATATCCTCAGCATCGACTGTGTCTCAACTACGATATTTCCTTGTTCATCTCGACATCCTTGGCTTTGACGCTTTACAAACTCAGAAAACTTACGAATATTTTTCCTGGAGTGACTCTACTCTGTTACGAGCTTTTCTTGATATTTTTTCTTCTTTCTGAAAAATTAGTGCTCTTTCTTCTTCTTTAGCCTTGTTCATTCATTGCATTCTTCATAAAACCAAGGGTTTCTTGCTTGTAGGCTCGAGTAACCTAGTACCATAGTTGCGGCTGGTCTAATTAATTCTTGACATCGTTTAAAAGCACAAAGCCTGTTGTTATCCAGCGAAATTAATTGATGTTGCATGCATATAAAAGTACGGTAGCGGTGTTGATAGGTTCAGCACTACCCACACTATCAAAAGCCTAGGTTGAGTATTAACCTACACGGTCGCGGTGGTTCAAAGCAGGGCAGTAGTCAAGAAGTTGTACAGTCGTTAAGTCATTGAGTAGTCAGCCAGTCAGTCAGTCAGTCAGAGAACAACAGTCAACAAGAAGAAACGCAATTATGAGGTTTCAAATTATACATAACTAGTAAACACAATTATACGCGTAACATTTAAGAATCGATCTGTTAATATTTAAAAATAACATTGGCCGTTTCCAATCACTGGTATCTTTTTCGTTTGAGAAATTTAAATTCTTCCGTCGTTCATTCTGCCTTTTTTTTTTAAACTTCGTATTTAGATTTGTTTGCTAGCATTTTAAGACATTTTTCCGTTTGTCGGTCTGTCGTTTACCGGACCGACAGATTTATTTCAAAATTGATATATGTTCGACGTTCCTGGAGTAATACCCAAAATGATTTTTCAAATTAGGCTTTTGGGGACAAAAGTAATAGTGGCTACTAATAACGGTAAAATCGAAATTCATTGAAAACGGCTCTAACGATTTTGATTTTGTTTTTTGGGATAAATTTAGAAAATCTGCAATATCTCGCTATATTTATCTTCTAGTTAATTATTTCTTAACCGTTGCACCCAAAGTGGTCAGCAAATCCATCCGAAAAATATTAAATAAACTTGTTGGAGCTGCCCGGCTTTGCCAGTGCGCAGTAACTGTCTTAAAATATGAAAAATGAAAAAAAAAATCGATTTTCCAGAGTTCTTTCTGGGAACTTCAATAAAAACAATCTTCAAACAATTTCTCTCATATGAATTCTGAACACGAAACTCAGCTTTTCACACGGAAGTGCGATGGCTTTCAAAAGGAAACCATGCTGTCAAGGTTTCACGAAGTGAGAGAGGATGTATAAGCATTCTTAACTGAAAAGAACAAAGAGTTGCTGGATCAGTTCTTTAAATCGCACAATTAAATAAATTGAACCTTCAACTGCAAGGGTCCGAAAATTTTACAGCACCACCAATGTACTTTCAATGAAGATATTAACAGTGCATTTGTCGCAAAAATTGAGCTATGGATCAATAAAGTCGAAAGAGACAACTTTAATGCGTTTACTATCCTGAATAACAATATTGACGGAAGGTGTGCTGGTATTAAAGGAAAAATACAGAATAATATTTAAAAAAACTTAAGAAAGTGAATTCAATCGTTATTTTCTTAACTCCGAGGAAAAGGGTATTCAGAAACCGATCCGTAATCCGTTCATCGCAAACGTTTCTGAAGTGCCGGATGAAATTCAAAAAGAGGTGATTGAAATGCAACATGAAATTAACTTTGACGCAGGAAATAATTTTGAAGATTTTTGGAGCCAAGGGGCAATTTCTTTTCCAAAGATTTGAGATATTGCTATACGCCACCTAACATTGTTTTCATCGACATATCTATGCGAGCAGGAGCTCTCGGCGCATCTGATAATGAAAAACAAGCACCAAAATCGGTTGGATTGCAGTGACTGCATACGTTTGACTTAATGTAACACGAAGGATTCTGAAGTTAGTATAGAGTACGCAGTCCCAAAAACCTAATGAAAATAATATACTTATCTCTTTAATATAAAATTGTCGTAGAAAAGCAAAAATATTGTTGGCTTTTAAAAATTGTATGCGTGTTTTATTTATATATAGAACAGCCCATTATTCATTTACAGTTACTGTGGTCTACCACTAATCAATTGATACTCCAGAAGGGTTCAGTGGCGCGATGGTTGGTACGATGAACTGCCGCGCAGAAGGTCTGGGTTCGATTTTCAGTCGTAGCAATACCTAAACGATCTTACACTGGCCCTCATCTCATGATGTTTTGACTAATCATTTGCGTTCAGAGACGGCATAAAACAGGAGGCCCCGCCGTCATTTAAGAAGTACACACGCACACATGAATAGTTATGAGAAAGCTCGGTCTGAGTACTAACGAGCCTGTTGCGTCAAAAATTTGTATTTAATTTTTTTTTTAGTTGGCACTTCATGGCAAGACAGAAATTTTGTCAAATGTTCCTTTATCATTAAAAGGTTAAGAACCACTGGTCTAGTTGAATAAAATTAAAAATCTGTGTTGATATTGCCATTTGTTAAAATTCCTTATAATAAGTATAGGCCTTCAATTCTATTAAGGAAATTTTTAGTTTTGTCTAATAACGGAAAATCACTGCCGCATGAAAACCTTTACTGATTTTCGTCAAGTCTGAACTCACAATTTATGCATCTCATATAACCCATTAAACGGTCATACATAATTTAAACATTCATGGCAACGGAAACAAAGATCTTGATTGCATTTATAAAATAAAAGGTCCGACACAACTGGTACAAAATTCAATAGAAATTTAGAAGAGTTTTGTATTTGATATAAAACTGACAAGAAAATCCACTTTCGTTGCATAGGTAATTTGGTGTATTATTCGTGATTTAAAACATTTCCCTCTCGAATCGACCAAGGATTGCTTCATCCATTTTTGAAACGGTCCATAATTAAGCGCCATAGATCAGGTCTGGGATGATCAGGGTTTTATATGGGGTGTCCTTAGAAGGTCGAGTAAAGGCTGCACTTCTAAATTGTCTTCTAAGCACGAAGAAACAGCGGTTACAAATACAAATTTTTGACGTAGGCTCGTTAGTACCCAGGGCCTAGCTTTCTCATAACCGTTCATGTGTGCGTTCTTACACGATGGCAAGAAGTTGGTACCTATTTTATGCCGACTCCGAACGGCTAAGTTGAGATTAGCTATTCTTGACAATTTATACTACTCGAATGATTTGACAGATCATCACTAGAGGAGGACCAGTGAAAAATCATTAGGGTGTTGCTAACAGGTCCCCTACACTTCGCAGAAACGTCGTTGCACACCTTAATACTGTGCAAACACGCCTTCGCCACACACGGTGCAGAAAATCTGCCATTATCTGACATTAGTTTGACGAAGAAGAATGACGGATACTGCTTTTGCTGTATCAAAGAAAAAAAAATAATTTATAGCAAGGAATCTTGTTCTTAAGTGGCGCTACCGTCCGGAATGCACCTGGACCTCAACCAACATGCCTCTCTAATTAGCCCGGTCCTTAGCTAACTGCCTCCAGTTGCGCACTCCAAGTTGGTTGAGGTCGGTTTTTACTTGTGCGCGCCACTTCAGACGAGTTCGTCATCTACTGCGTCCGACGTCAGGCTGAGAATCGAAGACTCTGCGAGCCGGAGTTTTGGTGTCCATTCGTCCTACATGTCCTAGCCATCTTAAACGTCCTATGCGGTGTTTTTTGACCAGGGGCATGTCGCTGTACAGCTCGTATAGTTCTTGGTTGAATCTTAGAACAGGACTGGGATGATCAGGGTCTAAATAGGATCTCCTTAGTAGTTCGAGTGAGGGCTTTACTACTGAATTGCCTTCTTATCCCGAAGAAACAGCGGTTGGCAAGAGTAATTCTTCTTTTAATTTCTGACGAGATGTTGTTTTCAGAGTTAATAGCGGAGACGAGATAGATAAAGTCCCGTACTACCTCAAAGTTATATTTGTCAATGGTGACGTTCTGTCCAATTCGTCGATGTTGTGTGTCCTTTCGTGTTGACAGCATATACTTCGTCTTGTCCTCATTTACTGCTAAATCCATTTTTGCCGCTTCCTTCTCTATACTAGCAAACTTGGCTATGACATCACGTTGGGTCCGATCAATGATGTCAATATCGTCGGCGTATGCTAGTAGTTGTATCGATTTTTTGGAAAACTGTGCCTCTGGTGTTGGCTCGTGGGTTTTGCACAATCCTCTCAAGAATCAAATTGAAGAAGTCACATGATAGCGGATCGCCTTGCCTAAATCCTTTTTTTGGTTTCGAATGTGTCGGTGAGGTCGTTTACGATCCTGAGGGAGCAGCGAGAATTCTCCATCGTCATCCTACACAAACGGACAAGTTTGGGCGGTATACCAAACTAGACATGGCTCTTCTATATAGTTCGTCTCTATAAATGCCGTCGTATGCGGCTTTGAAATCGATGAATAGGTGGTGGGTATCGATTTGGACTTCTTGGGTTTTTTCCAGTATCTGCCGAAGTGTGAAAATTGGTTCGGTTGTGGACTTTCTTGGCCTAAAACCACACTGACAAGGGCCGATCAGGTTGTTGGTAAACGGTTTAAGGCGTTCACATGTTACGGCAGATATGATCTTGTAGGCGATGTTGAGGAAAATTATGCCTCTGTAGTTTGCGCAGTTGAGAGGGTCTCCTTTTTTGTGGATCGGGCAAACGATGCTGAGGTTCCATTCTTCAGGCATACACTCTTCGGACCAGATTTGGCTCATGAGTTGGTGGATGTTACTTACCAAGTCATCTCCGCCAGCTTTATAAAGCTCGGCGAGAAGGCCGTCATTTCCGGCAGCCTTATTAAGCTTTAGCTTAGATAACACTTCACTCAGGTCGGTTGGTTGGCATCTTTCGCTGTCGTTGCCAATATTGAATGGTTCGTTCTGCCTGACAGCTTAATGTTGTTCGTCATCGCCGTTTAACAGTCTGCAGACGTGGTTCTTCCATATCCTCAGCATCGACTGTGTCTCAACTACGATATTTCCTTGTTCATCTCGACAAGATTCTGTTCGAGCCTTGCATCCTTGGCTTTGACGTTATAGCAAGGAATGGTTTTTTTAATATGCGATTGCAATAATCAGCAGTTTTAACATCCCTTAGAACCGGCAAACTTCTTTAAAGTTCTAAAAATTCTACCTAAAACTGTCTTTCATATTTGTTTTCATGTTTACGCAGTGAATTTTCTCGATCGTCTGTGTAAAATTCACCATACACCACACAGACATGTCGTTGCTGACAAAGAAATATTCAAAAAGTTTTGAATTCACGCAGACCGTCGCTGCAAACAGTCGACTCTGATACACACGACACAGACGGTCTGCGCAGGTATGGAATGCGTCGATGAGCTAGTTTCCGACCCTGATGGAGTATCAAAAATTCTCCATCGTTATCATACACAGACGTACGAGTTTGGGGGTATACCAAAACTATGGTACACCCCCCAAACATGGCTCTGTACAGTTCGTCTCTATGAATGTGGGTGGCCGCGGTGTAGTGGTAATGTTTTCGCCTCTTGAGGGGAAGGTTGCGCGTTCAAACCCAACCAAAATCCATTAAATTTTTCTTCAAAGAAATAAAAAAAGCTCGGTAGTTATTCCTAAAAGTAAACTCTATCCGTGAGAGTTCTGCGAATTTACCGAACACAAATACAGTGACTCGCCAAATTTAGTTCGGACACCACCCATGGATTAAGTCTCTACTACATGCAAACTCTTTCCTGTCTCTCCTTTTCTTTCCCTTCTCTAACGCTCATACTAAGGTAAATCATTTAAACGGTATTTATAACCCCTTGAGTTGGCGAAAATATTGAAAATCGATGAATAGGTGTTCGGTACCGATTGGGACTTTTTCGGTTTTTTCGAGGATTTGCCGAATTTTGAAGTTTGATCAGTTGTGGACTTTCCAGGCATAAAACCTCACTGCCACGTTTAACCAGGTTGTTGGTAAACAGTTTCAGGTGTTCACATATTACGGCAAATGGGATCTTGCGATGTTGAGGAGACTTATGTCTTTGTAGTTAGCGCAGTTCAAAGGGTTCCTTTTTTGTGGATCAGGAAACGATACTGATGCGATCTGATCTGTTTTCTAATATATTCTTTAGACTTACTTACTTAAGTAGTGATCATGAGTCTTAACCACCGTGCCTCTCCAACCAGCGTGGTGGTTAACTAACTGTGTCCACTTGCGTGCTTATAGTTTAATATGAACAGTTTCTATTTGTATGTAGATGCCACATGACAAACTTTCCTAAATCAGTTTTCGATAACAAATGTGAGGTCATTGCCAACCTTGGTAGAACAATTAGTATTACAGAGATTTTTCCATTCTAGAAATGTAGATAACGTTGTTGGTTAATATTTTTCACCTTTTTTCAATTAACAAGAGGTTTGACCAAAAGTCGAGCTATTCTGAGAACGGGCATGGAGTTAGGTGAGCATTGTTTTTTTTTTCAAGGCAAAAAGAAAGTCTTCTCCAAGGCTCTATGAGGATAAACATCAGATTCTCACATAAGTGTGATATTTTTACTTACTAAAACCACTACCCTCCGTATTGGATGAAATATAACGAAGAATTACTCTTGCCAACTACTGTTTCTTTGGGCTAAGAGGTAATTTAGTAGTAGGATATGGAGAGCGACACCAACACACCGGCTCGCAAAGTCTTCGATTTCCAACCAGACGTGCGTCGGAAGACGTGGAGGAAGACCTCGCCTTATGCGGGGAGTCCAAGTAGAAAGCGACCTCAACCAACTTTAGTTTGCAAGTGGGTTCTGTTAGTCAAGGTCCGGGGTAATTGGAGATGCATGTTGATTGAGGCCCAGGTAAATTCGGACTGTGTCGTTACTTAAATATGTAAGCGAGCAGTGTTTCAATGTCTAATACTTGCCTTGAAACCCAAATTGATTGTAAGGCATGAGCGGTTTTTGATCAATTATAGGGTGTAAGCGCCTAATTGAAATAAATGAAATAGGTCAGTAAGATACTTGTTTTGAATAGACTTAACAAAGAGTTTGTATACAAACTCCAACGGACGGACAGATAGACATCTCTCACTCCGCTGTTTTTTCTGATTCGATGCATATACTAAGTGATATGTCTGTATTAATCATTGCTAAATGTTACAAACTACGTATCAAGACTAATATACCCCTATAGGTGTTTAAACACAAAGCCAGAGTGTCTAAGCTCATGACACTATAAGGCCAACAATTTATATTTGCAAGGCTAGAATTTGAAAATAAAAACACACACGAATGCAATAAAAGATTGTTTTTGCCCAAAATGCCAAGTACCAAGAGCTTGCTTATTTTAGCTGATAAGATCCATTTAAAAGATAAAAAAAAAGAATACCTCATTCAAAGCACCTGTATACACGCGCAAAAGCCAGTACTTTTGATATGCAAATACTATTTTGACAAGCAATCATTGTAAAACAAGACAGCATAAGAAGAGTTGCCCTCAATTAGAGTCAATCATTCGCAAGTTGAATCAGTTTTCGAAATGTCGTTCTTTATCGGTCTAGGTGGGTGAAAAAAAATTTCGTTAACGTAATTTTAAAGTCTAAATTTTATTTCGATTTTTTTTCCAAAAGGCCTTTTACTGATGAGCTTAGGGCTCAGTGAAGCGATTTTCGATAATTGTGACTTTGTGTATAATCTTAATGTCGATAGTGTGGCAATATTGCAATCGCCATATTATCCAAACAAGTACAATCCAGTATCATCATGTCGTTACCAACTTGTTGCACCCATGGACTACGAGATATTAGCCGAGTGTGATATCTCCATGGATATGGTAATTATAAAATTATTAAACACTGGTTTTCTATTCGACGTTTGCCGAACATCATTTAGTTGAAGAAAAAAAAAAAGCAAACGGACAAATAAGGATGATCTGGTCATAATTTTTGGCTCATCTTCTGAACCTCCCAGCGATATCTACGGACATCATCACCAACTCAATTGCAGCATAACCTGTAGCGGCCTTTACCAAAAAAGCCTTGCTAATAAGCCTGCCAAGTTACACTTTTCAAGTAGATTAAAGTCGCATGCATCTTCTGGGCGCATAAGGTGTCTTTCGTTACTGCGTCTAACGTGTGCATTTAAATCGAAGATTCTAACGTCTAAATGCTGTACAAGTTGGAGTGAAGGCTTTATTACTATATTCCCTCATAGCTTGAAGAAACAGTGATTGTCACGAGTAATTTTTAATTAGATTTCTGGCGAGATGATGTTGTCGGAGTTAATAGCGGAAACTAGATAGACGAAGTCTCATACCACCTCAAAATTAGCTCTTGAATGTGACATTTTGTACGATTTTTTGGATGCTGTGTGTCTTCTTCTGTTGACAACATAAATTAGCTCTCGAATGTGAAATTTTGTACGTTTTTTGGATGCTGAGTGTGTCTTCCTGTTGACACCATATACTTGGTCTGCCCCTTCATTATTTAAACCAGCATTTTGGAACCCATGATCGCGTGATATTTATACCGTATATTCAGTCTTCCTTGTCGAACCTGAAGGCTTAAATTCGAAGCCGTTATTGTTTATTCGCTCGATGCAGCTCAAGAAGTTCGCGGTTGTATCATCTCCTCCATTCGACTTCCTCGTATACAGGACCAAACATTCGACGAGATTTTTATTCGAAATCTAATCTCATCTTTGCCCCTCTTTCCTACAGCACTCGGCGCCGCCGTAATGTGGAACTGGTATAATCATGGTCCGGTAGAGCAAACATTAGATCTTTCTCGTTAAATTTTTTAAAACATTTTGTTTTGCAGTCTTCGCCGTATCTTATCGGAGTCCGGTACATATTTGGAAAAGTTCAGAAGAGCTGGTTCCAAATTGAACGTTGCATCGCGTGCCATCCAGCTGGTATGCCGAATTCCGACATCACTTCAAAGAGCTCAAGGCGATGAGTGCCATCGTACTTGGCCTTGAAGTCGTTGAAGAGATGATGTTTCTCGATTTGAAAATCGTTGAGCTCTTCTAGGATTCGCCTTAGTTCAAACTTCACACATAGGGTCTTATATGCGACATTTATCAAGAATATGCCTCGGTAGTTGGTGAAAGTATATGATCACCTTTTTGGTAAAAGTGGTGATATTTCAGTTTTCGGGTATGCTTTCAGACTTTGTAGAGGGTTTGGTGCATGCTCCAACACCTCCGTAATTAAAGAGTTCGGCTGGTAAAACATCAGAGCTGGCTGCCTTATTGTTCTTCCGTTTTTGTAATGGCTGCACTTCCATCTTCAATGGTGGGAGGGGGCCTTACCTCTTCGTTGAAAGGAGGTCGTCTGGATTCTTTCCTGACATTATGCCCAATAAGCAGCTACTGGAAATGCTGTCCGAATACAATTACAAGTCTCTGCGCGTCAGTGACTAGATTACCTTTGTTATATAAACCAGCTTCCTGCTGCATTGTTGTATAATTGATGGATGTTCTTCTTCTCGCGGTAATCTTAAATTTTGCTGAGCTGGGAGGCATCTTGTTCTCTTCTTTTCCTTTCAATCTGTCATTTCTTTTTGGTTCTTGCAAATGTCATCATACCACGGAGATGGATGGTAGCCTATGTTCGATTCGGATACTTATTTGATTATATTGCGATACTGAAAGTCTCTTACTCAGATGTTCCATGCAGCTTCTGATAGGGTCTTCAGTCTCATCTGATGTAGATTTGTTGCGGATTACACTCAGGTGATCACAAACCGACTAAAAGTCGATTACTATATAATAAGGTCGCACGGCCCTCTATGGTTTAAAAATGCACGCGAATCGCGTGCAGCCACTCCAACCTAACCTTACCTAACCTAATTTAGTCTCAGTCCTACAAAGAATTCTCATCCTGATATGTGCGGTCTTGGAAGGCAACTGTAATAAATCTGGCATATTTTTTGTTTCCTGCTCCTGCCCAACGTGTTTACTCAATCGCTGTAATGTCTGCTTTGAACCACGAGTGGACAAATTGAAGTTTTTGAGTAGCACCCGGGACGTCAGTGTTTACGTTCTAGGTGCAGAATCGTAAGTCGTTGTCTGACGTCGTTCCGGAACGACCCCGCGAGGCTTATTTCCTTTTCGAAATGGAAATAAGCTTTGTGGCTTTTAATGTAATATTTTGCTTGTCGGGCTTGCATACACTCAAATTCGCATGCAACGCAAATACAACAGTGAGCCCAAACAGGGGGTTGCGGGGGGGCAGCATCCCCTTTTCATATTCAAAACTTGCATAAACCCAAACTTGCACTCTGATTTGCCCAAAAATGTTGGCTTTATAATTAATTTTCTTTGAGAGTTTTGAATAGAATGCCAATTTCAAATAGCAATCAGCTGCGGGTGTTAATGGTTTTAATTTAGTCTCAATGCTGAGTATCACCATTCGTTTTCCCATTTCTCCGAAGTATAAATCTTCTTGCCTTAGTCTATCACCTATTACAAATCTACATCTTTATAATCGCTTATTCTTATCTTTTTGCAGTTTGGTACTTCTACAAGTGGTTTTGCTGTACCTTTCTAAAATCCCAGTCTCATATTTGAATTGCTTTATATTTTGTTGCTTGGCATCGTTGTCAACAGTAAATCCAACCCTATCAGCTTACTTAAAGAACAACCCCCAAACTGGAAGGTCAAGTCCACGCTTTGACCTGAGGAGAGCAACCCAGATATTCCACTCCAGGCGTTCTGAACTCTTTTTTCTGTGGTCAACACTTACAAGCTTAGCATGTCCTATCCAGTTGGATGGGACCAGTATGCCATGGTTGTCACTGAGAGGGAAAATAGCCACCATTGTTTTCTAGTCAATGTTAATACGACTGGTGCAAGTCAACCCCACTTAGTATCTACCCTCCATCAACAACCACCAGGCTTCTTATTAAAATAAAAGTCGAAACAATATAAAACTGTTTGACCTCAGTAAACCCCCAAGCGTCCACCACCTTATCGTAATTAGTCATCTGCTTGTCGATCATTGCAACTTAAAGATCTCCTCTGAACACCCTGGCGTGGGACGCTTTGGACCAGTTTCACATTGGTCTCCCCGTGTTTTAACGAAATAGTAACAAACTTAAGTTTATGGAATTAGTATGCTCACCTTGAGACCTATTACGGCTTGGAATTTCAGATCTATGTCGTAGTTCCTTAATTATTCTGTAGTCTTCAACAATCTGAGGGTATAGAAGATTATTACTGCCGTCCTATACTTTACCTAGACCCTATACGCATATCTAATATTTTCTAGACTAATGGTGTCTGCGCCACTGAGTACTTCTATGTTGCCACGGATGGAGACTTGCAGTTAACTGGTGCTGATCAGACCTGTGGAGTAGGCTCTTTAACATATGTTTCCCAATTTAGAAAACTTGTGATTGCCTTCACATCTAATGCTGCCGCTGGATCCAATGTAGGAGGATTATTTCAATGTAAATTAACTGTCCGTCCGAAAGCCTGTGATTGTGGATGGTCCAGAAGTACGCGAATAGTCGGAGGTGAAGACGCTGAATTGGCCGAGTTTCCATCGATGGTGGGCCTTTACAGTATCTCGAGCAATTCATTATTTTGCAGTGGATCTATAAGTAAGCCTGTTTTATAGCTTTTGACATTATTGAATAAGATGTTTCGCTTTAGTTAATCACTATACAATTTTGAGTGCTACTCATTGCAAACTGGTTTATTCGAATCCCAGTGATTATATAGTGAAGGCTGGCGACCTTTCTATGTCCTCAAGTAAGTATTGCATCGTTAATTAGAATATCGAATTCATATGAGTCTTTATGCAGATACAGAATCGCAATACGCCGCAAATTACACCGTAAACAGATTTATAGAGCTACCAGGGTATGATGCAGGAAATAATATTAACGATCTTATGTTGATTATTACAAACGAGCCTATTGAGTGGTCCGCTGGAGTCGGACCCGTATGTTTGCCGTTTGATCAGATGTAAGTTAGAATTAAATCCTTAAGCTAACGATGGACTGAACATATTTTTCTTTAATTCAAGAAACAACACTTTTGACTTCCAAACCGTTTTTTCCATCGGTTGGGGAACAACTGAATTTGCTGGAGCACCGTCGGATATTCTGCAGAAAGCTGAACTCAATGTTTTGACAAACTCCGCATGTGCAACCGTCTATCCCACGATTGTTGAAAGTCAAATGTGCACATTTTATCCGGGTAGAGATGCATGCCAATTTGATTCAGGTGGTCCAGTTATCTACAAAGGTACTTCAAGGCAATGGCAGCTTGGAATTATCATTTCTGGCAATGGTTGTGGCACTGAACCCGGTGTTAATACTAGGGTTACATCGGATCTAGATTGGATTACAGAAAACGCAGTGGGATCTTTGTGTCCTAAACCTTTTAACTAAAATGCTGAGACAAAATTGTGTGTGTGTTTTTTTTATTAATGGATATTCTTATATATTGGTCGGAGGCGTTGTTATGTGAAAAAAAAGAAGTTGCAAGAGACTATACGTGATCCTTATCAACTCTACAGTTCGGCTATCCCTCTTTAGTACGGATGAAAATCAACCTCTAACCCTATGTGCTGACAATTATCGTTCTAAAGATCATGTTCCTTAGGCGTCAACAGTAAGTTAATGTCGTACTGTAGTTAAGACGTATTCTAGCTACTCCGTCCCTTTTAGAATTGATTTTCAATTTTTTCCGCATAAAGGCCAAATTCGCCAACATATGCCTTATATGCGCACAAGCTCCGATGGAAGAAAAAGTTGACAAACCGAAAGATTGCTTCTACGAGCTCCTTGACAAAATCGTGCTAAGATTAAAACGCAAAGGTAGGAAAAGAAGGCATTTTTAGCATTATTGTCGGAAAACACAGCCTACTATAGAGTCATTAGTCTCGCTGCTCCATCTGGGTCGAAAACGACCTCACCGACGCATTTGATACCATAAAGGGATTTAGGCAAGCCGCTGCACTGTCATGTGACTTCTTTAATTTGATTCTTTAGGGCATTCTGCAAAACTCTCTAGCCCACACCAGATGCATATTCTTCCATAAATCGGTGCAAATAATAGCATATACCGACGAAATTGACATCTTTGGTCGGACTCAACGTGATAATCCGTGAGTTCATAATTGCAAACAATGTTGCCCAAACCATGCAACAAATATTCATTGAACACATTTATGAACGCAAACGTAGCTGCATGAATTCGGTCGTCATGCATTGACAAAAGTGAGGTTATAATTGCATGTAAAACAAAGTCATAAATGACAGTATTAAAAATCATTTTGTCAATGACAACTCGTATACCAAATATTTTTAATAAGTTTTAGATACACCATCGCTCAACATGGCTGATAAAAAAATGATATTAAGACTCATTTTAAATCTCTTGGATGGCATAAACTTGGAAAGCATCCCAAAAAAAACTGGCGGAAAGAAAAATTCGAAAAAAAGGAAGTTATATTTGTTTTCTACTATGAATTGGAGAGTGATGGCCAGACATATTCCAAAAAACAGGACCTTTTACAAAACAATTTATGAATTTCCCGATCATGTTTTTCGAAATCATTTTCGTATGACCAGGTCAACATTTAAGGTACTTTTTCGGTTAATTCTATATATAATTTTCAAGTTTGAAAATTAATTCTGTTAGGTTGTGGAGAATGAATTAAATCCATTTTGGAAAAAAAGTAATTTCGGTCGGCCTAAAACTGGTTTGAGGCTAGCACTTTACCTAACTATTTGGAAGCTTGCCAATAACTGTTCATTTAGGAAAATCAGTAACTTGTTTAATATTGCTAAGGGAGCATTACATCGTTGGTCGACATTTTTGTTCTTTTTTTTAATTTCTTTTTAGGAGTCTCTCCCACTTCTTCCTCGTCATTCTCACTTTCATCACTATGCCCAAAGATTTCAGCCACAAACTCGTCTGGTGGTTCTATGTTGTGACGAGTTCCATAAACCTGGTCAAATTGCTCAAAATAATCCCACGAAGAGACGTATCTCCCGCTCTGTTTATTTCTTTTCTTTATTCTCTGGTAGGAAACCTTTAAATTTTGGAATTTCCGGACAATTTCACCCTTGTCATACGGAAATAAGGGAGAAATCGTCCTTATCTCCGTTAAAAGTTTCCCCCAGAGCACCGTCTTCTTTCTTCGCCCAGAGATAAATTCGCCTTCCATTGAAAGCCGAGATGATACCAGCAATTTCACGTCCTCATCCGTCCAGATTATTTGCTCCTGTACATTCCTATTTAATAAAAATGATTAATTTAATGTTTTAAATTCGAAATAGTTATTAAAATTAAATAATTTGTAAAATTTGTACTTACTCGTTTACTCCTGCCATTTTTCTGCAGCTCGGCAACAAAACAAAAACACATGCACAATTGACAGCATGTTGACTGTCAATTTTCTTTTATGAACGCAGGTGCTGCCAAAATCCTGCAATGATAATGCAGCGCTTTTACAATAATGAACGCGTAATTTGCAGGCATGCAGCATTTTTACATTTATGAACTCGACCAATATCACGTTTGCTTTATTAAGAAGTAATCGGCAGAAAATTTAAGCTCTAAATGCTATCAACTCGAAAGGACACATAAAATCGACTAATTGGACGATACTCGTCTTCGCAGTCTTCGATTCTTTTCCTTGCTTAAGTGGCGCGCACAAGTAGAAACCAACCTCAACCAACTTGGAGTGCGCCTCTGGAGGCAGTTAGCTAAGGACCGGTCTAGTTGGAGAGGCATGTTGGTTGAAACTTAGGTTCCCAGGCCCAAGCCCACTTAAGTAAGTATTCTCGATACAGAAATTGTTCCCTGCAAGATGGCTTTATGCAAACCTGAGAGCCTTTCATTTCATTGAATTAAATACAGGGTGTCCGCCGGGAAGGTGTACTACTTTGTTTTGCCGCCATTTTGGTAAACATTAGTCTTTTCAGTTCATATTAGGCAGTTGTAAAGTAGACACTTGGCAAATTTGACATTGATTGCTCTATGGGCAGAGAAGAAGGAAAGAGCACAGGCTTTTCAAATCGAAGAAAAAAGAGCAAGAAAAGTGCACGATCGAAGACATAAAGAGGTGCCACTCCAGGTGTAAAACGTCAAAGCCATGGATACAAGGCTCGAACAGCAAGCATCCCGTCGAGATGAACAAGCAATTTTCACACTTGGACATATCATGGAAAAAATCAAGGGCTTCCAAATCGATACCCACCACCTAGGCATCGATTTAAAAGCCGCATACGACAGCATTTATAGAGACGAACTATACAGAGTCATGTCTAGTTTTGGTATACCGCCCAAACTCGTCAGTCTGTGTAAAATGATGATGGAGAAATCTCGCTGCTCCATTAGGGCGAATACGACCTCACCTACACATTCGATACCACAATGAGATTTAGGCAAGGCGATGCGTTGTCATGTGACTTCTTTAATCTGATTATTGAAAGGATTTTGCAAAACTACCGAGCCAACACCAGAGGCACAATCTTTAAGAAATCGGTGCAAGTACTAGCATACGCGATATGCCTCAACTTGAGGTCATACCCACGTTTGCTAGTATAGAGAAGGTAGCGGTAAAAATGGGTTTAGCAGTAAAAAAGGGTAAGACCAAGTGTATGCTCAACACACAAAAACGACGAATTGGAAAATTCTTCGAAAAAATCTTCGGTCCCGTTTGCTTTGACGGTCTATGGAGACGAAGATTCAACAAAGAAATATACAAGCTGCACAGCGATATGCACCTTGTCAAAAAAAAACTCCGCATCAATACTCCGGCTCGCAGAATCTTCGATTCCTAGCCAGACGTTGGACGCAGTTTAGGAAGACCTCGCCTTAAGTGGTGCGCACAAGTAGAAACTGAACTCAACCAACTTTTAGTGAGCAACTATAGGCAGTTAGCTAAGGACCTGGCTAATTGGAGAGGCATGTTGGTTGAGGATCAGGCTCATTCCGGACAGTAGCGCTACTTAAGAAAGTATGTGTCAATTTTTTGAATTTATGAGAAAGACATTTAGATTTGGTGGGATTAAGAGCAAGACCGTTTGTTTCTGCAAAAAAAGGAAAATTGATTGGAGATCTTCGTTAACTTCACAGGCACCATTTACAACCAGGTCAAGACAGCAGCTGTTGTAAAGTTGAACATCGTCCGCATACATAAATATTATGTATGGACGAGTTTCTGACATTTTTTGGTAGCTCATTACCGCCGTTCCAAAATGCATTTCACAAGATTTTACACAGGATTTTACACTCTGTCTACGGTCAAGATACTATTCAGAAACCCAGTGGTCGCCACGAGGAGGCTGAGAATCAGAGTTGGAAGCCATCAGCTTGGTGAAACTAAAGTGGTTTAATCGCTTTGGCTACCATTTATTAGTGTCAACAGCTGAGTACTCAGTCACATCAACCTAACTATTGTTGAGCAACATGTTACAAAAGTGTTTCTAGCAAAGAAAACCTACAACCAAAAGAAGCTAAATACAGGGTGTCCTCCGGAAAGGTACACTACTTTTTTTTGCCGCCATCTTGGTTAACATTAGTCTTGACAGTTCATATTCGGCAGTCATGAAGTAGACACGTGGCAAATTCATTATGGGATTATGGGAAAATATTTGATAAACCAACGTGTTTTAATCGTTAAAACGTTTTATCAAAATCAATCGTCGACTACTGTGACCATGATAAAGTTACGTGAAATTTTTGGGAGAAACACTATTTTTCGTGTGGTGAATGATTTCGAAGAAAGACAATCTGTAGGTGTTAGACCCAAAGCATGCAAGATCGGCTGAAAACATTACTACTGCTCAAGGAAGTGTTCAAAACAATCCATCAACCTCAATTTAATTGCACAAGCATTTGCATATGTTTCCATTTAAGATTCAGTTGACACAAGAGCTTCTTCCACAAGACCATTTATGCCGCCTAACATATGCCAATAGGATGTTACAGCTAGCCTATGACAACCCTGACTTTCATGAAAAAATCATAATGAGTGACGAGACACATTTTCATTTGAATGGATATGTGAATAAACAGAATAGTCGGTTCTGGGCAATGGAAAACCCTCAAATTATTCATCAGTCACCTTTGCATCCATTAAAAGTTACAGTCTGGTGCGATTTGGTCAGGAGGAATCATTGGACCTTACTTCTTTGAAAATGAAAACGGCGTAACGGTAACTGTGAATGAGGAGCGATATCTTGATATGATTGAAAGCCTTTTAACCCCACAACTGCATGCTTTGGGCTTGATTAACATGTGGTATCAACAAGACGGTGCCACAACGCATACAGCCAGGACTACAATGAAATTACTGCGAGGCCTCTTACCACAAAAAGTTATTTCAAGAAATGTTGATGTTGATTGGACTTCACGGTCGCCTGTTTTTACTGCTCCAGACTTCTTTCTGTGGGGATATCTGAAAAGCAAGGCTTATGCAAACAAACCAGAAACGCTTAAGCAACTCAAAAAAAATGTCCGTGATGAAATTAATGAAATACCGCGTGAAATGTTTGAGAATGTAATGAAAAATGTGCTCAAAAAGGCTCGCATTTGTGAGACTAACAGAGTCGGACATTTTTCTGATATTGTATTCCATACATAACTGCCGACATTAAAGGAAACATTTATCAATATAAGATCCACTCTGTTTCATTTAATCAAAAATTTTAAACAAACAAAGTAGTGCACCTTCCCGGCCGACACCCTGTAGAATGTGACGTACTTACTGCGACCTTATGTCTTGACTAGATTTTAAACTATCCACTATGGACGACAGTCTTGGCTAGATTTTATCATTCCCTATATCACCGGACTCCATTTGTTTTGGTTTGAATGTTACATTTAAGTTCGAGCATCGTTTCTGATGGACAATCACCTCTCCATACCTTCATCACAAGTCTTAGCAAACCAATTTCATCATTATGACGCACAAAAGGATGCTCACAAAATATGCCCCACTAATCGTTTTATTTAATAAAAAAAGTGTCGACATACATGTTTTTATGTAAATATTTTAATTAGCTAGCAAGAGTAAATTTAGGAAGTACCTATGGAAACATTTCCTTATCAAAATAATTACGTAGACAGATACAAGAATAAAATTAAAAACAGCAAAGAGTTCTGCCAACAGTGTCATTTGGAAAGACACGTGCCAAAAGTAGGAAAAAAAACTCTCCAAGGACGAATCCATTTGATGCTTCATTGCAGTATATCCCAGAGACTAAGCAGACACTGTTTTTTGCGGAAGAAAGGTAAAGCCCTCAAGTGGGGCTGCATGTATATTTTTTAGAGCTGGAAAAAAATGTCCTGTAATGAAAAGGGTTTCATTATTGTTATCCCTGTCTTCCTACCGCTCAACCACTTTTCAGTGCTTTATTCTTTTAATAAGGTTGGTTCTGTCGTTGTTGTCGTTAGCTTGTTTTGTTTTTTCTCTCTATTTTTTCGTAGGTACATTTGTCCCAAGTGCACTTATGGATGGCTTTTAAAAAAATTATTTTGTACTTTGTAACTTTTCAATTAAATTAAATAAAAACGAAAAAAAGGATTTAGGCTTTGTGGCATCTCGGTAAGGTAGTTATAATTTGGACAGTTGAATACTTATAATATTCGCCGGTTGTAAGGGGTTTGATAATTTGCTTAATTAGTGTTGTTTGCCTCTTGTGCAGTTCTTACCTTTCCAACTTTTTGAGTGGCCTTTAGAGAGGCCGGTTTTACCATTCTGTTGACATCAGTTGTACTTGCCGATTCCATTTGGTGTCGCCCGCCACTCCGGTTGAACTTCCTGCAGCATCTATGGGTCCCGACAGAGTAACAGGATCGTCTACTCCTGGTGGCCGGCCTTACCTAATGGTCGCCGGTTTTGGTAGTGTCAACTGTTTCACGAGCATCCGGGGGGGAGGCAGTTCTAGAGAGGCAAGCACTCTTGCAAGCTCGCGAAATTTTGCTTGCGACGATTTTCCGGCGCGATGTTATTTATGCGTCTGATAGCACATTTCGCGTTTCGCCTGCTATTCCTGCTAAGCCCCGAGGTTAGAGAGATTGTGACTGCGTCCTCCCCGTCTATGTCTCACGCTCTTGTTGAAACAAGTTTCGTTTGTAGATTTGTTTTGTTTTGTCGTTAACTTATCCATAAGAGATTGCTCCCTTGGGTTACCAGCCGGAGTTCTTCCGTTAATGGTTGGGCTTAAGAGCACCCAACCAAACTGATCCTACGCACGGCCGGCGGAATTACACGATGACCCTAGCTACAAGGAGGGGGAAGTTTTTGGGGTGATGGGAGAGGGAGGGTTTTTCGGATTTGGATGAGCTTTGCTTCACTATGTGATGACCGGAATGATTGATGTTAACCGTTCCTCTCTCAATACTACCGAGCCGCATCGACTCGACAAGACGCCAACCGCCGTTTGATATTAAGTTTTGATTTAAGGTGGACTTCTATTTCTTAGGGAATATGAGCCTTGGCCTATTTCTTAAATGTATTTCCAATATTTTTTATCATGTTGCTTAACCCTTATTAAGTTTGCCTGAAGGAGTATAATGTCATTTGAGATAAGATGATATACCTATACAGCTTTGTGAACTTGGAACTACGTCTGGCCTGAGGAGCTACCATAGTAAGTTTATTAATTGTCCTTGACATTTTGATTTACTTGAGATTGAACCAGGGCCTGAAACACATGTCTCTATGCAATGAGACCGGTATCGTAGCCAACTTAAACGCTTAAGGTGATGTTTTCGGAGCTCGTAATGTTTTTGGTTGAATTCGTCACCAACAGTCCGTCAACAGAAACGGCACTGAATAATTCCCTAAGAATTTTTTGCAGAAATCGAATTGGACAGATCAGGATCTTATATATTGCTCCATCCCTGATGGAGACTTGAGCATTTTCCGTCGTCATCCAGCACAGAGTTTCGAAGAAATAGCTAAGGTAGACAAGGCTTTGTATAGTTCGTCTCCATGAATAGGTGACTTCGACTTTAACGAGGATGTATATATTGGTATCGTCACTTTACATAGGTCGGGTGGTTGGTAGTTTTCGCTGTCGTCGCCAATATTGAATGGTTCGTTCTTCCTGACAGCAAGAGATTGTTCGTCATCACCGTTTTGGAGTCTACGGAAGAGGGTCTTCGATATCCTTCGCATCGACTGTGTCTCAAATACGATCTTGACTAGTTCATCTCAACTGGAGTGCCATTTCTATAACAAAAAAAGCGTTCAAAATTCAACCTGATTTTTCATCACAATGCTCGTTTACAATAGGATTCCAGATGTCACCTCCTTGCACATATCCAGTATGCTTGTGGCTTTTTCTACAGCTAGCTCCAAGTCGCCAGTGCACGTACGGGGGGAGCACTGGCGACTTGGAGAACGTAGATCATTCTGTGACGGCCTTCCCCCAGAGCTTAAATAAAGCCTGCGGAGGTGACGTGATAAGTAAAATTCACCAACGCATAGCAACAATTCGGTCAAATGAAAGTATGTCTGAAGAATGGAACCTCAACATCGTTTGCCCTATCCACAAAAAAGGAGATACTTCGAACTACGCCAACTACAGAGGCATAAGGCGCCTTAACACGGCTACAAGATTTGTCGTCATATGTGGACGAATGAAACCGTTTACCACCAACCTGATATATCTTATCAAATTCTTAGTCGTTTTGAGAAGAAAAAAATCTTCGGTCATGTTTGTGTTGACAAACTGTTCAGATGAAGATTCAGACACGAGCTATGCGAGCTATAAAGCGACATACCCCTAGTCAAAAAACTTCGAGTTGCTAGTAACTATAAAGATGTATAGGACATGCAGAAGGAATGGAGGCCAATACTCCGGCTCGCAGATTCTCCGATTCCCAGTTTTGTATAGCTCTATAGGAAGTTGCTTCGACATAAGATGCTGACGGTGTGACATAATCAAGAGATGCGCGTTCTGCAAAGGTTATTGAATTTTTATAGGATACGCCTCAAAGTAAGTTTTTCCAAAAGTCTTCCTTTTGAGTTAAATCTTCTATTAATAAAAGAAAATAAGTAAACTAAAACTTTTTTTTTTTGCGATCTATGTATTTAATAAATTAACACAAGCTGGATGTCAATGAGGCTCAATAAATATTCAAACATTTACCTAAACGGCTTGAAACATACATTTCCAGCGGAGTTTCCTAAAATCCAATAAATGTACGAAGTGACTCTTGTATTCACTCCCGGTTCAATACCACAAGCTGATCCACTCATAATGATTCCCAATAAAAATAACCTTGTAACCCTGCAAATCACAGGACCGCCCGAATCGAATTGGCATGCATCCCTGCCCACATAATGGGTGCACATTTGTTCGGATTGCAGGGCTGGATAAACTCGCTGACACACCGAATTTGGTAGGATGTTCATAGATGTTTTTTGTAAAGTATCCGATTTGCTACCAGAGAATGCGGTTGTACCCCACCCAGTAACTGTTATATTGGTGTAATCAAAGTTGTTTCCTCTAAAATTGATAATACATATAAATTTAAATAAATACGTCTGCAAAAATATGTCACTTACAATTGATCAAGCGGCAAGCAAATCGGACCAACGCCTCGAGACCAATTAATGATTTTCACGGTGATTATTAGTCCGATATCATTGGCATCAGTACGAGGATCGTAATATGGATGTTCAATGTAGCCATACACATCGAAATAACTCGCATATTGAGACGTCGTATCTAAAAAGCATTCCCAAGTATATTCAGTCGCAATAAAAATAAAATATTCTCACTTGAAGTTATGTTGTGCTGTCCAGCTAGTACTGACAAATCATTAGGATTTGGAAATAGCCTTAAACAATGGGCTGCAGTCAAAATAGTCCGATGGTTGACTAAAGGTGTAATATTTAGCTAGATAAGCTTCATTCTAACAACGCATTACTTACTAATAGATCCACCACAGACAAGGCCATCTGTAGGTTTATATATCAAAGCAACCATAGATGGAAATTCCAAAAGGGATGCTTCCTGACCACCAACGATTCTCGTGGTCGTAGACCATCCACAATCGCAAGCCTGCGGACGAGTTGTTAATCTGCATACGAATCTTCCACCAACTCTAGAATTTCTTTCCGCAGCAGAAGTATAAGCGATAGCCAAATTGCGGAATAGTGAAGTTCGGGTAATATTTTGCGATCCGCAAAAATATTCAGCATCACGTAACTCACGATCGCCTTCCTGTGATATGTAAAAATATTCAGTGCTACAGGATGAGGGATTCTGGAAAGGAGAATCGTAAATTTATACTTTTATTGAAATTTTTACATTTGAGATGTATTTTGCAATTTCCAAAATATGAAGATCCCTGACTTTGCTTCATAACGATGCGCTTTCCACGCATCCATATAATGAATGTTTCAACTTTCATTGGGAATGGTCACCTCGTTGTAGCAATCATTTCCTTCTTGCACCCATGATAAGGATGTGGAAACCAATACTCCACAACAAGGAGGAAATACCGTGAGAAAATACTTTATCCGGTGATTAGAATCGCAGATGGCTGCAGATATGCTTTTGCATAACGCGTATCCTGCCATATACCTCCACTGAGGCCATTCTGCTATCGTCTTATATCGAACGTATGTGTTAATAAGACACAAGTGAAACTGAACTAATGTCTTGGCCCAGACAACCATGAAAAAGCCCCTGGTTTGGGGAGAAACACCAACAAATGATCAGATCCAAAATTGAAAGACTGGTGTTGCAAGGAGGAACTTTTTTTGCGAGGAAGAACATCGAAAGCTTAGAAAGAACAAGCAAAGCGTGTAATTGAAGATATGAAGAGGTGGAACTGCAAGAATGATTTTCAGAAGTTTACCAGAGGAAAAATGTCAAAGCTTGGTATAGATTTATCCGAACAAAATCATGTCGAGATGAACAAGAAACAATCATAGTTGAGTCAAAACCAGTTCTGCCTTATCTTTAAGGACATGTAGGACAATCTCTCGCTGTCAGGCAGAACAAAGCATACGGGACGAAAGCGAATAGCCATTCCACCTGAGTGAAGTGAGGATAGCAATATAGGAACTTAAGCTCAACAAGGTTGCAAGAAATGACGGCCGTCCTGGCTGTAATCCCGATGGAGACGATTTGGTAAGTAACACATACTTACTCATAAGCAAAATTCGGTCGCATGAAAATATGCCCGCATCCACAATAAAAAGGAGACACTCTGACCTGGCCCAACTGATGCATAAGCTTCTCTAACATCGCCTACAAGATCATGTTTGCCTTAATATGTTAACGCCTCATGCAGTTTTCTTACAACATGAGTGGTTTTATAACAGAAAAGTCATTAACTGTTCAAATTGTCCTACTTCAACAGATCCTGGAAAAGTCCAAACGATACCTACCGCCTATTCAACGACGCAACAACCGCATGCAACAGCATTTAAAGAGGCGAACTATAAAGACCGGTGTCTAGTTTTAGTATATCGATCGAAATAGTTCGTGTGTGAAAGATGCTGATGGTGAATTCTGCTCCATCAAGGTCGGCAGCTACAACACCGGAACATTCGTTACAGAAAAAAAGACAAGCCACTGTCATGCGACTTCTTTAACATCGTGATTCCAAAGATCGTGCAAAATTCCTGAGCCAACACCAGAGGCTCCATAGATTTTTGCAACTACTAACCATCACGATATCTTCCTTTTCACATAATGAGAGAGTTATGAGTTAGAATACCACCAAGATAAAGGATCCCCTTATACCAACTAGACCGCAAGCGGCCACGGACAAGGACATACAAGTATGCACATAGAACGAACTCACACTGTTCCATCGATACAGGGTAGACAGCACCGCTTTTTAGGAATCACGATATACAGTATCAGCAGTGCAAAAACGAAAAACATTACATCTGTCACCCAAGGCAGCACGCACATATTAGAATGCAGTCGGGTTAGTTGGAAGGCGCAGTCTCCTCAAAAGAAAAACAGAGAATCACTTCCGACTAACAGAGTTTGTAGCAACTTGTAATATTGTGATCACCAGCACTAGGTTTCCACGACTTTGAATCGGGGCCTCCAAAATTCTGGTAATAAATATAAAAGCAGTGGCATTACTTTCCATACATGTAGCCAAATATTGAAAAAAAAAACTAGGGTGCAACCAAACCACAATTTGTATTTTATGGATGTCAACGGGTATTATAAGACCTATATTAACATATGCCATACAGGAAATACGATGGGATGGGCTGGACAAAAAGAGGATGAAAAACTGTGACATCTTCTACGGACCATGTTACAGTGAGCAGAAACAGCGACTGTTCGGATGCGGATTTGTTATAAGTGCCAGACTTAGGCAAGAAGTCTTCTGTTTCCAAGACATTAGCGAACGCATTGTAACAATCCGCATTAATGCCACATTCGCATAAGCCTTATATGCGCTCACGCCCCAACGAAGCTAAAATATGATAAAGCTAAGGACTGCTTCTATGAGCTCCTTGACAAAACCTATGAGCGACTACCGAAGTAAGATGTTAAAATAGTGCTGGGACATTTTAACGCAAAGGTAGGAAGAGAAGACATCTTTAGCAGTATTGTCAGAAACCATAGCCTACACGACAACACGTCTGGTAACGGACTTAGGCTAATTGACTTCGCTACGGAACGAAATACCACTTTAGCCAGCACACGGTTTCCTCACCTCGATATCCATAAGAGTACATGGCGGTCTCCAGATCAACGAACGGTCAACCAATTTGATCACATAGCGATAGACAAGAGCCACGCATCCAGTATTTTGGATGTCCGAACATTCCGAGGAGCTAACATCGACTCGGACCACCAAGGTTAGAATGCGGATATCCACCACGCAACAACAATCCAGAAATACTGTGAAAAAATGTAAGACTGCAATCGCAAGAGACCGCCAATACCTTCGCGCAACGAGTATCCCTAAACCTCTCGATTAACACCATACCACCAGCATCGAATGTCGAAGAACAATGGCAACGATGCCAACAAGCAAGTAGACCAGCATGAACCTCCTGGTTTGAAGAGGAATAAGGAAGGAAGCGGCAAAAATGGGTTTAGTAGTAAATGAGGGCAAAACAAAGTATATGCTGTCAACCCGAAAGGATATACAACATCGACGAACGTCACCATTAACAAATATAACTTTGAGGTAGTACGGGTTTTATCTATCTCGGCTCCGCTATTTACTCTGACAACAATATCTCGTCAGAAATTAAACGAAGAATTACTCTTGCCAACCGCTGTTCCTTCGGGGTAAGAAGGCAATTCAGTAGTAAAGCCCTCACTCGAACTACTAAGGAGATACTATATAAGACCCTGATCATCCCAGTCCTGCTCTACGGCGCTGAAGCATGGACCGTATCAAAAGCGGATGAAGAAATCCTTGGTCGATTTGAGAGGAAAATTCTTCGAAAAATCATCGGACATGCCCCTGGTCAAATTGGACGTTTAAGATGGCTAGGACATGTAGAACGAATGGACACCAAAACTCCGGCTCGCAGAGTCTTCGATTCTCAGCCTGACGTCGGTAGAGGACGTCGGACGTATTAAGTAGCGCGCACAAGTAGAAACCGACCTCAACAAACTTGGAGTGCGCAGCTGGACGCAGTTAGCTAAGGACCGGTTCATTCCGGACTGTAGCGCCACTTTAGTAGTAGTAGTAGTAGTAGTATATTAACATATGGAGGACTTTTCTGGTGGCAATCCTCAGATAAAGCTATCCATCTTCAAAAACATTACAGGAATACAGACCATACTTAACCTGCTAACCCTATACCTTTACATGCAAGAATCTGCAGCCAAAAGTGGACTGGAATCAGCCAGCTCATCTGCTGAAAAATTAACTCAGGGGGCACGCTCAAATTCTAAAAACATACCTGGGATCAGCTTTTTCTTCTCACTACATTCACTCGCATCTTTCCTAAAGTAGATAGAAGTGGGAGAGGAACGAAATGGGCACCGAAACCATATCCATCTGTACTGATGGTTATAAAAAGGACGTAGGTGATAGAGTGGGAGTGTTTTCCGAAACACACAAGCTTAACAGAACTTTTCATCTACCAGTCGGAGATATTGAAAACAGCAGCGGCGACCATCATTCTTGATAATAAGGCTGCAATTAAAGGAATCTCTCCTGTCAAAGTAAAGTCAAAGCTTTTGAAGCGCTGTCGTAAAGAGCTGGTGGTTCCGCTTCCATCGTAATGTTGAGCTTAGTTGGGTCCCCGGGCACGGAGGCATTCAGAACAATTAAATTGTTGATGAACTGGCGAGGAAAGGATCTGCCAACAATCTGTTAACAGACCTTACAACACTGGTGGGATAGAAATCAATGGATATCAGGAAAAACATATGTGGAACTCCCTACCTACCTACCTATGAAATATGCAAGAGGATGTGGCCCGAGTATGACAAACCACAAACATTTTCTGAGAAACAGAAAATCTGTTTCGACACTGGTGGGGATACTTACTAAACACAACTTAGTTGAAAGCCACAAACTGAAAATCCATCTTATATATTATGATCTTTGTAGAGGCTGTGGTGAGACTGAAATACACGAGGATCCTTTATTTTTCACAGCCCAGCCCTCAGTCAACTAAGAATGAAATTCCTGTCTCTATCTTTTACAAGTTTGCAACAACGTTGGGCTGGAAAGGGACAGATAATAATGACTCCATAGCGGCCATCACAATGTCCCTATACTGCCCTGTGTGTGGTAAGGGAAGAGGTACACCGCCTAGCTTATCAACCCACCAACCTAAGCCTTAGCAAAGAGTATAGAACTACATAGAGTACGCATCACAGCTAAAAATGTTGTAGCCATTTCAGATGCGGGCGGTAAGTGCGAAGGGGAAATTTCGTAGATCGTGTGAGTCAGCAAGGCTATTGTTTGATGCTGGGGTAGCAATGTGAACACTGGGGTATCAATATCCGTACCCCACATAGAAAATATTCGTTGTATGAGATGCGCACTCTATGTAGTTCTATTCTCTTTGCCTTTAGTTACTTTAGGTATGTTTGGAGTTGGAAATTTATCAGGAGCGTGTGTCGATAATTTAGGGTAATTTAACTGTTTAACTGTTAATGACAAAAAGGTGACATAATTCCGGCATAATCAAGATTTGTTTAACAAAAAAAACTGTATAGTTTGTAATCTTCGTTTTCATGTCATTGTTGGCTAAATCTTCTTTAACTTCAAAACCACAACTTCCAGTGTTTCACTGACACCATAACCTTAGATGATAAACTTCTTACCTGATCTAAGTTGATATTACACTCGGTCAATATTTCATAGTCCAGTGGTGCCACAAATGTGTACAAACATGCTGAACCTGATGGATATTTATAAGGATAATATGGCGATTGCAGAACTGTTGCGCGATTCGGTTGAAGATAGTAGGTATTGTTACAATTCCTAAATACATCTTGAGCTACTACAAAAACTTGCAGTTGAAGATGGAAATATATTAAACCGGTCAAACTTTTGCTATGCATGTTCTCAAGTATCACGAAAAGCGGAAGTCAGTTCAGAGTCGAATTCACGAGGACACTAAAGAGTTTGTTGAAATAATTAAATTGTGTACTTGAACTTGAACATTTCATGTTAAAATTAAAATATAATGTACGTAGATTTATAACTGATTAAAATTATAGAAATTATATATAATATTTAAAAATGCAGTTAGTTTGATAAAAAATTTTTTTTTTATCTTATTAAGCATATTATTTAATTATAGAGTGTACCTTAATTAAAGCGTAAAATGGGATAAGTGTTATTTTGTGGTGTTTATTCTTTTGGTGACTTCCATGAACATGCCTACATTTTCTTCCGTATACGAATTTTTGTCAAAGTTTGGCAGTAATTACCAAACCACATCAACATAGTCACTACAACCTAGGCTGTTGTCCATAACAGTGCATTCCAGTATTTCATAAATAGCAGTAATGTATGGTAAGTTTACGCTGAGGGCTTCCACTAGCTGTTTTGCTGTACCTATTCTTTAAGGTGTTCTAGGTCGTCAGTAACAAATAAAATCATTCTTGGTCTCTTGATTGCTTTGTGACAACAATTTTATAAATAGATCAGCCAACACAACTCCTGAAAGGCCAGTTCCATGCTTTTGACCTGAGTACAGTAAGCCACATAATTTTATAAAGATTACAACCAATGCATGTAGCTAGGGGCTGACGTAAGAACTGAATACTCGTATATTTTAAAGGCCTAATTACCGTCACGCAACGCAACGTGATTTTTGATTTTTAAAGCGTAGTTTTTTTTTAAATGGAATAAAACACTCGAATTTGCGTCAAATATTCCAAATTGTAATTGATAAATAGGCCTTTGTAAATTACGTTTTAAAGAAAACTTCATGTAAATGTTGTCCGCGGCTCAGTTTCAAATGGTCCATTCGGAAGATCCAATTTTGTGTCACTTTTTTGAGCATTACGGCCTGTGTTCCTAGAATCACGCGTGTTGTGTTATACTGTAAGGCTTCAATAGTGTTCGTCTTGTCCACGTAGACTAACGACTTAACATAACCCCACAAGTGTTAAATCGCATGATCTTGGCGGCCAACTCACTGGGCCATTTCGAAAGACAAGCTGCTCACCAAACTCATCCTTCTAAATTTCCATTGTTTCACGAGCTGTGTGGCACGTCTTGATGAAACCACATGACAACCAAGTTCAACTCAGCCAACTGGGCAAAAAAAAATAATTCGCGCATCATGGCTCGATATTGTTCGCCGTTGTCGGTAACGTTTCTTTCACGGTCGTCTTTGAAGAAAAATGGACCGATGACGTCACCTAAAACCACACCAATCTGTTGTTTTTTCGGAATACATCGGTATTTGTGTTCATTTCTCCAGATGCGACAGTTTTGCTTATGTACGTATCCGTTGAGCTTAAAAATGGACCCCCCATCGCTGAACACAATTTTTCGATAAAACGGCGGATTTTCATGGAGCTGTTGCAAGGCCCATTCACTAAAAATTTGACGTTGAGGTAGGCCAATCAGCTTCAATTCTTGCACAAGTTGAATTTTATAGGCTTTCAAATCCAAATCGACACGTACAATTTTCCATGTGGTTGAGTAACACATGCCCAATTGCTGAGAACGGCGAAGAACTGACATTTCACGATCTCCATTAACATTGGACCTACGACTGCAATATTTTCTTCGGTACGCACTATACGCATGCGAGTTCATGCTTTACTGTCCAACAATGTAAATTTGGTGCGAAATTAAGTGATAACAGCACGAATTGTTGATTCACCACGTCGATTATGACGACCACAATATGGTCGTAACAAACGGTGCAGATTTTTCACAGAGCACGAGTTTTAATATTATATTTTAATAATTTGCATATCCTTGCTCGTTTGTAAGTCTTTCCATGACTAAATGACAGAGTATACTGAAAACTTTTCACTTTTACAGATGACGTTGGACGCCATTTCTAACCAGTGCTACCAGCCTGAAAAAATTAACTCATAAAAAAATCACCAGTTACACGTTTTAAAAAAAAAAAACTTTTCTGCAGAGGGGTAGTTACATAAATGTCTAAGTATTCTTGAAATATTGCTAATTTCCAATAAGATACATTATGTCGTTTTCTTTTTTTTTCATCAAAAACACTTTTATGTGTAATTTTTTAAAAGTTTTTTCATCAGTCCATCGGATGGTATGTTGAGTAGTTCTCTTGGCATAATGTTGAAGACCTGCGGGATAATAACGGATTATTGTTGTTTTCCACACAAATTTTTAAATCGAGTTGTTGGCAGGAATCCTTGTACTCTCCTTCTCGTGTTGAAATGATGGTCTATTTGCTGATCGTTGTAGTTTTCTTCAATAATATTCAATTCCAGTTGTTTTATGTTCAAAATTCTAAGGGTTTTGCATATGTTTTCTTGATTAGTATTGAGTTCACTATTTATTTCGTTTATGGTTTGTATCAATATTTTTGCGATGCGTTTTTTTAATTTTCGGTAGTTTTATTAAGTAACTTTATGTGGTGTTTCCCCACACCAATATCCCGTACCTTAATGATGACTCCAATAATGGAAAGCAAAGCAAAACCAGTGCTATTTTTGTTTTAAAGCGGAGAGTATTTGGTTTGCATATATTATATGAAGCAAATGTCCAAAAATTGATCCTTGCGGAGGACCTTGTTTGCAAACTGCGCATTGAGTTACATTTCTTTTGTTTTATTTTTCTATTGGTGATATATCGGGTTTTTCAACAGGGATGCTACAAAAGTTGAGCAACAAGGACAGCAAACGACGCAATATTTCTTGCCGCTCTTTTGACATTTCTCTTCATTAAGGTTTCCCATTTCGTGATGGAAAGATATATGATCCAACAACGAGTCCGAAATTATTAAAATTTACAACCGAAATTCGGAGTCAGTGGCCTCAACGTTAAGAGCGCTACGTCCAATCGTCCTGGTCGTCTTAATCGTCCTAGCAGATCAACAATTGAGCGTCTAGTGGAAAAATTTTAATCCACAGGCACAGTACAAAATGTTCCCGTGCCAGTGAGACAAAGAAATGCCCGTATTGTCGACAATATTGCTGTCGCTGAGGCTTCAGTTGAAAGCCCTAATGTGTCTCTCACACGTCGTTCTCAAGCGTTGGGCATCTCTGTAACGTAGTTGTGGCGAATTTTGCGAAAAGATCTTGGCCTACATCCTTACAAGATTAAATTGACGCAAGAACTGAAGCTGCTTGACCACCAGAAGCGTCGTATGTTCGTGAATTGGGCTGAGCAACAACTTGAAAATGATTCGGATTTTCATCGAAAAATCATCTTCAGCGATGAGGCTCGTTTCTGGCTGAATGGTCTCGTCAATAAACAAAATATGCGGTATTGGTCAGGCAGCAATCCACACGTACTCCATGAGTCATCATTGCATCCCGAAAAAATTACGGTTTGGTGTGGTTTATGGGCCGGCGGCGTCATTGGGACGTACTTCTTCCGTGATGATCAAGACCGGCACGTTACTGTGGATGGGAATCGCTACCGTTCAATGATAACCCAATATTTTTGGCCCCAATTGGATGATATGGACTTGGAGGACATGTGGTTCCAACAGGACGGCGCCACAAGCCACACAGCGAATGCCACAATCAATTTATGGAAACCAAGTTTGGAGAACGTGTTATTTCACGAAGTGGTCCAGTCGCTTGGCCGCCTTGGTCGTGCGATTTGACGCCGTTAGACTATTTCCTGTAAGGCTACGTCAAGTCTATGGTCTATGCCAACAAGCCAGCGACGATTGATGAACTTCGTACGAATATCGAACGTGAAATTGTAGCAGTATCGGCCGATTTATGCTTGAAAACCGTCGAAAATTGAGTTCAGCGTCTGGACTTCTGCAAACGTGCCCGTGCTGGCCATGCAAAAGAAATCGAGTTCCATACATAATGGCATTGAACGTACTTTCACAGGAATAAATTGAATAAATAGTGATATCCAAAACCGTTTTTGTAGCGCTCTTATTGAAAAACCCTTTACTTTGAAACCACTCCAAATTTACACCTCGAATCCCTACTTTTTCCAATATTTCTATGAGTTTTTTCATGTCGTAATGTTTTTTTTCTTTTTTTTCCATGGGCTGGTGGAAATCTCAAAAGACACGATGAGCACGTGCCCAAAGTAGTGTGGGACTTTAACCCACTAAAATCACCACCCTTCTTAACTTTCTCTAATAAAGAGAAAGATATTGTTTTCGTGAAAATTTTCAGGCTCGAGATTTCGATTGATTCTCACATTACGATGATAGCGGAACTCAAAAAAGTGGTTTTTGGCACTCCATCCGTCGGTTCGTCGGTCCGTCTGTCCGTACACGTTTCTCCAGCCTACACTACTTGACCGATTTTTTTTTTTCAATCTTCGTATCCAGCTTTATTTGGGTCATATTTCTAGGCCATTTTTTTGTTGCTTTTAGCCTTGTTACCTGCCATATAAAAATCATACATAACCTCAATTTTCTCGAAAACGGCTCAAACGATTTTGATTAAACTTCATATATACTATAAAAACTGTATAACCAGTTTTTTTCGAGAAAATTCATATAACGGATTTTTGCATATAGGCCTTTAAACAAAATTGTCAATTTCTAGCAAATATTTGGCCAAATTGAATGAAATTTAATTTGTATACTACTATTACTGTTTTCATGAGTTCCACATAATTGGTTTTGGCCCAACTATCCCTAAACGGAATTTTCAGTTTTGGCCAATACGGAAATTCATTATTATTCAAATGGACACTAATTACTTTCAATGACGGAATAAACGTTCGTATAATCACATTTCGACATTATTTATATCACTTTTAGCATCATAAATCAAAATAAATATTATTATGTATTTTGGCCAAATTGTTAAAAACGTCAAATTAACTCGCTATGAAAGAGAAAGTTGCGTACGACCCAGTCGTGCACCCACCCCTCGTTATTCTTTTTATTACCTGTTCGTGTCATATAAAAATCATACATAACCTCAATTTTCTCGAAAACGGCTCAAACGATTTAGATTAAACTGAACATACTATAAATACGGTTATTCCAACAAAATTTTAGTATTATTTTGGATTCAGGTGATATAAAAAAAAAATTCATTGGTCAGAATTTTTATATAATTTTAACATTAGATAATAACAAACATAAATGTTATATTTGTGTAATAAAAATTAAGCAAATCGTTAAATTATCGAGTAGTTGGTATATTTGATCATTCGCCTACCTCACAGTGAAAGAGAAAGTTGCATACGACCCAGTCGTGCACCCACCACTCGATTTAATTTAGAGTAAGGGAGGAATATTTCCGTTCACATAAGAATGACCTTTGTTACTGTCTCTGCGCAAGTGTTGCAGTATGATGCTTCTCATATTTGCCGTTCAAAATTGAAAATACATTTTTGGACCCGTTCCTTTTAGAACACTGGAGAGCTAATTACCGCAGCGCCTGTTTTAAACTCCACCAATGTTAGTTGTGCAAAAAAAAAACGCTTTCCTACACTAATCGTCGTTTTTATTTTTCAATTGTATGGTTTATAGCAGATACTTCCAATCGCGTTTTGTCGAATCCAATTAATAAATGATGTTATCCTAGTATTCACACCTGGATCAGTGCCGCAGGCAAATCCATAACTGATAATTCCTAAAAGGTACTCCCTAATGGGGCCTTTATAAATGACTGGACCACCCGAGTCAAATTGGCAGGCATCCTTGTTCTGGTAGTATGTGCACACTTGTGAATCTGCCAAGGATGGATACACCGACTTACATGCCGAATTTGGTAAAATATTTAAGGTTGCCTTTTGCAAGACATTTGATCTGCTACCTGCAAACGAAGTTGTACCCCAGCCAACAATATTAACATTTGTGTAGTCGAAAGTATTTGAACTAAAATAAATATTTTGTCAAATAAGCGTCGGTTCAAAATTGGGGTCTCGATAATGGAATACATACATCTGATCGAGGGGCAGGCAAATTGGTCCAACTCCTCGCGACCATTCTATGTCAGTAGTTGTAATTAGCAAAGCGATATCGTTAGCATTCGTCGTCGGATTGTAGCTTGGATTTTCAACATACTTGGCAACACTATAGGTAACAGCATACTGAGATTCAGTACCTAAAAAACACATTTAAACCCATCACTCAAAAATATTTAATATTTCAAACCCACTTGACGATAAATCGTGATCACCAGCTATGATAAGAATATCACTTGGATTCGTATATAGTTTGGTGCAATGAGTTGCAGTAGCTATAGTACGGTGATTGACTGAAACAAAAAATCGTATTTACATATATAGATCGGGATAAATTGCAAATACTAATACTTACTAATACTACCGCCGCAGAACACTGTTTTAGAGGGCTTATGATAAAGTGCCACCATTGATGGAAATTCTAGTTTTGATGCGTCCACACCGCCAACAATTCGGGTATTCATTGACCAGCCACAATCACATGCTTGAGGTCGAGTTGTCAACTTGCAATTGAAATTGCCTCTTGAATACTGTGAATTAGATCGGTACGCGATGACAAGACTACGGAACATTGTTGTACGTGTTAGATTTCCCCTTCCACAAAATTGGTCTGCTCCAGTCAAATTGGGATCACCTTCACGCGAGATGTAAAAATATTCTGTACTGCATGCTGTTGAACCCTGAAACAGAGGAAACATTTATTTCAGTTCATTAAAGTTTTACTTTAAAATTTCGTAGGTTATCGGTACCACGTTTAAGTATTTAAGTATCCTACCTACCATTTGAATTACATTTTCTGTTATTTAAATTAGTTTGTTCGAATTGAGTGGCGATCTTTAAAACTTGAATACTTACATTCCTACAAAAGGTTGAAGCCGTTCCTTAGAAATTAGCTAGTTTGTAAATTACCGTTTAACGCAAACCAAAAACGATGGTGGATAACCCCAGGAACATTTTAGTTGAAATCGTTAAATCAGTTTTCAGAAAACAAATATTTCAAAAAGTATCGTTGATTTTGGTTATAAAATCATAAATTGCAAAACTTAAAAGATGGGTTTTAAAAAACAATGACGTGCTTCAAGTTGGTTGAGGTCGGTTTCTACTTATGCGCACCACTTAATGTCTTCCTCCGCTGACTTCAGCAACTGGGTGGGATTGTAATACAATTCGAGTGTTGGTGGCCATGCGGTCTACATGTCCCAGCAATCTTAAGCTTCCAGTATGGATTTGTTTTTTGGGGGGGTATATTTACCTGTACACCTCGTAGATTTCATGGTTTAATCTTCCTCTCATCAATATAAGGATATCTTCATCCACATTAGAAACAGTCCGAGCATCAGCTCCATAGATCAGAACTGGGGTGATCATGTTCTTATTTAGGACATTTCGGTTGAGAATTTGTTACTAAATTCACTTTATTCCCTGATGAAACAGAGGTTGGCAAGAGTAATTTTTTGTTAGATTTCTGACGAGTTGTGATTTTCAGAATAGAAGGGCAAATGATTAGTTTAATACCGCATTCCCATTCCCGTTCCCTAGTTTAGACATTTTATTAAAATTCTTTGTCGTCTGAACAAGTGGGCTTTGTTTTAAAACTTGACGTGGACGTCGTGAACAAAAAGCTTAGATATATATACAAAATTTGATTGCTTTGTTTTATTTCATAGCTTTGGACTGGTTGTTATAACCATATGGCGTATGCTATGGGATTGAGTTTCAACATCGTTTTTATTAGGAAACGCCCCCAAAAGGTCGATGTGACTTAAAACGTTATATGTATCAAATAAAGGCAATTACAGCTTTACATTGACCAGAATGACGTTTATTTGAAAAATATTCGTGGCAGTGAAGGGTTTTTGAAAATTTGTACGTTGTAGACATGAACAACAAGCATACACCAAATTTCATTATCTTAACTCAAAATATAAGGCTTAATAATCGGTGACGTAAAAACGGACAGATATGGCTTAATCGACTCCACGTCGATCCATATACAAAACGGTATATGGTTCTTGAGGGCCAAACCCACCGAGCAACCGAAACCGAAACTTTGTCATTTTTTTTAAACTGCTAATTACTTAAAATTTTCTGTGTTTTTCAGTTAAAAATACTTCTTAAATAAAAGATATTAATAAACCACACTAATCTCATCTATTTTGATTTCTTAAAGTCTTTTTATTTTGATATAACACGATTTAATTTTTTTTCCGTACCGAAATTTTACTTTTTCATTTTGCAGTTTTGCAATTCATTTGCCGAAGTTCGCAGACGTCACTTTTCTGACGTTTTTTATGTCAAAGTGAATAGTTTTTTTTATTTATTCTTCTTTTTGTGTGATGAAAAGCTAACGTGAAATAAAAATGAAAATGTAATTAATTAAAAAATTAGAAAAAAAAAATGCTGAAGCAAAAAAAAAAGCTAAAGATGCTAGCATTCAAAGAAAACAGGAATTATACAGTTTCGAGTCGAAACTAATTCTTGAAGTAGAATCTCATAAATCTATTTATGATAAAACTTGCAAGGAATATAAAAACAGGAACATAAAAGCATCTGATATCGGAAATACCGGGCCGGATACTCCTCCAATTTTGTTGAGATTCGGTAGAATTCTCCATTAATTTTTCGGTCTCGATTTAGGGGATGAATCCAATATTTTTAACGTTTTGTTCTTTTCAGCATTGCAAAATATAACGCAACATACAACAAAATTTTCTTTTTTTTATAGATCCGCATTCTGAATGTCAAATGTGACGTTTAATTTTTTTTTCAGTTTCTGTGCTATGTTCGGTGGGAATTAAATGTCATAATTGAACAGAAAAATGAAAAAATAAAACGAAGTTTCGGTTTCGTTTGCTCGGTGGGTTTGGCCCTTTACTTATTTCTATATATAACGTATCAAAACTAATATACCCCTATTATATGGATTATAATATATATTAGAAGGCTATTTATATTAAGATTGTCAAAATATCTTGCCCGTATTTTTATACCCTATCCTATTCGGGTATATTAGTTTATCCATTAAGTCTGTAAGATAGAGAAATATTTTCGACAGATATGCCTCAAAGTAAATATATGGATCGCCAGCTAAGTCGATCTAGCCATGTCTGTCTGTTCGCCCGTCTGTGTGTCACCGATTTTGGGCCTTAAATTTTGTACTAGAGTGTTGAAATTTGGTATAAAGACCCTCTGTCCGACGAAGCAAAACAAGTGTAAAAAAAACATTATTTTCCGCCAAACGGTAGTGACTTTTGAATAAGTATTTGAACAACATATTTAGGCAATCCTAATATCTATATTTCGTCAATTAAAAGTCTTTTGTAAAGCCAAAATCTTAACGAAAAAAAAACTTCCATACAATTACATTAATAAAGTCAGTAAAAACACATCTTCCATCGCTCATTTTAACCCGCGCCCACTTTTTGGCGTTGTTGTCCTAAACAAAACATTTGTTTACTCTACTCAAGGGATATGCAATAGAAAAACGTTGTCGAACTATTAAAGATTTTGATAAACTGTGTGAATAATAAGAATAAGCGACAATTTTTCACGAAACAACTTTTTGACCTGCCCTTATAATTGGAGCCAGCGCCACGTTTTGGTCTTGGTTTGTGTTAATACAAAATAAACTGTAGAAAAATAAAGTTTACAGTACACTAGAAAATATACAAATAATTACCTACGTAGGAACATTTTTTGTTGTCTCCTGTAAAATTTCAAGAACGTCGCTTAATACATTTTTCCGGGAAGATATCGTTGTGCCTATGCCATCTTCTACATAAGTTTTTAGCCACGCCCACTGTTTGGGGATCTTTAATTTAAGGATGGAATGGGATAGGGTATTTAACGACTCGCACAGCGGATTGTCGCCTTCTCACAAGTTTTTTTTATTTTTCGCGGTTTGGCCAAAATCTAAATTTTTCATGGGCGGATTTCAAAATTTTGTACACTTGTTCTGTTAAGAGTAACAAAAAGTACGTGTACAAAATTTCATCATGCCAGCTCAAAATGTAGGGTCAAAAACTGTAACGAACGGACGGATCGATAGGCAAGCCTAAATCGACCCAGCTAGCTATCCTGAGTCGATCCGTATACTTTAAGATAAATTTAGAACTTATATGTATACCCCTGTGGGATTGCAATAATAGTCGTTGGACAACTAAGGGCGGATCCCTGATTCTAATCCTGAAAGTAGCAAAACCAACGTTTTTTTCACTGGCCCAATTTTGTGTAAGTCAGGGAAACAGCCAAAAGCATAACAGTGCCATGAGAAGCTTCTCAAATTTTTCATTCAGAGTCGTCGTTTAACATAAGGCCCTCTTCTTTGTGTCAAAAACATACAGCCCTATCAACGTATCCGTTGAAAGAATTTCCGAAACGAAAGTCCGTTCCGGAACTTATTTTACCATAGAAGTAGAAATCCGTTGCGCAACAAAATAAATGAAGCATACATTCGCGTACGTTTGACAACATGTCAGCTGTGTAATTTTATATTTAAATGTAAAAAGTGAATGACCAAAAATATTTAAACAAATTTTTCTTGTTGTGTTTTTGTCGTTTTTTTTTCTATGGCACGATTTTGTCGTAATACACAAAATTTTACTCACAATTTGGGGTGATTTTCATTTTCGTTAGAATCCCGCAACAATTTTTCATCAGAGAACCTGCGAAGAAATTCAACGCGTAGCGGTCAGAATTGTTGACTTAACGCATTAAGCCATCGTGCGATCATTTCATCGGAAGATCCACTCGAAATGCAAATCTCGGAACCGGATATCTCGGTACAAAATTCTCCGATATCGAACAAATCCATATCGAGCGGTGAAATTCTTCGCGGTACTAATTTACGAATTCTGTAGTAAAGTGATTTTATTTCCGATGACACATACCTCGGATGGAATTAGAACCTCCGACGAAGTATGCTTTGCGGAAAATTGTCCGCTCCGACTGAGCATACAGAACATACAAATGAAGGGAGAAGCTAGGTTTTAGGCCCTGTAAAGCCAGATATTTTATTTCATTATTTCGTCACCTGAATGCAACAAGTGGGTAACTTCACTTTCCACACTTTTGATAAATCGGCAAAAAAAGTTTTGCTTTTCTAAACGACTTTTTGAAAACATATTTCCGACTAATTTTTTGTAATATATCCGACATAGCTATACAGGATATTTTGTTTTGCTGTGAGATTGGTTGAAGTTAAAAGAGTAAAATAAAAATACATAATTTGTTGAGAAAAAAATGATTGAAATTTAAAAAAAAAGTCAGTTATCCGTTTTTTGTTTTGCGGTAACTCTTTCTGATACCCAATTGGTTTCTTTCTGATACCCAAGAAAATAAGTTCGTTGGTTATTGCACGTTGTTAACAGAAATCGAAGATTTCTCAAAAATTAAAAAAATGGAGCTATCCACTTATTGCATTCAGGTGACGATTTCGTGATTCCAAAGTTATTGTTTTTATTCCCGTAGGAAGTGTCGTCTACAATATGCAATAGCAATAGCAATAGCTTGCAAGGTGAAACGAAAAATAGTCACATACACAATCAATTTGCTTGGCATATCTGATATAAAATTTTCAATATCTTTGTTAAAATAATCAACCAACGTTTAGATTTATGTATCAAATACGATACGAAGTCTTAGAATTAGTAGCGCAGCACGTTACCATACTAAATTTTTAAAACTAATTTTTTTACAATTTTGTAATTTTTTGGTAATACTAAACTTTATCGAATATTCACATAATAATATCTAACTTCAACTTACTTTATCCAGTTGAATTGAACATTCTGCCACGATTTCATAATCCAATGGGGCAACAAATTTGTAACGACATGAAGTTCCCGATGGGTATTGATTAGGGTAGTATGGTGAATACAGATATGAAACACTATTTGGATTCAAGTAGTACGTATTGTCACATCCTTCGTAAAGAGCATCGGAAAATCCCACTATCTGCAGCAACAGAACGACTCCTTAAAAATTTAAAGGCATGAATATATGTTATTGAATATCTAATTTAATAAAACTTCACTAACCGAACGATTTGAACAACATCTTTGCTGACACACTGACTATTTGTAAATGATCTCTCTACAATCGTGATTTATTTAATTAAATGTTCTCGAGTCTACTCTTTAAAACAGATATTTATACAAGTACACTTTTTATGATGGACCCCATTCGTTGTTATCATTTATCTAGAAAGCAGCTATCACCATTCACTATCAGTCGTGACTGGTAAGCTCTTGAGACAGAAAAGTGTCACAATTCAGCTTTGTAAGTTTTGTAATCTAAATTTATTTGCGGATTTTCGTGAATATGATTTTCCAAGCTTACAAGTTCGCCCAGTTAGAATAAAACTTTGGTAACATTTTGAAACTTAAAATTTTTGTATTTATTTATTTTTTCTTTATTTTTTTTTGTTATTTTTTGTCAACAATGTGAACATTAAGGGTAAGGAAATGTGGATACAAATGTTAGAGAAGCATTTGTTTGTACAAGTGTCGAGAAGTCTAGTTAATTTGTGTTGAAAAATTTCTAATCATATGAAGTACTGTGCAAAATAAACAGTTTCACGAGGCTTTGTTAACTTTCATTGTGCTTTTTGCTTTAATGGGAGCTCAGTGTTTTAACAGAGCACATGAACTGCATTCACTTTTCCCATTCACAGCTTAAGATGCGGCCTTGACATTCGACAGACATGGTGTCTGAAGCGCAAAAGGTTAAGTTCACCAACATGTGTCTAACAAACAAGTTCTAATAAAGAAAAAATATGGCATCATTAAAAACTTGACAAAATGTATGAGCGGATAGTTAAGGAAGACGTTCACATTGTAAACATAACCTCTTCTACGAGTATGTTGTTTACGAAATAGGTAACGGTCAACTATGTTGCCAAAAGCCAGAATCTTGGAGGTTTCAACATTGCCAGTAGCCATACAAAGTTCTGCCTGTATCAGGCCTTGGCAGAACGCGTTCTTCCATTCTAAATATCTGCATCATAAAATAACGAAGACTAGTAGGGTCCCTTTCAACAGCCCATTCATAAGCCCTGAACAGGTCTGGTTGGAAGTAGCCGAACACTACCATTGCATTTGGTTTGACTACAGATTCACAGCAGATGCTTGCAGCCAAGAACGAGTTCAGTAATCAGCGATGCAATTGAGCTGAAAGTTTCCATAAGGCTTTATAGGCATGAATAAATTATAAACACTCCCTCTTCAGAAAGGATAAGATAAGGAAGAGGGAAAATGTCGAGATCAAGTATTCCAAAGATTTACGAAAATGTTAGTCATCGTAGGCAGCATTACAACGCCTGAATATATGCTATCGAGATGACTGAATGGACATCTTAGTTAAAACACAGTGGATATGCTGAGAATATGGAAGAACCGCTTGTCCAGATTGCAAATCGGTGCGATGACGAAACATTTGAAAAAAAAAGATCTAAACTAAACTTACTAAAAGGATGTAGTATCCTAGTAGCAGAAAGTAAGAGCACCTACGTTTTTTTCAAAATTTGTATTTTGATCGATTGAAAAACCCTGTATTTAAAAAAAAAGGTTTAAGTCTTGGGATGGTGTGATTTGGATTATATTTATGAAACATAAAAACATCACGATGACAGTGTGTTCTGATCCGGTACACTATCCAAGTACTAACCACAACTGACGCAGCTTGATGCCGGTGATCGCGTCTTGTTGGTTCATTTTGTTTGCTGACGTGAACCTTTTTTTTCGGACGACTGTGTTGTGGCTGTTGATTGATCGTGTGTCTAAACGGATGGACTTGTAACTCAGGCAACACGTACGTTGGTGTGCACCAAAAGGGATGGATTCGTGTTGGTGGTGTGTTGTCACTTTCATGGTGCATACCCAAATTGGTTATTCCCTCTGAATAATGAAATGACAGCTGATCGATGGTACTGGCTTTCCTTTGGCGTCATAAATGTTTTATAGCGAAGGTGTATTTAGAGTCTATAATTGAAGCTTGAATCCAAACAGATAGATTTTATGGAGTTTTCGATTGTCTGATCAGTGATAATGAAGATGTATTTTTGGAATTGGAGTGTTGCCTTCATTTTTAAAACGATATATATCTAACGTTTGTGGGTGTAAAAACAAATTGCGATTGTATTTACGATATTGGATTGGACGAGAGCAGCTGCAAGATGATGATGAAAATTGGTGTGTGGTCTGATTCGGGTGGGATGACGGATGATGTGTATTCATTTGTATAACGGTACTTTTGGCTAAGATTGCCTTTTGAATGTCTTAACACTGAAGATTTTTCAGAAGCGACTAATGGTGATATTTGTATGATTGTCTTTTTGAAGTGAAACTTCTCTTGGGACGTTGCAAAATGTAATGAAAATTAGATCAAACAAAATATCGGTTGTCGTCTTATCACCGAATTCAAGCAGTATCGGACGCAGTTAGATATGGGAACGCTTGGAAACAATGCGTGTTATTGGTTATTGTAAGAGAACTCGATTAGTTATCTGGAATAAAATAAGTTTTGCAGGGGGAACTGAGGTTCTTCAACCGAATTTGTGAGGTAGAACAGGACTGAAAACTAATCAAACCCCATTTTCACCTATTTAAGTCTAAACAAATTTGTAGGTATGTTTGTCTCTTGTATGCGTTTTGTAATTCGAACAGTCAAAGCCAATATAGTTGCATATAGCTCTCACATTAACCCAAGAGCATGCAAATTTTCAAATACCCAGCTTGCAATTGTCAATATGTCAGTTCAACTCATCTAGAATGAGATGTGTATACACAAATTGAGGTAGTAAGCAGTGAAATAGTGAGAAAAAAAATTAAGCAGAATACAGTTTCAAATATACCGTGTGTGAACAAACACTCGATTTTTTTAAACTAATTTACATTCACTGATAAGGCACTCGCTTGATTCTGGAGAGGTGTAGATACCTTTCCATTGCTACTTTTTTGTATGTTTTTTGATAAAATCTTATTTGCTATTGCACTTTTTCGGGGAAATCTGAATCTAAATAGAACACCACATTTATAATCCCCTGCTATATCACTCACATTACTTCTCAATCTTTTAAAATGTTTTGGTTCTAGAAGCCGTCGACAAATTCACTATCTACTTCCATAAAAAAATATAAAATCCAAGGGATTAAATTTTAACCTCTACTCAAACACAGTTTTGCGTATTTTTTATTTGTACGGATATAATTTAGAAAAGTAGTACCAATGTTAAGGGGGTAATGAAATATCTGGATTTCAGGGCAAGGGCGAGCTTAATGGCTGTTGCTACAGAAAAATGTGGGTTGTGATGATTTGGTGGACTCAATTCAACGTAGCTACAAACTGTTTTTACTTTATGTAGCTTTCGTGACATAGCAGTAAATATTTTTTATTCTTATCACTTTTGAGCTGCATACTCTAACAGGCTAATTGTCTTTATCGAAGTGAACACTTTACTTTTTCATTATTGAATAAGGAATTTTGAAATCAATGCAAAGTTTGATTAGGATGATGCATCTTTGAATCCTGAGTAATTTCGTCGACAATATCAAAGAGTATAGAACTACAAACAGTGTGCATCTCATGCAACGAAAATGTTTGATGGGGTACTAATATGTAATATGATGTATAGAACTTCGAATTGAAATAAAACACAGGAAAATCGTTTTAATGTCCATCAATTTGGCTTTATTAAAAGGATAATTTTAGGTCATTATTGTTTAAATATGATTTCGGGCTTGGCTAGACGCCAAGTCTAGAGGTCCAATCTTCAAACATTTTTTGAGCATTTGGGGCCGTATGTATGCAATAAAGCCACGAGTGTTGGCTTCCAAGTCCCCAAACGTTTCTGGTTTGTTGGCGTAGACGAGCGACTTTACATATCCCCAAAGAAAGTAATCGAATGGTGTTAAATCACACGATCTTGGTGGCCAATTGACAGGTCCATTCCGCGAAGTTATGCGCTCATCGAATGTTTTCTTAAATAAAATGCTGGTGACGTGCGCAGTCTGGCATGTAGTGCCGACTTGTTGGAACCACATCTCATCCACATTCATACCATCCAATTCGGAAACAAAATAGTCGGTTATCATGGCTCTATACCAGTCTCCCAATGACTCCACCAGCTCAAAGAACACACCAAACAGTCAGTTTTTGTGGATTTAAAGGCGTCTCAAGGGTCTCATGTGGATTATCTTCACTCCAAATGCGGCAATTTTGCTTGTTGGCGTAGCCATTCAACCAAAAAAGAGCCTCATCACTGATCAAAATGTTGCTATGAAAATCATCATCGAGATCAATCTCATTTTCGGCTGGATCAAGCTGGATCATGTAAGGTCGTAAGCCGAGATCTTTGCGCAAAATCTTTTCTAAAGTTGATGGACAAAGCTCCAATTTGCTCTACAGCGGCAATTGTTTCTTCGGTGCGCACTGTTCGACGTCTCTGCTGATGCGTATAATCACTTAGAGTAAACTTAGTGCGAAAACGATCAATAGTTAACCGAATTAATTGCTCTTATGGTTGATTACAAAAAAAAATGTATGCCGCAACAGGCTTGTTAGTACCCAGAGCCTAGCTTTCTTCTCACAACCATTCATGTGTGCGTGTGTACTTCTTTTGCACGATGGCGGGACCTCCTGTTTTATGCCGAATCCGAACGGCTAAAAGTTGAGATAAGCTATTCATGACAATTGATACTACGCGGATGATTTGTCAGATCATCACGAGAAGAGGGCCAGTGAAAAATCATTTAGGTGTTGCTACGGCTGCGAATCGAACCCAGACCTTCTGCGCGGCAGTTCATCGCACTGGTTGGTTATGTCGACTGTAAAATGGATGGAGCTTGCGGTAAACTTCGCGAACTGAACCATTATTACCGAAATAAATTTGCACGATATGCAAGCGTTGTTAATTTGTGACGCTGTTTATGATGAAATGGCAAACCAAACTGAACATAAATGTCATTAGAGTTGACCGATTTGACCACAAAATATCAGTTTTATCTCTATTCGAAAAACCAACCTCTAAAAAAAACACCCGTTATACCCCAGTGTTCACATTGCTACTCCAGCATCAAACAACAGCATAGCCGACGCATACGATTGACGAAATTTCCCCTTCGCACTTACCGCCCGCGACTGAAACGGCTACATTTATCTATTTCTAGCTCGGATGCGCACTATATGTAGTTCTATACTCTTTGACAATATGTACTTATTTAGTTTTTTTTTTGATCTGTAACGGTTTGTTAATCATAATTCAATTCATAATTCAATTCATAATTCAACAAAATGTTACATATTACATTACCGTTATTTATTACGTTACATAACCAATATATAGCAATAGAATCTGTTGGAATTAGCGTCCAAATTTAATGGTTTGAAATTCTGGAAAACGGATCTTTTTTAACGTATAAATCATTTTTTTTTTACAAAGAAATCGTTTTGTATTCTTTATGAGCGTCCAACCAAAAATCTACTGCACAATTACATTCGAAGTGATTGCACAAAATCTATTTGACATTTCAGCTTAAAAAGTTAGTCATTTTTAGTAAAAAAATACTTGGCATCAAACCTAGCTTCTCCCTTCTAGCTTCTGACAATGTTATCACCTTCACCAGTACTAGCTTACGCCGACGATATTGACTTCATTGGTAGGACTCAACGTGATGTCTAAGCCACGTTTGGTAGTATAGGGACTAAGTATCTGTTAACACGAAAGCATAAAAGAACAGAACGCCACCATTGACAGATATAAGTTTGAGGTAGTGCGGGACGTTGTCTACCTAGGCTCCGCTATTAACTCTGACAACAACATCTCGTCAGAAATTAAACGAAGAATTATTCTTGCTAACCGCTGTTTCTTCGGGCTAAAAAGGCGCTTTAGTAGTAAAGCGCTCATCCGAACAGCTAAGGAGATGAAGAAACCCTTGGTCGATTCGAGAGGAAAATTCTTAGAAAAATCTGCGGTCTCGTTTGCGTTGACGGGCTATGGAGACGAAGATTCAATTAAGAACTATGCAAGCTGTACAGCGACATGCCCCTGGTCAAAAAACTCCGCATTTGACGTTTAAGATGGCTAGAATATGTAGAACGAATGGACACCAATACTCCGGCTCGCAGAGTCTTCGATTACCAGCCAGACGTCGGACGCATTAGAGGAAGACCTCGCCCTAAGTGGCGCGCACAAGACGAACCCGACCAACCAACTTGGAGTACGCATCTGGCGGAAGTTAGCTACGGATTGTAGCGCCACTTAAGTAAGTAAGTAAGTAAGTAATCCACCACGTTCGAAACAATCAGATAGTACATACCAATTTTTATTTTCATCTTTCACTCTCTCTCGGTTAATATGTCCTTTTCAAAGCACAGTTAATTGTATTCACAACCACAAATGTTAGGGACGTTTTCGTTATCATCTTGTTTTAAAAATGTCCTCATATGTCCTTATTCCAGGAGGCAGCACTCCAATTCCTTAAATGCATCTTCAATCTCACTAACCCGGTCATCTTTGTTTGACAAAATTCATTTAGCATTTCTTTGCTTTGAGTAAGTCGTTCAATATTTCTTTTATTTCGCAATCATTAATTTTTTTTTTGTTTTTTATTGTTTATGTTTATAAATAATTTCGCAAATAACATAAGGAAACACAATGCCAAATAAAAAAATGCTAAAATTCGAAACGGTAATCTATCAAAAAAACTAAATAAAAACTGCAAAATGATTATTTTGTCATATTATTTAAAAAAAAAAATGAAACGTAAATTGCAAAACGTGGAATGCGAAACAATAAAATGCTAAATAAAAAAATTGCGAAAAATAAAAACGGCGAAATAACCCACAGCAAAATGTTAATTTGCCAAATATTTTTGGCGAAACATACCCATCCATCACTTGCCACACCCACATCGAAAACTCATTCAAATCTACATGTTTGGATTGAAGCTTCAATTACAGACTCTATACGTCAGACACACATCTTCTCAAAAATCACCCCACGCCAAAACAGATTTATGACAGACCACAGGAAGCCAGTATCATCGACTAGCTGTCATTTAAACTTTCAGAGGAAAATATCTTTTTTTTGCACAACAACGTACGTGTTGCCTGCAACACAAGCACACGCGTTCAATTCACACGATCAAACAGCCACAACACTACAGAACCAACATCAGCATTTTATGTTACTTTTTTCGTTACACTTTTTCGTTTCATAAGACATCAAAAGGAATTTCGCTTCAATAAAAGTGGGACAAGTGGAAAATGGGCGACATCGAAAAGTGATGATGCTGAGATCGTTCCGGTCCTTCAAAAAATCTATGTAAAATGTCCCTAATGGTGTTTTCCATTATTAAAAAAAAAATCAATCTTCTTCGAAATAGATCTGCCAAAAGTGGTTGTGTACCATTTGGAAAGCAAATAAGTTTTTTTTATCTCAGATCAATTTTACAGATCTGGGTTTTTCGCAGACTCGCACTAACACTAATACAAATGATAACCGATATGATATATCAGTCATGGAAACATGACTGCTACACCGACTCTAACTTTACAGACACGAAATATAAAGACAAACAAAAAATAAATCTGAAATCCTGCTCCATTGGCAACAAAAAAGATCAAAATCTAGATTTACCAATGGAATCAAAATAAACAATCACTTCCGGACCTACATAAAGATCCGTATAACAGCATCCGTGAAAAAAAGTAACGACGAAGGCTGAAAATAAGATAGATAGATAGATAATTTCTTTCTTAAAAATTCAATACAAAATTTAAAGTTTCTATATAAGAAATGTGTTGGTAAGTTCTTTAAGTATATAATTTATGAAAAAAAGAAGACAACCTGAATTTTTATACACAGAGTACACAAATAGTGTTGAATGTCTCATTAAAGAGTTACCACAAAATTAAAAAAAAAACATAGAGAAGCAACAATCCGCTGTGCGTGGGTTGAAATGATATACGCACCAAATGTTGGTTTTATCATTTTTTTTTTATAATTTACACGTACTCAAGAGGGGTTATGATGAATACCCTTTATATGTTACCATAGTACGAGCGTTGGAGAAGGGGAAGAAAGAGAGGATAGGAAACTCCATGGGTGGCGAACTAGCTTCGGGGAGTCACTTTTTCTTGTGTTCGTTAAATTTGAAGAAATTCAAGATGGTGTGCATACTTTTAGGTATTACACCGACCTTTTTATTTCTTTTAAATAAAAGTGAAATCTATTTTGGCTGGGATTGAACACGCAACCTTCCACTCAACAGACGAACACAGAACAGTTTTTATGTAATATATTTAATCTGCGTAGGTTGTAGAAGCCTCCCCGGGTATTAAAACCAATAGCACTTAACAGATCAGGGGCATCAATTTGTCCTGATAATGATTGGTGAAAGAAAACCATGTCGCTGATAAGTCTAAGTTGAGACAGAGGCAACAGCTGTAGTAGTTTAATTCTACACCTATGCGGAGGCAAATTGTGTAGATCATCCCATGGTAGTACTCTCAAAGCAAATCTTATGAATTTACGTTGGACTGCTTCAATTCTATTTGAATGAACTTCATAAAATGGAGTCCAAACTTGTGAGGCATACTTTAAGTGGGGGCGAACTAGACAATGATATAGGGATAGAGTGACATAAGGGTCATTAAACTCTTTTGACCACCTTTTTATAAACCCCAACATAGAGTTAATGTTAATGTTATTGTTAATGTGTCTATTAAACTCCACACAGCTCTTTAAAACTGTTCACATGCCAGAGGTCGTGTCCGGACAAAGTATAATTGAAATTAGATGGAACACGTTTTCGTGAAATTGTCATATGCTGGCACTTAATAGGGTTCAAACTCAAACCGTTTTTAAGACAATATATGATAAAACTATTTAAATCGGTTTGTTGTATCGGGTTTTTCAACAGGGACGCTACAAAAATATAAGCGACAGGGACAGCAAACGACGCCATATTTCTTGCCGCTCTTTTGACATTTCTCTTCAGTGAGGTTTGCCATTTCGTGATGGAAAGATATACGATCCAACAACGAGTCGAAAATATTAAAATTTACAACCGAAATTCGGACTCAATGGCCTCAACGTTAAGAGCGCTACGTCCAATTTATGGTCGTCATAATCGTCCTAGCAGATCAACAATTGAGCGTCTAGTAGAAAAATTTGAATCCACAGGCACAGTACAAAATGTTCCCGTGCCAGTGAGACAAAGAAGTGCCCGTAGTGTCGAGAATATTGCTGCCGCTGAGGCTTCAGTTGAAGAAAGCCCAAATGTATCTCTCACACGTCGTTCTCAAGCGTTGGGCATCTCTGTGACGTCGTTGTAGCGAATTTTGCGAAAAGATCTTGGCCTACATCCTTACAAGATTAAATTGACGCAAGAACTGAAGCCGCTTGACCACCAGAAGCGTCGTATGTTCGTTAATTGGGCTGAGAAACAACTTGAAAATGATTCGGATTTTCATCGAAAAATCATCTTCAGCGATGAGGCTCGTTTTTGACTGAATGGCTTCGTCAATAAACAAAATATGCGGTATTGGTCAGGCAGCAATCCACACGTACTCTATGAGTCATCATTTCGTCCCGAAAAAAATTACGGTTTGGTGTGGTTTATGGGCCGGCGTCGTCATTGGGCCGTACTTCTTCCGTGATGATCAAGACCGGCACGTTACTTTGAATGGGAATCGCTATCGTTCAATGATAACCGAATATTTTTGGCTCCAATTGGATGATATAGACTTGGAGGACATGTGGTTCGAACAGGACGGCGCCACAAGCCACGCAGCGAATGCCACAATCAATTTATTGGAAACCAAGTTTGGAGAACGTGTTATCTCACGAAAAGGTCCAGGCGCTGGGCCGCCTCGGTCGTGCGATTTGACGCCGTTAGAATATTTCCTGTGGGGCTACGTTAAGTCTATGGTCCATACCAACAAGCCAGCGACGATTGATGAACTTCGTACGAATATCGAACGTAAAATTGCAGCAGTATCGGCCGATTTATGCTTGCTAACCGTCGAAAATTTGGTTCAGCGTCTGGACTTCTGCAAGCGTGGCCGTGGTGGCCATGCAAAAGAAATCGAGTTTCATACATAATGGCATCAAACGTACTTTCACAGGAATAAAAAATTTCATTGATATCCAAAAAAAATTGATATTTAAAAAAACTTTTGTAGCGCTCTTATTGAAAAACAATTTAAAAGCGAATCGTTTAGATCTCGTATACATTTATATAAACGATATGAAGATACAGAATAAAATTTTCTATATGCGGTAGTACGAAAACTTGGTATGGGAACCATATTTGAAAAGTTTCCACGTAGATTGTAGTTTTGAATTAAGAAAACGTTTTTTAACACCTTAAAACAGTACTAATGACGAACTGAAAGAACTTTCTGTTCACAGAACAATGGAAAACTAGGATGTCTACTAGGTTTGCCATAAATGTTCGTACATATATTTCAGAAGAATCAAAAGTGGTTCGATTTTGTTTGCATAAACACCTCCCCAACACGTTATTCCATACTGCAGGTTGGAATGAAAAATACAGCAAATTTTTTGCAAGTAAAAGAAATGCCTAAGTATGCATAAAATACTTCATTAAAGTTTCTGCATCATTTGATAAGCTCATTCTAGCATCTAAGGTAAGTCCCAGGTATTTAAATTCGTCAACTTTTTGAATTTAAAAGCAACTTTTACAACAGTAAAAGTTAATATTTCAAGCATTCAGGTGCGTGAAATAAAACATTCGCTTCCAAACTGTTTATGGATGATTAACTGAAGAACATGAGTTTAGCTTTTGAGCTTTATACCAAATGTTCAGCAAACCGGTGCCTTAACAAATTTAGTTCCCAATTTATGTCAGAGACTAGGTCTACAAAAACAGTTGGTGAGTCTTTAAAGTTAAGTGCAAACAGTGAATAGATGTAAACGAGGAACATGATTGGCCCTAAAACAGAACCTTGATGTACATCCAAATTAATTAACCGAATCTTGCTTCTTATCTGACCTATCTTCACATCTTGCGACCTACTTTTTAGGTATGATCGAAACCAATCAACAATGAAACCACGAAAACCGGCCTTTTCAAGTTTAATCAGCAAATTCTTGTAGTCAACCATGTCAAAAGATTTGGTTAGTTAGAGTCTAAGTTTGACATTATTTGACTACACAATTGTAGAAGTGAATCTTTGGTTGATTTGCCTTTCTGAAAACCAATATGATAAATGTTAAAGAATTTACATTTACTCAGAAAACTCACTATCCGATATTTTATGAGTTTTTCAAAGATTTTACTGAAACAGGGAGAAGGGGTTTTGGTCTGTAATTAAATATTTCAGTTGGAGGACCTTTTTTAAAAAAGGGAAAAGAATCAGCAAATTTGAGAACTTCTGGAAACACTCCATTAAAAACATCGATTAAGACATCAACCGACATTCCCAGTCGTAGCAACACCTAAATTATTTTTCACTGGCCCTCCTCTCGTGATGATCTGACAAATCATCCGAGTAGTATCAGTTGTCAAGAAACGCTTATCTCGAATTCATATGGTTGTGAGTAAGCTTCGCCTTGGGTATTAACGAGCCTGTTGGCACAAAGATTTATTTTATTTTTTGTGTAGACAGATGTCTACATAACTTCTAAGATAAAAGCATACGTCATCCAGAAAAAAACCGTATATAACAACTAAAAATAGACAGTATACATCACAAGCCGCTAGAGACCATATTACGAAGCAACCAAAGTTTTGGAGGAGCTTTCTGACCTTGCTGCTTATCCCTTTAACAATTATGTTAGTACTTTGAAGATAAAACTGAAGCAAAACAAGATATTTGGTTGCACTTCGTACTGTGGTGTAGGCCCACTTGTTAAATACTGCGTTGATATGCCAAACTCACATTAGTTAAACATATTAAATAATATTGGGCTGTTCGGGAATAGGTTTATCCCTGAACAAGACAATGCGCTAGTGCATTTAGCCTGGAACATGAAGAAATATTTGATAAAGAGGACCAAAAAACAAAAAAAAAAGAGTTTGGTAAAGCATTTTACATTCGTGTTGTTCAGTTAAGGAATCTCTTAAATCCATAGCACGACGAGTAAGAAGATTGCATTTTTTAAGGGGACTGCAACTGGCTATTTCATGTCAGCATTTTCTGTTCTAATAGCGGCAAAATAGTGTAAGGCAGAAGACATTCCTTCGATGTTCGAGCGAGACTATTGAGTTTGCTATGGCGAACCCATCACCAATCCAGTAGGTGTTGATAGTGTTTTTTTCTGCACCAGACCGAATGTGGGGGTTAAACTCATACGAAGGTCGTTACTAACGTGCATACCGAGAACGAAAAGAGTTTCGGTTTCTACGATCTAGGATCATAACCCTCCCATTCAATGCATCACTACGTCCCACCTGCCTATGAGATTCAGGGGTACATGTCTTAAACATTTTTAAAAACAATGTTCTTAAATTAAAATGACATCAATGAATAAAGCGCCAAAACTCAAATAAATGTAATCTTTAAAAAAACAATGTTTCTAAAGTTTAGTTATTCCGTAAAATGGTGGTGCCAAACACTGAAATAATATTCCAGATTGTCATTCCGTCTCTGGAGACAAGGGTTGTAATAAAAAAAAGTGAAAGTTACATAGCTACTGCTGAATAATTTCCCACCCAAATACCTATCCGCCAGAAACTGAGGAACAAAAAAAAAAAAAAAACTTTATTTGCTTTTGTTTTCCTTCCCATTTCTCGATTCTTTTACTTCCCCATGGTCTTTTTGAAAAGGCGAATTGTGAGAAAAAGGTTAGGAGGGGCGGGAAGAAAATATATAAGAGTGAAAACATGTTGATTTTCAAGGACAAAGCTGTTTCTGTGCATTCATATGATATGGCGAGGGTGGAAAGTAAAAATGTAAGGAAGACTGAATGACAGAAGGTGCAAACAGGGTCAAGGACTTTACGGTACATATGTCTTGTTGTAACTTCTGTTTTTTTTATGGAGTTTGTTCTGTTTAAATTGAGATATCCATCTCACTTTTGTACAAAGGATTAAGATATCGTTCGGCGTTATGCAAATTTTAAGGTAGGTTATATGGGTAGCATAGGGTTTTAGAAAGTGGGCGCTGACATGCTGACTCTACAGGTAAACCTTGAATGAGAGGGGAGGTTTGTAAATATTTCGTTTTTGTTACAGCTTTCATTGCAAGTATTGTAGTTTAATATATTTAAAAACTACAAAATTGAAATGTGTTTAGCAATCTAAAAAAAAAAAAAAAAAACGGTAAGGGGTTTTTTTTCCACATGTATATATATTTGGACTAAGGCATTAAACTACAAAACTCATTCAAATATTTTAGGGCCTACCTAGCTGCCCTAAATGTTGCACACTAAGTTTGTTGACAAACTCTCCCATTGATCGCGTCACATTTTTGTTATGCGTTGTTACTTAGAAATGGCGCACAGACTGGTGCAAGGCCCGTCTTAGCCGAATTCGGCAATTCATCTTCGAATTTAATTTTCCACACTCCAGCAATATAAACCTGGCGGCGCAACGTTTTAAAGAGTGGCGTCAAAAGGTTGTCAGAGGTTATTAATATTTCACAAAAAAAATCCTTATTTGAGAGCTAGAAGTTTACATCTAAGAACAACTCTCAGCCCATTGCAAAATGTTTCCTTCATTCTATGTAACCTGCACTAACCGTCGATTCCATTGAGTAAACGAAGTCTTGAACATTACTGCATGAACTTCCAAAAATAAAGCTTTCAGATTCAGGTTTCAATTTTTACCTCTTAAAGAATACATCGGTGCTCCAACAGATGTAGTTCGTTTGTTCAGAGTGCTCATAAAGTCATAATGTGCACTTAGAAATACCATGAAAGGCTGAAAGGATATTTCCTAACAAATCTCTACAGACTGGCGTTCAAGATCCAAGCCCGATTTACTTTTAACTCGGATTCGGCTAATTTGAAATCCTTATTGTACGGGACTTTATCTATCTCGGCTCCGCTGTATTGACGTTGTTCAAAACGTTTAGAAATGAAAGTTTTATATGGTTTCTTCCTCCTCCTCGTCTTTGCGGCACCTGCAGAACTCGTTATAGGTAATTCCCAATCGAAGAGGATGCTAGTATGTAATGTCCCTTTATGACGTTGGTTTATTTGAAGTTAGTATTCCTTCTCATTCGACTTTGCAACTAAGATTTGTTGGTGTCCAGCTTGGTGTGACAATCTGAGTCATGCTCATCGGAGTTAGTTCATAAATTTTAGGGATCTTCATAACACTTTTTTTGTGGAATGAGTTCTTCTTGAAACCAGCGAGTTGAAAATTCTTGCAGGTGGCCATGGCTCAGAGGAATGCGTAGTTGACTGCTAAGCCAAACGCTACGGGTTCAAGCCCCAGCTTCGGCAGCATTTGTTTTCTACGAAAATTGCCAGCTTATCTGAGGCCACCTGTGCGATAATATGAGACAATATAAATCTATTTATGTTATATGTCTTTCCTTCTATGTGTCTATCTGTCTCTCTCTGTTGTATTAATGTGATCTGTCCCAGCCTCAGTCGCCAGTGCTGTTATGTGTCTGTAGTTCGATGCATTCATGTGCGAATTACTGTGATGTCAATGTCAATGTCAATGAAAATTCTTCGTTTGGGTTTGGGTTCTTTTAATTTTTTCAAGGAGTTATTAAAACAGAAGCAAAGTTGTTAATATTTTTGAAAATTTTACGTAAAGTACTATTTTTTGCAGGATTAAGATTTTGTAAATTTTGAACTCGGGATAAATTAACACTATTGCAGTTTTTAAAACCATACAGTGCTGAAGAAATGTTTTGAATGACTTCAGTATCGTTATCATCATGTATTTATATTGGGATGGTTGCTTATTGCAGTAAAAGCTTTACAATAACGCTCACTTTTTTCTAGATTTTCAAGTGGTAATGCTTTGCCTTTTTTAGAGAAAATGCCGCAAAGTCGTAACTTATGGAGGCGTGAAATTCTGGTAAAGAATCATACAAACTCATTCCTGGTCTTGAAACCAGTTCAGTCAATTTAATTAAATTAATGATATTTCTCTTTAAATCGTCACTTGCCAACCAAAAATCTTAATTCTTTTAATTTATTATTAAGTAAAAGAATCAAAATATCAGTAGAAGTGTTTTCCTCAAATTTCGCTACCAACTGAAGAAGGTTTTCACACGGAGTAGAAAAACAATAAATGACTGGGAATTACTTACCTTTTTATGCAAAGTAAAATTTAGTTGGGATGTACAGTACACCCTACTCAACATAAGGGGCGCTGAAAACATTTTTTTTTAATTTCGGAGTCTGGTACCCTTTCCATAGATTGGCATTTCCTGTGTTTCGTTGAAAATGGCGGTCACAATGAGCCAACTTTTTAAAATCCGTTGCAGAAATAATGTTTCGCGTTGCTAAAAGTCCAAAACTAATTCATTTACTGGATTAGGAAGTATTAGAAGCTTTAAAAGCCAAATGAAATTTTAAAATGTTCGAAGGATTCGGTCAAAATTTCTTTATTTTTAAAATCAAAGAAAAATTTTGTTTGTTTATGGACATTTTCAGAACTTCGGAGTAAAAATCTAGAAACCTAGTTTTAAAATTATATTTATATATCTCGCAAATTAAATACCGATAAAATTAAATTTCAAATTCAAATGCAGCTACACATGAGAACGGTACATAAAAAAAACGTAGAGTCACCGTTGAACATGGTAAAACCTGTCCTGACCGTTTTGTTCAAACCAGCCCCAACGATACTTGTGACAAACAATATACATACATAGCTTTAATAATTTGTTTGTACTTAAAGTTATATAAAAACACGTTCGTATTCAAAAAATATTTTCGAAAAATAAAAAACCTCACCAAAAAATGTTTATTTGCAACAGTATAAACATTTTTTGGTGATCTTTTTTTTTCTAATTTTTTTTAAGACGAAGGTGAAGGTGAAAAAAAACGTTGGAAATGAAGCATTAAAACATCCAACCCGAACTATTTTTAAAAGACTATTGACAGGAGGACCAAAACATGTTGACGATTAATAAAAATAGTACTGCTAGGGTAAACATGTGGTTATGTATTCTGATATTTAAATTCAGTCTCTTCGGACACATAAATTGTATATCAACACATGAGAAACACTTTATAGCTGTAATCAAAATATAATTCTTGTTTCCTTGAACTTGAAATAATAAATTATTATCAATCCAATAAATGCCTAAAAATGTAAATAATTTTATTTTATATTTCAAGCATTTTAGCAAGTCTCGTGATGATCTGACAATACATTCGAGTAATATCAATTGTCAAGAAAAGCTTATCTCTAATTCGCCGTTCGAAGTCGGCATAAAACAGGAAGTCTGGGCCTGGGACCAAACAACCATTTTTTTTAGGAAGTCATCAATTCTTTTCGTAATTCCCCAAGAATTGTATAGAATTCCCAAGCTTTCGATCAGCAAACTCTTTTAAAATCACCTCTGAAATTTTGTGTAAGGTTTGAGGTTTGAGGATAGTTGCCAAAACACTATCACGTTTTGGAGCGTTGCGTTGGCTGATGTACCTAGTTCAACCAATGTAACCTATCACAAAGAAGCTTTGCTGGTGTTGAGCTACATCCTCAAAATGAAAAACGTAAAATCCTAATGTAACGTTGCTGTAAAACGCAGTGGCAAAGCGCAGGTTGAAAAAAGGGTGTATGTACAGGGTGTCCGCCGGGAAGGTATACTACTTTGTTTGCTTATATTTTTTGGTTAAATGAAAGAGAACGGATCTTATATTGATAAATGTTTTGTTTAATGTCGACAATTGTGTATGGAATACAATATCAGGTAAATGTCCACCTTTGGTAGTCTCACTAATGCAAGCCCTTTTGAGCACATTTTTCATTACATTCTGATACATTACACGCCTTATTTCATTAATTTCGTCACGAATATTTTGTTTGCATAAACCTTGCTTTTCAGATATCCCCACATAAAGAAGTCTGGAGAATTCAAAACAGGCGACCGTGGAGGCCAATCAACATCACCATTTCTTGAAATAACTTGTTGTGAAAAGAGGCCTCGCAGTAATTTCATTGTAGTCCTGGCTGTATGCGATGTGGCACCGTCTTGTTGATACAACATGTTAATCAAGCCCAAAGCATGCAGTTGTGGGTTTAAAAGGCTTTCAATCATATCAAGATATCGCTCCTCATTCACAGTTACCGTTACGCCGTTTTCATTTTCAAAGAAGTAAGGTCCAATGATTCCTCCTGACCAAATCGCACCAGACTGTAACTTTTAATGGATTCAAAGGTGACTGATGAATAATTTGAGGGTTTTCCATTGCCCAGAACCGATTATTCTGTTTATTCACATATCCATTCAAATGAAATTGTGCCTCGTCACTCATTATTATACTAAGTTTCCCTGTTTCATATGTCTCTGGGATAGCAGACCTAAACAAGCACATTGGAAAAAAAACTTGCCCTTAAGAGAACATATGACACCTGGTAAGCAAAATGTATTCTGCAATCCATTGATATACCTCGAGGCAAAATTATACCGTTTCCATTACGTACAAAATTGGGCATAATGAAAACGTTTTTTAAAGCTCTTGATAAAAATGGAAACTTTGCTTATTATATGTCGAACATTTCCTCAGCTAAGACCGGATATGATTAATTCAGGTGTTTTTAATGGTCCCCAAATCAGACATCTTATGAAAGATAAAAAAAAATACAGATTTGATGTCTGAGCTTGAATTAAATCTTTGGACAGCTTTTGTCTCATTGATGAAATCGAAAATCAGACAATCATACAGAATTTTTAGAAGATCTTTTTTACAATTCAAAAACATATGAGAAGCATACAATCCACTGTGCTACAATCCATCCCATCCTTAAAATTAATTTCCCCAAAATACAAAGCGGTGAAATATAGAAAATTTATTTTTGTCGCAACATATTGTTCTAAAAAAAATTATACTTGTTCTGCTTCGTCGGATAGAGAGTTTATATACAAAATTTTAAGACCCTAGCTAAAAATTTAAGCCCCAAAAATCGGTGACACACTGATGGACAGACAGACATTGCTAGATCGACTCAGCTAGCGATTCTGAGTAGGTCCACATACTTTGATGTAAATCTAGCGAAACTTAATGTCAAAACTAATATACCCCTATGGGATAGGGTATAAATATGAGTTGTATTAAGAATATTAAACTCCACTTTCTTCATATTCACCTCATCAGGTTTCCCGAAAAACTAGAAGATCTGAACGTAATAGCAGGGAGAACGTATGTATCAGGTTTTCCGCGTTATAGAGAAGAGTTACCAGGGTTTCCCTGACACACAAATGATGTCGGACTGTTGGTCTTTTCAAAGTCTGCCCATAAGAGAAAAGCTTTAAAATTAAGTTGTTTTTTTTGGAAATAGTACTCGATCTTACTTTTTACTAACGTTGTCCTTAACAACTACATGTTCCTTTCATTCTACATACAAATCAGCTATAACTCGAAAGTCGAAAACTAGATCTTATAATCAGTAATCAGCAACAGCTTAAAATATTTAAATGTAAACTAGTGTTATTAATACAAAAAATGAGACAAATAATGTCGAGTTGTGATTATACGAACGTTTATTCCGGAATCTGAAGGAATCTGTGTCTATGTGAAAAATAGTGATTTTCTGTTTTGGCCTAAATTCAGTTTAGTAATAGTTGGGCCAAAAATAATTATGAGGAATTTGTTGCACACTGTAGTAATAGTATATACATACCTATATTAAATTTCATTCAATTTTCTTTATATGGCTTAAATTTAAAAAAAAATCCTTTATATAGATTGTCTCGAGAGGGTGGGCTGTTTTTTGGATATGCTTACATGTTTAAATGAAATCGTTAGAGCCGTTTTTGAGAAAATTGACGTTGTGTAAAATGTTTATATGGCAGGTATCTTTAATAAGAAGGTACCTATCTTAAAAGTCAAACAAAAATGGCCTAGAATAGTTACCAAAACTTACTTGGAAACGGAGTTTGAGGAAAATCTGTCAAGCCTTTAAGGCTGGGGAGACGAACAGACGGACAGATGAAACGATGAACCGACGGACTGATTTGTTATTTTTTGGGTTCCGCAATAAGTGTCCCCTCTTACACTACAATTGAAGTATTTCACTTCACTTATTTACTTTTTAACATTTTCACTACGCCACTCGTTAAATTCCAAAGCTCCTTGAGAAAAATATATGATATAATAACTGTTGTACAATGTTATTCAATATTTTGGACTGAATCTATTAATTAAGGAATTAAGTACAGAGTGGAGGCTCTTTATTAACTATAAACGAGATTTAATTGCAGATTTTGAGGGCTGGATTGTTAAATTCTTGTTGGAATTAAAATCTCAAAAGAACGGCTTAAATGAGTATATGAACTTATAAACATCTATGCTAAGTTCAGCAAAATTACCGCATAGCATTGAAGCTGCCGAGATATGTTTTTCGACTGTTAACACCATAAAAACCAATTAAGAAATAATTTAAAGGTAAAAACATTAAATAAGCTACTTTTCTCTAAAGGTTTACTTTAAGAAAACATGTTTGGCCCACCATCAAAATTTATCGTTTAGCAACCAAAACTGAGTTATTGATTATAAATTCCCTAACAAAAAGACACAGCAAGTATTAAATTGATAATATAATACTTATCTAATTTATGTCAAAGCACCACAAGTCAAATCCAATAAAAAACATATAAATGCACTTTATAAAAATAAAATTCGAAAAGAAATATTTTTGCTTATCACTTCAATTTACTGTGAAACACTTTGATTTTTGGAGATATTCACTACAATTTGGAAAAAAATTAAGTGGGAAAGTTTTCCGCTATCATCGTTATGTTAAAATCAATCCAAATCTGGATGTCGGAAATTTTCATGATAACAATACCTTTCTCTTTGTAAAAAAAAAACTAAAAATCAACGACATTAAAGGTCGTCAATTTTTGGTATAAGTGCTCGGACAAGGTAAAGTTTGTCCAACCAGTGGATCAGTATTATTTTTTTTCAACTTCTTAACATCAACGAAGTAAATCTCTTTTTTTTTTTAAAGTAGAAATAGCCCTTTACCGACCTACCTTCCCCCAAAAACTCTGTTCAACCATTAGTTTTGTAAATGAAAGTTTATTTATCATAAAATTTGCTATTTAATATCGTTAATATAAATTACAAATAATTATGTTCCCGGAATTGAACCTTGTAATATTCCCAAATCAAAGTTTATTGTATCTGAAACTCATTAACTTTTACAATTTGTTTTCGGCCTATTAAATATGTTTTAAACCAATTAAATTCAATTCCTCGTATTCCTTCCACATACATTTTTTCTACAAAATCAATCTGTCGACTGTCCTATGTTTCGAATGTCCTTTTTAGATCGATAAATACAGATGCAATTTTCTTCTTTGAATGAATTATCTCCTTTCAGTTCACAATAACAGAGTTTAAAGCTGATTGACAAGAATGTTTTTGTCTAAATCCAGATTGCTTCTCGATTATTATTTTGTGCTGTTGAATATCTTCAATTGTTTTAATTGGATATAAACATTTTTTTCCAATATATTTTTGTACAGTGGAAGCATGCTTACCGGTCTATATTCTTCGCATTTACTTGAGTTGGAAATTGTTCTACTGTACTCAAAACGGGCGTTTTCATGGTAATTTCTAATATTCAATAGAGCCGGGCCTACTATTGAGGGTATAGAACTTCGAATTGAAATAAAACACAAGAAAATCGTTTTATTGTCCATTAATTTGGCTTTATTGGAAGGATAATTTTATGCCATTAATGCTTAAATATGACTCCGGGCATGTGGCCGCCGCAGCTGGTTCGAATGCAGTTAAGTCTAGAGGTCCAATATTCGACCACTTTTTCGAGCATTTAGGGCCGTATGTCGGCAATAACGCCACGAATGTTGGCTTCCAAGTCGCCCTACGTTTCTGGTTTGTTGGCATAGACGAGCGACTTCACATTTCCTCAAAGAAAATACTCCAATGGTGTGAAATCACACGATCTTGGTCGCCAATTGACAGATCCATTCTGCGAAATTATGCGCTCTTCGAATGTTTCCTTAAATAAATCGATTCTGACGTGCGCTGTGTGGCATGTAGCGCCGTCTTGTTGGAACCACATATCATCCAAATTCATGCCATCCAATTCGGGAACAAAATAGTCGGTCTCCATTAACAATAACTGACTCTCCAGCATCATTTTGGAAGAAGTATGGCCCAATGACTCCAACAGCTCATAGAGCACACCAAGCAGTCAGTTTTTATGGATGTAATGGCGTCACAAGGGTCTCATGTGGATTCTCTTCACTCCAAATGCGGCAATTTTGCTTGTTGACGTAGCCATTCAACAAAAAATGAGCCTCATCACTGAACAAAATTTTGCGATGAAAATCATCATCGAGATCAATCTCATTTCCGGCTGGATCAAGCTGGATCTTGTAAGGTCGTAAGCCAAGATCTTTGCGCGAAATTTTTCATAAAGTTGATGTACAACGCTCCAATTGCTGTGCACGGTGGCGAATCGATTCAATCGGGTCCACTTCAACACTTTGACCTACAGCGGCAATTTTTTCTTCGGTGCGCACTGTTCGACGTCTCTGCGGATGCGTATTATCACATAGAGTAACATAATGCGAAAACGATCCATGGTTAACCGAATTAATTGCACTGATGGACGATTATGTCGAACATAAAATGGATGGAGCTTGCGGTAAACTTCGCGAACTGAACCATTATTTTCGAATTAAATTTGCACGATTTGCAAGCGTTGTTCATTTGTCAATCTGCTTATGATGAAATGAACATTAATGACATTACAGTTGCCCGATTTGACCACAAAATGTCAGGTTAATCTCTATTCGAAAAACCAACCTCTAAAAAAAAAACACCCGTTAGTTCAACGTAATAGCGGTTGACAAGAGTAATTCTTCACTTGATTTCTTACGAGATATCTTCTTAGAGTTAACAGCGGAGCCGACTAATTATTTCAAAGTTGTTGCGGTCGAATATGACATTCTGTCCAATTTGTCGATGTGGTGTTTCCTTTCTTGTAGATGGCATTTGATTTGTTCTCGGTGACATTTCCTTCATTAGTCGACCTATGATAACAATAACGTCTGCATGTGCTAGTAGTTGATTTATTGATAATTGAAGTACCCCTGATGTTAACTTTAGAGTTCTACGCAATCCTCTCAAGATTGAGAAAAGTCACATGAAAATAAAATTTTTCGAAAGAGTATAGATAACCTCTGCATACGTCTCTTTATTTTGTTATAAAATCTGTCAACAAAATATAGAGCAACTCCTTAAACCACCTGTTATTTAGACAATTGTGTATCGAAAATGATAAGATTGCAATCGGTTTTTTTAATCTTTTCGATACTGTTCGAGAATTTCTAGAAACTAGAGACAACGAACTGTGAAACAACATAATAAATCCAAACATGATATTTTTTATATGACAGATACATTTAAAATATTCAACGATGTCTCAATCTTCACCTGCAAGGTTATCACTTAAGACCTCGCTTAAACCCAATAAAAAAAAACTTTCAAAACTAAGCCGCAGTATCGCTCAAAAAGGATGAATTTGTTAAGTGCTGCGAACACTTAGAAATGCTTTATGAGGATCTAAAAAAGCGATCTCAGGATATTCTTAATATGAGTATACCGGACTGGCTGCTGGCCCCTTTCAAATGAACTCGGATGGATCGTCCCATTTAGACGAAGAGCTAATTGAGCTAAAAACAAATGTGGAGCTAAAAATAAAGTTTAAATGGGAATTTAAGCATTTCTGGCTCCAGAAACAAGTTCCAGCCCTGTACTCCAGTTTATGGAAAATTGTTCAAAAATGTCGTATTGCATTTCGATCTTCATACTTAGCTGAGCGCGACTTCAGTGAAGTAGTTACCTTATTTACAGAGATAAGAGGTGACTTACGACTTTATTTAACTAAATTTGAACCAGACATTCAGAAGCTTACAAATATTCACCACACACATAAATTGCATTTAAATGTTCTTATAAAATATTTTAATTCTATTTTAAGAAAAACGAAATTTACGTGTGTTAATATCATTAAATTTTTTTTTGTTACAGAAAGAATTAGGTAAGCGTTTTTTTTTCAATTGTTTAAATGGCGGGGGTGGTGAACAACAATTTTGCTTCCAAATGGTCAGCCATAAAAGTTTGGGAATCTATGGTCTAGTCCTTGGTTGTGACACCTTCTTGAAACGTTATTTAATTTTAATTCATCATGCATTATTGTTACAGCTGTATCAAGACATAGATATGTGCTTGACAATAATTGCTATGTCGTCTGTTCTTCGGTTGAATACACATAGAAGCTCGTTATTAAACTTGATAAAGAGTATTGGGCCCAGCTATGAACGTTAATGTACACCACATAAGCTCTGCTTTTCTTGGCGAATAATGTTCTTCTTGATATGTAACTTTCTATCCATTTTGCTAAAACCCTTCTTAAAACAATCTTATATATATCTTAGACTTTCAATGAACTTTTCGTGGCTCAAAATGTCAATGTCATTGCTAAATTCAAGAAACGTTACTATGGCATGGTGGTTTTTGTTGAGACTTGCGTTTACTAAACCTGAAAGGTCTCCCAACAGTGATCTTGTGGTTTTATTTTGTAGGAATCCAAGTTGATTCGGTTGTAAAATTTTATGCATTTATGTGAATTTCTATATTCTTCAAACTATTATTTCTTCCAAACATTTAAAGAAAAACAGAATTGCGATAGGTATATATTTTTCAATTTGGCTTTTCTGTCTTCCTTTGTATACTGTCTGGATTATTGAAGTTTGAAAGCTTGTCTGTTTGTAGAAGATCGCTTTCATATCCTTACTTACTTTGTTTCAAAAATATTTATCTTGGTGTTTGTAGCTGTAGTTTAGTTGATTTTTTTTTGTACAATTCGTATCTTGATTTTTTAAATTCATACTAATACTCATACAGTTATCAATGCGTTATGGAACCGATTTTTCGGTTTTTCTGTTACCCTTATGGATCGTGTATATGCATCCTCGATTTTATTCACAAATTTTATACATTTCTTCGTTTTGAGGGAAAAAACTCCTCGGAGAATCTTCAGCCCTGCTTACGTTGACGGACGAATATTCAAATAAGAACTTTATAAGCTTTATCTCGACATAGATATAGTAAAACAAATCCAATTGGACGATTAAGATGGCTATGACATGAAAATCAAATCAAAGGGTCTTTGATTCCCAGCGAGGAATCAAGTAGAAAGCGACATTAACTGAAGGATATATAAAAGAGTGTATCGAACATTCGATTGATCTTAATTTAGAATTCGAAACAATGCAAGTTAGCTCTATACAATTCAAAAGCAGACAATACTCTCTGAAGATATCTTCTGTTTACTGCCCACAGCGATGCAAGATTGAGCAAATTGACTTTGAAAGCTTGCTTAATCCCCTTGGACAGCGTTTTGTCATCGGAGGGGAATGCAAAACATATATTCTGGGGATCTAGATGCATATCACAGAAATGTAGGATGATTTATGAAGTAGGTAGAAAGTAAAATACCGAATTTCATTCTAGGGGTAAACCAACTTACTGGCCAAATGATGTTACAAAAATACTAGATTTGATCGCTTTTTTTTCATAGTGAAGGGTGTGCCGACTAATCGAATCAAAGTTGACGAATGCTTTGATCTTTTCTCTGTCCATTCTTTGATTCTTCGTTCATTCAAGCGTTCAAGCGAGTCAATTATTAGAAATGAAAATCCACCCAGACTAACAAACGGAAAACCCAACTGGTAGGCTTCAAAAACGATATCGAAAATAATATTCGACTGGGTTTAGATAATAAAACCGATAATAATATAGTTAGCTATGCAAGTATTGCCGAGCTTAAACGCGAAATACAGAAAAAAAGCCTAAAAAGCTCCGGGTTATGACCTAATTACAGGAGAACTTCTTAAAATGATGCCCGTACAAGCAATAACTAAACAATTAGATTAGAATACATACCAAGACAGTGGAAAGCCGCAGAAGTGATTATGGTTCTCAAGCCAGGATAATCACCGAATGAAATAAAATCTTACAGACCTATTTCACTTCTCAAAAGCTTTTGAAGGGATATTACTCGGTCGTTTACACCCCATAATTGATCAGAAACTCCTCTTATCTGACCATCAATTTGGGTTTAGAAGTAAACATTTGACTGTTTACCAAGTTCATCCAATTACTGATGTAATTGAGAAAGTTTTCGAAGAAAAGAAAATTTGCTCGGCCGTATTTCTCGACGTGTCGCAAGCTTTTGACAAAGTTTGGCATAGAGGCCTTCAATGCAAGCTAATACAAGTTATGCCTGAAAATTATATAAAATCCTCGTGTCGTATCTTGAGCATAGACTCTTCGTGGGAAAACTTGGAAACGAATATTTGGATTTCAAAGAAATATTGGCAGGAGTACCCCGAGGAAGCGTCCTTGGCCCACTCTTGTACCTCCTATTTACGCGTGATATCCCGCAAACAGACGATACAATAGTTTCCACGCTTGCTGACGATACAGCTATTCTAGCAATTGGCACAACAATAGAGGAAACAAATATGAAATTACAAAACGAGGTTAATGAATGGACAAAATTCTGGCGGATTGCACTTAACGATTTTCGTATAAACGAACAAACAATTTGCCAGTATTTCTCAATACAGTTTGGGTCCCTTTTGCAAATGAAGCGAAATATCTCGGCATGACACTCGATGCAAAATTAAAATGGAAGTCGCATGTAAAAAAAGAAATGCGAAGAACTTAAAAATAAGTACAGAGAACTGTCCTGGTTATTGGTTACTCGAAAAATATTCGAAGCTGAACCTTGATAACAAGCTATAATACAAGCAAGTGCTAAAGCCGGTCTGGACAAATGGTATACAACTATGGGGCTGTACCAGTGAAACGAATCTAAATATTTTACAAACTTTTGGAATCAAAATGTTGATTTCATTCGTCAATGCGCCGTGGTATACCTATAAGGAATGAAGATCTACGCAGAGATCTGGGTATTCCCGCGGTTAAAGATGAAACGAAAAATTTTGCACGCAAATATAAAAAAAACGTTTTTTGGGACACGTTAACACAATGGCCCAACAAATTCTTGACGAAAGAAATTTATTGCGGCGTCTTCAAAGAACTAAGCCCTTAGATTTGGCCCGATAATAACAAACCGCGCTTTAAATTGCGGAAAAAGCAGGAACTCTCACAGGAAAGTTACCTGCCAAACATTGATAAAAAAAACTAGATAAGTCGCATACTTAGTTGCAATACAAATACAAAAGGGGTGGTGGTTTTAGTGGGTTAAAGTCCCACACTACTTTGGGCACATCGTGTCTTTTGAAATTTGCACCAGCCCACGAAAAAAAAATTAACTGAAGAATCGGCCTAGTTTAACATTGAAGAGGGCTGTTGGTTAGGGTACTGGTCGATTTCGGACTGCCGCATCTAAAGTTCATTTGATTATAGATTTTGCGCCAATTAAATTCGCTTTTTTGTAGCTCCTCAAATGTATTTCTACCAAATGATTTCATCAGATATACATCTCAAACTTTCACCCAAGAAAAATAACATAACCTAGGTTTAATTGTTAACCAAAATGTCAGAATTTTTTTTGGAAAAAGAAGCGAAGATTCCTTCGTATAAGTTATCCAGTTCCAATGCGAGCAATCGAAGTTTGAACATATTATTATTTTAATGTCGAATTTCGTACGTAAGACCATCCTTAAGCTACTTCTCATCCTCGATAGTTTGCCAACCGATTTCCCATGCAATTTAAACTCTTTCTAAGCCTGCATATATTTTTATTTGCAAAAAGACCACCAAAAAATGGCATATACAAAGTTTAATGAAAAAAATGTTGATTTAAAAAAAATTGTTTCCATCATGTAGTCCTGTGTAACACTTATAATAATTATTGACCCAAATCTAACACACTAAATTCCATTCTAATAAATATGAGCAACTTGAATTAAAACAACAGAATTGCAAAAAATCTAAATCTAGAACAGCCCCTAAATATGTAGTTACATCACCCCAGCCCCTGCACCGACTCTCAGGGAGAAATGTGCACACTAACCAACCCGAACTAAATTACACATTCTCTCTACAATCACTGAAAGGATGTCAACCAATCAACGTAACGCATTTTTCCCGATTTTTTTGTATTGTCGACGAACACGAAACACGCATACATATACAGAGAGAAATATAAGAGAATAAGCTACTAAGAAAAATTTGCTCCGCATCCATGCCATTGAACACACATCTCCGCATAGCATCACATTAAGGGAAGAAAAAGCATCATTCCCTCTCACCGTGAGAAGCACTCAAAAAAAAACTGTAATAGGACCCAACACCATCCCCAATGGTTGCTTCCATACAATAGGTACCTACTACCTATCTTCTTCCCTAACATTATGAGTTGAAATGGTAGGGGGTTGGCAAAAACCCACCACAGAATTAAACACACCCCTAAAATGCCAACCAATTTTATGTCGGAATATATCCTATAAATATGCAATTAATCATCAATTACAATAAAACAATTGTACCCACTCTTGAAGTTATGCAGCACATTTTGAACACTAATTTTCTCGTTAACGCGATTCGGGAAAAGCTTTGAGTTTCATAGGTACCGAGGCCAACACCTTCCCCAAAGAAGTCACCCACCCAGACCCAACTATACCAGCCCCTCAAGTGTGGAACGCGCGCACGTGTACGCGAGGAGTTGATTTTCTTATACTTGTAGTAGTACATACCACCACCGCACCCTATTACGGTTAATTTTTGCCAAAAAAAAATTCATAATCATTGTCTACGCATAATCAGTGACGGAAATGACAGAAGCACCACAAAACTATGCACCGCAACGAGAAGCAGATGTTTTGCTTTGGGGTATCCTTGCTCACCCACAGGTTTCGGATGAATTTGATTTCACATCTGAAATTCGAACCAATCAGAGGCTCTGTTTACAAAAGCGTCACCGCACAGCGCACATCCAGCATCGCGCTCGCTACACAAACAAAATAAAAATCCAACCGTAAACCTACCACGAAAAAGGTGTAGGAAAATAAAAACTCCCACGGGAATGTGACAGAAGAAAAATTATATCCCATCCCCCATTTCTCCCGCAAGCTTTGGGCGAGATTTCACCACTATTTTTTCCTAATTAAATGTTAAGAGGGCTGAAAAGAGACGGCTGTGTCCTGTTCTGGCGTTATTATCCTGCCGCATGCTCTTCGCGGACATGGTAGGCGGTTGGTGGTAGTTTCTAATGAGAAATTTGATTTTGTCTTCTCGAACTCGAAGCCGAACTCATCCCTTTGCAAAGTTATTGTAGTCGCGGCCCTTTAAGAGAGTGCTTACTTTTCGGCAAAAAAAAACTCGCTAATCAAAAGCTTTAGCATTTTCGCGCAGTCTCTCTTTCTACTTGTCGTTGTTTCTCTTCGTTGTGTTTTTTTGTCTGGTTAATGTTCTTTTTTACTCTTCGATGGGGAAAGTATTTTTCGTTATTTTGTTTTTATCGTGGTGTTCCATTTTTTGTCATCCGTTTTGTTCGTGTAGATGTGTTCGTTGGTTTACCATGCGCTACTGCGAAAACGAGAACCGAGAAAATAGAATAAAAACAAAGCAGCAGAATTGACGACTATCTGTCGTTGCCATCGCATCGCACTGCCGTGACGTACCGGGCTTGGAGCAGGTGACTGAATTTATTGTCCAGAGATGGTGATGATGACGACGGCTTCGATGATGATGATCATCATCGTGGTGATGAAAAACACGTGAAATTGCAACGCGGGTAGACGGTATTGACGGTATTGTTCATAAATATGTGAACTGTGTTTGTTTTGTTTTTGTTTTGTTTGATCTGTTTTGCTTCGGTTTTTGTTTTTTTACTTTTTTATCACGTGGTTATGGTTGTTTTTCAAAGAGCAGGGATGCCAAAAGAGAGGAATGCCAATAACAAACAGAAAAAAAAAACGAAGAGAAATCCCGCTCAAAAGTCAAATCATGTTCGCCTTTGGGCGTTGATAGCTTTGGGGGCTAATCACTTCGGGCTATGGTCGTAACAAAATAATAATATGACCAATGCCATAGGTGCCATGCCTAATATGTTGAAAATGTTTTTTTTGGATGCCGCAGAACATCAGTTACATGGTGTTGATACACATATCCAATGTTGAGATAGTTAACTGAAGAAAAATAATAGATATTCGCGTAGTCATCGTTATCTTAGGCAGGTAGATTGTTCGAATAGCCGAAAACTACTACTTTTTTGGCCGGGGATCTTAACGCTAGCTAGGGTTTGAAGTAATATCACTTCGAATACTAAAGATGGGCCGCTTCAAATATGGAGAAATCAAAATATGATTGAGTAGCAGAAGTTTGTACGCGACGGATATCCCGTCTTACTTGAGAAGGCATTGTTTCTCGAACTTAATGCTTGTGGACGCTTAACTAGAACTGACCAATAATGAACACTGTGTTAGAGCATTGTGACCGAACTCGCTAACGTATTCAAAATCCCAAACAAGCGAGCTTAGCTGGAGGAGTTTGACAAAGTGCGTTCTTTTGATTATCGGCGATCAAACTGTCCGCGCTTTACCAAATTTTTTAAAGAGAGAATTACGTTTGACCGAAATAGACACATGTCGATGTGTGGAACTTGCCAGTCAAAGAAATTGACCTAAATTTACTCCAGATGCGAATGAGGTCACCACATGTTCAGTAGAACGAACTATATGCCTATATTAAGACTTAGGCTATAAAAACCAGTAGCCCTTACATGCTCCCACAAACATAAAATGTCCAGAAGAAAGCATCATAACGATACTCCATGAGTCCGAATTTCCCGAAAGAACGAGGACAGAAAACAGACAGACACTCTTACAAAACAAATTTTTGGCGCAATAGGCTCGTTAGTGCCCACAACCGAGCTTTCTCACAACCAATCACGTGTGCGTGTGTACTTCTTGCGTGATGGCGGGACCTCCTTTTTATGCCGACGCCGAACAGCGAATTTGGAAAAGTTTTTCTTGACAATTGATCTTCATCATCCGAGAAGTAGATGATTTGTTAAATCATCACGAGAGGAGGGCCAGTGAAAAATCATCGAGGTGTTGTTACAACTGGGAATCGGACCCAGACCTTCTTCGCTGCAGTTCATCGCACTAACCATCGCGCCACTGTACCCGTCACACACTTACACTCTTGGCTATTGGTAAAAGTCCGGTGAGTGATGACTCAAACGACGTTTTTTTCACGATGGAAGATATTTTCTATAGGCGTTATTGAAGAAAGAGCTTTTCTGGATCACTTTTTTCTGCGCACTGAACACCAAACTTTGCGATCTTAGATTCAAGGTTTTACCGTTTTCAATGATCAAAAACCAGTTAAATGGGACAGTGGCTGACAGGTTAATGCTGTTTGTTCAAAAAGATTAACTCCTGACACCTTTCTATCAGTGAAAAACTAAAAGTTATCGGGTAAGGATGTAGATATCCTAAACGTTTATTGAGACACCTTCCGATAGAAGCACTGAATAATGCACAATATCTGAAACATGGCGGTGGTACATACTTTTCCCTAAAAGGACAAGTATGTGGACTTTGATCACATTAATTAAAGATAAGTCGCCAAAAAAAAACATTGGTTAATGCTTCTAGCGATACCAGTGAAAACTGGAATATTTTGTGGATCATCGGACAGCAGTATAGCTCTGAAGCTCCTCCACTTTAGCACTGCGATTTCAGATCGCGATAAAACTAATCACAAAGTCAGCCACCTAAATAAAGTAGGTGGCTGAGTTTTAATCTAGAAAGCATTCCTGTTGTCCCTCAGGAATTTTCTGACTTGTAAGCCACTCCTCGCTTCTTAAGCGTGTAAGACTGCTTGATGGATTTTCAAGCGCCTTAAGACACAATAAGGGTGATGACCACTCCTGCGCATTTGGCAACGAGTGCTTGCCATCTTGATTATATATATTTAGTTTAGGTTAGGTTAGTTTTTTGCAAGGATTGATTTCTGTACAAACCAACAAAAATGTCTTAATTCAAAGTTTTTTTTTTAAATGTTTTTTTTTTCTTCTGAAAATAAAACAACGTCAAGGGATTTCCAAGGGAGAATTTCGAACTTTGACAACTGATACCAGCCATTTATCGAATTTACAGTGATGCGGTCGATTTCTAGATAAATGAGTACGTCAACAAAATGAATTGTCGAATTTGGGACGATACCAAACCACATGAGATCCAAGAGCGTCCAATGCATCCCGAAAAGGTTTTGAATTTGGGCTGACGATGTCACCAGTCAAAACTTTTTTGATAACAACGTTGACCAGGCCAGCACCGTCAACGGCGAACGCTTAATGTCGATGATTACCAACTTCTTTTGACCTTAAATGGATACTATGGAAATCAACCACATGTGGTTTCAACAGACCAGCGCTACATGTCACACAGCTGACTGCACGTTAGAAATTCTGCGCAAGCAATATGAGGGCAAAGTCACATCGAGGTGTTCTGAGCTGGCCGCCGAGATCGTTCGATATGACCCTGTTAGACTTTTTCTATTGGGGCATTTCTGAAGAGGTAGGTCTATGCGAATATAACCCATGCCATCAGTCAAATTCAGACTGATTTATGCGCCAGAACCGTGCAAAAAGGCACATTTCGGTTGCGAGGAAAATTACCCCCTAAGGGTGGGCGTAAATAAAACCCTCGTATTTAATCCCCTGACTAATTTTTGCTGCTTATATTTATAAGTAGGTATAGGATAAATTTGATGTGCTCGTAAGACGCAAATACACATGTTTACATCATTTTTTCTCTCAGAATTCATCTGCGAACTTACTTTAGGTGCTCCCGACCCGTTGGGGGTCACTGCCTGAAACGATTCAGCCTTTCATCCTCTTCGATCCTGGGAAAGTTGCTTTCAGTTATTCAGTCCAAGCGCTCGGCCGTTTCCTTCGCCTCGAACCTGAAGGCTGGGACTCGAAGACTCTATTGCCTGGAACATTATTGTTCATCTGCTTGATGTGGCCAAGCCAATGTAATCTTTGGTTGTATCATATGCTCCATTTGCCATCCTCACACACAGGACCGAAAATTCGACGAAGAATTTTTCTTTCACAAAGATTTTATATTTGCTCCCCTTTCCTGCTTATTATCCAGCACCCGCGGTAGTAAATTTAGATTTGTTGGATAAGGGTCCGGTAGAGTAAACATTTGGACTTTCGGGTTAACAGTTTTGGTCACATTTGTTTCGCTAAACCGAAAGACCCGCGGTTTCCTGGGTCAATCTTGTTCGTATCTCCACTAAAGTGTCATTTGACTTTTTTGGACTCTGAGTTAGAAGAACTCTTTAATAGTTGCTATCAACAGAAAAAATTTATTCAAGGTTATGGTTTGACATCATATACTTTGTATTATCCACATTAACTAGGAAACCAACGCGTTGCGCCTCTTTTTTTTTAATTTTACCAGGGGAAGCGACCCTATAACGCTCAAGGAGAGCCCTGAGATGATGCTTGCAGAAGGTAATAGACTTTGATCTTTAATTTTTGTAAATTGGTGGAAACAAGTTTTCCAGAAGTTCGTTTCGTTGCTCTTTCGAACAATTGCCGCTATAATATCTGTAATGAAGAGACAGACAAGTCTTCGCTGTGTCGTAAATTGTTTTACAATGAAACGATGATAACGATGACGTAAACTAAAGCCAAATTAAAAAAAAATTGGAACTAATTTGTTTTAAAAAACCGCAATAGAGCCAAATTTTAAGTTTTTTTAAGTTTTAATTTGGTTGGAAATAAGACCCACAATCCAAAGGCATTAACAGTCTCGCAGGGGTTATTTCCTTTTTTTAAGTCGAAAACTCACTAATCAGCCTTCTCGAGGTATTCGTCGGAGCGGATAATTCTCCGATTTCATACGATTCGGAGGATTTTAGCTTCGAGGTATTCTTTCGAAAAGCTGTTCGGAATATTTCTCCGACATTTTGTTACGCACACCGGCGAATTGCATTAAAGTGCGTTTAGGTTAATTTTTCGTGCAAGTTTTGATGAATTCTTCGCGGAATTTATTTACGAATTGTAGTGAAGTGATTTTTCTCCAATACCTCCGATACATAACTCAAATGGAATTTAAACCTCCGACGAAGTATGCGTTGCGGTAAATTGTCCGCTCCGACGGATAACTTGATAGGACAGAATTTGGCGTTATTTCCATAATGTGTTTTCAATATTTCGGTTGGTATAGCTCAATAAAGCCAATCTGATCGTTTTGAAAACTCAAATAAAGCCAAATTTGGAACTCGGTCTAATTTCGTTTGGCCTTATTTTACGTCACCGATGGGAAGGACCAATGATGTTGAGGTATCCGAGAAGCTAGACGGATTCGTCGGAACTACGCGCTATATGTTCCAGGACGAGAAATGCAATCGATTTACTGTCAAATGGGTTAGCAAACTTTGCACCGGATTTGTGAGACTTGTAAAAATGACTTAAAATATTTCATAAGTGAAGTAAGTTCATAAAGCGTTTAGGCTTAGGGGCGCGACCCCTGAAAATAATAACTAAACCTAAATAAATTTGAACTTAAAACAGATAGAGGTACTCAGCTTTTAATGCTACAATAGAAAAAGCATCTCAGATCTCAGATCTGTATAAGTGGACCATTACTCTCTAGAAACCGGAGGCTTTTTTTCTTGTACTCAAATAACAATATGTGCTTTCATTTCCTTGTGCCAGTTAAAGACGAAGTGACGTTTTGTTTAGATACCAATTCCTGTATTTTCGCTTGTCATAAAAATGTATTGCCAATTATTGCAGGGGCTTGCGTTCAATTCAGGGGCAGCCAATTCCACGCTATTCCAACATGTCATTTTCGCAGGTAAGTATTGTGATGGCGCGAAAATTCGAAGTTTGCGTGTGGAGTAACTCATTGACACTGGAGGCATACTCTGTATCTAGAAACCTGGAACTGCGGTTCTAGCTCAAGAATCAACGATGAACTTGATAACGGCACTAACGATGTTGATAAAAATCATTAACTTAACTAACTTAACTTAGCTTTGCATACTCGTTTAATACAGAAGAAAGTGGTATATACAAATGGCTTTAACGATTTTGATTAAAATCGATATTTGCAACGGTATAAACGTATATTAGAATACGGCATACTCAGTTTTTCCCTGGAAATGAGACGGTATAGCGTTAATTCATAAATTTGAAAACAAAAAGTTTCTGTGTTTCTTAATTTAGCAAAATGTATTCTCCACCTGTTTTATGATTCAAATGCAACGTGTCCATTGCAATTTAATCGGATTTTTATATTAAGTCAAGGATTTGATTGATCTACATCACATTTCACTAACGATCTAGAATATTCGAAACCACTTTGAAATAGTTACGAGGGCATTCGTGCAAAATTTTCAATGCCGTGAGTAGATTTCGAAATCGAAGAAAAGAGACCTTACATGACTGATTTTTATGTTCTCCTCTTCAATTGCATGATTTTGAAAAAAAAAGTCATCATAGATTTTTTTTCTTTTTTTCCCGTGGGTGGTGGAAATCTCAAAAGACACGACGAGCACGTGCCCAAAGTAAGTGTGGGACTTTAACTGCACTAAAACCACCACCATTTTTGTATTTTTATTGCAACTAAGTATGCGACTTATCTATCAATTTTTGTATCACGAGTAATGAATGTTTGGCAGGCAACTTTCCTTTGAGAGTTCCTGCTCTCTCCGCAATTTATAACGCGGTTTGTTATTCTCGGGCCAAATATAAGGGGCTTAGTTCTTTGAAAACGCCGCAATAAATTTGTTTAGTCATGAATTGGGCGGACCGTTGTGTTAACGTGTCACAATAAACGTTTTTTTTATGTTTGCGTGCAAAATTTTTCGTTTCATCTTTAACCGCGGGAATACACAGATCTCTGCGTAGATCTTCATTCCTTATATACCACGTCGCATTGACGAATGATCTTAACACTGTGTTTTCAAAAGTTTGTAAAATATTTAGATTCATTTCACTGGTACAACGCCATAGTTGTATACCATATGTCCAGACCGGCTTTAGCAATGGCTTGTATAATAGCAGCTTGTTATCAAGGTTACAAAAAAACAAATACAAATTTTTGGCGCAGTACTTTCATGTGTGCGTGTGTACTTTTTGCACGATGGCGGGACCTCCTGTTTTATGCCGACTCCGAACGTCGAATTTAAGATATGCTTCTCTTGACAATTGGTACTTCTCGGATGATTTGTCAGATTATCAAGGTTAAGCTTCGAATATTTTTCGAGTAACCAGTACAGTTCTCTATATTTATATAAGTTCTTCGTATTTCTTTTTTACATGCGACTTCCATTTTAATTTTGCATCGAGTGTCATTGCGAGATATTTCGCTTCATTTGCAAAAGGGACTCGAAGCCTTATTGAGAAATACTGGCAAATTCTTTGTCAATTCATACGAAAAATCATTAAGTGCAATCTGCCAGGATTTTGTCCATTCATTAACCTCGTTAAGAGCGTTTTGTAATTTCATATTTGTTTTCTCTCTTGTTGTGCCAACTGCTAGTATAGCTGTATCGTCAGCAAACGTGGCAACTATTGTATCGTCTGTTTGCGGTTGGCCAAGGACGCTTCCTTGGGGTACTCCTGTCAATATTTCTTTGAACTCCGATTATTCGTTTCCAAGTTTCACACGGAAGAGTCTATGCTCAAGATACGACATGAGGATTTTATATAATTTTTCAGGCAGAACTTGTCTTAGTTTGTATTGAAGGCCTCTATGCCAAACTTTGTCAGAAGCTTGCGACACGTCAAGAAATACGGCTGAGCAAATTTTCTTTTCTTCGAAAGCTTTCTCAATTACATCAGTAATTCGATGAACTTGGTCCACAGTTGAATGTTTACTTCTAAACCCAAATTGATGGTCAAGTAAAAGGCGTTTCTGATCAATAACGGGTGTAAGCGACCGGGTAATATCCTTTCAAAAAGTTTGGAAATTATTGGAAGAAATGAAATAGGTCTGTAAGATTTAATTTCATTTTTCTGGTTTGAGAACCATAATCACTTCCGCGACCTTCCACTGTCTTGGTACGTATTCTAATCTAATTGCTGCATTTACAATGTACAGGAGTTTAGTTAATGCTTTTCGAGGCAACATTTAAAGAAGTTCTCCTGTAATTAGGTCATAACCCGGAGCTTTTTTAGGCTTTAATTTATGTATTTCCCGTTAAAGGTCGGCAATACTTACATATCTAACTAGATTACTATCAAATGGTTCAAATGTTTCCTCAAGATGTGCGGCAAAAACTTCTGCTTTTTCCTTATCGCTTTTTGCCCAAAAATCTTGAGTTATCCCAATTGGTGGCATAGCGTTTTTTGGCCGTTTTATAACTTTAATTGCTTTCCAAAGTGAATAATTCGATTCTTTTCCAGCGGTTAGGCTTTGCAGATAAGTTTCTACTCATGGTTTTTAAATTTTGTAATCGAATTTGTGAGCATGTTACTCAACCGATTGATATGTGTTTTATCTTGCGGGGCACGAGTTTGGTGCCATCTTTTTCGAGCTTTTCTTTTTGTCTAACCAAAATCTCTTATTTCCCATGGGTACTTGGTATTACTATAGCTTTCTATTTTGCGTTGTTGAGGAATATTATTCCATGCTGATTTTTGAACAATATCGATAAAGGAGTTAACCGCGACTTCGAGCTCTGGTGGGGATCTAAGCGATACACCCAGTCGAATATTATCATAGATTGAAAACAAATGTATAAAATGTCATCAATTAGTTAGTTAGTTAAATCGACAATTTTATTTCTTTCATACCAATTTCATACAATCTTAGCATCTATGGTTTGGCTTATGAGCCGTCTACCAGTATGACATTAATTTCTTATTTATTTCTATTTTTTAAATTGTAAACATAAAAATAAAAATAGGATCCAAATTATTGACGTGCTAAAGCTAAAAATATTCCTATTTTATTCAATTTCTGTACCGTATTGCGTTTACTGTAAAGTTGCATAGAAGGTCCCAACCTCTTTTGCCATAAAGAATACTCATTCCTTCAGCTAAATCAAGCTCGTGTTCGCCGATTGCTGATCAAAAAATACGTCTAATCTGAAAATGATGATCCAATTTATATAATGTTGTTAGAAAAAATAGAATACAGCAAATTTTTTCTACAGCTTAAAATGTGCTTGCAATGCGTATAGAAGGATTGAAATTGCTGTAGCCCGGAATAATTTCTGTTTTGATATATGCGAGATATTTTTATTATTTTCACACTTTCCCTAAACAGCGTATGAACTTTTAGCTTCTGCAAGTTTAATCGTAAGGTGATTGTTCATGTTCAAGTTTGGTGTAAACCAAAGATTATAAAGCCACACAGAAGACGCATTGAGAACAAAAAAACAGAAACTTCTGCTCACCAGCTCCATGGTATGGGCAGCGGTGTGCACGTGCATACATGAGAAACGATATCGAAATATATACCCGCCATAGAACTTTTTTCTTGTATGCAGTGCGTCGTCTGTATATGACTTTATAATCTTTGGTGTAAACACAAAACCACAACTCCAAGTTACTTATGCTGTTTGACAATTTCGATTTGCTCCCCTTGAAAAATCCATTTTTCGTTTTGGACATATCGTTCAAAGCCATCTCCGAATATCATTATCTTAGACTTTTCTAAATTTACTGTCAAGTTCCACGTTCTGAAATAAGAATATAACTGCATGGTATCTACTGTGTCCGCAAGAAATGCGATGTTGCCTGCAAACATCAGTGCTGGAATTTGGCTTCCATTTAGTGGGATTTCTTCTTTTACATACGCTGTAATGTCATTTATTTACAAACTAAAAAAAATCGAATTGCTTATTGTCAAGTTATTGCAAACATCAGCATTTTTCATTTAGTGAACCATTCTAAACATAAAAAAACACCCCCTTTACGATGAGCAGAGAAGGATGTTATTGGGAAATTGTATGTTACCAGTAAGATATTCACGTCTATTATTAGAAATCACATTTCCGCATTAAATAACATTAAAACTTAATTATAATGTACTCCGCCTGCCTCAAAACACGACGCTATAATAATTAGGAAATGATTTCCTTGCTCTCACTTATTAATAAAACTGAGCAAAACGGCAAACTGAACGGAATCTAATAAACATCACCCTATTGTTTCGTAAAATGTCTGATATATTGATTTTTGAATTTTAATAATTTTATTTTTGAAAAACATTAAGCCTGTATATTATTTTTCCAAATAAAATTCATTAAAATTCAATTTATACAATTTATATATTTTTAATGATTTATTTCTTGCAAAGATCGACCCCGACAGAGGCTAATTTGGTCCATTTTCCCATTTCAAATAACACATTCGATCATTTTATGAGGTATAAGCACAATGAGTTATTTAAGCTTTCACTTCCTTAATCGTAGCCCCACAGGAAAAGGCAATAGATGTCATATCACTTGAATTATTCGGTTAATGTCAGTTGGTTATCAATGCGCAATAATGGGAGCCATTTACAATTTTGTTTAGCCGGCCTCATTTCTAAAAAAAAATTATTTGATGATGATAATTTTTTTTTAATTTTTCTAACGGGCTCTTGAACCGTTTAAACCGTTTAAAGTCATCCTCTTTGATATTGTGCACGTTGCTTCCAGTAATTCAGTCAAGAAAAGTAGAACTGGTAGGATTGAGGTTCGGTAAAACAAACATTTGGATTTTCGGTTCAAGAGATACGATCTAGATACGATGTAGACTGCGAAACAAATGGGGTCATTGTTTCGCGGTCCACATAATATCTTGTCAGAATCCGGTATATGTTTGGAAGAGTTCTAGTGAGCTGTTTCCAAACTGAATATCGAATCAAGTGTCCTACAATATTCTGTGACACAGCTGTATAAATTTTGATGGTATCCCGAATTCCGTATCACTTTATAGAGCTCAAGACTATTTATCCTATGTTAGGTTAGGTTTTTTTCGGCTGTTGATGCTCAGCTGAATTGACAAACTAACAAGTGAGCCGACAAACGGGTCAGTGAGTTACTAGGTGAGGGATGTTCTCCTCGACGTCAGGATGTCCGCACTTCTTGCAAAGTTGGTTTATGACAGTAAGTCCGATTTTGCAAGATAGCTTACCCAACAGATTGTGCTCTTTTATCACTCTAACCGCTATGGATATGAAGGCTCTATTCATTTGCTTTTTGATTTTGTATGATTTGCTACCGTTCAATTCCGGCTAAAGGTCTTTGGTGTGTTTACAAGGGATTGTGTTTTCCCACCTGCATATTGTTGCATTTTGGGTGTGTACAGTTATTTTCTGACGGAGTTTTTATGGCCACTTGACTATCTACGTAAATGGATATATAATTTTGTGATACGACCAATACTCTAGCCGATTCGGCAGCTTCGAGTATAGCCAGGATCTCTGCTTGGAAAACTATAAATCCCTTAAGTTGATTGAAAAACAATGTCTACCGACTTAAAATTCGTTGGCCTTTTCCAGGATTTTCCTTTGTGGGAAAATTTGGTCAATAGTCGATCTGCCGGAACAGAGGCTCCATTGGTACCTGTACCTGCCGATAAATGTGTTGCAGAAAGGCTTTAAACCCTCACACCGTACGTTGGATAGGATCTTTAAGCAGGGTGCTTATGTTAGGTAGGATCTTTTACGATCTTATTTTTGAAGATTGAAAGTATGTAGTCGTCGGGCATTCTCTCATCCATTCGGTTTTATGCCATGCGCACTTCTTTTACAATATAATTGGAAAAGTTCTGCTGGTAATCCATCAGAACCGGCTTCCTTGTTTTTCTTCAGTTATTTTATGGCTGCTCTAACTTTTTCATTACTAGGAAAGAGTTTTACCACTTCGTTGACTGGGGATGAGCCAATTAAGTTGCTCCTCTAATTGTTCCCTGAATACATCTACGATTTCCTCCGTGTCAGTGACTAGGCTGTCACTGTTATTTTGTTAAGACTGCATTCCTATTTTGAACCCTGCTGCCAGTTGTTTGGCTCTTTTTTGTGAAATTGATGGGGGTACTTCTTGTCGCGAGACTATTTGATTTTCCTGAGCTGGGCAAGCTCACTGTTCTTATTTTGCCTACACAGGCAATATATTGGTGAACATTACACAGCTGGAAGTCTTTCACTCAATTGTTGTTTGCAGACTCTGACGATCTCCGGCTAGTTAAGGCGCCCAACGTAAAGTCTCTTTTTCAACACCCGTTGGACGACGATCTCTCAAATTGTTTCCGTTGAAAAAATAGTTAGAGCCGAATTTTTGACCACTGAAGATGTGTATATCTAAGATGTTAGGGTGTGTGCCTTGAACTTTGGCCTTGGCGGTTCGACCATCTGGAGATCACAAGGTTGCTTTGTGGAGTCGAAGTCATGGGAACCCAGTGATGCATGTTGTTAATCGGAATGTCGTTTCGTGGATTTTGTGCTTTTCAAATAACCCGCCAAAGATGTTTTCCTTGATATTTTTTTTTCTTGACAGTTTTCGAGTAAGATTTTCATATCGTAATTCCGGCACGTAATACCCACGCTCCGCCGTAAGCTCTGTCGAGGAGGTCATAAAATTCCTTCTTGAAAGTGTTTTCATTCTCATCGATAGGGGCGTGCGTACATATGAGGCTGAAGGTGTGCTAGGTTCGGTTAGGTTTTATGGGTTGTTGGTGCTCTGTTGGGACGTCAATCTCGGATGGGCCTGTATGGGCCCTTAGCGATAAGTACCCGTTCCTGAAAAGAATAAATTATGATAGTGTGTTACTCCCGGTGTCCCGGATAATCTGAAACAGAGGGGTCTTTGCCAGATCCGGTAAATCATAGGTGATGCAATTTGCTCAACCTCGCACTGAACTGGAGCGCTTACCAAACAGATTGTGACCTGTTATCACTCTTACCGCTGTTAAAATTTCTGGAATATTTGGGATATTAGCTTGTTGGATTTGCCGCCCTAGTACTAGTAGTGTGATATCTAATTCTTGCTTCTTTTAGTGTATATTCCGTTTTTTTTGAGAGCCATAGCTAGGATCTTCGCTTGAAATACTTTAAATAAAATTCTGGCGGCATAACTTCCAATATCGTGAGATTTAACTACATTTAATGCCAGTGATTTTAGGACCGCTGGACTATCTATGTATGTACGTAGATTGAGATAACTTCTTGGTATATGTCTTAGCGTATTCAGCTGCTTCGGGTATAACTACCTCTGATGAGAAAAAATACACGAGTCTGTTTGTCTCATTAAACGTCCAGCCCATTCTATTCAGAATGAAACCCAGAGCCTACTCCGGTTTTCGTTTTTGATCCATCAGTGTAGAATTCTGTTTCCATTTTGGATAGCACCACCCGTCCCTGTTTGGTATTCTGATTGAATGTTTGATATCAAAAACGTAGTGAGAGATGATACCAGGAAATTTCTTCTCATATGCCACTGATGTTAGTATTGCGTTATGTTCATTAGGCTTAATGCACGGTTACCCAGCTATTCTGAGTCGTACTACGATTTCAGCTGATCTGCCCCTGATGTGAAGATCTATTGATGTTAGGTTGAAGATTTTCTGGACTGGATTGGTGCACATGGCACCTGTCTTCAGTCAGAAAGCCATCCTTGGTACCTTGTTGCATGTCTGTCGGTTGACTTTTTCATGGCATTCTACCATACCAAGCAACCATGTGTGGGTGTCCTTTGCTCAAATTGAATTGCACTTTAGAGACCATTACAAACTGCTTCATGACAAACCAACTTTAGAAGGTACATGGCATAAAATAATACTCCGCGCTATATGGCAACAAAATGCGTACATACCTTAAAAACAGAAAAAAAAACTTTCTGATATTTTGGAACCATTGCGCACCCTTTACATGTTGATGCAAGTACCATGCTGAGAAAGCAATCGACTCTTACGCATTCAACCCTCTTGTAACAATTTTATCAACCGAAAATAAGGGATTTTGTTGGATGTTATGTTGCATAGGTAGACGCACTTTTCTGTTTTTTGTGCTTAGCAGGTTATTGAAATTAAATCTAATTTAAATCTGATTTTAGAACCAACACTTGGAGTTCTTTTCTGCACGTGGAGGAATCATCGACGTTAGAAAAAGTGACCTTCAAGAGCTAAGTTAAATGTTTTGGGAAAGCCAGTCAAAAATGGACAACTTTCATATTACGGCAAAACAAGGACACCAATTCTTTCGAATTTCGGAATAAAATTGTTCATTATCACAGTTCCACATTAGTTATCTTTTAACATCAAAAAGATTTGCGGTGTTTCAAAAAAAAAAAAAAAACAATTTGTTGGTGCAACAGGTTTGTTAGTACCCAAGGCCAGCATTTTCTCACAACCATGCATGTGCAAGTGTGTACTACCTGCACGATAGCGGGATCTCCTGTTTTATGCTGAATCCGAACGGATGAGTTAAGATAAGTTTTTCATAGCAAATGTTACTATGTACTCGAGTGATTTGTTAGACCATCGCCAGAGATGTTGTTTTCGATTTGAAAACTTATTCCTGCTGCGATGAAGATACCAACACATGCCTTCATTTAACTTTAAAAGACTCAATTGACACCTTCTTCATACATTTTCGACACCTAACAAAATTCTTAATCCCATTTGGTCAAGTGTCAGACTCGATAGGAAAATAATCTTTGCACTAAAAACACATGCCTACTATTGAGTTTCTCGAATGAGAAAATAATTCGATTAGCAAGCTAGGTACTCGGACTGAATTGCAAGCGTACCTGCCTACCTAGCTGCTTTCAAAAATAACTCCCCACGACTGACAGAGTAAAACACGAACGCCCTAAAGTTGCGAATAATCACATGTGTCCTCTTCCCTCGGGGAAATAGGACATACAAAAAAAAAAACAGTCCTCATCACCATCCCATAGATCTGCTGTCCTACAGCGAAAGTCTACTCAACGTTGAGGAGTACAAGCCATTTCCATGGTCGACTCGACAGTGACGTTAGTAAGGTAGGAAACTTCCTATCAATACTCCAACATATCACCATCGTCACCAGTCCACTCGCCACCAAATTCAAGCATCGCGTTTAAGTTTCCGGCAGCAGGCAGGCAGGCTGGCTGGCAACCAGCAAAAGCAGCAAAAGCATCAATTCAGCTTTTGCTTCGGCCATCGCCATCGGTGGACCTCATCAAGCATAAAACAGAGGCAAACACTCGCAAAAAAGAAAAGAAAGGAAATTACAGAAAAACCAAAAGAAAAACTTGCAAAAAAAAAACTGAAATGGAAAAAAGCCGCCACCGCATCCACCATCATCAGGCTACGCGATGTACTCTGCCACCAAACAGAAGCAAACGGAACTGGAGCTGGACTCGAGAGTGTGACGCTCAGAAAATCAGCATCAACAGCAACATCGGCAAACAGCAGTAGCAGCACCAGCACTAGCAGCAGCAGCACGGTCCCCAACTCCACACATAATATCAACGGCCGTGGCGTCCAGCTGCGATTGGTTTAGAATCGAAAGAAAGCCAGGCCTCCCTGGTCCCTCGTTTATTTTTTTCTTGTTCAGAGGGGGGTTTGTTTTTTTTTTGTTTTGAATTTTCTACCGTATTCTTTATTTTTTGCCGTTTTTATGCTCCCCACAGTTTTCCTATCACATGTGTCACTTGTGTGGCTGGAGTGTAGTAGATTCCATATGTGTGTGTGTGTGTGTGTGAATATATGCTGGGTGCGAGCTTTTTTATTTTGGCAAACGGTGTTTTTTGTTCGCATTTTCTTTTTACCGGTATTTTCGCTGGTCCCTACTTACTGTACCACTTATGCGCCAGAGAGAATTTCCTTTCTTCGTGATCCTTTTTGTGCGATGCGTTTAGTGCGCGGCGCGCGAAATAAAAAAGCAGGGAAAGAGTGAGAAACAAATTGGAAAACTTGATCGTTAAGGGTTTACGTTTTCGTTTTCGTATTCGTGTTCGTTGTTGTTTTTGTTTGATTTCGTTTTGTTTTTGGGGGGTTGGTGGGTGTTTTTCGGATTCGTAACTATATGTGGAAGACAACAAACCGTTATGTGTACACATGTACGCGGATGGGGGGTATAATAACAAAACGTATCTGCATGTGCATGTGTGTAGCTGGAGCGCGGAGGAATGGTTTTCTTCTTATTTGTGTGACGAATGTACAGTTTGTGTTTGTAGTATGTTTTACGATTTTTTTTTACGTAGAATCCTTTTCCCGACCCTACTTTGCTCCTTTATTGGATGCTTTTGGGTCTTTTTTTAGTCATTTCACTTGGTTTCTGTTTTTTTTGAGCGCGCGAGCTATGGCTATCTCGTGGATAAATGAGTTAGAGAGGGCGTTGGTTTGGTTTGGTGGTCACGGGGTTGACTATGGATTGACTATACCGTTCCATAGCCGTTATGGTTGATTTGACCACGTTTGATTCCGTAAAATCGAAACGATTTAATGGTGTTGTAATCGTGGGTGTTTTATTGAGGGTGCTCGATGGGGTCAGGCTATCTAAAATAATTTTTATTTTTGTTGTTGTTAAAGGTAAGGGGTTTCCTACTGTGTTGCATACATACATATATACATATATAGTTGTAGGTGAAGCTTTGTTCTTGTGATTACGATAAGAATGCGTTTATATTTTAATCGCGATTGACATGGCTAGGTGAGTGGAGACAAATTGCGTGAAAACTTTCCCGAAATTCTGTTCCATTGAGTTGAGATTGTCCTCGCACTAAGGTACATGTTCCTTTTTGCTCTACCGTGGATAAATCTCAATATTGTGTAAACTGTGGCTTATATAGTCCCATTTGGAATGGGCAAAGTGACAAATTTTCGTGAGATACTTTGACATACTCCAACAAAAGGTCATTTGAGAATCTCAACAGCTAGTCAGACCCCCAAAACATAGATGTGACGCAAAACCAACAGCAGTAGCTACTCAATCCCGTAGTTGAAACAAAATGACGACTCCGTGTCCTAGAAGTATCTGCTAAACTAAATCTAATGATATGAACTCTTGCCGAACCTTATGAGCGACCTCCGAAATACAATGCTTAAATCATGCTTAGAGATATTAGTGCAAAGACAGGAATAGGGGATATTTTAAAAATCTGCATTGTTGGAAACAATATTCTACCTTATACAGCCACTTCTGACAAGGGACTTAGGCTAGTTGATATAGGCAGCACTCGGTTTTATCACTATGATATCCATAAGGGGACATGGACAGATCAACGAACAGTCAACTAAGTTGATCACATTGCGATAGATAAGAGACTCTGATCCAGTATTTTGGATGTCCGAACATTCCGAGGGGCTAACATTGATTCAGACTACTACCTTGTTGCAGCCAAGGTAAGCCAAGGATATCTAGCGCTCCATAATAAACCAAAAATACAGTGAAAAAAAATATCAAAAGACTGCAATCGTAAGAGACTGGCAAAGTCTTGTTAATCCCCTTACGTCTCGATAAACACCATACCACCAGCACCAAATGTCGAATAATAATGGCAACGATGCCAACACGCCATTAGATCAGCCGCAACTGATGTGCCTAGGTTCTCGCGCCCACCACCAAGCAACCCCGTTGGTGAGGTATGCTTTCGAACGAGGCTTAAAAGGCTAAGCTGCAGATGAAGACGAGAGCTGCCATTGAGCTCTTTATGCAGAGAAGAAGGAAATAACACCGGCTTTTCAGAAATCTGGTCGGATGAAAGCATGCTTGAAGAATGGAACCTTAGCCCCCTCAGACCCCCTGATCTGCGACAACTACAGAGGCGTTATTCTCCTCAATATCGCCTACAAGATCCTATCTGCCGTAATACGTGAACGCCGCAACCGTTTACCAACCAACCTGATCGGCCCTTATCAGTGTGGTTTTAGGCCAGGAGAGTAAAGTGCTGATCAAATTTTCATACTTCGGCAGATCCTGAAAAAACCCAAAGTCCAAATCACACTATCTGTTCATCGATTTCAAAGCCGCATACGATAGCATTCATAGAGACAAACTATACAGAGCCATGTATAGTTTGGGTATATCGCCCAAACTCGTCTGTCTGTACACATGATATTGACATCATTGATCGGACTCAACGTGTCACGTTTGCTAGTTTAAGAAGCGGTAAAAATGTGCTTGGCGGTATATGATAAAAAAAAATTCAGTAGTAAAGCCCTCACTCGAATTACTAAGGATCCCTGTCCTGCAACACGGCGCTGAGAATGGAGAGTGTCAAAAGTTTTTGGTTGATTTGAGAGGAAAATTCTTCCAAAAATCTTCGGTCCCGTTTTAGTGACGGACTATGGAGACAAAGATTCAACCAAGAACTATACCAGCTGTACGTTTAAGATGGCATTATGGACGTTTAAGATGGCTAGGACATGTAGAACGAATGGAAACAAATACCCCGGCTCGCAAGTCTTCGATTCCCAGCTAGACGTCGGACATAAGTGTAAGTAACTAGAAACCGACCTCAACTAACTTGGGGTGCGCAACTGGAGGCAGTAAGCTAATGACCAGACTAATTGGAGAGGCATGTTGGTTGAGGCCCAGGTTCATTCCGGACTGTACCTCCACTTAAGCAAGTAAGTAATGTTAATTATCAAGAAAAGCTTATCTCAACTCAGACATTCACATTCGGTATAAAAAAAGTGGTACACCTACACACACACACTTATGAGTGGTTGTGAGAAAAAGCTATAGGCCGCGGTTACTAACGAGCCTATTGCGCCTAAAATTTGTATTTGTAAACATTCCGCTGGTCTAACACTGACTTGGACCACTGTACTTTCAAAGTCAAGGTACGAATGCGGATATCCACCACACCTTAATGAACAAAATAAAATTCGAAATTCTGCAATCGCAAGAGATCGATCAGAGCTTTTCAGAACGTAAATCCCTCTCGTCGAATACCATTTTATATCGAAGAGAAGACCAATCGCGAGAACATACGAAATCCGGGCGTAATTGATTTGCTAGCTTTTCATGCTGCCAGCAAGAAACCCTTGGTTTTACAAAGAATACTGGCAGACGATTGCAACCGAAAACGAGGCATACAAGGCAAAGCTGCTGTTGAAGACGAGAGCTGGCACATATATTGGCATAATTTCAAAGTCGCATACGACAGCCTTTTTAGAGACGACCTGTAAAGAGGAATATCTTGTTTGGATATATCGTCTAAATTCGTCCATCTGTGCAGGAAAATGAAAATTCTTGCTGCTCCATCAGAGTCGGCAGCGACTTTAATATCAGTAGAATTTTGTCAATTTGACTCTTTAACATAATTCTTGAGAAAATTGTGCAAATCTCCCGGAGCCAAAACCAGTGTCACAATGTTCCATAAATCTGTGCAACTAATAGAGCTGACTGAGCTGATCAGGGCTTTATATAGGACTTCGGTAACAGTTCGAATGAGGGCTTTATTATTCGATTTTTTTCATGAGTTGAGCTAAGTGGCGCTACAGCCCGGCATGCAGCTGGGTTGGACAACCTGTCTCTCCATTTAGCTCGGTCGAGCTTGCGGCAGCTCTTCTGCTAATGCTCTTCCACGTCTGCCTGAAAACCATCCATCCTTAAAACCCGGTCAAAAAAGGGATCGCAGATTTTCTAAGGAATTTGTCGCTCAAAACTACCAAGGATTTCTTTATATACTTTTGATACTTTGTCCATATGGTCTAGGTTCATAGATAGAACCCTGTTCGAGCGAGGGCTTTGTTACTGAGAAGGCATTTTTCGTTTGATTTCTGACGAGATGTAATATCTCTGTCAATGGTGACGTTCTGAACAATTCGTCAAAGTTAATTTTTCAACCCTCATTTACTGTTTAAAAGTCCGATGAATGGTGGTAATATCATCAACAGATTTGTGAAAGGTTGTGCCTCTAGAGTTGACTTGAGAGTTTTGCACAATTTTCTCAATAATTATGCGGCACTTTGTCTCATTTCGAATGTTTCGGTGAGGTCGTTGTCGATCCTAGTGGAGAAACATCGTTGTCCAGCACACGCAGACCAGTTTTGGCGGATTAGTAACACAGAGTTGTTTAAATAAGTTGATATGGGAAACGACGGAGGCCTTGGTGGTAATAGAATACAGCACTTCTGGTCTTTGTATGAAGGCGAACTGGTGTCAGGAACCTTAAGATGATCAATTTTTATCAATTTGCGTTATTGGCTCACAACTAACCTAATGGTTAATTGTGAGATAGACGGCGTCCTTTATGAAGGAAATAACATTCGTGGTTTACAAACAACCAAACCTTACTTCCTTACTTAAGTGGCGCTACAGTCCGGAATGAACCTGGGCCTCAACCAACAGCCCGTCTAATTAGCTCGGTACTTAGCTAACTGCCTTCAGTTGCGCACTCCAAGTTGGTTGAGGTGCGGTTTCTACTTGTGCGCGAGGTCTTCCTCAACTGCTTCCGACGTCTGTCTGGGAACCGAAGACTCTGCGAGCCGGAGCATTGGTGTCCATTCGTTCTACATGTCCTAGCCATCTTAAACGTAAAATACGGAGTTTTTCCACCTAGGACATGTCGTTGTCTACCTCGTATAGTTCTTTGTTGAATCTTCGTCTCTATAGGCCGTCAACGCAAACAGGACCGACGATTCTTCGAAGAATTTTCCTCTCAAATCGACCATCCGCTTTTGAGACGGTCTATGCTTCAGCGCCGTAGAGCAGGACTTTGATGATCAGGGTCTTATGTAGGCTCTCCTTAGTAGTTCGAGTGCGAACCAAACCACAAGAACTTTTTTGACAAAAATTAATAATACCTTTCAACACCAAAGTAATGTTGGGAATAATATATTTTGTAGATCAGTAGATGCTTTAAGTGCGGGTAGTGACCCACAATACTTTGGGTTTTGAACCTCACTGTGTCTTTGAAGATTTTCACCTTCATAAATAAAAAAATAAATGTTGAGCGTTGCAATGTCTTAAATTTATTAGTGCGTCTTGGGCCTTGATGACTCTTTTGCCATATTGCAACACCAGAAAGTGTGTGAAGCATTTCCCCATATTGAACCTTATTTTCGAATGTTCTCTAAATCATGTACCACTGCATTATTTCTCATTCCCACAGATTTTGACATATCGCGGTATTATAGCAAAGCTCATTAGGGATCATTACCCCTATTTCACCCTTAACCGTTGTTAGTTTGTTGTTTGTGATTACTCATACTGTGGTGACCTTAATGTTGGTGGTTCTGTAGGCCATTCACATCTTGGTCTTCCTTTTTTACGAAAAAATGGAAAAAAGCAAAATACGTACATAAATACCATTCAATTTGGTCAATCATCCGTTATTTTTGAATTATTCTTGTTTTCGCTTACTTTTCGCTATAATGTGCACTGATGAATGGATGAACGTTTAATATGTATGCATATCAGGAAATTATGCGATAACAATGGGATATCACTCGATTAATTATTGGAAATTATTGAAGGGCGATTCAGGCGTGCTCATGTGGTAGCAGTACGAGTACTTACACATGAACAGTATACTGGTATTCTAGAGGCACTCGCCCTTTCATGCTTCCTTAGCTACCTCATTTACTGATTCCATATGCTTGGGTACTTCAATCATAGCTGCGATAACCATAAGCGAATAGGTCAGTGATGCCGGGCCAAACAAAGGAATATGTAGCGAGCGCAAACGTACGTTTATTAATTTGAAATGCGTGTCGGAAAACAATTAAGTCCCCGCAAGTCGCCGTTCGATTAGTAAGGCAATGTGGTGGTGAGCGCGCCAAAGACACGATTGAGTTTAATTCATGTTAGGGACTGGTATTGTGCTACCCCTGCATTCGATTGTTGTTGTTCATATAGTAGGTATGTATTGGTGTTTCTATTCAATGGAAGATATGGGGAGGTTTTCATTAACCAAGGACATGATTATGTCCAATCCTTGTTTTTTGAACTGTTTGTATATTTAGAATTTTGAACTCAAAAAGACAATAAAGTTTATTCGTTTGTTTGATAGTGTTGATTTACATATAAAGGGTGATCCATTTCGAGGTTCCCTACTTTTTTAAAGAAAAAAACACAGAAAATTCAAATTTAATAGAGAATGTTTATTATCATTTGAAATAACATTCTTTGGCATTTATTTTTTGAAGATTATGTCTATCAAATGTTGGCCGTTGCTACGTCGCAGATGGTCCATCCGTTGAGTCAAAATTTCGATCACTCGTTCGAGCATTTTGACTGGTAACTGGCGAATGACACGCGTGATGTTTTCCTCCAAGGCCTGAATCGAAGCGGGTTTGTCGGCATAAGCTTTTGACTTTACATATCCCCACAGGAAAAAGTCTAACGGTGTGATATCACACGATCTTGGTGTGCAATAGACCGGCCCAAAACGTGAAATTATGTGCTCACCGAAATGTTCTCTCAATAAGTCCATTGATTGATGCAATGTGTGGGAACAGAACAGAACACAGAACGTGAATTTTCATAACAAAGTTTAACAATTTGTAAACGTTGTTCACACGTAAGTCTTTCCATTATGAAATGCCAAACAATACCAAACAAAAATAACATGACAGCATGACACGACTCACACGTGATCTGTCAAAAAAGGCAATTGAAAAAAGTATCTCTACTTGGATCACCCTTTACTACCGTTTGGATTTATGCATAAATAACTGTTTTAATTTGAGCTATTAATATTGCACTTAAGTTCCGCAAAATATTAATGATTTCGAATAAACGCATTAAATATAATAGACAATATTGCACCGTTTAGTCGAGAAGATCAATTTTCTTAAAAAAAATTAAGGTTACTAGGCCGAACAAAGGTTGACATAATTTTGGTTCACAATAAGGTCTAATATACCATTTTGTAAGCATGCCTGAACATATTATCACAATATTTTGTTTATTCATTCACCAATTATTGTGAAAGTGAAAAGACCATATTTGTCAAAATTATGAATTATAAAAGTGAAAATACCAATTGTGTCCAAATTGTGAATTTAGTTTTCCAAATGGACCGTTATTTAATTTGTTTCAATTGAAAATTGAAAATAACCTCCCTATGGGAAATGTGATTTCTGGGATACATTACTTTTGGACGTGGACGTTTTTTTTAAGTCGTTGACTATTTAACATTGTGTTGTGCGTTTTTAGCAGATAAGATTTAATTGTTTGTCATCTAACTTGACTGGACTGTATTTTATTTGTATTTTATTTTTCTTCAACTAGATTTTGGCCTTAAATTACATCTTAAAAGCAAATGTCTTTACAAAATACATCAAAAATCTGTATTTTGTACACATAAATGTGTATTTCACAAGTTGTGCAGTACATTTAACAACGAACGCTGTTTAATTGATGATTTTTTTAAGTTGTAAAATCTACAACAAATGTTGTTATATGCACAACTTAGTTTAAGAATGAACAACCATGTCTCTGTTAAATTGAAAGCACTGGAAGTAAGGTTAGGTTAGTTTTGACTATTATTGCAGCGGTTTTCAATATTTCTACTTATTTTTTCCCGGTGAGAGTTAAAACAACTTAGGTACTTCAAGTTATGTTGTTTAACCACTCATTTTACCAACAAATTGAAATGAAAATGAATAAAATAACACATATTAAGTCCACAATTTATAAGTATTTATAATCAACTAGTCTTGATATTTACGTTTAAGGATTTAATAACCAATAAAAAGATATGAGAAGGCTGCAATCCGCTGTGCGGATCGTTTAATACCCTATCCCCAAAATGTGAGCGTTTTATGGCAATGAAGTAATAAAAATGACATTGTCACAGCATATTGCTAAGACAGATTACCAAAATCTTTAACGGTTTGACAAAAAACAACGTTTTTCGCCTGGGAATGCTATGTGGTAGGGTATACTAGGGCTAGGGGGGCTTATGCTCTGACAAGGAGATTGTTTCAAAGCAGTCAACTTGACTCAAGGGTGAAAGTCATTTGCTACATGGCTCTCATAAGGCCGATCATCGCTTACGGTTGTCCCATGTGGTTCAATGTGGCACCAGCCTACATGGAAAAGATAGGGCTGTTTGAGAGGCGGTGGCTCCGATCCTGCTTAGGATTGTACCGAACGCCGGACTCCGAGTACATAAAATATTATCGCAACGAGGTTCTATACAATGGGGCTCAGTTGAATAGAATTGACAATTTCCTGATTAAGGTGACGCGAAGGCACGCTGCAAGGGCGATGGCTAGCGACAACAGCCTGATCTTTGGGGCTTATTACCCCAATGCTTTATACATGGAGAGCACACTCATATCGGGCTTTATTCCACCAGAGGCATTCATTTACATCGATTCGTTAGGGTTAGTACAACACAGGAACGGTATCCCGGTTTTATACCACCGCTATCGTGACGCGCGGGACAAACGGCTAATCCGCGACGGGTACGTCGACAATGCTCCGGAGCTCCTCCGCTTTAGCACGGCGGTATGGGATCGCCATAAGATCGATGCTGCAAAACAGCGCACTGAATTCTGGTGGCTATATGAGCAAGGTGATTCTGAACTTCCTCAGAACTTTGCGGACTTTTAGTCCTACTCCATAGTTAAGATTTTAAAATTAGGAACAAGGTCTGAGGCGGGGCTTGTGCACCATATTGGCGTACAATATGGTTGAACGCATGCTGCCGTGGGACCAAAAGACGCAATCAGGATGGCGACCCCTCGGGGCATATGCAACGAGGGCTCGCCACCCCGATTATAATTAAGCTAGGTTTAAGTAGTTAAGTAGTCTTACGTTAGGCTTAAGTAGTATAAAAAAAGTGACTATACAAAGTTTTTTATTTTTCTTTGTTAATTGAAATTAAATATAAAAAAACCGACAAATTTAAGCCCAAAGGCAAAATAAAACAGCTAAATATAAGCTTACAGCGCCCACTAAGGGCCGATAAGTTAGATTAAGTAAACCAGTTATTGATAAGTTAGATTTAGGCATTTTTGTCTAGTAGTAAGTTAATATTTCAAGTAAATAAAAAATGAATTTAAAAGTGAAAATTAGTATACAAATGATTTTTGTCTCATATTATTGCACAGGTGGCCTCAGATAAGCTGGAGATTTTTGTAGAAAAAGAATACTGCCGGAGCTGGGGCTTGAACCCGCAACGTTTGGTTTAGAAGTCAACAGCGGATTCCTCTGAGCCATGGCCACCTGCTACCTGTAACGTCAATGTCAAAGTAAAAAAGTTTTTGTTTGAAAAGGCCCTTTAAAAAAGGGCGTGAGTATAAAACATATATGGACGAAATGTTTATATTATCATTACCAATGATTTTGCATCAAATTGTTTTTCGAAAATTTTACAGAAAAACGCCTTTTACTAAAAACGTGGCTAAAAAGTGGGCGTGACAAAAAACTGTCTATAAAATATATATAGACATTAGTTTTGTTTAGATATGTCGTTCAAACACTTTTTCAAAATTTCTTACGGTTTGGCCAAATACTACGTTTTTCATGGGGATTTCAAAAAAAATGTACACTTGGTCTGCTGGGAGAAGAGTATGAGCACGTCTAACAAATTTCATCATTCTAGCTCAAAATTTAAGGCCCAAAAACTGGTGACGTACGACGGACGGGCGGACGGACAAACATGGCTAAATCGACTCAGCTTTCCATTCTGAGTCGATCCATATACTTTATTACTAGCTAAATTATTTCTCTATGTTACAAACTATTTATCAAAACTAATATACCCCTATGGGATAGGGTATAAAAAGGTATAAAACGCAGCTGAGAGCCAGAAATTCATTTGTGAGTATTAGTCAAAAGTTTCATTATCACATTGGCCTTCCATGCCGGTAATCGTGGATCACTATTTAACTTCTTCATAAAATATTTGGTTCTCTTCAGGCACACTTGTTTGTGTGCCTAAAGGAAAAATAAAAATATTATTAATTTAAAAAAAATATATATATATATAAAAACCTGAAATAATGCTAATTTAATTTAATATTAAGATTAAAAAAAACTCTTCAAGCGAACAGAAAGAATTAATTTAAAAATTTATAAAAACTTTCACCTATAGCGGAAGAAAAATATGTTGTCAATTATCCTAAGGGGTAGTTATAAGCAAATAACAATTCATTTAACGTTTTTTTAAATGCAATTCTGTTGATCGAAATATTAATAATAGGGGTGTTCTTTTTTTTAATCTATATAGCCTTAGATAAAAATGAGAAAAAAACGGAGTTCTGGCACCACCTCTGGTTGCAGGCCCGATAAACAAGAAAATAACAAGAATAGGAAATCGAATTGAGTTACAGCAGTTGCTCAGGATATTTAAGAACCATTACTGCTGAAGGTTAAAAACGATGACGAACAATCTTTCCTTATTTTCAGGACTGTCGAAATTAAAGATCTTCCTGACGAGCTTTATAAAGCCGGAGACGATGATTTGATGATTTGATAAGTATTATACACCATCTTATTAGAATCATTGACTTATAAATGGAGTCTCAGGATTGTTGGCGCGATTCACAAAAAAGGAGTCCTAATGACATGCGCCAACTATCGAGGCACAAGTCTCCTGAACATCGCCTACAAGATTTTACAAAAAAAAATACAAATTTTTGGCGCAACAGACTCGTTATTACCCAGGGCCGAGCTTTATAACAACCATTCATTTGTGCGTATGTGCTTCTTCTTGCTCGGTGGTGGGACCTCCTGTTTTATACCAACTCCAAACGGCAAATTTGAAATAAGTTTTTCATGAAAACTGATACTACTCCGATTAGTCAGATGATCTGGAAAGGAGGGCCAGTGAAAAATCATATGTTGCTGCTTCTGGGAATCGAACCCAGGCCTTCTGCGCGGCAGTTCATCGCACTAACCATCGCGCCACTGAGCCCGTTCAAATCGATGACCACCAGCTTTTATATCGCAGTTCAATGCCGCATTGCACAAAGCCATGTCTACCTTCCAAATTTCCCAAACATCTCTGCAGGATGACGATGGAAAATTCTCGTTGTTCCATAGGGACGGCAATGATCGCACCGAAATTTTCGATTTCAAAAAAAATAATCTAGAGATGTGTCTTGATAGCATTGTTGAAAAATGCCAAACTTTCAATCTTTTATAAATCTGTGCGAGTATAAGCAGATGTTGACGATATTGACATCATCGGTCGGAGGAAACGCGTTTTCATCGCTTCTTTTTCTAGTATAGCGAAAAAAGCGTCTTAAACAGTAAAATATGTGCTGTCAACAAGAAAGGACAAGCAACATAGCTGAATTGGTCAGAACGTAGCTATCTATAGTTACGACTTTGAGGTTGTACGGTACTAATAGACTATATTTACCTTGATCCACTGTTAGCACCGGCAGCGAAATCTTGTCAGAAATCAAACGAAAATTACCTGAGTCAAACGCTGTTTCTTCGGGCAAGAAGGCAATAAAGTAATTAAGCCTTCACTCGAAATTCTAAAGGAATCCTATATTAAAAAGCCCTGATCTTCGGCGCTGAAGACTTGAGTGTATCAAAATTGGTTAATAGAATGCTAGGTCGTATTGAGCCGAAAATTATTTTGGTAAATCTGCGTTTCGGTTGGAGTTAAAGGCTGTAGAGACGATGATTCACCGAAAAACTTTACGAAGAGTGCAGCGATATAGACCTTGCCATTGTTCATCAATTAGTGCTCTTCCTTCATGAACATATGCTGCATATTTGTCCGATGATTAATATTTGTCCAATGATTATGAAACCATTCTCTATACAAAGCCCATCACACTTTTACCTCTTGAAAATAACCCAACATGCATGTAATTGCAAAAGACTTATAACACAATTTATTTAAACGCAGTCGTGTGTCTTCAACATTGGGCTATGCCACCTAATTAGAAAGTAAAATGTTTGCCCTATGACTCAAGAAAAGAAGACTCATTGCACTGACCCACAGAAGACCTATTCGTATTATTTAATGTGAACTCACACAACAGAAGAAAAAAAAGTAAGGCTGAGGTAATGCCTTCCCCATTTTTGCTTCTTCAGTAAACGGTCACTCAATTGACTAAAAGTTCGTGTAATACTCAGGTCTTAGGTAAACATTAAACATTGTATCCTCTAATAAAACACAAAATTTATTAAGTTATTACCAATTATTCTAATTACCGATAAGTAAAATTGTCCCGTCACGAAACTTTGGAACTACCACAGACCCATAGGTATAGGTAGTTTATAATTTAATATAATTACCCTGCCATCATCAATTGGGTCAAAATAGGACAGGCTGTTGTTAAGTATCAATGAGGCCATTTTATTTCTATTTACTCAAACAAATTGTCAATTTCTTCAAAACAGCAGGGTTACAGTTATGTCGTAATAATTACGATTATACCATAAGCGTGTTTCTATTATAAGAAGTTGATCAATATTGGGTCAAAAAGGGTGCACGGGTATTATTGTTTTAGCGTGTCCTTTTGCTGTTGTAAATACAGTTGACCATTATCTATGTTTGTGTTTTTTTGGGGGCGGAAGTGTTACTTAAACTTAACCTGTTTTAAAATGTAGTTATTTTTTTTTAGTGTATATTGACTTCAATAAGTAACTAAATAAATATCACGTTGGTTTTTACATGTATTGTGTATCACGTGTGTCCTTTGAAATATTTTGATAAAGCATGTTACAAACTAGATATTAAAAAAACGAACATAGCCGAAAACGAAACTACGACAGTATGTCTAAGAGAATAAAAAAAAGAATATAGAACCAAATAATAACCTCTAATTAGTTTATTACTTAAGAGGCGCTACAGTTCTTGGACTCAACTAATACGGTTTTCCTCTCCACTTTTGCGCTCATTTTATGGGGTCTTCATCTACGCCTCTAACACGAGGATCGAGTTCAAAGACTGTTTGAACTGGATCATAGTCCCATGTCCCAGACAATTTAAGCTGCAAGGCGGAGTTTTTTTTTTAAAATGTCTCGGTGTTCAGCTCATGGAATAATCTTCCTATTCATTGCCCATCAACACGCAAACGGGACTCATTTTTGGTTTTAAGGATTTTTCGCTCGAAACGACAATGGATTTCTGCATTCGGCTTAAATACGGTCCATGCTTTAGCGCCGTAATGTAGGACTAGATTGTCTTGGTCTAACATTTTTTTTCGAGGGCTGGTGGAACTATTCCTAGACACGATGAGCACGTGACCACAGTAATGTGAGATTTTTACTCACTGAAACCACCACCCTTTGTAACTTTCTCTTACAAAGAGAAAATTTCGTGAAAATTTTCGACTTTGAGATTTTGATTGATTCTAACATAACGATGATAGTGAAACTCAAAAAATGTGGTTTTTGGAATTCCGTCCGTCGATTCGTCGGTCTCTCAAGCCTAAACGACTTGACCGATTTTTTTTCAAAATTCGTATCCAGCGTTCTTTTGGTCATAATTCTAGTCCGTTTTTTTTTTTTTTTTTAGCCATTATATTACCCATACCTTCCATATAAAAATGATACCTAACCACAATTTTCTCGACAACGGCTCTAACGGTTTGGATTAAACTTAATATGCGCTATGAGCATATTAGTTCCAACAAAACTGCATACCCAGGTTTTTTTTTCACAAAATCCATATAACTGATTTTTGCATTTAGACAATATAAAGAAAATTTTTCGCAATGTATCCGTATAGAACTTCGAATTGAAATAAAACACAAGAAAATCGTTAAATATGATATCCCGCATGCGGCCGCTGCGGCTGGTTCGAATAAAGCCAAGTCTAGAGGTACAATTTTCAACCACTTTTTTGAGCATTTGGGGCCGTATGTCGGCAATAACGCCACGAATGTTGGCTTCCAAGTCGCCTTACGTTTCTGGTTTGTTGGCGTAGACGAGCGACTTCACATTTCCTCAAAGAAAATACTCCAATGGTGTGAAATCACACGATCTTGGTGGCCAATTGACAGGTCCATTCTGCGAAATTATGCGCTCATCGAATGTTTCCTTAAATAAATCAATTCTGACGTGCGCTGTGTGGCATGTAGCGCCGTCTTGTTGGAACCACATCTCATCCACACTCATGCCATCCAATTCGGGAAAAAAATAGTCGATTATCATGGCTCTATACCGGTCTCCATCCACGGTAACTGACTCTCCAGCATCATTTTGGAAGAAGTATGGCCCAATGACTCCACCAGCCAAACACTCAGTTTTTGTGGATGTAATGGCGTCTCAAGTCTTATGTGGATTCTCTTCACTCCAAATACGGAAATTTTGCTTGTTGACGTAGCCATTCAACCAAAAATGAGCCTCATCACTGAACAAAATGTTGCTATGAAAATCAGCATCTTCGCAAAATTACGACGCATTGAATGGTCTCTCGGCTTTAATTCTTGCACAAGCTGGATCTTGTAAGTTCGTAAGCCAAGATATTTGCGCAAAACCTTCAATTAAGTTGATGGACAAAGCTCCAATTGCTGTGCACTTTAGCGAATCGATTCAGCACGTCTCTGCGGATGCGTATTATAACAAAAAGATAACGTAGTGCGAAAACGATCCATTATTTGCTCTGATGGACGATTATGTCGAACATAAAATGGACGTAGCTTGCGGTAAACTTCGCGAACTGAACCATTATTTTCGAAAAAAAATTACACGATTTGCAAGCGTTGTTCATTTGTCAACCTGTTCATGAAGAAATGGCAAACCAAACTGAACATAAATGACATTAGAGATTTGGACACAAAATGTCAGCTATATCTCTATTCGCTTCTCATATGTTTTAATGCCGTTTCAAAATTTTTTGGTGTTATTGTCCATTTCCATTCTCCAAGGCGTTGGTTAAAATTGTTTTCCATTCATCCACTGCATCTGCTATTGAAAATTGGCTGTCCTGTGCTTTGTTAATGAGTTTGCATTTGGTGTCCAAATCGGTGTGGGGCTTTTTTCATTCTTCAACAAATTCTTCTTAAAAGAATTTCAGCAGAGGAAGCACTGACCAAGGCTGTTGCCTTGACTAACGACATCGCCGTTCAAATGCTCTTCAACTATTTGCTTCATTATTGACAAATTTTATAAAAATCTATCGATTGCACTCTTGTCCATCTTGTCTCATTTGGATGTATTTACTACCTCTGTTCCTCCTATCTTACGAGTTTTGCTCCAAGTTTGTTTTTTTGAACTCCTTAAGTATGTTGGTAGCTTAATCTTAATTTTTGCACTTCCTCAGCTAAAAAATCTTTAACGAGAAAATTGCCGATGTGGCTATTGCTAGCGTTGTTGGTTTACAGCGACAAAAAACATCAACAGCACATTGACGCTTTGCTATTTTACCCGATTTTCTCAAATCAAATGAAGAATTGCTTCTTCACCAATTTCTTTAATTTCCGAAAATTCAAAATTTTCTAGGAACGTGATGATATTTTTGTATCAGCAGATCAATTTTTACAGCCGTCTATTAGCTACACTGAATGTTACACAATTTTATACACTTTAATACCTTTTTTACGGTAAAATGTATAAAATGCAAAAAGTTTGACGTTTACGTCACTCTGTTGCTTGTAGTTATAATAGCAGCTTGTTATCAAGGTTAAGCTTCGAATGTTTTCCAAGCAACCAGTACAGTTCTCTTTAGGGGGTGTATGTTGAGGTGGTCTTATTTGGATTTTTTCCGAGATATGCCGAAGTATAAAGCTTTGATCGGTTATGGATTTTTCTGGTCTAGACCTACTCTGTTTTGGGCCTATTAGGTTTTGCTTAACTATTTAAGGAGTTTTCAAAATCCTGCAGGCAGGTTGTTATAGGCTCTAATGAGGAGACTCAGACTTTTTCCTATACCGCCCAAGCAGTTCTTAGGCTACAATCTCTATGTAAACGTTCACTACCAAATTGTGCTTATGAGTTGGTGTATGCTCCTTATACCAAGTCATCTCCCCTGGGTCTATTTATCTAGGCATGAATATTCTTTCTGAACCCCTCGCTTAAGTTTAAGATTTTATTGCCGATATTTAGTGGTTTGTTTTGCCTAAAAGTAAAAATTACTCGCCTTTCCGTTTAAAAGTCTGCAAAAGTTGATTTTTAATCTTCTCGGCAACTACTACAACTCAACTTGATCATCACAAAAGGACTCTATTCAAGCCTTCTTTTGAACTTTTAATTGTTGGTAAAACTTTCGACCACAATTCCACCACCATACATCCTCTCTCTGAAATGCTGGTGTTCTTTTCTTTTCCTTTGCTTATAAATCTAAAGAGCATTTGTTTACACAGCTCTTGTTTTTGCCAGAGGTGGCCTTGCAGACCTTTGTGTTTGCAGCAATCAGTTTTTATGAAACGGGGTGTTTCTTGCTGGTGGTTACTCCCAGTACATCAGTTGCGGCTAATCTTATGGCATGTTGACAACATCGGCAGTGGTGATTAATCGAGCGTTTAAGCGACTCGGGTTCTACAAAGATCAGGGCGTTTGCTTTGGAAAGCGGTCTTTCATTATTACATTTTCTCATTGCATTTAGCCTTTGTTCCTTGTAATTCTAATATAGGGTGCAACATGGAAATGGTTTGAGTAGATGTTCGACCCTTGTTATGTTCGGACATCTAAGATCTGTATACCTTTGGTCTATCGAACTACAGTCAACTTGATTGATTTTTTGTTGGTCTGGAGAATGCCATGTCCCTTTATGAATATCAAGGTGAGGAAACCAGTGGCATCGCGGTTCATATTGAATCCAATTAGTCATATGTGCTTCCCTAGTCGGACGTGGTTGTTGTGTATTGTGTTTTCTATTACGCGCGAAAAACGTTTCGCGACATTTTAACATCACTCTCGCCCATAAGTTCTATATCATGCAGCTCGTAAAAACTGTTCTTTGCAAGGTCATCATTTTCTTGTAGTTACTTTGAATTTGGTTTTTATGCGGGTTATCACAATGCGTTCGCTCATTGAAAGCGTAGAATTTGTCTAAGTCTGTCCCGATTCTTTTAGAACATATACATCTACGTATATTATACATCTACGTTTTTTATCCTCCTTTTGAGAAGCCCATCCCATTGTATATCTTGGGTATCTGTAATGTTCCTCTGTAGCAGCCAAGCGCTTCTGTTAGTTGTCCAGCTGAAACTTTTCTGTCAACCATTTTTATATTCCTTCCAAATACTAAGAAGTCTTATGTTAAATGAACCGTGATGTACGACCCAAACTTTCTAGATTATATGTTAGGAATATGTTTGGATTAAAACTTGGCCTCAATTCATGGCATATACCATACTTCAGGACTCTGGGAAATACGTTCTTCACTTCTTGATGCTATTCGTGTCACTCCACTTCACTTAACCTGCGCACTCCAAGCTGTTTGAGGTCGTTTTCTACTTGTGCGCGCCACTTACTGCGAAGTCTTCCTTTACGAGATGTTGTTTTCAGAGTTAATTGCGGAGCCGACTACCTCAAAATTATATCTGTCAATGGTGACGTTCTGTCCAATTAGTCGATGTTGTGTGTCCTTTCGTGTTGACAGCATTTACTTCGTTTTGCCCTGATTTACTACTAAACTGATATTCTTGTCAGATGTCTCTAAACAACCACAAAGATCGGCCGAATCTGGGGATTCAAAAGACCTGTCGGAAAGCTATTTCCGATGCCTGGTGAACACCTGCTTTGTAATAAGAGTTCTGACTGGGGTAGCATACTCATAGTATACATCAGTTCTATGAATCCAATCGAAGAATAAAAAATTCATTCACTATGTTTCTGTAGCGCTTAAATATGAAATCATTTTAACCGCCCTTTCCCAAACTATAACATGACTCCCCAGGCGAAAACAGCTCACCATGCTATACATTTGAGTAATTGTCCCTTCGTTCATTGCTCTTATCCTTTAGTTTCCATGAACCGTACATTTTGTTTGTTCAGATATTCACAAGTGGCGCGTGTCGAAATGATGATGAACTGCCGCGAGTAATTTCTGGGCTCGATTCCCAGCCGTAGCAACACCTTTATGTTTTTCATAAGCTGTTATCATTTCGCGATGATTGGGCAATCAACCCGTTGCACGTAGGCGAAAACGGGCCCCGTCACTCGTGATGATTTTTGACCCAAGATCGTTTATTTCGATTTTTAGATTTAGAAGGACGTTAGTGTATGTTGGACTACTGACTAATCGTCATACCTCCATCAGGTGGTTACAAACTGCCTGCAGTTTGTAAGAGAACATATTAAAGCCTCAAAAACTACCTCATATATGTTTAAGGATAATTTTTCGTCCTTGATCTGGGCCACCTTGTAATTATCCGCTTGATATCCCTTAAAAATTCCAAGAGTTACTATCCATTTATTCCACACACCAGTGGAAAGCTACCTGAAATCCACTAGCCGTCGAAAAATATCTCGAAAGTCCTCACTTTACAATGGAAGTTCCATGGAACGATATCGATTGGTGATCACTTTCAAATCATGTTATAACACCGACTCAATGCGACAACGGATGCCAATTCTGCATTTTTAATTCCTCACGGCAGCCACACGGAATCCGGCCTTGACCATTCCACTTCCATCTCGATTTCCTCACTTCAAAATCTATTGCCGTTAGCACCATGAACAGTAGCATCCGTAGAAGCAACTTAGTGTACGTGCTTCGACATAACTCTTCGCTCCCGTCCTGGTGCACATGCATCTTCATAATTCATTCATGCGAATCACAACTATTAACATGTTTTCGTAACTCGCTAAATGTAAGTGCCACTGTTCCCGGTGCTCCTCATTTGCATAGCCGTTTGGTTAGTTAGCCTTTCGTTGCTCCCATATTCCGAGGATTCTGGCGCAGCGCAAATTTTAAGTCAATAAGAGAACAGAGCACATCAACCTCATTACATCGCACGCCACTCGTTGGTGTCCGCCGAGTCGCACAAGCTCGTCACATGCAGATACATGTAATGTAAAGTATGCTCGTTTATGGGTGGCATTCAAAATATATCTGAGATTCGCTTGCATATTTTGCAGTCGTATATCTGGATTTTTCTTGCTTCTGTCCATACATACCGACGTTCTGATTTTTTTCTCTTTTTGGGTTTAATTTGCCTTCGTATGTGCTGCTTGAAGGTTTTATTCTTTGTTTGAGGCGAAAGGATGGCAGCAAGCAGTCACTACGGGACGGGGCAACCTAATCTTATTCGCTGAATTCGTAATCTCATTAAATTTACATATTAATCAAGGGATTTTAATTACTCTTGCACTAGGTGCTACAATGAAAGATTCCTCCGGACGACGGCGATGTTTATGCGAGTTTGGTAGTAGCGGGGGGTTCGGCATGTGCGGCATAGACTACTCGTATCCTCATGTTTTCTCTTGGACCACAACGATTTTTTTTTATTCTTAATTGTGTCGGTTGAAGCTCAAACAATTGCTGAGGGTAGTATAAAGGTATGGTGCTTTCCCAAGGACGCTTAAAAGTGAGTTTCTGATATTTTTTTATTTAACGCTTGAGTGGGTGTATAGATGTGCCAAGGGAATTGTTCTAAAAGTTACATTTTCTCTAGATGGAAATATAATTGTATACCATGAAGTAGGTGTTGTTGAAATTACTGAGAAGTATATTAGTGCCTGAGAAGACCAAGAAACACCAATCGAACACTAATGAACACTAATGAAACTTGAAGACTGCAACTGTAGTAGGTATGAAAATGGATTTTGTGAAATTATGGAATATTGACGAAGGAAATTGTTCAGTAGCTCATATCATTGCTTCATTTAGGCATTCCGGTGATATACCATTTCATATCTCCATGTGGAACTGGAATGCAGTTTTTGGTAACCCCCTTTTGCGCCGAATTCGTTTTCGGAATGCGTGTCATTAAGTCAGTAGGATTCGTAGCGGGCGGATGTGGTATTATTCGAAAGTCGAGGATCTACATTGTGTTCGCAATCCCTACCTCGGTCACGTGATTGACGAAGGAAATTGTTCAGTAGCTCATGTCATTGCTTCATTTTGTCAATAGGCATTCCGGTGATATGCCATTTCATACCTCCAATTGGAACCAGGGTACAGTTTTCGAGAGCCCCCACTTGTGCCGAATTCGTTTTCGGAATGTGCGCCATTAAGGCAGTAGGGGTCTTAGCGGTCGGAAGTGGTCTTATTAGAAAGTAGAGGGTCAACGTTGTTTTCATAATCCCTACTTCGGTCACGTAGTGGAACATTGAGGAGCGTGCATTTGCCGTCAAAGCCTACTTTTCGAACTGATGTTTCGTGATCGCAGCTCAACGCAGCTTCAAAAATCGCTTCAATGTATCCACCTTGGTCTTGTCCCGGATCAGAAATCAAAATTTACATGGGTTACTCAATTCGGACAACCCATGAGTGTGATTGGAGTCCATCGGCTCATAAGATCACTCTCCTGATGCATCTTCCGAAATCGCTTTGATTGGAGCCTTTCTGGCAATAGAAATCAATTCTTGTATGATTTGCGTTTAGTCAAACCACGAATGTGACTAAAGCCCTTCGGCTCGTAAGGTCAGATCAGATCGGAACATTTGGGGCAGTGATAGCTTTTGGGAGCAAACTTGCATCGCCCTTTCCAATCGTTTAGTGAAGCAAATTCTTCACAATGACGAACATTTTTATCCGCACACTTTGGTGATTCAGCAGGAACTCTTAAGGCGTGACCTTATGCGTTACTCGAAAACGTTCCGAACCGAAGGATATAATTCATTTTTATAAGATGAATAAATAGCACATAGAACGAGTTGATGCCAAACCCCGTGAATGTCATTAAAGGTCTCTGCATTCACCTATACAGTCATAAAAGTGTGTTCAATTGCTTTTACTGTAATTGTTGTTCCCTATTTTTTTGGTAGAAAATGTAGTCACTCACTCATTTAATTAAGTGGCGCTACAATCCGGAATGAACCGCGTCAACCAACATGTCTCTCCAACTAGCCCGGTCCTTAGCTAACTGCTTCCAGTTGCGCACTTCAAATTGATTGTGGTCGGTTTCTACTTCTGCGCTCCAATTAAGGAGAGGTGTTCCTCGAATGCGTCTGATGCTACGCCGGCCTGCGAATCGAAGACTGCGAGCCGGAGTATTGGTGTCCATTCCCTCTACATATCCTAGCCATCTTAAACGACCAAGGATTTCTTTATCTTCTTTCGATGCGGTCCATGCTTCAGCGCATGGACTCTAAGGGCCCAGTTATAGCTATCATTGAACAACTTCATTGGAACACATCATCTAACAGGGATTATTGGAAAAATTCCATTTCAGTTCGGTGGAATGGCAATCATTACTTCATAGAAATAAATAATGATCAGTGAAAAATAAGAAGTGATTTTCTGCGAAAACTAAAATTAGAAATTAAAATATTTTTGGATAATCATAATTCTAAAATTCATAAGCTTTGTTTTGACACCAACTCGCCAATGATTGAATTTATGAAAAAAAAACCCGCAAGATGTAAAAGAAAATTTCCAATGACGGTTCTCAATGATAGCTATAACTATACCCTTAGTCCGAAGAAACATGGGTTTGTAAGAGTAATTCTTCGTTTAATTTCTGATGAGATGTTGTCGTCAGGGTTACTAGCGGAGCCGAGCTAGACAAAGACCCGTACTACCTCAAAGATATACCTGTCAACGGTGACGCCTTGCCTAAACTTCTTTTTTGGTATCGAATGTTTCGGTTGAGTTGCATTCTTCATGCATACTTTCATCCGACCATATTTTGCTTATGTTTTGGTGAATGTTACCAAATCTAGAACATATGTTACGACTGATCTAATGACTTGTTGGCATCGTTGCCTTTATTCTTCGACAATAGATGATGGTGGTGTGGTGTTAATCGAGGGGATAAGAGATACTCTTCCTACAATTTCGATAAAGTATCCCACCACGATTAAAACGTAGTACTCGGTAGTCGCTCATTTTTTATTGTTTTGTCACCAAGCTCGTTGAAGCAATCTTCAGCTATATCATCTTTTTCCTTCGTCGCACAAAAAAAAATTGTGACGAATTAAATCAAAAATAGCTGCGGTGTACTGTTAAATAAACAAACTGTCGATACACGCTATAATTTTGATAGTAGTGTTCGCATGTTGACCAAGTCACTCGTTTGAACTTGGGCATTGTAAGAAATGACTTTAGCAACTGTGATTAAATCGATAAAAGGGCCAAGTTTTCAAGTGAAATATTTAGCTGTGCTCTTATTCTAATGACTTTTTTAAATGGATCTAGCCCACATAGGTTTTTTTAAACGATATTTATTTTAAACTTTTCTTCGGTGTGATAAAAAAAATTTCTGGCATATATTTGAAAATTGTGTGCAGTTTTAGAAAATATTTTTTTTCCTTTTTTTCATCTAAATTTCTACTAATGCACATGTCAAAACATGACTTCGATTTAGAACTCATTTATTAATGTATCATGTGTTCTTGTTGGAACATCAATAAAAATCTACGCCTATTTGCGCTTTCGCTACTCGAGTTAAAATCTTTACTTGGAAAAAATATGTTTTTTTCAGGTTCAAGTGATATTTTTATCAAAAGGAGAACATTATTTGATTATAAGAAGCAATCAGGCGATGTCCTTTCAACAACTAAATTTTCAAATTTGAAGGAATTCATTGAAAATTATAATAAATTCCCAAATCATTGGAAGCCTATGTTGCAAAGCAGATTTTATTTTTCATGTCCAATTAAAAAAAAAAAAGGCAAACGTGTAGTTTAGGTTAGGTCAGGAGGATAGGTTGCATTCTAATCAAAAAAGTGGTCGCTCATGAAAAAAGTTTCGATGAAGCTTCGGAAACAACCTAACGCCAAAAGACTCAGAAATTGAAACGGAAATACAGATCTGAAGAAATAATTTTTGCCTCCAAAATGAGGTTACGGTCTTCAGGTCAAGTGGAAGAATCCAAAGTTGTGTGGGAAGTCAAGACAAGGAACTCAAGGACCACAAATTCACCCAAAAGAGCTGACATATACATTGGCATACAAGACATTTCAAGGTGTGCAAAAAAAAACTTTCTTGGAGAGAAGCTCTTTCGAAGTATTGCAACTCTGTTGCAGCCAAGAAATCATGTTTTTGGCCTATGTGTGCGTCGTCGGTGGTAGCCGCATATTGATGCGGATTGTTACAATGCGTTCGCCAATACCTTAAAAACATAAGACTTCGAGGTCTAGCACTTATAATAAATGCACATTTGAATAGTCGCTGTTTCTGCTATTTTCTTATTTTAAACGTAGATAATCGTTTGACAGAAGTTTGCTTTTGTTTGCAAGGTTAAAAAATATTTTTTGATCAAAACGAGATTTTTGAAGAAGGAAATTAGAAAGAAGTAAAGAGGAGATACCGATGTGCATTGGTTTGAAAATTCTTTTAATTGTAATGGGAAGGAAGAACTGAGTTTGGCAAAGTATACAACGTTCGTGTTGTTCGGTTTAGGATTGAATCTCTATATTTCATAATACGTTCGAAGATAGGCTTGAGGTTAAGTTGATAAGCATTTAAGGAATGGTATTACTGTTGAATGTTTAAAGTGTCGGAATGCAGTTTGGGGAGTATTGGGGTGAAACATTTCCTGTATCGGTTGAGGATATGCCATCAAATCACCAGTGGACCCGTTGCTACGAAAACAGTTTTGTGGGTCCTTGAGGCTTTTTTGTGATTCGAGATATTTCATGAGCTGACGGCTTATCAGCGTTTCCATGACATTAGAAAGAAGGGAATTAAGTGCAAGTGGTCGGTAAAGTTGGAGAGAGAAGAAGATTCGCCTATTTAAGGGACGGACTGGACATATGGCCGAGTAGTATCAATTGTCAAGAAAAGCTTATCTCAAATTCGCCGTTCGGAGTCGTCAGGAGGTCCCGCCATCGTGAAAGAAGTATATGCACACATGAATGGTTGTGAGTAAGCTCGGCCCTGGGTACTAACGAGCCTGTTGCGCCAAAAATTTTATTTTTTTTGCACATATGCTGTTTTCCATCTGCTGTAGTTGAAATAGCAAGAATGCGAAGATGTCAAAAATCTAATTCACATGTTAATAAACCTCTAGTTTTTCAAATTAAAACTGAGTACATTCTCAGCTCACTTCTAGTTTTGTACAAAACGTTCGCTTATCAGGGGATGCAACTGTTTATCTTTTGCACCAAATAGCAAACAAGTGAAGCCCTTGTAAGAAAATATCCTTCGAGCAGTGCCGAACATTTTAAAACTCGACACTGCACAAGTTAGCTATCAGTTGAATTTGGTGGTGCCATGAAACAACTCTGCGCCCAACGAAATTAAGCCAAATTCCAAAATTCGATTTTATTCACTCTGCATTTTCGCTTTGACAATGACAAAGTGAAATATCGTTGAACATTGCTTGTGAAATAAAGCCGAATTCAGAGAGTGAGATAATCATACTTTGCACACATCTGAGTTTGGTGGTATGAAAAGTTTAAATACCCCTCTGTTTGGGCTCACTGTTGGATTTGGGTTGCGTGCGAGGTTGGATGTATGTGAATTTAGAATTTGTTTACAACCCTGCTACTTGAGTGGTGGAAGCTTGTTTGTCCAAACACCAAACCTCGCATGCAACCCAAATTCAACAGTCAGCGAAAACCATCAAATAATGCCGAATTTTGGAATTCGTCGTTATTTCGCTCGGTTTTATTTCACGGCACCGAGTTTGGGCAATGACCTTAATCTAGGTCTTGCATAATCAACTAAATTGCTTATTTAATACCTGTAGAGCCTTTTGAGAATAATAATTAACAATTTCATCACTTCAATTTTTCATAACTTACAATTTTGTATTTTTTTTAAATAAGCACCAACTTTTCGACTGCAAATTTACGATTTATAGAAAAATTATCAGCTGACAAGAATATTTATGAAAATTTGTTTTTCACAATACCGATATGTTTTTCATTCGTAAGAGATTATTTATAAAAAAATACAAAATGTTAGTTACAATACTATTTGATAAAATTGATTGATAAATGGCAATTATTAACGGATAGTTGATCTTCGCCATAAGGGTGTAAAGTCGATTTTGAAAATATCTACTCCCAAAGCACGACATTGGCATGCATGTGAACGTCATACTATACGACTGTCGATCAGCAAGCCTCTTTCGAATAATTGTAAATGTTTATACTAATAGTATTATTTTAATCATATCAACCTGCAATTTCTGTTTATATTTTAGATAAAAAGCAATTTTTACCATCATTTTTCAATCGACATTTAAATGGTTTGGATTATATACTGTCAGCGTTTTTTTGTCGATCAAACTTCTGCCGACAGTCGATGAAATTTATATCTGTTCAGCCGAAATTTTTTCTTTACCATTCGTAAGCTTCCCCGTCACTGTTTTTCCTGGGTGGCACTGAAATCTCCTATATAGCAGCTTAGGGCTTCCACTAGCTGTTCACCTGTTTTTCTTCTGCACTGCCGTTGGTCTTTCGGCTCATCCATCACCACCTCTGTAAAAGCTTAATGACTAACCCTTGAGATTATCAAATCAGCAATTAAGATCATTCGAACTGATTATTTGCTACAACATGAATTTATGTATTTTTTATAAGAAAACGTTTTATGATTCATTTCTTTGTAAAATCACATCAAATGCACGTTCCAAATGTCATATCTCCTTTATTTTCGTGTAGCCTTAACAAAGACCTAAGGCACGCTGGACTCAAGCATTGGACATGAATATTGAATATTTGAAATCAATGTTGATTTGGTCGTTTCTAATGATATCAGCTGATAATTTAAAATCTGTTCATATTTGACATCTTCATGGGTCCATCTTTTTTTTTTAATCGACATGTTATTTTATTCCCCTTTGATATTTATTCAATCATCAGTTCTACCCTTTTAAATATTACATAAGCAATAGTGAAGCTTTGTATAAGAAACTACCGTCACACGAACATATTAGAAAGAAAGAAAACCCTCGTATCTGGTTGTTCACCTTTTGTATCTCCAATTTTCTTTTTACAAACCCAACATCTGCGTTCTTCTATCCACACATAGACGAGTGTATCATGAATGAAAATTTCGTCTCAATGAAAGTACAAATGCCTCTTCAGAGGCTTCCGCCTTAAGTTTCCTCCATAGTGATTCATGTGTCAATACAATGGGGATGCCTCAATGGCGGTAGTATTATGATCTACAATTTTATTGATTCACCTTTTCGAGTTAGTCTAGCCGGGCGAAATTGTTCCCGACATTTGTTGAATTTCAATCAGTGGAGTACATACCCTCTAAGCCCTGTGTGAAACTTGTTAAATTCTTCCCTCCTACGTTGACCGATATATGAGACATTTCCATTATTTGCCACCCGGCGAGACAGACAATATTTCATCAATCACCTGGTGGAAGTCAAGTCCGTCCAGTCTGTTCAGGATGCATGAAAAATGTCAACAAATCCATTTAACATCGCTCCGGGGAAGAAATGAGAAAAAAGTCACAGTTCTAGCAGTCCATCTCTCACCGACATCCCCCCTACTCAATGGTTGTTAACCTTTTCCATCGTTGCGATAAACCACCTATAAATTGTGTGTCTCACCCGTTAGAAAAGCGCGCGAAATTACACCCTTAAATCCGCCCAACCCTTCCCACTTTCAAGGAGTTAAAATGTGCACCGTTTTTTTTTTCTGCTTGCCAACTCCAAAGGTATTTTTCGGTACTTTTGTGGTAAACTTTCGGTTGGTCTACAGCTGGTCTTGGGTTTGGCGTTATCGTCGTCCTCAATTACCGCACCAGACGAAATGGGGTATTAGTCCAACAACTTTTTTTTTGTATTTCCTTTGGATTTTATAATTATCAATCGCCATTGCTTCTTCTTCGTCGTTGTCGTCGTTGTCGTCGTTGGAACCCACATTCAACTATTCGAATGGAAAGCTTGCGGAGTGGAGGCATTGGCAGGGCATGTCGTCCGTTGCCTAGGTAAATGGCTTATTTTAATGAGGCAATGGCTAATTGTAATTACCTTAATGATAAACGCTGGTGGAAGGTCCTTCGTGGCTGTACAAAATTACTTGTTGGGTGTAGGAAGCGGTCGGTGGCGGGTTGATACCTATTATTTGGCGTGGTATTTATGGCAATTGCGAGGAAGTTACTATTGAATATCCGCAGGTGAGATGTTTTATTTTTTTATCATCGGTAAATCGATTGAAATTTTTTTATGGATGTAGGTTGATATTTTTGTCGATTAAAATTTTGTGTCTACGGTATGTTTGCGTCGTATACTGTATAAGTGAAAAAAGTTACCAGGTAAAATGATGGTCAGTCACATCGCCAATAAATATGAAAATCTGCATGAAGGTGACTGCCGAAGTAAAGTTGTGATTCTATCGGCAAGGCAGGAAGAGTACGGGACATCTTTGGTAACACTGTCGCCTACACTATACCAAGTCTACGAAAAGACTAGCATTGTTTGGCTTCACTTCGTTTACAAACGGTTTCTATACCACCACCATCAAACTTTTTTTTTTACTTTTTAACTAAATTTGGATTTTTTTTTAAATATTATCAAAAATGCTTTAATCTTACTTATCATTAACATGTTTGCTTAATTTACTTACTGATCCTTAGAGGGCGCTCTAAGCTTATCTCTTACATTTAATTTTTCCCTTTTGGCTTTAATTCATCTCTGTGTTTATTCCTTCGAAATGTATTTTAATTTTACAGTAAGAATTTAGTCATGGAATTTCTTTTTATTTGGTTTTAAACAAAACCCTTAATTTAGATAAAAACTAACTAAACTACACAAAACTATTTAATCTATTAATCTATTAACTATTAATCGGGATGGCAAGCACTCGTTGCCATAAGTCTCGAGAGGTCGCCATATTGATTTTGTAATTTGGTGCCTTACCGGCATGTATGGAACACCGCCAATATGGCGGACAAGCCCCGACCTAAAGCTAACAATCTTAACACTAAGAAGTAGACTAAAAGTCCGCAAAGTACTTAAGGGCTTAAGAAACACTTTCTTCATTTTAGTTTTATTGCGATCTGATATCATCATGCCAAAACGGAGGAGCGCCAAAGCATTGTCGGCGTATCCAACGCGAATTAGATGCTCATTCAGCGTGCCACGATGGCGGTAATATAACACTGGGATACCGTTTCTTTCTTGAACTATCTCTATAGAGTCGATAAAAAGGTCTGGTAGGTATAATAAAGCCGGACATATGCCATAAGCCATCGCTCTTGAGACGTGCCTTCGAACAAAGATTATAAAGTCGTACAGATGACGCCCTGCATAGAAGAATAGAAAATGTACTATGGCAGGTCGTGCTGGCACAGCATGCCATATGTTTTGATCTGGTTTTTCATGTGTTCACACTGCCACCGACCGCCCGTACCATGTAGTAGGTGTGCAAAAGTTTCTGTTTTTTTTTGTTCGCAATGCATCATCTGTGTGGCATTAAAATCTTTGCTTCGAATCACCTTAATAAGAAAATTGTCAATTCCAATCAGATGAGCCCTATCGTATAGGACCTTGGTGCGATTATATATTGCGAACTCGGAGTCTGGCGTTCGGGACAATCCTAAGCTGGATTGGAGACATCGCCTCTCAAACATGTATCTTTTCCATGTAGGATGGTACTACATTGACCAATACGGGAAAACCGGAAGCGATGATTGGCTTCATGTAGCATGTGACTTTTGCTCTTGAATCAAGTTGACTGCTTTGAAACAGTCTTCTTCCCGAACCATAAAACCCCCTAGCCCTGGCCAGTAAAGCATCTAAATTTTTTGTTAAAATACAGAAGCTTGTCAGACTTCACTTCTCATCGCCAACAGCTGTCCATAACTTCCAGTGATACACACATTTTAGCAGTTTGCTGGTATCGCTTGTAGCCCTAAGCAATGTGAACAAAATTGTTTCGGTTTTTCGGAAATTGCTCGTCAGCATTCAATTATCGCAATAAATCTTAATGTAATCGAAGTCACGTGGGAAACTATGTTTATGACCTCGATCGTCAGAGCTAATCTGTACTTTGCAATATCGTTTGTATACTCTATAGCGTGTCTGAGGTAACCTACAATATCCCCTGTATAAACAATATTAGGGATTTCACCGCCCCTCTTCTAAAGCGTTTTTATTTTCAAAGGCTTTACTCTTGACAACGAACTTCTTTGCCACAACCATTTTATAAATCAAATATAGCATGGGTAAACGCATGGGTTTGGATGTCCGAACATTCCGAGGAGCTAACATCGACTCGGAACACTTCCTTGTTGCAGCCAAGGTAAGAACGCGGATATCCAATACGCCACAACAATCCAGAAATAATGTGAACAAATTTAATGTCGAAAGACTGCAATCGCAAGAGACCGCCAAGAACTTCGCACAATGCATATCCCGTAACCTCTCGATTAACACCATACCACCAGCATCGAATGTAGAAGAACAATGGCAACGATGCCAACAGCCGCAACTGATGCGCTAGCTTTCTCGCGAAACCAGCACGAAACCCCTGGCTTGAATAGGAATGCCGACAGATGCTCGCAGCCAAGAACGAGGCCTACAAGGCTAAGCTGCAGGTGAAGACGAGAGCTCCCGCTCAGCTCTATAGGCAGAGAAGAAGGGAAGAACACCGGCTTTTCAGAAAGAAGAAAAAAGCGCAAGAAAAGCGCGCGATCGTGGATGTAGAGAGGTGCCACTATAGGAACGATGTTCGCAATATTTACCAAAGCGTAAAACGTCAAAGCCAAGGATACAAGGCTTGAACAGAATAATGTCAAGATGAAGAAGGAAATAGTTGAGACACAGTCGATGCTGAGATTATGGAAGAGCCACTTCTTCAGCAAGTTAAACGGCGATGACGAACAACATTCCGCTGTCAGGCAGAACGAACCATTCAATATTGGCAACGACAGCGAAAACTGCCAATCACCCCACCTGATCGAAATGAGGATAGCAATATCTAAACTCAAGCTTAATAAGGCTGCCGGAAATGCCGGCCTTGCCGCCGACTTGGTAAGAAACATCCACCAACTCATAAGCCAAATCTGGTCGGAAGAAAGTATGCCTGAAGGATGGAACCTCAGCATCTTTTGCCCGATCCACAAAAAGGAAACCCTCTTAACTGCGCCAACTACAGAGGCATAAGTCACCTCAACATCTGCCGTAATATGTGAACGCCTGAAACCGTTTACCAACAACCTGATCGGCCCTTATCAGTGTTGTTTTAGGCCAGGAAATTCCACAACCGAACAAATCTTCACACTTCGGCAAATCCTGGAAAAAAACCCAAGATGTCCAAATCAAAGCCGCATACGACAGCATTTATAGAGCCGAACTATACAGAACCATGTCTAGTTTTGGTATACCGTCCAAACTCGTTCGTTTGTGTAGGATGACGATGGAGAATTCTCGCTGCTCGGAAACGACCTCACCGACACATTCGATAGCAAAAAAAGGATTTAGGCAAGGCGATGCGCTATCATGTGACTTCTTCAATTTGATTCGTGAGAGGATTGTGCAAAACTCACGAGCCAACACCAGAGGCACAATTTTCCAAAAATCTGTACAACTACTAGCATACGCCGAAGTAGTAAAGCTAAGGAGATCCTATATAAGACCCTGATCATCCCAGTCCTGCTCTACGGCGCTGAAGCATGGACAGTCTCAAAAGCGGACGAAGAAATCCTTAGTCGATTTGAGAGGAAAATTCTTAAAAAAATCTGGTTTCCCGTTTGCGTTGACGGGCTATGGAGACAAAGATTCAATCAAGAACTGTACGAGCTGTACAGCGACATGCCGCTGGTCAAAAAACTCCGCATTGGACGTTTAGAATGGCTAGGACATGTAGAACGAATAGAGACCAATGCTCCGGCTCGCAGAATCTTCGATTCCCATCCAGACGTCGGACGCAGTAGAGGAAGACCTCACCATAAGTGACGCGCGCAACTAAAAACCGACCTCAACCAACTTGGAGTGCGCAACTGGAGGCAGTTAGCTAAGGACCGGGCTAATTGGAGAGGCATGTTGGCTAAGGCCCAGGTTAATTCCGGACTGTAGCGCCACTTAAATAAGTAAGTAAGTAACGCATGCCCAGTCTGCTTAGCTTTTAAAAAGTCATATGTTGTCGAAGGCCTTCTCTAAGTTAAACAGGAAATACCAAGTCCACTGCTTCTTTTATTTATTCCATTGAATGTCGGACTTCAGTTTGACGGGTCATGAATAGTACCAAACCATGATTTTCAGATCGTCAATCTTGGATTTCTGTGCGCATGTGGAAGTTATATAGAAAGGCAATTTCTTCAATATCGCGATTGTGGTGAAAAGGATTATTCATCGTATCATCTGTCTTGAAACAAGCACATACCGAACTTGTCTTATTCTGCAGGACTTCGATCCTGAAGAAAAAAACGTCGCGTCATTCGAGTCGACATTTTCTGGGATCATAATAATTTTGAGCCTTGCAGCTGAATTTTTTATTCATTTGCGGGAACATGTTCGGGATAATATTATTTATAGCCTGATTTTTTCTCTGCGACTTGAATGTCTAATGGTAGGCAATGAGAAAAAACGTTTATCCTAGCTTCTTACTCCGATTCTGCCTCTCAGACTTTCGGGATCACTGAAGCCTTGAAGCACCTTGACAGTAGATGGGTTCTCAATCCATATATAAAGTCTTGGCGGGAGCAGATGATAGCGTGGGGAAGACGAGATATCACATAAAAGTGTACATATTCCATTTCCAGGCGGCAGCGGAAGATGGAAATAATCTAGATGAGTTGCTTCGACATATTCAGACAACAGGTGTCTAAGAATATCAAGTTTAAGTCTGTTTTTTTTTGAAAAGAGACGGTTGAAAGGTCTGATTTTTTTGTAGACGACAATGCTAAACCAAAAACGGAAAACGTCGGTCGTATCTGCAAGTGGAATGCGAGAATATTTAACAGAAGAGGTATAGCCGTGTTTTTGGAACGAAGAGGCAATTTAGCTCTTACTTGAACTACTTATTAGATTCTATACAAGACCCTGATTATCCTAGTCCTTCTCAAAGGCGCTGAAGTATGGACCTAATCAAATGTTTATGAAGAAATCCTTGATCGTTTTGAGAGAACAATTCTCGAAAAATCTTCGGTCCCGTTTACGTTGGCGGGCTATTGAAATGAAGACTCAGCCACGAGCTATACCAACTGTACAGCGACGTACATCACATTAGAGCTTAAAAATGGATGGCTAGGAGGACATGTGGAGTGAATAGAAACCAAAACTCTGGCTGGCAGAGTCTTCTATTCCCAGCCAGAGGTCAAACGCAGTAGAGGAAGACTTCGACTTAAATGGCAGAAATCCACCTCAACAAACTTGCAGAGCGCAACTGGAGGAAGTTATATAAGGACCCGGCTATTTTGAGAGAATTTTTTGCTGTAGCGCCAAGAACAACACTGTCATGAGAAGTTTCTCACAGTTGCGTTAGGAATTGGCGTTAAACAGGAGGTCATCTTCTTTGTCCCAAGGATTATAACTTCTCACACACATATGAAGGGAAAAGTTAAGTTCGAAGCCCTGTTCCTGTAGGTCTTTAACGCCAGATATTTAATTTTTCCACCAGCTGTTCAGCAGCTGTGTTTGTGGAGTTTATCAATATTTGGCATACGATAATTTTCCGTCTGGTCGGCTTTCTAAGTATCTTTTTAGCCTTCTCCATTGTTTTGCTTTGTTTGACTGTATTTGAGGTTTTATCCCTTAATGAGCTTACCAAAGGGAATATTTTGATCTTTTGCCAGCACCTACTCCTTCAAGTCACAATTTCACGACTCCTAAGATCTCAGATGAAATCTCTGGGCTTATCGTTTAGATAATGATGGTAGATTTTGTGCTGTGGGATGCGATATTGTTGCCATCCATGCTCATATTTTCAACGTTATGTATCTGTTAAGCTGTTAAGCTGTTAAGCTATCACTTTTAGACGGTATTACGGGCTATTGATCTGATGGGAGGTCAAACTATACCTTTGAAAAATTTGATGTGATCTTGCATTTTTGCTGTATCCGTGAGCCAGTAATAGTAAGATTCGACATCAGTTTCCATACTAGTTTCGTAAAGTATCGCGTTAAAATCGCGACCAATAGGTAATAAAGTCCCAGCGAGTTCAACAACTCAAGGACATTCTTTTCGATCTTAGACCGCGGAGGGAAACACAAAATCAAGTTTTGTTTGCATTGTCTGGACTTCAGTTGTTGTGTACACTAGTTTTTCAAAAAAAAAAAGAACTACAAATTGTCTGACATTGGCACTTCCTGAAGCAGTTGGCTATTTCTTCAAAAGGACAAAAAATTTCTATAAATCAGAAAGAAATATTCGATTCGTATTAAATTCAAATCCTTTCGCATTAGTAAAGGATGTATCCAATTAATTTGAAAAAAGTCCATTCAATCCTATTAGTAAATGAATTGCTTATATATATGTTTGCATAAGTTCTCAATTATTTGATATACGAAATAAAGCCTTAAAGGTAGGTTTTGAAATAAGTTCCTTCTTACTTGTCTCTATGCGTACTTGTTTTTGTGGTTTATTCGAATAGCAAAAGGCAAATGCGTGCGCACTATCGAGTCTCCAAACACACATCAGATAGGCCTAAGCTCAAAGAGAACATTTTTAAGATCTACCCAATATACCGATAGTCTCTTCAAAAAGGACCTACACAGGCGGTTGGGGGGGGGGGGAACTCAACCTACCATAACGAAATTATTTTAACAAAATGAGCTCAATAAGGAAAACACTGAATACGTACAAAGAAAGAGACAGCAGCGTACAGTGCTCATTTGAAAGAGTTTGTACAACGTCTAAGGATACGAAATATAGTACATGGGTCGATGTATTCCATCTGTTCCTATATCCCGGTACAATCTGTATGTATTGGTGTTTTTAATACCAAATATGCAATTTAATTTGCAATTCGGACGTCTGTATTAACTCTAATTTGCATAACATTGAAGCAACTCACCCCCATGAGCACACCGCCCTGAACCCTTTTCCCAACCAGCAGAGGCACAAACATTTCTGGGCAATTTTCACACCCCCTCTTTCGCCCCCTGGACGGTGACCATATAGCTCGGGTGAGGTTACTCTTTCTAACTCTGCGTCTTCTTACAGATAATTCACCATCGAACTGTTTTGCTAGACACAACTATATGGACGAAGGTGGTGGATAGAGGACTTATGCGTCCCTTCCTGGTGTTCTGAAGAGCGCATTGCCCAAAAATAAATGAAATAAGACCTCGGTATGAGAGGACAAAATGTAAATGTACTACGGCTGTTAATCATGGGCTGCATCAGTGGGATAAAATGATTCTTAGTATGAGGAGGGCATCTACTTTGCACAATACCAACGGGTAGATATCATCGTCATCGTTGTCGTTGTCGTTGTCGTTGTCGTTGTCGTCGTCATCGTTTCACCAAAAATATCTAGGACAGCAACTGCATGTGAAATTATGTAAAATGAGAAGGAGCCGGCAAAAAGGGTGCATGCAAGAATAGTTGTACGCATGGGGTTTTGCACCGGAGTATGATATCGAAGAGACTTAAGGATTTTGCATGCAACTGCGAATATTAAAACTCACCCCTCGGCAGGGTAAAGAATACAAAAAGTTGTTGTATTGTGCAACCCACCTTAAGGTGTTTTGTTGATTCGGCCATATATGAGGTTATATGAGGAAGGTATACTACGAAAACTAGCCAACGGTGCAGGTGTAGGATGACTTTCGTTAGAGCCTATTATATGCGTAAATAATTAAAATATCCAAAAGTGTTTGTATGCGTACCTACGCACACACCGAGCTTTACTTATCAAGTATTTTACAGACTTTTGCACTCCTACTAGCAGGTAAGGATCTAAGTAGGTGCATGTGTAGGTATATTGATTTTAGGTGCATGCTACAAACAATAAGATTAAATATTTTTTTCTAAAACATACAATTTGATTTGAAATTCTAATACGTACAAACCCACTTTTCCGATTAAAAGGTGGGTTATAGCCTTAGCAAAACTCTTCGAAATCATGATTCTTAAATGTAAATGGGCGTGGCTAATTTTTTTTTTAAATTTTCTTTATAAACTGTAATGGATGTATATTTTGTATTTCAGTTCAGCGACCCTGGAAAATAGGGGCTGACTTAAAATGCGAATAAATGAGAAAACTTTAAGGATTCGGATAGCAAAAGAACAGACACACTGTTCACTGATTTACTTAAGGATTATTTTCAATTAATATTACCTTACTTAGTTCTAAGAAAGATATATTTATACTTGCTGTACAATTCGGTGTGATTCTGAACCTAAACACACATCCTTCTAGCCGGGCGTTAATTTCCTATCTCTAGTTGCGCCCTTCTAGTTTTTGGTTTCTAACTTTTAAATGTAAATAAAACAAAAAGTTTTATTTAGAGAATTATCTTGATATTTTTTATTATGATAGGAGGATCTATGACAAATATGTGTGAAACAAATATCGGCCAAATGCTCGACACGGCTACGGTGGCATACCTCTATCCGATGGTCTATATTTTCAATGACTCTGATACACAATTGAGGTTCAGTTTAGTTAATGTGTCGAATTATCCCATCCTGTAGCTCTCAAAATGTTTTTGGCTTATTTTCTTTTAAATATCCCCTAAAAACGAAGTCTAACGGTGTCAAATCACATGATGGTGGCGTGACGTGAGATAACACTGCCATTGAATTTCTCGCTCATTAGAGCCATTGTTTCGTTGGCTGTGTGGCAAGTGGCACCATCCTGTTGGAAGCATATATTGTCCATGTTCATATCCTCAATTTCTGGCCGCAAGAAGTCCGTTATCATCTTGCGATAGCGAACACCATTCACGGCAACTGCTTGGCCGAACTCATTTTCGAAGAAATACGGCCCGATAGCGCCGCCAGCCTATAAATCGCACCAAACAGTCACTCTTTGTGGGTGCATCGGCTTTTCAACAATCACTCGTGGATTCTCATTTGCCCGAATGCGGCGATTCAGCTTGTTTACGAATCCACTGAGGTGAAAATTTGCCTCGTCGCTGGAAATGATTTTCTTTGTGAAGTGACCATTCACAACCAACCAGTCGGCGTATTGAGGGCACTTGAAATGGTTAGTAGGCTTCAACTATTGAGTCATGAAACTTGTAAGCATGTAAATTCAAATATTAATTCAAAATTCACATCAGCGATGTTCGTGAGATGTTAAATTGTTGGGCACGACGACGAGTCTAGGTTGACGGCTCGGCTCTTCTGCCGCATTACCGCGAACAAGAGGAATTTTTTTCATATAACGAACTGGGCGAGCATGCACAGGTGTTGTCACATTTCCTACAGACCCGGTTTGCTGAAATTTTCGCAAAATTCTCCGATTGTGGGCACATTTGGTCGATTATGCTGTCCAAAAAATCCCGACGCACACGAAATTCATTTTGATTTGAAAGCCCATTTTCGTAGACGGCTTCAAGAGTCTTATCGCGCTGCTCAATTGTTTACCTCTCCATAGTTGCATTTGTCAAACACTGAAACAACGAATTATCAAAATAAGTTGCGCAAAAAACTTGACGGTACGCCTGGCAATTAACATCGTGCATTATGGTTGGACCACACCTTACTTCTGGGCTTCACTTGAGGCGAGGTCTTTCTCTACTGATTTCGACAGTTTGCTGGTGACCAAATACTCTGCGAGTCGGAGTCCATTCCTCTACCTGTTAAACGTCCCTACGACGAAAGTTTTTTCGACCAGGTCCGTGTCGCCGCCGTAGGGCTTCTAAGGTTCTTGGTTGATATTTAAAGCGAATGAACATATCCCTGTTGGTTTTAAGCAAAAAAAAACTATGAAGGACGGACATTTTCTTAAAAATTGTTTCCCCAAAACAAACAAGGACTTAGTCATCCGCTTTTCATATGGTACATGCTTCTGTGCAATAGAGCAGGACTGCGAGGATCAGAGTCTAATAATCTTCTTAATATTTCGAGTGAGGGATTCTTCGTTTCATTTCTGACTAATTATCGTTATCAGAGATAATAGCGGAGCCGAAGTAGAAAAATTCCCCTTCTAGGTCAAAACTATACCTTTCGATGATGACGATCTCTGTAATTCGTCGATGTTGTGTGTCCCTTCTTATTGACACCATTGGTCTTACCTTCATATACTGTTACATATTTGAAGCTTCCTTACCCCGGATGTCTGACATAATCTTGAGCCAGAGCAATGATGTCCAGTAGTTGTACAGATTTATGGAGTGTCTGTCTCTGGTGTTGGCTCGGGAGTTTTGCAAAATCCTCTCAAGAAAAAGGTGAAATAAGTCAGATGACAATGCGTCACATTCTGTAAATCCTGTTTTTGTATCGAATGTTTCGGTGAGGTCGTTGCCGTGGGAATTATCCATCATCATCCTCCACAGACGGATGAGTTTTGGCGAAGCGATGCTGATGTTTCATTCATCGGCCATACTTTCATCCGTCGGAGTATGTGTATGGCAGGAAGGCCTCTATCTTCGGTAGACTTGAAAAGCTTTAGTTTATATACTGCTGTACTTATTTCATTAAGATAAGGTGGTTAGTTGTTTTACCGTGCAATAATGTATGGTTTAGTCTGCGTGACATTGCAATTTTACGGCTTAAAAGTTTGCAGAAATGTTTCTTGTCCTCGAGCTTTGGGCGTTGGACTACTAATTGCGATTTCCTGATTCAAATCTAGAAAGTATCAATACCTACGTTTTTTTTTCCTGCCCCACATATTGCGAAAGTCTGCCAAACATCGATGAGAAGCTTCTCAAATTTACCGTTCAGAGTCGGTGTTAAACATTAAGTCTTATTCTTTGTAGCAAAAATATAACTTAGCACACACAAATGAATAGAAAAGTTAGGTTTGAATCCTTAAATAGGTCACTTATGTCTGATACTTGTTTTTAGAACTCGTTCTTCCATATTTTCGGTATCGACTGTGACTGAACGACGATCTTTCCTTGTTTATCTCGAAGGAATTTTGTATCCCTGGCTTTGACGTTTTGCACTTTGATTGTGATGCCACAATCCATGAGTGGCATCACTCTATATCTTCCATCGCGTTTTTTTCTTGGACTTCTACTTCTGAAAAGCCGGTGTTCTTGATTCTTTCACCATAAAACTCATGCAGCTATCTTAACCTCAGCTAACCTATGCGTCGTGTTAATATTATTCAAAATCGTTACAGCCATTTTTATGAAATTTTGATTTCCAAAACCGTTTTTTGGGAAGTAACTTTCGTTTAGAACCGCAAATGACAATTCCAAAACCCCTCCACTATCTATCCATGAAAATCCTATAGCTAAAGTACATTCAGACGTTTAGCCTCCAGATACTAACCTAAACTGATAAACCGCATCTTGCGCATCTTTTCGCACTTAGGTTCGATAAAAATCTTGAGCTGGAATCTGGAGACTCGTAATAACACTTTACGAAGTTAAATATATGTTATGTGCGATTGGTAACAGCTAATAAGTCATACGCACAGAATTTGATTATTTATACTAAAGGCAGAAGCTCTCAAATGAGTTCCTTCTACTTCACTCAAAAGAACAACATCACTCAACATTCAGCCCGGATTGTAGTTGATATGTATTCACAGATTTTTCGATTTGCATTTTACTAGCAACAAATTGAACATAAAACAAAAAACCCATACTCTAGTTGGTATTAATAATTATTATTACAGCCATATACAGTCGACCCATTGCCTGGACTATAACACGGGCGTGAACAAATCGGGTGATTCTTACTACAGATGTGGACAAGAGTTTTCAACCACTCACATTATTTTTTGAAGAAGTTTTGTGAAATATTGCAATTTATTTATTTCTTTTAATTTATCTGCACTGAAAGCATATGGAATACCTTTTGTAGTGTACCCTTGTGGGGGCTTAACACTGTGATGGCAATTAAAATAGAAGAGACGTGGTTATCCAAACTAAGTTAGAGAGTTTCTATTATTTTTGTGTTCATTTATAATCTGAAGAACCTTGAATGAAATTTGTTTCTCAAAGACCTTTTTTCTAAATTGCAGACAATTACAGACAATAAAAATGTATTATACCCAAGAAGTGTTTAATACTTTAGTCAGATAGTTTTAAAAAAATATTTAAAGAGACATTTGAAAATCCAAACAAAAATGTACAAATGAATAATATATTGGAAGAAATTTAGTCTAAGCGATTATTTCACAAAGAAATATTTACATGAGAATCTTCTGACGCTGATGCAATGATCGGCTCTGTGGGATGAAAATCAACATCGTTAATGGTACCCTAATATCCTGGCAGTTCGTTCATTTTTTCTCCCGTAACCACATTAAACAGAGGCACATTTTCTTAACATGATCTTGATTTGGTGACCAAGCACAGTGGAACAAATTTCCTTTCACGATATTCTGACAAGAATCGAAAATTCTAATACATCGCTAGCCAGTGTACGATGGATGAATATCCCATACACGTAGAGTATTATCAACCGAATTCGACAGTAGGTATGATCCGCATAGCGACAACGAAATATCAGTTACCGCATCTTTATGACCACGTAAAAGCAGCACGAAATCACACATTCCAACGTCCCAAATTTTGATATCTGTCTCCACTCCACCTGTAAAGATGTGGTCTGCTGTTTCGAGTCTCGAAGATCTTCGGACTCCAGATTCTTGAAAGACGTGAGCAACGTTGTCAAATATTGAACGTTTCTGTCTTTTAAGTATTCCTGGGATTTCTTGGGGAAAGTAAATTTTCAAAAAATAAATATTGTTGCTTCAAAACTCCTTCAAATCCAGGCAGGGGTTAAACTTAAAGGCGAATAATCCAAAAAAAAGTTTATTTCTCTGAATTATGGTTTCACGGATTTCGCCTAGGACTCAACACAGTACCATTAAAACGTGGCCACCTACGACTTGAGCTGACAACGACAGTTTTCTTATAAATAGAACGACATTTGTATACTGCCGAACTAGTCAAAATTGGTTCAGGGATTTTTAAGTATAAAAAAAGAAAAAAATCGTAAAGCATCACCTATGTACAATTAGTGCTACAGTCCGGGGTGAATATAAACCAACATCCAACACCAATTAACCCTAGCATAACTAGGAAGATCAGGGTCTTGTATACAATTTCTTTAGTAGTTTAAGTGAAGGCTTGATTACTAACGGGTGGTTAAATTTTAAGGGTTGATGCTGAATGTGACTAAATGACCTAAACGTCAAGTTTCTTTCTGCATTTCATTTGACTCAATTTCAGACTAACTCAATTTGAACCATAGAAAGATACACAATCGAGCAACGCGTTAAAGTAATTTAAAGTGCACTTCGTGATTTTTTCGGCCAATTTAATCGTCCAAATGTGCGTTCAATCGAAAAAATCGTACAAAAATTTGAGCAAACCGGGTCTGTAGGAGATGTGAAAACACCAGTGAATGCTCGTGCAGCTCGTACTGCAGAAAACATTGCTACTGCTCATGATAGTGTAACTGAACAGCCAGCCACCTCAACTCGTTGTCGTGCCCAATAATTGCACCTCTCACGCTCACCGTTATGCATAAAGGCTTGCATTTACACGCTTATAAGGTGCAATTGACTCAAGAACTAAAGTATCTTGACCATTTCAAGCGTCGTCAATGGTCAGAATGGTGGCAAGAAGAAGAGTCCTTCATCTTTCATAAAGGTATACTCCTCCATCTAGGTATACTAATGCTAGCCATGGCTCTGTGTATTTGGTCCCTATAAACACTATCGTAGGCGGCAATTGCAATTGATGAACAAATTTTCAGGACCCGTCAAAGCGTTAAGATTTTATCAGTTGTGTACCTTTCTGGTCTAAAATAACAACGATATGCTCGAAAAGGTTGTTTGTGATTGGCTTTAGTCGTTTGTGCATATAGCATATTCGATATGTAGGGAAACCTTATGCGTCTTTAGTTGATAAAATTTCGTGAGTCACACTATGTGGAGGAGGTATTATGTTTTTGCAATGAGTTGATGTAAAATATTTTCAAATCATCTCCTGGGGACTTATACAGCTCGCTGGAAGGCCGTCAATTATTGAAGTCTTATTAAGATTACATATAGATCTGTCTTGACTATATTTAGTTCGGTGGGTCGTAGTTTTCCTGTCTTACTTAAATGTTTCCTTGTTCATCTAGGATACTGTTAAGGCCTTGGAGTTTTGCTTTTTGCAAATTGCATTCGTGTTCGTGCAATTTTCTTGTTAGATATTTTACTTTTTGAAAAGCTAGTGTTTTTTCCTATTTTCCTTTGCTTAAAAGACGTAATCGCAGCTTTTTTTCAGCAGTTCCTGTTCTCAAAACATTACCTTAAAGTTTTCATTTTTAACTGCTAGCATCTATCGGCATTCGTCGTCAACGAATTTTCGACATTCTATTCATATGGTGTCAGTTGTGAGATTAAAAGAAATTAATTCTAAAGGGTTTTCTGATATGGACGATACGGTAGATGTTGAAAGTCTGTAGCGGCCATTTTGTTTTGTTGGTGGTGGTCAAATATATTGTTTTTTATTCAGACACTGATAATAAAGCACAAGTTATAGAAATGACAGAAATTTAGTATCAAAATAAGTGCGCATGCCCAATCAACTAAAGACGCATGGGTTGTTCAAAGCCGACTCTTCAAACCTAAAGCCGACTCTCCAAACTTGATAAGCCGGGTTCCGTAAGCTATTAGCCTCTTACGTCAAAAGACGTAGGATTGTTAATCAGCATTGTCTGTAAAAGTGTGCAAGGGAACACGAGGCATTCGATTCTAAGAACTCGCCCTTTCGCAGACCACAACTGTATGCAATTGAGTCAACATTTTTGAAGAGTATCCGAATTCTGACCGAAAAATTGACTCCAGCCATTTCTTGGATGGATGACAATGTTATCAAGCAAAATTGTTATATACGAGATGACGCCAACCAACACAGGTTTCATCATCTGAAAATACATCAATAAAAAGTAACATTGGTCCGTACTTCTTCGAAAATGACTTTGGGGCGGTCATCATCGTCAAAGGCGGACCAAATTAACCGATATGAACATGGACCACTTGTGGTTCCAGCAGAATAGAGATATGTGCCACACACCGAACACAACAATGGGCATTCAGCATAAACGATTTGAGGGTGGGTTTACCTCTTGCGAAGGTTACTCGCGAACATCTTGCCATTTGACCTTTTTCGATTTTTTTCGCGTAGGGTTTTCTGAAGTCTCAGGTCTATTGATCGATGCGCTCAAATCAGTATTACCCAGACCATTGATCAAATTCAGGATCTATGCGGGATAGTAGTTGAAAATGGACCTCCTGAACCGCGCCGCCTGGCGAAGGCGAGGTAGATATTTCAAGAATGTCATATTCCATACATACTGGTCTTTTAAATAAAACAAAAAAAAATTTTAATGCCTCACACAAAGCTTGGTGTATTCTATTTCAACATCAACCCGCCCTTGGGTTAACATGGGCATGCCTCTTGTCTATCCCAATGTGGATAATTTGACAGACCGTCTGATGGTGATTTATATGTCAAAGTGAGAGAGTCATGTTCTGGGTAGTGGAGCATTTTGTTTCGCTGCGAGGTCAAAATCAGTTTCCCGAAGTGGTGTATACTCAGTTTTACAACGTTTTCTTACATTTTCTTATATCTTAAGGCAAAAACGTCGACTCACTAACGCATGCAGAGTGTTAACCCGGCTCGAAAATGCTTAGGCATTGTACATGATGAAAATATGTCTCCAGGCTGTCCGCACCGTTGCTGATTTTTTCTATTACAAAATGATATTCTAAAACTTGACGCAAAGCAAAAAGTTGCAATTCTTAATTAAGGCAGGATACGTCTTACTTACCTCAGTGGTTTTACACTTACCACTGACAAACGGTTTCAGTGGTTCATATATTTTGGCAGATAGGACCTTGTATGCGATGTTGAGGAAACCCTTAGAGTGTTTAAGCACAGCGTAAATTGAAAATGTCTGTAACTGTCTGTAAATTGTAATAGAGGGCAAAAACTGAGTTTGAAACATATAAATCCTTCCTTAACCGAACAACACGAATGTGCAACGCTGTAAAACATTTTTGTTGTTTCGCTTAAGGAAGAATCTCTTTACTTCATCATTATTATTATTATTTAAGTCCAAAGATTGGGTTGAGGGTAAATAGATTAGCATTCGTGGCTCGCCGAGTCCTAAAAGAGTGTTGGACAAGACACATTCCTAAGATGTTCAAGCGAGACTGTACATTTCTCCTATTATTTTTATGGCACGCTTTTGTATCCTATCCAGTAGATGCAGTTATGTTCTTGCTGTACCTGACCAAATTTCCACACTTCGGCAGATCCTGGAAAAAACCAAGAAGTCCAAAACGATACGCACCACCTATTCTTTGATTTCGAAGCAGCATAGGAAAGCATTTATAGAAGCGAACTATACAGAGCCATGCCTAGTTTTGCTATACCGCCCAAACTCGTCCGTTTGTTTAGGATGACGATGGAAAATTGTCGTTGCTCCAGAAGGGTCGGAAACGAACTCACCGACACATTCGATACCAAAAAAGGATTCAGGCAAGACTATACCCTGTCATGTGACTTCATTATTTGGTTTCTGAAGAGTATTGTGCAAAACTCAAGAGCCAACACCAGAGGTACAGTCTGTCAAAAAAAAGTGCAACTACTAGCACACACCGACTTTATTGACATCATTGGCAGGACTCAATGCGATGTCATAGCCACGTTTGCTAATATAGAGAAAGAAGCGAACAAAGCTGGGATTAGCAGTAAATTAGGATTATACTAAGTATATGCTGTCAACACGAGAGGACACACAACATCGACGAATTGGACAGAACGTCACCATTGACAGATATTACTTTGAGGTAATACGGGATTTTATCTACCTCGGCTCCGCTATTAACTCTGACAACAACTTTTCGTCAGAAATTAAACGAAGAACCCTTACCAACCGCTGTTTCTTTGGGTGAAGAAGGCAATTTAGTAGTAAAGTCCTCAGTCGAACTACTTATGAGATTCTATATAAGACCCTGATCATCCCAGTACTGCTCAACGGCGCTGAAGCATGGACCGTATCAAAGCGTATGAAGAAATTCTTGGTCGATTCGTTTGGAAAATTCTTCTTCTTCTTGGCGAGATATAGAGACCAGGATTCAACCAAGAACTATACAAGCTGTAAAGCGACATGCCCCTGGTCAAAAAACTCCGCATTGGACATTTAGAACGACTAGGATATTCTTCCATTCCCAGCCAGACGTCGGACGCAGTAGAGGAAGACCTCGCCTTAAGTTGCGCCCACACATAAAAACCGAGCTCAACCAACTTGTATTGTGCAACTGTTGGCAGTTAGGACCGTGCTTATTAGAGGGGCATGTTGGTTGATGCCCAGGTTCATTCCGGACTGTAGCGCCACTTAAGTAATTAAGTGAACAAATGCTGTTTTGACAACGTTGAAGAACAAAACTCTTCAAAATTGTTGGGTGATACCATGTAGTGAATATTAAGATCAAATAATACTCTATATGAGTACGAAAGTGGATTGGTTCCATAGAATGTTCGACCTATTAGATACTGGAGTAGAAAACAATGAGTAGCAAGCAGATTGGCTTTATCTAGAGAGGTGACAGCTGGAATATGAGCGCTTTGATGGAAGATTAGACCGAGTTCTTAGTTTTTTTTAACAAAGCGACCAGAAGTTTGTACTATATATTTACCTTAGGGAAATTGAAGATTTTTTTACCTCAGCATTTGATTGTGAAAGAGTTTGACATTCTTAATGTTGGCATTACAGTCGTTCAAACTTTATTCGGTTTTGCTCAGTATAATTTGTCTCAGATGAACGAAATTGGCTATTAGCCTTAGTAGCTAGTGTTTTAGACATGAGATTAATCGTTTAATTTGTCATCTGTTAATAAATTTATAAAAATAATAATATATGACCGAAAATATAACTTGTTCAATGGCTCTACAGCTGGCGCAGGTCCGAGGATCTCCTTTTTTGTGGATCAGGCAAATAATGTTCACTTTTTCATTCTTCGGGCATACTGTCATCTGACCAATCGTGATCTTTTCTTGTTTTTTTTTTTGCATCTTTCTGAAAAGCTGCTGTTCTTTCCTCCGTCTTTGCCTATTAAGCTCAAAGGGACATTCGCTTGCTTCTTTTTGCCTGCGAGCATTTGTCGGCATTTTTCATCATAGTGGGGGAAACCTTGCTCATTATTGCCGACGATCTTTGGGCAATAAAGCGAAGTGCTAGTCACTGAATAGGGTCCAAAAACTCAAACACTTAATACGAGAACAATAACCAAAGGTTGGTTTTACTTCAGACAAGAAAACTTTTGAACCATCCTGTATGTTGATAACCAAAGGACGGCTTTCTGCCAGTTGTTTGGTAGGTATGTACAAATTATGGTGTAGAAAATTTCGAACCCTCATAAATTTTCCGGGGCGACAGAAGAAACGAAACGAAATGGACGTGCAATTAAAAAACACACATTCGACGACGATGATGATGGCTAAAACGACGACTATCGACGAAGACAGCGAGATACGAAAGAGCATGTGTGTGTTGTGTAGTGTGCAATTGTGTGCAGTTGTGAATATACCGACTGCCGCCATGGTACAATGTGTATCAACATATGTTTAAGTATTAATTTAAAATAATGCATTGGCTTCAACTAATTATTCTCAGGCGAAAATTGTTGTTCCAGGCAATGGAGCAGTGGCGGCGGCGACGGTGACGACGACGCACGACGGACGACACGGCCTGAACGGTGCAGAGGAGGATTTAATTACACTTCTTTGATAGTTCTTATATGGCAGAGGCTTGCAAAGTGAATGGAAATTTAATTTAGCCGCGTTGATGATGAGAGTGGAATTTATTGGAATTTTTCGTTTTAGTTTTCAAATCGGCTTGTAGAAATCGCAGCATTTGGCTTAAGGCATGATGTATCACATGTGGACGAGTGTGTGTATAGAGGTCTTAGATAAACTGCGTGCAAAATTACAATCACACATATAATGGGAGTAATCAAATGATAAATTGATATTAAACTGGTTTCGTTTTGCTTTTGCTATATAGACAGTTGAGCATTTTCAAATCAATAACAATAAATGAGTACCGTTGCGGATGTAGAGGGTGCGGGACGGACACGGATTTGGATGTAAGGTGAATTTTATATTTTTGTTGGTGATAAGATGCATGAACACCTAACGTGTAGACAGCAATATTGGTGTCATCATCCAATTTAGGTCACGTAATTTCGAATTTTGTTGAAAGAATCAGAGCTTGCTGATGTAGTTTGACCAACGTAATTCTTCTTATATTCAACAGCAACGTTGTTAACAAAAAACCTTGTTGAAATTAATAAAATATATTATTTTTTGAACTGAACTGAATCTACATAACAAATGATTTAAATCAAAATGGCGGTGGGTTCTTAGTATGTGAACCATGCACGCCTTACATTCAATTATAAGCACTATTGTCTAAATACTTAATTTGAAGAACACCGATAAAGGCTAACAGAAAACAGTGATTTTTTGTTATTAGCAAAGACTGGAAATTTCGTTGCGAGACTTTCATTGAAATTACACGATAAATTTAGCAAGATTTTGAGGATTTTCGAAATTTGGCTTGAATAAGATTTTTCATTGTTAAAAACTGGGTATGCAGGTATGTTCTCAACAACATAAGGCACAAAGTTTAGTCAATTTACTTTTTAAGAAATTTCGATTTTCCAAAACTGTTATATGGTAGGTACCATTCGAGTGTTAATCGAACGACTTCTTATATCCAATATGAAGTAAAGCGGTTTAAATGTTTAGCATCCAGCTTTGTGCACAGAAAAACAGGCAAGCAAATGCACAGAATCGGCACTTTTTTTTACTTTTATATCTTCATAATACTAAAAAATCTATGCTTCGATGAATAGTTGGACTACTATAGAAGAAAGTCAAAAGGTGCAGTGGAAGCATGTAGTGGAAGCCCTTAAATGATATAAAGCAGATATAACTGGGCTTATGATACATCTCGGGAATGGCCATCAGACATAACCTTACATATTATAATAACTTAATCATCGCGATTTCACGAGCTCCTAGACTATAAGCAAACTCAAGCTTCAGCCTGTGGGCAATGACATACTTCCTTTCGAGCATTATAAAGCCAAGCCTAACTAACAATTTATCTTCTGTAAAGCATAATTTTCCAATTTCAATTTTATTCTATTCAGATTTTTTGTACTTTTGCGGAAAAGTTCAGCATGTTTAATAACTCTTTTAGGTATACGCATAGGATGTATAGAAGTTGCAATGGTAGGTAAGACTTCTAAAAAGTTTCCGGGGAAGTTTTAGTTGCACATTTAGCTTTGCTGAGTTGTTAATTTCTCTTTTGCTACGCGGTAAAGAATTCCATAGACGAAAAGAGTAAACGACAAACTGTCGTTTGGTTGTGAGGGAAGCATAGCGGGGGTGGATAGGCATATGCGTTCTTTGCGATAAGGTGCTGGGTATCATAGAGAGATATTGTGGTTGATGGTTTAAAATGATTTTCGATAGCAAAGATAGAGCAGACATTTAGAAAATCCCGATACCCTATCATATCTATGTAATCCAAAACTGAAGATACCACTGTCTTCTCAGATGCTTCTATCACAGATAGGGATTAATATCTCAGGTTATCCCATCATAAATAACCACTATGTTATAGATGGTGGAGCAGAAAAGCTCAAAGTAATTGGCTCTCGTTTTGAGGCGGTCCACTCTGAGGAACTTCCCAGCTGCAAATCGGTCGAAGTAAGAGATGAACTGAGGAGATTTCACAATAGGGAGATCGCTACTTTACTGACATTTTCGGAGTGGTTAAAAGCTGATGAACTAACAGATGAACAGACTAACAATTACTTCACGACTCTTGAGGAACTGACTGAAATATGTAGGAAACTGAATACGAAGAAGTCAAGTGGTTTGGATAACATTCCAAACATCGTGCTTAAGCATTTACCAGTTGACATCATACGGCAATACTGTGTTATCTTTAACGATCTTCTAAATAACTACTACTTCCCGAGTTGCTGGAAAATATCAAAGGTGTTTCCAATAATTAAAAAGAAAAAGGATCCTTCTGATCCTTCTAATTATAGGCCAATAAGTCTCCTGCCTAATATCAGGAAGATCTTTGAGGTAGTTGTTAGTAAGTCTATTTTGTTCGTCTGTAATGAAAAGGAGATAATACCGCGGAATCAATTTGGGTTCAAAAGAAATCACTCGGCAGTGCATGCTATTACGAAACTGATTTCGGATGTTAACTGGAATCTTAACGCCAAAAGATGTACAGCTGCCTGCCTGGTAGATATCGAAAAAGCCTTTGACACGGTTTGGATTGACGGATTAATTTATAAATCTATTCTATATGAATTTCCTTCTCATCTAACAAAGATGATAGCATCCATGATAAACGGAAAGAAATTTGTCGTAACAGATAGATAATACACGACAGCTGAAGTTTTTAAGGTCACTAATGGTCTTCTGCAGGGAACAGTTACTGCTCCACAGCTTTTTAATATATACATTTCTGACATACTTAGGGAACTCGACAATTCGCTGGCATTTGCCGACGATGCTACACTGTATGCAAGCGGCTCAACAATTGAAGACATCCAAACTTAACTTCAAAGCAAGTCTGATAGGTTTCAAGGTTTCTGCTCCGAATGGAAACTTAAAATCAATTATACGAAATGTGAAGCCATACTGTTCCGCACCCCAATAAGACGTGGTAATTCAGACTAGAGACGCAACTGGAGAAAACTAAAAATAACGAGTTCAAATGGTCTTCAGATCGAGTCAAAGACCGTTGTGAAATATCTAGGTGTTCATTTGGACAAGTTTTTGTATTATAATGAGCACCTAAATATTCAATTAGAGAAGGCAAGAGCGGCATTCATGTCGCTAAAAAAAATTTTTTATTCCAACTATCTAAGATCCGATGTGAAAGTCATTTGTTACCAAGCATTCGTTCGTCCAATTCTGACTTATGCGAGTCCAGTGTGGTGGAACATTAACCCATCGTATATGAAAAAGCTCCGAGTGTTCGAGCGCAAATGTCTCAGAGCCTGCATGCAGATAGGAGTGCACACTCCGAGTTTAGGCACTACGTCTCAAACAAAAGACTTCTGGATGCTTCCGGTGTATCTAGAATTGACAATGTCATACTAGACCTCGTAAGGAATCACTTTGCTCGTTCGGCAAATGTTAGCGAAAACGAATTAATCTCTGGATTATTCTATCCGAATGCTGGGTATTTCAGAAATGCCTTAGAAAGCGGATACATTCCGCCAGAGACATTCCTATTTCTGGATGCATATGGCTACGTATCGGACTCAACGAACGTCCCAATCATATACCATGCTGCAAGGAGAGCATCAGATAAAAGGATCCTACCCCCCGACTCAAAAGGCTCGTAACTTTTGAGTCGGGGGGTAGGAATACTGATCGAATGAGATACTGCATTAGCATACCTGAATGCGATAAAAATAACACTAAAAGGTTAAATAGAGATAAATACTGGTGGCTAGGCTGGGCTGAAGCCGAAACTTAGGGTTAAGTAAAACTAGGCCCCGATATGTGATTTTTGATCTAGCGATAACTGGGAGAAGTAAGCGTTGTGCTTACCCTCTGCTTGTTAGCCGATGGAATAAAGATCACATGACAGGGCCTAGATAGGTTTAGATAGGTTAAGTTAGTCTTGTAAGTTTTAGTTATATATAAAATAAAAAAAAAAGTTGCGACTGTCTTCTAATAGGTTTTCTATTCACTATTCACATTTTCCTATTTACAAATAAAAAAAAATACAAATACATATTATAATAATATTCAATACCAGAAACATATGCATAGTTATATAAAAAAAATCAATAAAACATGTATTGCGAACCATAATGGTCATTTACTTTGTCACAGTTCATATGTTTAGCTTTTAAGTTTACTTAGGCTATTAATTAAATAAACAAAATTTTTGTGAATAAATAAACGTTAAAAAAAAAGTAATCCAAAGACATATCGTATGATGCTATTAAGCGCTTCATTTAGCCTTCTTAGCTTGCCGAATCACAATGTGAATAAATCTCGCAATTATATTATATCAGGATTGGCATGGTCACGGTTTTCGCCAATAAGATCCGCACTTTTATGGGAATACAAGATTGTGTCGACCACATTGTACGGAGGATGCCATAGGTATGTGTGTACATGTGACAGTTGAAAGATGTTTTGGTAGAGCTCCTGCTGAAGCATTATATGTATAGAGCTCGTGACTTAAGGCTTATATCAGCTGTGACTACTAATTTTGTTTTGCGATGAACTACTGTGTAAAAGGGTTTGGATCCGATTTCATTTGACATCCCCAGTAAGAATCATACAAAGTTTTAATTATTCACAATAAAGTTGTTATATATTATCAATAATAAAAACAAATAGGATGCGTACAGAAATATTTTAAATAAAAACAGAAATTGATTTCTTGTTTTTATTTTCGTTATGTGTGAGTTTCGTTTAGGCTTCGGTAGGAAAACTTTATATAGTTATATATATATATATATATAAGGGCCGATGTTGAATGTGAACCACACCTTAACGTCAAGTTTTTTTCTGCATTTCATTTGACATTTCTCAATTTCAGACTTACAATTTGAACGAACCATGGAATGATACACAATCGAGCCACGCCCTGAAGGCTTATTATAAAAATGGGCGTTCAAATCAAAACGAATATCATGCACATCGTGATTTTTTCGGTCAATTTAATTGTCCAACTGTGCGTACAATCGGAAAAATCGTGCAAAAATTTGAGCAAACCGGGTCTGTAAGAGATGTGAAAACACCAGTGCATGCTGGTACTGCAGAAAATATTTCTGCTGTTCGCGATAGTGTGGCTGAAGAGCCGTCTTCAATAGTCAGAATGGTGGCAAGAAATGACAACAGTGGATGATAAATGTTCGAAGAAAATCATCTTCAGCGATGAGGCATATTTTCACCTCAGTGGATTCGTCAATTAGCAGAATTGCCGCATTTGGGCGGATGATAATCAAAGAGTGATTGTCGAAAAACCAATGCACAGACGAAGAGTGACTGTTTGGTGCGGTTCATGGGCTGGCGTCGTCATCATCGGCCGTATTTTTTCCAAAATGAGGCCGGTCAGGTATTTACTGTGAATGGTGTTTGCTATCGTGAGATGATAACGAACTTTTTATGGCCCGAATTGGAAGATATGGATGTGGACGATATGTGGTTTCAACAGGACGGTGTCACTTGCTACACAGCTAACGAAACGATGGCTCTTATGCGCGACAAATTCAATGGCCGTGTTATTTCACATGGTGGCGATGTCATTTGGCTGCCAAGATAATTCGATTTAACACCGTTGGACTTTTTCCTTTGGGATATTTGAAAGAAAAGTTGTACATCGATAAGCCAGCAACAGATCAAGACCTAAAGGATGAGATAATTCGGCACATTAACGGCATAGAACCTTAATTGTGCCTCAGCGTCGTCTCTTGAAGCCGAAAGGCAAAATAAAAACTGTTCGATGTAAGCTTACAGCGCCCGCTAAGGGCCATAAATTAGTTTAAGTAAATATGTTATTGATAAGTTAGATTTAAGCATTTTTGTTTAGTATTAAGTTAATATTTTAAGGAAATAAAAAAAATGAATTTAAAAAAAAAAAAATTCCTCAGTGTCATCGAAAGTTTGGACCACCGGTTGAAGTTGTGCCGCCGTGGTCGCGGCAGCCATTTAGCCGATATTTTGTTCCACACTTAATTGAACCATAACAATATTATCATCATAAAAAGAAATGATATTATTTTCCTAAATAACTTGTGTTTTATTCAAAGTCAACATCGGCCCTTAAAATCTAACCACCCTTTATTAATAATTATATTACTGGACGGGAAATAGTTTCAAAAGTGCTTTATCGAAGCGAAATTGTTAGTTGGGAGCGAGGTATTTATTTATGTAACATACACCAACTCAATGTCAACATTTTTGTTAAATAAAAATACGCCCTAAAATGGGAAATCAGCTTCATTTGCCGGACCAACAATTAAGTCTCCGCAACATCAATTGCAAGATTCCATCTGTTGTAATATGTCAACTCCTAAGTCCGTTTTAATAGTTTTCGGTGAATAGAGCTTAAGAATAATTACGCCGATAATATTGGAATCGAAATAGATTTAACAGTTGATGCTTTGCATTTTTAAAGGGTTTTATTTGCCACGGGTTTGCAATAAGTTCTGACAATATCACCTCGACAGCAGTCAATCGATAGATATATGGGTAAAAAGAGTCTCTTGACGGGTGCGCTTTTCAGCATTCGCTCGATGTGGCCTAGATAACGTATTCGATGTGTTTTTACCTCCTGTACTACATTCAAATCTTGTAAAGGGTCTTCAAGCCCGCTTTTCCTTCATTCACCTTTCTCGCACACAAGACCAATCACTCATTCAAAATTGCTTAAAATTGTCTCCTGTACATCATCCAGTATTCAACTCCTTAAAGTAGAACTGCTTTCTGTGGGATTTTTACAAACATCTATGTGTAAAAAACTGTCACGAGAAGCTTCTCAAACTTGCGCTTCGGAGTTGGCTTTAGGCAGGTGATCCTTTTTTTGTGGCAAAAAAATAACTTTTCATATACAAATGACAATATAATTTCGTCAGATATAAAACGAAGAATTCCTCCTGCCAAGTGCTGTTTCTTCAGGCAGTTTAGAAAATAAAGCCCACATTCGAACCACTAATTGGATCCTATATAAAACCCTACTAGTTGCACTACTCATCCTGTGGAGCATGTGACGTATCAAGCGTTTTGAACGAGCAATTCTTCGAAAAATCATCGGACCCATTTGCATTGACGGGCTATGAAGACGAAGATTTAATCAAGAACTATACGATTGAAATCAGAAATAGTATGCTTTTAAACTCCCAAGCAAGGAATCTTGATCCCATTCGTTTCTTAAAATTGATATCACATCGATTTCCTGGGATCAATCTTTGTCTTATCTCCTCTAAGGCGTCATTCGTCGAGTTAGATGAACACCTTAAGGTCGATAGTATTTTTTTTTTGTTGATAGGATATACTTAACTGGAGTTTCACCTGCTCATCAATTGTCATAAATGATTCGATATCAGTTCTATCAATATCGTCTACATATGGCTCAAGATGTACAGATTTGTTTCGTGTGTTAAGGAAACCTGTCCTGTTTTTTTAAAGCACGAGATTGACGAAACCACATGATATAGCATTTCATTGTTGGAATCCGATAAATGTGTGCAAAAGCTCGACAACACATTTTTATCAATTTGGATGGAACCCGATTTCCTCTAGGCGATTAATATCATCATACGCGTTCTTAAAGAAGATGCAAAGATGATGGTTTTGGCTTATCTACTGTGAACATTTTAGTCGATGGTCGATCTTTCGGGATAGAAACTACACAGGTACCTGCCAATAACTGTGTTGTAAAAATACCTCAGATATTCACAGAGTATCTGAGTGGGATATATATTCATATACACGGAATTTATCATGGATATGCCTTGCACCCAAAAAAATATGATGTAGAAATGTTGAAAACTGCTGCATTAATAGTCAAAATCGGCCCGACATACAATGCTGTCAATTTAATAGAGTCCTGGTGGTTTATTCTAAAACCGAGTTGTGCATATTAAGGAATTTGTTGTAGATTTTATAAATAGAAAAATAGTGATTACAACAGCGTTCGTTGTTGAATGTACAGCGTAAGTTGCAAAAATTCAAAATTAATGTTTCAAAAATAGAGATTTTAGTTGTATTACACAAAACTCTTTGCAGTTCGAAATGTAATTTCTATCGTCAAATCTACAGCTCGATTTGTAGAAACTTCTTCCATTTGTGCCATTTTTACAGCTATTTTTGTGAAATCTATTCTCCACAATTAAAATTAATACTCAAAATAATTTATTTTTTTTATTTAAATAATTAATATTAATGTCTATATAATATGTTATATATAAATATATTTAAATGTAAAATCATTAAATACACTTATTTCTAATAAAAATAGAAGTACTTATAAAATTACAACAATAACAAAATATCCCCTTCTGGCTATTTTACATAATATTAGTAAATTACAGTTAAGTTAGTAGAAGAATTTAATGCTTCAGAGCTGCAAATTTGAATCTGTACATTTAACAACCAAAATTGACAACGTGGTGTTAATAAATTTTACAACAAGAAAGTGTGATCATTTTCACAATTTTATTGCTAAAATGAAAGCAAACGCAGCAAAACTTACAATTAATTGTGAATTTGAACGTATTTGCTTTTCAATACAAAAAGTACACATATTTCATATTGGAGGGGTTCTTCTGGTAATCCAAAAGAATCTCGCTGTTCTTTAGCTTTTTGATAGCTGCTGTGAATTCTTCAATACTGGGAGAGAGCGTCGCCTGTTCCTTGGTGAGTTTTGTGCCCCATCAGTCTTCAAACAAGATTTTCAAATGACCTACAGGATCTCTATTAATAGCCCATAACGTCCCCTTAGCTAAGAGGATGGAGCAAATATTCGTAAAATGCACAGCAGAACACAACCCGATATAAAGCATTGCCAATATAAAAGGTCAGACAAAAGAGATTAACCTATGGGAAGTTGCCCTTTTTGCAAATGGCCGCTGATGTCAAATCTTTTTTGACATTTGTGGACTAGACAGACCTACTATACAAGTGAACAAGCCATGCAGCGTTACACTTCATAACAATTCGTTTGTATTTAGTTATGGCGCAGTGCAAATTCCGTCGCCGATACCCCGGCCATCCGACAACGACTGCGCAAACACTGCGCCGTTTGGCCACCAAACTTGAAGAGTATGGGCCACACGTGACGTTGCCAAGAGTGTCCGGCCCCAGAGCACCCGTTGTACCGAAAATATCGCCGCTGTTGCCGAGGATGTCGATCTGTCGCCGGAAACATCGACCAGACTCCGTGCATCGCAATTAGCCATCAGCCGGTCGTCCGTAAGGCGAATTTTGGTCAAAGACTTGCGCATGTTCGCGTACAAAGTCCAGTCCGTGTATCAGCTGCTGCCTGTCGAACGCCAAAGCGTATAACTTACGCCCAAGCAATCCTCAATCTAGAGGACGAGTGGACGATTTTTCGACAAAAATCATAATGAGCGATGAGGCTCATTTCCACCGCAGCGGATACGTGAACAAGCAAAACTATCGCTTCTGGGGCTCATTTCCACCTCAGCAGGTACGAGAACAAGCAAAACTATCGCTTCTGGGGCACCAAGCGAAGCGATCCATTACAACCGCTCAAAGTTACTGCATGGTGCGCTGCTCACGCTCGAGGAGTCATCGGGCTATTTTTTCCGAGAACGCCATTGGTAAAACGACAACAGTTGACGGTGCGCGCTATAGGTCCATGTTAACCGAGTTTTTTCTGCCGCAATTGGACGAATTAGGACTGGGTGTCTAACAGGACGGAGCAACGGCATACACTGCGGGAGCCACAACCTATATTCTGAATGCGGCGACAACATCGGATGACTTCTATTGGCCCACCTTTTACAATGAATGGACTTCGGATAGTGATAGAGCAATCAGCAACCCTTCAAATAACTTCACGACTTATAAATTAGAGCAAAAGATATGAGATCCACTGTGTGGATCGTTTTATACCCTATTCCATCCCATCATTTAAATTAATATCACTTAAATGTGGGTTTTATGGCAAAGAAATATTAAAATTGAAATTGTCGCAACATATTGTTCGGACAGTTTATTAATATTGTACGGTTCGACCAAAAACAACGTTGTTCTCCTACATATGGTATGGCGTAGGGTATAAAAATGGTTTTTGTATGAAAACGCCTCCAAAAAGTGGGAGTGGCTAAAAATGATATAGCGAAGAAATGTTCACATGTGGAAAAAAACTTTGTACCGACGAAATATAGACATGAGGATTGTCTATACATCTTGTTCAGATACTTTTTCAAAATTTTTAACGATTTGGCCTAAAATATTTTTTTCTAAAAAGGGGGCGTGGCAGTGGGCGGATTTCAAAAATGTTAACACTTGTTCGAACAGCATGTACATGGATCACATGCTCCAAATTTCATTATCCTAGCTAACAATTTAAGGCCCAAAAACCTGTTACCTGCAGATGGACGCACGGACGGACGGACAGACAGACAGACAGACAGACATGGCTTAATCGACTCAGCTAGCGATTCTGAGTCGATCCATATACTTTGAGGTGTATCTATCGAAACTATTTCACTATGTTACAAACTATGTATCAAAACTATGGGATAGGGTATAAAAAGCACAACAGGATACATGGCCAACTATATAATTGCAAATTGTTTATTTCGTATACTTTTAAATTAACAAAAAAATAGTTTACAAACTTTTTTTTCGTGGGCTGGTGGAAATCTTCATAGGCACGATGAGCACGTGCCCAAAGTAGTGTGAGATTTTTACTCACTAAAACCACCAACCTTTTTATATTTGTATTGCAACGAAGTATGAGACTTATCCAGTCATTTTTTTTTATCACGTGTAATGAATTTTTGGCAGGTAGGTAACTTTAAATTGAGAATTCCTGCTTTTTACGCAATTTATAGCGCGGTTTGTTGTTATTGGGCAAAATCCAAGGGCTTAGTTCTTTGAAGGCCCCGAAATAAATTCGTTTCATCAAGTTTACAAACAAACTCGACAAACTCTATACAGCAACACCCTGTATAGATACATACATTTTTAATCGTTCCCCATTAAATTACCAAGCATTTCGATTTGAGCTAATGTGCATGATCTGTAAAACCACCCAATCACTTACAAAACGCACACCTAAAAATGCTGCCCTCAAGGCGTTCATCTAGCACTAACTGATTCACATGCAATTGCATAAAAGTCCAATAGGCAAATGGAGCAACGCCGCATAGCATAGCACACACAACACACAGAATTGCCGAATGAACACACCAACATGACAACATAACACACGTCCAGCAATTATTATTAAAACCAAAACAAAACTGTTGTACGGTATGTATGTATGCATGTACACGAGTGTGTACATCCGTAGAAAAGGCCCACGGCACGACTTGCTCATAATCACGATTTATATTAATGAGCCCCAAACGACATCGCGATGGTACGTTGCAAATACGGAACGGTCGACGGGAGGAGGGTCCGAGAGCGGTGGTGTCGGCTGGTCACGTGAAATGATCGCAAGAGAATTATTAATTCTTGGACAAATTATAAAAAATGAAAAAAAAAACAACAACAAGGAGACACGGGGAGAAGGACGTACAGGACGGTGGACGGTGGTGGGTTGTAAGATGGTAAGCATAACCGCCGTATGTGGTCATTAGTAATTATCATTACCATTTATTTCGTTTTTAATATACAAATACCAACAACAACAACTTAACTCTTTAGCATGTAAGAAGGTGGCCCACCATATAGTGTGTTGTGCAAGAATTTTTTTTTAGCGTGGGCGCAGCAAAGTAATAACGGCTTTAGGTTAAGGGAGGGAATACAAGCATTTTTTCTATATCGTGCCTGTTTAAGAGGGACGGACAAAATAACATCCATAAAATTAAATAAAAATAATTAAAAATCAATGGCAACACTTGCAACTTGGTTTTTCGAATAGAGATAAAACTGACATTTTGTGGTCAAATCGTGCAACTCTAACGTAATTTATGTTAAGTTTGGTTTGCCATTTCATCATAAACAGGTTGACAAATGAACACCGCTTGCAATCTCGTGCAAATTTATTTCGAAAATAATGCTTTAGTTCGCGAAGTTTAAATTAAATTAAAGAATTTTGGTGTATGGTCCGAAAATGAGAATGATCTCGATGCTGATTTTCATCGCAAAATTTTGTTCAGTGAAGAGGCTAATTTTTGGTTGAATGGCTACGTCGACAAGCAAAATTGCCGCACATGAGACCCTTGAGACGCCTTTACATCCACAAAAACTGACTGTTTGGTGTTCTATGGGCCATACTTCTTCCAAAATGATGCTGGAGAGTCAGTTACCGTCAATGGAGACCGGTGTAGAGCCATGAGAATCGACTATTTTGTTCCCGAATTGGATGGCATGAGCGTGGATGAGATTTGGTTCCAACAAGACGGCGCTACACGCCACACATCGCACGTCACACTTGATTTATTAAAGGAAAAATTCGACAAGCGCATAACTTCGCGGAATGGCCCTGTCAATTGGCCACCAAGATCTTATGATTTGACACCATTGGATTATTTTCTTTGGGGATATGTGAAGTCGCTCATCTACGCCAACAAACCAGAAACGTTAGGGGACTTGGAAGCCAACATTAGTGGCCGACATACGGCTCCAAATTCTCGGAAAAGTGGTTGAAAATTGGACCTCTAGACTTGGCTTTATGGATATTAAAACGATTTTCTTGTGTTTTATTTCAATGCGGAGTTCTATGCCCTTTTAAAAAAAAAATACTTTTTATCACTTTTGTCAGCCGAGTGAACTGTATTCATTTTCATTACACTGTGGTGAACAATGTTTCGGTTCGCCCATTTTTTCACGTTACCTTATTCACAGCCGAAAAGACAGTGAAAACATTTTTTTTTACTTGTGTACACGACAAAAACTTAAAAAAAAACTCACTTGCACGCTTGTGGAGTCGGAACAAGAAAGTGTACACATTCGCCCCAAGGAATATTTCACCAGAAGACAACTGGCATTCAACTAACTTAGTTTTTCTGTCAGGATTTAACTAGAGAAAGTAGTTTTTCAGTCAATTAAAATCCACTGTGAAACTAACCAAGCAATTTTGTTGAGTTAACCCTGGGGTTAAATTGAGTGACCGGCTCTTGTATCAAGAGTCTTGTTGAATAACTCTAATTTAGTAGTTTAAACGATTTGAAGTCCTTCTTCGTAGTCAGTGCCGCTTACGTAACAATGCGATTAACAAATGTTCAGTAGTTACTACCTGTAAGTTCTGCTTCGCATAGTCACAGAATTTTTACTGGGTTTTTACTGGTAAAAAAGTCGACCATCATAATGATGACTTTCGAAAAGTCGATTGGTAAAAATACCGACTAATCAAAGTGTCACTCTTATAAAGTCGATTTTGAAAACATCGACATGTAAAAGGTCGACAGTGGCAAGCAGAACATGCTACTACCTGCAAGTTCTGCTTCGCATAGTCACAGAATTTTTACTGGGTTTTTACTGGTAAAAAACTCGACCATGGTAATGTCGACTTTCGAAAAGTCGATTGGTAAAAATACCTACTGATCAAAGTGTCACTCTTACAAAGTCGATTTTCAAAATGCCGACATGTAAAAGTTCGACAGTGGCATAGTGAATGATGTTCACTTTCATGCGGCGCCGCATTCATGTGAATATCACTGAGTCAGTAATTCGTTGATCCATTAATGTTATGTCCAGTTTATAATTTTTCTCACATGCTAGAGACGTGGTTTTATTTTGAGATTAGTCGTCTGATAGGAGTCAATGTCAATGATCTTGTTAATAACCGTTACCTGAGTGCCCAATAAATGAGTGATTAACTTCGCGGATTCAAAAGTTCTCATACCACTTAGTTGCTCCGTTTATGGTATTTCAATCTAGCTATAGCTATATCAACAGTTTCTAAATCGCAAAGTTCGAGGGTTTAGAGGATTTCAACTCCCTCTTGGTAGCCAACAGTTTTATGTTGACAGTTTTGCTGATCACTGGTATCTGAGTAGCTAGCCCTGCGGTTTAAAAAATAAAAAAAACATTAACTCGCTCTCCGTTGTCAATGGGTTTCAATTGATTTGCTAAACTTTAAACATGAAGTTGTGGAAACTGATAGCCCCGTCTGGCAATGGATTAGGGCTGTTTGAGTTCGCTATGAAAGGAAATGACCCACGAAGTGACATGACTATCATCAGATCAACAAATAGTCATCCAAATTGATCACATTGTGATACACAAGAGGCACGCATCCAATATTTTACATTTTTAAACAAATCTGAAGGATTAACATTGGCCTTGTTGCAGTTAAGAATGTGGTTTGTCACCACGCAACCAAAAATACAGTGAAAAAAATTCATATCGAAAGACTGCAATCGCAAGACACCTGCAATTTCTTTGCAGAACATAATGATTATCGAATAATACGATGACCGGTATTTTATATCGATTGGCTGCAACTGATGTGATCGGTTTCTCGACCGCTTAGCGGATCTTAAGAAGAAAACTTCCTCTATTGCGTCCGATGCCGATGCTTAGCATGAATATTGGGATAATTCGCTCTACATGTCCTGGCCCTCTTAAAACTCCAATGCTGAGTTGGACTCCTGCCCTCACCCTTTCTGTAAAAAGATTATTTTGTATGTATCATGAACGGAATTCATCATTATTATAAGCTGGAATATAAGCAAACCGTTTTTTGTTGATAAAATACAGTCTCCCCTTTTATAAGAATGTAGTTCTACTGTTTGAATAGATGTCAGCTGAGGCAGCGGAGGAAAATCTGTAATGAATTCGAAACTCACCTAATGTCACGTTAATTCGCATAAAATAAAGCGTACACCATCTTGTCGCATATACTGTCGTATTGAATTCCTTAGGAAAAAAATAGAAATTATACGAAACGGCAAATCAACTGAAATGATCATTTGACGTGGCCACTTACCAAACCAAGTTAACTACACTTGCCTGGTTGCTGCAGGAAGTGGACGACCTGGCCATATGAACTCAATTTATTTTGTTCGCTAATTATTCATCTCGTAGAGAAATTTTTCATTTCCGAGTTATTGCCAACTAATGCAGCACTGCTGCTGTTGGCTGCCTTTAAGTGTTAACTGTTGACCGAAGCGAAGCAGAAAAATAAAACCACATATACTTTGCGGCGGGAGTGGCGTGTGTTGTCTATGGCCGGTCTATAATTGCTATTCAAAATGTCTTATCCTGAATGTTGAGTCATATGGCCAACTGCGAAATTACCACCATATCGCCATGTTAGCATGGATAAACCCGCAGGCAGGACGAATTTTCTTCCTTAACTTGCAAGCGTTGCGTTCCTTTGTAATGTTGCATGTATGTGTTTGTGTGTGTATGTTGTCTTCGTCTTATTGGAAAGGGGACCTCGCTGGAAATAATGTGCAGCGTGTATGTTATTATTGCAGCTAATGTGCATTTCGCATGCGTGAATGTAGATAATTAAAATAATTAATTGCCAAATGAAACAGATATGCGAATGCAAAAGACTTATTCCAACGCACACATTAATATAGAAATTGCTCGACAATAATTATACCACAAACAAATACACAAAATATCTGATGAACATTTAAACTATTTTTTTAGTTTTTTTTTCTTGATTATCCATAGCCATGACAAATGCTTGATTCGAGCCAAATACGTTTATTGAACAATATGCAGACCGAAAACACTTTTTTCTGTTTCAACTTGAAGGCAAACGCGGAATTTTGCCCCGCAGAGTCTCGTTAAGCCGAAGAAGAAGAAGAAGCACACACATATTAAAGTAGTTCACCGATTGGAGCCGCTCTTAGGAAGTGGCTTATGAACCCGAGTGATTACTTTTGAGCACATTATAGGCATAGTCTGTGTGGCTGTGTGCGCCTTGTTCGAACGAAAAAATCTGTGTTCGGTGTCACTCTAGTTAATTACAGGATTACTATCCCACCAAGTATCTATCTGTACAACTAGTTTTGTATCGTTTTGCATCCGTCGAAAGGATGAAGAGTATAACAATAATTGTTATTTGCTAGTGCCAGAGTGCGAGCTGGTTTCAGATGCAGGCGCGCATGCGCTCACCGTATGCAGGTCGCCTGGTGTTGCTTGGCAGTGCTCTTAATTTAATGTTTCTGCTCAGTAATTATTATTGGTGTGTGTGTCGGTAAGATATGTAGGTACATTTTAACGAGCAAAACGATTATCAATGACTTTGTATAGATAGATTTCCAGTTTTACACTCTTCTCGGGGTAAATCGTACGAGTATGATCTGGTATTGCGGAGAGCATAATTTTTAATTGCACATCAATATTGCATTGACGAATTGGAGTATAGGAAGCGGTGTTGTGGTGTGTGAGGAGAGCTTTGAAATCATTCGATCTTGTTTGGTTGTTTTTATTTATACGTGCTTAAGGCTATTGTTGAATGGAGCAAAGAGTGTCAATCAGAGGATGTGATATTGAGTCTTTGGGCTGATTTAAGTTGTAATTGTAAGCAATTGTGAAAGTTGCGAGGAGAACTTGTATAATTATAGACATCTATTGTCTTCATAAGGATAATATATGTTTGTATATATATAATCACAGAGACATTGTGACGTGTTGTATTTGAATTTTGATTCATTCGTTATTACGGGGCACAGTACAAAATGGGTTATAAAAAAATAAACGGGCGATTAATACCCCTTAACAGGAAAACCTGTGACCAAAATGAAATGTCATTTCTGACAAGTTGAACACGACATTTTTGTTGTGCAATTTCAACCAAGTTTATTTAAATTAATCTACATCAATCAAATTAAAATCGTTTTTGTTGCTATATTTGTTCTTGCCTGAATCTTCGGACTGTCAATCCGATTTGTTTTGCCCGAGTTTCTTTGTATCGCTGTCAATTTTTTTTTTTCACGATGTCCGACTTACAACAACAAACTACATGGGAAACTCGCAAAAACACTGTCATAAAAAATGTTCACCATAATTCCTCTGGGATACAACATAAATCAGCAATAGTTGCCAATTAGAAGGCATATTTCATTTAAACACTTGAATCGCTAAGCAAGTTATACGAAGACCTTAAGAAGTTTATTCAGGAAGAAAATAAAAAACTTGCGCTTAAACCATACAAAATTGAACAAGATTTCCACCAGAACATCGCGAAGATCAATGAAACTGTGTCGGATCTCACATAACGAGTAAATGTTCATGAAGCCAAACCAAAAGAGCCTGATACAGCGCCTGAAATCAAAACTCGGCCAACGAATTGAAGAGCTCGAACGAGAGAAAATGCAATTTTGCATGGCATCCCGAAGATGGGGGGGGGGATCTGCTTTCGTTATTCACAAATCTATGCAACTCCGTCAAATGAACTCCAGCTCCTATTATGCACAAGGCCACTCAATGACACTGACATTAACACCGCTGTAATCCTGATATTTAACTCTGTCCCAGACAAAAATCGTTTGCTTGAACTAATTCAACACCGATGGATAAAACCAAGAAAACCGATTGTTTACAAGATGTTGGTCTACCGTCTGACAGCCGTATCTACATAAATGAAAGCCTGACGTCATCAACCCATGTGTTTCTACGCAAAGCTCTTCTTCTTCAGAAGGTAAAAAAGGTTTCAAGTGTACACACACGAAATGGCAGAGATAAGGTTGGCAAACGTTGGCAACTACTGTGCGAGATAAACCTGGAATTCAAGCGATATGTCTATCCAAATCAAACAGTTATAAGCTATTGCCTTCTAAAGTAGGGCTACGGTCCTGTTCATAAACGCTTAATAAAAAAAACTTGCATTAGTCCAATCATGCTACACAGCAGACATCACTGCTATTCAGGAAAAACAATGGAAAAAACTGCGACATATACTAATGTCCTTGCAGACCTTTGTAAAAGGTATATCCCTTAATCACTCTAATACTACCAGCATTTAATGTCGAAGGTCAAATGCGACGATGTCATAAAGCTATAAGTTCTAGTGGCCTACAAAGCAATTGCAGCTTGTAAGCCTCGTAGGAGCCGCCATTGAACTTAATCTGCAAAGAAAGAGGAAAGAATGCTTGCTTTTCAGAAAGAAGACAAATGGGCAGGAAAAGGGCGTATTTGAAGATTTAGACCCAACAAAAGTTGATTTTAAAAACGTGTGTCTGGTCTTTGTCGGAGTTTATAGATACCCGCATAGACAAACTTCTCCAGAGCGCGTCTTCTGTGATTTCTTTTAATCTCAAATAGAAAAGTTATCTTGCACTTATGATAAAATGGTTATAATGAGTATCCTTAATATCGACTGGTTTGAAAATAGCACTTATAAGTGACAAATCGGATGCTTGGGTGTTGTAGAACGAGGGTAGACTATGATTGGCGTTAACCTAGCAATGCTCAGTGGTTTTAACTGTGACTAAACATCAAGTGCTTATTTTTAACCTCCAAGTTGTAACCATTGGGTATTGGTCTCATCAAGACGAAAAACAGCAACACTATAAACAGCCATGTCAGATTGGCACGGAATGAATACAAGCTGCTTCGACATAATCGGACAACAGGTTGTCTAGGAATTTCAAAAGTAAGTCATGCCCTCTGAACAGAAATGGTGGCGGATTAACCGAAAGGCCAACGGCAGCGCTAAATCCCGTAGTGGATACTGTACACTAGTGTCCAAGGGGTATCTAATAAATTATTAAACAAAAAACATTGTCACGAAGTAACCTCGGAAAGGACGGATTTTATTGTTGACGACCATGTTGAACGGAAAAAGGGCAACGACGTTCGTATCTGCTCCTGGAATGTGAGAACATTAAACAGAAGAGGTGCAAGCGAACAACTACAAAACAGATATTACAGCAATCAGGGAAATACGATGGAATGGGCCGGGCAAAACGAGGATGAAAAACTGTGACATCTACTACGGACCGCGTTATAGTGTTCAGAAACAGCTACTATTCGGATGCGGATTTGTTATAAGTGCCAGACTTAGGCAAGAAGTCTTATGCATACAAGACATAAGCGAACGCCAACATAAGCCTTATATGCGCTCACACCCCACGGAGGAAAAGATGATATCGCTTAGGATTGCATCTACGAGCTCCTTAACAAAACCTATAAGCGACTACCAAGGTACGATGTTAAAATCGTGCTGGAAGATTTTAACGCAAAGGTAGGAAGAGAAGACATCTTTAGCAGTATTGCTCGAAAAGATAGCCTACACGACAACACGACTGGTAACGCGGACTTAGGCTTACTGCCACTATAGCCAGCACAGGGTTTCCTCACCTCGATATCCATAAGGGGACATGGCGGTCCCCAGATCAACGAACGGTTAACCAAATTAATCACCTTGTGATAGACAACAGACAAGCATACAGAATTTTGAATGTCCGAACATTCCGAAGAGCTAACATCGACTCGGACCACTACCTTGTTGCAGCTAAGGTAAGAATGCGGATTCCCACCAAGCCAAAACAATCCAGAAATACAGTAAAAAAAAATTAATTTCGAAAGACTGCATTCGCAAGAGACCGCCAAGACCTTCGCGCAGCGCTTATCCCTAAACCTCTCGATTAACACCATACCACCAGCATTGAATGTCGAAGAACAATGGCAACGATGCAAACAAGCCATTAGACCAGCCGCAACTTATGTGCTAGGTTTCTCTCGGCCACCAGCAAGAAACACCTGTTTTGATGAGGAATGCTGACATTAGCTAGCAGCCAAGAATGAGACCTGCAAGGCTAAGCTGCAGGTGAAGACGAGAGATTCCATTGAGCTCTATAGGCAGAGAAGAAGGGAGGAACACCGGCTTTCCAGAAATAACAAGAAAGAGCAAGAAAAGCGTGCGATCGAGGATATATAGAGGTGCCACTTCAGGTACGATGTTCGCAAGTTTTACAAAAGCGTAAAACGTCAAAGCAAAGGATACAAGGCTCGAACAGAACCCTGTCGAGATGAACAAGGAAATGTCAATGCTGAGGATGTGGAAGAATTACTTCTGCAGACTGTTAAACGGCGACGACGAACAGGGAGAACGAACCATTCAATATTGGCAACGACAACGAAAAACGCCAACCACCCGACCTTAGTAAAGTGAGGATAACAATATCTAAACTCATGCCTAATAAGTTTTTCGGAAATGACGGCCTTCCGGCTGAGCTTTATAAAGCCGGCGAAGATGACTTTGTACGTAATATCCACCAAATCATAAGTCAAATCTGGTCGGATGAAAGAATGCCTGAAGAATGGAACCTCAGCATCGTTTGCCCGATCCACAAACCAGACCTTTTGACTGTAACTACAGAGGCATAAGTCAATATCGTACATAATATTTCACAGAAGAGGACCTAGAGCGGATGCTTGTGTAACGCCGGCTGACACGTTGTATTATTCTGTGTCTTTGTCGCTGTAGCCTTCCCTTCTTAAAGTAGCTAGAGAGTATCCTGAAAATATATTTAGCTGGGCGCGTTCATTTTGACTAAAAAAAACATAATCCTACAGTTTGCGAAATTTAAGGAACTTTGATGTCCTGAGTGACAACAGAGCAACCAGTTAATGGCATCTACGGTTTGGTGAACTTTTCGGAATACAAAGTGGTAGTCAGATACGCCCCTTTCTTCAGATATTGGTCTACCAGATTTACCAGATCACCTGGGGCGATAGGACGAGCGGACTCTTTGAAGACTCTTTGGAAGAAGCACCTATAGTTGCAATTTCCAGCGGTCCGGGAATGTCCCGTCAATTAGAAAGTTTTATATTACTTTTTTTTAAATGTCAGGTTTGGAGCTAATTGCCGTTTCCAGTGTTCCGTTGGGGATTAAATCTGAACTTGGTATCTTCTTGTCTGCAATCATTTTGCAAGCTGGTTATAGTTCCTCTTGTGTAACTGGTGTGATACTTTCGTTGGAAGTTTCAATTACAATTGGGAAGTTTGTCGGTGACCGTTGAGAGAAAAGTGTCATTATGATTTTCTTTATATGAACTATGGCCTTTCACGTTTATCAAGACTTTCCTTAATGGAGTTCCTAAGGAATTAATGTCTGCTTCATTTAAAAGCTTCTTAAAGCTGATGCTTTTACTGGCTCTCTTGAAGGTTTCAAGCATCTGATTGAAATTCAGTTGCACCATGGAGCATTACATTTTTCGCCTGGCACTCAAACAATTTAGTCGGAGGGTTTTGATGTCATCGTTCCACTAGTAACAAGGTGAGCAGTAGCACATCCCATCACTTCTCTAAATTAGTACGGCTAGGCTATCTGCATGTCCCGGTCTCAATTGAATATTCTTTATAAGCTCCTCGAAAACTTCTTTATTGAAAGAAGTTCCCCTCCACTTTGGGCCTACGATTTTGCAACGTTCTCTCCGCTTTTCTTCCTTGAAATTAAAAAAATAACAGCCTGGTGGTAGTTGTTAGTGCAGTCTTTTCTAACCCATCATTTTGTTTTTATAGTTATCGTGCTACTCATAAAGGTAATAAAAACCCCCGCTCCATCTATTAAGTATGGTTTATATACCAGCGGATTTGTCAATGCCAAGATACGGTAGTCCTTTTGCAAATGAAATCGGTTAGTGCGGTAAACTGTCGCGCAGAAGGTCTGGGTTCGATTCCCAGCCGCTGCAACGGCTTAATGATTTTTTTACTGGCCCTTCTCTAGTGATGATCTGACAAATTATTCGGGTAGAATCAATTGTCTAGAATAGCTTATCTCAACTAAGCCGTTTGGAGTCAAAATAAAAACATATGAGAAGGCTAATATCCGCAGTGCGGATCGTTTAATATCCTATCCCATCCTATCCTAACTATAAATGTCTCCAAAAAGTGGGTGTTGCTAAAAGCTGAATAAATCTTGTTCAAACGGTGTATCTAAAATTTGTATGATTCAACAAAAACGACGTTAAACTTAATTTTTTTTTAGGATAACGCCCATACAAAATGGGCGTGTGTCGAAATACGCTAAGGATGAAATGTTTTAGAATTATTCTCGAAATATTTTCACCGAAAGATTTTTCAAGTTTTTCTTAAATTTTGCCGAAAATGTTTTTTTCTTCTGTTAAAGAAGAAACCGTTGGACCGCCTGCGAAATACTCTTCAACCAGTTGGGTCGTCGCTAAAAATCTGATAGCTGTCAACATCGGGATAGATGAAGAGTCCCAATCACAGTGAATTGTGAATTATAAAGGCATTCTAGCGTTCTATCCCACTAGGGGTGGTAATTTATAAAATTATCAAATTCGACCATCGCTCTCCAAAAATATTGCACATCGATTTCCATAGGGAGGTCATAATGTCCTAGTAAAAACAACATTATTGAGAAAAAAACTCCGCATCCAATAGATATGGGTTAGATATCTCTCGATTTTTGCGTTTTGTATAAATAAATTGAAGTGTTATGCAATTCTCTGAACAAGTATGTGCAAGCAGACTGCGATTTTTAAAAATTCTACGACCTTCCACAATTCTCCTCAAGCTATAGCATCCCACTTCTGCTGTACTAGGTGATGCTCAATGCGAATGTTTGCAATCAAACATTTTTTTAGTGGCAACAAAGTATGAATCATGCACAAGGATGCTCGTACCTACTGTACTTACTTTTTTTAACTGAACACGAGACATAGGTATCCAATGCGATTCGCAAGCTACGAGGTTGTGCCTCATAGATCATACCCTGAATGGTAGCCCAGAGGGATGATGGTTTTCTATACGGGTGTGGGTATTTCGCTTGTACTCCTGTTTGTGTATTTAACGTAAATGCAATTAAAACTGCATATATGAGGGTATAACCGTTTCACTTTTCTCGCCACCGATGTTGTGAGAGTACTGTTTTCGGGTAGTTCGATTTTTTAGTTTCAAACATTTTTTTTACAATTGAATCTCTGAACCAAATTTGTTTGTTGGCTTGTGTGTGATTTTTTTTAAAATAGTAAACGTTTTGTTTAGTTAGGGTGTAAAACAAAAACTACATGATCCATCAAGTCTAAATGTGTTGTTCAATCACTTCTTGGAATTTCTTAAGCTTATTAAGGAAAATAAGAAATGGAATACAATTTTATTTAATTGATAGCTCTGTCCAAACTCAGTTGTAAGAAAATGTTATCCAATTTATTTGTACGTTTCTAGTGGCTCTTAACAATTATCGTATATTAACATTGGACCTCTAGCACCTTAGCACGATGGGGCTGCCACAACCATGCAGCAGTATGGGCTTGTAACAGGTGGGCCAAAAGAAGTCATCTGATGTCGTTTGGCTATTCAGAATATCGGTTGTGGCTCACGCAGTGTGTGCCGTTTCTCCGTTTTGTTGGAAACACATGTCCTCCAGTCCTAATTCGTCCCGTTGCGGCGAAAAAAAAACTCGGTTAACATGGCCCTATAGCGCACACCATCCACTGTTGTCGGTTGACCAGCGGCGTTCTCGAAAAAAAAATGGCTCGATGACTAACCAAGCGCGAGCAGCGCACCATGCAGTCACCTTAATGGCTCCTCGTGCTATACTCGTGGATTTTCGGTGCCCCATACGCGATAGTTTTCCTTGTTCACGTACTCGCTGAAGTGGAAATGAGCTTCATCGCTCATCATGATTTTGGTCGAAAAATCGTTCACTTCGTCCTCGAGATTGAGGATGGCTTGGACGTAGGTTAAACGCGTTTGGCGGTCAACAGGCAGCAGCTGATGCACGGACTGGACTTTGTACGGGAACATGCGCAAGTCTTTGACCAAAATTCGCCTTAGGGACGACCGGCTGATGGCTAATTACGAGGCACGGCGTTTGGTCGATGTTTCCCGCGGCAGCTCGACATCCTCGGCAACAGTGGCGATATGCTCGCCAACCCGGGTGCTCTGGTCCTTAGCTAACTGTTTTCAGTTGCGCACTTAAAGTTGGTTGAGCTCGGTTTTCCTTTACTGCATCCGACGTCTGGCTGCGATTTGAAGAGTCTGCTAGCCATCTAATTTCCATAATTTCTTTTTTTGACTAGGGGTATGTCGCTGTATAGTTCCTGGTTGACTCTTCATCTCCATAGCAAATCGACCAGAGATTTCTCCATATAGGAACTCCTTAGTAGTTCAAATGAGAGCTTTTCTACTGAATTCTTAGCCCGAAGAAACAGCGTTTGGTAAGAGTAATTCTTCGTTTAATTTCTGACGAGATGTTGTTGTCAGAGTTGTCAGTTTTCAGTTGTCAGTTGTTCAAAGTTACACCTGTCAATGGTGACGTTCTATCCAATTCGTCAATATCGTCGGCGTATGCTAGTAGTTTTACAGATTTTTGGAAAATTGTGCCTCTGGTGTTGGCTCGTGAGTTTTGCACAATCCTCTCATCAGATTGAAGAAGTCACATGACAGCGCATCGCCTTGTCTAGATCCTTTTTTTTTATCGAATGTGTCGGTGAGGTCGTTTCCGACACTGATGGAGCAGCGAGAATTCTCCATCGTCATCCTACACAAACGCACGAGTTTGGGCGGTATACCAAAACTAGACTTGGCTCCGTTTTGTTCTTCTCTATAAACTTTGTCGTATGCGGCTATGAAATCGATGAATAGGTGGTCGGTATGGATTTGGACTTCTTGGGTTTTTTTTTCAGGATCGGTTTGATCGGTTGTGGACTTTCCTGGCCTAAATTACTACACTGATAAGGGCCGATCATGTAGGTAGATAGGTAGAGGTGGCGGTTCGGCATGAACCAAAGCAGCACTCGTGTGCCTTTTTGTTACCACGAATCGTGTGCCCTCTATTATGATTGTTGTTGCGGATGTGATACAGGCGGTCTCTAGATCCAGTCTTTGAGGTTTAAAAAGCGGATAAGGCCTTGTTTCCTTTTACCCTAGATGTCGCTAAGGTTGTCAAAAAATGGGTTGGTCTTACTCACGCGATCTGGCTCTTGCAACTGCCGAACTTTTTTGCAGATGAAATGTGAGAGAGTTTCTCTCTCATTTGTGCTCCCGCAACTGCGTCATTGAGGGTTGTTTGGGATTCCTAGTTTGGTCGCATGATCTCCAATTGGCAAGAGCCCTGTGACTATCGTCGTAATTCTTGCAATATCTGGACGGTTTCTATTTAGTAGATCGTTTGTTCTATATTTGTCGCAGGATTGCCATGTCGTCCTCGATATGACGCAATTTGTAAACCTTCTCCATTTGGAGTCGGCCTTTTTCAGTAAGTATGAGTGTATTTGTCCCTTAACCGCACCTAGCGGGAGCCGATCAGGTTGTTGGTAAACGGTTTCAAGCGTTCATATATAACGGCAGATAGGATATTGTAGGCGATGTTGAGGAGACTATCGCGTCATTAGTTGGCGCAGTTCAGTGTCTACTTTTTTGGAGATAAAGTTCGGCGGGAAGGTCGTCGTTTCCGGTAGCCTTACTTAGCTTGAATTTAGATATTGCTGTTTTCACTTTACTAAGGTCAGGTGGTTGGTAGTTTTCGCTGTCTTCACCAATATTGAGTGGTTCGTTCTGCCTGACAGCGGAATATTGTTCGTCATTGCCGTTTAACTGTCTCCTTACTTACTGGAGTGGAACCTCTCGAGCGCATTTCTTGCTCTTCTTTCTTCAGAGAACAGAAAGAACACAGAGTTTTCTGTGTTCTTTCTTCTTCTTAGCTTAGCCTTGTAGGCCTCGTTCTTGGCATCTGTCGGCATTCTTCATCAAACCAAAGGTTTCTTGCTGGTATGCATACGAAAACTGGCACATCAGTTACGACTGATCTAATGGCTGGCTTGCATCGTTGCCATTGTTCTTCGACATGAGATGTTAATCGACAGATTGGGGGCTACGAAAGTTTTCGCATTCTAAGTGCAGATACGCACGTCTTTGTCCTTTTTTCGTTTGGGAGGGTCTTCAAAAATAAAATCAGTTCTTTCCGAGGCTATTGCTTGCTTCGTTACTATAGGTTTTTGAAACTCTTTTGGGCTCGTCGGTGTAAATCCAAACAAACATGAAACGATATATGGACACCAAAAGTCAAGGGTAAAGGAAGGCTAGCGTGGTGGGACAATGAAAGGCAAACAACAAGCAAAATCTTGTTTCAGCGGAAGACACCGAGAGCGAAAGCATGAGAGAGCACTCTGTAGTGAATCCAAAGTATGCACATCACAAAATTGAATTGGTTAGGGGGGCAAGCTTGGACAGAAAAAATGTGCAACAACATGCAGGATCGTAGGCATAAGCGAGATATTGTAGTTTTTTATAGTTTGCGCGACTCCAAAAGGTTGTGAACACCCTTCCAGTGAATTTACGGATTTTAACGCCAAAATATGTTGGTGTTTTTTTCTTGGTAGTGTAGTGTTACATGCCCGTGTACCCGTTCAAATGAACCAATCTAACTTAATAGGGTTAAAGTTTGATTATCTATCCCATCACCCTATTATTGATTTTGTTGAATAGAAAATATGCACATGCATTTACGTTATTAACGTTATTTTGATTTTAGGTTGACTTTTGCTCATCGAAAGAACATAACTGCAGTCAAACCCAATACATCTTGTAATTATAACACGTAAAAGGGATAAAATTATGCTTTCCGGGTGAAGACACTTATTTTTAAACAACAGTACTAGATATACGAGATTATGACCTATGACAGAGCTGCTCCTACCCAACTCCTTTAATCCATGCAACGATGTTGTTAAGAGAAAGCATTGTTGTGTAGTGTTTCCGAAGGCACCCATAATTTAATAAACCCACCCACCTTTCATAAGAAATTCAAGGAACAACTAAAATTCGTTGAATATTTAATCAATTCCCTTCATCTATCGCAGTGCAACATTTTATCGGCAATATGGCCGAATAAGGGCACACACTCCTCGGCCAGCACAGGAGGCCAACTTCAATGTGTACACACCTAAAAGACCACCATCATTGTTTGAACCTAACGTATCACCTCGACTAGCATAAATCAGTAAATATACTTAAAGTGCACAAAAAAAAACAAAAAAAAATAAATCTGTACACAACAGCAGCAGAGCAGTAGAACATTTATCTAGTATCTAACAGATGCAGTTCACCGGCTGACTAATTACCGCCTCGCACTTTCCATAAAGCATCAATTGGCACTCAAGTGTGTGCCAAGGTGGTCGCCACCTATCTCATCAACAGGCTCTTCGAGTGCCGGTCCTCTATCTTGGTGTGTGTGTGTTTGTATTCATTGGCACCAACATCCAATCCGCAACGCGATTGCAGGAAACCTTAGAGTAAAGGTAGAACAAATTGCGTTTACAAGTAGCTCACTATGTGAGCTGGCCCATAATGCAAGCAAGAAGTTACATTTGTTGGTACCTATGGTACCATCAGAACCTCAAGCTCTCTAATCCACTCGTTCATCAACCTACGGTAGTAGAAGCGACTATACGACAACGAAAGATACGACGGCGAGATGGTGGCTCGTCGGTTATCGGTGAAATTGGACCGGTGCGGTGCTTCGACGAATACCAAATACGAATACTCGCATGAAAAGTAGTCGTAGGCGAAGTTGTACTCTGTCTGGGGGCAATTAAAATCTATCCAGAGCCCTTCGTCATCGTCTTACGGAAGAGCGGCGGAGAAAATCGACTGCACTCTCCGCTCCGGTATATTCTATGATTACGACGATGAACTTGAATTATGCATGCACACTGAAATGCACTAATTCACATTTGATGTTCGAGCAAACCGAATGGTCAACGGGGTTATCCTTCCTTCTCCTTTGGAGTGTATGTACAATTCCTTCATTGTGGCGGTCATTTTGCTGTTTGTTCCTTTTTGCTTGGAGGTGGTAGTGTTTTGATGTTCCTACGTCAAGTAATTATTTTTATACGATAATTTTATGTGTAAAACAGTGCTTTCAGTTGTACTACAACATGGCTGATGAAATTTCTTTGAAGTTTTTGTTGGGAAACCGAATTTGGAAAATTAATTGCCATTTGCTTTTCTATGTCCAGTTATGATCAAGCTTTTACGCTAGGAATAGGTAATCGTATTGAGAAGCATTATGCTCCCGAGAAGAACCACAATTTTTTGCAATACATGAAATGATGGAAAAGTTCCCCTAAGCCAGAAGATTTCATCTTTAAGGAATCACCTCATTATATATCATGTGCTCCAGTTTTTATATAAGTCATTACCGTGACATATCCTGCTGTAACCATGTTCTTTGTTAATAGCCAGGAACAATTCAGACGTCAAGAAGTCTTTCAATAACATCCACATAACGTTCTGAATACATTGTAACTTCACGTCCTCTTTCTGTTGCTTGCGTTTTGGATTCGTTGCACTCCAGTAGCGGCAGTTGTGCTTATTCACATCTCCATTAAGGTAAATATGAGCTTTAACCGAACATATGATGTTGGTAAGCGTTGACAAGCTCTCAGTTGCTTATTTTACAACGTCATGTCTTTGATAAGAATCGAAGGGATTTAATTTTTACACGAATTACATTTTATGTGGGTAGACCGACACAAGTAGATTGAATTTAATTCTCTACTCGAAATCGACCAAGGATTTCTTCATCCGCTTTTGAGACGGTCCATGCTTCAGCGCCGTAGAGCAGGACTGGGATGATCATGCTCTTATATAGGATCTCCTTAGTAGTTCGAGTGTGGGCTTTACTACTAAATTGCTTTCTTAGCCCGAAGAAACAGCGGTTGACAAGAGTGATTCTTCGTTTGATTTCTGACGAGATGTTGTTGTCAGAGTTAATAGCGGAGCAGAGAAAGACAAAGTCCCGTGCTACCTCAAACTTATGTCTGTCAATGGTGACGTTCTGTCCAATTCGTCGATGTTGTGTGTCCTTTCATGTTGACAGCAGTCCTGCCCTCATTTACTGCTAAACCCAATTTTGCCGCTTCCTTCTCTAATTAGCAAACGTGGCTATGACATCACGTTGGGTCCTACCAATGATGTCAATATCGTCGGTGTATGCTATTAGTTGTACCGATTTTTGGAAAATTGTGCCTCTGGTGTTCGCTCGGGAGTTTGGCACAATCCTCTCAAGAATCAAATAAAAGAAGTCACATGAAAGCGCATCGCCTTGCCTTAAGCCATTTTTGGTTATCGAATGTGTCGGTGAGGTCGTTTCCGACCCTGATGGAGCAGCGAGAATTCTCCATCGTCATCCTGCACAAACGGACGAGTTTGGGCGGTATACCAAAACTAGACATGGCTCTGTATAGTTCGTCTCTTTAAATGGTGGGTATCGTTTTGGACAGCTTGGGTTTTTTCCAGGTTCTGCCGAAGTGTGAAGATTTGATCGGTTGTGGACTTTCCTGATAAGGGCCGATAAGGTTGTTGGTAAACAGTTTCAGGCGTTCACATATTACGGCAGATGGGATCTTGTAAGCGAAGTTGAGGAGACTTATGCCTCTGTAGTTGGCGCAGTTTAGAGGGTCTCCTTTTTTGTGGATCGGGCAAAAGATGCTGAGGTTCCATTCTGCAGGCAAACTTTCTTCCGACCAGACTTGGCTTATGAGTTGGTGGATGTTTCTTACCAAGTCATCTCCGCCGGCTTTATAAAGCACAACGGGAAGGCCGTGATTTCCGGCAGCCTTATTTAGCTTAAGTTTAGATATTTCTATCCTCACTTCACTCAAATCGGGTGGTTGAAAGTTTTCGCTGTTGTTGTAAATATGTATGTAGCGGAATGTTGTACGGCATTGCCGTTAAACAGGCTGCAGAAGTGGTTCTTCCGTATCCTCGAATGTGTCTCAACTGCGATATTTTCATGTTCATCTCAACAGGATTCTAGTCGAGCCTTGTATCCTTGACTTTGAGGTTTTACACTTTTGTAAAACTTGCTAACATCGTTCCTGAAGTGGCACCTCTCTATATCCTCGATCGCGCGCTTTGCCTGCTCTTTTTTTCTTCCCTTCTTCTCTGTCTATAGAGCTCAACGGCAGCTCTCGTCTTCACCTAAAGCATAGCCTTGTAGGCCTCTTTCTTGGCTGCGAGCATCTGTCGGCATTCCTCATCATACCACTGGTTTCTTGCTGGTGGGCGCGAGAAACCTTGCGTGAAGTTCTTTTCGGTCTCTTGCGATTGCAGTCTTTTGACATTAAATTGTTTACAGTATTTCTGGATTGTTGTAGCGTGGTGGATATCCGCAGTCTTGACTTGGCAAACAGGCGTTCAGCTCTCTATAACACCTGGAAGGTACCTAGGTTGAGCTTCTCCATTTATTTATGTGTGTGAAGTTTAATTTTTGCCACCAATAATTTAACCTAACGATTAGTGCCGATTCCGAAAGGCATATATGAGAAATTTCTCATGACGGTTATATAGTTATATTTGGATATTTGTCAGACTTTCGCAAGTCCAACGCACTTTTTGCCATTTAAATTTATTTTGATAGCCAATTAAAATATCGACTTTTATATTTTAGTTTAATCTACTTGGTCTTAGCATGAGCTACGCTGTAGACCTATATTTAAGATTATTTCATGTGCCCTTCGGTCCGACATCATGTTAGTTCATTGAATTTCAAACCATCGGGCTACGATCGGCTGGATTCAATGACGGCTACCCGAAGCCCCCCGCCTAGATAAAGTACACGTAATTATTTAGACTTACTTAAAATTAAGGAGTATATTACTAGTGTCCAAATACTTGCAAATGCACTTTCTGCATAATTGTATCGATTTTATAACATCCCGATATCGCCATGTTGAAGCTTATGCCTCTGTAGTTAGCTGACGCTGAGGGTCTCCTTTTTTATGGACCGGTCAAACGATGTTGAATTTTCATTCTTCAGGTCGGTGTTCTTCCCTTCTTCTTTGCCCATAGAGCTCAATGGCAGCTCTCGTCTTCACCTGCAGCTTAGCCTTGTAGGCTGCGAGCGTCTGTCGGCATTTCTTATCAAACCAGGGATTTCTTACTGGTAGGCGCGAGGTGTACCACTTCAGTTGCGGCAGATCTAATGTCTTGTTGGCATCGTTTCCATTGTTCTTCGACATTCGATGCTGATGGTATTTTGTTAAACGAGAGGTGAAGACGAGTTAATAAGACGAGAACTGTACTGGATGCTCTCGCGGTATCAACCTGGCGGAATTTGGAACGGAAAAGTAACGAAAGACGCTTAAGAGCTCACGAAAATTACTTGGCAAGAGCGCTGGAGCTCTAAAAGCATAGCACGATAACGTGGCTGAATGGAATGACCGGCAAAACAACCTCCCTACCAACAGCAACAAAATATAGGTTGGTTTTACATTAAAGCACAACTGGGGCCGTAACCGATGATTGACCTTATAAGGACCATGTAGCATTATGACCATTGATTCAAGTTGACTGCTTTAAAACAGTCTTCTTGGCCTAGTGTAGTAAATTTTTGCTACGATTTAGAAACTAGTCAAGCCAAATAATATAATAATGAACTACACTTCCCACCATCAACTGTTATATTATCCAGGGATTGGCAATTTTTTTCTGGTATAGCTAGAAGCCTTCTGAAAAATTGTTTGTGATTTTGAAAATTGATGATCTATTTGCAATCATCGCATTATTCCTTATTGTGTTCAAAGTCACTCTGCACAGACCCTTCCCGTCTTTTGAAAGTTGAAAAAAGAGCTAAGGGCGAAACCTTAAAGCTAAGGATACAAAGCGCGAACAGGACCCTATCAAGATGAACAAGAAAACATCCTAGTTGAGTCATAGTCGATGCTGGGAAAATGGATGAATTTCTTTATAAATTCGGCTAAGATGATTTGCTATTTAACTTACACCACCAACTCATTACCAAAATTTGGTCGGATGAGAGTATTCGTGATGTACGTGATGCAAGCCCGGTCCCGGTGATCACCTGGAAAAGTTCACCAACAAATTCATCGCCCTTATCATTATGATTTTAGGTCAGGAAAGTTCACGACTTATCAAATTTTTCCACTTCGGGACATCCTGTAAAAAAGCCAAGAGCTCCAAATCGATACCCAGCTTAGCCAATCTACACCCCTGTCTAGTTTCGGTATACCGTCAAAACTCGTCCGTCTGTAAAAGATAACGATTGGGAATTCTCGCTGCTCCATCAACGACAATGACCTAACCGAAACGATATAAATGGACTTATTTTCATGACTTCCTTACATAATTCTTAAACGAATGTGCAAAACTCCACAGTCAATACAAGACGCACAATTTTCCATAACGCTGTGAAACTAGTAGAGTACGCCAACCATATTCACATCATGCAGGGAAATGAGGGAAACACTATGTAATCTTCGGACTTCTTTTGCATTTAAGAAAAATTAAGACGTAGAATCAACTTTGTGGAGCGACACAAACTCGCTCAAAAACTCCGCTTTAGACGTTTTAGATAACACTGGACACCATTACTGCGGCTCGAAGAGTCTTGTATTTCTAGTCATATGGACACAGCAGAGGTGGATCTCGTGAGTTAGTATGCAAATTCTTGGTGACAGAAGAAGAGAAAAATTGTCCATTTGAATCTGCGAATGATTTTCATAGATGAAATCAACACTGGTGCATTGAGTCCCAGTTTGGATAGATATTATAAGCAACCAACCAGCTGCTCTGAACAAAGGTTCACCATCATTAGCCTTATATGCGCCCCGGAGGAAATAGAAAGATGAAATTACTAAGCGACTCCCCTATAAACAATTTGAGTACTTAACTCGTTACTATTATCTCCCAGTGGTAACCATTGGGTACTGGTCTCATCCAACCGGATTTGACTTGCTAAACGATAAGCGCGAGTGTTGATAGCACGACGAAAAACAGCAACACTATAAACAGCCAGGTCAGAATGGCACGGAATGAATACCCGGCATGCTGTCCCAGGCGAACCTAGACAAGCTGCTTCGACATATTCGGACAACAGGTTGTCTAGAAATTTCAAGGGTTAGTCAGGCCCCTTGAACAGAGCTGGTGGCGGATGAACCGAAAGGCCAACGGCAGCGCTCAATCCCGTAGTGGATACTGATGGCCCCGTGTCCTAGGGGTATCTAATAAATTGGAACCTGCCCTCCAGGTTGGGGGTTGTGCTTTGGGTTAACTACCCAATCATAGAAAAATCTAAAGGTTACGAAGCAACCAAAAGCCTCGGAAAGGAGTGATTTTATTGTTGACGACACGGCTAAACGAAAAAAGGACAACGACGTTCTTATCTGCACCTGGAATGTGAGAACATTAAACAGGAGAGGTGCAAGCGAACAACTAGCGAAAGCCCTAAACTGCTACAAAGCAGACATTACTGCCATCGAGGAAATACGATGGGATGGGCCGGGCAAAAAGAGGATGAAAAACTGTGACATCTACTACGGACCGTGTTATAGTGAGCAGAAACAGCGACTATTCGGATGCGGATTTGTTATAAGTGCCAGACTTAGGCAAGAAGTCTTATTTTTCCAAGACATAAGCGAACGCATTGTAACGATTCGCATCAAGGCCAAATTCGCCAACATTAGCCCTATATGCGCTCGCGCCCCAACGGAGGAAAAAGGTGATATAGCTAAGGTCTGCTGCTATGAGCTCCTTGACAAAACCTATGAGCGACTACCAAAGTACGATGTTAAAATCGTGCTGGGAGATTTTTACGCAAAGGTAGGAAGATTAGACATCTTTAGCAGTATTGTCGGAAACCATAGCCTACACGACAACACGTCTGGTAACGGACTTAGGCTAATTGACTTCGCTACGGAACGAAATGCCACTATAGCCAGCACACGGTTTCCTCACCTCGATATCCATAAGGGGACGTGGCGGTATCCAGATCAACGAACGGTCAATCAAATTGATCACATAGCGATAGACAAGCGCCACGCATCTAGTATTTTGGATGTCCGAACATTCCGAGGAGCTAACATCGACTCGGACCACTACCTTGTTGCAGCCAAGGTTAGAATGCGGATATCCACTACGACACAACAATCCAGAAATACTGTAAAAAAATTTAATGTCGAAAGACTGCAATCGCAAGAGACCGTCAAGACCTTCGCGCAACGAGACTCCCTAAACCTCTCGATAAACACCATACCACCAGCATCAAATGTCCAAGAACAATGGCAACGATGCCAAAAAGCCACTAGATCAGCCGCAACTGATGTGCTAGGTTTCTCGCGCCCAACAGCAAGAAACCCCTGGTTTGATGAGGAATGCCGACAGATGCTCGCAGCCAAAAACGAGGCCTACAAGGCTAAGCTGCAGGTGAAGACGAGAGCTGCCGTTGAGCTCTATAGGCAGAGAAGAAGGAAAGAACACCGGCTTTTTAGAAAGAAGAAAAAGAGGAAGAAAAGCGCGTGATCGAGGATATAGAGAGGTGCCACTCCAGGAAAGATGTTCGCAAGTTTTACCAAAGTGTAAAACGTTAAAGCCAAGGATACAAGGCTCGAACAGAATCCTGTCGAGATGAACAAGGCAATATCGTAGTTGAGACACAGACTGTTAAACGGCGATGACGAGCAACATTCCGCTATCAGGCAGAACGAACCATTCAATATTGGCAACGACAGCGAAAGCTGCCAACCAACCGACCTGAGTGAAGTGAGGATAGCAATATCTAAACTAAAACTTAATAAGGCTGCCGGAAATGACGTACTTCCCGCCGAGCTTTATAAAGCCGGCGGAGATGATTTGGTAAGTAACATCCACCAACTCATAAGCCGAATCTGGTCGGAAGAAAGTATGCTTGAAGAATGGAACCTCAGCATCGTTTGCCCGATCCACAAAAAAGGAGACCCTCTAAACTGCGCCAACTACAGAGGCATATGACTCCTCAAAATCGCATACAAAATTCTATCTTCCGTAATATGTGAACGCCTGAAACCGTTTACCAACAACCTGATCGACCCTTATCAGTGTGGTTTTAGGCCAGGAAAGTCCTCAACCGAAAAAATCTTCACACTTCGGCAGATCCTGGAAAAAAACCAAAGAAGTCCAAATCGATACCCACCACCTATTCATCGATTTCAAAGCCGCATACAACAGCATTTATAGAGACGAACTATACAGAGCCATGTCTAGTTTTGGTATACCGCCCGAACTCGTCCGTTTGTGTAGGATGACGATGGATAATTCTCGCTGCTCCATCAAGTTCGGAGACGACCTCACATTCGATACCAAAAAAGGATTTAGGCAAGGCGATGCGTTGTCATGTGACTTCTTCAATCTGATTCTTGAGAGGATTGTGCTAAAATCACGAGCCAACACCAGAGGCACAATTTTCCAAAAATCTGTAGAACTACTAGCATACGCCGACGATATTGACATCATTGGTAGGACCCAACGTGATGTCATAGCCATGTTTGCTAATATAAAGAAGGAAGCGGCAAAAATGGGCTTAGCAGTAAATGAGGGCAAGATGAAGTATATGCTGTCAACACGAAAGGACACACAACATCGACGAATTGGACAGAACGTCACCATTGACAGATATAACTTTGAGGTAGTACGGGATTTTGTCTATCTCGGTTCCGCTATTAACTCTGACAACAACATCTCACCAGAAATTAAACGAAGAATTACTCTTGCCAACCGCTGTTTCTTCGGGCTAAGAAGGCAATTCAGTAGTAAAGCCCTCACTCGAACTACTAAGGAGATCTTATATAAGACCCTGATCATCGCAGTCCTGCTCTACGGCGCTGAAGCATGGACCGTCTCAAAAGCGGATGAAGAAATCCTTGGTCGATTTGAGAGGAAAATTCTTCGAAAAATCTTCGGTCCCGTTTGCTTTAACGGGGGTTTGGGCAGCCCGGGCCTGACTTAACTTATGTTGCCCCTTTTAATTTTTACCGGGTTCCTAGTTTCATTATAAAGTTTGTACTCTACCATTAAGTGTGAAGAACTATATAATTCAAATGGCCGCTTCGGGAAGATTACCTGCTGCGATTCTTTTGAGGTATCTCTGCCATAACTTGAGTAATATTGATTTTTATTGCGTCTTGAGTTCGGGGATTATTCGCGTAAATACGGTCATACGTAGCCCCGCAGAAAAAAAACTAACGGTGGCAAATCGCATGATCTTGGTGGCCAAGTAGCCAGGGTTTTCATACCGCCAACACAGTTGAAAACTATGGAGCAGCGGTCATGGGATTTTGTTGCTTTAACTTACTTACTAACTGTGAAGCAGCGTTAATGCTGCTAAATTTTATACATTTTAACCGCTCCAAATTGCCGCTCTTAGCAAATTGCCGGACAGGGCCTGTGCCCGCCTAGCTAATTATTGTAGGTTCCCATTGGTTTTTGTGAAAGTGAGTAAGTAGTCTTAGTAACCCGAATAGATAGAAGGATCAAAAACCAAGTGGCTTAGCTCCTAGAATTCTGTCTTTTCCTGCTGCGAAACCATGTTTATGTTGTCGTAAGTTCCTCTTTGAAAGTCTTGAGTTAATATTTTCTGCATTTTTTATACATAATTTAATTTTCTTTAGACTAAAAAAAAAAATGTTACAAAAGGAATGTCCTTTTTCTATTCCCAGGCACACACCACAAACTGCAGAGCAAGTGAAGGATTTCCAAATACAATTCTTCCCTTATAGACAATCCAAAACCAAATACCTATCGCAGCAGGAAAAAGGTAACGTTCAAAACGCGACTAATTGAAAAAAAGAAGACCAAATAAAAAATCCACGAACCTATATCAAAAGTTAGAGAGAGGGTTCTGTCAGCATCCATATCCGACAATAAAAAAAACACAAAATAAACCGACAGCTTTTTGTGAGAGTGTCGGAGTCCTGAAACTTGACTTGGAATAATCCATGCGTCATGTCCAGCAAAAATAATGATACCAACAACAAAAATACGCCGCCGCTGCACCTACGCCTTCACATAGTGTGCCAACAAGAGCTACAAAAACACACAAGAAAAGAAGCAAAACAGAAAAATGGTCCTGACAATTTTTGTTTTTTAGACTCGTCTACAGGATACACCAATTCTCATACCTCGAAAGCTTGCAAGTAAGTATATACAGCAATTCGCGGGACATCTAGCGGGCGTCTGGTCATTTCGTCCTCACGCGTAGGCCTGTATGGCAAGCTTAAAAAAAGGAACTCAGGGGAGGGTACCATACCAACATGGCCGGGAAAAAAACTAAGTAAAAATGTCATCTCTCACCCGTAAGTGAAGTTATGTGAACAAGAGAGCCGACCATCCATGTATGGGTGCATTTCGTATAAATTGTATTCCCAAACCAACAGTCCAAGTGTTCGAATATAAATTCTACTCCTTCCTAGCGCCGAAGCCCCCACCTCACACACATTCAACGTGGTAAAATACAATTTTTATTCGGGTGGATAACAAAAATGTTTGCTTTTTATTTTTCCGCAGTCGCGAATTGGTCTTTGTTTTGGGCGAATGGGAGGAGGACATGTGGCGATTAGGGGAGACAATATTATGCGACAGTGCAGCGGAATGGGATGACTTTTTCTATAATAATTTTCACGCGAATTTATGTTCATATGGGCACATAATAATTACCACGAAAAAAGTGATCAATGGAAAAATAAGTTTTTCAAAGGTCGTAAATTGTGTTTTTCTCATATGAAATTTCAACTAGTCAATGATTCTGGAGTTGTTTTTCTAACGTCCACCAAAGATATGGAGACGCATAATCTTACGAACCTGCTTACCATACCATGGCACCGAATTTAAGTACCGATAAGTTTTGCGATATTTCAGAGACCATTCTGAGGTTAAACCCCCAAGTATGAAATAATGTTTTATGGAGAAAGTCACGGTACAAAAATCAAATACATTTCTTACAAAGACACTATAAGGACCGTCTGATGGTTGGATATTGTAAAACGATTGTAGACTCCGATTAGCTCTAACTTGGCAATGCCCAGAGGTTGTAACTCTGACTACACATCAAGTGCTTTTTTTTAACCTCCAAATGGTAACCACCGGGTACTGGTCTCATCCAACCGGATTTAACTTGCTTAACGATAAGCGCGAGTAAAATCCTCTCTCGAATGGATGAAGAAGTTCTTGGTCGATTTGAGAGGAAAATTCTTCGAAAAATCTTCGGTCCCGTTTGCGTTGACGGGCTATGGAGACGAAGATTCAACCAAGAATGGTACGAGCTGTACAGCGACATGCTCTTGGTCAAAAAAATCCGCATTGAACGTTTCAGATGGCTAGGACATTTAGAACGAATGGACACCAATAATCCGTCTCACAGAGTCTTCGATTCCCAGCCAGACGTCGGACGCTGTAGAGGAAGACCTCGCCTTAAGTGGCGGGTACAATTAGGCACGTTGCTACCAGTTATTTAGTCATCCGCGATCACTTGATCTGTAATGTTATGTCATTCTTGCTACATCAAACCTGAAGGCTGGAATTGTAAGACTTTTTTGGCTGGAGAATTGTTGTTCATTCGCTCGATATGGCTGAGCCAATGTAGTCTACTTTTTTTTTCATTTATCTTGGTACAGCTCAGTAGGATTATAGTCTGCTAGACTTAAAATTTGTACTTTCGAATAAAAAGTTTTGATCCCATTTGTTTTGCTAAACCGAAATTGTATCGGGATTACCAGAACACCCACGGGGCTACCGTTAGGTTTTACTTTGCGAGGCTGGTTAGCAATCTATGTTCTTCTTTCCCTATAGGTGGTTCAACATTAGGTTCAACGTTTGCTGTTTCCGTCTGGGCTTGGTTTTCGCTGGTGATCTCCCTCACTATTTCCAACCGTTTGAGTCCCTTCATCATTATTGCTGCAACCTATTTAAACGCGTTTCATTATGCGCTCCATGGTTATATATGTTATATTGAATGTTATCGGGAGTAAGTATTACTCCAATTCTATCTTTATAGTTTTCTACGCGCTACACTGAAAAGTGGACACTGGAAAAATATGTGCTGCGCATTTTCTCAGGCCTCTCCGAAGTTGTAACAGTTAGATGACTCCTTGGGAGCAAACCTGTTCATATATGCTCAGATATGCAGCCATTCCCGGTCAGGCTTATGTAGAAATCTACTTCTTTGTGCTTCCGGTCTATCCATTTGTGGATATCCGGTATAAGTCGATGGGTCCACGTTCCCTTTGTAGGCTCGTTCCACCTCTCCTGCCATGCTCTCATTCTTCGCTGTGTTTCTTCTAGCTTCATATCTTTGATTGAGGCTCAGGGTTCCTGGATTTTTGCATCGTAGGTCCCTTTTAGCTCGATGGTAAAGATATCTGCTGGTAGCATTCCCGCGATGAAACATATAGCATCATTTATCACTGTCCGACATGCACAGCAAACCTTTAGCGCACATAGTCGTTTGACGTAGTTAATCTTTCTCGCATACGACTTAATTTTCACTGCTTTGGCCCATAATGGTGCCGCATACAAACTTCACAACCATTGGCAGAACTAGTCTTCTTTATTGTCTGGACCTCCAATGTTCGTCATTATTCTACCTAGGGCAACGCTTACCCTTGCAGTTTTGTCGCACGTTCTTTCAAGATGTTCATTGTAAGCGAGTCTAGCATCTAGCATCACACCTTCGTATTTGATAGCCGGATTTGATGTTATGTCATGATCGCCTATCTCGATGAAGATTGTCTCTCTTTTCTTGCGAGCTCTAACCCAACTGCTTACATCCATAGTCTCACTTTTTGGATTTATTCTTTGCCAACGTCCTCTATTTTTTCCAAGTGTTTCGCTACCTTAACAATTGCAATCTCTTCGGCAAAGCCCATGATTTTGCCCTGTTTGGGATTCCATAGAATAGATCCTAATGAAACTCTGCGAATTATGTGGTACTGCCTACTCCATCACCGGAATCAAAGCGCAGGAATCGCTTTTCGAAAGAACTCAGCACTATTTTTATTACGAACCATGGCACAATAATTGACCTAAGCAAATGCACTACAATACCCAAGTTTGCAGAGCTGAACGCATTTTTGGCATCCAATGTTACTACGGCACCGTATTTCTTTACACCTACTCTCCATATTCTGCCCTGAATAGCTTCTTACAAGGTTGTAGTATCTCCACTAAGGAGTCATTCGTGGGGTTGATGATGACTCCGAAGGAGATAAACTGTTTTATTACCTCAAAACTGCACGCTGGGAGCGATCAATATCAAGTTGAAACACACCATCTTTCCATCGAGTTCGAGGCCACGAATAAAAGGATCCATCGCCTAAACCTTTGGAAAGCGATGGTGAAATTCGGTATAACATTAAAACTTATACAGCTGTGTCGCCATACATTAGAGAACAAGCGATGGAAACGTTTTAAGACAGCTCAAACTTGTACTGGTCTCCGAGAACGAAGATTCCGCACTGGAACAGATAGTGTGCAGGACAGGAGTTAATACGGAAGGCATTATGTTCAACAAAAAAGTGTTCGAGGAGATTATAAATAATATCCAATCGAGACCTGGGAACTGCAGATATCCTTGCTCTACAATTTATAAATCTGATGGCATCTGCGTCTGCATCTTATTTTTAAGAAGAAAGCTTTTGCGACTCACCTTAATGGTGCTAAGGTCACATCAAACGATTCGATCAGTTTGTATGAGCGCCAGACAAAAAGCGCAACGCTCCAGGGGACAGAACCAAGATATCAATCAGAAGCTTGAAACTTGAAAAACAGTAAGATCCTAGTATACCACATAAGAAACAACAGGCTCACAGAATCAATGCAATCTGCTTTGCATCAGAATTAAGTCAGATGTATTATGAAAACAACATGAAATATCCTTGCCAAGTCAGCAGCGTCCAAACCAAGTTACCTTTTTAGAGTAAGGGATATTTTCTGTATTTCTTTTGCATAAAGCCCAAGTACGACCAGGCGTTGCATGCTATTCTCATATTTGGAGTTTGGTCACGAAACATACACTGAACTTACTAGAGTCTATTCAAAGACTTGCAATCCGCCTTATAGGCGATTTTCCCTTACTTTAAAGCAGCAACCTTTGGTACAGTGAGCATTATTAGGGAAAATCTATCTTTTTTCAAAAATTGATCATCCACTGTTGCCATTTCTTGCCACCATTCTGACCATTGACGACGCTTGAAATAGTCGAGAGCCTGGAGTTCTTGAGTCAATTGCACCTTATAAGCGTGTAAATGCAAGTCTTTATGTATTATGTTTATCAACGTCGAGCGTGAGAGGTGTAATCGTTGGGCACAACGACGAGTTGAGGTGGACGAACAGCAGCAATATTTTCTGCATATTTTCTGATTTTTTTGATTGTACGCACATTTGGACGATTAAATTGACCGAAAAAATCACGAAGTGCACGATATGCATTTTGATTTGAACGCCCATTTTCATAATAAGCCTGAATAACTTTAACGCGTTGCTCGATTGTGTATCTTTCCATGGTTCAAATTGTTAGTCTGAAGTTGAGAAATGTCAAATGAAAGGCAGAAAAAAAAAATTTACGTTTAGGTGTGGTTCATATGCAACATCGGCCCTTAAAATTTACATCTTACATTATTTTCGAAGCATTTATGTCAACCATTTTTTGAATTTTCTTAAAATTTTGCGCAAACTCGTATTTTTATAAAATGCATCAAAAAGTGGACATGGATATAAACATTAAATTAATGAAATACATAACATAATATTAATATTCTTTCAAAACTTGAGGAACAGTATAAAAGTAATAAAATTATTTTTGACAGGCTAGTTAAGCTCGAAAATAGTATTCGCAACAAATGAACCCCACCGTCGACATGAATAGATTTCTTAAATTTCTTAACTCGCATGCCAATGGTTTTGGCAAAAACTTGGAGAACTTGAATTTTATATGCAAGAAAAAGATATCAACATTGGTTTGATATCGGAAACTCACGAAAAGAGTAATTCGAAACTAAAGATTTAAGGTTACCTCAAATATCATATTCTACATCCATCGAATAAGGCTAAAGGTGGAGCTCACTATATACATATAAAAGAGTGTATCGAACATTCGAGCTCTATACATGTCAGAAGCAGACAATCCTTTCTGAAGATATCTTCTGTTTACTACCCACCGCGATGCAATATTGAGGAAATTGACTTTGAAAACTTCCCTTATTCCCTTGGACAGCGTTTCGTCATCGGAGTGGACTTTAATGCAAAACATACATTCTGGGGATCTAGATGCATATCACAGAAAGATAGGATTGTTTATGAAGTTGGTAGAAAGTACAATACCGAATTTCATTCTACGGGTAAACCAACTTACTATCCAACTGATGTTACAAATATACCGGATTTGATCGATCTTTTCATAGTAAAAGGTGTGCCGTCTAATCGAATCAAAGTTGAAGAATGCTTTGATCTTTTCCTTGATCATTCTTCGGTCATTCTAATAACGAGCGAGTCAATCGTTAGAAATGAAAGACTAACAAACGAGAAAACCGTTGAAAACGGGAAGGCTTCAAAAACGATATTGAAAATAATATTCGACTGAGTGTATCGCTTACATCCCCATGGGAACTTGAAGTCGCGGTTGACTCCTTTATCGATACCGTTTAAACAGCAGCATGCTATAACACTCCTCAACATCGCAAAAGAGTAAGCTATAGTAATATCGAGTACCCATGGAAAATAAAAGATTTGGTTAGAAAAAAAAAGAAAATCTCGAAAAAGGTGGCACTAAACTCGTGCTCCGCAAGATAAAATTATATTAAAAACTTCAAAAACCATGCTGTAGAAACACATCTGCAAAGCCTAACCGCTGGAAAAGAATCGAATTATTCACTGTGGAAAGCAATTAATGTCATAAAACGGCCAAAAAACGCTGTGCCACAAATTAGGGTAACTCATTACGTTTGGGCAAAAAGCTATAAAGAAAAAGCAGAAGTTTTTGCTGCACATCTTGAGGAAATATTTAAACCATTTGATGGTCCAGAATAAATTAATTTATTCCAGACTATAGCCGATAGTTATCTAGTTAGACTTGCAAGAGCTTAAACGGGAAATACAGAAACTAAAGCCTTAAAAAGCTCCGGGTTATGTCCTAATTACATGAGAATGCTTTTACGGGCAGCATTAACTAAACAACTCTACATTGTAAGTGCAGCAATTACATTAAGTGATAAAGATTCTCAAACCAGGAGAATCGCCGAATGAAAAATAATCTTACAGACCTATTTCACTTCTTCCATTAATTTCAAAAGTTTTTGAAATGATATTACTCGGTCGCTTACACCCCATTATTGATCAAAAACGCCTTTTACCTGACCTACAATTTTCTTTTAGAAGTAAACATTCGGCAGTGGACCAAGTTCATCGAATTACTGATGTAATTGAGAGAGCTTTCGAAGAAAAGAAAATTTGCTCAGCCGTATTTCTCGACGTGTCGCAAGCTTTTGACAAAGTTTGGCACAGAGGCCAATGCAAACTAAGACACGTTCTATCTGAAAAGTAATATAAAAGATTCGTGTCGTATCTTGAGCATAGACTCTTCCGTGTGGAACTTGGAAGCGAATATTCGGATTTCCAAGAAATATTGGCAGGAGTACCCCAAGGAAGCGTCCAGGGACCACTCTTGTACCTCCTATTTACACGTGATATCCCAAAAAAACAAACGATACAATAGTTACCACGTTTGCTGACGATACAGCTACACTAGCAGTTGGCACAACAATAGAGGAAACAAATATGAAATTACGCTCTTAACGAGGTTAATGAATGGGCAAAATCCTGGCGGATTGCACTTAACGAGAGCAAATCGATTCATGTAGATTTTTCGTACAAACGGACAAACAATTTGACAGTATATCTCAATACGGTTCGAGTCCCTTTTGCAAATGAAGCGAATTATCTCGGAATGACACTCGAAGCAAAATTAAAATGGAAGTCGCATGTAGCTCTTTAGCTTCTTCACAACGTTTTATGGATAATTTTTAATGCAACAAGCAGACGTTTCTTATCCGGCCTACAATCTACCGTCAGACGACTTCCGGCACATATGACACATCGCCGCTGTCTCTGACAATAGCTTTGAGGATTGCATTGGTAAACTTATCTGGCATCGTATTAAGAATTGTTTCTTTTTCTAATATTTAATTTATTATGATTAATATGTTTTTTTTTATTTATCATTATAAGATTGTTAGTTTTTTTCTCGAGTTCGATTTTATTGAAAAAAGCCAATCCTATCCATCTTAACGTAAGTATGAATATATTCATAACAATTCATAAGAAGAGCTTTTTTCATGTAGACATGTAATCAAAGCATATAATTATAATTATAGTCTAATTTGTGGTCCTAACCTTAGCCCCACAAACAACTAAGGATCCCAAAATGATCGTATGTTTATCTTTATATACCTATTGCAAATCAATTAAAATCATAAATCAATCTATTGATTTATTGTAGCAAGAGGGTATTTCCTCCTTACCGAAGCAACAAAAAAAAAACAACATCTTTGCAAATAATTACCCACAGACACTAATTCTACCATCGTTTCTCATCGTACAATAATAATAAAAGAGAAAATAAAAAAAAATAAGATTAACAAAAAAAAAAAAAAAACACTAATTCCCCGATGCATATAAATAATGTTCTCATTTCCCTGCTATACAATCTCTTCGAAGGGAAATAAATTAAATATGAAATTCCACATTATAATTGCATGTGGGCGTGAACACCATGATCTCCCTTTTAGCTCGAAAAACCAGATACTACTTGGCCTCATGAGCTGCCGATGTCCAATGAAATAGGGAATACCGCGCGAACCTTGATGAGGCGCAGTCCATTATAATTTTGTTATAATCAAGTATTTTCTTTTACGCCATATATTTATCTTCCGTTTGCCTTTTCACTCCTATATGTGGGGCTTCTTATTATGTGTGCATTTTTTCTTTTTTTTTCTTCTTGAATGTACACAAGTAATAGTGGCATTCGGTTGGGATTTGTAATTTTGCAATTAAGATCAATAAATCAGGACAATCGAACTTCGATAGATAAAGACGATAAGGTAACATTAGATGTGATTATGTGATGAGGTTTGAATGGAAACGATTATCTTTTATGTAGGGAGCGACCAAACTAGATCATATGCAAACCGATTTGACCTTAGAAAGTTCTTTGTTTTTTTATAAGTAGTAGAAGTTGTTTTTTTTTTACAAATTGTTATGTTATATCGTAGCGGTAGCATCACTATTAGAAGCAATCAGATGAGGACACTTGGTAATGTCCGAAGTAGCTTTAATGTTTACCAAATATATTGTGGCACACAAGTGGTTGTTGTAATTTCGATAATGCTTTTATGTTTTATAATTTCCAAAGTTAAAAAAAATATTTTCTAAGAAAAAAACGAAAAATATATATTTAAAATGCAAACATGTAGAACAAGGGCTAGATTTACAATCAGAAGACTATTCAATGTTTCTTATACTTGGCGAGAGAAAGCAATGCAAACATTCAAACTCCATTTACCAAAAGCTACATGGGCAGCAATTCCCAAAACAAAAAACAAGATAAAACTTCCCTTCTGAAATATATGAAATTATTGCAGAAAAAAGGGAAAAAAAAACTAGAAAGCGTTGTCAACAAGGGTGTCAAATGGCAAAGCCAAACTTAACAGCCTAAATAGTAAGTTCAGATAATCTATATTATGATTTAAGAACGAGTCAATTAATGAGTCAACAAGGGTACAATCCACTGTGTGGATCAATTTATTCCCTATCCCATCCCATCCTTAAAATTAATATCCCTAAAATGTGGGCTTTATAGCAAAGAAATATTAAAATTGACATTGTCACAACAAATTGTGCAAAATCTTTTAGACAAAAAACCCGTTTTTTTCCTGCATATGGTATGGCGTAGGCTATAGAAATGTTTTTTGTTGAAAACGCCTCCAAGAAGTGCGCGTGGGTTTTAAATGATGCATAGGCGAAATATTTGTTTTATCAATCCCAATCATTTTGCATCTAAAGTTTTTTCGAATACATAGAAATTTTACAAAATAACGCTTTTCCTAAAAATGGGCGTGGCACTGGTAGAGTTTTGGAAATTTTTGCACTGGTTCGAACAGCACGTACAAGGATCACATTACCAAATTTCATTATCCTAGCTCAAAATTTAAGGCCTTTAAATCGGTGACCTACAGACTGACGGAAGGACAGACAGACCTGGCTTAATCGACTCAGCTAGCGATTCTGAGTCGATACATATACTTTGATTGACTAAATTATTTGTCTATGTTACAAACTATGTATAAAATCGAATATACCCCTATGGGATAGTGTATAATAACATATAAATCTAACAGGTGAGCTAGTAGTCGCTCTGAGGATCAGTAATGAAAATGAACAGGCCAACAGGCTCATATATAGACAGTCAAACATTTAATAGCACCGATCCTTAGCTAACTGCCTCCAGTTGCGCACTTCAAGTTGCTTGATTTCGGTTTCTTCTTGTGCGAGCCTCTTAAGGCGAAGTCTTCCTCTACTGCTTACAATGCCTGTTTGGGAATCGAAGACTGCTAACCGGAGTATTACTGTCCATTTGTTCTACATGTCCCAGCAATTTTAAACTTCCAATGCGGCGTTTTTTGACTGAGGGTATGTCGCTGCACAGCAAATGTAGTTCTTGGTAGAATCTGCATCTCCATAGCTCACCAACGCAAACGGTGCTGAAGATTTTCGAAAAATTTTTATCGCAAATCGACCAAACATTCACTTTTGGTACGGTCCATGTTTCAGCGCCTGAAAGCAGGACTGCGATCATCACGATCTTATATATGATCTAATAAGCAGTTTGAGTCAGGACTTTGCTACTGAATTGCCTTCTTAGCGAAGCCTCAAGAAACAGAATTTGACAAGAGCAATTTTAGTTTAATTTCTAATGAGATGTTGTTGTCCGAGTTAGCAGAGGAGCCGTGGTACTACCTCAAAGTTATATCTGTCAATATTGACGTTCTGTCAGATTCGTCAATATCGTGTGTTCTTTCGTGTTGACAGCGTATACTTAGTCTCTCCCTTATTAACCGCTATACCCATTTCTGTTGCTTCCTTCACTATACTAGTAAACCTGACTATGAGATCGCGTAGTAGTTGTACCGATGAATGGAAGATAATGTCTCTGGTGTTGGCTCAGGTGTTTTGCACAATCCTCTCAAGAACCAATTTTTGGTATTTTGGTATTTAATGTTGCGGTGAGGTGGTCGGGTCCGACCCCGATAGAGTAGCAGGAGTTTTCCATCGTCGTCCTGCACAGTTGAACGATTTTTCCAGATCTCCGATCAGTTGTAGACTTTCCTGACTTTTATCTCCGCAGGCATTATAAGGCTCGGTGGAAAGCCGACATTTCCAGCAGCCTTGTTAAACTTAAGTTTATATTTCGCTTTTCATTTCACTTAGGTTTGTAGTTTTCCCTGCCTTTGCCAATATTAAATGGTTCGCTCTGCTTAAGCGTTTTTCCACAACCTCAACGTCGACTGTCTCAAACGATATTTCCTTGTTAATCTCGACAGGATTCTGGTCAAGTCTAGTATCCCTGGCTTTGGCATTTTACTCTTTAGTAAAACTTGCGAAAATGATTTCTTGAGTGACACATACCTATCTATATCATCGATCGCGCGCCTTCCTTCTTCTTTTTGTTCTTTCTGAAAAGTCTGTGCTTTTCCCTCCTTCTTTGCCTATAGAGCTCAATGGCAGCTCTCGTCTTCACCCTTAGCTCAGCCTTGTGGGCCTCCTTCTAGGCTGCGAGCATCTGGCGTAATTTTTTAATAAACCAAGGATTGCTGCTGATCTGATGGCTTTTTGACGTCGTTGCCATTGCTTCGATATTAGAATTCTATTGTGGTATGGTATTAATCGTGCGCAGTGAAGTAAATTAATCTAAATCCGTTGCCAGACGTTGCTTCATGTAGGCTGAGTTTTCCGACAATACTGCTAAATGTTATTTCTCTGCCTACCTTTGCGTTAAAATCTCCCAGCATGTCACTCATAAGTTTTATCAAGGGGCTTGTAGAAGCAGTATTTCTGCAGTCTAAATCTTTATCCTCCGTTTGGGGTTAAGCGCATATAAGGCTTATGTTGGAGAATTTTTCCTCGATGCGGATTATTATAATACTTTTGTTCATGTCTTCAAATATAAGACTTCTTGCCTAAGTCTTTCACTTTTAGCAAATCCACATACGGATAGTCGCTGTTTCTACTCTGTATAACATGGTCAGTAGTAGATTTCAAAGTTTTTTATCATCTTTTTGCCGGCCTATCCTATCGTATTTCCTGGATAGTAGTAATATCCGCTTTTAATCAGCTTCGTGCTTCCGCTACGTGGTCGCCTACACCTTTCCTGATTAATGCTTTCACTTTTTAGATGTAGATACGAACGTCCTTATCCTTTTTTCGTTTGGCTTCGTAACAAGAATTTTCCATTGTGGGTAGTCCAAAAAGGAGTTTTTAAACAAACATTTGTCTGTCATTCGCAGTGTAGACTCCGCAGTCTGTTATTTGTATTGAAACCCAAACTATTCAGGCGATTTGACTGAAATTCCAAATATGTATGCTGTTGGTGGTCTTACTTAATGGACTACTATCCCAAATATCAATGGTACTTTCTATATAACAAACAAACGAATTCCTGGTTACCCAACTTATCATCACAAAAGGTCCAGAAAGTTATTTAAGAAGGCGAAAAGCATGAATAAGCTGACATGGCACCTGGAGCTATAGAACTTTTAACAGAGCTGAATTATACGCTGCAAAGCAGGTGTTACTGCCACACAAAAAAAACGGTGTATTAGGCCGGAAAAATGACGGTTTCAAACACTGATATTGATTAAGCTAAGAATTTTAGACTTAGTCAAGAAGCCCTTTGCTTCGATCGATAACCGAATTAAGATGCTTAAGAGGACAAGAAAGAAATATCTGCAATAAGGGCCTACACAGAGCCCCATACCCTTATTTATTTGTATGTGCGAAGTTGTTTTTTTGTCACAATGAATAAGACTTCGTTTGTGTCCCCTGTTCCGAACGGGGATTTTCAAAAGCTTCTCGCGACAGTTAGGCTCATAGATGTTTGTCAGACTTTCTGAAGATGTCGTGCGGTCAAAAAACAAAAAAAACCAATAACTATACGAGCTGTACAGTGACATGCCCCTGGTCAAAAAACTCCGCATTGGACTTTAAGATAGCTAGGACATGTAGAACGAATAGACACCATACTCCGGATCGCAGAGTCTTCCATTCCCAACCAAAACGTCTGACGCAGTAGAGGAAGACCTCGCCTTAAGTGACCCGCACAAGTAGAAACCGACCTCAACTAACTTGGAGAGCGCAACTGAAGGCAGTTAGCTAAGGAGAAGCATGTTGGTTGAGGCCCAGGTTCATTCCGGACTGTAACATCACTTAAGTAAGTAAGTAATTAAGTAAGATTGGGGGTGCTGATTCTGATTGAAAATAGTCATTCACTACGCCCCTACTGTCGAAGTCATTCGAATTCTTTTGCAGCGGGACTTCGACAAGATCCAAAGATATTGTGATAACCCGAAATTGAAAATCGACTTTCAGAAATCAGAAACTGTCCTGTTTAGGACGCCGTTGTCTAGCGTTATAGCAGTCGTCTTGACAGAATGATGAAGGTGATTTCCTACATGGCCCTCATTGGGCCTATGATTGCCTGTGGGTGCCCGGTGTGGTTCAACGTTGCCCCATCTCAAATGGAAAAGATACGGGTGTTTGAGAGGCAGTGTCTGAGTAGCTGCTTTGACTTCACAGAACACCAGTATCTGACTACACAAAATACTATTCCAACCAGATCCTATACAATAGGGCCAATATAAACAGAATAGACAATTTGCTGGTGAAATTCATTCGGTTTCACGCAGCAAGAGCGATCGCTTCAAACAATACTCTCATCTTTGGGGCCTTCGACCTTTATTCCACCCGAAGCTTTCCCGAAGGGCTGATACAGGTTCAGCAGGAACCTTACTGTGGCTGTTCTAGTGCTTAAGTTATTTTTAGGTAGATGTAATTGGTTTTAAGTAGTTTAATTAGTCGATAAGTCGTTTTAATTAGCATGTAAGTTTAAATAAAAAAAAAAAGACAGCTTTTTTCAAATGTTTTTTGGTAAACATTATATTGCCATTAGATTTACATATAAGATAATATGCCGAAAGGCATTAGAATTAATTTGTTATCATTTAATTAAGGGCGCCCGCATAAGGCCAGTAAGTTAGTTAAGTAGTTGACAAGTAGGCTAGTTTTTCATGAATTTTTGTCTAGCATGTGTAATAATAAATAATAAAAAAAGTCATTGACTACGTTTACACCGTGGATGCATAACTAGCGACATCTATACATCATTATACATCTTATGCATTGACTACGCCTACGTTTTGCCGTAGACTGGGAAAAGTAGAAAAATCGTCGCTATTAAAACAATTAGTATTCCACTGGTGGTAGTATCCCACATGGTAACATGCCTAGGTCACCTAAATAAGTGGCCTGACCCAAACACCCATTTACACCCATTTGCTACAACTCTAATTTTAATAAGAAAAAACTGAAAAGATTTAATATGTTTGAGAAGATAGTTAAATTTGACAGTTTGGAACATTTTCAAGTGCCAATATTTCTACCCAATTTTTTGTTAGGTCTCTTTTTAAATGTCTTACACCTTGTGCTTTGCTACAACTAACAAATAACGCCGAATAAAAGCGAACCCTACAAGTTCATGAAACATTTTTCTAACACTAATAACAATAAATTCGTTCAAACAAATCCTTGCATCCCTGCCCTTTTCCTGTGAATTTTTTTTTGTGAAATGCTAAAAAGTTTCATACTCCTTCGTCTCGAACAGACTTAGTTATAATGTATTTATTGCAGGTTCTCTTGGAAGTACATTATTATTTTCAAAAACATTTCCTGGAAATTTAAAAACAATTTTCTTAGAACAAACTTAAATATACTAGATATGTAGGGAAGGAATATTTCTTGGCCATATGTGCATTACTCGGACAATAACCACAATACCCGAGACCATCGTCCATAACCCCATCACCATCCTGTCAGCATTCTTCGTTTATAGCCATGGTGATAGGATACTTGTTGTTGATTGAACACTAATTAAGTTCAGCAAAAGTTTCCATCATCGTCTTCGTCCATACTCGAAGACGAAGTACAAGATAGCGGACCGCCCACCCATTCTTAATTTCGGTGCCATCAGAACAGTACCCCGTATATACAAAACTATATATGTCCATTCATTTGGTTGTCCAACGGTTCGATAGGGTACCGATACTGATGAAAAGAGATGCATAAAATAACTTTCAAAGTTAAAACATATATCTGAATGTAACCATCGAAAGTTTGCTTATAAAGACTGACAGGAGAACCTAAATTAGTGGGTTCAATCGAATAAGGGTAACCTATACTTGTAAAGAACGAGTTTCGACATACGTCCTAGGTTCTTGTATAATATTGTGTTAAAGTTATCTGAGTTGGAAGTTTTAGACATATTTTGAAAGAGCAAAGTAAATTAATACGCAATAGTCTAGGTAAAGAAGTACCTCTTGAATAGGGACATGATTCGAATTTAATTGTAAAACATTTTACAGATAGTTGATGACTTACTCAGTTGAAAGTTACCAGTTTTCCAATTATTCATTTTCAAAAAAATCCATGCTTACGAATTAATTTAATTTTTCGTTTTGGTTTTTACAAATATATAAATTGTTTACGTTTAAAGAAATTGACTAAATAATTGGTAAACTAAAAATTTATATGAGCAGTGTTAAGGACAACTAATTTCACATCTGTACATGGGCTGTAAGAACATTAATTAGAAATGGTCCAGCCGAATAACTCGAGGAATCTCTAAGCTGCTACCAACCATACATTATTTCATCCGGGAAATATGGATGGAATGTGTCGGGCAAACGGAGGATCAAAAACTGTGACACCTACTTCGGTTCGTGTTATAGTGAGCAGATACAACGATATTGATTTGTAACTGCCATACTTAAGCAAGTTGCGCGATGGTTAGTGCATTGAACTGCAGCGCTGAAGGTCTGGGTTCGATTCCTAGCCGTAGCAACACCTAAAATGATTTTTCACTGGCCCTCCTCTCGTGATGATCTGACATGTCATCCGAGTAGTATCAATTAGCAAAAAATGATTATCTCAAATTCGCCGTTTGGAGTTGGCATAAAACAGGAGGTCCCGCCATCTTGCCAGAAGTACATACGCACACATGAATGGTTGTGAGAAAGCTTTGTTTTTTTTTGACATTGAAATCACAGTAATTCGCACATGAATGCATCGACCTACATACACATAACAGCACTGGCGACTGAGGCCATCGGCTGGGACAGATCAACTAATTAATACAACAGAGAGAGACAGATAGAAACATGGAAGGAAAGACATATAACATAAACCTAAGTGGCACAGAGGAGGAGACATAGATTTATATTGTCTCATATTATCGCACAGGTGGCCTCAGATAAGCTGGCAATTTTCGTAGAAAACAAATGCTGCCGAGGCTGGGGCTTGAACCTGCAGCGTTTGGCTTAGCTGTCAACTACGCATTCCTCTGAGCCATGGCCACCTGTGAGAAAGCTTTGTTTTTTTTTATTTTTACTTAAGCAAGAAATCTTATATTTCGAAGACATAATCGAGGACAAATATAAGCCTTATGTGAGCACAAACCCCGACCGAGGAAAATGAAGATATTGCGAAAAACTGTTTCTACGAGTCACTGATAAAACTTATGAGAGACTATCGAAAAAAATCATACTGGAAGATTTAAACGCAAAGGGAGGAAGAGAAATCATATTTAAAAGTATTGTCAGAAAACGACACCACCTCTGGTAACTGGCTTAAATTAATTGACTTCCCTGCGGAATGAATTGTCACTACCACCAACACAAGGTTTCCTAAAGTAGATATCGATAAGGGGACATAGAGGTCACCAAATCAACAAATGGTCAACCAGTTTTACATTGCATTAGACAAAATTGACACATTCAGAATTTTAGATGTCCGAAGATTCCAAAAGGCTCAAATTGACGAACACCTTGTTGTAGCCAAGTTAAGAATGTGGAGATAAGTTAATAAAGATCTACACAAGAACTTAAAAAAAATCTTTTCAGAGCACATTGCTCTGATCTTTATTCGTCAAAGAGTCGATGTAAACCTATAACATGTTCAACATAATAACCAAAGCTTGCATTTTATTTGGCAATTCATTACCATACCAGTTTCCCATATCTTGCATTTTGATATACATTTCAATATAAATGGAAATTTGATTCGTTGCATTTCCTTTGCGCGTTCAATTCAATACTTTGAAAAACGTATTGGCGAAAGACTGCAATCGCAAAAGTTATTGAAGGAACGCATATCCCTTAACTTTCGATTAATGCCATACCACCAGCAGACTTTTTAGAAGACCATTGGCTACAATGTAAATAAGCCATTATAGTTCAGCTCACGCCCACTTGTTAAAAACCCTTGGTTTGATGAATAATGACGACAGAAGCATGCAGCCAAAAATGAGGCATACGAGCTGTAGATGATAGCCGCCATTGACAGAAGAAAATCTGCTTATCAGAAAGGAGAAAAATAAAAGAGCGCGATCGAAGATATTGAGAGGTGGCACTCCAAGAATGATGTTCTTAAGTTTTACCAAACTGTAAAAAGGCAAAACCAGGGATAGCAGAGCTGAACAACATCCTTTTGAAAAGGGCAAGGAAAGATCGTAGTTAAGACAAAGTCGATGCTAAGAAAATGGAAGAACCACTACTGCAGACTATTTAACGGCAACGATAAACAATATCCCGCTGTCAGCCAAAACGAACTTGAATTATTCAATATTCACAACAACAGCGAACACTACCAGCCCAGCCACCTGACCTAAATAAAATGAGGATAACAACATCTAAACTTAAGTTCAACAAGGCTGCTGGAACTGAATGCCTTCCTGCTGAGCTAAATACAGCCGTTGGTGATGATTTGGTGAGAATCGTTTGTCATTAGCAACATTTTCGCGGGTTAAAGTATGCCTGAAGAATGCAGTTCTGCATTGTTCCCCAATCCTTAGAAAAGGACACCCTCTGAAGAGCTCCATGAGATTATTTCCCCAAATATGTGAAAGCTTGAATACATTCACCAAAAGCCGGCCCTTGTCGGTGTGGTTTTAGGCCACAACTGATCAAATCATCACCCTTCGGCAGTTCCTAAAAAAAAACCCAAGAAGTCCAATCGATAACCACCTATTCATTGAATTCAAAGCCGATTACGATGGCATTTATAGAGACGAACTACACAGTGTCGGAAACGAACTCATTGACACATTCGGTACCAGAAAATGTTTTAGCAACGCCATCCATTTTTATGCGACTCTGTAAATCTAATTCTTGAGAGGATTATGCAAAACTACCGCGCCAATACCAGAGGCACAATCTTTCATAACTACTACTAAAAATCGACGGTGATATTGACATCATTGGTCGTACTCAACGTAATGTTTTAGCCACGTTTGCTTGCATAGAGATGGAAGTAGCAAAAATGGGTTAAGCAAGCTGTAAAATAAAGGGTAAGACGAAGTTTTAAACGAAGAATTACTCTTACCAACCGTTGTTTCTTCGGGCTAAGAAGGCAGTTTTAAAGCCATCACACTAATTGCTAAGAAGATCTTAAACAAAACCCTGTTCATCCCAGTCCTGCTCTATGACGATGAAGCATGGACCGTTTTCGTTTTCTTTGAAAAATCATAGGCCCGTTTGCGTTGACGAGCTATAGAGACGAATATTCAACCAATAACTATAGGAGCTCTACAGCGGCATACTCCTGCTTCAAAACACTCATTGAAAGTTAAAAATGGCTAAGACATGTAGAGTGAATGGTCACCAATACACCGGAGTCTTCGATTCCCAGCCAAACGTCGGACGCAGTAGAGAAAGACTACGCGTTTTGTGGCGCATAATAAGAAAACGGCCTCAATCAACGTGAAGTGCGCAACAGGAGGCAGTAAGCTAAGGACCAGGCTAATTGGAAATGCTGCAGATGTTGTTTGTGACTAATATTCATTCGGGACTGTAGCTCTACTTCTTCAGTAAGTTATTAGTAATATAGTTCTAGTGAATTACTAGTGTCATCGTCAAATGTAAAGTTAATAAAATTGACTTGACGCCAGTCTTATCGTTGGAGAGCTCGAAGCTTTTGAGTTATGGTAATAGAAATTAGATGGATATCCATCCGATTTCTCTTCGAATCGAAATCATTGAACAAAGATTGCTCCACACCTTACGTTTTTAAATCTATCTAAATTTCTTTAGTTCGAACTATTCTTGAGTGTCCTATATGTGGTGTCCTTTTGATTATAATTTACATTGAAAAAGATTAAGAGGCGTTTACTAGATTCGTATTCTTAGTCTGGCAATTAAAGTGTGGAATAAATACGTCCTTATGTTACAAGGCGTTCCTTAATAGGGCTTGAATCTGTAGAAAAATAGTGCATTGTTCATCATGTATTTTTATATCAACAATTTTAAATTAATATTCCAAAGATGGTGGGTGCAGTGGTCAGTGGTTCGTGCGTTAGTCTAGGAAGAGAAGACATCTTTAGCAGTATTGTCGGAAAACATAGCCTACACGACAACACGTCTGGTAACGGACTTAGGCTAATTTACTTCGATACGGAACGAAATGCCACTACCCATACCCATACCCATAAGGGGACCTGTCGGTCTCCAAATCAACGAACGGTCAACCAAATTGATTACATTGCGATACACAAAAGGCATTCATTCTAGTATTTAGGATGTCCGATCATTTCGAGGAGCTAACATCGACTCGGACCACAACCTTGTTGCAACCAGGATATCCACCACGTCACAACAATCAAGAAAGACTGCGAAAAAATTGAATATCCAAAGACTGCAAACGACCTCACCGACTCATTTGATACCAAAAGAGGATTTAGGCAAGGCGATACGCTTTTATATGACTTCTTCAATTAGTTTCTAGAGACGATTGGGCAAAACACCGAAGTCAACAACAGGCACAATTTTCCAAAAATCGGTGCAACTAGTTACAAGCATGAGCCGACGATATTGATATCATTGATCATCGTGTCACGTTTTCTAGTTTTAGGAAGCAGTAAAAATGGATTTGGCAGTAAATGAGGCTAAGACCATGTATATGCAACACGAAAGGACACACAACATCGAATTGGACAGAACATCAGCGTTGAGGTAGTACGGGACTTTGTCTATCTCGGCTCCGATATTAACTCTGACAATAACATCTCGTCAGAAATTAAACGAAGAATTACTCTTGCCAACCTCTGTTTCTTCGGGCTAAGAAGGCAAATTAGTAGTAAAACCCTCAATCGAACTACTAAGGAGATCCTATATAAGACCCTTAAATGTTAGGAAGTATTAAAAAGAAATGCAATTTAAACTGTTTTTCAATTAAAATATTTACCTATTTCAAAATTATTTACTATAAAACATAAAGCTTTGGCTATGATCTTAATGAGTATCGTCCTACAAAACATCCTACAATATTAGAATTGCCAGTCTTCTCAAAAAAAAAGCAAATATTTTTGCTCTCCGTTCGTCCTTCTTAGTAAATATATTGGATGTTTATCCATTTTTGGAACACATGGTCTTCAAGATTTGACAAGATTGAGGCCTCTATCTAAAGCTGATCAGACTTGGCATAAGTAGACCACTGCTATATATGCTTCATGACATGCTGACTGGTAGAACGTTTGTTGTCAAAAGTGGCAATGTAACTTCTACCACAGAATTTTTCATTAAGAATGGTCTGCAACAGGGAGCGGTAAACTCGCTGATTCTCTTCCGCATTTACACCAGTGATATGATAGGTAGTCTTACTCAGGCAATTGCGTATGCGGACGATCTTATCGCGTACAGAACAGCCTCTACGGTCGAAGTCATTCGAACTCTTTTGCAGCGGGACTTCGACAAGATTCAGAGATATTGTGATGACTGGAAGTTGAAAATCAACTTTCACAAATCAGAAACTATCCTGTTTAGGACACCGTTGTCTAGGGCCTCTAGGGATACGAGAAAGAACTGGCGAAAGCTGGTGATCGTGGGACCAAACGGACAGCCACTGGCGAGTAAAAGTGTAGTAAAGTACCTTGGCATCTGGTTAGATCAGTATCTATATTTCGGAAGACATGTTGATGCTGCTCTGGCTAGAGCTAGGGGAGCATTTGCCCTGACAAGACGATTGTTTTATAGCAGTCGTCTTGACAGCAGGGTGAAGGTGCCAGCATAAACAGAATAGACGATTTTCTGGTGAAACTCATTCGGTTTCACGCTGCAAGAGCGATGGCTTCGAACAATAGTCTCATCTTTCGGGCCTTCTACCCCATTGATGAATATTTTGAGAGTGCGCGTTTAAGCGGCTTTATTCCGCCCGAAGCTTTCCTATATTTGGATATTCGAGGGCTGATACAGGATAGTTCAGCGGTTCCGCTAATCTACCACGTCTTCCGACGAATAGGATAGGCGGCTCCTATACGACCGAGACGTCGTCGCTCAGGGCGGAGGAGAGCGCCTGCGGTTCAGCAGGAGTGTGTCCGATTGGGACCGTCGGAGTAGGTCACAACAGGAGAACCTGTTGTGGTGGTTGATTGAGTGTTAAAGATAGTTAGATAGTTGACTTAAAATTGTTATTTTATGGCCGACTTACAAAGTTTTCGTCTTAGGTTTAGGTGTAAAGCAGTCATGGTGGCACAAAAAAAAAACGCTTGCTGTGGCTGTTCTAGTTTTTAAGTTATTTTTAGGTAGTTTTAATTAATTTTAAGTAGTTTAAGTTAGTCGATAAGTAGTTTTAATTAGCATGTAAATTTGAATAAAATAAAAAAAAAGACAAGGAACCAAGTTTTTCAAAGTTGTCTTGGTAAAAATTGTGGCCGAAAGGCATTAGAATTAAGTTATCGTATAGTTTAGGGCGCCCGCATAAGGCAAGTGAGTTAGTTAAGTAGGTGATAAGTAAGCTAGTTTTTTCATGAATTTTTATCTAGCATGTAAGTTAGTTTTAAGAAAAATAAAATAAAAATGAATTTAAAAAAAAAGTGACAAGATTGATGTCATTTCCCGAACGCAAATGGTAGTTTCTATGTGCAAAGAATCTTAGCGCTGGCGCTCGTTTCAAAATATATGGTACCTACTGCCCTAATGTTCAGGGCTTCAATTTGCCTTCAACTTATTTGAAAAGGTAAAAAATGCATCCTTCGATAGCCGTAAGTTCTTTTGTAAACTAGAAACGGAGAAGAGCATGTACCTACAGATTAATGAGTTTTTATCTGAAAATCTATACCATTGGACTTACATTTTACTTTTCGATTCCCAAGGAATGAATGCATCCCTCATACTTCTTCGCATTCTAGCAATATCAGCGATATCAGGATCGTTTTTTTATTTTTTTATTTTATTGATTTGCTGATTACTCATTTTTGTTGTACGATCCTCAAAAAAAAAAAATAAAACATGTCAGAAGGCTACAATCCACTGTGTGGATCGTTTTATACCTTATCCCATCCCATCCTTAAAATGAATATCCCTAAAATGTGGGCTTTATGGCACAGAAATATTAAAATTGACACTGTCGCAACATATTGTTCAGACAGTTTATCAAAATGTTCCGATAAAAAACAACGTTTTTCTCCTGCATATGGTATAGCCTAGGGTTTACAAATAGTTTTGTAGGAAAACGCCTCCAAAAAGTGGGCGTGGGTTTAAATGATTTATTCGCGTAATTTGTATTTGTATTTGTTTTATCAAACTCAATGATTTTGCCTCAAAAGTTTTTTCGAATATTTTAAAACTTTAACGAAGAAGTTTTTTTTTACTGAAAACGCCCTCAAAGATTGGGCGTGGCAAAAAACACTATATCGACCAAACATAGATATTGAGATTGACTACATATGTTGTTAATTCACTTTTTCAAAATTCCCTACCGTTTGGCCGAAAATAAAGTTTTTCTAAAAACTGGTCGTGGAAGTTTGCAAATTTAGAAATTGTTTACACTTGTTCGAACAGCACGTACAAGGATCACATGTACCAAATTTCATTATCCTAGCTCAAGGCCTAAAAACCGTTTACCTACAGACGGACGGCCGTACGGACAGACAGGCATGGCTTAATCGACTCAGCTAGCGATTCTAAGTCGATATATACTTGAGGTATATCTAGCTTAATTATTTCTCTATGTTACAAACTATGTATCAAAACGAATGTTCCCCTATGGGATAGAGTATAAAAACATCAGTCAGACACATACTTCCATTCTCAATAAAAAAAACATATTTTGAAGGCATTCACAATATCATCAATTCATTCTCACAATAACTATTTAATTGATCTTCGCAATAAATGTGATTTAAAAAAATTCCAGAAACATATACAGTGAGGATGTAGTGCAGGTCCAAAATCTTATTAAAAAAATCAAATCTTTTTTTTAAACCAGCAACGGCTTTCGTACCTATAAAATGAGTTATTTTTTGAATTCCTATACAATGTAAAAGCCTTATTTGTTGCGATTGTTTAAATTTATCAATTCCTTATTTAACCACGAAGGTTTTATGTCACTTTGAATACGTATTTTACGTATAATAGCTAAATTATTTGTCTTTCTTTATTGTCAAGCTTAGATAATTAAGATAAGTCACATTTATTGAATATGCATTATTTCATTTGGGGTTGCGTAAAACATTCATCCAATCCAAAGAACAAAGAAATTGTGACATCGTAACAAAATCACATTTAACATAGTCATAGGTGTGCATCTACATAGGCTTAAAATATTTGAAAATATATATTTACCTACAGACATTTTTGTAGATAAATAAATAAATAAAGTTATGCTGTTTTTTGCAAACTCTATAAATTGCAACGTTAACGAAGTAAATTTAAATATAGTAGCTTTTAATTTTAATACGTGTTTCTTCAATTCTGTAAAAACAAAAAAAAAAACAAAAACAAAAAGAGAACTGCTCGAAAACAGTAAAAATCGTACCCCAAAAGAGAAAAATAAATAAAATCACAAAAAAACGAATTTTATACGCCTACAATCTCTTCGAATGCTTCATGTGCAAACTGAGTTTTTCACTTCGTTAAAGTATCTAACTCTTTTGAATTTGCAGCCAGGCCAGGTCATGATTCATGAAATGTATCGCTCTCTGATAGAAATACCATGTGTTCGGTTTTCGGTATCGGTTGGTGACTCGGAATCACTCTTTCGAAGAGAAATCGAAGTTTTCAAGTGGGAATGGGAGAAAATCGAGGGATCCATAAAATAAAAAATGCCGGTATTGAAAGAGTACAAGGAAAATCCTAACCCACCCCAATATAAAACTCGTTTTCATAACAAAATGCAAGAAAAAAAGGCCTCTTCCCACAGAGCACACAATTTACGCTCGCACAAAAGTTGCATTTCTCTTGAAATCCATTCTGAGTGAGTGTTGGATTTGTTGGTGGGGGTGCAAAAGACAGTACAAAAACCCTAGCTGCCAAGCACATGCTGTACTATTACCATGAACCCTTTTATTATTTTTTTACTCCCGTATAACGTAAACGGTAACCCACTCCCACAAGGGGATGGATGTGTCATGTGTGCAACGCGAATACTCATCTCTGCAGCAAGCCAGGCTCTCTTTACTCGAACTAAAGTTGCGGATTCTTCGAGTAATTTTGTGTGCGCCTTTGCCGTTGCTTGATACTGCTGCTGCCTGCTGCACAAACGAAGTCCACCGAACCACTTTCTGCGTCGTATTCGGATACACACAACGCACACATACCCAGCTGCTATTATTTCTGTGGGGTCTAACGTTCGTTCGGATATCATCCGCCAGTCAGTTTACGAGGCTTCGCCATAAAGAACGGTTGGGGTGTCGGTTTTGTCGTCTAATTGCGGTTTGATTATCGTGTATAATTATAAATAATTATAGTTTATGATTAAAATGAAAATTATATACTTACTTGTCATATCTGAAGTCGTTACATTAAAGTGCATTTACATTAACGGATATTGCTAATTATAGTAAAAAAGTGACTTATTGTGCAAAATATACGATTGTTTGACAAAATAAATTGATTAACAAAAAGGAAAAAAGTTTAAAAAAAAATTATTAACAAAGTTGTTTTACAAGTGAAATTGCATAATATATGGTAAATGTTTTTTTTTGTTTAATTTCTATTTTGTTTTTCAAATATGTGTGTTTTTTAACCGACAAATTAAAATGTTTTACATAAAAGTGATCTCTATGTGTCGTCATGATAACGATAATTTGACTGGATACTTGTTGTTATGGGGATAAGATACATTCTACAGTACCAGAAAATCAAGATTCTACCCGCTTAATGTTATTCATAATTGTACCTGCCTATTCATTACCTTATTTTTTGTTAAGTATCTAATTATAATAACAGTAGATACAATGTAATGTTATATATCTCGAACACCATGTGCAGAATAATCGTTTACTTTCTGACGGTATTCTGACGTTTCTGATTGTTGGTATAAGGCATTATAATAATATAATGTTGTTAATTTGGGATACCAGAATTTCAAACGGCACCCTGTAAGCATTGCATAATACAAATTGTAAAGATTTAATGAAGCTTGAAATTATAAAGTTTATTTACTACCCACACCTCTTGCTAGAGTCTGACAACCATCGAGAAGTAAAAAACTGTCAGGAGAAACTTCTCAAATTTGTCGTTCGGAATTGCCATCAAACTGGAGGTCTCATTCTTAGGGGCATAAAAATATCTTCGCACACAAATGAATGCAGACGCTAGATTTGATGCCCAGTATCGGCCGTTAATGCCTTTTATTTCATGCTTATTCACTAAAACCTTGTATTCGTAGGGTCACTTGCAAAAACCCATTTATTTAAACCACCAGTTGTTAGTAAACCAAGCGTTTTGTGGTGGATTTCGTCCATATTACTGTTGGTAAGTGAAATAAATGTAAGCAAGTTTGCCTTAGTCAATCAGCTCATATGACACAGGCTTGACGCAACCACCCTGAAAAGTTTAAGATCGTATGATCAAAGATTATAAAGCCATAAAGATGACACATAAAAAAAAAACGGAAACTTTTGCCCACCAGCTTCACGGTACGGGCGGGCGGTGTGCACGTACACATTTGAAAAACGAGATCCAAATTATATGGCGGGCTGTGCAAGTACGACCCGCCATAGAACAAATTTTTTTTGTACGCAGTGCGTCATCTGTATGGCTTTATAGTCTTTGGTATGATATACAATCCGAATCACTTGATTAGACGCACGTAAATTACATTTTCTTTTTTTTTGTATTGTGAAAAAAAAAATTGAATTTTTCAGAACGATACCTTAATAGTGAATAAAACAAATAAAGATTCAGCCTTGACAAATACTATCTACTCTCGTTTTGCTATAAAATCCGAAAAACGTTTGCATTTTTTCGATCCAATTAATTAGATACGCACCTGCAAAATGAGAAAAAAATGTTATTTGTTTCAAATAATTTTGCGTCGAAATTTCAAAATATGTCCTTACCCTTGGATATCATTTTCGAAAAATCAATTCTTCAAAGGAAATATAAACTTCTGAGCTTATTAAAAATAATCATGTCCGAAGAAGCTTTAATCGACGCAATCGGCTTTTGGTTGTCTTGATACCTACAAATTATTTTACAAAATTTTATCAAATCGGTCTTATTAGGTACGTGACGATCCGAATGAATGTGCGAGTTCTTGGTCAAAGCAGCAGCTCCACACTAACTATCTATCACTCGGCACCTTTTATTGCCACAATCAATCTGCCGTCAACGTTGGATTGAGTGTTCGCCTCTTGCCTTTACTTTAAATTCCAAGTGTTGAACCTCCCTGTATATTTTCCATTATCAACCCAATTAGGTATCCGTTCGGAAGAATTTTCGAAAGGAAAGTCAGTTTTTATCGGAACTCAGTTTTCAAAGCATACGTTGCGAATCAAAATAGTTCAGGCTTACAATCGCGTTAAATGGATTCCACAGCAATTTTTCGCCGGATTTTTGTCTTGACGCATTATGCCGGTGCTCGAACATTTGCGATAAATTTTGTCCAAAATTGTTTTTCGAACAAAATTGAGCGACGAAATGTTCTCCGATTTCTCCGAATTCTCCGAATTCGAAGAAATTTGAAGAACATTTCGTCGCTCAAAACACTTCAGCGCGTATGTCCAAAATCTTAACTGGTGTATGTATACAGTTTGTTCGTATTCTACGTTAAATATTAAAAAAATACGTCAAAATTTAAAGCATTAATAAAACTAAAACTACGCCACTTCGTGTGATGACAAATAACGATCGGTAGATAATAATGTAAGAGCCAAGTATCTCAAAATGACAATTTTTACAGATACGCCACTTCGTGTTTGGAAAGACGATTTTCTTACAAGCGGATACCTCGTAAGGAGTGAATAATAATCCTAGCAGGCCAATTTATTTCCGAGGACATTATTTAAATAGTTTAACTGACAAACCATTCCATTTACATTGGGCTTGTTGTGAATACGGACTTTGGAATAAACTCTTCCAAAACAGTTTTGCATGAATCACAATTACTTTTATTTTAAACGATTAAAAGTAAAATATCTGCCGCAATCGGAACAAACAGGTCCTCAACCCGATCATATCCCTTCATTTGTGTTTGCGATGTTATTATTTTTCCGAAAAAGAAGAGAACCTTCTGTTTGAAGCTGAATCAATTGTAAGAAGTATCTCATGACAGTGCTACTTTTGGATCTTTGTCAGACTTTCGGAAGAGATTGATCAGTGACAATCATAAGGTGTTGTTACTTTTGGGATTTGAACCAAAGATCCCTCGCTTGGTAGTACAAAGCACTTACTACTAGGCCTTTTTGAAAACCTAGAAGGCGGATATTATTTTTACTCACAAAGGTCTTTCTTCTTCAAATCAATAAAGTTCATGTTTTAACAGGTCCAGCTTTACAATTTAAATTGTTTTAGTCAGATAATTTTTTTTTATCAAATTGAAAATCTTATTGTAATTGTAGTTAAAATGGTAAAAAAGTGCTCACAAGTTTCTGTTGACTACTTTTAAGCAAAAAAACACAAGGGAACTTCCAACAATTTATTTATACAAACATAAATGTTGAAGCGTTGAAAAGAGGAGTTGATTTAAGACGCAACTGATGCAGCTAAAATTACGCATAATTCAACAGCATGGTAACTGCTAGAGCTATGAGAAAATGCATAAATCGGTAATAAGTAAAAATAACAATAAACGAAAAATAATAAATGATTAGTGCTAAACGGTTATCATTTCAAATTCACCAAATTAAAAATCCTAAAAATAATCCTTATTTCGAATGACAACTTTCCGAAATTCACGAATGAATGGGTGTGTTCCGGATTTAAGATTGAGTATTATATCTTAGATGAAGCTCTAATTGTAGCTAAAAGCTCTATACTCCAATTTCTTGATACCCCTTCGATTGACCAGATTCGATGTTGTGTAAGCCCTTATAAGTTTAAAGGGACGTTCTTTCCGTACTCAAATAAATACCAAAAAGGTTCTAGTGGGGATCGTTCATGGCAATATGAAAAGTAGTGCGTTTGCTACAGGAAATCCTGGGCAATTCCCTAATTTCCCTCGATGACTTTTTCCAACATTAGTGGCCGTATATCGGCTTTAACGCGGAGAATTTTGTCTTCCAAGTGGTCAATCATTTCAAGCTTATCGGCGTAGACAACCGACTTCACATATCCCGACAGAAAATGGTCAAGCGGCGTTAAATCACACGATCTTGGAGACCAATTCATAGGATCAAAACGCTCAATTTTGCGCTCAGCGTTTTCTTCAACAAATCAATTGTGGCACGAGCTGTGTAACATGTTGCGAAGTCTTGTTCAAGTCTTGTTCAATGAAAAAGTCAGTAATAATGGCTATATAGCCATTGACTGTAACGTTCTGGCCAGCATCGATTTTAAAGAAGTACGGACCAATTAATCCACCAAACCATTAAGCACACCAAACAGTCAGTTTTTGTAAATGTAACGGTGTCTCAACATACACTTGAGGATTATCATCACTCCAAATACGTCAGTTTTGTTATTGACGTATCCATTCAACCAAATGTGAGCTTCATCGCTAAACCAAATTCGCTTATGAAAATTGGGATAAACGGCAATCTTGATTTGGGTCCATTCATCGAATCAACGCCTTGCTGGGTGACCCTACGTCTTCAATTCTTGCACGAGTTGGATTTCGTAAGCACGCAAACCAAGATCTTTCAACAAAATCTTTCGTAAAGTGGATGGACCCATATCCAATAATTTTTCAATGATTCATAAGAAGTTATGTAGCAAAGGGTATAGAACAACATAGAGTGCGAACCTCATACAACGAAAATTTTGTATACTGATATTGATACCCCAGTGTTCATATTGCTACCCCAGCATCAAACATCAGCATAGCCGACGCATACGATCGAAGAAATTTCCCCTTCGCACTTACCACCCGCGTAAGAAACGGCTTCAAAATGTTGAGCTGTGACGCGTAATCTATGTAGTTTTATACTTTTTGCTATGGAGGTGAAATTTCAATTCCGTCATGTTTTTTGTTCCAATGAAGTTGCCCAATGATAGCTATAACTGCAGATTTAGTCAATCAGCTCAAAGGGCTGTTAAAAAGCTAACTAGTATATATTAACAGATTTATTATTATTAAAAATTAAATTTATTAATCTGAACAAATTTAGTTTACCGAAGTTGTACCGGCGCAATAATTTTTAAATTTTTTGGTAACAGTTTTCGATAACATTTATAAAAAATAGGTTTGGTAGCAAATTTTTTATCCGTGATAACTGTAAGACTAGATAACTATCCTAGCTAAAAAAAATGTGTTGTTGTATTTTGCACGTCAATTATTTTCTAAGCTCATATAAATTACCAAAAAAATGGAGAACGTGCCTTATACTCTAATTTTATGAATGAAAAATACTTTCTGACAATTTTCAACAAGTTATGGTTACTTACTTAGTTTTCGTTTAGTTTTACAAACGTCGTTTCGGATAAATTGTGTGTGAAATATTGATCTGTGATTTATCAAAGGGTAAACGAAGGGTAATCTGACAGTGCCCCCAAATAAGACCGAATATTTTCATTTGACTTCTGATGACAATGTTTATAACATTTCTGACTTAAGATTTCATTAGATTTATTTGGAAGCGTTACGTTTCCCCGAAAAAATAAAATTCGTGGAACACGGTTCCCCGAATTGGCAATCTACTACTATTTTTCGGCATAGCAATATTTTGTCAAAAAGGAGTGTTTCGTATTTATAATATTGAAAAGTATGAAACTTTAGTTTTGAAAGACCGATTTCATAAACTATAAAATAATATTTTATGAAATATAAAATTTTGTAAAACGGATGTTCATTGTTTTTTTTAATATTCCATTGAAATTTAAACTTATCTCTCTGAATAAACATTTTGAGATCTGAAAAGAACCAATATAATAATAAAATAAATAATAATAATAATATATTGAAAAATCGGTGCTCTCAACCTGCTTAAGTACTTTTATCTAACAAATGTTAGTACTTTGATCTTTGTGTTAAATTTCATAGACACAAACTATTTTTTAACGACAAATTTAGGATATTCTATTGTTTATATTTTTAAATAAATGAGTTTTATGTTAAAATTCATGGAAACTTAGTTTTTTTAAGAGCTAAGTTTTGTATATGGAATTTATTTATTTATAAAACTGCTGACATAGGCGCCTTACTGACGACTTTACATACCCAGAAAGAGAGTTGAAATCCTTTGTTCCCGCGAAGCGGGCCACCCAGAGTACTGTTAACAACAAAAACATGTTTGCTCATTCGCCTGCCTGACGACTTAACATACCCGGAGCGGAACAACGAAGTTGCGTGAGCGTGGACTGCCCGAAGCGATCCACCCTGATTTCTTGGAAAGTTTTGTTCCGCTGTTGAAGATCCAATTGTCCAAAAGTCTGGTTTCTATCGGGGTTTTCTTTCTTCGCTGCCGATGTAGTTGCGTCTGAACCAATTTGCGATCTGTTTTGCCTCATCATGTCTTACATTTTTGTAGTACTCCTTGAAGTACTCATGTACCTCGTCGTTGGGTATAAAGACAAGTGCTTTTAGCATCCCGATTTCCTGCGAAAAAAGATTCATCGCTTCTATAATTTCGAGCGTATCCTAGACCTTGCACTTTTCTCCAGATTATTTGTCCAAAATGGAAGAGGCAGCCTCTCGTTTGGCTTATAGACAATTATTTGTAGACAATTATTTCGATTATCTATTGCATACGCAAGTAAGTGAAATTGAAGATAAAACTAACCTCTTCAAAATAGAATTTAAAAACTTAGAAGAATTATTATTGTTTATTTTATTAACAAAAAACCGCTTGCTTACAACAAAACACAAAACACAAAAAAGTAAAAAAGTTCGTCCTCCGTGATTCTCATCAATTGTTACACAATTCCATTTGATTAGTATATCATCCGTGTTCCGCGGGGAACTGATTTTCGGGAAAACGACCCGAACCCGATTTATTTACATCCAAAGCATTTGTCAGAAAAAAAGACTATCTGTGGCTCGACCTGTAATTGCGAACAAGAACATCAGAATTCAGCTGATAATTGTGAACTCATTGCAATAACATTCTCAGCAAAAGAAAGCTTTTCTTGCCCAAACAAATATTCCTTACATTGCAGGTCTATAATTATTATGAATTCCTCTCATGATAACAAGTTTTAGTTTCTTCATATTGCAGAAAATCGCCGCGTTTTGCGAAGTGAGGAATCATGAACACGCCTAATGTGAGCATGGATATTGGATATATTATGTGTTTGTTTTAAATTTCAGATTTTGTACCCATATTTTAGGCCAAAATCGCTTTCAGATCAGCCAGAGATGAGTGTGTACCGTCATTTAGATGAACAAGATTATTCTTACATTTTATATATACTATTCACATAATAAATATGATCACAGCCCCTTTATTTGTTGAATCGCTACTTATCCATGATAATCCCTTTTGGAGTTTGTAGGCCCTCTTTTTTTAGAAGTAGACAACAGGCTCTAGCTATGGGAGATTTTTTGTTTGTGGATTTTTAGTTTGAGAATTTTGTGCCTGAGGATTTTGGTTTTGCGGTTTTTATAAGTGAATTTTAGTTTGAAGACGTTTGACTTTGTTGACTATAGAACCAATGGAAATCATATAAAAGGTGCGTTTCGGGAACCTATGTAGGCTTACTGTTATGGTTTGCTCAAAACTAATATAACAGATCCGCTTTTCTATCTATAATCTATATAGTCTTAGCAACATTCAAACGTGTAAAATACAACAAAGCAATTAACCGAAAAAGCCAATCATAAAATTCCTGCTTTCTTGTGTCAACAAATCAGTTGAGTAAATTCTGCTTTTTTCCATTCATCAAACCGTATTCATTTTCTTTAACATAAAACCCCAAATACGTGTCGTGTGGAAACACTTCTTAAGTTTTTTTTAAATAAAAGCGCAGCCAAATTTTATTATTATCAAAAACGAAAATTATTATGATATTAATATAATTTGGCTGCACTTTTACTAAAAAAAAAAACATAAGAAGTTTGTCCAGATGCCGTGTGTTTGGGGTTTTAAAAAAACGAATACAGCTTCATCAGATGCAAGTACTTTTGCTAAATAAAGGTGCGTTTTTGTAAACCTATGTACGCTTACTTTGATGGAATGCTCGAAACATATGTTATAGTTCCGCTTTTATTTTGATAATCTATATAGCCTTAGCAAACAATTCACTTGCAAAATACAACAACGCAGTTAAACGAAAAAGCCAATCACAAAAATCCTGCTTTCTTGTATTGGGGGTTTTGAAAAAAACGAATTCGGCTTAGTCAGATGCAAGCCGTACTTTGCCTAAATTTTTTGATGGGGTCGTTTTAAAAGGCTGCAATATCCAATGCATCATTTTTAAAGGACCCTACCGAAAAATTTAGCAAAAATGGAGCAAATGTTTTATTATCAATCATAGGTACCCTCCTTCATATCCCAAAAATCACAAAACCATTGTTATTTTTTCCTGTCCCACCTCTTGCGAAAGTCTGATAATCATGAGAGTAAATTCTAGCAATTAGTTTTGTTTTTCTTTGAAAAAAATTCAGAATGTCAGAGAATGTCAATGCAATTACCCACCAAACGCATTTATGTGAAGTAAGTAAATAAGCCATTAAGCGGGAAACGTACTTTAGTTGGGTACAATTAGCCGTTGACTACTGTTTATATTTTTCGTTACCCCCTAAGCCAGAGTAAAAAAGTGCAATAAATCCAATTATATTCAAATGCTATTAAAAAATGGTACAACGTCCTGCTAACAATCGTAACGAAATGTCCAGACAATTAATGTTTTTTTAAGTAATTTGATTCAATAATGTTTGAATGAATATCTATATTCGAAAATTCTATCTTCATAGTTAGTGTGGTAGAAAAAATCATGAGAAATACAGCTGATTGTTAGTTGGCAACAAAAAACTGCTGCTATATGAACGAATTGGACTCTTTTATTTTTATTCAAGCCTTTACGGAATATTAAAAAAAAGCTTTCAAATAGATAACACATTTTATTTTTGTAATAGTTCCGACCTTAAAGGCAAACTGCATGAAATATGGACAAAATGAAATTTGAAACTTCATACAGTGCTAAATTTAATTTATTTTCCATACTTTTTGCTACTGCGTTGTCTTATTGCAAAGAGATAGTCGTCGGTCGAAATCACGGTTAACAAATTGTGATTAAAATTGGCTCGAGTTCAATACCGTCAGTTAAAAAAAAATTAGTGCTGTACGGAATCTATTTAACATCACTCTGTTGTTTCATTAAATAGCTGATTCATATTTTCTTTCAAAAAGGAAAACAGAAAAAAAGATACGTTCGGCGCTATGTTGCGATTAAAATTGGCTTCTAAGTTCTCAATCGTAGCCGGTTCCTCCATGTATACTTTCGACTTGAGTAACCCGATAGGAAAGAAAGGCGAGATCTGATGCGAGTACAATTGAGCCTGTTGCGCCAAAAGTTTGTATTATTTGTTGCTTTTTCCCGTACCTATTATGTCAGAAATGGGGCCTAATCGCCAAACAAAATATTTGTTGAAAACAGGGGATCTATTTACGCTCTTCATGATCCGAAAGACTGAAACGGATAAGGAAGTTCGACCGGCTTCATTTCATGCAGCAGTTACAGTTGATATGCTTTTAAGCAAAGATCCTTACGAATTGATTCATCGTTTTATTCAATCGCGTATTATCCAATTCAATAATGAAAATTGGATTTCAAATATTTTTCGGTGGTATAGTAAAGTTCCCGTGACATACGTGTTTGCAAAACGGCCATTTTCAAACGTATGACCCTATGTTACATTGCTTATATCCCGTGAGACCATATATTTTCGCTATATTTCTGGTGTTCAAATATCGATTAAAAATTACCCTTAACAGTTAGACCAAATAAAATGCTCATTCCATAAAAAAAAATTAAAAATCAGTTCTTTTAAGTTTTGGGTCGTCACAAAACGTTCCTAATCTACTTATACTTATATTCAATGGAAACTTTGAAACTTTAAAATCGTAATATAGCAAATTAAAAAAAAATGCGCCCTGCACTTTTTTAAATTTAGAACTTATACGAATGAAATATTCACGAAACTATTGTTCGGTATTTTATGGTCAATGTTGTCAAATTGTTTTGAGTGTTGACCCTGTCGGCACATCAAAAGAACAATCATATCCCTTAACGCCAACTCCCAAAATCTAAGATCTCTTTAAGATCCTCTCTTTCGACTCAGTTTTCACCAAACCAACTACGGCACATGGTTAATGGGCATAACTCCTTTGATTTTCATTGTAGCAATCTTTCTCTACAAAACTACCACTACTACTAAGCTTTTTCTCTAATAAATAAATTAATTTAAGTTCAGCTTGTACTAAGATTGAATAAAATAATATCAAGAAAATAGTCTTCTGGTTTAAGATGACACTATCGAATTGAGAAATTACATAGTCGCAGAAGAAAATTATTTAAAACAATTTTATACATCCTTTGACAATATATCACGCGGATTTATTTTATTGAATTTATTCATTGGATTGAATCATATCTTTACTTGAGAATTTATTAGGTAAAATTTACAGATTGCAAGTCCAACCTTTTTACTGATCAATCTGGAGTAATTAACGATGCGAAAGCCTGTGTTTCATAGACCAAAATAGTGATATATGCTATGTAGGAGATCTAAAATTCACTACAAACTAACTTAGATAGATTTACCATAAGGTGTTCTAAGAAATTGCGTTGAAATTTTTAAACATCTGGGTGTTGGTTTTGATCCTTAAATGGAGTTTAGTTAATACAAAAACGTCATCATCAACAAATCAGATCCTGGGTGAAGATTTTTAAAGAGATTGTTAAAAGAGCTAAATGACTATTATGTCAGTTGTTAACTGTACAGTTGTTTATTTCGCCCTTATTTTGAGTAGACCTCAAAGTTTTGAACAGTCTCCCGTCCAGTTCATTTAAATGGAGTCCAACATTAATCAGTCCAACATTAATTCGATTTGAATTATGGGAAACTTCAATGAGATGATAATCAAATTAAACCGCTGCAACTGTTACTCAGACTCAAGAGTGACATGGTTTTCTGATCAGTGGATGGTTTGAGCAACCGTTGAGGTTCCTTGACCTACGAAAACTAAATATTTTACATAGACCTAATCATAAAATGAAATATTGTATGCGTAAGATTATGAGTCGCATTTTTTTGTGGTTGTATCTGTCCGTGAGGAGCCTTTAAACGATACCAGTGGACCGTACCATTGGTTATGCCCGTTTCATATATTTTCTGACCCGGCATTGTCATTAGTATCGGTCAAAATAAGCCTGCGGGCTAAACCTGACCTCACAGAGAGGCACTACGAGAACTGGCCGCTTGCGATTATCCGTTCCGTTAAGTGGCGCTACAGTCCGGAATAAACCTGGGCATCAACCAACATGCGTCTCCAATTAGCCCCGTCCTTAGCTAACTGCCTCCAGTTGCGCACTCCAAGTTGGCTGAGGTCGGTTTCTACTTGTGCGCGCGACTTAAGGCGAGGTCTTCCTCTACTACGTCCAAAGTCTTGCTGGGAATCGAAGACTCTGCGAGCCAGAGTATTGGTGTACATTTGTTCTAAATGTCAAGCCATGTTAAGCATCCAATGTGGGCATGACGCTGTACAGCTCGTATAGTTCTTGGTTGAATCTTCGTTTCCATAGCCCGTCAAAGCAAACAAGACCGAAGGTTTTTCGAAGAATTTTCAAATCTACCACGGATTTTGTCATCCGCTTTTTAGACGGTCCATATGCATCAGCGCCGTTGAGCAGGACTGAGAAGATCAGGGTCTTCTATAGGACATCCTTAGCAGTTAGTGCGAGGGATTTACTACTGAATTTCCATCTTAGCCAGAAGAAACAGTGGTTGGAAGGAGTAGTTCTTCGTTTAATTTCTGACGAGATGTTATTGTCAGAGTTAATAACGAAGCCGAGATAGACAAAGTCCCGTACTACCCCAAAGGTATATCTATCAATGGTGTCGTTCGGTCCAATTCGTCGATGTTGTGTGTCCTAAACCCATTTTTGCCGCTTCCTTCTCTATAATAGCAAACGTGGCTATGACATCACGTTGAGTCCTACCAATGATGTCAATATCGTCGGCCTATGCTAGCAGTTGCACCGATTCTTGGAAAATCGTGCCTCTGGTGTTGGCTCGGGAGTTTTGCACAATCCTCTCAAGAATCAAATTGAAGAAGTCGTTTGCGACCCTGGTGGAGTACCGAGAATTCTCCATCGTCATCCTACACAAACGAACGGCTTTCGGCGGTATACCAAAACTAGACATGGCTCTGTATAGTTCGTCTCTAAAAATACTGTCGAATGCGGCTTTGAAATCGATGAATAGGTGGTGGGTATCGATTTCCACTCCCTTGTTTTTTTTTCCAGGATCTGCCGAAGTATGAAAATTTGATCGGTTATGGACTTTCCTGGCTTATAGTAGTACAAATGGATTCTTCTGTTTCTTTTAATTTTTTGTGGTCACTACGGTTAAGTTATCTTAATAAGTAGTTTGCGCTTCCGAAGTTTTAATCGTGTTTGGCAGGTAGCTTTCCAGCGAACGCATCTACAAATAATACGTCATAATATGCGGTTTTTCCTTATAGCTCTAGGTAGAACGGTTTTGTTCTTTGTAGTCGGATCTCAAGATTTGTCACGTTCAGAGAACGGATTCTTTAATAAATGCAATGAACATGACTACGAGTACGAAGCTTACGAGCAAAGTTTCTTAGTTCGTTACTCACGGTAGCGATTCCTATATCCCTGTGAATATCATTATTCCTTACAAAGCATGGAGCCTTAACGATTGCTCTTAGCGTTTTGTTTTGTAACGTTCGCAATGAGGCAATATTGCTTTGTTTGGTACAACCCCAAAGCTGTATAACGTATGTCCAAGAATGTTTTAACACTTGCATATACAGGAGCTGTTGGTTGTATATGAGTATCTTCAAGTATCTTTAGAGTAGGTAAAACATTTCTCTTAAGTGTAATTTCGAGCTTGCCGCGCTTTTTTTTAACGTGTGGCTTACACATAAGTTTTGCTTCTAGAGAAGGGTCTAGGTAGGGTATTTGTCCCTTGTTAATGAAAACTTTTAAGTTTTTTATCTTTTTGTACGTGAAATTGACATGCGTTGCTTGGTCTCATTAAGACCAATTCGCCAGTTCTTTGTTCACTCGCATACAGACTAGGTTTTGCATTTCAGGGAAAGTATTCATAGTATTTTGCGCAATTACTTGTTAGGACTTTAGTCCCAATATGTTTATGTTGAACCCGTTGTTCTTCATGGATTTATATAAAATATTTTGTTTATAACTTCATTGTTTCCTAAATGATGTTCCTGTAGCTGCATATTATAATATCGATATCTTCCCGGAAAAATGTAATAAGCGATATTTTTAAAATTTTACAGGAGAAAAAAAGAAGTTCCTATGTAGGTAATTATTTGTGTATTTTGTAGTGAACTGTACAATTTATTTTTCTATACTTTATTTTGTATTAATAGTAGAAACTTCAAACTAAGACCAAAACGTGGCGCTTGCACAAATTATAATGGCAAGTCAAAGGTAATTTCCTGAAAAATTGTTGCTTATTACATTTTTCCGGGATGTTATCGATATGCTTTGGCAAATCCCTGCTCGTGGAAACTGCTTTTATTAAAGACGCTACGTCACATACCTATATGATAATGTAAAAAATCCAAAGATGTATGGGACGTGGCTCCATCATGTTGAAAACAAAATACTTTGTATCAATGTCGACGATGTTTTAAAAAATATTCACTGGTGCATGAATTTATCTTTCAAGTACAACCAAATTTGAGCAAAACCTCAATATTTTTTTAAAAAGTTTTGACACACTAAAAAAACAAACTTTCAGAAAGAGTAACTATTATTATTCTAATCCAAACAGCCATTTTTTTTTTCAACTTCAATTCTGTATGCGCATAATGATAATTTTATAAAACGCAGTCGCAATAATTTCATTACATATTCAATGAATTTATTCCATTTCCCTTCTTGATACTCATTAAACGCTTTATTGCACATATATTAATTTATGTTTCTTATATGATATAATATTTACACTCCTAATATTTGCACTGACAGTACGACACATGCAAGAATTAATTTATAATATCTACGAGACAAAAATTGTTTCCTCATGTCATGACCAATTAAATTTGTACAATTAACCTAATTATGCTCACTTAATGCTTAATGAAATTTTTAATGTATGCACTAAATAAGAGTAGCTATAAATTAAATTTAGAATAAGTGGCGTATAACATCGTGTTGTAGAAAAAATATACACATTCGCTTTCTGCAATTATTACTCAGATGGAAAACCCAAGTTATTCGATAAAATGCAATATGTTAATTTTTTAAATTAATTAGCTTATTAAAGTGTAATCATAGTCTTGAACGTAAGTGGTGTTTAATTTTATTCTAAAATCCTACCCGTTTCCTTCCATACACAAACAAATAAAATATTTTTCGCGAATGTATTATTGAAATTATTTTTACATTTTTTTGATTTTCAAATGTTTGTCTTAAAATCAGATTTAAAAAATCATAAAAAATTCAGTTAGAATATTTGCTAAGTGTTTTTTAAGGTGAGTATCAATTATTTATGTCACATGAATACATATAAGATATTATTGCATATGCAGGGTCCTAAATATGGATGCCTTATTAGTTTATGTGCGTGCAAAGTTTTTTTTAGGAACGCCAATTAGGACCTACAATAGAACGCCGATTTCAATAGACATAGTTGAGAAGCTTTTTACGGCAGTTTTACATTTACCAGTGTTTGTTAGACCTCTAGAGAAGATAGGTAGAATTAAAAACCTTAGTTACTTCCCGAATTTGAATCAATGACCTGTGGGGTTATCGTCCATAATTTAAATAAAATAATTCTTAAATGATATTTGATTGGTTGTCAAGATCCTATTTTGGCAACTAGGGTATAATAAACACACGATTGTTAGTGGCAAGATTTATTTCCAAAGATCATAGCAATTTGTATAAATGAAGATGATAAATATCAAAATTAGTAACATAATGTGTGTGTTGATTCCACACCCAAGAAAAGAGATAAATTTGCTTTGCTATTGTCACTGCCTTTCGAAGTTATATAATACCAGTATAAATTCTGCAGGAATACCAAAATGCATGTGAAATGAAGACTATAGATTAGCCTCTCTGGTTTGGAAGATGAATCTCGTAAGAGTCGGCTTAAACCCCCGCCTGATCCACTCCAGAGCGGGATGATAAACTTGACTTGATTGCCATATCATCATCAAAATTTTTGATACATCATCTGGAGTGTTAAAAATTCAGCACGACAAGTTCCAATAATTTGAACTGAAGGGCTTTTTTCTCTATATTCGCGAACAGTATGACTCGTTTGGCCTGTCGTATGAAGTCAAAATTAGCAGCCTTTATTAGTAGTACTTATCAATTTAAATGGCTCCACATTCCGGAATGAGCCTGGCCCTCAACTATTATACCCAGTTGTGCATTCAAGTTGGTTGAGACCGGTTTCTATTTGTGTGTCTCATTGGGGCGAGGTCTTCTTCTGCGTCCGACGCCTGGCTTGGAAAGTTTGCCCAGGTCATTATCCCTGTACAGTTCGAAAAGCTCTTAGATTGACGCAAACGGGACTGGTAAATTTATCTTTCAAAACAACTAAGGTTTTTTCATCTGCTTTTGATACGGACTAGAGCAGGACTGGAATGATGAGGATCTTATATAGGATCTCTTTAGTAATTTAATTTGCCATTAGATCAGCCGCAACTGATGTACTAGGTTTCTCGCGCCCACCAGCAAGAAACCCCTGGTTTGATGAGGAATGCCGACAGATGCTCGCAGCCAAGAAGGAGGCCTCGTTTGCCCGATCCAAAAAAAAGGAGACCTTTTAAACTGCGCCAACTACAGAGGCATAAGTCTCCTCAATATCGCATACAAAATTCTATCTGTGTGAACGCCTGAAACCGTTTACCAACAACCTGATCGGCCCTTATCAGTGTGGTTTTATGCCAGGAAAGTCCACAACCGATCCAATCTTCACACATCGGCAGATCCTGGAAAAATCCCAAGAAGTCCAAATCGATACCCAGCACCTGTTCATCGATTTCAAAGCCGTATACGACAGCATTTATAGAGACGAACTATACAGAGCCATGCCCAGTTTTGGTTTACCGCCTAAACTCGTCCGTTTGTGTAGGATGAAGATGGAGAATTGTCGCTGCTCCATCAGGGTCGGAAACGACCTCACCGACACATACGATACCAAAAAAGGATTTAGGCAAGGCGATGCGCTGTCATGTGACTTCTTCAGTCTGATTGTTGAGAGGATTGTGCAAAATTCACGAGCCAACACCAGAGGCACAATTTTCGAAAAATCTGTACAACTACTAGCAAACGCTGACGATATTGACATCATTGGTAGGACCCAACGTGATGTCATAGCCACGTTTGTTAGTATAGAGAAGAAAGCGGCAAAAATGGGTTTAGCAGTAAATGAAGGTAAGACGAAGTATATGCTGTCAACACGAAAGGACACACAACATCGACGAATTGGACAGAACGTCACCATTGACAGATATAACTTTGAGGTAGTACGGGACTTTATCTATCTCAGTTCTGCTATTAACACTGACAACAACATCTCGTCAGAAATTAAACGAAGCATTACTCTTGCCAACCGCTGTTTCTTCGGGCTAAGAAGGCAATTCAGTAGTAAAGCCCTCACTCGAACTACTAAGGAGATCCTATATCATCCCAGTCCTGCTCTACGGCGCTGAAGCATGGACCGTCTCAAAAGTGGATGAACAAATCCTTGGTAGATTTGAGAGGATTATTCTTCGAAAAATCTTCGGTCCCGTTTGTGTTGACGGGCTATGGAGACGAAGAAGCAACCAAGAACTATACGAGCTGTACAGCGACATGCCCCTGGTCAAAAAACTCCGCATTGGACGTTTAAGATGGCTAGGACATGTAGAACGAATGGACACCAATGCTCCGGCTCGCAGAGTCTTCGATTCCCAGCCAGACGTCGGACGCAGTAGTGGAAGACCTCGCCTTAAGTGGCGCACAAGTAGAAACCGACCTCAACCAACTTGGAGTGCGCAACTGGAGGCAGTTAGCTAAGGACCGGGCTAATTAAAGAGGCATGTTGGTTGAGGCCCAGGTTCATTACGGACTGTAGCGTCACTTAAGTAAGTAAATAAGTAGTAATTTGCGTGAGAACCTTGCTACTAAATTGCCTTCTCATTCGGAAACAGCGGCTGCAAAGTGTAATTGTTTTTTTTTTATTTTTGACAAGATTTAATAGCGGTGCTCCTCGGCCTTACTTTAAAAGCTATATCAGTCAATGTTGTGTGTTTTGTCCAATTCTTCAAAGTTGTGTGTCCTTTCGCGTTGACAGCATACACTTGGTATTAGCCTTATTACTCCCTTAACCAGTTTTTGTCTCTTCATTCTCTATTCTAGCAACATTTCCTTGGAGTCCGACCAATATTGCCAATATCGTCGGCATGACCCCGATTTATGGATGATTGTGCTTCTGGTGTTGGGTCGGGAGTTTTGTGCAATCCGTTCAAGAATGATGTTAAACAAGTGTATAGCCTTGTCTAAATCATTTCTTGGCATCGAATGTTTTGGTCTTTGCCGACTCTGATGAAGCTGTGAGAGTTCTCCATCGTTACCCTGGGAAGACGAAGCTTGAGTTACATGGCTCTAAACAGTTCGCCTTTATAAAGGCTTACGTACGCATCTTTGAAATCAATGTTGCAATTTGAACTTTTTTCCATGATCTGTCAAAGCGTGAAAGATTGATCAGATGTGTACCTTGATGTGTCCTTGGCTAGAAGCACACGCATGGAGTAAGATCATAAATAGAACAAAATACGGAAGATGGGATCTTGCAATCAATGTAAACGAGATTCGTGCCTCTGTGGTTACCGCAGTTCAGAGGGTCTCATTATTTACTTGTCAAATTAATTTCCCCAGAATAATATAGTTCATCAGAAAAGGCGTCATTTCCGGCACTCTTATTAAGCTGAAGTTAAGATTTTACTATTCCCTCATATTTTAGTACGGGTATTCAATTGTTCATTCTTCCTGACAGCGGGAGAAGGTTCGTCATCGACAAAAGTTTGAATTTCATCCAAATCCTCACCATCGAATGTGACTCAACAACAGTTTTTCCATGTTTATTTCGATATCTCACCTCTGTTCGAGCCTCGCATCCATGGCTTTGACGTTTTGCACTTCGATAAAATTAACGAACATCATTCCTGTAGTGGGATCTCTAGATCTTCCCTTGAAAGGCCTTTCTTTTCATTTTGCGAAAAGTCGGTGTTATTCGTTTTTGCTTAAAAAGCTTAACGACAGTATTTTTAGGTCTCTCGTCTTTACCGACAGAGTTGCCTTGTATTTCGCCATGTTTGTGGCGTTTTTGATGTTCGTATTCTAACTTGGTCGCTACCATAAAATCTCCCGAATCCATGTTAGCTGCTCAGAATGTAAATGTGTTCAAATTAATTGGCCATTTATTGGTCAGGAGATTTCCATTTCCGTGTACCTGCGATAGTGGCATTTTGTTCCACTGAAAAGATAATTATCTTAAGTTCGTTCCCAGACGTGGGTGTTATGTAGGCTCTGTATTTCGGCGAAATCACCACAGATGTTCCTTCTTCCTACCGTGGAGGTGAAATAACTCAGCGTGATTTTCACATCATCATTTAGATGTCTAATTGGAGAGGAATGTGGGTAATGCTTTGGTTCATATCGGACTGTAGCGCCACCTAACGACCTAAGTAAGTAAGTAATTCAGCATTCGCTCAAAAGTTCTCTTGAGAAGCTCGTAGAGGTAGACTTGTGCTTTTATTCTTTTCAACCTTCGGAGTTGATAAGACTTATGTTGGCAAATGTGTTCTTGATGCGGATTATCACAATACTGATGAACTATACGGCTTTTTGCTTAAATCTGACTCCTATTACAAATTAGCATACAAATATTCGTTGGTTCCTATTTTTACAAAATTTACCGTAGTAAATTTCACAGTTGTTTATCTTCCATTTCCTCGACCAATCTCATTTTATTTCCGTGATGACTGTGTAAAAAACATTGCAGGTTAGATTTGATGGGTTATTGATGCCCAAGTGAATCGTCAAACCTGCATAGGGCGACGTGGGCCCATAGCAATACCCTTTATTGTACCTGAAAAGAAAGCTGCGTTAATAAGAAGAGTGATACTTAAGTGCTTTGTGCTGCTCCATTATCTTCAAATAGGAAGTTGCTCCAACCCGACTTGCAGCAGAAGCTGCCGATCTGTGTAGTAGATGTTGTGGCTAGATCCTTCAAGTCCTCGTAGTAGAAGCTGCCGACGATTTTGTTACGGCTGTTGCTGATCGCGGGGCAGTGACACACTAGGTGGACGATGTCCTCCTCGACGTCTGGGTCTCTGACGTCTCACTTGGTGCGAGTCAGTTAGGTTAATCATGTGGGAGTGTTTACCCAGCAGATTATGACTTGTTATGCCTCTCACCGCTTTAGATATGGAAGCTCTGTTCAGAGCTATAAACTTTTTAGATTTGCTACCTCTTATTTCCGGCCAAAGGTCTTTAGTGTGTTTGCAAGTGTTGATATTTTGCCACCTTGATTTTGTTTGACTTTGCGTTAATCAGTTTATTTTCTGTTTTTTGAAAGTAAGTGGGGGTCTAATTCTATTGTCACATAAGGAGGTGCAGCTGGACGATCCTAGTCTGGCTGGTCTGGATGTGTTTAACCCAATTCTTTCGGAGTAGACCCAAGAGCCCACTCGTATTTCCATTTTCGATCCATCGGTATGTATTGCTATTTCGTTATTGGATACCAAATTGTTTGACGACCATTCGTCTCTACCAAGTATTCTGGTTGAGTATCACAGTATCAAAGTCGGGATATGGGAAAATCTATTTTTATCAAACGACAACGAATTTCGATCAGGTGTCTAGTCTTTATATTCTGGAAATACAATGTTCTTTATTTCATTCATAATAAGTTTAAGCCACACCCACTTTTTGGGGATGGTTAATTTAACTACGAAACAGGATATGTTATTAAGTATTTCCCACAGCAGAAAGTAGTCTTTTTTTTAAAGTGTTGTCGGGTTATTATTTCTATGTTAAACAATCGCATTTACTTACTTAAGTGGCATTTACTTACTTACAGTCTGGAATGAACCTGTGCCTTAACAAACATGCCATTCCAATTAGCCCGGTCCTTAGCTAACTGCCTCCAGTTGCGCACTCCAAGTTGGTTTAAGGTCGGTTTCTACTTTTGCGCGCCACGTCTGGCTGGAAATCAAAGACTCTGCGAGCCTGAATATTGGTGTCCATTCGTTCTACATGTCCTAGCCATATTAAACGTACAATGCGGAGTTTTTTGACCAGGGGCATGTCGCTGTACAGCTCGTATAGTTCTTGGTTGCTTCTTCGTCTCCATAGCCCGTCAACACAAACGGGACCGAAGATTTTTCGAAGAATAATCCTCTCAAATCTACCAAGGATTTGTTCATCCACTTTTGAGACGGTCCATGCTTCAGCGCCGTAGAGCAGGACTGGGATGATCAGGGCTGAGGTTCCATTCTACAGGCACACTTTCTTCCGACCAGATTTGGCTTTTGAGTTGGTGGATGTTACTTACCAAGTCATCTCCGTCAGCTTTGTAAAGCTCAGCGGGAAGGCCGTCATTTCCGGCAGCCTTTTTAAGCTTGAGTTTAGATAGGAACCTATCACATCAGTTGCGCTGATCTTGTTGGCATCGTTGCCATTGTTCTTCGACATTCTATGCTGGTTAATCGAGAGGTTTTGGGATACACGTTGCGCGAAAGTCTTGGCGGTTTCTTGCGCTTGCAGTCTTTCGACATTTTCGGCAATTTTTTCACAGAATTTCTGGATTGTTGTGGCGTGTTGGATATCCGCATTCTTACCTTTGCTGCAACATGGTAGTGGTCCGAATCGATGTTAATTCTTAGAATGTTCGGACATCCAAAAATCCAAAAAATCGCCTTAAGCAAGTTTAATCTGTACTTGCAACGACTGGGTATTGCCCAAATAAAGAACACTGAATATCTTCCCTATGTTTAACATCACCCAACCGTCTCTATAATCGTTAAAATTATATTAAGAGTAAGTAAAAAGTTTTAATTTTGAAAACGGTACATAAGTTGGTTGGCTATTCCGACAAACATAAAAAACTAGCAGAACATTCTTGTTGTTTTGTTTTATTTTTGCTTAAGAATTAAACGCAAATATAGTGAGAACTCACTAATAAATGTTAATCATTCGTCTCGTAAATTAATTGTTCTGGAATCTTAATTGTCATTAGCTACATCTTATTATGTGCGTTTTTTTAACACTATCAAAGAAAATTATCGAGAAGAGAACCTCCTACAATACTCGTGTCTTTATCCCAAGTCCGAATATGGAGGGAATTAATGTTTAATTAGCAATTAAGGTTTGGCACGAAGTGTGATCATATTAATTGAAGAAATTATCAACTTGTTACTCCATACATATACCAGCTTACACAAATATACATACCACATGTGTATAGATGCAGACAATCTATACGATTTGTATTTATGTCGTGGTGCAAATGATTTTCGAGAAAGCGAAACATTTAACGAAATAAATGAATCGAACACATTAAAGTGAAAATTATTATTAATGTTAATTGAAAGACATGCTATCCGAGATAAGATGAATTATTTTTATAACACACAGATACATGTTTTTCTTACACTAATTATCGTCTAAGGAAATCTATTACAAATACAAATACTTAATTGCCCTACGAAAACCTTCTTCGTTTGATTTCTGACGAGATGTCCCTGTCAGAGTTAATACCGGAACTGAGTTTGACAACCTCTAAACTCCAAGATAATTTAGAAGTCAGTGATGTAGAATGGGCTTTAGTCATTTCCGCTCATGTATAGCGGTTTTTTACCTCTTATATTTGTTTTCCCTAGGGCTGGTGGAAATATTCATAGACACGATGAACACGTTTTCTTTGTATTTGTATTGTAATTAAGTATACGACTTATCTAGCTTTGTTTTTATGATGAGTAATTAATGAGAGTTCCTGATTTTCCACAATTTATAGCGCGGTTTGTTGTTATCGGGCCAAATCCAAGGATTTAGTTCCTTGAAGACGTCGCAATACATTTTTTTTTGTCAAGAATTTGGAGAACCGTTATGTTAACGTGTCCCAATAATCGATTTTTATGTTTTCGTGCAAATTTTTTCGTTTCATCTTTAACCGCGGGAATACCCAGATGTCTTCGTAGATCTTCGTTCCTTATATACCATATTGACAAATGATTTTGTTATCAAAAGTTTGTAAAATGTTTCGGTTCGTTTCACTACTAACAACCCTATAGTTGTATACCATATGGTCCAACCGGTTTTAGCACTTGCATTTTTAATAGCTGCTTGCTACAATGAGTATAGAACTACATAGAGCGCGCATCTCATAGAACGAAAATGTTCTATGTGGGGTACTGATACAGTCTTCACATAGCATAGCCTATACATATGATCGACGAAATACCTTTTTAAAAACTTTTGAAATTATCGGAAGAAGTGAATTTCCTGGTTCTAGAACCGTAATCACCTCAGAGAATTTCAACTGTATTAGTATGTACTCTAATCTAGAACATAAGAACAATGAAGAGGAGTTTAGATAATGCTTTCCGAGGCAAAATTTTAAGAAGTTCTCGATCTCCAGTAATCAGGACATAACTTGGGTCATTTTTAGGCTTTAATTTCTGTATTTCCCATTTAAGCTCTGCAATACTTGCATATCTGGCTATACATAATTTTATCGGTTGTAGTATCCCATAGATTAAAGTTTTCATTTCGCGCTGGACCATCAAAAGGCTTAAATGTTTCCTCAAGATGTGCCGCAAAACGGTCTGCTTTTTTCCTTATCGCTTTTTCCCCAAATTTCTTGAGTTACCCTAATTTGTGGCACACCGGTTATCAGCTGTTTTATGACTCTAATTGCTTTACAAAGTGAATAATTCCATTCTTTGCCAGCGGTTAGGCTTTCCAGATATGTTTATATTTATCAAATTTGTTATCGAATTCTATAGCAAGTTTCCCAACCGATTGTTAGAGATGGGTTTTATCGTACGGATCACGACTTTGTTGCCATATTTTACAAGCTTTTCGTTTTTTTTTTTTCTTAACACACCTTTTATTTCCCGGGGGTACTTAATTTTACTTTTTCTCAATATCTTGCTCCTATATTGGTCTTCTTATATACAACCGCAGGCAAAATGCTAATGGCTGTCCAACGCTGTTATAATTATATTGTTCATTTGTGTTTATTTGTTTTTATTTTCTCTAGTTTTAATAAACGCCTTCTTTGCATATTTGGTACCTTTTTTTAGTTTTTAAGTTTACAAAATCTTACCCCGGTTATAGCTAAGTCCTTGGCGCTCACATCGATTTAAAAGTTACCAACTTCAAAGCCTCTTCCATTTTTTAAATCCTTTTAATACGTATCTGTTTTATTTTCTCCTCGCTTTGCATAAGGCCTTGACTACGTCAGATATATATCGAAAGGTTACTTTAAAGACCCTTATTCCTATAATCTTATAAAACGCTTCTTAATTTCAGTTTAGTAAAAGCTGGACTTATATAGCTTAATAGACCTAACTTAGATCATTTTTTTATGTTTTTTTAACAAAAGTTTGAATACTGTCTAAGGAAATGGCTATGGTGGAGAGTGAGGCATGCTCAATGTTCTGGTCATAGCCATGATCAGTGCGGTGAACGTTATGGGAGAATAGGGTAGCACATTTCTAATTTCGAGAATCGGCGGGAGAGTGCGCTGCGACCTATGATTCCTCTAGTACCAGATGCACAAAGAAGATGTCGGCTATTTCATGTCGATTTCAAAGTGAATAAGCGTTTGTACGTTTTAAAAGATATACTCATAGGAAATAAGTTAAACGGTCAACCTAGGGAAGACCGCACAGGAAAGTGTACGACTATTTGTTAGACACCCATAATTCAGATGGAATGGGTACCTAGATGGAATGGCTATCATATTCAACAATTTATCTAATAAATATGAAGAAGAAATATTTTGTGACAAATGAAGGGGATAATCAATCTGGCACCGAAAGTTAATTTCTCTGTCACAAATAACACCCCAATCACGCGGTAAAACGCTTACGCCTATGCCATATCTTCGCATTTGTTGACATTGAACTCGAGGAAAATATGTTGGCGTCCAGGTTGAAAGTTGATTAAATCTGCTCAAAGTAAGCAATAGTCTGTGAGTCTGCCATCAATGAAGGCAGATAAATTAGAATCTTCTTTTTTGATACAGTCAACGTAATTGACAGACAACATAAATATCAAAGAACCAATATGGCAACCTTGAGGCTATGAAACCATCGCCTAGTTAAAGTTTATAACCAAGGCATCGCCAAAATGTTAGCACGATCTTATGAGCGAGTAAGAATAGTAATCGGAGTAGTGTAGATATTTAAATAATTATGTTTGGTAATGGGGCTTTCCTTCACAATCGTGGCCAGATAATAGCCAAAAGAGTTGTTGCAAGCCATGATGGGTGGAAAGGCTAGACTCTGCCAACGACATCTATCATATTACTTCTACAATTGAAAGATGCTGGAAACAAGTTTATCAGGGTATGGGTTATCATAAGGATTTCAAGACATACTTTTTTTTTAGTTTTAGTTAGATTAGTGTTTTTCTAAAATCTTTTCATTTGCACAGGCCTTTGATATCTTTTTTACTCTTTTCCTGATTTCTATTTATTTCCATTGCCTTTATTATCCGTCCGTGTTCAATTTAAAGTAGCTTCCTTCTTATCTCCTGTTAATTTTGTAATTTGGCACTGTTTGTAGTGCTGGAATATTATGATGTGGTCGCAAAAGCTATCTCCGTGAGACGAGTATTGCTGAGCAACCACAAAATGTTTGATAGAGAAAGATCAATTCAACCAAACCACATGGAGTATCTTCATCATTACAATTATAATATATTTTAGTATATTGTCTTCGCGAGCCATCGTAATCGAATTACGCTCGTAGTACAATTTAGATCAAGGATAGCTTGGTAAACTTCTTACTCTGTGCGCAATCAAGATAATTATTCAAAAATTTTAGCTCATAGTAGGTTTCGGCATGATAATTTTGAATAATTATTACATATAATAATAGAGCTTTGATCCATATAAGTCTAAATCCATTCCTTTTTTTAAAGGCTCCATCCATTTATTCACAACATTTATTATAAGGCCAGAAACTACTGCTCAAAGAAAGGCCAAAGATGAATTCAAGACAACATTTAGAGAACAAAAGATATTCCTACAATTAAAAACCAACTGTTGATTTATCAGACAAAGCGTTTGTATACACTCCTTGCATGTTTACCAATAGAAGGAGTGTATACAAAGGACCGAATAATTTAAAAGATTCGTTTCTCTTCGATGTTAACATTGTTTTTTGCCAAACAATTTACCAACAACTAATTATGAAGACTCTGCACATAGCAATGAAGGTTTTGCCACTTTTTTGTCGCGCAATATCCAACCACCAACCCACAATCAAAATTAAATGAAAGGACAATTTATAGACCCCTCAGAAGACAAAAAAAAATGTTTTTTTTTCCTCATAAAAGTACAAAGTCATGCGACAAAACCAACAACACACTTAATTATCCTACCGAAATATACCGCTTTAGATTCGAAGAATGAGTAGCATATCCCTGCACCCCACTTTGAGGTACTTGCTCCTATTAACTACCCTTTTATTATGAAATTTATATAAAATACCTTATTAACCCTAGCTCACTCCTTGACATCCCGCGTAGATACCTTTCCCTTTTCTCTTATTCCACCATCCGGAACAAACACCACCAACAGTTGGTTCTTTTTTTGTTGTGCATGACCAAGAAGGTGAAACTCCGTCGGAACGACAACATAAGGGAGTTTCATTCAGCAGAGTAGCTGGGATCTCTTGGATTCCATTCATCCACCTTTTCGTAGACTCTTTGCTTTTTAGCTGTACTTATGACTTGATGTTAGGGAGGTTGATGAGGAATGTTTGTCGGCATTTGAACCAAAGATGATTTAATGTTGAAGCATTTATGACTACAATTTCGCTACTAAGGGTGCTAAGGCGGTAAGATGCGGGGCTTGCGTTGAATATGAGATAGGATAATATTATGTGTTTAAGACGACTGTGGAATGTCTATTAATTTTCATAAACTAAAGAAATTTAACTTCGTAAATTACGTACCGAAAAACCGTACAGCTTTGAGCAGTAATGGTAAATTTTACCACCAACCGGAACATCTTTTAAATGCACTCAACGTCATCTGTGGATATTTCAGTATAAAATATCTTAGTCTTCAGGTGACGCTTACCTCTGATAAGCGAATAAAATTGTAATTTATATCTATAACTTTGAATTTTAATTTCAAAACCAATGGGTGCATTCGAATGACTTTAAATGGTGAACCCCTGCCCGCTACATAGCAGAAGTAACTACCGCCCAGGAAACTTATTACATAAGTTAATGAACCTGAACCAACATTCCTCTCCAATTAGCTTACTGCCTTCAGTTGCGCACTTCAACTTGTTTGAGGTCAGTTTCTACTTGTGTTTGCCGTTTAAGGTGAGGTATTCCTCTGCTACGTCCGAAATCTGGCTGGGAATCGACGAGTCTCCAATTGTAACCATTCGCTCTACTTGTCCAAGCCATCTTAAGCGTTTAATGCGGAGTTTTTGTTTACCAGTCCATGCTTTGGTAGCTTTTTGTTGAACTTCGTCTTAACAGCCAGTCAACCCCCTTTGGGGTGTTTACAAATATTTTTTCGCTCAAAACGATGAATGATCTCTTTTCATCTGCTTTTGATACGGTCCATGCTATAGCACCGCGCCCTAGAGCAGGACTGGAATGATCAGGATCTTATGTAAGATCTCCTCCTAAGTATTTTAAATGATTAGTTATTGTAGTTCAGGGGATCTTCTTTTTCGTGGATTTCGTAAACGATTTTTGAGTTTCATTCTTCATTTTGCTAACATGTTAGTATATGTTGCTAAGCAAATTATCTCCACCAGGAAGGTCTTCATATCAAGCACCCTTGTTGAGCTTAAAATTAAATATCATCACTTCATTTAGTTCGGGTGGCTGGAAGTGTTTGGAGTTGTCGCAAATTTTAAATTGTTTGTTCTGCCTGACAGTGGGAAATAGATCGTCATCGCTGTTTAAGTAGTTCTTCAATATTTGTTTGTATTTCCTTGTTCATCTCGACAGGAATCATTTTGCAACTTGTTCTCTGGCTCTAACGTTTTACACTTTGGAAGAATTTATGAACATCTTTCCTGATGTGAGTCCTCGCTTTTCTTGCGTTTTTTTTTCTTTTTCCTAAAAAGCCGATGTTTTTCCTTCTCAAAGCTAAATGCCTGCTCTCGTTTTAACCTGCAACTTTCCCTTACTTTTGCTGCGAACAGCTGACGGAATTCTTTATCAAACCTAGGTTTTCCTTCTGTTGGGTGCGAGAAATAGCTGTTGTGACACTATATACTGCTGGTTTGGATCGTATTTTTCGAGAGATTTAGGAAACGCGTTCTGCTATTGGTCCGGTAGCTCATAGAATCTATCTTTATGCGTAACCGCATATGTTAATATTGGCGTATTTCGTCTTGATATGGATTGTTACAATGCGTTAGCTTATGTCTTCGAACCGTAAGACATCTTGCTTAAGCCTGTCGTTTATAACAAATTCGAATAGTTGGTGTTTCTGCTCACTATAACACTGATCAAAGTTGTGACAGTTGTTAAATCTCAGTTTGCCTAGTCCATCCCATCGTATTCCCTATATGGCAGTAATGTCTGCTTTGTAGCAGCTTAGGGCTTAAGCGTTGTTCAGCCTCTCCCATGTAATGTTCCCACATTCCAGGTACAGATACGAACCTCGTTTTTTCTCCTCCTCCTTTCAATTACCATAGTCGCCATAATAAATTCAATCCTTTTGGATGTTCGTAACAATGTGCTTTTATTTTTGCCGTGATTCAGTGTGAGTCGTGTCATGCTGTCATGTTATTTTTGTTTAGTATTGTTTGGCATTTCATAATGGAAAGACTTACGCGTGAACAACGTTTTCAAATTGTTCAACTTTATTATGAAAATTCACGTTCTGTGAGGAATGTGTTTCGTGCACTTCGCTCAACTTATGGTCAACATAATCGGCCTACTGAGCGTACTATTCGCAACACCATCACCGGCCTGTCGATTGGCCACCAAGATCGTGTGATATCACACCGTTAGACTTTTTCCTGTGGGGATATGTAAGGCAAAAGCTTATGTCGACAAACCCGCTTCGATTCAGGCCTTGGAGGAAAACATCACGCGTGTCATTCGCCATTTACCAGTCGAAGTGCTCGAACGAGTGATCGAAAATTGGACTCAACGGATGGACCACCTGCGACGTAGCAACGGCCAACATTTGATAGACATAATCTTCAAAAAATAAATGCCAAAGAATGTTCTTATAAATGATAATAAACATTCTCCATTAAATTTGAATTTTCTGTGTTTTTTTCTATAAAAAAGTAGGGAACCTCGAAATGGATCACCCTTTACATCCTCGAATATGAGACTGGTCAAGCATTGATTGTTACTGGTATCAGGTGCCAGATGGTGATCAGAATTTTTATCCTAGATCTTTAAACACCACTAGTTTTATTTCTATGTGGTTGTATGAAGGCAAAGGTCTATGGGCTCACCATCAACAGTCCATTATGGGAGGAGATTCAAAGCTTGTTTAAAATTCATTTTTATAAAAAAAATATGTGGCCTATTTTATGAAAAGTGGTCATATGCAATTTCGAGAAACTGCTAATGCGGCAGCGAAGCTGTGGAGGCTATTTATCCGATGTCCGATGTGCCATAGCCGTATCCTAAACCTTTATTTCTCAAAAAAAAAAAAATGTTTTCTATTTAATTTTAATCTTGCGTAAATGTTGGCGTATCGTTTGTATGTGCAGATGTAATATAGTATAGACAAACCGGACAGCTGGTGTTTTACAAACTATTAGCCAGCTTTATAAAGAATTCAAAAATATTGGCTCTCTGAAAAATAAATTATTTTTATGCTCACTAATCTTTGCGCGAAATCTTTTAAAAACACGCTTGTATACATTTACATTCAAATAATCATCTATAAAAAAGAAATACAACTGAGTACACTCATCTGGCTTCCACACTTTAAACGTTCACTTGTACAAAGCACCTTGTCTTCCAATCTACAAAGGTACCTCTGAAAACCTTTTTGCAGTTTTAATCTTTCTTAATCCACTATTCATAAAAATAAATAAACATACGAAGCTATTATGACGAATTCATCCAAAAGTGCATAAAAAATAATTTCTGCTGTTTTTTTTATTTTTTAATTTAAATCATTTAGTATTAAGGATAATATTCACACAGAAGAGTACACTTGGGAGTGCTTGTCGGCTGTTGATAGGACTATGGTACTGGATGATGGCTGTCACGTTTTTCCCACACCTCCTTCATGCTACACTTTCATGCTGGTGGCAAAAAAGGGATTCCTAGAAATATCAACCGCCTCAAACGAACGGATGAAAAAAAAACCTAGTGTTTCACACACTAATCGCACTTGGGATAGGGACATAGCTGGGAACGAGGACGAAGACAAGACCAGAGAGTATGAATATATCCTGGCACGCTTATAGCTTGCATAGCGGGTATGAGTGGTCTCCTTTTTCAATCGTTTCACCAGCAAACAGGTTGCTGCTAGGAGGATAGGAAGATGGTTGCCCTTTTTTGCTTGTGATGTTTCGTTGGGATAAATGTTGGGTATTTGAAATTGTTGATCCTTTCAGTTTTTTTTGCAGCTTAAAGTGTAAAAAGAAACAAAAAAACATTTACCCTCATCATTTTTGTATGGTGGCTATATTTTGCGAACACGGCAAGATGTCAGGTTTGGTGGTGTTGCCTTTTGAGTTTTGTTTGGGGAAGTTGGTACAACATCATTGTCCTGAGTCTTACAATAAAATGCCTTGGGCATTTATTTTATTTTACAAAATCAAATGACTGCCGACGGTGAAGCTTCCCTGCTTTGCTTCGTCTATTTTTTCCGTTCATTTTTTTTTAACATCAGTTGATTGAGATGTACCTACTTTTTGATTGCATTGTGATGGTGGTGGGTACACAACTTATACAACTGTTTCTGTTAAGAGGCAGCCCAAGCTGCCTTGGTACTGCTCCATTCATAAGAACATCGTCGACAGTAGAGGCTACTTTAAGTGTTTTCCTTTTTTTCAAACTTATTTTACCTCACTTATGAACACTTCTCGTTCCTTTACTTTGTTACTACGTATCTACGTATCTGCACAATTGAAGTAGCTTTGCTTTAGGTTTTTTTTTTCCTCTGGAACTCAGTGTGGCATTTGGTAAGGCGCCTGTTTGTAACGATGGGCTATTGTAAGGCGAGAATACTTTGGAGTGCGGTTTTAGTTGGTAGCCCCAGCGCTAAGAATGTTTACCCTTTATTGAGTGGAAACGGAGGTTTGAGTTGCTCACTGGGTTTTTCAACTGTTCAAGGGTTGATATGGTTCTTTATTTTTATTTCACACGCAATTTCACACCCAAACTTGGAAAGTTCCTTGAAAGTTGTTGGTGTTAGCGTGAGGAATTTTATTTTATGCTGGTGAAGTTCAATGAATGCAGGGGTTAACCGTGTTTTGGCGGTTGGGATTTTTTTTTTTTTTGGATAACACTTGTAAGTTATTTTGTTGGATGTTTATGATTTTGTTTTGGCTAATGATACTTACAAGCATTTGAGGTGTATATGAGCGGGTAGGATTTTCGGTTGAATACATACGCAAAGTGATATATCAAGGATGTTTTTACGAGCAGCAAGTGATTTAATTACATTACGCAGTATAAGAAATTAATGCCAAATGTCAAGACTTAGACTACGAATAGCTACACATCGTTAGGTACTGCTTTAATAAAGAACTGCTACTACTGCTTTAATAGAGCATACATTTTGGCAGGCCTAAACAGGGGTGAACATAGCATTTGCATTTAATATAATTAGGGGGCAAGTGTTTAGTATTATTCAGAAGGCTATAACTATGTGGGAATCAATGTCTTCAAAATTTCAAATAAGCTGATTCCAAATTAAAAGTTGTTTCCTCTAATGTTAGGCGACACAGCTATATAATTTTAGTTTTGATCGCTTTATCGCTCTATAAATCTCTGGACAACGTATTCTATCATACATATCCTTTAAGCCGATTAAACGAATATCGATTTGCACTCGAAAAAAATTGTCTTTCTGCGAATAGTGTGTTGCAGAGAGGTTAAAGACGATACTTAGCAGGGATGTGCCTCGGTTGTTGGAGAAAGACATGTGATCACCTGTCTTGGAGATGCGACATAAGACCAGACAGTCATCGGGGAGGCTATTTTTTATCAAGACTTGGTTGATGGTCTGTGCATGCATGGATTAACCTGCTTATTTGAAAAGTTATCCTGGTAATCCATTAGAAACAGCTGCCTTATTCTGGGAAGATCGTCATCTTTTAGTTTACTAAGTTGGTTTGTTGTTTTCTAACCCCCTATCATTCTCTCGACAGTATGGGTTTTGATTAGCTTTTAGAAATGCTATCTGAATACGTTCGAAATTCCCTGATCGTATCCAACTAAGTTGCAAATGCTATTTGGTGAAGACTGTTTTTCTGAAACAAAGCCTCCTGCCAGTTGCTTAGCTTTTTAGAATTGAGGCATGTTTTCGATGTCTTCGATTTCCTGAAAACATGCAGCGTAACATGTGTAACTTTTTACCATCTTTTGGGTCGATACTATTCTCACGCCGCCGAGATTTAGCGTTGTAGTTCCTTGATATATGCCCCTTCTTTCATCATCACTTTAATACTTCTAAACGTCTCGTACGTATTGAATTTGGCTGCGACTAGTGACTGGTCAAGGGCAACGTTCGGACATCTGAATGTGTGTACATCAAGGATGTTGGATGTGTGCCTCGCATCTGTGAAAACATGGTCGAATTTTTTGATCAGTTTGGCCATCTGGATTTTGGTGATCACTGTTTGCTTTGTTAATTGATTCGAAGTCATGGAAACCTGGTGCCTTTGACAGTATTTCATTGTTGTAAATTCTGTTAGTGGAAACTATTATCTGTGGTCAATGCGTAGGCTGTGTTCTCCAAATAACTGAGCAAAGATATTTTCCGTTCCGAATTTTGTAATTCAAATCCCTTAATACGGTTTTTACATCGTATTCCGCACAAGCTCCGTAGGCTTCGCTCAGGAGATAGTAAAATGTCATCTTGAGTCGGTATTCAGTCTCACAGGTAGAGGAGTGTGAAGGCTGGTGCTGCAAAAAGTTACTTTGATGTGGATCAGAACCAGGCGATCATTAATTCTTGACCTGAGGCCGCTTAACACAACGAATCTGCATCCTTATGTGAGCATAAATCCTCAGCCACAGGTCAAAAATAATTGACTTTAAGTCAGTTAGTGATCGCCTGGTTCTGATCCACATAACAAGTATTTTTTCTTTCAGCACCAGCCTTTTATGTGCACACTTCTTTCAGGTTTTCCTTTTTTGTATTGCTGATCCTATCCTATTTGTACCGCAAGAGGACAGATTATATTTTTGAATAGCACCCGAGGTGGATATCGTACGTTCCAAGTGCATGTTCGTTAGTTGTTCCAAGTCCGGCTGGTCTTTAATCAAATGCTGCTGTCTCTTAAAACTAATATTTATTTGGCCCTCCAAGTTCTTGTTTATTAAAAACCTTAAATACCATCAGTGTCCACTACATGGATGAGCAGCGCCATTATACTTTTGGCTCATCTGGCACCACCTCTGTTCATGTTGCATGACTAATCTTTATATATAATGACTAAACCTTGACATTCCAAGATGACCTTTTTTCCGAATATGTCGGAGCAGCTTATGAAAGTTGTTCACTTTGTCCATGCCAACTGGAACTGCAAACGCCTTTACTGAATTTATCTTAAGAATTTCTACGCTTTGATTTTGGAAAAATAAGAGGTGCCATAGTGTTAACGTTGTGGTTTACGACATGTTCTGGGTGACTATGGTCACATTGCTGTTTCGTAGAGCCTGCGTTTTTACTCCGTTCTTTCTTTGAAAAATCATTTTTTATGGGTTTCATGTCTTATTGAAAACCATCTCATAACCATGCGATACTATGTTTTGCCCACCATAAAGGTCATTTGTGGTATAACATGCCTCTGTCGACTTTGCCTATATGTATATTAGTTCGCCTAATTGAACCATTCAGTGCTCACTATATAGCGTAGCAAGTTTCGACATTGATATTAGCCAGCGCCCCTAGATTATTAAAGAAGAAGTTTCCCAGATGGAGTTTTCTTTTGTCGGATAGAGCTTGACAAGAGCAGAGAAAGGTGAGGAATACTTAACTTCTCTTCTTCGTGCAAGCGGCCTCTACAGAAATCATTGCTAAAAAGTCCTAGACTTTTTGCGTGTAGGCCCAGATGCAGTTTTCTTTTGTCGGATAGAGCTTGACAAGAGCAGAGAAAGGAGAGGAATACTTTCCTTCTCTTCTTCGTGCCAGCGGCCTCTACAGAAATCATTGCTAAAAAGTCCTAGACTTTTTGCGTGTAGGCCTTTAGGACAGTGTCCTCTAATGACACCGATTATGATGCTGATGTTTGGTCTGTTCATTATTGTCAAGCAGATGGAGCGCTTCTGGTTACAGTATGTATATTTCACACTTTGTGCCGTTTATCCATCTGCGGTTTGCTTTCTGGATCGCATCCAGTTTGATCTTTAATTTACATGAAGCGAGGAGCATACCTAATATATCTTCTGGCAGTAGAATATCAAGGGTGGTACCCTCACTGGTAAGCTCATCCGCTTTGCAATTCCCTGCAAGGTCTCTGTGGCCCGGCACCCAGAAGAGGTGAATGGTGAAATGCTCTACCATCTCATTAAGAGATAGTCGGCGTTCGCGGGCTGATTTCGATTTGAACGAGGTGTATTCCAGGGATTTCATTGCCGCTTGGCTAGCACTTGGTAGATATAACATTCCTTTTTAGTCAGGGCTGGGCTTTTTTAATTGCCATGATTTCCGCCTGGAAAACGCTACAATGATCGGGAAAGCGAAAGGATATCATTAGGATAGGTATCTCGGAGAAAACACCGATCGGTTCCGATCGAATCCAAATCCCATTCAAGGCAACTGAGAATGGTTGTACAAAAACTATGCTCAAATCTGTGTTGGGTTGTGGTTTTGTCGGTGTTTTTTTTTGTAATTTTATGGTGATTCGTAATTGTGTAATTTTGTGTTCACCTTTGTGACGAGGTTTTCAGTTCCATAGCTGCACAAGCTGCGGTCTGTTTTCGGTAGATATCTAGGGGCACTAGATGTAAGATAGCATCTAAGGCTACGGAGATGGTTGTTCTTAAAGTTCCGCTAATGTATATGCAAGCTGATTTTTAATCTTTACCTATTTGGTTACGGTTGGAGGCTGTTACAAAGGCCGTCAACCACACTAAGAAACCAAACAGGAGTATGGGTCTTATAATAGACACGAAAAGCGAAAAAGATATATGTGGTTGCGTACCCCATTTCTTTCCGATTGCCTTTTTACAAGAGTATAAGACCTTGGATGTTGGTTTTCCAGTTCAGTTCCATGTTGAAAATCAGGCCAAGGTATTTGGCTGATTCTGCGAAATTGAGACTGGTGCTATCAAGTTTGGGAGGGTCAATGTGCGGATCTTTGTATTTCCTGCTGAAAAGGATCAATTCGGTTTCTGACAGTTAGCGCCGAGTTCACATCCGGCGGCCCATTTAGCGAGTACAGAGTAACCATTTTGTAATAGTTCTCTAAGGGTATTAAGGTATATCTCTGATACAGCTTTTGCCACGTCATCCGCGTAGGCAATCACTTTGCATCCTTCTCTTTCTAAATTTACTCGTTGACCACTAGAATCCAGAGAAGAAGAGACATGACGCCCCCTTGTAGGGTGCCACAGCTACCCGATCTACGTGCGTATGAGACGCCAATGTTTGTGTTAATAATTCTCCCAGCGAGTTGCTGATTTATTAGCACTCCCAACGAGTCATCAGCATTCAAATTGGAAAGTGCGTTAGTGATTTTGCTTTGAAGTTATTAGTGGATCCTTCTATATCATTGTATACTCCTTGCTCTTAGTGAGTAAAATGTAGTCTCAGCAAATTGTTAAAGTCACCAGTACCTTAAGTAAGGAATCATGTTCCACTTACGGATTATTCGGAGATCTCGGAGAACTACTCCAGTCATTGTCATCCTTGTTTCTTGATCAAAATTTGATTTGCAACTGATCGATTGTTTTTTTTTTTTAATTTGCAGCGCAACCAAGTGAATTATTTTCATTCTCAAAACCTCATTACCTAGGTACTCATCAATCAGCCAGACAAAAGTAAAAAAAAAAACGCTAATTGTCATCAAATGCGCACATATACCCTCGCAGAGAAAATCAACAATCGATTGTCTTAATTAATATTTATGATTGCTTCACATTTAATGGGCTTCAATTCCTTTCAAACCTCATTACGTTCACTTTAAGCGCGTGTGTATATTTATACGGTCGTTTCTCAAAGTGAGGGGCTGGCAGGGCGACAGCAACTACACAAGAATTTGGTCAATAAGAACAAATTATTGCGTCATTAAAATTATCGTTAAGTGGCGTTGTGCGCAATAACCTTACGCACACATCAAGCTGGCTGCATCATAGAATCAATGGATATATGCGAGCACTCACTTGTGTTCACCCATTGATTACGCATCACAACAAAAGATTGTTTTTTTTTTATTAGATCTCAAAGCTTTCCACCACATCGATTGTCAACTAAATTAGCCCTGATTTCTGATTATTAATAATTAAGCCTTTTATTTCATTTTCCCTTCTTCAGAATGCCGATTTATTCCATCTCCGTCATTGCAGATCGTTTTGAGGCTATCTAGATAGATTTTTTTTGGGTAACGTTGCGGGGTGAGATGAATTTGATTTCTTCTCTTCAGAATGTATATAGGTATCTGGTCTCCTTTGACTGCTTAAAATGCAATCGTCGAGAGGCAGGCACTTGTGACCTTTAAAGTCAATAAGTTTGGTTGAGTTTCAGACTCAAAGATACATTTAGAAAAGATTGACGTACATTTATTGAAGTTAAGTGATGTGAATGTCACATGATTGGTAGCTAATTAGATAGTTTCTGCATTTTGTTTACACTTTTTCTGTGAGCTCTTACATAGTCATATCATATGTATAAAGTTGGGTATACGGTATGGTTACATTCAAAGGCAAGCTACAACAAAATAACAAAAAAAAAAAAAAAAATAGCAATATAAATAGCATACACGAAAAATCGCCAACTTTGGTATATTCTGTTACAGATACAATCTTTGCAGCCATATAGAAATAAATCGGACTTAATTCGTATCCCTGGAAAGAAACATCCCCCCACTGTTTTCGTAGCACACCGAGTGGCACTGGTTTTCATTGCATACTTTGCCATCGGCAAAAAACCTTAATTCATTTATAGCGCTGGATCTAATTGCATTATTAATAATAATAGACCTGCATACGTGAGAGAGTGGTAGTTTAAACTGCAATACTGTGCGTCGCTATAGTCGACACGTCTTGTTTGTAACGGATTAAAAGCATTATGTACATACCAACACACATTTCCACAAATTTATCCGATTTATGCTCTGATTTTTTATTCGTTTTTGTTTCAATGCGTGATTGAGACTTCGATAGATAAGCTGTGAGCGAATAAATCAACAAGGATGAATAGATATATGGATATGCATTTCATGCATACTGCTTAGATAGAAATACATTGATAGGTTTTACAAATGAAAAAAAATATTGCAGAACTAAGTATTAGTGGAAATAATTACCTGACGTTGGTTATTGGAGAAAGTATTGTAAATGCGCACTGTGGTGTTTTACTAGAGAAGAATGTATATGGTATATGAAGACACTAAGTAGCACCTGGCTATTGGGTTTAATCACGTTTATTATAAGTATTTTGCATATATTCAGACTTTCCAGGTGATTGCTCTAATGTGGACGATTATGTTGTGTATGTAAATGTCTGTGATAGGAATTATTGTATGTAAAAGATATGAGTAGAAAATGGGAGATACAATTTTGCAATATTTTTATTTGAAACATTAAATAGTTTAAAATTCTTTTCACAAGTTTAAAATTTTTGAAAAGGAAAACATGGGAATGGAATTCTGTCAAGGAATGGGCATTCATTCTTTTTCTTTCATGGTACAGTGGATACAAAATATGTTACCTTTTTAAAGATGATATATCTTATGCAAATAGCTGTAGCTGTCAATTTTTGTTTAATATTTGTAAATTAGCTGATATGACATGACGTTGATCATTGATCTTAAATGGTAATCAATGCGACTATATAAAACCTTGAGTTTTTCCCCTAGCTGATGCCTACAACCTCCGACTTTAAGTCTTCGTATAGCGACCGCTAAGTGTCTAGTATCTTGACGGTAAATATTGTTCCTATCCCTGTGTAAAGTCTTGGCGGCAGCAGACTCCATCCCGGTTAGGATGGACAAAGTGAACAACCTAATTGACCTGCTTCGACATTGTGATAACAGGCCATCTAGGAATCTCAAGGTTAAGTTAGGAGAAGGAAATAACTGATTTTATTGTTGACAACAATGCTAAACGAAAAACGGACAACGACGTTAGTATCTGCGCCAGGAATGTGAAAACATTAAACTGGTACAGCCGAACAACTAGCGGAAGCCCCAAGCTGCTTAAAATCAGATATAACTGCTATTCAGGAAATAGGACTTGATAGGCCGGGCGACAATGTAGATTTGTTATTAGTGCCCGACTTAGGCAAGAAGTCTTATGTTTTCATGGCATTAGCGAACGCATTGTAACAATCCCCATCAAGTTCAAACTCGCTAACATAAGCCTTATATGCGCTCATGCTTCGAAGGAGAAAACAGATGATATAGCGAGTTATTGTTTCCCCGAGCTGGTTGACAGAACTTACCAGCGACTACCGAAGTACCATGTTAAATTCGTGCTGGGAGATTCAAACGTAATGGTAGGGAGAAAAGCCATCTTAAGCAGTATTGTCGGAAAACACAGCCTACACGACAACAAGTCTGGCCTAGAAGCCCACATCGATTTCAAAGCCGCATGCAAAAGCATTTATAGAAACAAATTACTGATCATTTATTCTTGAGAGGATTGTGCAAAACTTCCGATCCACCGATCCAGCCTGCACCGATTGCATAAATCGGTACAACTCCTAGCATACGACGACAATATTGATATCATTGGTTGGACTCAACCACGTTTGCTCGTATAAAGAAGGAAGCTGCAAAAATGGGCTTAGCAGCAAATCAGGGTAAAACTAATTATGTGCTGTCAACAGGAAAGGACACACAACATCGACGAATTGGAGAGATCGCCACCATTAACAGATATACCTTTGAGGTAGTACGGGACTTTGCTCCGCTATTAACTCTGACAACAACATCTTGTCAAAAAGTAAACGAAGAATTGCTCTTGCCAACCGCTGTTCCTTCGGACTAAGAAGGCAATTTACAAGACCTGATGATGGGTTGTATCTAAAGTGTATGAAAAAATCCTGTGTCGTTTTGAGAGGAAAATTCATCGGAAAATCTTTGATCCCATTTGCGTTAAAGGGCTATAGGATCGAAGACTCAACCAGGAACTCTGTACAGCGACATGGCCCTAGTAAAAACATCCTGCGCATGAAATGTTGAAGATTCCCAGGACATGTAGATCGAATGGACCCAATAATTCGGCTCGCAGAGTCTCGACTCAAATCAAGACATCGGATGTAGTAGAATAAGACTTCGCCTGAGTGGCGCGCTCTAACTACGCGACCTCGACCTCATCTTGAAGTGCGCAACTGGAGTCAAAAAGCTATGGAGAGGGCTAATTAGAGAGGCATGTTAGTTACCTCCCGCGTTATCTGTCAAAAATACTTGCTTCAAATTAGATCCAGACTTATTCATTCATTAATTCAGAAACAATTAGTACTATCCCTTTTTGAGAAAAAAAACGTTTTAGGGCTTTTCTAAAGCCCTGGACCGAAATGGGGAAAATTGGTAGGCTTTTTTATAGATTTGTTGCAGTACGGAGTTTTAAGTGGAAACCCTGTTTTATGTTGTATTTTTTTCGGTTTTATTAATTTACTGTATAAGCTCCGTGTATAGCCCGAAGAACTCCCACGAGAAAGGTCAGGGTTCTATCTAAGCAGAAGAAAAACCAAAATTATTTACACTTCCACCCCACTCACAATGGTCGGAAAAAAAACATTCGAATCGTATGAATAGCTTATTTCAATCAGATGTTTGGGTTTGGCATAGGTCCCGTCATCTTGTATAATGTTCATATGTACAAATGAATGCTTGTGAGGAACAACAACGTATGCCATAGGTACTAGCGAGTCTTTTGAGCCAAGAATTTGATTTTGTAATTTACTGTAATCAGTTCATGTTTTTGTATAGTTTTGGGATAGTTTTTAGAAATTAAATGTATCTTTGGGATTATCTGGATATTAAAATTGAATAGATAACCCTTTTATTTTGTAATATTATGGCTTTCGGTTGATTATCTTAGCCCGTTCTTGTAATTGATACTGCTTCCTAGTGAGTACGAAATTTATGCTCGAATAGGTACGAATCAGCTGCGACCATACCAATCTTTTATTTGGCAACCTGATAACTAAAAACTGTAAAAGTGGATTCGAATTTGTAACCAAATCATTATGTATCATGGAAAACATGAAAAATATATTTTGTAAGATTCAGAAGTGTGATTTTGGCAAAAAAAAAATATCCACAGTTAGAGAAACAAAAAACAATACGCTTGTTAGTTTAAGGTATCGTATCTCAGTGACGATGAAAAACCCGTCATGCATACGTGTTACATTTGACTTTAAAATAAGAATGGGTTCCACATACTACTGCCACATGTGTGAAATTGTTGCTTATGCAAATTAACCGACTTTCAAACGATATTTGAACATTATGCGTTCCAGTTCTTGACACGTCTCGATGCACATACATACCACCGCCAAGTGACATAATGAGGCTTAATATCATTATCCAGAAAATTGGTTAGTCTATTCGAGGCAATGCAAGCAAAACAACAAAACGTATTCTGCGACAGCTACATGCTACAACTACTGCTGAGAAATCAAATAATTTACGAATGCGAAGCGAACTAGTCATGCAACTCAAGCTCAACTCGCACATATGCTCTTGTTGTCCGTTTATACCTCGTACTCCGTCAGAGCAGATTGGATCACCGTCAACTAATTCAAATCACACCAAGAGTTTATTAGTGTAGCACAAAATAATTGGGGTCTTATGAATAAATCTCGTTTGCGATTATATTTTGCTCATTTTTACTTGTTGATCCTTTAGAGCAAGTATAGGTTTCATGAAAAAAAAATCAATACTCGAGATTTTTATAAAACCGTAGGTATCATAATCTTTCCTAGAGAATAACTTTTTCGGACTTCTTCAATGGCTGTAAAAATAGGGTCTTTTGGGGAGAGCTTGATAACTTCAAGTCTAAATTTTTTTTTTATTTGGGAGGAGGAGTTCATAGGTGTGATATCTACACAAACAATTCCTTTTTCACTAGCGTTGTTTATATATTTATTATTTGGCAAGGCTTGTCTATGTAACGTTTTTCAGCACGCTGTGCAATTTCTTAATAAATAGGCATTCTTCGAATACATTTTGGTCGTTAGAATCGTCCATCAGAACGCACTATTCTAAAAATAATCAACAAATTTCGAACCGTTTTTGTACTATTGGACATTCATCCAACAACCAGAGTGTGTAGAGCCCGTAATAATGAGAATATTTCTGCATTAGCAGAGCGATTTCGTGAAGAACGTGAGTCCTTGATCAATCAATTTATCGCCGTTCTCAAGGTATGCCCAACGCGTTAGTGTATTTTGAAGAATGATTGTGGTTTAAAAGCGTATAAAATAAGACTCGTTCAAACATTTGAGGCCCACTGACGTTGGAACAGCTTCAAATATTTACTTAAGTGGCTCTACAGTCCTGAATAAACCTGTGCCTCAACCAACATGGCTCTCCAATTATCCCGGTCCTTAGCTAACTGCCTGCTGTTGCGCACTCCAAGTGCATGTCGGCATTCTTCATCAAACCAGGGTTTTTTGCTGGTGGAAACGAAAACAATGTGACAGGTGACATTTCGGGTTTAGTAAAAATGAAGCGCTTTTCGAAAGAAAAACATTGTAATTGGAGAGTTAATATTGACAAAAAGATTGCGATCTCGATGTTGGATTAAGCTATAATTTTCGATGTAGCCGTTTAAATTTAAAGTCCGTGTTCGACTATTAAAATCTTACATGATCTGAGTTCAAACCAATGTAAGCTAGGTTGGTTTCTATCTTTGATAAAATTACATACTTTAGTACAATATCTGAGCAATATTTAAAAATATAATGGACCCTTCTTCTTCGGAAATGCGATTGGGGTTCGTTATCGTGACATGATAACCCAGGTTTTAGTGCCTTAATTTCAATATATGCATGTGACCAACTTGTGGTTTCAACAAGACGGTGCCACATGCGATGCAGCCAGAGAAACAATTCAATTACTGCATGAGTCATTTACATTTTGCTTGAATTCCTATATTCCAATATCACTATTGAAATCGTAATTTCCAGTACATCACGGTGCTTAGCCAATTTCCCTTACCTCTTTTTTTTGAAAAGTTTGTAAAACTTCATCATTTGTTTTATTGGTACAACGCCAAAGTTATATACCATAGGTTCACACCGACTTGAGCTCTTGCTTGTTTTCGATATAGAGCTGGTAATGTTTGCCGAGGAGCCAGTACATTCCTCTATATTTGATTTCGAGTTCTTTATGTTTAATTTTCACTTGCGAATTTCATTTCAACTTCCTACAATACGAAGTGACCTTAATGACTTTATTTTGAAAGTATACCTTTGAACCTTTTCGGTCCTTAATTTTGTCTACACTGCTCAGTTGTCGTCGTGGTCATCGAGGATGAGTTTCCACGCATTATTCCTCAAATATGTATCCTTAAATGTCGATGATATCGTTCCTTTGAAGAGGTTATCTAACATACTAAATTCCGTTATAGCGACGAGGTACGTTTTTTGGATGTACAGACAGAGAATGCCCCCAAGGTTGTCGTTCTCGCAGTTTTTAATGGTTGTCATTATTCAGAGGCTCGACTTCGGGTGGATAATGTCTTTTCGGGACCCGATTCGTTTTGCATGCTAGCTTGTCTGTGTTATATTCCTGACTTTCTAATCGTGCTGTCGTACATTCGCATTTTTTCCTGCGAGAGTGTATTTCTTAGGATCCTGTTTTACTTTATTTAGCAGATCTATCTCTTTCTTAAGATCTTGATAGAGAAGATTCAATTCATTAAGCTTGATTCGGAGTTCTTTATTTTTTTTCCTCAAAACCTTTTTGTTTCGCTGAGTCTCGATTTTTTCTCGCTGGCGTATTTTTTTTCGCGGGGATATTCCATCTAGATGGATTACATCTAGTTACCCTCAGACTTTTTGTTGAAGGTCATTGGGTTGCAATAAGTGTCTCTAACTGGAAGAGGGTGAATTTTCCAGTAAAGCTGGATTGCCGCCTGGATTATTAAATGTTGGTGTTTAGTTAATTGAAGTGTTTGTACACATTATACTTTTGGTATAAGGACGTTACATTTTTATCGCTTCTCACGACAGGCATGCAGACCTCACATTTATTCTACCCCTACCCGAAGTTAGGCTCGCCAACCTCGTTGACTGCTAAACTACACGCTAGACTGCATCATCTCCGTCGCGTGGCGTCATTGTCCTGCTCAGACGGAGTTTGGTAACCAAAACTAGTCATGACTCGGAATAGTTCGCCTCTATTTCAAACGATGGGTAGGCGTTGGGCATTAAATTGGACTTCTTGGGTTTTTTTTTACAGGATCAGTAAAAATTTGATCAGTGGTGGACTTTCCTGGCCCACTATTAATTGGCCAGGTTCAGGTTGTTGGTGAACGTGTTCAGGCGTTATATTACGACAGAAAGGATTTTATATGAGATGTTGATGAGGTCTTTGGTTGGCTCAGTTCAGAGGATCTCTCTTTTTAAAAACTGAGTTGACGATGATGAGGTTCCTTTCTATAGGCATACTATAGTCCAGCGCGGGAGTAAGGCATTGTTATGCTCGTGTTTAGTTATTGCTATCTTCACTAAATTAAGGTTTGTGGCCAACCTATAACATTCCAAGATCGCCCTGAAATGATTCTGCTTGTTGTAGATTTTAAATTGGTGAAAATACGTCTTCTAGAAGTTCTTTCCATTGGTTGCTTGATATGTAGGAAAAGAAATGGTCGATACAAAGTGTCTGTGAACCGAAACTGCGTATCTTGTAAGCTAGCTGAAATGCAAGGAGTCTACGGATAATTTCTCTAAGCTCATCCGAACATATGCCTTTATAATATCTATAATAAAGAGACAGATCTGCTACAAGTCATCGCTGTGCCAAAGGGTGAAAATATGAAATATGGGAAGAATCGTCTATAAAACGGATCGCACGTCTTTGCATAGAGCCCAGTCCGGGGCTGTACTTCCAACATGAGAACTGTATTAAATACCTATTCGTACTTGGGCTTTATACAGAAGAAGAAGCTGAGCTTCTAGTTTGGAAACTTCTGACTTGATTTGAATAAATTGTGACTGCGTTCTCTATTTCGATTTGCGAAACTTTTTAGTTGTTATTTCCTTTAAAAGCTGTATGCTATGTTTTCTTTGAGGAATTGTCACTATCAATGCCAACATGTAATGATCCGTTCTGCCTGATAGCGAAAGATTGTTCTGTCTTACTTTTAGTACCGAATGTGACTGAACAAAAAAATTTATTTGTTCAAAGCTTATGGATTCTGTTTCAAGCTTCTACGACCGGCTTAGCTTTGACGGTTTTTTTCACTTTGGTCAAACAAACATCATTCGATGCTTGAAGTAAAATAATTTTAAGCTGCAAAGAACAACTACGTACCACCCAGTCGTGCACTCAACACTCGTTTTTTTTTTTTTTTTGTTAATGTAAATGCTTAATAGAAACTACATAAGCAGCAAAACATTCGAGCTGTATTTATGTTTGCATGAGCAATAAATAATGCGGCGGTATTATGACTCGAATACAAAATTGATTATTAGATAACATGTTTTGTGCAGTAAGCATATGCTAGTAGGTTACAACTCCTGCATCTCCTTGAGAGTAATTTTACATGGCTGTGCGCGGTAAGTGAGTCAGTTCCCCATACCTCAGCCAGCATCTGAAATTTGTATATCAAAATTGAAATCCCAAGGCATAAATGGTTACATTTAAACCGGAAACTAAATTGAAATAAAAATTCTATATTACAATAATTAAAAAAAATATATATATTAAGAAAACCATTGCTCGCGCAAATACAACGTTTAATTAAATTTTTTTCTTATATAGCACGATTGCGTCCACTTGGTTGGACGTTAGTTGTTTGGCCGGCAGAAAACACTTCTGGCGATGAACGACCACAACATGACTCATTATTGCCAGAGCCACACAATCTTTGCCTCTTCGTGTAAACCAGATTTTCAAATTAATGAAACTCCTTCACCTTCTGCCCGTAGAGCGAGGAAAACTGGCTTATTATTATGTATTTCTTTTTTTTTATTATTTTACTTTTCAGGCCTTTTTTTATTAAAGATAATTTGTTGCACAAACGCTGGTCATAACTGCACAACTGAAATCCGGTGCTGTTTACCACCATTTAAGGAATGTGGTACACAGTGTTAAATTACCTTTTTTTGTCCCGAAGAAATTTGCCATTAATAGACTTATTAGCAGCTGAGCTCAATCATGCAGATTGTGGGGAAGACGCAGAGTCATGTGGGGAGGGGTGAAGGATTGTTTAAAAATTATTATCCAGTTTCTTGAATTAAAGCTGCAGTAGCAAATTGATGTTTATTTATTTTCCAATTGAGTGAATAATTATTGGGTGTACTTGATTACCGAAAGTGAAGGGGGCTTAACAAACGTATATGTGTCTAATCACTAGTTGTGAAAATTTGCATGCTACATAGACGATTAAGTCCATCTAAGTTGTGTTACTTTCATGAGCAAGACTTGAAAGAGAAGGTCTGGAAATTTATTAAAACTAACATTGTCGAAGAAAATTCCTTTGAATTTTTTAAGCTTTTGATAAGTCAGTGTGGGTTATCTGAAGATAGGCTGTTGTCTTCAGAAGCTTCTCAAACGTTCGAAATCTGCGTTAAATTAAATAAAAAAATACATTATTTGGGGATATTAAAAGGACCTACCAATGTTAAATATTTGTTATGTGGAAGTTGCTCATAATGACCAGTCGCCTATAACGTCCACTTTCCTTTCTTTTGGTTGGTCTCATTATATTTTTAGCGTATATGAAGGCTGATTTTCGGAAAATCAATCGTTGTCGTCGGTAATAACGACGAACGACGGAATGCGAGAAAATGAAAAAAAAAAACACTTGTATCTGAAAATTGTTTATTCTTTTAATTATTTAAATATGCAGACTAACTTTTCTTTGCGACCATGTGATGACCATGACATCTCCTATTGAAACTGCCAATGTGATTGTACCGATGTTACATTTCACACAAGAAAATTCAGTCACCTTTGCATCCATTAAAAGTAACAGTCTGGTGTGCAATTTGGTCAGGAGGAATCATTAGACCTTACTTCTTTGAAAATGAAAACGGCTTAACGGTAACTGTGAATGATGAGCGATATCGTGATATAATTGAAAACCTTTTAACGCCACAACTGCATGCCTTGGGCTTGATTAATATGTGGTATCATTAAGACGGTACCACATTGCATACAGCCAGGGTTACTGCGAGACATCTTTCACACAACAAGTTATTTCAAGAATTGGTGATGTTGATTGGTCTCCACGGTCGCCTGATTTGACTGCTCCGGACATCTTTTTGTGGGGATATCTGAAAAGTAAAGCTAGTGCAAACAAACCAGAAACGCTTCAGCAAAACAAAAAAAATATTCGTGATGAAATCAATGAAATACCGCTTAAAATGTGTGAGGATGTAATGAAAAATGTGCTCAAAAGGGCTCGCATTTGTGAGATTTACAGAGGCGGACATTTAGTTGATATTTTAATCCATACATAACTGCCGACATTAAGTAAAACATTTATCAATATGAGATCCATTCTCTTTCATTTAATCAAAAATTTCTCGGCGGACACCCTGTATTTACATAATACATACCATTACCTATATTTCTTCAAATAATTTGTTTTGTGGGTGTTTTCATAAGATAACGATTTGTGGTAAAAGTTTCAAGTGTTTTGAAAAAAAAAGGTTTCATGGAAATACTTTGAAAAAAGTTATATACATTTCGTCTATACACTCTTTTAGCACACACCTACTCTTTGGGCCGTTTTTCTAAAAAAAACTACATTTGATATTAATTTCAAGCTATGATAATAAAGTTTGGTATATAAGCTCACTATTCATGACTTCAGTACAAATATAAATATTTTAAAAAACTGTCCAAATTAAAAAAAATCAACTTTGGTCAAGCAACTTTGTAATTTTGAATACGTTTCTGAACATAATATTTAGAAATAAAATTTTCCTGTGTCCATATAAATAACTTTAATCCGTATAATGTTTATAGCTAAGCTCATTTTTCAGGAGTGTTTTTTTTAAAGATGGGATGGGATAGGGCATTTGTTTCGTACAGCGGATTGAAGCCTTCTCATACGATTTTAAAAGCCACTGATCGAAGAAATCGTTAATCCACTAAAAAGCTGGGAAAGTGCAAATCACAGTTCATAGATTTCCATTAACTCAAAACCTAAGCGATTTTTGTGTTAAAAAAAAAAAAAAATAGCAGGTGCGATGTAAGTCAATATAAAGGAGACGTGAAAGGAAAGGTATAATTTACATATCCACACCAAAACTTCTACGAGTTTGTTGCTATTTTTTCATTTCAATGACTTCAGGACTTTTGCAATTTATATTACGTACACAGTTTAATCTCAACCGATTACACACTGAAATATTAATTGGCAAACTTTTTTGCTTGTATGTACCCTCTAAGGCAGAAGTCACATCTTTTGGGTGTTAATTCTTGCAGAATTGGAGTAGTTTGGTTTAATTTGCGTGCATTTTCATTCATAATTTAAAAAAAGTTAACTATCACTACATTGCTATAGCTTTGATATCTTATTTGTAAATATATTTTTATAAATATATTAATTAAATTTTTTTAAAATATTTTGGAAGAAAACTTATGAGAAAACTTGAGTCCTCTGTCCTTAAGTTTCTTAATTTTGTTTAAATATCGACAATGTTTAAGGCTAGAAATTTTCTTAATTGTTCCTCGAAAATGTTTCTTTCAATACAAATATGAGTTTCTGTTTTCTGAAAATTTTAACGTTCTGCTTAATTCAAACTTTTATATTTCTAAGAATTTTTTTTAGAATTTACATAAAGGAGTATGAATACTTAATATGCTTTTTTATACCTATACCTTGTAAGGTTTAATCCTTTTGTAAATGAGTAGGTCTAGCCAGACCTTTCCCATTTTAAAAGTTAAAATAATAGCTATCTTTACCAAATTGTAAGACTTTGCCATACATATCTTTCATAATTTAGTGTGTCAAAAAATTATGTATTTAGATGGGTGAGAAGAAAATAAGATTTAATTCAGAAACCCCCTAGAGTCAATGAAATAGGTCTGACCAGACATACCTGCATGTTATATAAAAAAACACAGTTATTTCATGTTTTCAGTGAATACATAATATCAGGAATTTCTGGTAATAATCCAGGCATATTCAAAACAGTTATAATAGACTAGAAAAAGTCGCGCAGAATATGCAGAATTAACAACAAAACGTCTAAGAAGAGACAGATTTTGTATGCGCTGCCTGCTAATAGCATAATGTACACAAACGGTTTAAGTTACACAAATGCCATGAATGCCTTAATAAACAAAACAATTTGTAATATCACTGTTATTATAAAAACAAAAGCTACATGACACACAATTATTACATATCCAAAATACAAAGAAATAAATTGTTTAAATTTAAAATTTAAATTTAAAATTTAAATTTAAAACATTCATCGACAGAAAGGGTAAGCATCTTAAGAGGAGAAAAGACAGATATATGACCATTTATCAATTATAGTTTCATTGATTTTTGCTAGGATTAAAGGCGCAAACTTCTACTCAGCAGGTGAACACAATTTATCACAAATAATTTATTCGAGTAGCTTCGAAATGTAGGAAAGTTTTGAAATTGTTCTTTGATTTAAGATATCACCTCATTCATCTTTTTTTTAGAAACATGTTTTATGAAGACATTTTCCGTTGTTTGCAGAATACGCTTGTGGACCGGCAACATTTGAATAAATACTTTAATCCGTGTTAATAAACGGTGATTAGTTAATCAATGTGTAACATAACAATTTCACCCATAGGAAACACTCACGCAAATGTAAAAAGTTAGTCACTGATTAGCTTATCAGCGTTTATTAATACGGGGGTTAAGGTATAGCAATAAGGAAACTTGAATTGCTTGCATTCTATTGGTGGAATTCCATCAGGCTTTGAAGAATTGTCATTAATTAATAGGCCAATATATTTCAAGAGAGTCTCACAGTCAAATGTTAAGTTACTAATACAGAATTAAATGCAGTATTAAAGATAACTGAAATGTTGTCCGTTGGAGAAAAGAGGAGATATCAATGAATGATTGGCTGAAATTTTCGAACAGGTTCTATGCCGTTGAAGCGCTCGAAGTTGTTAATCTTCATCGAGGCATCCGTTCGGAAGAACTGCCGTAACGTCAGTCATTCAGTTCCAATTGGTATTATTGCTGGTATTTGATGGTATTTGTTGCGAAACAAAATGAATGTAACTAACAATCGCTTTCGATCGATTTCGCAACAATTCGCCGGACAACTACGAAAGAACTTCAATGCATAGCTGTCAAAAAAATGTTGAGTTAGACTTAAGATATTATGCCACTGCGAAATAAATTTCGTCGGAAGATTAGTTCAAAATTCTAATCAGAAGGAAACAACGGTATACCGTACTTCCGATTGTACCGGAGAAAATTGTCTTCAATATAACATATAGACGATATAATTAAGCTATTATAAGAGAAGTACTCTGAATATCCGTCGGTACTTCTTTTTGAATTTCCAAAACCATTTAGCAACACTTTTGGCTAAATATCCATTATATAATATGTCAGATATCGTAGAGAATTCGTTAAATCAAATTAAGTACCGTAATGTCAAAACTTTTTATATCCCTTAGGGTGTAGAATTAATGTTGTATTAAGTTATTTGTTGTATTAAGTCTTCGGATATCTTATTATGTTCCATTCAGATTAGGCACTAAGGTCCTCTTCTTTGCTTTGTGGCAAAAATAATAACTTCGCCCACACAAATAAAGGGATAAGCTAGGCTTAAGCCCTGTATGGTCCGAAAATGCCAAACGTATAGATATATATATATATATATATGATTTCAACAATAACCTACTACCGCATTTACCTTTCATGCATTCCCTGTATATGTATGTCATCGAAAAAGGTTCGTTAGAGCTTCCTGACTCACCTGTTGTTGTTGCTAATATATTGACGCTCGAGCAAATAGCTGTAGATTTATATTGTTAATAAAAAATCTTTTTCTTGTATCAACTGCTTTCTTACAGTAAATGAGTTTTCTACACAATCTTTGATCAAGACACAGTCGCCCAGTATTTCCCAGCAAGGTAGCTAGCAGCCAGCTAGAACCTTATTGAGCATTTTTGGTTTAGTCATTCCAACGATTTTCATAGTTCTGGCAACTTAGCCGTTGGATACATATTTTTTTAGAACATGAACTTTTGGCTAATCTTTGTATTTTTGTCTGCACATAAATCCAAATACACAAACAAACCTTTTGCGCTGCAGTTCATTAAACTAACCATCGTGCCACTGAGCGCCCATCAGCACAAACAGAACCATTAAACGCTTTGCTCTTCAATACTCCTTTGAGGTTCTCTCAATAAGGCTTTATTTCCAAGTTTAGCGAAAAAAAGCGATTCAAGAAAACTATTCTTCGCTTGTTCCGAGCACTCATGCCATAAGCATTAGTTCACTGGTAGACAAATTTACGGACTATCGAAGTTCAGCTTATTATAGGTCTCGCTATGACCAAGTCTGGATTGGTATGTTGTGATGAAATAATACACCTCCATTAATATATTGACGCTCAACGTTTTCTGGTAAGTGGCCTACTTACCACTTTAAGGGCCGGTTTGTCCACGGTTAACTTTAAAAAATAGTTATTCCAGCCGATAACCATCGAATGCGTTTGTTCACCAAAACTTTAACTGTAGAATCTTCGGTGGGGCTAGCTAACAGATTAATTGTATTTAACCGATGTTTGTTTGGAATTTTGTTCATGCTTGGTTTTGAGAGCTTGTATTACTTTTGACGTAAAATTCACAGAATAACATTCCGTGCAAATTCGTTGAATTATTCCTGTGTTACAAAAAAAAATTAAATAATAATAAGTACAAATGATATCATCCATCGTCAGGCGCTCTTTATGGCGATGGCCGAATTCGGAATCCCGGCAAAACTGTTTCAGCTGTGTCACGTGACGCTGGAAAACACGCACTGCAACGCAGTTTGCAAGTAGCTCCTCCAAACTATTCCAAACATATACCGGATTTCGGCAAGGAGACGCGCTATCATGTGACTTCTTCAATCTCGGCAGCTGTCAACACTGAAGGCACTATTTTCAACAGGTCCGTCCAGCTGCTGAGCTATGCGCACGATATTGACATCATCGGTCGCTCCCAGCGTGCCGTGATAGAAGCATACAAGGCGATTTAAGAACAGGCAAAATCCGTTGGCCTTGAAGTTAATGAGGACAAGACTAAGTGCATGCTATCAACAAACAAACAAGCATCTGTCCACCTCCTAGGACAAAAAGTCACTATTGATAACAGCAACTTCGAGGTAGTTAAGGAGTTAACCTACATCGGAGAAAAGATAGACTCCACGTCATTCGTGGAGTCTATGTTTACTCCGATGTAGGTGAACTCCTCAACTACCTCGTGGAGATCCATGGAAGAATTACTATAGGAAACCGTTGCTACTTCGGTTTGACGAAACAACGGGTTCGAAACTCCTAACTCGACGATATGTGTGTTTTACAAAACCCTTATCCTGCCAGTTCTGCTTTATGGCGCCGAATGCTAGACGATAAGCAAGAAGGGAGAGCTGATACTGGGCTCATTCGAGAGAAAAATACTTCGGTGTATTTTTAGTCCTGTGCGAGGAGGGCGAATGGACGAGAAAATATAACCGCGAACTGTATGAGCTGTACCAAGACGTGGATGTAGTGCAAAAAGTCAAAAGTCAAAAGTCAGTCTTACAGGGGCTATATCGTACCGCAACTACCTGGTATGCTTGTTATATTTATACGTAGTAGGAATTAATATTTGATTAATATTAATATTTTCCTGTATCTAAGGTCATGTAAAGTTTTGGTCAAAGGTACATGTATCTTGTTCAAGGCCAGGATGTTTACAAAGAACGCTATATAAAATCATTACGATGTGTTTAAGGCTAATGCCTCTATAGTTGGTGCAAATAAACATGTGGAACAAGCAAGTGGTATGTAATAAGGTTCGACAAATCATCGTCCAACCATGTTTTGCAGCAGAGTAATTTGATGTTCCTTACTAGGTCATTTCCATTAAATTTGAAAAGGCTCTGCTACTTGGTTTCTCACTTAAAGGTGGTTGTATACATATGAACACCTTTGATGTGGCGTTTCTGAAAACTTACTGATATATCGCTGAACTTATGACATCGCTGAGCTCATGTCCACCGTCGTTGGTGTTTCTAATAAGATCAATGTTTATACATTCGGAATAGTCTGTAGCGTTGACTTCCGTATCTCATTCCCTAATCTCAAATCATGTAGGGAGTGTCTTCAAAATATTTTAGCAAATGTTTTCGCTTTGCCTGTTTCTGCTTGAAAATCTATCCCAGAAGTATCTCAATGACTCATATTGATCCAAAAATAAGACGTTTCACTGCCAATCTTTATTGGCGTATCAAAAAAAAAAATCTACTCCTTGAATTTAAAGGTCCTCGCAATTGCCTTCCACTAACGCATCTCAGGCACATTCCATGAGAATCGCACATTCCCCAACCTGTCATCGGTCTATTAAATATCGGAACCATTTTTGGACAGTCGAAAAACTTCAGGCAAATATCGACGTTTTTTTTAGAAATGTTCTTTATCCAAGACCACCTAAGAGGATAGGAGAAGAACTACACACACGGATGACCATCTAAATTCGCTTCCGCCCTTACAATCTGCAAAAAGCTGGTTGCCTTACCTTCATCTTCCCTTTCGATTAATTTGTTGGTAAATTTCACTCCTCATTTGCTTGACCGTTTGAATATCCGCACCATTTGTACTTTTCCACGAACAAGGATAATTTCAAACGTTCTCTCAATTTTCTTCAAACTCCATTAGTGCCTTTCTCTGTGTTGATGTGTGTTTGGGTGGCCTTGGTTTGGGTTTGAGTTTGGGTCTGGGTGGTTGCGGGTCCCTTTCGAATGTTGTTTTTGTTATGGCAGCCTGTTTAAGGGGGCCAAATGAATGAGTACTTGGAAGGTATACGTATATGCTATCACATGCAATAAGTGAAATTAATTATGGGCCTTCTGGCACTCGTATTTGTGATGGGGTGCACTGCACACATACGCGTACATCTGATTGAAGCAGTGAAAGGGGAGACGTATGAAAGCATTGGGGTAGCCTAATATCCTGGCGGATGGTCAATTGCACTTACTCATTCATATACACAAACATGCAAAGGCGAACTTTACTAAGTATGTGTGTAAGCCCATCAGCTCATGTATGCGTAGGAGACAAGCGTTTGTGTATGTTTTGCGTATGCGAAATGAACATTTTACGTTGGGGCCATAAGAAGGATGATAACGAGGCATACGACACAAATGACGATGTTGACGAAGACTACGAGCAGGCCTACGACGTCGACGACGTTGGTGTTGGCGATTTTGATGATGATGGCCATGGTGAAGAACCAATCGATAGACATTCGCCCTCATTACAGTGTGCTGAAGCCGGAGCAAGGATAGCAGGAAGCGCCTATGAGATCCCTTCAGGACGATGGATATTATGATGGTGTTGTTGGTTGGTTTGAATGCATTTTATAGAGTTGCGTTGTTGTATGGCGGCGTTATATTTCCTTGGTATGTGTTCTTTCCTGTTTCTTGCCTTGGGTATAATTTTTTTTCTATTTATTTCTGTGTGCATGTGCAGTAAACGATAATTAACGAAATTACTGTTGAGTGGTATGAAAGTGATGTGAATGGTTTTGTTTGTAACGTATATCGGAAGTCGGAGCGGGGAGCGACAAAATAGATTAATGATGTTTAATGGCATATACCTATGGAGAGTCGTTGTCGGTGAGGGTCTTATAAGAATTTTCTGTTTTTTTTCGTTATGCAAAACTTGTAATCAAATTTAAACATTGATTTGCCTTTAAGCTTCAGTTGTATAAGGATCTTGGAAAAATGTATTTTGTAAATTTTTGTGATATTTGTTTATTGTAATTTCCATTCAGCACAATTGGGTTTCCCATTCAGCAATTAATTAACATCGCTAAATGCGAAAATTTCTTTGGGAAAAAGAATTCCCGATAACCCTTAATACATCGCTCAATTCGATGAAAATGATGCAGTCATATCCTTACAAAATGTAGATATGATGTCTGGCACTGCTAGAACTTGAGTATAACTATTGTCAAGATATATATTTCGACAAGTTTCACAAATTCGACGAGGTTTTTTAAAGTTAAACCACCAGGGATTACTGTACTTCGCAATCTAATTTTATTTGCTAATTGTGGTTATGGTTGTTGTAAAGTGATACATCAGCGAGAAAAGATACGCCACACTTGTAGATGTTTTAGTATTTATTAACTTCGAACTATAAAGTACATGCAAACGAGAAAATAAGGCAAGGGCGTGATATTTTGTTTTATATTTTATTCGAATTTAACGTTTTTTTAGTAAATATATGGAATGGAATTTGTTTGCTTTTAAATAGTTCAATCAGGAGTTTGTTTATCTGTTACAATCAAAGTTCTTGTAAACAATTGATCCTGTCGTTGTTAGTTGGACTATGTGCGTATATGCTGCAACTGTGTGGATTGGTGTTCTTTCCAAAAATCTCTTCTGAAAAATCTTCATAAGAAAAATTTATGAATTGCTGTAAAATATACTCAAGCTATAAAAAGTAACATAGTTTAGCACCCACCAATCTAACAATACCTGCGTCTTATTTTATTGCTATGATAGGCAAGATGAAACAGTTCCAAGAATGTAAGGATAGCAAACATAGTAAACACTCACCCGAAAAGCAATGCATGAGTCTGCATTTCTGAGTCTTAGATATTTTTCCTCTTATTTGGGAGTTCCATGAATTTAAAAAAATGTTCAAGCGACTGGGGAACAACTTTCAATTGTACGATATTGAAAAGGAAAAGATGAAAATTGTTTTTCAAATAAAGGGTGATCCATTTCGAGAAAAAAACACAGAAAATTCAAATTTAATGGAGATTGTTTATTATCATTTGAAAGAACATCCTTTGGCATTTATTTTTTGAAGATTATGTCTATCAAATGTTGGCCATTGCTACGTCGCAGATGGTCCATCCGTTGAGTCCAATTTACGATCACTCGTTCGAGCATTTCGACTGGTAACTGGCGAATGACACGCGTGATGTTTTCCTCCAAGGCCTGAATCGAAGCGGGTTTGTCGGCATAAGCTTTTGACTTTACATATCACACCGTTAGACTTTTTCCTGTGGGGATGTTGTAGTCTAGTCCGGAATCTCATAAGTTACTAAGTTACTCTCAATCGGGCTAAGACAAGCTTTAGGAGCTCCTGATTCCCGTGGTACCAGACTTATATTCACTGGTGAGATTATTCACAATCTTCCTTATCGGCCATCTAGATGCAATTGCTTGTACTGTTTATAAAACTTATTCATTTGACAAAAGCCTGATGAACGCGGACCTACATGAAGTCGGCTTGGATTGGTTCACGATGCGCGTTTACAGTAAACTGCTACGGCCTCATTCGCCACAGATCGCTCAGTAACGAATGAACAAAGCTTAGCTTTACTGTGGCCCATTCTATCCACCACCCCCTAACTGTGTTTATCGACAACAGTGATTATATTTAATACATACGTACCTTACTGGATGGAGAATTTCAACTAAACTGCTCCTGAAAATTACGTCTTTACTGCCGAACTATATACAGCTAAAACATTCATCAACTCATCAGAAAAATGTGCTCGTATAAACTCATGCCTTGAGAATGGAACCTGATCCACAAAATAATCGACTTTCCTCAACATGACATTGATGATCTTATCTGATGTAATATATTATGAATGCCTAAAACTGTTATCAACAATCTGTTCGGTACCTTTAAGTTTGAAATAAGCACACAAAAGCCTTCAAGGCCACAACTGACAAATATCTACACTTTCGGAGATTCTGGAAACCGAAGTGGCCCAAACAGATACCCACCGGCCACCCCTTAACTACATATTTCAAAGCCTCCTTTGATAGAGTATATATGCACGAACTATACCGAATGTGCAGTATGATGATTGAGATTTATCGCTGCTCCTTCAAAGTTGGCAACAACCTGACCGAAAGGTTTGGCATGAAAAATATGATCTAGGCAGGGTGATGCACTGCTATTGTTTCTGCTAACACGTCGGCTTTGAAGTCAATCCCACTTTACTGCGCTGAAGCGTGGATCGTATCTAAAGCGGACGAAAAAGCCGCGCAACTGAGGGCAGCAAGATCGAATTGAATTGATCGAATTGAAGCGGCGTGTTGGTAGGAGACCAGGCTTGTGGCACGACTTGAGAGGAAGAATACCCTGGAATGCTGTATATTCGGTGGCAACCTTTATTACGAATTCAGAGTTAAATTTTCTGAAAAACAAAAAGAATCAATAGTCGGATCCATTGGGTCTAATTAAGGGAGGAAATAGAGTGGATAAAATTGATAACAACTAAATTTGCCATTATCCAAAATGTTACTAAGCTTCTGGAATCTTGAGTTGAAAGTGTTCTTTGTAGCTAGCGCTTCTCTCTGGTTTGCCATGTTTCGGTGAAAGATGTAAAGTAATCATTCCTCTTCAGAAGAACCAACATGCTATTGCCTTAAGTATTTATATGGTGAGGGCAAGCTTTTCATGCCCAGAAGAATGTTTTTTTTTTTTCAATTTGTGTAAGTATTTACATCCCTTTATCCAATAAAAAAAAAAGTTTAAAAAAAAATAATCATAAAAGTCTGTTAAATTATCCAAATTATTTTTTGTTGCTGTTTTTCATTGCTTGGCATTGTTATTAGTAGTATTTTACCAGGTTCCATCGATGCTTCTCTCGAGTATGCTATGACCAGAGACTATGCACACAGTCCACCATTAAAACAATGATGTGCATGCAGTTCGCGAAGATATGTCTGACCCGTGGTTGAGGTTATTTGCCTCTCTATGAGAACCAAAATAGTTGGTATTTCTTAATCGAAACCTTGAAAAGAAAGCATAAATATAATATAAAGAAGTAAATTTATAATGATAGTTTTTACTTTAGTCCTTTACCTGAAAAAAAAACCTTTTTGGGTTAAATTCCATTAATTTTTTTTTCAAATAAGCAGCTTATCTTACCATTGTTTGAATATTATATCTTCCTGATCCTAATTTTCTATATCGCCCCAGCGAGGATATTAGGTGGAATATTAGGTGGATATAAGATAGTGTAGTGCTGTATTATTTACTAATGTTTGGGGCTTAAGAAAAATGAAATGATTTCCATGATTTCATTTACAATGGCTTACAAATCGGGTTGACTTCTATGCATTCTTTCATTCTGTTATCTTCTAATTTATACAGAACAAAATCTAAAGATTTCTAGCTTTCTATATTGTGCGCACTATCGACTGATGAAGTAACTATTGTGCAAGTTCGATAGAGACTAATTTAGAACGCCAAAATATGAGTGCCAAAAAAGAAAATGCTGCTTATCCAAAAATCAATCTTAACATCACTTGACTATGTAGCCACGCGTACTTTAGCTGTACACCTTGTCCATAATTTTAATAAAATGTTTGCAAAATATCGTCCCCATATCTCGTCTACTCCAAATGCCTGAGCAACGACGAAAATCGACTGATCAATGACCAATTCCAACTAAACGATTAAAAATTCAATTTTTTTGGTTTTGTTGTATTCTTATTGCGATTTCATTACTTTCCCCTCGTCCTTGGACACACTACAACCATTAATATTATTAATTAGCGTATCGGGCATAATTACAACACACAACGACTTCGACTAACCCCATATAATATTGTTTCAGGTTTGCAACTTTCTTATAGCTAGCCACCACACCACCATCATTTACACATAGAGCGCAACAATGTTGTCATAGAACTGGTATACTTGTTGTTTATTGCAGCGATGTGCCAGTGTACACACTACAGTTAGTCGCGAAATTATCGGTTCTTATGTTCTTTTTTGCACGAGGACTGCCACCTTAATATTTCATTAGGTGTGCAAAAATAATTAATATAATACATACTTACAAGGACTTTTTAGTATCGGTGTTAAGAAAGAAGGAAAAGAAGGCCAACCTAAAAAAGTTGAAATATTCAAAACCAACGTCATAACTTCGAATTAAGTAGTTAACATGTTTCCAAATCCAGGGTCTGTTCTTTTGTTTTTTAAATAAATTTAGTTTCAAAATACAATTTTTTAGCCTGCAAAAAAATGGCGTTGTAATCTTTTGAACCCGTGTAACGTGCCACCAAAGAGTATAGAACTACATATAGTGCGCATCTAGTACAACGCATATGTGGGGTACTGATATTGATACCTCAGTGTTCACATTGCTACCCCAGCATCAAACAACAGCCTTACCAGCTCATACGATCTCCGAAATTTCCCCTTCGCACTCACCGCCCGCGTCATAAACGTCTGAAATATGTTTAGCTGTGATGCGTACTCTATGTAGTTCTATACTCTTTGGTGCCACCCAAGTAATACTGATCATGAAAACTAATGTATAGGTACCTGCTAGTCGACTAGACCAACCTCAAGAGGTGCAGACTGTATAGACTACCGGAAGGCAGTTGAAGTCATTTGAACCCGCAAAGATTTTATTGACATATGTGACTGCCAGACGATAAGACCTACCCGAAGCAGAGCAGTAAAATTGTGTGAGCGGAACAAACTGGGAAATCATTTTAAAATCATTAGAGCATATAGATCGGTACTGACGATAAAAAAAGCTGGCTCCCAGACGACTTGACTAACCAAAGATTATGTAGCCATACAGATGACGCATTGAGAACAAAAAACAGAAACTTCTGCACACCTTCTGTATGGTACGGGCGGTCGGTGGCAGGGTGTAAACATGAAAAACGAAATGAAAACATATAGCGGCCTGTGCCAGCAAGAGCATAGAACAATTTTTCTTCTAAGCAATGCGTCATCTGTACGATTTTATAATCTTTGCTCTAACCAAGCATCTTTCTCATTTCTGTGTGCGAAAATATATTATATGTGATAATCAAAGATTATAAAGTCATACAGATGACGCATTGAGAGGATAAAATATAAACTTTTGTTTTTTATGTATGCCTTTCAAATCTTTGATACTAATGTACAAAGAAGAGAACTTCCTTTTTAATGTAGATTCCGAACTGCAAACTTTAAAATCCTCCTATGACAGTGTTATACATTTGAAAGTTTGTATCAGTTCTATTAATTACAAAAAACGTATAAGAATTCTACAATTAGCTGTGCGAATCGTTTAGTAACTTATCCCATCCCTTAAGAGTCCCCGCACACCACAGACTTTCTATCAGCCGATAGTTTGGACATACATAAATGGAAGCGCGCACACTACAACGACTCTTAATCTGCCTATAAAATAGTTTGATAGGCTGCGCAATTGCGTTCAAACTAAAGTATCCGCAAACTCTCGGCATACTACTAATCGGTATGGCGTTATAGAAAGGCGCGCACACTACCGATTTTTTAATCGGCCAACTTCTCATTTTGCTTTGAACTTTGGCGCTGGATATTTCTTTTCCCTCATTTCTTTTTTTTATATTAAAAACAAAATTAAAAATAATAATAATGGATGAGGAATGCCGACAGATTCTCACAGCCTAGAACGAGGCCTACAAGGCTGAGCTGCAGTTGAAGACGAGAGCTGCCGTTAAGCTCAACAGGCAGAGAAGAAGGGAAGAACACCGGCTTTTCAGAAAGACAAAATAGGAGCAATAAAAGCTCGCGATCTAGGATATTGAGAGGTACCACTCCAGGAAAGATGTTCGCAAGTTTAACCGAAGTGTAAAACGTCAAAGCCAAGGATACAATGCTCGAACAGAATCCTTTCGAGAGGAACAAGGAAATTTCGTAGTTGAGACACAGTCGATGCTGAGGAAATGGAAGAACCACTTCTGCAGACTGTTAAACGGCGATGACGAACAACATTCCGCTGTCAGGCAGAACGAACCATTCAACATTGGCAACAGCAGTGAAAACTGCCAAGCACCCGACCTGAGTGAAGTGAGGACAGAAATATCTAAACTGAAGCTAAATAAGGCTGCCGGAAAAGACGGCCTTCCCGAGCTTTATAGAGCCGGCGGAGATATCTTGGTAAGTAACAATCCACCAACTCATAAGCCGAATCTGGTCGGAAGAAAATATGCCTGAAGAATGGAACCTCAGCATCGTTTGCCCGACCCACAAAAAAGGAGACCCTCTAAACTGCGCCAACTACAGAGGCATAAGTCTCCTCAACATCGCCTACAAAATTCTATCTGCCGTTATAAGTGAACGCCTGAAACCTGATCGGCCCTTATCAGTGGTTTAAGGCCAGGAAAGTCCACAACCGATCAAATCTTCACACTTTGTCAGATCCTGGAAAAAACGCAAGACCCCCACCACCTATTCATCGATTTCGAAGCCGCATACGACAGCATTTATAGAGACGAACTATACAGAGCCATGTCTAGTTTGTGAAGGGTGACTATTGGGAATTCTCGCTGCTCCATCAGGGTCGGAAAGGACCTCACCGACACATTCGATACCAAAAAAGGATTCGATACCAATGCGATGTGCTATCATGTGACTTCTTCAATCTGATTCTTGAGAGGATTGTGCAAAACTCACGAGCCAACACCAGAGGCACGATTTTCCGAAAATCGGTACAACTATGAGCATACGGCGACGATATTGAAATCATTTGTAGCACCGTGCTGTCATAGCCATGTTTGCCAGTACAGAGAAGGAAGCGGCAAAAATGGGTTAAGCAGTAAATGAGGGCAAGACGAAGTATATTCTGTCAACACGAAAGGACACACAACATCGACGAATTGGGCGGAACGTCACAACAACATCTCGTCAGAAATTAAACGAAGAATTACTCTTGCCAACCGCTGTTTCTTCGGGCTTTGAAGGCAATTCAGTAGTAAACCCTCACTCGAACTACTAAGGAGATCCTATACCTTCCAAGTCCTGCACAACGGCGCTGAAGCATGGACCGTCTCAAAAGCGGATGAATAAATGCTTTGTCGATTTGAGAGGAAAATTCTTCGAAAAATCTTCGGTCCTGTTAACATTGACGGGCAATGGGACGAAGTTTCAACCAAGAACTATACGAGCTACACAGCGACATGCCCCTGGTCAAAAAACTCCGTATTTGACGTTTAAAATCGCTGGGACATGTAGAAGGATTGGACACCATTCGGCTCGCAGAGTCTTGGATTCCCAGCCAGATTTCGGACGCAGTAGAGGCGGGGCCGCACAAGTAGAAACCGACCTCAACCAATTTGGAGTGCGCAACTGGAGGTAGTTAGCTAAGGACAGGGCTAATGTGAGAGGCATGTTGGTTGAGGCCCAGGTTCATTCCGGACTGTAGCGCCGCTTAAGTAAATGAGTAAAAGAAAGTTAATATTTCTTGAACTATTCGATTCTGAATATGTCTATCTCAATTATTTCGGTATTTTCAATCGACTTACCGTGATATTTAAAAAAACTCAGCCCTATCGATGCAACCGTTTGGAAGAATTCTCGAAACGAAAGCAAGTTACAATCGGAATTGAGTTTGTTTTAGCGGTATCTGTTGCGAAACAAAATAAATTAATTATACAATCGTGTTCGTTTGAATCCGAAATAATTCCAATTCCAAAAAAAAAAAAAATTAACACCAACTGTCGCATTAAGTTATACGCATTACGCAGTGCAATATGTTTCGTCAGATGATATTTTCTAAATGCTAATCTCATTAAATTCATTAACCGAAAAGTGAGACCACATAAATATTAAAAAAATATTACAAAAAAGTTCCTTTCGTCTCATCGTAAAGTTCGTAAAGTGCGGAAGCGGCTAATAGGCCCAGAAACATGGGCTGCGGAAAATTGTTATGATTCACCTTAACGACCCTACCGACGAAAAAATTAGTTCCATTCATTTTTGTTGAATTATGCTAATAGCTAAATATTTGAGTTTGTGTTATTTATGAATTTGACATTGAAATTGACATAACAGTACTTTGCACATGAATCCAACGATCTTCAGACACGTTACAGCACTGGTGACTCAGGCCATCGGCTGGGACAGATCAAGACATTAATACAACAGAGAGAGAGAGAGACAGATAGACACATAGAGACGTAGATTTATATTGTCGATTATATTTATGCCGAAGCTGGGGCTTGAACCCGCAGCGTTTGGCTTAGCAGTCAACTACGCATTCTTCTGAGCCATGGCCACCTGCATTTATAAATTTAATGTCCTCGAAGTGAAGAAATTTACTTACCGATTCTGTTATATGTTTTTTATGTTATCACTCTTTTGGACACTCTTCGATGTTCAAGGTGCACTGCGTTCTAAAAGTCCGATTGTCGAAAATATCGTTAAAATTATGAAAATCGTCGCCATTCCAAAATTCAGAAGAAAATTGGATCACTTACGACAACTTGAAACGAAATTGATTTTGTTCGAGTGGCCGCAAAGATGGCCAAGCCAGGGTTGACGGCCAAAAAGGTATTGCTGTGGGTTTGTTGGGATTGGCAGTAAATCATCTATTACAAGCTGCTCCCCTATGATAAACTCTTGATTCGGATCTCTAGTGTCAGCAATTAAACCATCTGAAGAAAGCAACTTCCTAGAAGCATCCAGCTTCAATAGGTGAAGAACTGTGCTCCAACAAGACAATGCCAGGACACACACATCGAGAGATCCTTAATTGGAAGGTTTTTAAGCATCTAACTTATGGTGCGGACCTGTCACCAAGTGATTACCACCTGTTACTCTTCATGCCGACTGTTTTGCTGAGTAAAGATTCGCCTAAGTACATTCCTAGTTTTTTTTACCCATAAAATGCCAACAATTTATCATACAAAACTTCTCATTGTTGATCTAAATCTAAATCTGCTATTAAAGCCTTCAATTTCATGCAAAACTGATGAAGTTATGTTTACTATTTTGTCTTCATTGTTTGAGTACTGTGTGGCTGATTATTTCTTCTTTGTACTTTCAGTATTATTTTATCTAATTAGTACTATACCACTTAAATAGACACAAATGTAATCTAGTTTAAATGATAAAATTTAAGCATGAGAAGTATTTTAATGTTTTTGAAGCAGGAATTGTCTCAAATAAACGGTTGCACTCAAACGAAATGAGAAGTTGCTTCAAATAATTGTATCGTGAGATTTTTGTTGCTTCACACTGCCATTAAAAGAAAAGTTTGTTTTATAATTTATAAAAGTTCCTTCAAATAATTTTTGTTGAAGTAACGGTCTCCAGTTTTTGTTGCAATTGGAACGTTTTCTTCAAGAAATGATGGCGTGTGAATGCAAGTTGATGATACCGCACACAACACTGTGATTCGAACTGGACGCAATTTCCGCTCATAGAATTTCGAGATTAGATTTTATTGTTAACCAGCCACATTATAATAACCTAGCGAGGTATCCGTCGTAGCGGACAATTTTCCGCAACGCATACTTCGTCGGAGGTTCAAATTCCATTCGGGGTATGTGTCATCGTAGAAAAAATCACTTCACTACAATTCGTAAATAAATTCCGCGAAAAATTTGTGCCGGAGGAAATCGGAAAAAGAATTGCACTTAGCTGTCAAAAATTGCACGAAAAATGCACCTGAACGCACTTCAACGCAATTCGCCAGCATGAGTTACAATATGTCGGACAAGTATTCCGAACAGCTTTTCGGAAGAATACCTCGAAGCTAAAATCCTCCGAATCGTAAAAAATCGGAGAATATTCCGCTCCGACGGACACCTCGCTAGGGCTGATAGTGATTTTGCTCGAATGCGCTCAAATGTTTTGCCTCATAGAATAGCACGACCATTTTTTCCCATTTTCTTTATTTCACCTTCAATCAGCCACCCTGTATATCAAAAAGGAGAGATACAAAATATCATATCTCTGTATTGTAAAATGGTAACAAATTATTGCAAACTTATATACTTACGAACAAAATATATCCAATATAATCTTTTGATGAAATCCTATTTGAAATTTTAATTTTTGTATACCCAAGTTTGCATGAGAGCTTACGTATACTTTTGAATCCATGTCCCGACTTTTGAGGAAAAATGCATCTTCTACCAACTACTTTTTAACACACTGTACATGCAATGTACAGTGTTTAGTTTGTTTTTATTTTCAGCAGAAAATAAAAATACCACGAAAGAGAAAGAAAGTTCAGGTGAGATAGAAAGAGATGAGGAAAATATTAATAAGCTATTTATTATGCTAATTGTAAATGTAATGCGATTAAATCAATAATTATATTGGAGGAAATTATAAAGCAGATAACATGCTGCAGGCAGACAGGCCTTTTACCGCAGCCATATTTACGATAGTTAATAGGTCACAAGAGATTTTTAATGAGCCGTTGTGCATGTCACTCGGCTTTTGGATACGACTATATATGTGCAAAGATACATTTGTGGCTGCATAACAATGTTGTGATACACAATGTTCTACCGTCGCCGTGTAATGAATTAATTACTTGATTCGCAGTGAATTAATGTGAGCAATTTAGAACGTACTATCGTAAATCTTAACTTAGCTATGGGCGCATATACGAGGTCCGGGGGTATAAGAGATCAATTGAGATTATGCTTTCACGGTAGGGAACGACTTAACGGGGGATTATTGCATCGAAGGTAATATTCAATTAAATATATCGATCATTCATAGTCACGTTCGTGGATCTTGATCTAGGTAATGGACGGATGGAAAGGGCACATGTTTAGAGGTATGTGTGACTTCTTACTTGTCTGATTAGCGTAACGCCGCCATTAAATAGCAGAGATTTACACATACTTCATTATTGTTTTGATTATTCTGGGGCTTATTTTTCAAATTTTTAGCCTCAATTTATTATGCTCGCTGGGCACTATGTATCTTTCTACCAACAGTCTTCAGATGTGTATATGAAGCCACTTATAAAGTTAACGTCTGCTTGCCATTACATCTGTGATGATGGCATACTATGTTGGTATAGATTCCAAAATTCCAGTTTTAATCCATTCTGGTAACGGTTTTTGTTAGCTGATTTTTTGTAGTCTGAAATTGGTCATATTTTAATATTGAGTTTGAACAGGACGGTTATAAACATGCCATTAATCGAACGAATTTGAGGGGGAGATTCCACATTGTATAATCTCAGTTAGAGCAATGAGTATAGAACAACATAGAGTGCGAATCTTATAGAACGAATATTTTCTATGTGGGGTACCTCAGTGTTCACATTGCTACCCCAACATCAAACAACAGCATTGCCTACGCATACGGTCTACGAAATTTGCCCTACGCACTTAACGCCCGCGTCCGAAACGGCTATTAATTGTTTAGCTGTGATGCGTATGTAGTTCTATACTCTTTGGTTAGAGTCACCATCAAATAACAGCCTTAACAAAATTTTGACATCTTTAGACTTCTTTATTGGGGTTACGTTAAATATCTGGTCTTTGCGAATAAGCCAGCAACAGTTGTCAGCTGTGGTGTTCACTGTTCATATATGATATGTTAGTTTAGAATATTTCCTACCGGGCCACTTTTAGGTTCCCATCCTGATACAAGCAATATGAAGTATGGATTGTGAAACACTTCGAATAAAAAGGTGTGACGTTACTCTTACCAAGTGAGTATTGATGAACAATTTTTTGAGAGTTTATCCTCTTTAAACATCCTGATAGACTCAACATGGAACTAAGTATATCTTCGTACCCAATCCCATAGGTGTAAATTTGCTGTAATACATCGATTGTAATAAAGAGATGTCCTTCCGGCAGACAACTTCATGTAAAGGGTTTTTTTTTTAGACGTATAGGACTAAATAAAACACAAGAAAATCGTTTCAATTTAAAGGATAATTTTATGCCATTAATGTTGAAATATGAATTGGGGCATGTGGCCGCCGCGGCTGGTTCGAAAAAAGCCAAGTCAAGAGGTCCGATTTTCAACCACTTTTTCGAGAATTTGGGGCCGTATGTCGGCAATAACACCGCAAATGTTTGCTTCAAATTCCCCTCACGTTTCTGGTTTGCTGGCGTAGTCGAGCGACTTCACATATCCCCAAAGAAAATAATACAATGGTGTCAAATCACACGATATTGGTGGTCAATTGACAGGGCCATTCCGCGAAGTTATGCGCTTGTCGAATGTTTCCTTCAATAAATCGATTGTGACATGCGTCGTGTGGCATGTCTTATTGGAACCTCATCTCATCCACATTTATGCCATCCAATTCGGGAACAAAATAGTCGGTAATCATGGCTCTTTACCAGTCTCCATTAACGGTAACTGACTCTCCAGCATCATTTCGGAAGAAGTATGGCCCAACGACTCCACCAGCCCTTAGAGCACACCAAACAGTCAGTGTTTGTAGATGTAATGGCGTCTCAAGGGCCTCATATGGATTCTTTTCGCTACAAATGCGGCAATTTTGCTTGTTGACATGGCTACGTCAACCAAAAATGATCCTCTTCACTGAACAAAATTTTGCGATGAAAATCATCATCGAGATCAATCTCATTTTCGGTCCATACACCAAAATCACGACACTCGCGGCTTTAGTTCTTGCACAAGCTGGATCTTAAGGTCGTAGGCCAAGATCTTTGCGCAAAATCTTCGTAAAGTTGAAGGACAAAGCTCCAATTGTTGTTCACGGTGGCGAATCGATTCATTCGGGTCCTTTTTAACACTTTGCTCTCCAGCGGCAATTGTTTCTTCGGTGCGCACTATTCGACGTCTCTGCGGATGCGTATTATCACATAGAGTAATCGTAGTGCGAAAACGATCGATGGTTAACCGAATTAATTGCTCTGATCGACGATTCTGTCGACCATAAATGGACGGTAAACTTCGCGAACTGAACCATTTTTTCGGAAAAAATTTGCATGATTTGAAAGCGTTTGTCATTTGTCAACCTGTTCATGGTGAAATGGCAAACCAAACTAACATAAATGACATTAGAGTTGCCCGATTTGACTACAAAATGTCAGTTTTATCTCATTTCGAAAAACCAGCCCTAGAAAACACCCGGTAAATGTTGTCCGCTGCTCCGTTTCAAGTGGTCCATTTAGAAGGTCCAATTTCGCGTCACTTTTTCGAGCATTTCGGCCTGTATTCCATGATTTACGCGTGTTATGTTATCCTGTAAGGTTTCAATCGTGTTCGGCTTGTCTACGTAAACTAACGACTTTATATAACCCCACAAGAAATATTCAAGGGGCGTTAAATCGTATGATCTTGGCGGCAAACTCAGAGGGCCGTTTCGATAAATAAGCTGCTCACCAAATTCATCCTTCAACATTTCAATTGTTTCACGAGCTGTGTGGCATGTGGCACCATCTTGATGAAACCACATGTCAACCAAGTTCAACTCAGCCAGCTGCGACAAAAAAAAGTTCGATATCGTTCGCCGTTGACGATAACGTTTCTTCCATGGTCTTTGAAGAAAAATGGACCGATGATGACACCAGCCCATAAACCACACCAAACTGTCGTTTTTTCGGGATGCATCGGTAATTCTCGTATGGCATGTGACTGTGCATCACTCCAGATGCGACAGTTTTGCTTATTTACCTATCCGTTGAGTCAGAAATGATCCTCATCGCTAAACACAATTTTTCGATATAAAAGTGGATTTTCATGGAGCTCTTCTAAGGCCCATTCACCAAAAATTAGACGTTGTGATAGGTCATTCGGCTACAATTCTTGCACAAGTTGAAAAACTCAACTCTTAAAAGATCACCCGTTGTATTGAAGATTGATATAAGGAATCCTTGTCCCTGCCTACAGAACAAGTGTAAACTTTTTCCTCTACCACGCCCACTTTTTAGAAAATCGTTCTTTTTTGGTCAAATTGTTAACAATTTTGGAAGAGTATCTGAATAAAAAATAGTCGGTAATTAAATTGGGACTCAATCAACATGCCTTCAAGTTGGTTGAGGTCGTTTTACACTTGCGCGATACTTAAAGCGAAGTGTTGTTCTACTGCATCCGAACTCTGGCTGGAATAGAGCATTCACTCTGCATGTCCCAACCATCATTAACGTCTAAATTGTTAACAATTTTGGAAGAGTATCTGAACAAAAAATAGTCGGTAATTAAATTGGGACTCAATCAACATGCCTTCAAGTTGGTTGAGGTTGATTTACACTTGCGCGATACTTAAAGCGAAGTGTTGTTCTACTGCATCCGAACTCTGGCTGGAATAGAGCATTCACTCTGCATGTCCCAGCCATCATTAACGTCTAAATTATTAACAATTTTGGAAGAGTATCTGAACAAAAAATAGTCGGTAATTAAATTGGGACTCAATCAACATGCCTTCAAGTTGGTTGAGGTCGGTTTACACTTGCGCGATACTTAAAGCGAAGTGTTGTACTACTGCATCCGAACTCTGGCTGGAATAGAGCATTCACTCTGCATGTCCCAACCATTATTAACGTCTAATGCCGAATTTTTTGACCAGGTCCTTGTCGCTGAACAGCTTGTATAGTTTTTGATTGAATATTCCTGTTCATAGCTCGCTTACGCAAATAGGAGCACCAATTTTGCGAAAAATTGTTCGTTCAGGTAAGGGCTTTATTACTAAATTCTTCGTTTTACTTTGGACGAGTAGGCAATGAAAACGTTCTGTCGGTGTTGTGTGTCATTTCGTATTGACAGCAAATGCATTTACTACTCATTCCATTGTTGACGCTCCCTTGTCTTTACTAGCAAACGTGGTTGTTACATCGCGTTGAGCCCGACCAATGATGTCAATATAGTCTGCGTATTCTGGTAGTTGCACCAATTAACAGAAGTTTATGCCTCTATTGTTGGCTACGGAGTTTTGCACAATCATCTCAAGAATAATATTTTTAGTATTGGGAGTAGGTTTATTTACTTCTGCTTCTCTTTAAATGCCCCGCAATACTTAAAATCTTATAATGGCAATAAATCACTACAAGCGTAGTGAGGGTGTCTAATTTTTTTTTCAAAATGCATTCCTTTTAGTCCACAATTAATTTATTTCTCTCAACATTTCTTATTCCAGACGAATCGAGATGCTAATCTAATATGGCGGAGGGTGTCGAAGAAACCGAGAGCAACAGTCACCAAAGTAAAGCAGACACACCAACTATGCTAGGAACTGTGCTACCCTGTGAAGCAACTATTACCGCATCGTTAGGCGGTATAAAACGCGAATTTGACACGACACCAACACCTTTGGGTGGCGTTAGTTCGGGTGGAGGTATAGCTCCAGTATCACGTTTACCAACCCCGTCCCCATCGTCACCGCCCACACAAATTACACCCACCTCAACGCCGATCAATTCAATTGCGGCCACAATACGTCCAGTGACCAATCTATCATCTGCCTCATCCACTTCATCTACATCGTCATCGTTATCATCGTCATCATCATCGTCGTCCTCGTCATCGTCGTCTTCAACATCTTCATCGCTAGCATCGGCGGCAACAACAGCGGCCACCGCGGCTATATCATCGGTTACTGGGGTTACGGCGAACAAATCACCATCACCGTTTCCGTCATCGTCATCGTCACCGCCCGGCGGCAATACCATCGAACATCATTCTCCGCACCTGCAGCAGCAACAACAACAACAACATCAATACCATCCTATCAATCTAAAACCAGAGGTAAGTCGTAGTTATAACCGTTAAAAGTTAACTTAACATTATCCTAAAGGATATATCCAATTTCGACATGTCCATATCTTGTCAGCGATACCAGATGATGGTTGCATGATAGTGCGCTGTGTTATGCATGATTCCTTAGGAAGGATTTATTGTTAAATTATATTTTTTTGCAGGATATTTATATTACAATCATATAGATCTTTAATTGGATGAAGTAAATTTTATATTTTTTTGTAAAAGCTGTGAACTTCAATAAGTTTTACCATTGAACCGAAACTAATTATTTGTGTGTTGAAATATGTACTGCACGGAAATGGAAACGATATCAAAGTGACCTTAGAATTCCATCGTTTTAAGTGATTCAACGTTATATCCGGTACAGTAAAAAATCAATTAAAAAAAAAAAGAAATCTTTATTAAAAAAATCGTTTTGAATGCTCAAGAAAATGTTTAATGAAAGAAATCACTAATAGCTGTGGTGATTGTTTTCTACATTTCGTGAAGTAACATATTTTTCTAAGGCAGTTATCCAATGTATGGATTTGCTACTTTTGGATTTGAATACGAAGCGGCCCATACAGGATTCAGAACCAAGAAACTGCTTAGTGTTAACACTACTAAAATGTTTCGTTTACAAGTGGAACGTGTATTTCTTCGTTGTCCGCATCTTCGATTGCATTAAGATGGCATCAAGAACTGTATTTTTATAATCTTACTCGGATTTAACATGTTTGAGGATTTCTCAAACAAAATTTTTTGTTGGCTGACGGAAATCTCAAAAGACTAAAACTAAAACCACCACCCTTTTTGTATTTCTGTTGCAACTAAGTATGCGACTTATATAGCCATTTTTTTTATCACGAGTAATGAATGTTGAAGACGCCGCAATAAAGTTGTTTCGTCAAGTATTTGGAGGACCGTTGTGTTAACATGTCCCAATAAACGTTTTTTATGTTTGCGTGCAAAATTTTTCGTTTCATCTTTAACCGCGGGAATACCCAGATCTCTTCGTAGATCTTCATTGCTTATATACCACGGCGTATTGATCTAAGCATTTTGTTTTTAAAAGTTTGTAGAATGCTTAGATTTGTTTCACTGGTACAATCCCATAGTTGTATACCATATGTCCAGACCGGCTTTAGCACTTGCTTGTATAATAGCAGCTTGTTATCAATGTTAAGCTTCGAATATTTTCGAGTAACCAGTAGAGTTCTCTGTATTTATTTTTAAGTTGTTCGTATTTCTTTTTTACATGCGACTTCCATTTTAATTTTGCATCGAGTGTCATTGCGAGATATTTCGCTTCATTTGCAAAAGGGGCTCCAACCGTATTGAGAAATACTGGCAAATTGTTTGTCCTTTTGTACAAAAAAATCTACATGAATCGATTTGCTCTCGTTAAGTGCAATCCGCCAGGATTTTGTCCATTCATTAACCTCTTTAAGAGCGTTTTGTAATTTCATATTTGTTTCCTCTATTATTGTGCCAACTGCTAGTATAGCTGTATCGTTAGCAAACGTGGCAACTATTGTATCGTTTGTTTGCAGGATATCATGTGGGGGAATTTTTAGATGAAAGTGGCCGCGGTGTAGTGGTAATGTGTTCGTCTGTCGAGTGGAAGGTTGCGCGTTCAATCCTAGCCAAAATCCATTTCACTTTTATTTAAAAGAAATTAAAAGGTCGGTGTAATACCTAAAAGTATGCACACCATCTTGAATTTCTTCAAATTTAACGAACACAAGAAAAAGTGACTCCCCGAAGCTAGTTCGGACACCACCCATGGAGTTCGAAAATCTTTCCTATCCTCTCTTTCTTCCCCTTCTCTAACGCTCGTACTATGGTAACATATAAAGTATATTCATAACCCCTTGAGTACGTGTAAATTATAAAAAAAAGAAAAAAAAAAAGGTACAAGAGTGGTCCAAGGACGCTTCCTTGGGATGCTACTGCCAATATTTCTTTGAACTCCGAATATTCGTTCCCAATTTTCACACGGAAGAGTCTATGCTCAAGATACGACACGAGGATTTTAGATAAATTTTCAGATTACTAAAATCTGTAGATTGCAGACTTGAGTCTTCAGTGATTTAAAGTACAGATGTAGTATTGAGTGGCGCAGAAATGATAATTTGATAGCTTTTATTTGGATGTGATGGATGTGCAGCACAATTTTTTCCTTGTCCACCAAAAGTAAACTTTTCCCTTTTTTATTACAAGCTCTCTGTCCATGCTCATAAAAAAAAGGCAGGTTATAACATTCTTGAAACACGGCGTCAATAGCCAAAAGCTTTATTTCTTATAGATGCCAGATATGGAATTCGATTTCTTCGTTATATCGGTATCGTTGTAACCGATTACACATTGCTTTTAGTTAGTAACAGATTTGGTAGTGTGATTTTTGTATCTTATAGAAGTGTGTATCACTTAACGTAAAGCTTTTTTTCTAAAGCATACCCGTCACTTTCTGAAATACGTCGTTTTTGATCAAACCACACGGTCGTTCAGGTTTTATGATCGAAGGCGAACTCTACGCGGTGTTAACTTGTCAACGCCCAGTCGTTGTGATAAGATCTGAATTGTGCTTATCTTACTTCCCAAAGGTAATCATCGGATACTATTCTCGTATAGCCGGATTTGAGATGCCAAACTTATAAGTGCGAGTTTTGATAACAAGAACAACGAAAGCAACCTTATAAAAAGCCTGGTCAGAATGAGGTAAACATGCTAGCCCCTCCATGTTTGGGTTTGTTTTTATACTAACTACCACTCACAGAAAAAATATTTATGACTTAAAGCGACTTATGGCACCGGATAGGACTTTTTTTTATTGTTGAACACCATGCTAAATAATAAAAAAGGACTGCAACGGGAATGTGTGAACATTACATCGAAGAGGTGCAGCTGAACAACTAGAGAAAGCACTATGCTACCTCAAGGCAGACATTATTGCCATCCAGAATATATGATTAGATGGACCGGGCAAAAAGATGATGAAAAACTGTGACATATGCTAACTCCGTGACATAGTGAGCAAAACCAGAAACTATTTGGATGTGGATTTGTTATAAAAGTCAGACATAAGCAACAGGCTTTATGCTTCGGAACATAAGCCCTATATGGACCGATGGAGGAAAAAGTGATATTTTGTAATACTGTTTCTAATAGATCGTTGACAAAACGCATGCGCTCCTACTAAAGTACAATTTTAAAAAATGGCACAATCAGGATGCTGAACTAGGAAAGATCGTAGTTGAGATGCCGTCGACGCTGAGGACGTAGAAGAACCAGTTCTATAGACTGTTAAACGGCGATGACGAACAATATTCCGCTTTGAATAGAACGAACTATTCAAAATTGGAGACGACAGCGAAAACTACCAACCACCTGACCTAAGCGATGTGAGGATAACAATATCGAAACTCAAGCTTAATAAGGCTGCCAGAAATGATGGCCTTCCAGTCAAGCTTTATAAATTCTGTGCAGATGATTTGGCAAGTAACATTCACCAACTAATAGGCAAAATTCGGTACGATGAATGTATGCCTGAAGAATGAAAGTTCAGCATCTTTTGCCCGATCAAAAAAATGATTCCCTCTGAACTGCGCCAATTACAGCGGCATACGTCTCCTCCAAATCGCTTACAAGATCCTATCTGTCATAGCTGTCAACACCGTTTACCAATAACCTGATCGGCCTTTATCATGGTTTTAGGCCAGGAAAGTCCGCAACTTATCAAAGAATTGCTAAGAAACAGACTTTCATTCCTAAAACCAGGATAAAGACCTAAATCGCCTTCTCAGACAAAAGAAACATTAGTTGACGAGAGCAATTCTTTGATAAGTTTTGGACTTCCCTGGCCTAAAACCATGATCAAAGCCTCACTGGAAAAGCTAGGAGAACCCCATATAAGACCCTAATCAGTCCGGGATTGCTCTAAGACGCGGAAGCAAGGACCGTATCAAAGCGGATAAAGAAATCCTTGTTTTATTTTTTGAAAGATGATATCTGTCAAGTGGGTTCCGCCATCGGTAATTAATATTTGGGATAATTTCTATGCACTTGTTGATAAGTTCTGTCGCTCTTGTCACACATTCTCTGTAACAGCTACCAGAACCTGTGGTTGTTCTCTTAGATCCTTAGATCCGTAAATTAAAGAAACGTCAAAGAAAAAAGTCTGGAGCGATTAAATCTGGCGATTTTGCTAAGAAGTGCAAATTGCCAAGAAGAGACATTAGCAACACGATTCTTTCAATATGTCCACTGCACCTCGAGCCGTGTCTGTGGTTGCATCATCATCTTGTAATCCTTCATTGCGAATTTAGCATTATGAGCCAGTAGTCATAATTAGCGGTACCCATATAAATCCCATTGACATTGACTTTGGGGAATTTTTAGATGAGCTAATTTTCGAAATGTTAGCAATAATTGACTCTTCGTAAGAAATTGCTTCCATAATTAGATCATAAGATATTTTCAAATGTTGCAACTTGCAGATTTGCTAAGCCCTAATAAGATGCAAAATATCATTAAGATGTCTGCCCGGGTAAAAGCGATATGTGGATATTTCAATTTTCGGCACAACAACCAGTGTATCTCGTATCGCGTCGAAGAAAACGTCGTATGAGGTATCGGTTTTGGGAAGCGTAGATTTTTAGGTATAGGATTTATTCTTACTATAATGTAGTTGAGCAGATGGTGCAAGGCGAACAGCCAAGAATTTCTACATTAGACGATCTTAAGCGCCATTTTACCACGATACCTGTGGCGTTACTTGAGAGACACTTAATATTCTTTCGTTTTTGGCTATTTGGCAAACAACTTTGCTGTTCATCCTTTTTTATGTCAAGTTAGTCAGCAATTCGGGTGTCTTTAATACCTTTATTCCGCTGAATCCTGCAGAAGTAAATATTGATGCTTTTATTCTTATATGGAGCAACATATTTAAAATATTTTCCATGAATTACTATTATTATTATGCCTTTGATTAGATGCCAAAATGTTGAAATTTTTGAATTAGGTTTGCGTCTTAGGTCGCGGGATCAAATGAAGGATGACATCAACATACCAGTGGCAACTACTTTTATGTGCGGGGATAACTAAAAATACATGATAGCTTAGACCTGCTTACACCCGAACCTTATGTTTTAATAAGATTAAATCTAATCACCTCACAACTTCACAATTATTAATGTAAATGAATTATCATTTTCTCACATATTTAAAGACACCCTTTATTTGTACTTCGGTCCGTTCACAAATAACCTATTTACACGCTCATGATGTTGTGCGTACGGCTTTAAATTCGAGCACATGCGAAACACCTACAAGAAATTCACTCCCACCTCTCCACCCTTCTCATGTATCTAGATACAATCCACTGGTAAATTTATTGCAATTCCAGTCCGTTACCATCGTAAGACGCAATGTTCTATGCAGGCAAGAAGAGTCCAACGTACATTCACAATTAAAGTTGCAATAAAAAAAAAACCTAATAATAAACGGCGCGGTGTTCAAGGCGGCAAACGTACCTACTGGAGCCGCATCATTAAAAGTACACAATGTTTGCTACAAATTCTACCCACTATACTACTTTACGGGACTGGTTCTGCTGGTATTGCATACTTACTCGTAGATGGTCGGCGGTCAGTTTTGCAAAAGGTGGGGGAGCGATTAAATATGATTTGCATTAATTTATTATTACACTTTCGACCGTATTGTGAATTCGCGGAATAATCTATAATTAACAGGGTGACTCACAGAATGATTTGATTTTCTTGTAATAATAGTTTAATAAAATGTTTCATTGGAAAGGTGCTCTATACAACAGTAATTAAATAAGTGCAGATATTAATGTATATTACTTGGTAAAAGTTCTGTTTTTCTTAATTATAAATTTAAGTCAACTGTATTGTTATCATCTATGTTTATATTCTTAACTTCTCAATTGTGCCGCTTGAAATGGGTTTTAAACTGTAATCCCATACGCTGTGCCAAGATAAAACTTCGCCTGCACTAATTAATGGAGAAACTATGTCTTTAGATATGTATGTGACGTTTTTTTCTGATATCATCTGAAAGCATACAAAAATTATGAGAAGACCGTAATCCGCTGTGGAAATACTTTTTTTTTTTCAAATCTTTCGATTTTTAACTTCTTTTACAAAGGAATTCTTTCATCGTTGGAACCACATTTCCTCCAGTCCTAATTCGTCCAATTGGGACAGCAACTCGGTTAACATGGCACTATAGCGCGCACCGTTTACTGTTCTCATTTGACCAGCGGCGTTCTCGAAAAAAGGGCCCGATGACTCCTCCAGCATGAACAGCGCACCATGCAGTAACTTTGAGCGGGTGTAATAGCTCCTCGTGCATTATAAATAAAAAATAAATTTATGGCGCAACAGGCACGTTAGTACCCAAGGCCTAGCTTTTTTCTCACAACCATTCATGTGTGCGTGTGTACTTCTAAGCACGATGGTGGGACCTCCTGTTTTATGAAGAAGCCGAACGGCTAAGTTGAGATAAGCTTTTCATGACAATTGATACTACTCGGATGATTTGTAAGATCTTCACGAGAGGAGGTCCAGTGAAAAATCATTTAGGTGTTGCTACGGCTGGGAATCGAACCCAGACCTTCTGCACGTCAGTTCATCGCATTAACCATCGCGCCACTGAGCCCGTCCTGCATTACTCGTGGATTTTTGGTGCCACAGAAGCGATAGTTTTGCTTGTTCACGTACCCGAAGAAGTGGAAATGAGCCTCACCGCAAATTATGATTTTGGTCGAAAAATCTTCCACTACGATAATTCCGCGTTCTTGGGGAGTGTAATTTTCCATGGCTTGTTCACTTGTATTCTACATCTGTCTAGTCCGCAAATATCAAAACAGATTTGACATAGGCGGCCATTTGCAAAAAAAAAGCATCTTGCAATATCGTGATCTCTTTGGGCCCACCTTGTATATACTATAAGCATAATAGTTCCAACAAAACTGCGTACACATTTTTTCAAGAAAATCCATTGTCATAGGCCATATAAAGAAAATTGTCAATTTCTCGCAAATGATTTTGAATTAAATTTAATTTTTACACTATGATTACTGTGTGCAACAATTCCTCATAATTCGTTTTGGCCCAACTATCCCTAAACAGAATTTTCAGTTTTAGCCAATACAAGGACATCATTAATTCCTATTCGAAAAGCCACCGATTCTTCAAAATTTTGGAATAAACGTTCGTAAAATAATATTTCGACAATATTTAGTTCATTTTTGCATTAAAAGTCAAAATGAATATCTATTAGTCTGTATTTTGGCCAAATTATAAAATTCTCTCAGGCTGTGAAAGAGATAGCTGCGTACGGCCAAAGAATAATAAGTCATACAGATGACGCATTGAGAACAAAAAACAGAAACTTTTGCTCACCAGTTTCATGGGCGGTGAGCAGCGTGTACACATCTGAAACCAGTTCCAAATATATGGCACTGTGTGCACGGGCTGTGCCGGTACGGAACAACTTTTCTTCACCTGTGTGATTTTATAATCTTTGGTACAACCCAGTCCTCTCATTTTTCTTTAACGTCTTCAAAAACGAATGCAGTCGCAATATATCACCAAGTTCTTCGCAGAACGCGTTTCCCTTAACCTCTCGATTAACACCATACTGCAGTCATCATCTAATGACCACAACTGATCAAATCTTCACAAATCCGTCTGTGCAGGATAACGATGGAGAATTATAGCGGCTCCATCAGTTAGAAAGCTAGAAAGAACCATTCAATATTGGAGACGACAGCGAAAACTACCAACCGCCCGACCTAACCGAAGTGAGGATATCAATATCGAAACTCAAGCTGCCAGAAATGATGGCCTTCCCGTCGAGCTTTATAAATTTAGTGCAGATGATTTGGCAGGGAACATTCATTAACTAATAGGGTAAAATCAGTACGATAAATGTATGCCTGAAGAATGGAACTTCAGAATCGTCTGCCTGCCAAAAAAATAATTCCCTCTGATCTGTGCCAATTACAGCGGCATAAGTCTCCTCAATATCGAATGCAATCGCAAGAGACCGCCAAGTTCTTCGCGGAACGCGTTTCCCCTAACCCCTCGATTAACACCATACCACAGGCATCACCTAATGACCACAACTGATCAAATCTTCACACTTCGGCAGATGCTGGAAAAAATGTCCGTCTGCGCATGATGACGATGAAGAATTTTAACTGCTCCATCAGGGTAAAAACTGTAAGATACAAATTCGTTAATGCAGGTACCCATTCGACACCAAAAGCAAAAGGATTCAAACAATGCGATCGCCTACGAAATTGACATCATTGGTCGGCGGACTCAAGGAGATGGCATAGCCACGTTTGCTAGTATAGAGAAGGAAACTGCAAAACTTATTTAGCAGTAAATGAGCTTAAGACCCAGAATGAGAGCATTCTAGGTCTTACCCTCATTTACACGAAAGAACACACAACATTGACGAAATAGACAGAACTTCCCCATTAACAGATATAACATTGAGGCAGTAATTTGTTTGAGCAATATCTCGTCAGAAATTAACGAAATCAACTAACTTGAAGTGCACAACTGGAGACAGTAACCTAAGGACCTGGCTATTTGCAGAGGCATCTTCGTTTTAGGTTTAGGTTTATCGCGGACTTAATTAATCAATTGAGTTTTCGAAAGGTGTGATTGGCCATAAAAAGTTTTACTGAATTATATTTTTACTAACGGGATAATCTTTTCGAATTTATGGGAAAATAATGGTTTTGTTGCCAAAAAATGGTAAAAGTATTTTGAAAGTCAGAGAACTCTGACTTCTTCCACCATAATATTGATCATGTAAATTCTTAGAAATGAGAATATTTTTGTTTCGCTTTGTTACAACTTTACACAGCAACGCTTTATGAACAGATTGTAGGTAGTTAAGCAGAGTTTGATGTACATATGTGATTCTTTACACTTGCAGCACATACCAACAAAAATTGTGCAACATCGATAAAAAAATAACTCGCAAAATAACTCTCCAACTCGATGTGTAGATATTCGATTGGGCTGTAAATAACAGAACACACCAATTTTGTTCAGCAAGAAAATTAAACAAATTCATAATATTGAATAAAATAAGAATCGTCCTAAAAGGTTCACTACCGGTTTGCCACCTATAACTGCTATGTCGTCATTTTGTAATATGTAATTATACCTTTTTATTCTAGAGCCTTAGCAGTTTCAATATCTAATAGATTGACCTTGCCATCTGCTATACCCTGTATAGGGAAGTAAACAAAAACACTCAAAGTCTAGAAAGACAATAAAACCATCGAAACAATAATTACATGTTGATATCATTGAAGAAACGACACAACACAAGCACGTTTCAAATTCCTTCTAGGCCTAAAGCAAATACCTCTTTAGAAATACAAAATGCACAACCACGCTCATAATTTTATTTCTCGTTCAAACCGTGCAATTATGTGCCATCAAAACCCGCACCACTCCCCAAAAAAATTAAAGAATTTGCCATGAGAGATCCATAATGTTGCATACAGTGCGACCGACCAACCAACCAACGTGACAATCAACTGGTTGAGTATAGCAACCAGCAGGACGGGTAAAGGAGGCAAACTAAGGATTAAGGCTATGATGGCAATGTTTACAAAAAAAAAAAAAAATACACGAGTACCACAATATTAATGCGTTAGAGTTAGAGGATTGGTTTCGAGTTTCTTTTCACGTGCATCATTTTGAGACGAAACGAAGCGAGAGTTCTTGCGTCCACTACAGCACTACTCCGTTATAGTGTATGGTACCTCGAGCCTCAATCCGTCGAGCGCATAAAATACCCACACCTGAAATACTGGCAATTAAGTACAAGTATTAATTTTATTTAGATCTTCTTGTTCGTTAAATCGTCATTTGAAATCCTCTCATTGGAATGGTGGATGCCTTTTGGTTGGGTTCTTCTTTTTGTTGACTCGTGGTTGTATTGGTCGTCGTGGTTGTAGTTAGATGCGTGGGCGTTCATCATAATTTGTAATTAATAGTTAATGAGATGCATGTGACGTTTTGAATGCAACGATGATCATGACATGAACCCGCGGAGCGATGGGAGTGGACGTTGTGTGTTGAGTACATGCACGCACTCAAGGAGTTGTGTGTAGAGATATAGGTAGAGGCGCTTTGTTGTGGTTTGCTTGACTAAGTGACATACATTACATAAAATACAGGGTGTCATAGCTTTGGTAAGAAAGGTTGTTCATTTAGACATAGAATATAGTTTATTGGAGCCCTTCTTTCAGGTTATATTTCCCTAAAAAAAATCACCATAATTTTGCTGATATACGAACGTTCTATTGAAGATTGTGCAGCTTCTACAAGTACAGCAGAATCTCAAAAATTATGTTAAAGTAACACTACACTGGGACACCTTGTCTAAATCCTTTTCTGGTATGGAATGTCTGGGTGAGGTCGTTGCTGACTAGCGAGAAGTCTCCATCGTCATCCTGTACAGAGGGACGACTTTAGGTGATATACCAAAACTAGACATGGCTCTGCTTAGTTCGTCTCTACAAATACTATTATATGCGGCTTTGAAATCGATGAATAGGTGTTGGGTGTCGATTTGGACTACTTGAGTTTTTCCGTTGAAGTGTGAAGATTTCTTTCTGAATTTCTGAACTTTATCATGGCCTAAAAACACATTTATTATTATAACAAAGAATTATTCTTGCCAGGCATTTTTTTCTGGGTCAAGGCTGCATTTATAGCTATCATTGAACAACTTCATTGGAACAAAAAAAGGTGTTGGAATTGAAATTTTACCTCCATTGGAAATTTTCCCTTTTATTTCGGTGGAACGGCAAACATTACTTCATAAAAATAAATGTTGATCATTGGAAAATAAAAAGTGACTTTCTAAAAAAAGGCTGTAATCCAAAATTTAAATATTTTTGATCATGTTTTAGAATTCATATGCTTTGTTTTGACACCAAGTCGACAATGGTTGAATTTATTAGAAAGTAGCAATGAGTAAATGGTTTTCAATGATATCCATAACTGCACTTTTAAAAGGCAACCTAGCAACAAATCCCTCACTCGATAAACTAAAGAGATCCTACATAAAATCCTTATTCGTTGACGGGCTTTGGCGAAGAAGATTCAACCAAGAACTTTCGAGTTGTAGAGCGAAATAGACCTGGTCAAACACTCCGTTTTGAATATTTAAAATCGCTAGGACATATAATGCGAATGGAAAATAACGCCCCGGCTCTTAGAGTCTTCGATTTAATGCCAGACGTCAGACGGAGTAGAGGAAGACCTCACCTTAAGTGGCGAGCAAAAGTAGAAACCGAAATCAACCAACTTGGAGTGCTCAACTGGGATGATCAGGATCTTATATATGAGCTCCTTAGTAGTTCGAGTGAGGCTTTTACTACTGAATGCCTTCTTAGCACGTAGAAACAGCTGTTGGCAAGAGTAATTCTTCTGTTAATTTCAGACTAGATGTTGTTGTCAGAGTTAAGAGCGGAGTCGAAGTTGACAAAGTCCCTAATCTCAAATGCAGTTAGCTAAGGACCGGGATAATTGGATAGGCATTTTGGTTGAGGCCCATGTTCATTCTGGAAAATGGGAATGTTTGCTTGCTCATATACAGCTAAGCAGACAAATTTCTTTTGAAAACGAGTGGAGTATCCTATTTGACAGCAGCTGTAGAAGCAATTGTTTCCGTTGTCCGAACTGAAGGATTTCTAGATATGGCATTTCAGAAAGCTTATAAATCTCATTATGGTACATTCTCTTTTGACACAAAGGACTGATGACTCCTCCAGCAAGATGACTCCTCCAGCCAGATGACTCCTCCAGCCAGATGACTCCACCAGCTTGAACAGCGCACCATGCAGTAACTTTGAGCGGGTGTAATAGCTCCTCGTGCATTACCCGTGGATTTTTGATGCCCCAGAAGCGATAGTTTTGCTTGTTCACGTACCCGCTGAAGTAGAAATGAACCTCATCGCTCGTTTTGATTTTGGTCGAAAAATCGTCCACTACGATTATTCCGCGTTCTTGGGGATTGTATATTTCCATGGCTTGTTCACTTGTACTGAATAGAGTGCTTGATAACGGCGCACAGCCCAAATGCGGGTTTCTCCACCCCAATAATCCACTTTTAATAACATTTATATAACGATCTGCAAATTTAAACAAATGGAGTAGATAAACTATTCAGATTAGTAATCTTTTTTATGCTATCACGATCATTAGCCACCCTGTATCACAACAAAACAGACAGTTGCCATGGTTTTCAAAACGCATAGCATCTGGCGATGTGATAAAGCATTTAAGGATATCCTCTATAATAAAATGGCTTACTAACAGAATTTCTATCAGCTATCACACAGACAATTATGCAATGTTAACCAATAATTTAATTATTTTTTTTTCCTTTTTTGGAACTCAATAAGCTGCAAAATTTCTTTAAAATAGAACCAAAAACATATGAGGAGGCTGCATTCCATTTTGCGAATCGTTGAATACCCTATCCCACTATTTCTATGGATATGCTATGCGATAGGCCTTACAAGTGTTTTTATTTTTAAATTCCAAAAATTGGGCGTGGGGCAAAATGATTGATAGTCGAAATGTTTATAGTAGGTTTTATTCTCGAAATATTTTCATTTTTAAAGGAAACGCCCCCAAAAAGTGGACATGGCAAAAAACATAAATGAACGAAATAAAGATATTGAGATTTTCCATATATGCTCTTCAGATACTTTTTCAAAATTTTTAACCGCACCCAAAAATAATGTTAAAAACCACTATTAATTCTACTGCATTAATATTCAAAATCCAACCGACATCCAATGCTGTCAATTTAACAGAGACATGGTTGTTCATTCTAAAACTGGGTTGTGCATGTTACAGCATTGGTTGCAGATTTTACAACTAAAAAAATACTGAATACAACACCGTTCGTTGTTGAACGTACAGCAAACTTGTGAAATACACAACAATTATGTGTATAAATACAGATTTAGGTTGTATTATACAAAACAAACAAAACTTTGCTGTCAAAATGCATTTTGTATTGTCAAATCTACAGATCCGTCTGTGCCATTTTTACAACTGTTTGATTTGTGAAATCTTTGCTCCAAAGAAAAAATTATTACAAAATAATTTCATTTTCATTTTATTTATTATTTTTGTTATTCAAATACATACAGTTAAGTTCATTTATGAATTTAATGCTTAAGAGCTGGATGATGACCTTGGTGCTATATGGCAGATGTCTTTAACCTCTGCATGTTCAACTCGCTGAACACTGCATTACACTGTTTGTACTAAATTTATGGGTGGCCGCGGTGTAGTGGTAATGTTGAGTGGAAGGTTGCGCTTTCAATCCCAGCATAAACCCACGTAACTTTTATTCAAAAGAAATAAAAAATGCTCGGTTGTTTCACCGAAAAGTATGCACCATCTTGAAATTGTTTTGAATTTAACGAACACAAGAAACAGTGACTCAACCCAGTTAGTTCGGCCACCACCCATGGAGTAAGTCTCCACTACATCCAAAATCCTTCCAATCACTCTTTTTCGTCCCCTTCTCAAGCTTTCGTACTGGTATGGTAAAACATTTAAAGCGTAATCATAACCCGTCGAGTGCATGCAAATTATAAAAAAATCATAAATTATTTGATTTCTAAAATACAGAATAAGATACATACTTCTTGTGTCCACTTTAATAATTCATCATAATACTCCCACTGCAGGCCAAGTTCAATGTCCGGGAATATTTTAGAATTGTGCTCCGATCTAGTCAGAAGTAAACTTCGTTTTGTATGCCCAGGACCTATTTAAATACAAGTTGAAACTCAAATGCTGTAGATTGGCCGCATTGGTGTTTTTCCAGATCTATAGAACTTCTTGTAATTTCTATAGCCTAGTGTAATAACTATTTTACTAACATTACAATTTTGCTAATAATAAAAATAATTTTACAATTTTGCAATGTAGGTTTTACGAATTCATAACCTTACATTTAATAACCAAAATTGACAACGCGATGTCAGTCTTACAATAAGAAATTGTGACCACTTTAACAATTTTATTGCTAAGATGAAAGCAAACGCTGTTAAACTTACAATTAATTGTGAATGTGTACACATTTGCTGTTAATTACACAAATTTGCAATTTCTTTTGAATTCGATTGCCACATTTTGTAAAGTTCGCTGCGCAAATTCTTTTGGGTGCGGATTCTAAAAATGTTTACACTTGTTCTGCTTCGACCTACATTGATTCTATATGCCACATATCATCACTCTAGCTTAAAATTTAAGACCCAAAAATCGGTGACATACAGACGGACGGACGGGCAGACAGGCATGGCTAGATCGACTCATCTCTCTATTCTGAGTCGATCCATATAAAGGGTTTTTCAATAAGAGCACTACAAACGTTTTTTTTTAATAAAACAAAAACGGGTTTGGATATCAATGAAATTCTTTATTCCTGTGAAAGTACGTTCGATGTCATTATGTATGGAACTCGATTTCTTTTGCATGGCCACCACGGGCACGCTTGCAGAAGTCCAGACGCTGAACCCAATTTTTGACGGTTTTCAAGCATAAATCGGCCGATACTGCTGCAATTTTACGTTCGATATTCGTACGAAGTTTATCAATCGTCGCTGGCTTGTTGGCATAGACCATAGACTTGACGTAGCTCCACAGGAAATAGTCTAACGGCGTCAAATCGCACCACCGAGGCGGCCAAGCGACTGGACCATTTCGTGAGCTAACACGTTCTCCAAACTCGGTTTCCAATAAATTGATTGTGGCATTCGCTGTGTGGCTTGTGGCGCCGTCCTGTTGGAACCACATGTCCTCCTCCAAGTATTTTTTTCTGGATGCAATGATGACTCATGGAGCACGTGTGGATTGCTGCCTGACCAATACCACATATTTTGTTTATTGACGAAGCCATTCAGCCAGAAATGAGCCTCATCGCTGAAGATGACTTTTCGATGAAAATCCGAATCATTTTCAAGTTGTTGCTCAGCCCAATTCACGAACATACGACGCTTCTGATGGTCGAGCGGCTTCAGTTCTTGCGCCAATGTAATCTTGTAAGGATGTAAGCCAAAATCTTTTCGCAAAATTCGCCATAATGACGTCACAGAGATGCCCAACGCTTGAGAACGACGTGTGAGAGACACATTTGGGCTTCCTTCAACTGAAGCCTCAGCGGCAGCAATATTCTCGACACTACGGGCACTTCTTTGTCTCACTGGCACGGGAACATTTTGTACTGTGCCTGTGGATTCAAATTTTTCCACCAGACGCTCAATTGTTGATCTGCTAGGACGATTATGACGACCATAAATTGGACGTAGCGCTCTTAACGTTGAGGCCACTGACTCTGAATTTCGGTTGTTAATTTAAATAATTTCGACTCGTTGTTAGATCGTATATCTTTCCATCATGAAATGGCAAGCCTTACTGAAGAGAAATGTCAAAAGAAAAAAATGTCCCTGTCGCTCAACTCTTGTAGCGTCCCTGTTGAAAAACCCGATACTTTAAGGAATATTCATCGAATTTATTTTTCTATGTTACAAACTTATTATCAAAACTAATATATTCCTATGGGAATAATGAAGCTTCATGGGTAAACTTACAGAAAAAAGTTCGCAACCATTGAAGTGTACGTGTTAATCGTAGCACAATCGCTGGAAGGCTATGCTGATTTAAGATTTTTTTTTAGCAATTGATACAGCTCGGATATAATGTCAGATTACACCGAATTAACGTATAGATTAATAGGGGGTTTTTTCAATGACTCGCCTCTTTCCTTTTACTTCTGATTAACATTTTTCCACATCAAAAATGTATACCATTCCTTGCATTCGGCGATATCTATACTTATGCCTGCAAGTCATTTGTTTGCCTTTCATTAGTTACAATTAAATAACAAAATTATTTAGTTATATTTGCATTGCAAATGGACAACTTAGCACTATCTCTTCCCCAGAAAACTCAACTACATTGTTGCAAACTGAATGGTCATTGCGTTTGTTTATATCGTGTGGTCTTGTTCTTGATCAGCCTGAAGTACTATTGTAATGTGCCAACACACGAATCTTTATTTGAGTGTAACCTTGTTGTTAAAATAAGAAGAAGAAAATTAAAGATAACATCTGCAATAAATTTATACCATGGCCCCGTGTCCATGAATATAATATAATTCACCCCAATTTAAGATCATATACGGACGTACTTAAACACCCTTCATAATTGCGCCAGCAAGTTAGTTGCAACATTGTTGCAATCCCAACTTAAACGCCAATCTATGAATATGTATCCACATTCAACTATTTTTCGTATCATGATGATGCGTGGCACACATATCACAGTGCATGCGGTAACATGCACAATTTCTATAAATGTAGATACAGGAATGCGCCTTTATAAATAAAAAAACGCCTTCTTAGGGTATGGCAGAAGTGCTCGGGTAAACGTATACATAAAAGTAATGTGAACTGAAAATAATTAATACGATAATTAAGATATAATTATTTCAATTAAAAAAGTTTTCGCAATTCGTTTTGCACATTTTATTACTAAATAATGTATGCGTTCAATTGGAACCTTGACGTCGCTGCTTACTTTACTTAGTAGATTTATGTCAGTCAGCATAATTTGACTGAATGATGTTTGCAGGCATTTTGGTTTTCGATCTTAAGTCGACTGCTTAGAAGACATTGTATCTCGAGCTTAACATTTACAAAGCCCCTTCGTCCACAGTATTTATGAACGCTAGCGTAACGTAAGCGAAATTTATTATAGAGTAGCGACCATAAGTCATAATTCAAATTAATTCAAAAGAGAAAGCATCAATGTTCGTATAGATATATACTTGGACCAGTCTTTCGTCGAAGCCAAATTAAGGCCTCAATGCTGACATGAAATATATGAGAAGGTTACATTCCGCTGTGCGAATCGTTGAATACCCTATCTCATTCCATCCTTCAAATTAATGTCCCCAGAATGTTGTCTATGGGGACGATATAAAGAAAATTATATTTTCACCATATCTTGTTCAGATACTGTCTAAACGCCTATCTAAACTATTGGCTAGGGTATACAAATGCTTTTAATAAGAAAACGCCGAAACGAAAAAGTGGGCGTAGGCTAAAATGTTCTATGGACGAAATATTTATGTTAATATTACCAAGGATTAAGCATCAATAGTTTTTTAGAATATGTAATTTGAATTTTGATTGAAAATTGTTTTTTAAGCAAAACGCCCGAAAAAAGTGAGCGTGGCAAAAAACTTTGTAGGGACAAATGTTTTTATTTTCATGAAAACGCCCCCAAAAAGTGAGCGTGGTAAAAAACTTTTTATAGATACATTTTTTTTTGAATGAAAACGCCCCCAAAAAGTGGGCATGGCAAAAACTTTGCATGTACAAAATATAGATAGGTAAAGGTTTTTTCAATAAGAGCGCTACAAACGTTTTTAAATAAATAAAACAAAAATTGGATATCAATGAAATTCTTTATTCCTGTGAAAGTACGTTCGATCCCATTATGTATGGAACTCGATTTCTTTTGCACGGCCACCACGAGCACGCTTGCAGAAGTCCAGACGCTAAACCCAATTTTCGACGGTTTTCAAGCATAAATCGGCCGATACTGCTGCAATTTCACGTTCGATATTCGTACGAAGTTCATCAATCGTCGCTGGCTTGTTGGCATAGACCATAGACTTGACGTAGCCTCACAGGAAATAGTCTAACGGCGTCAAATCGCACGACCGACGCGGCCAAGCGACTGAACCATTTCGTGAGATAACACGTTCTCCAAACTTGGTTTCCAATAAATTGATTGTGGCATTCGCTGTGTGGCTTGTGGCGCCTTCCTGTTGGAGCCACATGTCCTCCAAGTCCATATCATCCAATTGAGACCAAAAATATTCGGTTTTCATTGAACGGTAGCGATTCCCATTCACAGTAACGTGCCGGTGTTGATCATCACGGAAAAGTTCGGGCCAATGACGCCGCCAGCCCATAAACCACACCAAACCGTAATTTTTTCGTCAATGATGACACATGGAGTACGAGTGGATTGCTGCCTGACCAATACCGCATATTTTGTTTATTGACGAAGCCATTCAGCCAGAAATGAGCCTCATCGCTGAAGATGATTTTTCGATGAAAATCCGAATCATTTTCAAGTTGTTGCTCAGCCCAGTCAAGGGGCTTCAGTTATTGCGTCAATGTAATCTTGTAAGGATGTAAGCCAAGATCTTTTCGCAAAATTCGCCACAACGACGTCACAGAGATGCCCAAGGCTTGAGAACGACGTGTGAGAGACACATTTGGGATTTCTTCAACTTAAGCCTCAGCGGCAGCAATATTCTCGACACTACGGGCACTTCTTTGTCTCACTTGCACGGGAAAAATTTGTACTGTGCCTGTGGATTAAAATTTTTCCACCAGACGCTCAATTTTTGATCTGCTAGGACGATTATGACGACCATTAATTGGACGTAGCGCTCTTAACGTTGAGGCCACTGACTCCGAATTTCGGTTGTAAATTTTAATAATTTCGACTCGTTGTTGGATCGTATATCTTTCCATCATGAAATGGCAAACCTCACTGAAGAGAGATGTCAAAAGAGCGTCAAGAAATATGGCGTCGTTTGCTGTCCCTGTCTCTCAACATTTGTAGCGTCCCTGTTGAAAAACCCGATACATAGGTACAAAATATAGGATTGCCGAAATATGTTGTTTAGACAATTTTCAAAACTTCCTACCGCGGCAGTGGGCGATTGAAAAAAGGTTAACGCTTGTTGTCCTTCATCGAACAGAGATTCTATATACAAAACTCCTGCTTAAAATGTAGGGCCCAAAGATTGGGACAAACAGATGGACGGAAGGACAGACAGGCATGGCTAGATCGACTCAGTTGGCGATTCTTACTCGATCCATATACTTTGAGGTACATCTATCATGTCAAAACTAATATACCCCTATGGGATAGGGTATAAAAAGCTACGAATCACGGACTGTGCTTGAGACAAAGCTGGCTGTGACTTTGTTTGTCACATTTCAAGCACTCCAGCTCGTACGAATGCCATAACTCTTTACTGTATGAATTATGAAGTTTTGTCAAGGGTCTCGTAGAAGCAGTCTTTCGCTATGTCATATTTTTTTTCGCCGTCTGAACGTAAGCGCATATAAGGGCTTTTGTGGGCGAAGTTGCCCTTGATGCGGACGGATACAATGTGTTCGCAAATGTCTTGAGTCAACCGTTGCACCAACATCGCCATGCTGATGCAACCGTTGCTTCGTGTGTAGCTGTGTTGCCCATTAATTTTCGTGTTGCCGCAACCGTTGCCAGAAATATCAAAACATTCTGATATTTTTGGTCAATTGCCGCAACCTACACACAGTACTAAGGTTGCGGCGATAGCCGCCACGTGTGTAGTGAACAAACAAAATACGTTCCTCCATCACGTTGCATCGACGACTGCCTCGTGTGTATCTAGCTAAGACTTTTTGCGTAAGTCTGGCACATATAACAAATCCACGTTTGAATAGTCGCTGTTTGATGCAGTCCGTAGTAAATGTCAGACTTTTTCTTTTCTTTTCTTTTTTTGTCCGGTCCATTCCACCAAATTTCATGGATGGCAGTTATGTCTGTCCCTTGAACAGAGATGGACTAAGGGCTTCCGCTAGTTGCTGCACCTTTTCTGTTAAATGTTCTCACATTCCAGGTGCATTTACGAGCATCGTTGTCTTTTTTTCGTTTATCATGTTCCGTCAACAATAAGATCAGTCTTTTCCGAAGCTCTTGGTTGCTTCGTAATAATGTTTTTTTTTGTGAGTGAGTAGTTAAATCGAGCAACAACCCGAAACTTAGAGGGCCAATTTATTCTATACCCCTAGGACACGGGGTCATCTGTATCCACAGCAGGATTGATGAGCCTTTCGTCTCACCCGCCACCATCTCTGTTCAAGGGGCCTAACTTACCCTTGAGATTCCTAAATCATCACTTCACTTCGCTTTACTGGCGCTACAGTCCTCAACCAACATGCCTCTCAAAATTAGCCCGGTCCTTAGCTAACTTCCTCCAGTTGCGCACCCCAAGGTTGGTTGAGTTCGGTTTCTAGATACTTGTGCGCTCCACTTAAGGCGAGGTCTATCTCTACTGCGTCCGACGTCTGGCTGGGAATCGAAGACTCTGCGTGCTTTAGAGCTTGTATAGTTCTATAGAGAGACAGTTGGTGGGTATCAGCTAGGTGAAAATACAAGGATTCAAAAAAATCGCATTGCCTACCATTTGACCAACATGACCGAACTCATGAAATTATTCCTGTGTTATCGGCTTATATTGTTGCGTTTCATTGCTGAGGATTTGGAAAATTTGACATACATACATGAATTGCATAAAACTGATCAAACGACATATCCTTGGGGTTCCATATCCATCACCTTTATTTGGGGGTTCTTGGGCACTCTTGCAACCCCAGAGTCTATATTTTAATATTCATATAGATATAGACCACCTATACATATGGCATGAGCTCTGCATCTTCAGCTTGCTCTCATTCAATTGTTCTCTACTTGGAAAGAATAAGGTGAATGCTCTGCTGAGGATCTCATATAGTGTGACGTGGTATCGTGTACGCCGCTTACAAACCATCCTTAATCAGGTGACTTCATATAGATTTTGAAATTATTTCCCAGGCATTTAAGCTATGGGTTGGTTGCACGTTTTTATAACTGGCCCTTCATACCCTGTGTGCCTCTAACACTGTTATTCAGTGTAGTGGCGCATGTAGAGGCCGCACTTTATCCTTTAATACCATTCAAGTGTGTCCGCCTCGTCTCAAAGTTCGTGAGGTATCGACCTTTCTCTGAAATTTCAATTAAAATTACCCAATTTCCATAAACACAACCCCTATGTATGCCTCCATCAGCCGCACCGTAACCACATGTTTTCTGGACTTATTCAAAATGTGAAAGACCAGAAAGTATCCACCATGTGTACTGACTAACGATCGACTTTCAAAATCTTATTGCTTTACTTTGCAAACATCCTCTCTTCACTTCATCATTCATCTCTGCACACAAAGTGTCTTTGGTCGTTCCCTTCGTTCCTAGTCGTATGTTAATGCCATCGGTCCTTCTTTACATCTAATAAAATGTAAAATCAACGACCATAAGGATAATTAGAGCACACACAGGTTCATATACATACATGTGCTGGTTTGGCCTCGTCCGCTACCCCTCTCCATCACCCATCCACATATATCGGATGTTGTGGGTGTGCATGTTCGTAAGGGGGGTGGTTTGGGGGGAAAGGGTATCCGGCTCTTACACCTTATTCGCCTTTTATAATTAATTTTAGTTAAGTGTTTCAAGAAAGTTAAATTCAAATCCTTATTTCGTTGAACCCGTACTCTCCTCCTGTGTTGGTAGGTTGCTGCTCGCTCACTCTTATCCCACTCCACGGGGCTTGCTAATATCAGCCAAACGGACAGATAGGAGTGAAGTTTGGGTGCTGGGGGACTACGTCTTATCCACCAGGACAACCCGGCATTTTAATGCATGCAAAACAACACATCACACTCACGCTTGTGTATCCTATTGAGGAAAACTATGATGTAGAGTGTAGATGATGATGATATTGTGTTTGGGTGGTGGTTAGTTGCACATTGGACACAACTATATCGTAGATATATGTATGTAGATATGTAATTGTGACTGAGGGATGGGGTGATTGGGTGGTGGTTGGTTGAACCAAGAAAGTACACATTAATAGGGGCTAGTTCGTCAGCAGAAATGTAAGCATAGAATCAGACTAGCAGCAGGAACAGCAACAGAAGCAACGCAGGCTGGGATAGTAAGGATATTAATGCTTTCGGAGAGTAGCTGAGCATTTACATAAAATGTTCAATACACCCACACAAACACACTCAAAATCGGGCAGCATTTGGAAGCCGAATGCCGGCTACGAAGACGAACATTGGGCTTGAATTGTCAGATGGATAGAGAAAGAGAGAGAGAGAGAGTGAACGAGTTGTTGGTTTGGTGATGGCATATCCTTTCGGAATTAAATTATACGACGATGTGATGAGGACTTAAGGAACAACGACGATTGGGGAGTGGGGTGGTGGAACATTTTTGCAGAAGGATGTTGTGGGTGTTTTGATTGAAATTGTGGCTTTTCTTTAATGAGATTCCTGTAATAAATTATAAATGCGACGAAGGTAGGAATATGCATAAGATATATGGCCAAACTACAAACACTGTTCACAAATACAGCAGCACATACCGACATACAATTGCTCTACTACTGGCAAATGGAAATTATATCATTGCAACAGAGCGGTAGAAGGGCCGGGTGGATAGTCGTGTCGGTCGATGATTATGGTAGGGGTTAGTTGCGATAGCGAAGCACACATTACACTACACGAGTATGGCCTGACGATGGCGGCTAAGTCTGGAATTATATTTTAGAAAATTAGCCTTAGACGGTTGTGGTTATAATAATGTAGTGGTGATGGTTTGAAGTGGGTAAAAGGGTTGCAGGATGATGTGAAACTTACTTGGGGTTTTGCGATATTTAATAAGACGACTCCGGAAGGTATCCTTCATTATAATTTCCAATTATGTAGTCAACGGTTTTTGAATGATTTCTCCGCTGTACTGAGAATTCTCAAATTTGCGTTTGTATTGAATGTTGGACAAACAGTATGGGAGTAATGTGAGGTGATGAGATGGATTAAGTTTTATTTAGGTGTAGTGTCAGTGAAGGATGACGGTTTGAGGAAGCAACATTAAACGACAGAAGGACAGCATGTGTTACAAGAATGGCAACATATTGCTAATGAATAAATAAATGTTTTGCGGTGCAACAGGTATGCATTCATTTTGTTTCGAGTGAAATTTTTTTAGAAAAACATGGGAACATAAATTCACTGTCGAATCAGAAGTGTATTAATTTTTTGATGGAAATTGAAGCTACCTTACATAAGTTTGTCTTTTATAAGCCAAAGCATAAAATACCAACATTTTGCAGGCTTTGCTTAAGCCCCGAGTCCGAGTGAGTGATGTAAAAATATGGCGAGTTGGCGCAAAAGACATCAAACGATTTTTACAGATATCGACATATGTCTATTCCACTTTGATATTATTGAGTATTTTTAATTGAAATTTTAGAGACAGGTTGATACATTTTGAACTTTAAGACGAAGCGGACAAATTTGACTGGTTGTATAATATGATCATCTGCGGCCTTTCACAGATACAAAATATACATCAAAATGACATGTATCGCGGAATAATTGCTTCGTTGTTTTTACGGTTTAATTAACAAAAATGCATTCAATGAACATAGGGTGACAACTTTTGCGAGATCTTATATATTCCTATTCTGAATTTCAGGAAGATTCGAAAATACATGCTTTCAAGTTGCTCACCTCGATGTTTTTTTTTTCAATACAAGGTAAAAAAATATTTTTTTCAATTTTTAATATTCTTATCTTAAAAACAGGACAAAAGGAACAAAGCAACAAAGGAAAATAAAATATTTTGTTTATAGCAATTAACTTTAAGGGATGCAATCTCTTCTTCTCTTCGCTTGGTGAGAATTTTTCTGTGATGCTCGACTACCTAGTCCTATGATGTCCTATTACCTTAAGATCGTTTACTTGGGTAGTTGTAATTATTTTTTTAAGTTTTTTAGTATTTATTTTTAGGTGTAAGTTAAAATAAAATAAAAAAAGATAACAAGCTAAAAAAATATCGTTTACTTGTCTTCTTAAAGATTCACTGGACTATTCCTATGCTTATATTTTGTTCGTGACAAATGCTTTTGGTCCTTTTCAAAAAAAATAAGTTCTTCATCTTCAAACTTTTCATTTTCTGTTTTCTTGTCCGGTCTAGTTTCTCAATTTTAAATCATATTTAGCCTTTGGGCTGAGTATCACTTTTTGCCTGCTAGACTACTATTCCCTCACTTAGGTAGTAGTGTAGGCTGCAATCCCAGAAGACTTCACTTTGGTCTGATCTTCGTCACAATGTTAATATATATGTGGATTTCTAACGCTGCATGCGCAGCTATGATGTGCCCAATTATCCAAGTTGTATTGAAGGAACTTCAAGCTCAAGGATTTTGCCAAATGTATGTCAAACCAGAGTACAAGGCTCTCAACAACAAGGAGGACGACGAAGAGCCAACATACCCATCGAAAATCACCCTACAGCTAACAATTCAACATTCAAGACTACCAACGATGAACGCTTAAAGGTGAGTGATACATTGGATTTCCCTACCTTTATGTTCTACTCGGTACCATCTATGTTGGTCTACACGTTCTCTTCTTGCAATGGCATTTAATGAGTCTATTCCGGCCAAAAAGTAAGGAAGCCGCTGAGGTGAATGTTGGAAAGAACGGTGCTGATGTTGCCAAGAAAGTTATCGATCAGACAAGGAACTCTGACCAATGAGCATTCACGAAATTCAAGTTATGGTTCTTTTCATCATCATGGTTGTTTTGTACTTTACCCGCAAACCTGGTGCCATCAAAGGATGGGCTGATTATTTAAACACTTTGCCCATTCAAAACTCTATTCCAACCCCTTTCGTTGTTGTCATGTGCTTCGTTTTGCCAGCTAACTATGCTTTCTATGCTGCGGAAGAGGTCCAGTTCCAAACAAGCCAACTCCATCCCTCATCACATGGAAATTCGTTCAATCTCGTGTGCCATGGGGTCTAGTATTTTTGCTCGGCGATGGTTTTGCTCTAGCTGAAGGCAGCAAAGTCAAAGGCATGGCTAATCTTATTGGAAACAATATTGTATCTCTCAAGGGACTTCCAACATTCGTATTGTTGTTTATTGTTATCTTCTTTGCAGTTATATTGACCGCATTAAGTTCGAATGTAGCCGTCGCAAAAATCATCATCATCCCTGTACTAGCTGAAATGTCCATTGCTGTTGGAATCCATCCACTTTATTCGCCGGTCTTGCCTGCAGTATGACCTTCCACTAGCCCGTCAGTTCTCCACCTAACGCACTCGTGGCAGGATATGCTAACATTCGAACGAAAGATATGGCAATCGCTGGTATTGGCCCGACCATTATCAGTATCGTGGTCCTCTTCGTTTTCTGCCTATTGAATGCAACACTTAATTTAACCGTTGCTGTAGTTGTCAACACGACCACCCTTGCATAATCTTAGAGCTTAAATAAATGTTAAATGAATTATAATAAAAAAAGCTGCAATCATTGGCATAGCGAAGGCTTGTCTCTTTGTGTCAGGTATTATAAGGGCAGTTGTTCAAACGAGCTCTGAAAATCATCCCTAGACTCGTTTTATTTCAACTACCGACTGGGCATGCATTTCAGCTCACAGATACGCTGTCCATTGAACAAAGACACGATCAACGTAATTCCAAAATTATTTTTGTTACAGAACAACCAAACAATGAAAAAAACTTACAGAATTTCCATCTAAATACAATTTATAAACATTTCAAAAGCTGAGTCTGGAGTCCATACAACATAAGTCTATCATTTCCATGTCAATCCTTTGTTCTTCTTGAAAGTCCTGAAGTGAATTCTCTTCATCAAGCATTGCCGTATGTGACTTATGATCAAGTGATCACAGTCCACTTTGGAACTTCTGAAAATTTTATATTATAATTATGTGCACAACAGGCTCGTAAGCCTCTTATAACCATTCATATGTGTGTACTTTTTGAACGATGTCGAGACCTCCTGCTTCACGCCGGCCGATTCCAAACGTCTGAGATAACCTTTTGTTGAAAATGGATACTACTCGTATGATTTTTCAGAATATTGCGGGAGGAGGTCCAGGGAAAAGACATTTTAGGTGTTGCTGGGAATCGAACACAGACCTTCTGCGCTGCAATTCGTCGCAACATTCAACGTACCACTGCACCATATTTTAGGTGCTGTAGTATCAAAATACATGCCGATTATTTTGTCACGTATACCGAATCGGTCCAATTCTTGAATAAATATATTAGCCATCTGCTCACTAGTGCCTTTAATGGTAACACATGCTCTAAACCTTTTCCAGTCCTAAGAACTGCAATCTTCCTAAGTATTTGTACTACCATGAACAACTGAGCAAAATTTTTAAAGAGTGAATCTTTGATTTTTTTTTTTGCCGTTGTACTTGTATTTTTCGTTCGAGCATGGTAAAGGGTAGCTGGAGCCAAGAAAATGTTTGAAAAATCATGACCAAGGATAATTGGAGTAGCTCTAAAAGGCAAAAGTACTTGCCTGTGTCGATTGGATGACGTGAGTGACTGATAAAGTTTGGCCTTATCAGCACTATGTGGTGATGGCGATGAGTCTTCGTCATTAAGTGTAATTTGCAATATTTATTTCTTATTTGAGATCATTTTGTCTTCTTTTGCACATTTTCTTCATAATTTCGATGCTTAAGCTTTGAGAAAACTAATCATTGACGAAGTCATACGATGTTCTCTGAAACCTTAGAAGTTATTTTTCTTCTTTTGAAACGATCAAAAGGAATGATCACAATATGTGAATTTTCACCGATTTGAGAAAAAAAAATACAAAAGCGTACAAGCCCTAAATATAAAATAACCTGCTTGAAATTTTTACATCAAAACTTTGAAAAAATTAAACACCCTATAGTAACTACATAGGGTGATTGTCAAATAAAATCAAGAGGCACTAGAGAAATCCGTTTTCTTGTATTTTTAAAGGATATCAACTAAGTTCAAACGTCCTAGGAACTCACATTTCTGCAACTATGAGACCCTACGTTTTAATCAAAATGCGATCACTTATAGGGTGCGCCGTCTTTAATATCGATTTGCGTATATTGAATTACTTGAAAAGTAGACCACTGCTTTCCATGTGTAGGTAATTGTTAATTTAATTTGGTCCTTTACAATTTACGCTGGCATTTGACTACAAGATCAATCAAGTGGTCGCCTCTATTAACCAAAGGAAAATTTGCCTTTTGTTCTTCGTTTTCTTTAAATTTTTTCGATAAACACGTAGATAGGTATACAGATTACTTAGTCGGCAATGTTTGCTTTTCAAGTAACCCTATCCGGTGGATCCAATCTTGAAATCTTCATTTATTGACAAGGCATGTTCAGGGAATTTTCGAAATAAATTTACTTGGCGCGCAGAAACTTTTTTCACTTTTTTTTTTTAAATTCTCAATAAATCATGCAAAAAATTAAGGTAAAATTTAAAATCGTCGCTCTCGATTACTTTAAAAGTTATTTAACAATAAAAATTCCAAAGTTAATCTTACAAATCAACTATTTTTTGACAGTTCACACATAGGGGAGTAATGAATAAATAGAAACACATTCCAGTGGAGCATTGCCAGATTAAAAAAACTTGAAATTACTTATATCCCAAAGGAAAGTCCACGTTCACGCAACTGCATTGCTTCGCTCAGGTTATGTAAAGTCGTCAGCAGGCGTCTTAGTTAATAGTTACTTTACTAACGGTATCCTGGGTGGCCCGCTTCGCAGGAAAAAAGTTTTTTAACTCTCTTTCTGGGGACAGTACACGCTCACGCAACTTCGTTGCTCCGCTCAGGGTGTGTAAAATCTTCAGGCAGGCGCCTTATTCAATCGTTTTTTTTTATTAAAATTCTTTATTTGGGTATGTTTTTTCAACATGGCACCGCTGCGTCACAGCAGCAAAAAAAAAGACCTTTTAACACATTTTAGTCACAAAAAAATGAGCCAACATCCACCGATATCGATTCCCATTGTCTATTTCGCCTTCTCTGATCAAAATTGGCCCAGTCATGGTTTTGGCGCTAATGCCGGCTCCAACGGTCCTTATTTATTCATGCAATAATGGTTCATGAACCTCCGGAGTTTTTGAATATTTGGAGCAGAACACAACATTCATCTAGTTGTAGTGTTTTTATACCGAAGTTCTTCGGTGTGGACACCTTACATTGTAGTATCCGGCAGCCACACAGCGACTATTTACAGCGTCACTATTTCGGCGCTCTGTTTCTGTTTCATGTTTCAAATTTTACTGAATTGACGTTTCAAAAACTTGTCTACTCAAATCAAAGTTATTCAACATTGACCGACATAGAAGATGGTGCTCAAACGACTGAGGATTTCTTTATCTACTATCAGTAACTGTGCCGCTAACTGGACTGTATATAAATCCTTAATGAATCAAGCAAGGGACAAGCCGAGGTACATAAAGGTCTATCTGTCCAACTAGTCGGTTATGTGTTGGTTTAAATCCATTTAAGCCGCTTGCTTATTAATAATAAGAGACCCTGCAGGGAAATATCGTTGATTTCGCCCAATGATATTAATATCGTTGTCGGATGCTTGTAGACACACCTTTATGAAATTTGGTGTCGCTGGAGTTGGATCGGACGATTAGAAAAAAGAAAAATGTTCAAGAGTCTAAAATTAGCATGAGTAGCTTCATACATCAGCTAGAAGTCCCATTCAATATGGAAAAATATAACTTTGAGCACACAAATGAATAGAGAAGCTTTGCTTGGGGTACTTGTATGGGTAATTGCAGTTATTTGGTTTGGTAACCTTAAAAAACTTGCTTTGCAAGAATGTTCTTCTTGCAAAGCACTTGTTTTTCTTACTAACTCTTCTTCTTCCTTAGCCTTTGCATAAGAGAAGCACAGCACGATATTTGATACTGGCGCAACAGTCAATATTTTGCAGTCGACGGGTTTTTATAAAGTTCTTGGCGGTCTTTTCCAATAGAAGTCTTCCCACATTGAATTTTCTTCGCACATTTCTTCTCCTTGCTTGTGGCGAGTTTTATATTCACATTCAAACGTTGGCTGCAACAAGGATATCTAGATCACAAGGAGAACCCACCACATCTAGAATGTATTTCTCTTACTATATGAATTCTTGGCTTAACCACAAATGTACAACTAGAGCCTTAAGGATAATACAAATAAAAAATATCGACCATCCATTGCCGATGGTCGTTTTTGAGCTAGGTCCAATTTACAATTATCAGGTTTTTGTTAAAACTTTGTACGCAAATGCTTACAGCAAAGAATTTATTTTAAATGAAATGGCTACCTCTATGATCTTAAAAAAGTAAGCATTGGAATGAGCTTAGTGCTATATTTAACATCATCACACAACTGTCCTGCAAGATTGCATGGAATCAATGGGTTGAGACAACTGTCTGCCATCAGTATAGTAAGTGTATATTATAGTTATATTAATCACAATTACCTTTTCTATTCTTCTTTTAATAATTTTTAATTTTAATTTTTGTGTTAAACTATGTACTTATAAAATATTCAGCACTGCATAAAGTTATGCACCCAATATGTGCCTATCTGCAATGCGAACTAATAGAATTTCATATTTTCAACGTCAAGACATGAAGATGCCAATCACCGCATACAACTAGTCACCAGGGAAAGCAATCAACAGTGACAACCGACCAACAACATGACTACCCATTCCACATGCACATATGTGTGTAAAACAATTTGATAAAATATTACGTAATACAAAAGGTTTTGCTAAGCATCTCAACCTACAAAGCTCTACAAACGCAACATACATTATATATATGGGTATAATGCCAACGATAAGCTCAACGCTATACCCTCGTATACATCTAGTACAATATTATTAAGTAGGAAGACAACAAACCAGTGCACAAAATTGAATCTTAACTCGGAAACTTTCGAATTGCACCATAGCATCAACATCACACCCTGACTAAGGCTTCCCGCACTTTCTAAAACTCAAAATAAGATCTTTGGCTATCATCTGTCTGTTCCGAAAATGCACTACTTCGCCCGCACACCCAGCCCTGCACTTTCTGATGGGTAGTAATATTAGATATGTCACCAAAAATTTATATGGGGTAGGTGCTGGACATGGTCATGCAGTGTGCTCCTATGCGGCCACCGCTTCATATTCAAAAACGAACAAACAATTCTTATAACAACAGTATTGAGATGAGTAGCTAAAGGCTCACGGCTATAGGGATAAGAGTGTGTGCCTCACTTGGCACTGTGTTTCTACCTCACCGCCCCAAATAATTCTAAGAGGAAGAACATACCAAAAAGTTCGAACCAAGAACAACCAATCTACGAGTACCTAAAAACCCCTTTTGTGTGCATGTCCTACCTATACATAAATGTATGTAAATGTATATGCCAAAAATCCGATGGTCCTTCATTCCTAATTTAAATGCAAATGAGATTCATTTGACGACAACACCAGAACGCTAACTATCTACCTTACCTATCCTCTAAGTCTTCAACTCATTCTACCTTCCTACCTCATTTAAGTCCAATCTACTATCTCTGTTTAAGGATTGCACTGCACATAGGGCTAGTACATTCGCACACCCGCATATATACATGCATACCCTGAAACACCAATACTGTCGTAGTCCTTTCGAAATTCGGAAATTCCTAGCCTACTTCCATGACTTCTCTGCGTGTCCAACCAGCAGCCCCCCGAACCATCGAACAGAGCCGGCGGGAGATAGGGATTTTACTATTGGGGGTCTTTAGTTGTAGGAGGCCTTGTAGAAAGTGCAAGAATCTTGTCTGTCTCTACCTAGGCTAGGGATGGCAATCCCCATCTACTCAGATTATAGATGGGGCATGATGGTAGCCTCATTCTGTTTAACATACAAGTTAATTCAGTTTGCAGTTTTGTTTCTATAGTAAATGCAGACAACCCTTATATCGAATAGACCCCCCCGCCCACTATCACGGAATAGGGTGGTGAATTAATTGCAAATCAGAGGGAGTTGAGGCCATCTCTCTACACTGATGTACATATTACTATAAGGCACTGACTGCCCAGTAGACTATGAAATGTGGAACCGAAACGTCCTTCACCATACACCCCCACGAGCCGGATGTTCCTCCTCTCTTTTGTGACCCAGGTTGCTTATAGCGGTGTCTATGTCTGCTAATAATTTCTCCTCCCAAGGCCCATATTCATACTATGTCAGCCAATTTTCAGACTTAAGAGAACAATATTCAGTTCTATCGGCTGAGCGCAATATAGAGAACAAGATAATGTCGGAGAGGTTACGTTATAGTGTGTCCACCATGCCGTTCATATTTGTGCTGAAGGACTGTAAAAAAGAGGTCGAAGGAATGGGAAATGGTGATATGAATTAGAGTCAGTAATTATTCATTAGTACTTTTCACGTAAGTATAATTTGATGGACACCCTTTGCCGTTGCAGAAAATATTGTGAACAAAATTTAAGTCAAGGGGGGATGGGAATGATTATCCTGGCGGAATCTAAGTTTGTGATGGTAAGGGATAAGGTAATGATTTTGATGTGTTTGAAACATTTCTTAGGGAAAGGAGGGCATTTGTGTGTTAAATTCTGTTTTCATTTTTTATGCCAGAAATGTATTTGTGTGGTATTATTTCTAGTTGGTCGTGTTGTATGTATAAGTATCTATTTTAGTATGAGTCCTTCTATCCGCCTTTATGCAGGCAAATCTTTAGTTACCTACATTATTTTCTTTATTTGCTTCAATAGATGGAACTAGGGGTTCTATGTTTTTAGTACTAAAATGCGGGTGTTGGTTACTCATTCAAGTCAGCTAATTTCATGATTTCTCATCACAAGGTGTCACCTACCCCGTGTGCAGTTAATGTAGATTTTTGTTTCCCCAGTATACGTACTAAAGGTACTGTGGTGGCGCGAAAATAGTATTGCATCTATCTTATTATATTTATTACAAAAAATAAGGGATATTTTCGGTCAATATTTTTAAAACGTTTTATTTTTTGTTTTAAATTTGTAGCTGCACTAGTCTGAAAGAATTTACTAAATTAACTTGCTTGATTCGTTCCTAAAATTTACACTACGGAAAGGTCGGTACCATTATCATACAAATCCCAACAAACGATTCGTCGCGCTAGAGACACAAAAGCGTATGTACGTATGTATATTTAATAACTTTTAATTTTTATGTGAATTTCGGATATCTTAAGCATTTCTCATTTTTATGATTTTCATGAATACTTTTGTAAAGTGCTAACGTCTAATCCACTTCACTTAGAGGTACAATTTTTGCCACATTAAACAAATTCTATATTTTAAGTTAGGCTGGGTATCCCGGCGCGAAATTGTAAAAAAATGTAGTTATGTTCTTGTGTCGCTACGGCAAAGAATTATTCGTCTATAAGGCAATACAATTTAATTTCCGCAAGCAATTACTTCTGTAGGTCTTATATACAAGTTGGCGCAAAAATAACATTCCGATGTTTTTTGGCTGTAATTAAAAAAAAAAAGAAAAACTTTGATTCTTCTTGTGGATTATTTTTATTTGGTCTTTTTTTTTATATCAAGTCGAGAATATGATGTCATGTAAATGGCCGCCGCCACAGTTGATTGTCATTTGAGCCCTTTTTATGGCATTTTCCATCACTTTGGCCAAAACTTCCGGCGATAGGTCCTCCCATTCTTGACGGATATTGTCTTTAAGAGCTGCAAGAGTCTGAGGCTTGTTGACGTAAACCCGCGACTTCAAAAAGCCCCACAAAAAGAAGTCTGGAGCTGTCAAATCAGGCGATCTTGCTGGCCAGTGCAAATCGCCAAAACGGGAGATTAGGCGCCCGGGAAATGCATCCTTCATCATATCGGTTGTGGCACGTGCAGTGTGTGCCGTTGCACCGTCCTGTTGGAACCACATGTTTTCCAATCCCAATTCATCAAGTTGCGGCAAAAAGAACTCGTTGATCATTGCTCTGTGGCGCTCACCATTCACAGTAACCGTTTGGCCCGCGACGTCTTCGAAGAAAAAAAGTCCGATGACTCCTCCAGCGAAAACAGCACACCATACAGTGACTTTGAGCGGGTGTAATGGCTCTTCGTGGGTTACACGCGGATTTTCAGTGCCCCAGAAGCGTAAATTTTGCTTATTTACGTACCCGCTAAGATGGAAATGGGCCTCATCACGCATGATTATTTTTGATGAAAAATCATCTTCCTCTTGGTGGTGATAAGGATGGCTTGAGCGTATGTTAGACGCGATTGGCGGACTGGACTTTGTACGGAAACATCTTCAAATCTTGTACCAAAATTCGCTGTAAAGACCGTCGACTGATACCCATTTGCGTGGCACGTCGTCTGGTCGATGTCGACGGCGCTTCCATGACATCTTCGGCTACAGCAGCAATATTCTCTGCAGAAGGGCTACTCCGGGGTCTGCCACGCCTGGCAGCATCTCGTGTTGTGCCAGTCTCTTCGAGGCGAGCGGCTAAACGTCGCAGTGTTTCACCAGTAGGCGTTGGACGGCTAGGAAATCTGCGACGAAATTCACGTTGTGCCAATGTCACCGACCGATTATTGCTCAAATAAATATTCACCAATATTCCGCGTTCTGGAGCAGTGCATGTGTTTACTACACAAATGTCAAAACAGAGCTGACATTAGGGGCCAATCGCAAAATTTATAGCATTTTCTGATAGGAGGATTACTTTTGCGCCACCTTGTAGTACTTGTGCGCGGAGGTTGAGCATTCGATTGGTTGGTTAGAAGCCTGTTTAATTAAGATAGCATAACTTCTGTAAGGTTTTTTTTAAGCTTCCGGAGATGTGTATACCTGTACATGTACCATACGTTAAGACATTTCGGTAGAGTTTTGCACGAAGTTAATCCTAAGCATAACATGTATAGAGCTTTCCAATGAAGGCTTAAAAAAGCTATGATTATGGTGTATCTTAGGCAATGAACTATCTTGCAAAAGTTCCAGGTTCGAATCCCAGTCGAAGCAACACCAACATTATTTTTTTTTGTTTAATGATTCAATTCTCAGTAAATTTGAATTTAAGTCAGGTGCCAATCTGATTTCTCTAACTGGAAATGGAATCCTGTGGAGCCTTTACCAGTAATAGCTGTCTTTACTTGGTGTGTTTACTATGTTATTGGTTGGGATCATTTCTTGAAAACGATCGCACTAACTTAAACTGAAAACATGGTTCAAGTACTTCGTTGTACTTACTGATCTTTCATTTTCCAGAGAATAGCCGAGTTGATATCGTGTTGGACTGTCATGCGAGAGGACCTGAGTTCGAATCCCGGTAATACCTTTGACCCACTGAATTGGTGGTATAAATACCATGACATTGGTACCATAGTATTGGCAACACATTGGGTGGTGACACAGGCTCTATGAAGTATGAGTTGAGAAACAGAAATACAAAATACTTAGTTCTTCAATGCACCACTTAAAAAGAATGGAGCTGCAATCGACATATATACTACTGTAAAAATGATAGTATTGATACCACCAGTGTGTCGAAGGTATAAAATAAGAGTTTTTGTATAATTAATTGCATTAAATTTCATACTTACATAATCATAAATTGGGTTATAATATTTACAAACGATTGAAGTTAATAAAAGTAAATAAAAAAAAACTAACGTTATTTTTCAACTTCGGGAAGGCTTGTAAATAATTTCGGTAATATCTACTTGTAAATATTTTCGGAAAGACTTTTTGCGAAGCCTATAATTTGATTCTGTATGATTTTTTATCAGCAAACTAACCTTTTTCTGTAAGCCAAATTAAAAGTATTTAAAGAAGTAGTAAAGTCGTAAATAGCTTGCTAAAAGTGCGGCAAATGCTTTGGTATAATACTTTATACAGGTAAAATTGATGAAGGGGATATTAGTTGAAAAAAATAACAAAATTTTCCCAGAAAAGTTTTTTTTTTTAAATCTTAAAACAGCAAATAGGATTTTTTATTGAAAGTGGATAGTAGATTTTTTAAACTGTCTCTAGGCGAATTTTCCACCAGCAAAATTGCTTTCCATGGACAGGAACAGGTGCTTATCATTCGGTGCGAGGTCTGGACTATAAGGTAAATGTATAGGTAATTTACCCAACCAAGCTCGTGCAGCTTTTGACGATTCACTATCAATTTGCGTGGTTTGGCGTTGTTCCAATGAAACACGATTGTTTTCATGTCTGCCAAGGCTGGTCTCTTCTTCCCAATTGGTTCCTTCATACAGTCAAATTGTTTGCAATACAGATCTTTGTCATGAGAGCAGCTCGTAGTTCAACCAAACATACAGCTGGGCCAATGAGCTGCCCCGCATAAGGTCTGGGTTCGCTTTTTAGTCGCAGCAAAATCTAAATGATTTTTCACTTACCCTCCTCTCGTGATGATCTGACAAATCATCGGAGTAGTATCAATTGTCAAGAAAAGCTTATCTCAAATTCGGAGTCGGCATAAAACAGGGGGTCCCGCCAGCATGCAAGGAGTACACAACATGAATGGCCAGGGTACTTACGAGCCTGTTGCGCCAAAAAATTATTTGTTTTGTCGTAAGTAATCCACTTTTCATCACCAGCAGCGATTCGCGATTCGCAAATGTAAATTCGGTATATGGCCCATACATTGAGTTTATTTTTTTAACTAGACACATGGTTCTAAAGCCTTTGTTGAGCAATATTCGGCGGTAAGTCTCGACAATATATATGATTTTATCAAAAATTTGGACAATTGTTCTTCCAGAGTGTTGTGCATCTTTGACATCGAAAAAATTGGAACTTAATCAAAGAAACCCTAAGTGATTTGGTTGTCTCAGTACCATTTACCATATTTTTGTAAGAATAGGTGAAAATCTTCAATTGAGACTATGAGGGTGGCAAACGCGTGCTTAAGTTGTGTCAGATTCTTTCTGACTAAAAAACCCTTCCCTCTATTTAAATTATTAGTCTCTACAACTATGATCAAACTAACCAACGATTTTCCTACCATGAATTAAAAACTTTTGACAGACAACTTTCCAGTGAAAAATCAAAAGTCAACAAGGTGTCGTATTTTGTTAGAATCTGATGGGCAGTAGGTAAGCGACCCAGAGGATAAGAATTCGCATTTGTGTTTGCGAAATGCTTGATAGAACCTTTGGGCTTTTGTTGAGATAAGTTTAAGTTGAGAAGTCACCACCAACAAGAAAGTTACAACCCAGCGAATTTATAAGCAGTGCGCCTTGTTGGGCAATACATTGCTGATATCTTGAACTCATTTTTTATACCAATACTTATTGCATTACTTGCATATTTTCATTTGTGAACTCGGCTTCTTCATAGAGTTTTAAGATCTTCCTTATTATAAACGCTGAACCTCCACTTTGTTGAGGGGGTAGTTTTTAGTCGCATGCTTTCCTTCAAATTTAATAAAATCAAAGTCACGGTTGCAATATTGCAAACGTTGTAAAGGTTTCATTTTAAGAACTATTCCCAAAATTGTTCTCATACTGTAGATCTTATCGAGACTTTTTTTGTTGTCAAAAGTCAGCATGAGTAATGGTAAGCTCCTCTTTTTTGTCTTTGATTGCCCGGTGGGATCTTTAATTGTCTCATAGCAACGAGTGGTTCAATTTTAAGGGCCGATGTTGGTTTTGAATAAAACACAAATTATTTAGGAAATTACTGACATTTCTTTTAATTATGATAATATTGGTATGGTTCAATTATGAATGGAACAAAATATCGGTCAAATGGCCGCCGCGACCTCGGCGGCACACCTCCATCCGATGGTCCAAATTTTCAATGACGCTGAGGCATATTTGAGGTTCTATGCCGTTAATGTGTTGAATTATCTCATCATTAGGCTCAGGAATTGTTGCTGGCTTATCGACGTACACCTTTTCTTTCAAATAACCCCTAAGAAAGAAGTCCAGCGGTGTCAAATCACATGATCTTGGCGGCCAATTGACATCGCCACCACGTGAGATAATACGGCCATTGAATTTGTCTTGCAAAAGAGCTATTTTCTCGTTAGCTGTGTGGCAAGTGGCGCCGTCCTGCTAAAACCACATATCAACCATATCTTCTAATTCCAACCATACAAAATTTGTTATCCTCTCAAGATAGCGAACACCATTTACAGTAACTGCCTGACCGACCTCATTTTGGAAAAAAATACGGCCCGATGATGCCGCTAGCCCATAAACCGTACCAAACAGTCGCTCTTTCTAGGTGCATTGGTTTTTCGACAGTCATTCTTGGATAGAATGCGGCAATTCTGCTTATTGACGAATCCACTGAGGTGAAAATGCGCCTCATCACTGAAGATAATTTTTGGAAGAATTGAAATGGTCAAGAGGCTTAGTTCTTGAGTCAAATGCACCTTGTAAGCGTGTAAATGCAAGTCTTTATGCATTATGTTCATCAACGACGAGCGTGAGAAGCGCAACTGTTGGGCACGACGATGAGTTGAGATGGACGGCTCTTCAGCCACACCATCGCGAACAGCAGCAATATTTTCTGCAGTACGAACTGTACGAGCATGTACTGGTGTTTTTACATCTCCTATAAAGACCCGGTTTGCTCGAATTTTCGCACGATTTTTCCGATTGTACGCACATTTGGACGATTAAATTGACCGAAAAAATCATGAAGTGCAGGATATGAATTTTGTTTTGAACGCCCATTTTTATAATAAGCCTGAATAACTTTAATGCGTTTCACGAATGAGTATCTTTCCATGGTTCAAATTGAGTTATTCTGAAATTGAGAAATGTCAAACGAAATGCAGAAAAAAAACTTGACGTTAAAGTGTGGTTCACATTCAGCATCGGCTCTTTAACCACCCGTAAAAAGATTGGCTTCCAAAGCTAGAAAGCCTTTATGAGCAAGGTCTTTAACAATTTATTTTGTGTCACATAAGGTATTCTGACTTCTCGCTCCTACTTTTATTGACCTTGACTTTTTATTGGTTTAATGAAAATCAGATTCTTTATGAAACAACACGTCTAAAATATCACATAATATTAAAAAAGCAAAGACTTGAAATAAAAAACAACATGCCAGTATAAATAAAACCGTTAAATTATTTTGTGTTTCATCAATAATATTTGTTTTCATAACTGGAACGCTGATTGATTTCCAGAGCTGACTAAATAAATGAATGGGTTTAAATGGCCCTCAACTTTTGTATCTTTAATGTGTTTGATTTTTTCCACAAGTTCTTGCATTTAATAAAAATGTAAATCTTATAAATGTTGGGTAATATCTGCTGTTTATATGTCTGTCCATTTTGTACAAAGGGCAAAAAATGCATAGCGTTACAAAATCAGAATAATAACAGCCCTACAAATTAATTACAATAAACATTAAACAGATACAATACAATTCAACGGAAACCCGATAATCGTTGTTAGACAAATCTGTTACTATTCTAATCTGAAACGCATTCGACTAATTCTAATATTTGAACATCAATGAATAATTACTGAAAGACATTTGCATTGATCCTACTGTGGGTACTAGTGTGTTTTGCCAAAGTATTTAAGAAGCTGAAAGAGGTTTAAAAAACTACGCACTGTATAATAATTACAAATACTAAGTCAAGAAATTTAAATGTGTCGAGGATGTTGAATTGGAACGGAAAATACATAACAAAACATTATTCAATGGAATTTAAATTCATTTTGTGATGGTTGTGCTGTCATGGAGTGAATTTTTCCTTCATTTAGCTGATGGATATTATCGTTTTGCAATAAAGAGATAACAATTTTGTATATAAATGAAACAAAAATTAATATTCATAGGTGTTGGCTAACGATTATACCAGATGTTAAATTTAATTATTGAAATTGATCCCTGGTTTTGCGCATGCACAATTCTATGACATCACCTCTGCATTTTAAGATTTCTTGAAATGCAGTTAATCTATTTTTTTTTTGTTTTTTTATTTATTTAAGCTTAGTATAAGCTGAACTTAAGACTGGCTGAATAGATATTCTTCAGCGTTTTGATGGCGTCACTTGAGTTAGGTTCGGTTACAGTGGTGGCAAGCAATGTTCGTCCACACTTATACCACATCAGGTCCGTTGTGGTAACACGTGGATCTGTAGACTTTCCCCATATTCGTTTGAATAATTCAGTCATTCACAGCTGACTATAATGCGAATTGCCTAATTGAGCCATTCACAGCTGACTATAAGGCCAAGGAGCTTTCTGACATTATTATTTGCCAGATCAGCTATATTTTCAAAGAAGTAGTCTCCTGGATGGAGCTTCTTCTTGATGGAGAGAGTTGGAAAAGAGCAGCTTCTACAAAGGTATTTTTAAAAAACAAAAGAGACCCAGATTTCTGCTGGTTATCAATTTTAATTTGTTTTATTTATTTAAGCTTAGTATAAGCTGAACTTAAGACTGGCTGACTAGATATTCTTCAGCATTTTGATGGCGTCACTTAGGTAAGGTTAGGTTATAGTGGTGACAAGCAACGCTCGTCCACACTTAGACCACATCAGGTCCGTTGTGGTACCACGTGGATCTGTCGACTTTTCCTATATTTGTTTGCCTAATTGAGCCTAATTGAGCCATTCACAGCTGACTATAATGCCAAGGAGCTTTCTGACATTATTATTTGCCAGATCAGCTATATTTTCAAAGAAGTAGTCTCCTGGATGGAGCTTCTTCTTGTTGGAGAGAGTTGAAAAAGAGCAGCTTCTACAGAAGTCTTTAAAAAAAGAGACCCAGTCTTTTAGTATATTGCCCTACAGGTCAGTGTTCTCTAAGGACACCAATTATGCCGATGACGTTTGATGTGTTCTGCATTATCAAGCAAATAAAGCATTTTAAGATGTAGTTCGGCCAGAGTTGCGTGGACATTTGACGCGTTGTGCCGTTTGATTTCATGATCCGATCCAGTTTGATTTGTGATTTACATGTAGCGCGGGGCATGCCTAACATTTCTACTGGCGGCAGAATATCAAGGGTAGTGCAATGTCTGGCAAGCTCATCGCCTTACAATCCCCTATTACATCTCTGTGGCCCGGTACCGAGAAAAGGTTAATGGTATGGTGCTCAGCTATCTCATTAAGAGATAGTTGCATTCGTAGGATGATTTTGATTGAAAAGAGGTGGATCACAGAAATTTGAGTGCCTGACTGTAACTAAAGATGGTAATATATCTCAGGGATATTACATTACTGCTGCTCTTACTTATTCAAAATTGGAAGGCAGCGTTAACTCTTCGCCGACTTGACGTGAGTCGGTTTCAAGCCTTATCACTATCCCGTCATTATGCCCACTAAGTAGCTGTTTAAAATGATCCTAGAAATACTGTCTGAATAAATGTTCCATTCGCTCCACATCAGTAACTAGGTTACCTTAGGTAAAGTAGCGCTACAGTTCGCGATGATTCTGGATCTCAACCGACATTCAACTCCAATTAGCCCAGTCTTTAGATAACTGCCTCCTTTTGCGCACTTCATATTGATTTAAGTTGGTTTGTACTTGTGTGCGGCACTTAAGAAAAGGTTCCATTACTGCGCCCGACGTACACTGGGTTATTGGACTGGCATTTATAGTCAATTTGGGCTATGCAGCTAATTGTCGGTACTTTAATATTTGTTCTTCAACTATAAGTAAATTTAATGAGTTTTGTAGTTGGTGGAGTGTTGTGAGTGGGGTAGTGGAGAACTGGTGTGATTGGGCGTGAAAAATCGAAATGTAAAAGAAATACTTATGTGTATATATTTTGTTTAAATTAGTTCGCAATAAGTTAAATGTGATTTAAAAATATAATTTAGAAACAATGAAACATCGAAAATGTATTTTTTCCGACAGAAACTTATTTGGTTTCGTAGACAGTAGTCAACCGCATTGGTCTGTAAAATCTAGTAGAAAAAGACAGTAAATTATGACAAACAATACAATTATTTGAGCTTTCTATCCGCCAAGGTACAAGCGAAGATAACAGAAAGTTTTCATCGTTTTTGATGTTTTCTACTTCAAATATCTGTTTGTAACGACTATATCCAGAGCTGCTATCGAAATCCCATTTTAAAATTAACATAGCACACACAACTTCTTTTTTACCTCTAGTAAGTTACTCAGTGATCTAAAAGTGTTTGCAATTTTACATCAGCGTCGGCACCGGAAATTGTAATAACATTTGAATAATGGTTAAATAGCATGGACATTTCAAATTAACATTTTTCTGAATAATCTTATACTGGTGCTTTGTAACCCTAGCCTCGATTAACACCGATAATGCTTCTTCATCAGACAGTTTTGCGTCTAATGCTTCACGACTTGCGGCGCGTGTGGATCCCAAAGTTGATACTTCCTATACCAATTTGGATGCTTCCCAATTCCTCACAAATCTCATTGACTTCTGACTGGCATAAGCCAGCACTGGTAGTGGGATTTTAGGTCTTAGCTCGGCTGTTAATTATCCGCTCAGAACATTCGGCAAATTCCATCGCAAGTCAACCACTCAGTTTTACATGAGATGTGAAACTAGGCAAAGCTTTGTGACACTGTTGAGGTTCAGGTTCATTCGGGACTGTTGCGCCACTTAAGTTAGTAAGTATTCATTTCTTTGTAGGTACGTCAAGATGGCGGGACCTTCTGTTTTTTGCTGAATCCCTTCGGCTGAGTTAAGATAAGCTTTTCTTGACAAATGTTTCTACTCGGATGGTTTGTTAGATCTCCTTTAAGGTTTGGCTATGGCTGGGAATTGAATCCATACCTTTTGGGCTGCAGTTCGTCGTACTAAACATCGCGACGCTGAGCCAATGGTGCCAGCTGCTATAAATGTCTCATGGTTTTTGGTTTTTGCATTCCTTATCCCCATCGTGTTTCCTTAAACGCGGTAATGTCTGTCCTGTCCAGTAAATATTCAAGTTTTTAAGTTGCACCCGGGGTTCACATCGTGCGTTTCAGATACCATACTCGTAGATCATTGTCCATGATCGTTCTGAGTTTGGTTCGTATTTGAGGGGGATCTGTTTTCCGAGGCTTATGTACGTCTCATAACCGGCTGCGATCTTACGTGGTAGCCACTCAAAATTTATCCACGGTCAATGTACTAGCGACTATAGGACCCGCGATTTAATTATAAAATATTAATTTGAAAAAACATATGATATTTAATCATTATATTATTAACTTCTGAAAAATAGAAAATAAATGTAAGCAACGTAAATTGATAAGTAGTTTATTTATAGGTTACTTAAAAAACTTCTTTCAATTTTATTGAACCCAATTAAAGCGAACCAATGTTTTAAATGAGTATTTCAAACACAAGCCCGACAATGGTCAACTTAAACCCGTGAACGTGAATATCAAGCTAATTCATTTTCTAAATGGAAATGTCTCCAAACAAATAATTTTAAAACGTTTTTTTGTGCTCTTAATTATTGGCATGTTTCCGTTGCTCTAGGTCCGCCTCGTCGTTCTTTGGCTCTGCATTTCCTGAAGGAAAAATCGGGTTGAATAGAAGAGCGGAGGTGGAAATAAAGTTTGGGTATCATGACACCTGCAAAGTAGACGCAATTAACCACTTTTTGTTCTCGTTCTTTTTTTCCCACACTCAGTGCAATCCTTCTTTCAACATCCCTTTTGCATCTTTTTATATATATTTTGGCACCATTGTCGTGCCAGAATGGTAAACTTATTGTGGTGTAGTATCTGGTGGTGCGGGATGGAAATGAAAACCAATCTGGGGTTTTTATATCTATTTTACCTATAATTACCACATAATAGCAATTTCAGGGATTTTTTTTTGCTTAAATAGGTAGGAGAAAAGGAATGGCATATTTCCTTGGGGAATTGTGAAATTCAATTGGGCTATAGTAGTTGAGCTTTAAAAACGGATTTTTTTAAAATTAAGTTGTGTATTGTCGGTAGAGAAAAATGGCTCAACAGAAAACAAACAACTCATAGAAGCAGAGTGGTGATAATATCGACTTTATCTATTGCCATATATAATTATTTGAATACTGTAAAACGGTTATTTTAGGATCATCAAGCTTAGAATTCAGTGCGTAGATTAAAATGTGAGGACAGTGGTCTATGTGGTTACTGCGTTGGACGATTAAGCACGGGGTCTCTGTTTCAAATCCCAAAAGTGACAAACATCAAATTTTTTTTCATGCTCAAAACTCCACCACTCGAAAAAGTCCGACAAACATATACAAAAGTAACACTGTGATGAAAAGCTTCTCAAATTTGAAATTCTGATTTGAAGTTAAACAGGAGGACTTCTTCTTTCTGACAAAAATATAGCTTCGCACACACAAATAAAACGAAAGAAGAAGTTAGGTGGCCCTGTACAGATATTTCATTTTCATAAACATGATTCAGAGATGCTCTTTCCCTTATATCCCGATTAGAGCGTTTAGGAAGCACTTATCTTATTAGGCTTCTCCTGTGAGTCTTTCATCTTGAAATATAAGTTGTTTGAGTCGACACTCGAACCAATCGAATTCGCCTTCGCCTGTCCGTCCTTCATCGTGAAATATAGGTACGTTGTTCAAGTCCACACCTTCTGAACCGCCGAGAGTGTCTATCTATTTTCCATCGTTTACGAAATTCTGACACATGGAACGTCGTTGTGATCTTTTCTGCTGAATATTTTATTCATTTGTGGTAAAGCGTTCAGGCTAATAGTGTTTATACTCAGAATTTTAAGGATCATCGAGCTAACCGCTGCTGTTAATAAGCCCAACACAAAAAACAGGAAAGGACTACCTACAAAGGTGGTAGTGCAGTGTGTCGCCGGGAAGGTATACTACTTTGTTTTGCCGCCATTTTGGTAAACGAAGTGTTGACAGTTCATATTTGGCAGTCGTGAATTAGACACGTGGCAAATTTATTATGGAAAAATATTCGATAAACCAACGTATTTTAATCGTTAATATATTTTATCAAAATCAATCATCGATTACTGTGACGATGAGAAACAACGTGCCAATAAAACGCATTATTTATCGTGTAGTGAATGATTTCGAAGAAATAGGGTCTGTAGGTAATAGGATCAAGCATGGACCACAACGTACTGCAAGATCGGCTGAAAATATTACTTTTGCTCAAGAAAGTGTTCAAAACAATCCATCAACCTCAATTCGACGCAGTCCTCAGGAGCTTGGTCATCAAAGAACAATTTTGGCCACAATTTTGCACAAGAATTTGCATTTGTTTTCATTTAAGATTCAGTTGACACAAGAGCTTCTTCCACAAGACCATTTACGACGCCGTACATATGCCAATAGGATGTTACAGCTAGCCCATGACAGCCCCGGTTTTCATGAAAAAAATTGCAATTAGTGACGAGGCACATTTTCATTTGAATAAAAAAAATCGATATGTGAATAAACAGAATAGTCGGTTCTGGGCAATGAAAAACCCTCAAATTATTCATCAATCACCTTTGCATCCATTGAAAGTTTCAGCCTGATGTGCAATTTGGTCAGGAGCAATCATTGGACCTTACTTCTTTGAAAATGAAAACGGCGAAACGGTAACTGCGAATAGGGAGCAATATCGTGATATGATTGAAAAATTGTTAACAACACAACCGCATGCCCTGGGCTTGATTAACATGATACCACATGAAGACGGTGCCACATCGTATACAGCCAGGATTACAATAAAATTACTGCGAGACCTCCTACCACAACAAGTCGCCTGAAATAACTGCTCCGGACTTCTTTTTGTGGGGATATCTGAAAAGCTAGGTTTTAACAAACAAACCCGAAAAATGCTTGAGCATATCAAACAAAATATTCGTGATGAAATTAATGAAATACCGCGTGAAATATTTGAGAATGTAATGAAAAATGTGCTCAAAAGGGCTTGCATTTGTTAGACTAAAAGAGGCGTACATTTACCTGATATAGTTTTCCATACATAATTGCCGAAATTATATAAAACATTTATGAATATATGATCCATTCGCATTCGTTAATCAAAAAATATAAACAAACAAAGTAGTGTACCTTCCCGGCGGACACTTTTTATTTATAATCCAAATTTTATGGATCATCAAGATAACCGCTGCTATTAATAACCCTAACGAAAAAACGATAGAATAGGACTACCTACACTTATTCTAACAAAAATGTGATATCTGCCTATGGATTAGGAATACAATAGATCATCTCAGGATTTGCATAATCTTAAAAAAAAGTTCAAAGATGAGTTGCCATCCTTTCTGAGGAATGTTTATAAAAGTTTGATGGCCCTTACAAAAATGAAAAATAAGCAAATTTAAATTGAGTAGGGCTCCCAAAAAAAGTCATAATAACACCAAAGGTAAAAAATAAATCTATATGATCCTCAGTCATCATATTGGTTACGAGCAAACGTTGTCCCTTAGAAGGCTGAGAAATGGACTATTATATCGGCCGGATTTAAGGTGAAAAATGCTTCTAAAAATATCACATAATTGATATATTACAACCTCTCTATACAGATGACTTCTGTATGACTTACACATCTTATTGGTTATTAGCAAACTTTGTTCCTTAGGAGGCTGGGAAATAGATTTTTTTCAGACGGATTTTAGGGGAAAAAAGTGACGTACGATATATATTACAACCTCACTAGAGAGATGATTTCTATATGACTCACACATCTCCAGCAATAATTTATTGGTTATGGGTAAAACCGGCAAACTTAGTAATTAGCATACTCCTATATTTCCTGTAATTGAATTTACCTTCAGAACCAACCCTTATATGCCTTGTCTATAGCTGCTCATATCAATTTGCATAAAATTCGAAACCGGCAAATAACAATGTAATTGCATTTATTATTGAGCCCAGGAACTGAAAGTTAAATTAACCAAGTCTCAACGTCATTTAAAACACCATTCATTCGCCTTTACTGCCCTTAAACATTGACAGGCAACGCCAACGTGTGCGGTATACTACTCGCGACATTATTGTGGCAATTTCTAAACAATGTCATTAAGTTAGGCACATTTACGGGGAACAAAACTTTTGATAACTCCCTTTGTGGAGTATGCTACATTACACATGTATTTGCATGTTTGCATATGTACAATGTACACCCACATATGGTGCCGCACGGCACACATCCACCCAACGAACGATAACTCTTATTCCGCTAGAATAATGCCGTGCTTGATGGTGAGATCCTTTCTAACCTCCTGCTACGCTTACTATCCCGGCAAATCTTCGTCATATAAATAAAGTAAATTGATATAGAAGCAAGCGCAGCCATGCCTTATTACACATGACGCCACACAAAAGTAGGTACGTAAGGACGCGAGTGCCCTTGAAAACTATAACACTGTAGCGATCCTTGCTTTTGAATTTTTGGGTTGACTTTGGCTTCCCTCAACATGACGCTAGAATGGGTGTAGGTAGTGTATGCCTGTGCAATATATGCACAGGCATGGCAGAGAAATGATAGGGGTCTATCGTTCAGTTTGACACTAAAAAAAAAAAAACGTACATCCACATAGTGCTCCTTCCCCGATAATGCCCTTGTATTTCCTTACAAGAGTCTGGGGGGAAACGTCAACTGTGACGGTTGCTTAGAATTAACAAAAAAAAATTAGAAAAAAAGGATACACAGAGGTGGAAGAGAAATGTTGCAGGAGCAAGGAAGAATGAATGGATGGTGGCACTACAATAGTGAACGTCAAAGTTGAGAGCTGCACAGAGGATCTAGGAGCAGCTTGATGGTAGACAACGACGACAACTACCACGACGACGAACGTTCATGCAAGGGCTTAATTACCCGGTCTATTGATGTTTAGCATAACTTAACCTGCTTTAGTAATTAATTTACTATTGTTCGCTTAAATTAGTCTTCCTCAACATTGTGAAACTAGATTATCGTTTTGGGGCATGATGTTGACGGTGGTAAATTGCACCTCATCGTCTAAGGAGATGTAAGATGGATCAATCTATATGATTCTATGTTCGATGATAATTAAATATACATGTAGGGATCCGAGAGAGTATAATAAAAAAGAGACAAGATTTTATTACAACTTTACAATAAGTTTAATTTAAATAGGTTTGTTATTAGCTTTAATTATTTTTAGTTTTATTATCAGTTTAGTTCAGTATTTGAATTAATATTCGTCTTTTAATTCATCTTCGCTTACTTTTGTCTTTTTTTAGTTATCTTCCAATCTCATGTCAGTTTAGGTGGAATAAGTCTGACCCGAATGAAGTGAAGATGACAATATCTAAACGACGGTCTTCCCGCCGAGCTTTATAAAGCCGGCGGCGATGACTTGATAAGTAACATCCACCAACTCAAAAGCCAGATCTGGTCGGAAGGAAGTATGCCTCAACCTCGCCTACAAGATCCTATCCGCCGTAATTTGTGAACGCCTGAAACCGTTTACCAATAACCTGATCAGTCCTTGTCAGTGTGGTTTTAGGCCAGGAAAGTCCACAACCGATCAAATTTTCACACTTCAGCAGAACCTGAAAAAAACCCAAGAAGTCCAAATCGATACCCACTACCTATTCATCGATTTCAAAGCCGCATACGACAGCATTTATAGAGACGAACTATACAGATCCATGTCTAGTTTTGGTATACCGCCCAAACTCGTTTGTGTAGAATGACGATGGAGAATTCTCGCTGCTCCATCTGGGTCGGAAACGACCTCACTCACACATTCGATACCAAAAAAAGGATTTAGGCATGGCGATACACTGTCATGTGACTTCTTCAATTTAATTCTTGAGAAGATTTTGCAAAACTCAAGAGCCAACATCTCCGCATTTAACGTTTAAGATGGCTAGGACATGTAGAACGAATGGTCACCAAAACTCAGGCTCTCAGAGTCTTCGATTCCCAGCCAGACGTCGGACGCAGTAGTAGAAGACATCGCCTTAAGTGGTGCGCACAAGTAGAAACCGACCTCAACCAACTTGGATTGCGCAACTGGAGTCAGTTAGCTAAGGACCGGGCTAATTGGAGAGGCATGTTGGTTGTGTCCCATTTTCATTCCAGACTGTAGCGCCACTTTAGTAAATAAGTAAGTAAGTAGTGTCGCCGATTCACGCCTTAACGCATTTACCGATTGTAGCTGAAGTTTTACATATCGTTGATATTGGTCTGTATATAGTTTTTGTGAAGTTTGGTTAAAATCGGAAATTTGTGTGTGAAAAACACATGAATTTCAGTACATTTTGGGATGATATTTTGTGTGTTTACGTACAACCAACGATTGTAAAGTCATACAGACGACGCACCATATGTTTAGATCTCGTTTCTCATGTGTGCCTTGCATACCGCCCGCCCATACCATGAAGTTGGTGATCAAAAGTTTCTGTTTTTTGTATGTATGGCCTTATAGTCTTTGGTATAACTCACGTAATTTTTAACCAATTTAACAGCTTTTTCTTTAAAAATATTCAGAAAATTCACTGCCACGCCCACTTTAAAAAAAATTTTTTTTGATTGGATACCGTAAAAATATGTGAAAAGTGTATGAGCAAGATGTTAAGACATTCTGAATAGCTGTATATCGTCACAACAAAGTTTTTTTTGCCATGCCCACTTTTTGAAGAAATTATTCGTAAAAAAAAAAAAATTTCTGCGCAATTGTAATGAATTTGCAAAAAAAAACGCATTATTTTGGCAGTTTTGGATGGACAAGGTGGATTCTTTTGGAATGCACCAGATGAAACTGACAAAACATTTCTCATTTCGCTAATTCTCGCCAAAATACATTCAAATAATTGCATCGCTTTGGCCGTTGCAGCAACTTTATTGGATGGAGCCAGATGACCTTATTTAGTATTTCAGCTGCATCTGCATTTCTTAGTACGTTAAAAAAATATTGTCAATGACCAAAGGGCTGAAAAATTCAAAATTATCATCTGGGAGGAATGCACTATGGCACACAAACATTTTCTTGAGGCATGGAACAGAACACTCAATGATATAAAAAACTACGACAAACTATTCAGCGGTACTGATTAGATTTTAGACAATTTCCTACATTCCACTTTTAACGATGTTGAAAAAGTCCAGCTTCAAAATGCTACAAGATACATCCGCTAGGACATTCTCGAAACAATAATTGTTATATCTCGGCGTTGAAGCATTGCTGTCCAAAAATCCACCTATTTCTGCACAATCGTTTTTACGCAAAATGCTCTCCCGGCTGTACACACACAGAAAGGAAGAAAGAGCCATTTTGGGTCTTTACACGTACTCCTTGTTGCTCATAGCAGTATACAAAATCTTAAATCCACTCACTGACACACCCACTTTTCACAATACGATGTTTCGTGAACGAAATATTTGTGCATCAACATTTTTTTCGAATATTCTAAAATTTGACCGAAAAACCTTTTTAACTGAAAATGCCCTCAAAAAGTGGACGTACCACCACATGTATTGTGGATTTCATTTCATTATCCTAGCTCAAAATTTAAGGCCTAAAAACCGGTGACATACAGACGCATAAACGGACAGACAGACATGTCTTAATCGACTCAGCTACCGATTCTGATTCGATGCACATAAATACTTTGAGTTATAGCTAGCTAAGTTAAATAGGGGTGTATTAGTTTTGAGATATAGTAGGTAACATTGATTACAAACCACGTTTTGACACCTGCAAACATTGTCGTAATATGGGCATCTTGTATCGTGCTTGTTGCTTCGCCTACCTCTTCAATGATATTGTGATACTGTATCCCCTATGGGTATCACTCTGCCTGGCAGTCTCCGGTTAGCTTCGTTTCGTTGAACATTTGAGTTGTAAATTTGACTTCACCCAAGAAATGGTCAGAGTCGATGGCCCATGAAAATATTGGGCTTGCCACGTCCTTAAGTCTACCTGACTCGTATATTGTACAATCAACAAATGCAGTATTAAATGTTCTCATTCCTGTGATTTAATACACGGGGCGAAGTGCAGAATACTGTGCAGCCGTAAGAACTTCATCTCAAAATGAGCCAAATCAGTCGATTCTACAAAGTGTTTTATTTTACATAAACGTTTTGGCCTATATCCTCACAAGATCAAATGAACTTAAGAGCTGAATCCCATTATTCAATTGAAGCGCCCAAAATGCTTCGATTGGCCTCTGGAAATATTTTTAGAAAATCCACAAATCTCAGCGATAAAGCTCATTTTTAATTTAATGTATCAAATAAATATACGTTATTGGAAAGGCATAAAAATGGTCAAACTATAGGGGGGAAATTCAGTAATCAGGTAGTGTGCAGAAATGGTCCGGTGTATTGGTCAAATCGCTCAAACGATTTAACAACGTTAAATTTATTTTTATTGAGTAATTTTGAGTCGTTCGTTTAGCCAAAAAGTCAACAAGGCAGCAACCTTGAAGAAGCTTAGGATTTTTTTTCGAAGGATTTTTCTCCACTGCCAAATCTTAATTTGCATTGTTTTTTTCTGATCCACACAATTTCTATTCAAGGGTTCTTGATTAACTGTAAGAGCAGACCAGGTATGACGTTCGCTTTCTCCCCTAAAAATTCGGATTTTCTCTGTTGACATCTGAAAAAATAAAGTATTTCAAGGCTAAAGCGCACAATCCCTCCCACTCTCATCTGATGACCATATTTCTGATACTAGGTGCACAGTGCGCGCCAGTTTTTGGCTGAGAATAGGAGTTGGTAAGACTAAGCTTGATCGAACAGGCTTCCATTGGCGTAGATCTATCAAACCGTTGTTCTTTGTATTGTTTTCTTCTAACAGCCGAACTATAGTAATTTCAGATAAAGATTAATTTTTAAGCCTTGTTTTTTTTATATATGTCAATAGATACATAGATAAATATTATGTGATAGATTTCATTGTGCATCCAAAGGCATATTTTTCCGTAAAAACAAATTTCATGCTTCGAAATCGTTATTGAATTCCCAATTAAACATAAATTCACCACTTAAACAGAGAATAACTTTCTCCCCCCTTTCAACCTCTTTCAACGCAACGCTTTCTGAATAAAATTGCGCTCATCTATAATCATTCGCTTCTCGCATTTGATTCTTATTTACATAACCAATGTGGCTTTCATACACATATATAGATTCTTAAATTAATTTAATATATGCTACATTGGTACATGTATCTGCAGTCTGCATCTCTATATCCACTCTCTTACCGCACACGTTTTGGAATTCTTCCTGTGCCTCTTTGCCCATACATCCATACAATGAGATAACCGAGGCCGGATGGATGAATGATGATGATAAGGTTGATTCAATGTTCGAAAAGGCGATGGCAACGTCAAATGATGCCTGTCGTCGTGGTTGTCAACTCGAAAAAAAATTTTGAATACAAAATTACGACCACGAGACGATATCCGTCAAAAAGGAGCCTGAACGCGCTCATCTATTCAACCAAATATAAGAAACTGATGCCCACGAATTAACGTAAACATATATGCTAATGAAATTCTCTCTCTTGCGAGGATTATCCGCGCAAACATTCGAGGCACTGTGCTGCTGGCGTACAGAAGGAGTGAAGGGTAGGTACTACTACTAAGAGCTCATCCGCATTTTGACTCGGGGACTTTCATTAGATTTATTATTCGTTTAATGGATCGAAGTAATCGCGGTTGATATAGGGTTCATTTCGATGACTAGAAGGGGGGTTTAGCAAAGGTTTCATACTCGTTGTATTCATTAAAACAATGTGTGCCTAGGAATGATCTCTGAATATACCACAGTCGAGTGGTAGATACTTAAGGTTTGATCTGAATTCCTTGTTATGAAACCACCTCTATCGTTGGCATCATCTCTAAACTGATTAATAATCAATGCTAACAAATAACACACACGCATCGAACATGAATGGAGGATGATATAGCATATGCATACATAAACAAGCAGATAGAAAATGTATCCGTAATCCGTACCACGATTGCGGACGATAACGATTCGTGATCTAAATCACTCCTTTGCCAGATAAACGAACGATGAATGCGGGAAACATAAATAAAAAAAAAACAACAAGAAAACAGTTTGGTCTTAAGATAATGATGTCGCATTATTTATGGAGACGGTTATTCGTCGTCGATGCAGAAAATTTGCATTTTTAGGTCCAAGTTGCGCATTCCCCACAAAACACTTACCTATCCGAGTTGCATGTGTGTGTGCGTGTGCCTTCTATGAATTATAAGGTTAATAAATTTGTTTTTGTGTGACAAGTATCATCTGCATCAACTAAAATGCTTTTGTTTATTGTTGTATATGTATCTCGTTGTCATTGCACTGAATTACGAACCGTATAGAACGCATTGTTTTGAGCAAAAATGAAACTAATTTTGAAGGATGCATCTCTGTCAAGAGTCAAGAGAGACAACCCATTACGAGTTAATCATTCATAACACCGAGCGCCGCCTTGGCGTTCTGTGTCGTCGTTGCACTAATAGTGGTATAGGGAGTTTTAAATCGCGAAGATATGAAGGAGATACATTGGAATGCAATTATGTTGATTGAAAGGCTTTTGATTTGCGTGTTGAAGTTGATGTGAACAAAGACGAAGATACTTAGGAATGGAATTATTAAGTTGACTTTTCGATGTTAATTGGACGGATATATTGAATGCTACTTGCAGACTAGATATACATATGTCAATTTAATAACACACTTCGGCTTAGGATATGTTATGAAAGATCGTGTGTTCGATGCATAGAGATGAGATTGTATTTTATGGTGGTTCTATCCTGTTCTATACAAGATATATGAAAATACTCTACGTTATTAGAAATAAGAAATATTATATGCGATGAGTGCAATTAGAAGATAAGATTTAACAGCCAATCACGAGCTCTACCAAAACGTGCCATAAGCCAGAAAGATAACATTAAACAGAGAGCATAGAGCATTTTTTATAATTGACGAGTCCTCAATGGCTTTTAACTTTCAAGTAAAGAGTCTTTCAATAGTGAACTCCGAACTTAAACAGCTTATAGCGGCCATATTTTTGAAGCTTCATCTGTCAAATTGGCTGTCGATAATTCAGTCTGTTTTGTCAAATCCCTGTGGACAGACGTAGTGTTCAATAAATAACTCTTGAAATGATACAATTATTTATCGAAATAGGTCTTCTGTACGGGCAACGTTCCGCACGCTTCACCCATTTTACGGTCGCCATAATCAACCTACCAAGAGGACCATTCATCAACGAAGCGCTAGATCTGCCAAAAACGTCGCTGCTGTCCATGATAGTGTGCCCAGGAAAATCCGAGGCAATCGATTTTGCGTAGCGAATAAGTCACTGTATGGTGTGGGTTTTGGGATTCCGGCACCTAAGACATTCCGTTGCTCATAATCAGGGAACGGATTTGGTTGACGTAAAAATTTAAAAAAGGTGAAACTAAACTGTAAAAATGGCACAAATTCCATTTATTAAGAAGAAAAAAATAAGGTTTTAAGCATTTTATTAACTCTGTACAGCCATAACCTTTTTACATTTTTCTGGCAACAAACTCCTGCGATTGTCCCTTGGGAAGAGACAATTGAGACAATTGATCTCGTTATCCCACCATGCTAACGGATTTTTTTTTATCTGAAATCGAAGTCCGAGATCTCGACAACTTTTTATTTCAATAAGACGGTGCTACTTGTCACTCAGCCCGTGAAAAATGGCCATATTGAGAGACCGCTTTGATAAAGAATTAATTTCACGCTTTGGATCGGTGGATTGGCCAGCAAAAACATGCGATATAGCTAACTCCGTTAGACTTTTTTTGTTTTCGGCTCAGTAAAATCTTAGTTTGTGGGAAAGCCAGCTACGATTGGCGCATTGGAGGAAAATCGAAACGTTCGCATGGACAAGCTATGTCGCAGTTGCGACCAAGATATGAAAGGGATTATTTTTAAAACAGCGAAAGTCAAGAATGGTTATTTAGATTAATAATAAAGATTTCACTATATACTTGTTCTGTTGTGTTATTTCGCATTTAAAAAAATATATCTCTTGATAGATCTTCTTATACAACCAAATGCCCAAACTGATTTTAATATCTAAGTTTTTTTTAGTGGGCAGGTCTTAAAAAATACACTTTTCTATATCGAATATTGGTGTATTCTAGTTACCTAAACAGTTACCTACAGCTCGGCACGACTTACTTACTACATTGGCGCTACAGTCCGGAATGAACATATTCCTCACACATTGAACATGTTGACAAGAGAAAAACGCTTGCAAATCGTGCAAATTTATTTCGAAAATAATGGTTTAGTTCGCCAAAAATTTCTGCAAACTCCGTGCATTTTATGGTTGACATAATCGTCCATCAGAGCAATTAATTCGGTTAACCACGAATCGTTTTCGCACTACGTTTACTCTATATAATAATACGCATCCGCAGAGACGTCGAACAGTGCGCACCGAAGAAACAATTGCCGATGTAGAGCAAAGTGTTGAAGAGGACTCGAATGAATCGATTCGCCACCGTACACAGCAATTGGAGCTTTGTCCATCAACTTTATGTAAGATTTTGCGCAAAGATCTTGGCTTATAACCTAACAAGATCCGGCTTGTGCAAGAATTAAAGGCGCAAGAGACCATGCAATGCGTCTTGATTTTGGTGTATGGGTCGAAAATGAGATTGATATCGATGCTGATTTTCATCGCAAAATTTTGTTCAGTGATGAGGCTCATTTTTGGTTGAATGGCTACGTCAACAAGCAAAATGGCCGCATCTGGAGTGAGGAGAATCCACATAAGACCCTTGAGACCCTATTACATTACATCTACAAAAACTGACTTTTTGGTGTGCTCCATGGGATGGTGGAGTCATTGGGTCATTGGATCATAATATCAAGACCATCATCATAGATGACAAGCAGCGGAACTAGTGTAAAATAGGTGCTTGCTCTAAGAAGTTATATAGGTTAGTCGCCGCTGAGTTGATAATAGAGTTTACATATTGTTCCCATTATCCATCTTAACTAATTTTGCCGAAAAGACGCATGTTAAGCTCTGATTTAAGGTTATATGCACTTGTGGACTTGTTCCTTCTTCTTAAGGATGTCCTTTGTGTTGCTTACTATCAGAGCGCCGCCATTTGTTTAACTAAATATATTTTATTTTTCCTAAATAATCGTTAAGTTGCAGCAATTATAGAGTAGGTGAAAAAATGAATCCTTGAGCTATTCCAGCGTTTAAAGAAAATCTATCTTTCCATCACTAGGTTCATAGGGACATTTTCCATCCAGCCGTATAGAATTTAAGGCAGCCCGGATGCTTGCAATTTGCCTAACATGCTTTGTTCCAAACGAGATCCAAAGTTAGAAAGTGTCCAAAGGAACAGACGTTCCACCATTTTATTAAGATGGTTTATCATAACTGTTATTCGGTTGCTTATTGTTACATATATCTCTAAGTTAACAATAATCTTGGTATTAATTGGTCTGTTCATTACATTAAAAGAATGGATAATAAAACAAAAGTCAAAGGTAATTCATGCTCTTCCTTTTATGGGAATTGGTAGGATTAGAGCAATTTTGTATTAACTGAAGAAAACCACCTGTTGATAGAAAACCTGCCGGTGCAGGTTCGGAAGCATATTTCTTAAGTACAATAAGGAGAATCCCGTCAGGATTCCGTTTCTTGTTAGCTCCATATACCTTAGTAGATTGCTGAGAATCCCGTCAGGATTCCCCTTTATTTTTTCAGTTAGTTGCTTGTTTATGGAGCTAATCTTGTTGATGGTCTTGTATTTTGGCATCGACCTTAGTAGATTGATGTTTATTATATGTGCTCTCATCTTCCTCTTGTAGTTTTTCGATATTCGATATGAAGTGAGAAATATTCGCACCTCATAAAATAGACATTTTTAACGCCATACTTATAGTTCTTTGGTCACGATTATATAGATGTACAAACCTGAAAGGTTCGTTTATGAAACTTCGTCTTTAAAACCCGTCATTGTGGCGTTCGAAGACGAGTATCTTTTGGCTAAGTTTTTTGTTTAAGTAACATGGAGACGATCGCTTATTTGCAGTTGTATACTATAAAATGTCCAATCGCAGTCATTCAAAAGAGCCTCCAATTTGAAAGGATATCTTTGAGGATTATTAAAACTAAAGTTGGTGATAATATAACCAGGCTCAATTCGCAGGGTTTATTATTATTGTTTTTTTTTTTTTTCAAAAAACACGCTGCAGCAATATTTTTATCCTGTAAGGTGGATTATTTAATGGTTAAAGATCAAAGCTAAAAGACCTAATATTTATGTAGCTAAGTTTACTTGAACTGCACCCAACAATCAATATAATGTTTACCATACTCCAATATAACTACTAACTGTCCAAATTAATGGCATTGCCACAAACTGAATTATTTCTACAGCTCGAACAAAATAAATTCTGTCCGACCCAAATCATCAACCAATGTCATAAATACGTCAAATTAAATAACGACTACAATATTAAAAAAAAAACGCGCACACATATGTATTAATCACAAGAAACTTGCCATTATGCACCCACCCAATTCTAAAATTACTCGTTTGTTCCTATAGTGCTAATGCATGTACATAGGCACAAGATGTAAGCTCACGCAAACTAAAACCACACCTAGTTTCGCAAGGGTGCACCGTTTCGCATAAAAGCATACTGCACACAACGACAGGTGCAGAAAATAATTATTATTACAAGGAGCGCATTATTAGCAGCACCACTATCATCATACTGTAATTCACAAGTTTGAAGTTACTAAGCCACTTGCAAGTCCTTATTTAATTAATCACAAATTTATTGATTCACATTTACCCCTCGTCTATAGCGCAAATTTTTTCATCCATCACTGCTTACTTTTAGCCACAAAGTGGTGCCTTACAATGATCCAATTTTGTTTTGTTGCCAATTGCGTGTGGATGAAGAAAATTAAAAAAATACAATTACGCTGACGTAGCAGGAAATCAATCTTTAAAATATTGCCTTACATACAATCCAAATATATAAAGGTTTTCCAAACCACGGTCTTCAATTACCCCTTACCATAAAGGTTTTTTTAAATTTTTTTTTCCAAGTACTTGTGGCTTGGCATGGCTGACAGTTTAGACAAAAATGTTCTAGAATGTCCTTTGGTATAGGCCGTCTGTCCACCAGACAATAATAAAAATCATAAATTGAACTTAATTGAGGAGAGGTAGGAAAACCTCAAAAAGGATCACCTTTCAACAAAATATCCAAAAAATTATATCACCCTACAAAAAATCTTCGACAAAACATTAATTTTTGTGAAAATCGCTGAAAAAATCCCAAATCTCCCAAATGAAGAATGAGGGAACATGAAACAGGAGAGGTGTAGCCGAACAGCTAGCGGAAGCCTTAAACTTATTAAAAGCATACATGACTGTCATCCGGGATATACGATGGCATGGACCGGACAAAAAGAGAATGAAATACTGTGCCAACTAAAACGAACCGTTTAATAGTGAGCAGAAACAGCGACTATTCGGATTTGGATTTGTTATTATTGCAAGACTTAGGCAAGAAATATGTTTTCCAGACATTAACGAACGCATTGCAACATTGCGCATCAATGGCAAATTCGCCGACATAAGCTTTCTATGCGCTCACCCTCCAACGGAGGAAAAACACAGTCTACAGGACAACAGGTCTGGCAACGGACTTAGGCTAATTGACTTCGTTGAGGAGAAGAAAAAAGAGAGAAAAAAAGAGGCTTGAACAAAATCCTGTCGAGATGAGCAAGGAAATATCGTAGTTGAAACACAGTCGTCGATACTGAGGATATGTAAGAACCACTTCTGCAGACCGTAAAACGGCGATGACGAACAATCTCCGGCTGTCAGGCACAACCAACCCTTCAATATTGGCGACGACAGCGAAAACTACCAACCACTCGACCGAATCGAAGAGAGAATAGCAATCCCTAAACTCAAGCTTAACAAGGCTGCCGGAAGTGACCGGGAGAAGACTTGGTATTATCCACCAACTCAGAAGCCATATCTGGTCGGATGAAAGAATGCCTGAAGAATGAACCTCAGCATCGTTTGTCCGATCCGCAAGAAAGGAGATCCTCTTAACAGTGCCAACTACAAAGGTATAAGTCTCCTCAACATCGAATACAAGATCCTATCTGCCGTAATATTTAAACGCCTGAAACCGTTTACCAATAATCTGACCGTTCCTTATCAGTGTGGTCTTAGTCCAGGAAAGTTCACAATTGATCAAATTTTCATACTTCAGCAGATCCTGGTTAAAACGCAACAAATCCAAATCGATAACCGATACCTATTCATCGATTTTAAATCCTTATACGACAGCATTTATAGAGACGAACTATACAGTCCCATGTCTAGTTTTGGTATATCGACCATACTCGTCCGTCTGTGTAGGATGAGGATGGAGAATTCTCGCTGCTCCATCAGGGTCGGAAACGAACTCACTGACACATTCGATACCATGAAAAAAGGGTTGAGGAAATGCAATGCGCTGTTGTGTGGCTTTTGATTCTTAAGAGGGTTTTTCCAAATCTTTCAATCTTCTAGAAATCGGTGCAACTACTAGCGTACGCCGACGATATTGACATCATTGGTCGGACTCAACGTGATGTCATAGCCACGTTTGCTTTTATAGAGAAGGAAGCGGCAAAAATGGGTTTAGCAGTGATTGAGGGCAAGGCAGAGTATATGCAAAAAATTCAAATTTTTCTCGCAAGTATTCACCCCGAACGGTGAAGCTGAGACATGCCCTTCTTGGAAAATACTCGGAAGATTTGTCAAATCATCACGAGAGGAGGGCCAGTGAAACATCATTTATGTATTGCTTCGGCTGGGAAACGAAACCATCTTAGTATATGCTGTCAACACAAAAAGGCAACATCGACGACTCGGACAGAACGTCACAGGCATAACTTTGTGGTAGTACGGACTTTATCTACCTCGGCTTCGCTATTAACTCTGACAACAACATCTCGTCAGAAACGAAGAATTACTCTTGTTACCCGCTGGTTCTTCGGGCTAAGAAGGCAATTTAGTAATAAAGCCGTCACTCGAACTACAAAGGTGATCCTATAAAAGACCCTGATCATCCCAGTCCTACTAAAGCATGGCCCTTATCAAAAGCGGATGAAATGGTTTGTTTTGAGAGAAAAATTCTTTGAAAATCTTTGTTCCCATTTGCGTTGACAGGCTATGAAGACGAAGATTCAACCCAGAACTATGCTAGACCTAAGTCGAAAAACGTACATTGGACGTTTAAGACGGATAGCTCATGTAGAGCTAATGGACACCAATAAACCGGCTCGCAGAGTCTTCTATACCCAGCCACCTTAAGTGGCGCGCACATGAAGAAACCGATCTCAACCAACCTAAAGTACGCAACTGGAGGCAGTTAGCTAAGGAATGGGCTAATTGGAGAGACATGTTGGTTGTAGCCCAGGTTCATTCCGCACTGCAGCTCAAATTAAGTATCTAGTATCCACGGGGGTTATTATTGGTGGAGGATGAGTACACAGTCGTGAGTCTCTCACTTAATCATTATATCTAGACTCTGACAGTCTTCGGCTCCTTAAGGCGACCAACGTGAAGTCTCTTATTTTCGCCATTTGTTGCGATGAGAAAATAGTCAGAATCGACGTTTACCACTCTGAACCTTTGAATGTTAGATGCGTGCCTCGCATCTACCAATCGCCTAGTAATACTGCTGATAGCAGAATTATTTGCTTTTAGTCGGAAGTCATTATCTGTTGTCGGTTCATAGAGGAAGTGCTTTCCAACTAACCCGGCGAGGAACTTTTCCATACCGATTCTAGCATTGAAGTTTCCTAGCACGATTTTTACATGGTATTCCGGCATGTTCCGTAGGTTCCGTCCAGAAGGTTGTAAAATTACTCCCGAATAGGGTATTTAGTCTCATCGATAGGGACGTGTACACATTTAATCCTGATGCTGCAAAATGTTGCTTTGATGCATTTGACAGCCAGGCGATCACTAACCGGGTTAACGTCGATTACTCTTTACCTAACTCAGCTGAAATAAATGTAGCATGTTTTTCTTTAAACCAGGTTAATTGCTTAGCATAGTCGGAATGACTAAGGCTTTTTGCAAAGTTATTTATACCTGGTTACATATACCTATAGATTTCAGCTTTTCCGTGTGTCAGGTGTGCTTGTATTTGAGTATTTTTTAAAATGCTTGACAGTGATACTTACAGCATTGTAATAAATTAATTTATGAACGGCTTCTTCAAAGATAGATAAGCCTTCTATTAAGTCCTTAAGATAGTCAAAATGACTACGGCTTTTTACAAAACTATTCTTATTTGAGCTGTTTCGTCTTCCATTGTTACAGTTCGTTTTTTAACAAATGGATTTTTTTTTAAAGTTAGAAAAGCCATCCATATTCACAAAGTATTCTCTTTGAATGTTAGGGAATGCAAGAGTGGTATTATGAACCCCTCCCAGTACGGTCGATCATAACCTAACTGGTAATATAAAATAAGAAAAACTATTACCATCCATCCAATGAATTCCACTGATCTAGTTTGAAAACACATTTTCACCCATTTACAAGCCACTTATCGCTAAAATGGCATCCCGACATGGAAGCTCGTGTTAAATCGCCTGAAATTAATGTAAAGTGGCTGCAGCAATGCAAAGCCATACACATATGTAGCTTGCGATAAATCAATCATTAGTAATTAAAGTGCTCGAATGCGCAGTTATCTCGTCCTCCCCGTGAGCTCTCCTAACTCGTGTTTCAAAAGTGATCGAAGAAAACGCCTCGACATTCGACTACCATCCAGTTTTAAAAGTGTTACAATGCATCTTTCAAATAAGTAGGTAGCTAGTAGATTTATTACATTTGTTAGCCACATGCATACGTTAGCTCCTCTCCTGTATGATTCCCATATAATACAAGTGTGTGATTAAAGTCTAGTCATTACTGTGGGATAGATTTATTACTTATTATTAAAGATACGCGAAAGAAATGCTTCGCATTAAACTCGCACTCAGGCACAGAAAAGATGCATAGTTCGCTGGTAACCATGTGCTATTTCCATCGCGAGATATACTACATAAATTGAGATTTTGATGGTAGAACTAAATACTTAACACTTTGGTCACAGCCTCGCACAATTAAGTGGCAACATCATATGTGCGGATCGTCACACTACCAGCATCTACATGCAGTTAAAGATACACATCCAATCGAATGCACACTCGAATCCACCCGAACTCATTTTAAATAAGAAGAAGAATATCGTTTTAGTTTATCTGGTGTGCCCGCATCGTGGTGAGCGCGCCGCGGTGGTAATCTTTATGGTCTCCTTCGTGAATATTGTCCTGCCTCGAGGCTTGCAAATCTCAGAGTTGATATTCCCCTTATCCTCCACCGGTCCTTGTTGAAATCTTATTAAATTTACATATTAATCAAAGGATTTTAATTACCCTCTAGTATATAGACACACATACTCGCGTATATAGCATGATACTTTAGCATTATAATCAGGGTAACTTGTCTCTTTGCTCTGTACCTCTGGTTGTAAATTGAGATTCGATAGACGGTACCAGCATCTATCTTCGCGGGGTGTAGTGGGACAGGATTGTAAGCTCCTTCGAAAATTCTTCATCGGACATACACGGTGGGCAGCGGTAGTGGCAGGGGACGTTTGGCGAACGGTGATACGATTTAAATGAGTTCGCTGTATCGCTACAGGGTGTTTCAATTCGTTATGTCGTCGTCGTCGTCTTCGTTGTCGGCGTCGCAGTAGTTTGTGTACTTTGTTTGTTGTGGTGTTGCATATATGGTGTGTGGTAGTAATATAAATGACAGCTAATTGCATTGCTCCATGGTGGATGTACTTTATACTCTTGATTACAGAGTTGGTACATAAGGCTGATTAGGTCTTTAACGGTTAGGCTGGGGGGAAGTGAGGGGTTTAAGTTGATTTTTTCCTCCAATTAGTGAATAGATAGTAATTAGGCCAACTATTTTCTAAGCTTTGTTAAAACATTTTTTTTTTTTGCTTTTTTAAAATTATCACTCTAGTAACGGAACGTAGGACTTACTTTTTTTAAGAACTAAGGAAATTTTGTAAAGTGTAATGTTATCAACTTTATAAACATAGTTGTCACCAGCGAAAATGCATTCTGCACCATCAAGTGTGGCCATGATCCTCTGGTATATAAGACTATGCCCCTAAATCCAGATTCTTGCATTATTTTAGCACTCTGCCACTTTTTTTAAAGCTTTACTTATCCCTAACGATGAAGAATTTATTACCGAGATATTCGTTCCGACTAGCATTTCAAACAGATTTTCCGAAGAAATTTAATGCACATGATGGCGCGTCGGCGATATCCGTTATAGCAGCAATTTTCGACAGCTATGCGTTGACTTTCTCCCGAATTTGACGATGAATTGCTACAGAATAAAACGAACGCGATTGTATGCTTTTTAATCCGCAACGAATACCTCGAAAGCAAATTTAGTCGCGATTGGAACTGACTTTCGTTTCGGAAATTGTTCCGAACGGATACCTCTATAGGGCTGACTATGTCATTGATGATTTCTGACGACAACGTTTCAATATTTCGTAACTTACTCCGAAATGTAAATTTCCGTTCCTTTTCCGAGAAGTAGCAACACTGACACAGCGTCAAATCGCCCAAAGTAAAAAAAAAAACAATTACCAAAAAAAAAAATTGGAAGATTCGACAATTATTTTTTTAATGATTTAGCATTGTGTCAAGTTCAAGTCAAGCAGTCAAATCGAGGTTTAAAACTCCGGAGCGCTCGCTACATTTCGAAACCTAATTTATATCTGGTCCACTGACTGCATATTATTTGGTTTCGCGCAACAGGCTCGTTAGTACCCAGGGCCGAACTTTCTCACAACCATTCATGTGTGCGCGTGTACTTTTTGTAAAATGGCAGGACATCCTGTTTTATGCCGACTCCGAACGGCGAATTTAAAATAAGCTTTTCTTGACAATGGATTTGTCAGATCATCACGAGAGGAGGACCTGTGAAAAATTATTTAGGTGTTGCTATGGGACCGAACCCAGACCTTCTGCATGGCAGCTCTTCGCACCATTGAGCCCGTCATTATGTGTTTTATCGTTAGTATGATTTTTAAGGAAGTACAATATTTTATAGATATTGAAGCAAATTGAGTAATTTATCACGATCATTGATTCTAACTTAGCTATAAAATTTAACAAAAATCGTTAAACAAAAAAAACAATTTATTTTATTTTATTTAAAAAAGAACCGTTATTTTCTTTTATTTTTAGGGCAGAGTACGATAACTAAGCGCCAAAAATTGATAACGTTTTTTTTATAACAGTTCAATTCAAGCATTTTTAACTATGGGAGGTGTGGTCTTTCTCCCCCGTTTAAGCGGGAGAAGCAATTGTATTAAAAAATAATAAAATTGAAAGAATAAATTTTTAAATAACGGTGATACTTTCAATTAGATTAGGTTTGATGGGTTGTTGATGCCCAAGTGAGTCGTCAGACCCGCTAGGTCTACGAGGGCCCATAGCAAAAAAGTTATATACTATTTTTAAAGCCAATACATTGTTGCATTAGCTGATTTTAAAATCAAATGAAATCTATGCATAGTTTTTGAATAAACGGGTTTTAAACCCCAAACATACCACTCCCATAATGCGTAAAAAATATCCCATGAAAAAAAAAATGTTTTAGTAATTTTCTTTTTTCTAAAAAACTTGACCACATAAAATCCTCTAGTTTTTTAGTTTACAATTAAGAATTAATTTTGGAAAAAAAACTATAATTTTACAGTTTTGAGGAATTATTTTTTCCGCCAAATTTTGAGTTGGATTTCATTTGATTTAAAAAAAAATAATAATTTAACACGGTATTGGCTTTGAAAAAAGTTCCGCAGGTGGCCATGACTCAGTGGAATGCGTAGCCAAACGTTGCAGGCTTAAGCCCCCGCTTCGGCAGCATTGTTTTTCTACAAAAATCGCCAGCTTATCTCAGGCCACCTGTGCGATGTTATGAGACTGTATAAATCTATGCCTCCTCCTCTGTGCCACGTAGGTTTATGTTATATGGCTTTCCTTCTATGTGTCTATCTGTCTCTCTCTGTTGTATTAATGTCTTGATGTCAATGTCAATGCCTCTGAAAAAGGGTATAATAATTAATAGTTGGTAAGTATTATTGTTATTTTTAAATTGTTTTTATGACATTGCAGTTTTGATATGGAGATATGTTGTCATTGAAACCACAATCATATTTTTCATATTTTCATATTTTTTCATAAAAATGATGACTATCATTACCGAGATATCATTTAATTTCTGAATTACCGTTTAACCATTTTTAAGGAAAAAACACTTAGTATACAGCATTCTAAAACACGTTTACACCATCTCACTTCAAATTTAATCAAAATCGTTAGAGCCATTTTCGAAAAAAATTCAACACAAAAAAAAAACTTGCAGTACAATTTACTGTTAATTAAATGATTTTGAAAAAAGAATCTGAGTATCCACTCATACATGCAGGTGTTTATAAATAGTCATAAATTGCAACATACATCTGATGTTTGCATAAACATGCGATTGATTTTGATATTCGCAATTATTTGGGAAGCCCATTGGTGGTCAAGACATCTGCCAAGGTATCCCAAGCTAATTTGCATTTGTCAGCGAATCAAATTACACAGAATTATCCTATCTACGAAAAAAAAGGACTTCCATCCATGCCTTGTGTTTCTCAAGCAATATCTTTCCAAAGACACAACATCGTGTGCGCCTTGACCCTCGCTGCATTTTTAATGAATTTCGTACTAAAAGCAGATAAATGAAACAGACCAACAAAAAATAGAAATAAAAGGATTTGGTATACACCAACTGTAAAAAAAATTTAAAATGCAACTTTGTATTAAATAAAAAAGCAACAACAAAAAAGTGAAAATAAGTAGAACGTAGGTATGGACAAATCTGAATAGCCAACAACACTGTTTACAACTATAATCCCGCCTTCAATGATCCAACGACGAATTAATTCGTGATACTTTCCAACCAACCACAAATCGATTGGCTTTCTTTCTTTACTTTTGTTTAATGGGCAGGACGGGGTAGGAGGATATTATACCAAAATCGGGATGTGGCCACAGGCCACCAACTGCAGCGAATAAACAAACAAAAAAAAAACTTTTATTTTTTATTTTATTTGCAAGTAATCAAATAAAAAATATACCAAGCAGATTGAAGCAAACAGCAAAGTAGGGATAACAACAACAACACCAAACGATGAAAACCAAAAGCGTTTTGCACACATTTACATTTTATGCAAAATATCTTTTGGCTTGTTTGGCGAATAATCATGATCCCAATTACTGGTAATACAGATACATCCCTCGCCGCATGTTTGACCGTCACAGTTTTGGCTGATGTTAAAGTCTTCGGTTGGCCAAGTTGCGACTGTAGTATGTATACAATGGTCATTGATGGACTCAGGTATAAGTCGGTAGCAATTATTCGTACGTCATATTTTTGGTCGGATTATCAATGTCCTTGATTTCGAAACGGACAGTAGCTGTAATAGTATGACAGAAAGATTTTTGTTTCCCTTCTTATTTACTTCAGTGGTGGTACATACTGCATTTTCTTCATTTTCAACGGAATTGTGAACTTTTTTTGTATAGTCCACACACCTTAAGATTCCTATCGTTGCTTGTCAACATTGGCCTGGCTCACCCCATCGTATTTCGAGGATGACTGTGTAGTGTGTATGTTCTGTATGGCAGTAATATCTGCTTTAGAGAAGTTTAAATTTAGGTTTTTTGGTGCAGACACTAATTTCGTTTTCCTTTCTTTATTCAGCATGGTCGTCAACAAAAAATTCAGTCCTTGTCGAAACTTTTTAGTCCGTTCCGAGCCTCTTGGGAAAGCATTGGATTTGTCGTTGACGCTCGTGCTAAACAAAAACAAAAATTTTAGTTCGTATCCCCACACGGAATGTACAAACATTAAACAGAAGAGATGGAACCGAGAAAATAACGGAATCCAGGCAATACGGTGGAGTGTATTGAAATTGTAAGAAATGATTCGAATGCAAAGGAAGAAAGAGAGAACCTCTATAGCTGTATTGTCGAAAAAGCCACGTCTGGCAAACAAACTTACACCTTGATATCCATGAGGGGGCAAGGCGGTTTCCAGATTAACAAACAGCTAAACAAATTGGTTACATTGCGATGGACACGAGGCACGCTTTAAGTATTTTGGATGTCCGAATATTTCGTTGGGCTAACATCGACTCGGATCACTACTTCTATGCAGCCAAGGCAAGAATGAGGATACCCACCACAATACGATGCAAAATACTTTCTTACTTTAGTGGCGCTACAGTTCCGAATGAACCTGTCAATGATGTCATTGTCGCCGGCGTATAACAGTTGCTAGTTGCACCGATTTTTGGAAGATTGTGCCTTAGGTGTTGGCTCGGAATTTCTTGAAAGTGATGTTGAGAAGACTTATGCCTCTGTAGTTTGCGCAGTTCAGAGTGTCCCCTTTTTTGTAGATCCGGTAAATGATGCTGAGGTTCCATTCTTCAGGCATACTTCCAACCAACGAAATTTGGCTTATGAGTTGGTGGATGTTACTTACCAAGTCATCACCACCGGCATTATAAAGCTCAGAGGGAAGGCCGTCATTTCCGGCTTACTTATCTCAGGTCGGGTGGTTGTCAGTTTTCGATGTCGTTGCCAATATTGAATTATTCGTTGTGCCTGACAGCGGAATGTTGTTCGACAGCGCCGTTTAACGGTCTGAAGAAGTTATTCTTCCATAGCCTCAGCATCGACTGCGTCTCAACTACGATATTTCCTTGATCATCTCGACAGGGTTCTGTTCGAGTCTTATATCCTTGGTTTTGACTATGTACACTTTGGTAAAACTTGCGAACCTCTTTACTGGAATGGCAAAAGTCTATATTCTCGATTGCGAACTTTTCTTGCTCTTTTTTCTTCTCTATGAAAAGTCGGTGTTCTCTCATATTCACCTGCAACTTAGCCTTGTTGGCCTCTTTCTTGGATGCGAGCATATGTTGGCATTCCTCATCAAACCATGAGATCGTTTCGAAGTGATATAAGGTCACTAGTAAAATGTTGTCGTATGAAAATATACCTGAAGAATGGACACTCAGCATCATTTGTCTCATGTACAACAAATGAGATTCTCGGACTTGTGCAGACGTTAGAGGCATAATTCTCCATAACCCACACGATCGTTAAATAAGTAATATGTGAACGCCTCAAACCGTCACCACTACCTTAACTGTTTCAGGCAATGAAAGTCCACTACTGATCTAATCTTCGCAATTTTTGAGCGAACAATTTTTTAAATTCTTGCGTTGACAGCGACATAATTTCGACAAAAAAATGGTAGGACACGTAGAGCAAATGGACACCAATACTCCGGGTCACAGAGTCTTCTATTCACACCTTTTCCACCTTCGGACGTCTCATTAGGTGGTATGCACAAGACGGCATCAGCCAACTTGAAATGCGCAACTGGACTTAGTAATCTAGGGATTGATTATAAATGCATTTATGTTAAGGCTAGTCGATACTTTGATACTACATTGTTCCACGTATGTAGTCTCGATACAAGTTTTGGACTTGGACAATAGAAATACAAATTTTTTGTAGCCCATTAATGCAAAAAGAATATACAAGGGAAAATACAAGAACCCTGTGGAACGCCTTGATTTAATGATGTTATATTATTGTTACCTACGACTGCCTGTGATTTAGCACATAAAAGAGACAAGATCAGGTTTGCGGCTAATAGTCGCAGTAATTAGTGATTTACAGTGTCGAATGGTTTCGAAAAATTCAACAGAGTATCCTCTTTACACCTACGGATTGTTTTATACCTTCTACTACTGTGTTTAGGGTGAAAACCTGACTATCTAGAGGCAAGCTTTTGTAGAAAGAAACTCAAAAATCTGGGAAATCATAAGGCGCAATCCACTTACGGATCTATCCGAGATCTTCGAGACATCCGTAATTGAAACAACGTTCTTTGTTCTGGAAAGCGGGGATCTACTGCAATATCCTAAGACTACCCTTTCTGCTAAATAATGCAGGTGGTTATTTTGGGTATATCATGAAGGGGATTCGTCATAATTAAAAACTGCGAAGTAAGGAAATAATTTTATTCTACAGAAAAAGTTCTCCTCTGCTGAGCATATTTTTACACAGTACTGATAAACCTTACCTGAGGTAGCGTTTATATTTTCTAAAAAATTGAGATTGGTCTATACTCCTTTTAACTTTAAAAAGCTTTAATGAGTAAGGATAGGCGCAATCCATTCGAATCGAGTGGGTGTAGTGGCCTAGTGGTTAGTCCATTAAACCACTGAACGCGGGGTCCCTGGTTGAAATCCCATATAACTAAAACAACCTCAAAGGTATGTTGACTGATATATCTCTTCCGAAGTCTTACAAGCATACAAGACTGCCATTCGGAATCGGCTTTAAACTAGGGATCCCATATAAAACTTCACACACACAAATTAATCGAATAGCTTGGTTGGTTTGTCAATATAAAATATTTTATTGTATCCTTAAGTACGCACTGTCAGGCTACTAATTCTGCAGTTGGTCTTACAAGCTTTTCCTAACCGTTTCCGGTAGACATAAGCGTATATACTGGTATATACAGCAATCCACATCAACTCAAACATCAGTCACCCGATTTCCTTGGTTACAAGCCAATTTGCATACAACATTGAAAATCATCGTGTGATTCCTCAGTTTCCTGGTTTACGTCATTGTATCTACATCCCGTTCTCTAATGTCCCTTTAAATTACACAATGCCGGCGAAATTATTACTACACACACTCGCCCACAAACATGTACATAATAAATGCATATATTTATATGAAATTATACATACCAACCAAGTGTCCTTCCTGTATGCACACAAAAACACCCTCACACACCGATAACGAAGTAAGACTAAAGAGTCGAACATTTTAACACTTCTACAAACTAAGCTGTTGCTGCATCTAATTATAATGACAGTTGTGGTAAAATTATAATTTGTCCTTCCCTTGACATTATGTACCAGCACAACAACCCTTATATTATTTCTTCTTCTGTTGTATATGTTTGTTCCTAGATACACACTTAAAAGATATACGTGTACACAAAATGTTAATTTCTCATTTAATTTTCTGTCAGTGATTAGTAAGAAGAAATGTCCTTTGCTTGGCAATCTTCACAAAGTCATACGAAGTGCATCTAGCATCCGTTACAAGTTGGCTTGTACAAGCACATACATCCACGGAAACGTCTAAACATCCACACACACATGCATACATCGCTTTCCGGAATAATGAACATTTATTTTGTTAGCCATCATAATATCTGAAATATGCATACGAGTACATCTACCCACGCATAATAAATACGCACGCACTCCATATACCCAACACACATATGTCCGTGGTCGTGCTATGCCAGACTCGTCGAATCCCCCAAACAATTCCCATTCCTAAATGAAGAAGATTGCTCTTAATCTCCAATGCACTTATATTACAGAGGGTGAGGCTGCAAATGTCGGAGAGGATTTCGACTCGACTCAACTCGACTTGCCCTTGCCTCAGCTTTGCAGCTATATATATGGTTGTAGAATGGGTAGTGCAAGTTTTCGTATCCTTAAGAGTCCACACAATGGAACAGACATAATATGCAATTTAATTTACTTGAATTTGCGATTCGGACGTCTGCATTAATTCTAATTTATGCATAACAACACTCAAACATTGAACGACATAGAAGTGGATCTTCTCGCTCTATATCATGATGTCTCTCTCTCTCTCTCTCTCTCGCTGGCAAGTTTAGCATTCCATTGAAAACATCCAAAGGAGATATTGGCACAGATCCGTTCTTGCACAAAAGTGAATGCTTGATGCAATTTTCGGTGGTAACTGACTGTAACCAACCTCTTCTCTATACCACCCTCGCATGCCGCATTAGACTACCATCACCATTTGTTTTACCAGGCACCACTATCACCACCACCACCACCACCACCTGAGTAAAATGAAAATGTCGTACACAGAGACGTTTTTGTGGGTGTTTTACGCTATCTGTGTGCTCTCCACGAATCCTCTTTCCTACATCTCGGACCTACTCCATCTATTTCGTTCCATCTATGCTCCATTCCGAAAATCTCATTCAGTTTGTAGAACCAACTAACCGCCTTAAAACTTCCAAAATGAGACTAACCAGTGAGTGTAGGGAGTGCAAATGTGGTGGGATGGCTGATGCTTATAAAGTGGGGACCTGACGGAGGAGGCTTAGCCCTAGCATGGCAGATGGATATAACAACTTCGGACCGTATAGATAGACAAATTAATGTTGCATTTTAGGCAAAGTATGCAGTGGAACGGGGTGTCAATGTAGATTGGGGTGGTGGAGGGGGGAGTAGGACATTTTATAGGTTATCTGAAGGTCTCATTACACCTTATACAGGAATGATGATTCCAGAAATTTCGACGAGTATAGGAAAAGATGAGCAAACACACGAAGACATCGAATCTATCGGTGCAGAGGCAGACAGAGATGATGTTGGTGAAACTGATTTGCGGTAGGAAATGAAATTTACGAGGGTGAGAAGACAAGCAACGTAAACAGTTGTACATGGACTCAGCAAGGTGTATATTCTCAAAGAACGGGCCATAGCTAGTATTAAAATAGCAAATGAAGGTGTTGCCAGGCGTCCGGAAGCAGAGAATTTTTTTATATGAAGTCTAAATGCAATTTTATGTTTGAAATTTTAAGTTAAAACCATTTTCATCCTAAAATTTTTTAATCACAGCAAAAAATATATTTATCTTATCGGTTGCAAATTTCGCACTTCAAAGGTTGACCTCATTCCTTAATTGAAAGCAAGATACAGAACCCTTACCGGGAAAAACAAAACAAAATATCTTATCTTATCTTATATCTTATCTGACAAATAGACAGTTCGTAATTTCGAATGTTCGTACTAGACGGAAGACTGTAAGTGCTATGGTGCGCCGTATTCCAAAAACGTTCGTGCCAATTGTTGTAACATGTTTTCTAAGCAAATAATTTTATATTCGTGTACCCTTAAATAATCCTGTGAATGATATGACAATCGCGCGACCAATACCGACATATGGCAGTTTAGTCATGTGGCAAACCACGAACAGAGGAAACAAATTTGAAGCAAATGACAAAGATATTAAATCTTGCTCATATAAGGACTATCAGCCATATGTGGTCTACCCCAACTACCTGGTTGGAGCTATATCTTATTCTGCTACCTCTGGATCTTACATGCAGAAAACAGCTAACAAGAATGTATCGAGAGTCACCAAAACTAACAGTTGAATCCCAAATCTCGCTGGTCGTTCACAGATCCTATGGAATTACATAGGGAACAGTGTGATTTCCTTACTTGGAATTTGAACAACCATTAGTCAACTCTTTTTCAGACCTATACGAATGGAACATAAATGAACCTAGGAAAAATAAATCTGTAACCACATACACAGTTGAAAGACGGACTGTGAAAACGGTTCTGGAATATTCTCAGAGGCACTAGTAATACACAGATCAATCATTATTCCTGTTCACAGCAGTAAGGTGATGGCTATCCCGGTAGCTGTCGACTTGCTGGCAATGATGGTGATACCGCCCGACTACACTATCACATTTATTGACTGCCAAAGGACAATAAATGAATTATCTGTTACTTAAATTTTCTTTCAACCCGGTTTGGGGCGAAAAGCTTAGATCTCTTGGTTTGGTTGCTGGTCATAGAGATATAGCTGTCATCAAGCTGACTGATGATCGGGGAGAAAAAGGATCTACAAAATTGTCATGATCAAGTACTTCGTATGGTTTTTTTAATCTCATGAAACGATTGGAGTACAAGATTCAAATGTAAGCCTATAAAAGATGGAAGGATCTTACCACCTGTGACATATAACGGAAGTTTGAACAAAATATGAAAAGAACATTACTTTCTAGATTGATTAAGGACCTTACTGGATGGTAAATCTTAAAACCTACACAATGAAACTAAATCTGAACGATGACGATATCAATAGAAGCTACGGTGACGAGCATAAAGCACGAGAACGCCCCTAAATCGATGTCACTCAAGGAAGCGAACACTTGGAAGAAATTACCCAAGATATCCAGGACCACTCCAAAATCCCAGTTACATTTCTCAGGCTTCTGAGAACATTGTTATAATTGAATGATCCACTGCGGGTAATGATCCAAAGGGTATCACAATTAGACCAAAAAGACACAAGTGCGGTATGGTAGGGGATACTCTACTTGATTGACCCACTAACCCAACCAGCCTAACATGTTGTGTTATCGTTTATTAAATCCATCCAGTAGTCTTTCAGGAGGCAACAAGATAGATCTTTCAAAATACTGTTTGCCTAGTGTTCAATGTCTTGCATCTGACAAGGCTTAGCATCTGCATAATAGATGGAGAAGAGCTTCTTGTTCCTACCTAGTGCAGCATGATCGCCAATATGTCAGTGTCCTGTAATTATACCTGTGTAATGAAAAGTCGCGTATCCTTGTCAAGTTGTAACATGGGAAAATATCTTGATATGTGTGCCATATTTAATTATGTTTGACTTTACTGAGTTGTGAATGCTGATCACTTTTTCGTTATTCGTTTCAATCAATATGACATGGACTTCCAATGGAGGCTGTGGCTTGAATGTCAAGAAAACAGCAAAAGAAAACACGCCAGTAACCATAATAGCAAGTAATTCCGATTGGAATACACTTTAACAGTCGAGGAAACGAAGTCATTTCTTAAGTTTTAGAGTGCGCAGACACCACTCTCCATTTTGGAGCTATCCAATCTTCTTCTTCTTCTTGGAAATCGAGCGGTGAAGGGTTTATGGAAAGTTAGTTTGGGTATTATATTATCGGCCAGAGGATCGACCAATCCTGCTGCTATATAATTAAAAATGTTATCGGGTCTGTAATGCTTAGTGTTCTAGCAACTAGATTCCCTAATTCTGACAGCATAGCACATTGCATCGTGTTGAACAAGAAGATTGGAAGGAGGTAGGTAAAGAAATATTTTGAGGCCATCGGTAGAGCCCCTGTGGGGGCCACACCCGCAGTTCTTCGTGTTCTTATAAGTTTATCGATAATGTACCCCTTTACCCACAGAAGGCGACCAGACTAATGCTACATAAGTGTGTAGATACATGTAGGTGTAGGCAAATTGCGTATACAGGGTTTCCGATAGCGGATTAATGTTTTCAAATTGTGAGGTTTTTAAAAGTGAACACAACTAAAAATGTTAACTTGTTTATTCTTTAATTTGCCATGAACAAAAAGATTACTGTTTTTTTTTTAAATCATGTCGCGTAAACGCCAACTCTTGCACATCCTGGATGTCCTTCTGCTTTCTTCAGCTCCGTGACAGACGGCAAGTTACTACCCTAAATTTTGCTTTACTTAGGAACCCCACATAACAAAAAAAATCCCGGCTGTTGCAGTAGGCGGTGGCGCTCCATTTTGCTAAAACCTCGTGTATGATGAGTTACATAAATGTCCCCGAAAAAATCGGTGATCATAGTTTTCACTGTTCGCATTTACAGCTTGTCCCATCGAATTTTCAAATAACTAGTTCGTCGATTAAGCGCACAAAACAGAAACTTTTGGGCGATGTAGGGACAATTTTGCTTGTTCGGATGAGGCAGTGAGCTTCGTCGTTCCAAAAGATGCAATTTGCATTGCAAAATGTCTCCATCATTGTTTCACTGAAGTCTGTTGTAAATTAACGTTATTTTCATTAAGTTTCTGCACTAATTGAATCTAAAAAATAGAAAATTTCTTTTAGAATTTCGTAAACAATAATTTCAATACATTGTAAATCGGCCGCTCTCTTGCGCAAACGTGGATTTTTACGCAAACTTCGTTCCACCGCCCGAATAAGTATAGAGCTGAAGAAGTTTCGCGGAACTCGCACCCACGACCGAATCAATACCACTTTTCGCCGAACAAAAATTGTCGGAGCTCACTCACGTGTCATTGTGATTGACTTTGAAACATTCTCGGTTATTCAAATGGCACCACCTTACCCCAAAACCATTTTCAACTGTTTGAGGTATTCGCATTTAAAACATAAATTCCCCACCGTCATTCAAAATGTTAAGTTTTGCCAAATGTGAAGGCACTGCCTATTAGTGCCTTTGCTCTAAGTTTGGTTTCCAACTAAGTTTGGTATCCAAGACAGTTCCCATTAAGCCATTAAGGCAGAAGCCCATTAAGCCTTGGGGCATTTGTCATCTAGGTGAAAAGCATAATTTCTGGTTTGCTCTGACTAACACCTAGGTCACAGGTTCTAGTACACGTGATCACTGTACCCAGAGTCACCTCAGTCACAGCCAGCTTAAGATGCCAACTTAATCCTATTATGGTCTCTAGTTGGACTAGCAATTTATTCATGGCGATAAAGAGAGATAACTCCACCCTGTATTTTACTTCAGTCATCTGTCTTTAGGCTTCTGTTGCCAAATTTTAACTGAACAATTCTTAAACTCATAATGGGTACAATCTATCCGCTTAAATATCCCTCTACACGGGTAGGGATTCTTCCATAATGCTAGTTGTTTTCGCGCTATAGATTTATTTAGAATATTGTGCTTGTCAAGTATCTGCTCAAGGATCTAAAGTATAAAAGTACGGCTGATGAGACTCAGTGCCGCGATGATGTGCGATGTCTGAATTAAATTCCCAGCCGTAGTAATATTTAAAGTATTTCCACTGGACCTCCATCGCGATGATCTGACAAATCATCCGAGTAGTATCAATAGTCAATTAAAGCTTATCTCAAAGCATTCGTTCGATTTCGTCATGAACAGGTGGTCCCGCCATTGTACAAGGTGGCGCAAAAATAACATTCCGATGTTTTTTGGCTGTAATTTAAAAAAAAAGAAAAACTTTGATTCTTCTTGTGGATTATTTTTATTTGGTCTTTTTTTTTACATCAAGTCGAGAATATGATGTCATGTAAATGGCCGCCGCCACAGTTGATTGTCATTTGAGCCCTTTTTATGGCATTTTCCATCACTTTGGCCAAAACTTCCGGCGATAGGTCCTCCCATTCTTGACGGATATTGTCTTTAAGAGCTGCAAGAGTCTGAGGCTTGTTGACGTAAACCCGCGACTTCAAAAAGCCCCACAAAAAGAAGTCTGGAGCTGTCAAATCAGGCGATCTTGCTGGCCAGTGCAAATCTCCAAAACGGGAGATTAGGCGCCCGGGAAGTGCATCCTTCAGCATATCGGTTGTGGCACGTGCAGTGTGTGCCGTTGCACCGTCCTGTTGGAACCACATGTTTTCCGATCCCAATTCATCAAGTTACGGCAAAAAGAACTCGTTGATCATTACATGTAGCGCTCATCATTCACAGTAACCGTTTGGCCCGCGACGTCTTCGAAGAAAAAAGGTCCGATGACTCCTCCAGCGAAAACAGCACACCATACAGTGACTTTGAGCGGGTGTAATGGCTCTTCGTGGGTTACACGCGGATTTTCAGTGCCCCAGAAGCGTAAATTTTGCTTATTTACGTACCCGCTAAGATGGAAATGGGCCTCATCACTCATGATTATTTTTGATGAAAAATCGTCTTCCTCTTGGTGGTGATTAAGGATGGCTTGAGCGTATGTTAGACGCGATTGGCGGTCAGCAGCTAACAGCTGATGCACTGTCTGGACGTTGTACGGAAACATCTTCAAATCCTGTACCAAAATTCGCTGTAAAGACCGTCGACTGATACCCATTTGCGTGGCACGTCGTCTGGTCGATGTCGACGGCGCTTCCATGACATCTTCGGCTACAGCAGCAATATTCTCTGCAGAAGGGCTACTCCGGGGTCTGCCACGCCTGGCAGCATCTCGTGTTGTGCCAGTCTCTTCGAGGCGAGCGGCTAAACGTCGCAGTGTTTCACCAGTAGGCGTTGGACGGCTAGGAAATCTGCGACGAAATTCACGTTGTGCCAAAGTCACCGACCGATTATTGCTTAAATAAATAGTCACCAATATTCCGCGTTCTGGAGCAGTATAGCGTAACATTGTTTATTAACGTGTATTTCGCATGTGTTTACTACACAAATGTCAAAACAGAACTGACATTAGGGGCCAATCGCAAAATTTATAGCATTTTCTGATAGAAGGTTTCTTTTGCGCCACCTTGTAAAAGAAGAACCCATGCGCACATGAATTGTTGTCAGAAAAATCTAAACCCTAGGTAGCTACGAGCCTATTGCGCTCGTTTATTTTTTTACTGATGCCGTGTAACAATTGTTGATTCATGTCCACGTCTACCTGTATTTTTAATAAAAACGGTGTGACTTCATCTGCCAGAAGTGATTTGCAATGAGTGATGCCAAATCGTTGATTATGCAGATAACAATGATTTCGCTACATGTCATTCCGTGTGAAAACTACTTTCTTAAATTTTTCATGTGGACACTAAAAGATTACTTAGTTGTGTTACCATTTTGGGAGACCTTCTTAGATCATTCGAGTAATGGTAGGCCAGATAGCCTTAGAGCCTTTCTCCTCGTTTCTGGCGGTCAATCTTACATTTGTTCAATCGAATTTATTTGTTGACACATTCAACATATACAAGTATAATTTTAAGAATTCAAAAGCGGATAAATAAGCTATTTGTGGTAGCCTTTTGAGAACATTCACTTAAATCTTCGGGAAGCCTTAATTTAGTTAGAACTGCTTTATATTATGTGTCCATGATCATTGTTTTCTTTTTACAAAGTTTTCATAAACGTTTGCTTAGATGGCCTTACGGCATTTGTAGATTTCCCTTACCCATAAATTTTGAGTGATTTGTCTTTTTTTATTTTTACATTGAACAGAAATACACCTTTTCAATATGGCAATACCATCACTTTTCATTGGAGCAAAGTTCACTCCATCTTTGCTGTTTTCTTTTTCCAACTTATATTCCCAGAGAGATAACGCTGCCAAAAAATGCCATATTCCTTAGCCTTTAAGACTATAAAAGTTTTCATATTGAAAATGCAAAGCCCAATACCCAATTGAAGATGTTGATATAGCCTACCTAGCCTTACCTAGAGTGGGCTGGAGTTGCTTTATTTCATTGTTTGAGTGTCATCCACCTTGCTGCGCTTACTTCCTTTATTGGAATATATACGCCTGTCCCTATACCCCTAATACAAATTGCAGAGATATTTAACACTGTAGCTAGCAAGCAGTACGAAGGAGGCAAACAACCTAATTGCGAAGGAGTCCAGTCCTGGACTACATACCAAAATACAATTTGCAATCACACCAAGATACATATCGGTCCCAACTTTCCTTCATCCTCCGATTACGTTTATAAATACATACAAACCGTATACTGCCTTCCTCAATGCATGTCCTTAATCTTATACCTCCCATATAAAAAGTTGTCAGTTTGTTGGTTTGGTTCGGTAGGTCGTCGTAGTTGTCGGATGGCTGGTAGTTTGGTCAGTTGGCTGGTATGTATTAGTCGGTATGGTTATACTCGCTGAAGGTCTGCACGAAGGGTAGGCGGTAGTAGATACTACAGGCGACATATTCTGGAAAATTTTGAGTCCCCAATTAAGCTTCCAGTCTGCATTAATGAGAAATGCTAATCCATGTTTTGCCTGTTTTAATACGTCTTATGCGCATTGCCATCGTACGTATACGAGAAGCGGTCCCGGCGAGCTTCACACTCTCTTCGTTCCTCTTGTACACACACACAAATACACCAATAGAAAGACGTAACTCTACATATAGATAAATTTTCTTCGAATAAATAAGTAAATGCGAGTCCATGGTCGTGCATGCATGCAAGCGATCCTCATACTATCCTTTACTATTGCCATAGGCATATGTAATTTTATATGTATCCTAGTACACTCTGTGTCATACAGGCACGGCATTTCATTCCTTAATGTTATACCAAAATGGTAAGTACAAGAGACAGTGGGTGGGTGCTTCGTACAGTGCACATAGAAGGGTTAATAAAGGGGTAGAAGCATCTAAGCAAGGACAATTGCATTAGAAGGCTTCCTATATCCGCCAGTCGCCTTACACCCTCCGCCCACTCCCTGTAAGGACCTAATTATTTGCCCGAACAATTTTAATTTTCTGCATAATAACAAGGTGTGGAAGTTCTTTCCTTGATCCACATACACGTATCTTGTATCTCGTGTGTCGTATGTTGTATTATATGCATAATAATTATATTACTGTAAATTTCATCATGGTCGCCCATGCACATGTGAGACATAACTGTATAATATAGGGAAGCGTGCAGTGCGTGTACGTCACACATCGCAATGTCCGAGAATAGACAAATTACAAGCTCGATGTTAATATGAAAAGCTAAACGCACGCAGACGTTTAAATATGCACCAAGCAGGATAAAACAAAATAATATTGAACAGCAAAAAAAAAAAAAAACTGTAAAACAGGAAAATGTACTAAGATTCACCAACGTAAATATAAGGGTGGACTGAGTGAATGGTGGTGACCTACCGTATACTGTTGCGTTTCCTAACCTGCTTGGGGTTACGATGAGTTACTAGCGTAACACCTTTAGGGAATTTGACGATGTAGCTCATGTGATTATAATTGGTAGATATGAGTGGAATTGGAATGGTATTTATTTCACGTCCGTTTATGTGACAATAGATATAAGCTTATATGGTGCTTTCGAGGAATTACCTTATGCACGTCAGGGCATTACTATCGTTTGTTCTCTGAATCCTTTTTCGAATTGTAATAACGCTCCAGGAGCACCCTGAGATAGTGCTTGCAGATGTTTGTTGACTCTGCTCTTGAAGGGTTGAAAGCTCGTTCTGCTAGTTGTTTGTAATAAAGATATTCATCTCCTACAAGTTGGTGCCAAAGGTTGTAGCTTTGGAGTAAGGGAAGAAGTAGCTGACAGAATTGATGTTAAGGAACCGAAGCATTTATAGAGAGTTAACGCTGGGGTACCTGAGTATACAACGTCCACAACTTTTTAAAAAGATCTCGTCATATGGAGCGTGTGCCTGTATAAGGCTGATGTTATAAAACGTTGTTCTGATGCGGATCACAGCCAACCGATCACTTATTTCATCCAAATATTTTTTTATTTTTTCCCTAACATCTCGTCATTTTGTTAATTCTCATGAAAAAAAAAAATTCTATGAAAATTTTCTGCAAATCCGATAATGTTTGGGGGTCGCTACCGCCAACCAAACTTTGCAAGGTGCTCCAGTAAATAATGGGTTAATGGATATATTTATAAAAAAATTCACCGAAAAAAACATAAATAGGTACGAGTAATAAATTAAGGGATGGATATAAATAAAGATTATTACTTCGCTTTAGCAATGTTGATTTCTTCCCTTCAGGAACCCTACTTTTTTCTTGTCTCTAACTGCCAATAATAGTTAGAAACTACTTCTGTTTTTCGTCAATAGTGTTTAGCTTGTTGACTACTCTCTTGTAGCTTACTTCACGTTTCACTTCATTGTATACCTTGTCCTTGGTCCACTCGTCAATATCCTTGGTCAAGAAATCTGACGAAAATCCTGTGATATTGAAGAATCGGAGGATATATTTAAGAAATCCTCCAAACCTTCATTTCGTGGAGTTGACGTAGAATCGGGAGCAGTCATCCAGACCCTAACATACAGTCTAACAACAAAGACGCAAATGTCAAGAATTCCATGTTCTTCTCTCTTTGTCAGCTTGAACTTACTACCGTCTAGCACGGTGTAGTCCAGCCGGAGCTTTCTTTCAAAAGAATACATGCTGCATTTCTTCTTCCTGTATTAACTGATGTTGTGTCAAATCCTAGACACTTTACTTTATCGCAGTTTCCCCATTCTGCTGCTGACTCAAAGACTGCACCTGTGCCAAAACTTAACTACGGGACTGCTAAAAGTTGATATATTCTTTGATCTATGTTGATCTAATCTTCTTTTTTTTCAACTTACTAAAATAGGAAGGCGATAAGCAATGTCAGTTCCAACTATATCTCCCAGGAGTTTGCCGGCCCAATGAATTGTCAATGGAGCTTCTGGGAAAAATTGGCGACGTCTACACTTACCGCCAAGTTTTCATCCTCGAACACAATCCAAATCCAACAGTTAACCCAAGCGGGGGGTTGGATATGATATTTAAGCTTGGCACATCTCCATACCTGCACTCGGATGCATGCAAAGTGTGAACCCTCCTGCTTAGGCTCACAGCTTAATTTTAGATGGGTGAACAATTGTATGTACGCCAGAGAGGACATGCCGCCCCTGCAACCCCACTTCTTGGGCTCACTGTTGGATTCGGGTTGTGTTTGAAGTTGGTTGCATTTGTTTTTGTTTGTTATATAGAAATAATGTCAAATAGGCTTTATTCGTTACCTAAAGCTAAATAAAGCCAAACTAAAAATTTGGCCTTACTTCGCTTTACCTACTAAAACGTACAAAAAACTATGTTGCTTTTGACCTTTTTTTATATCAAGGGAACAAACAGCTTTTGACTGATTTTGTATTTTTTTCAAAGCTCGATAGCCGGTACTCTGTATCTAATTTGAATATTTTTTTTTTGTTTGTTTCCATTAGTAACAACTGATTAACGGGTTGGGAAAAGATATTTTCAAAAGTTTTAAAATAAGGCGCACCCTAACCATGATTGTAAAGTATGCGTGATCGGTCCGGCTCTGGTTGATACTAGATATTTTTTAAGTGATACCAAATTGACCCTGACGGCACACCCACCGACCTTATGGGCAATTAATTGAGTACCGTAGGACACGCGGAAAATTTATCCAGAGGTATGCTGTTTATTGACTTAGAGAAATGGAGATGTGGCCATATCTTCTTCATTCTTATATACATCGTGGGACTCGTTGTTACCAAAAATTCAAGAACATAAAAAATCTCACAGTTAAAAATTATAATTGGGACTAGAAAAGTTTTATCTATACTTTGTCTTATTGCGACAGAGTTACTGGGATGTCTAGAGCATCACAAGGATTCCGTACATTTTACTTTTCTCCTTGAAATTCTAAGACATTAGGATTTCTTTAAAAAAAAAAACACCAAGGATGTTTGTTTCTACTTAGAGAAAAATTGATTGAAGATCTTCGTTAACTTCACAGGCTCCATTTGCATACACATCATTTCGGGAGTTGAACATCGCCCGCATACATATGTATCGACGACTTCTTAACATATTTTGGTAGCTCATTAGTAAAGTCGAAAAATAAGAGCGGTCACAGAATAGAACCCTGGAGAACCCTTTATTTAATGATGATTTATATTCTTATTACCTACGATTACCTGTGATGAACAACATACTGAAGACAAGACCAGGCTTTGTCCTGGTTGAGAATTAACAGCCAAGCGATAAGTAAACCCCTGGGATACATCTGGTTTAAATAAAAATCAGCCCACGAATGCATTTTACCATAAGTAAAACCATGGGATACATCTGGTTTAAATAGAAATCAGCCCACGAATGCGGAATATATCTTAATTACATGGCAGAGCATTTTACCATTCACCTCCCAACTAACAATTTCGCTTCGATAAAGCACTATCAAATCTATTTCTCCTAAAGTCTTAGGAAAATACGTTTGGCGCACTCTATGGTACTCTATGAGGTTTCCTTACCGAAATTTATGGCTTATAGATGATAAATTATTAGTTAGGCTCTTCTGGGTGTCGGGCCACAGATATACACCAGGGAACTACAAGGCGGATGAGCTTGCCAGACAGGGCACTACCCTTGATACTACCAGCAGTATATATGCCCTCGCTAAATATAAATTTAGATCAAACATAAATGCGATCAAGAAATCTAGCTGCAGATTGATAAACGGTACAACGTGTCAAATATCCAGTCAATCCTGGCCAAACTATAATCAGAAGCGCTCGATCTGCTTGACAATGCTGAACAAATCAAACATTAGCACCATAATTGGTCCCCTTACAGGACTCTGCTTGGGCAAAGAAGAGGAGGAATGTATTTCTCACCATCTCTGCTCTTGTCCAGCTAAGTTTCTAGGGTTAATGTCAGAAACCTCCTCCCCATATATGGATAACTCTGAATGGTTGAATAAGGCAAACAAATATAGATCGATAGACCTACGCGACCTTTTTGGTGAGCATGGTACTGTAATTTAACCTTACCTAACCTAGAGGTGATCATTATGATGAAGAGGAATCTTTTCATCAGCTAATCATAATCAAAAGCACAATCTTGAATGTTTTTCTATTTTTCAATATGGTATGATGTTCCGCCAAAGTGTTTGTTTTTTTTTTTTTGTATTCCGATAATTCACGAACAACCTTATTTTTTGGGGATACAAAAGTTAGATCATCTAAAACAAACAGGCAAAATAGGTATGATTTCATTAGCTCTGTTCACTGGACTAACAAGTACACAAGATACACTCCCCAAGAACGCGGAATAATCGTGTTTTTTTTTTGCGTTACAATTCGTCTGTAGTGTTGTGAAGTATTAACACAGCGCGAATTCAGTCGCTGATTCCCCGTCCGTCAGACACCGACTGCGCAAACACTGCGCCGTTTAGCCACCAACCTTGAAGAGTATGGGACCACACGAAACGTTGGTAAGAGTGGCCGGCCCCGGAGCGACCGTTGTGTCGAGCATATCGCCGCTGCTGCCGAGATTGTCGAGCTGTCGCCGGAAACAGCGACCAGACGCCGTGCCTCGCAATTAGCCATCAGCCGGTCGAAGACGAATTTTGGCCAAAGACTTGCGCAAGTCAAGTCCGTGCATCAGCTGCTGCCTGTTGAAAATAATATTTTACGGAAATACATGTCTAGTTTTGTCGCTTGCACTAAGTGATGAGGGTGTGGGTACATAGGATATGCTAAAGGTAAATCTCGTGGATGCTACTGCCGCTACAGAGATCTGATAATGAAAAAAGTACATATGGGTATACGTATGAATAATGTTGCCAATTGCCTAATTTTAGTCTTCGCAACTTAATTCCTCTCACGGTTACAAGACTTACTTTAGCAACTAAGTTAATTTTTAACCTATTTTCAGATTAACATTCTGCATCTACATTTCCTACATTAAATGCCCAAGACTTTTCAACATGGACAAAACCTACCAAGCTAGATTTTAGAATAAAAACTGTTTACAAAAGTCGCCATTCTCCATACAACAAAGCCCTAAATCGATAACAATTAAAATCGTTATTGTACCAGACGCTCAAAAGAAAAAGGAACAAACATTTTAACGAGCATCAGCTGACTTCTCCCCCAATCAACCTTTTCCCATTAACTCTACCACCTTCATCCTAACACATCTCCTCGCCAAAACCAGACAACTCATTCAATGCTCATATATCACAAAAAAAAAACTTACGAATGCCCACATGCAAAATCGTTTGGATAAATGTCAGCTTTTCCCCTACCACCCTTGCACCGGCATAATCGCATTGTTGTTATGCATCAAATGTTCGCCTTGCCACCCCTTTCGTTCGATAATACGTGTAGTGGTGGCGGGCGAGTGTACCTATATTCCCTCTGAATAAAAAATAAACAAAGAAAACTCATTTCGTATCCAAAAAAAAAAAAACAAGTAAAGAAAATCCAAATGTACACGACTACATACGAATAATGTCTATGATGGTCATCGCCAAAAATTCCAATTCTCGCAACCCCTAAAATTAACACAGAACAAAATTTAAAAAAAAATCCAAAATAAAAGAATGCACACGTCGAGGCCCGGCAGGCCGGTCGCGCAATTCGCGAAAATGAAGAAAATAAAATAAGCAACCAATAAATTTTGCATACGTCCTACGCCACACTCCCACCCCATCTTTGCTGCACGTAAAGGGTTGGAGTAGTGATTTGCCCGCGTACCTACTTCTTTTCTTTTCGTTAATATATCCCCTCGATGCTCCGCACCCACGATTGCCATTAACTCTTCAATTGACCATTGTCCTCCATCGAAATATTATGATTATATGTGCTTCGGATTGCACGCGATGTTTGAAGTGATGGTGTTTTGTATTTTTTTTTTATAACTTTCTTTTATTTTTTATCAGGGGTGTATTTTTGGGGGGTATTTTGTGTTTTTTTTTTTCTGTTTTATTGAGGAATTTTCGTGTTATATGAGACACATTGTATGTACGTCGAAAACAGGAACTCCGACTCACATGTAGAGAGACCCCCTACACATTACGCGGTGGAGTGGAGTTTGCAATAATTTTTTTATTTTTTGTGAGGGGCAACCGCCAAAAAGAAGAATTATGAAGGAACACCCAAATGGCTGTCCTACAGTACATATTTAGGTGATTGAATATGTTGGTGAAAATGCGACACGGGGGTAAAGTATATTTATTTTGATTCAACAAACAAAAAACAAAAACGAAGAAGCACATAGAGCTCGATTTTTTTCTTCTTTTTTTTTTGAGTTTTCTTTCTTTTCCTGTTGTCCAGAAGCGGTTGTTGGTTGCGATAGGTTTGGTTTTTATTTTTGGTCGGACGGGGGTGGTGGTTGTAGCATATTTGTGGCATTTCGGGGGTGGTTGTGTAGTACGTTTTACCTTCCTCGCGATAGCCCTGCTGATTAAACATTAATTAAGGGAAACAATGGTCGCACAAAGCTTACAAAAGCATTGACAGACCGAATAACATCGATGGACAGAAGAGTTGTCTTGCGTATCGCTGAATACGGTTTTACTTTGTTTTTTTTTTGTACGCCACAATATACAAGAGCTCACACATCCACGAATATATATTTGTATTGTAATAAATTTGGAAAATACGCTTTTTTTTAACGGTTTTTTTTTGTGGATGGGTAGCGTGGGGAGGTTTTGCATTTTTCGTTAATTTTTTGACAGGTCGCATGATAAAGGGCTTCATCGCCATTGATTTACGAAATGAACCATTAGGGTATGAACCATGTGGCAGGTGTGAGGTACAGAGAGTGGACATACCTATTGTTGAAAATTAAAATTATTTAATATGTTTTATAGAACATGAATACGGTCATTGTGGAAGGGTGGATAAGAAAATAAATACAGTTACCAGAATTAAGATCCGGAGAGGATTATTTGTGCACATAACCTGTAACTTTTCTTTTCTCCAATTAACGTTTGCTTAAAGTTTCCGAGCCGGATCTTTTGGTAATTTTGCATGTAAAAATAAATCACTTTTAACTGTCATTAACCAAAATTCAATCAAGTCCACAATTAATCAAAATTAGTATACAAGGTGGCGCCAAAGTTATCACCTGATGTTCATTGTCTGTAATTTCTTCTTTTTTTTTTAATTTTCCGAAAAAAAAACCGAGGCTTTCAACGAAATATAGATTTTCAACAAAGAACGAACGAATTCAAGATTTTGATTTTAATTTACACAAAATACATCCTCGTTATTAATATAAAAACTTTGTTAGTGATTAAGTTTGTGTTCTCGAAAATAATATTTTACCCAAATAGATGTCTAGTTTTGTCCCTTGCACTAAATGATGAGCCTGCGGATGCTACTGCTAAATTAAGAATGCCGCTACAGATCTGATAGTGAAAACAAAGTTCATATGTTCATATATGCGTAAGAGTGATGATGAGACATTCAAATATAGATTTCCAACGAAGATTGATATATAAATAATCGAACGAACTCAGGATGTTAATTTTAATTTTTGATGGAAAATTCTATGTATGTACCATAAAAAGCTAATCGCAATCGAATACCTTAAGATTTCATTGCATAATGAAGCTGTTTGGTCCAATTGGAACATAGTTTATTGGTATACGATACCGATACTTTAAATCGCCCTTTGCAGATCTTTTAAATGTTGGTTTTTGTTAAATTTAAGATTTTCAGGCGAATAAATTGCTGTGAAACAAAAAAAAAACGATTTTAATTTTCTGAGCTAGTATACAATAATTGCAATTAAATTTTAAAGATTAATTTCACTAGACAATCTCAAAATAGGATTTATGAACAGAAAAAAAAACTACAGTAACAACATGGAGTGGCAACTTTTGACCAGGATGCCAACTTTTGCGTAAATATTTGATAAAAATGAAGGGGTCGACAATTTTGCGACTCTGGAAATTTGACAAAAATAGAATAAGGGTATTCATATTTATGCAACGGCGTAAGTTCACAACGTTTGAAAAATTGTACGTTTACGACAACGCTTCTAAAACGTCATGCATAAAATCCACTTTATTCAATTTAATTTTCGTAATTTTTGTAACTAATATAATTGTTTTCTTTATTGTTCATAATTTACATAAGCTTTACAATTTTCAAGAGCAGTTAACATTATGGCTTGCATACCCGATGAGTGTGACGAATAACGATATTGTTTTAAAAGATTTACAATACAAGTTTCCACAGTTCATTTACCACGTCGAAAGTATTCCACGATTACAAGGCTTATAACGTTGCATAAATATCCCTAATCAAAGATTCAACGTCTTGATTTTTATTAGACTTTTTCCAGACTTGTATCAGTGAAAAAGTGTTACAAACAAAGAACTCTCGGCACAAATTCAAATTTGTATACCTAACAACTTCAATCAAAATAAAATTATCCCAAAAAATTAATTGCAAAATATGTAAATTAATAAGCGCTATCTATTGGCGTAGCCCTTTAAATTATTAAACCTATAGTAATGTCAAGAGCTTTCCATAGTCGGAGCTGGTAGCTACGGTCAGCTACCTTTATATTTTGTAAAGTCTTGCTTGTAGGAGATGCGTGATTCAATATTTCTAGATAAAGTCAACTCTACCGTTTACGGAACACCTGCTCTGACATGTTTGCACAGAATGCCTTCTAGAAATTTCAAAAGTGAGCGAAGCCTCTTGACGGCCAGATGGCCCCAGAGGCCAATTCTAATGGAGCAATATCCCCCGATTAACATCCCGATTATACTATTTTTTATAATTCTGTAAGGTGATGCAAGCCTAAAACACTGAAAGACCGTCTTGATATAGTTCTTGTAGATGGTGCTCTTGAACCGACAAGAATTGACAAAGAAAATGAGGAAACCGAAAACCAAGGAAATGAAATAAAAAAAATGCATACCCAAATAAAAATGGCAATGGTGCGCCTAATTGAATTTTTATTCTGACGCATAATATAGACCTTTTGGCACCAAATTTACAAGAACCTCCAAGATGACCCCAATTAAATTTTCTTCCGGAAATTAAAAAAAAAATTAAAAGAGTTGTAGATTCCTTTTTTTCTCGTTATATTGGTAGTTTTGGCAACCAACGAATTGCTCAAAACTCGCAATAACCGAATCAACACTAAAAAAAATTCTTTACATGTTTCTGTCCTCCTATGCCCTCATAACTCATTGCATTTTCACGCATCGATGTCGGGTTTTCCCCCGACTGGTGTTATCGCTGCCTGTAACGAATCGATCAAACTTTTTAATTGGGTTTATGAATATGATTTCCGCGATCAGACCGGTTGTCCCGTATCGAATAGTTACAGAAAAACCACGTTGTCAACTACTGGGCAACTACTTTCCGCCAACCTAATATGTACTTCTGTTTTTTTTGTCTACTCCAGTGCTGTACGCAGCATTGCCATTTTGAAAAAAACGTAGCGAAAAATGGGAATAAAGAAATTTTTAATTCCCCCAGCTTCGATCCCACACCAAATCCTACAAATGGGGGGTTGCAAAGGGCAGTATTTGCAGTATTTTGGCTTCTGAGTTATAATTTTTTTTTGTATGGGCACTACTGCATAAGAAAAAATAACCAGAAACGTCAAACTACGCACAATTTGTGCAATTTTATTTCAAGCATAACTTTTTAACTAAATATGAGCGACGATTTTTAAAAACATATCAATGATCAGCACGCAATAAGTTAGTGCGCGCTAAAGTAAATTTGTTCCACAGTGGGCTTTGAGAAAACAGAAAACGCGTTCAGATTTTTGGGGTAAGGGATTTCAATTCGGGTGCCATCCATTAAAATAATTTGTATGTTATTCTTGGGGCCTTTACTGTTTGTGCCTTTGATTATTTTTTGTCACTTTGATTGCTGGTGCGCATTTTAGCAGATGTTGGCCAGTTTTGCAGCTACCGTTGGACAGTTGTCTTCAGGCTGTCACGACTATCTCATCACCTTGTGCCTTGCATGTTACAGACAAACTTTGGTGAAGGAGACCTTTCTTCTCTTTGCCACCGATAGTTTTTAAAGTTGCAGTTTTTTTTGGAAGTATGACTTTCTGGCGTTACAACCGGTTCGGTCCTTATTAGTGTCTTAGTCCAAGAAGGTTCGAAACTGAACAAATCTTCACACTTAAGCGGATCCTGAAAAATCCTTCAAAAAATAGAAGTTTTCGTTCATTCTACTTATTTAATTAAGGGCTTAGTTAAGTGCCTAATTACATGTTACCAAAACATCGAATACCCATCCTTTTCTTAAATCCTTACAACATTTAGATACAAATCAATGTATTTAGCATATATAGATTTATTCTTAAACAAGGATAAATGTTTATTGCTAGTGAATTGCCACACTGAAGGTATGGGATCAATTTTCAACAAGAACAATACGAATTCTATTTTTGTTTACCACCTGAAAAGGTAATTTGAACTCAGTTGTTCGGATTCAGCAATAAACTTTCTATGCCGCCGTCATACAAGAAGATTGCATTGGCACTGGTTGTCCTGGATCTTACTAACCAGGAGTTTTGACTTTTTTTTTCATATGTATCTCAATATTTTACTTAAAATGTGTACCATAGGTTAGGTAAGGTTTTCTTAATTTGTTTTAAACTATACAAAAAAGAGTGGATCCTTTTATTATATTCACAATACATAGCTCTTTCTAACATTTTGCGGAAAGAAAGTCTTAACTAAACTAAATGGTAATCTGTTAACCATATTTAATTTTGTAGCGTCTAAAAAGGCCTTTTAGTTTGAATTATACCCAAGTATCAACCTATTTCCAAAGAAAGATGAGAAACGCTCGTAAATTTATTTCAATTATTACCGTTCCAAATAGATGACTAGCAAGGGATAAGAATTTTTTTTGAAACAAAAGACTGATGGTCAAATGTAATCATATATGCGCACCTACCTAGGTTAAAAATAAAACAGCAAATATCGCAAAAAAAAAATGTCGAACTCCAAACGGAAGTGCATATATTAAACTCACCCTCCAATCCATTGATAGGCTACTATAGAGTTAGCTACCGGCTGCTCCCGTCGTTAAAAAAAAAACAGAATGATAATATCCCCACACTACAAACACACACTTACCAAGAAGAGTTTTTAAAAAAATCAAGCAGGAGAGTTAACGAACGTGGACACAATTTTCAAAAAAAAAAATAGAAGTACCAAAAAAGTAAAATAATCGACATAACAAAACGAGGAGTAAAAGATGGAACATAATTCAAGCAAACTCCACCAATTTCCGAATACTCAAACCATTTTTTTTTTTTTGGATTTGTACTTTCTGCAAACCACTCTACTAGAGGGTGGTCATGGTCAAGTGTGAGAAAGGGGGTTTGTTATAAAAGCGGCCACCACCGGCCGCTGGAAATAAAATGACTCTCTCTCGATATACACCCTTAGCTCATACTACGCAAGCAATTGGCTTGCCTCTGGACTTGATGGTGTTTGTATGTTATGTTATAGCCTTCTACCAATATATACATATAGATATTTTTTGGTTTATTTGTTGTATATATATATATCCAGAAAACAGAAGCTAAAAAATATTTTTCCAAAAAATAAAGTAGAACAAAGTCTGCCACCAATCTCCTGCGGGAGTGTTGAAAAAAAAGCAGAGTAGCACTTTTTTCTGTATCACCGTTGGAAAATGTTACCATTCACCTGGGAGAAAGATGTGCGGAAATGGAAGGACATATCGTGCGAAGATGTATTTCTTTTTTATTAGATTTTTGTGCATACCTGTGTGTAGTGTTTCAATGAATTTAATATTTATTACAAAAATCAGAATTGGTAAACTTATTTGCTTAAGCACTTTTGTAACTTTTGTAAAAAAAAATAGAAGCTGCATTTGTTACAGAATGGATAGCAAAAATCGAAGGCAAACCTTAAGAATGTAATTTTTTTGTTAGTGCGACACCATTGAACTATGAATCGGTATGAAAAGCCGATTCACAATTGAAAAAGTATTGATCTGCATTTGTGTGACACAACCAACTATATAGATATATCGTTGAAGTGAAAAGAAATAAAGTGGGAGAAGTAATCCAAACTTGAGGGACTTCATTAATCTTAATAAAGTTCTCCATTTACTTACTTACTTAAGTGGCTCTAAAGTCCGAAATGAACCTGGACCTCAACCAACATTCCTCTCCTTAGCTAACTGCCTCCAGTTGCGCACTCTAAGTTGGTTGATTCTATTTGTGTGCGCCACTTTACGCTAGGTCTTCCTCTACTACGTCCGACGTCTGAATGGTATCGAAGAATCAGAGAGCCGGTGTATTGGTGTACATTCGTTCTGCATGTCTTAGCCATCTTAAACGTCCAATGTGGAGTTTTTTGACCAGGGGTATGTCGCTCGTACAGCTCGTATAGTTCTTGGCTGAATCTTCGTCTCCATAAGATCAAAGATATTTTAAAAAATTTTCATCTCGAATCGACCAAGAATTTCTTCATCTACTTTTGATACAATCCAGGATTCAGCGCCGTAGTAGTTCGAGTGAGGGCTTTGCTACTAAACTGCCTTCTTAGTCAGAAGAAAGAAAGAGTAATTTTTCGTTTAATTTCTGACGAGATGTTCTTGTCAGAGCTATTATCGGAGTAGAGTAGACAAAGCTGTTTAGGTGAGGAAACCGTGTGCTGTGTTTTCCGAAAATACTGCTAACGATTACTTCTCTTCCTACCGTACGATTTTACGATTTTAACGTCGTACTTCGGAAGCCGATCATCGGTTTCGTCAATGAACTCACAGAAGAATTCCTTAGCTATATCATTTTTTTGCCTACATCGGGGCGTGAGCGCATATAAGACTTATGTTGGGGAATTCAGTAGCCACTATGGCCTTTTGGTTCATCAGCCGTCATCACTGTTCAAGGGGCCTGATTTACCTTTGAGATTACAAGAAAACCGGTTGTCCGAAAATGTCGAAGCAGCTCATCTAGGTTCGCCTACAACAGCAGGCCGGATATTCCGAATCGATCTGACCAGGCTGTTTAGAGTGTGCTGTTTTTCGTCTTGTTATTAACACTCGCACACGTTAAGTATATCAAATCCAGTTGGATGAGACCAGTATCCGATGGTTACCACTTGAAGGTAGAAATAAGAACAATTGATGTGTAGTCAGAGTTACAACCACTGGGCGTTGCCAAGTTAAAGCCAATCACAGTCTACCCTCGTTCTATAACACCCAACCATCTCCGTTTACCACCAGAAAATATGGGAAAATACGTACGACTGTGTGCCATAATGCGATGCTTTTTGCTAGTAACCTTTGAGATCTTTTAACCTTTGAGATCTAACGATTCTGTTAAGCTTAGAGTTGTAATGTTGTGATTTTGAAATTTGTACCTACATATCTTACTATAGGGATGAACAGATAGCAATGATTCTTTTCACAATTGTTATCTTTCAGCAGCTGTAAGCAATGACAACCAAACATTTACTTATGCTTGTCATTTCATTATTCATCGCTTCACGATTTCCGAACTTGCGGAAATTAGTATCAAAATCATGGGTCGTTTTTAAATACGCAATATTTGAGGGTGAGCACACTCTTTTGGACCTTAAATTTGGTGCGAATTGAAGAACACATAGCCGCAGTAGGGGCCAGTATCGAAGGAGGCTCTGCGGCTTTTCAACAAGCTAAACTGCCGTAATTAGTGTTTGACAAATCATTAATACATCCACAAAGATTGAGACTTTGGTGCGGTTTAAAGCACGGCAGCATTTTTAGAATTATTTCTTTCAGAAATGAGAAACGTACCCTGTTGTTTCATTTACATATATGTTTTGGCCATTAGTCATATAAGAATATATAAGTTTCTTGAAGGCTTTAATAATCTTTTTCAGCATTGAGCGAGTCTCTTTTCACAATATAATTCGGAATTCCTTACAATGATATACTTCTCAATATGGCGGAATGCTCCTTCCGTCTTACGTCAACTGCTCACACACTTAGGCGCATCAAAGAGGTTGGAACAAAAGCCAAAAAGTGCATTGCTGTGCAGTCAAAAATGTAGCACCCTAACAATGGCGAAGGTATCAGTTAGCCTCCTTTTTTTGGAAGACGCTGTGGGCAAAATTCCACACACACTCAGCCCCCTCAAAGAGATTGGAACAAAACCTTACAAGAGCATTGCTTTTCAGACAAATATATCGCACCAATGTGAGGGGGAGGCAAGCTTAATTTTTCGAAGATACCGTGAGTAATATGGTTTGAATCGGTCACCCCGATACAATGAATTTAGTGTAGTGGACCTGTGATTCCAACTACACACACAGTTCGGGTGACACTGGGAATATGTCATGTTTGGCAGATAGGGAGAACTGTACTGGTTGCTTGGAAAATATTCGAACCTTGATAACAAGCAAGTGCTACAACCGGTTTGGACATATGGTATACAACTATGGGGTTGTACCAATGAAACGAATCTAAACATTTAAAAAACTTTTGAAAACAAAATGTTAAGATCATTCGTCAATGCGCCGTGGTATATAAGGAACGCAGATCTACGCATAGATCTGGGTATCTCCGCTGTTAAAGATGAAACGAAAGATTTTGCACGAAAACATTAAAAACGTTTATAAGGACACGTTAACACAACGGTCCTTCAAATCCTTGACGAAACAAATTAATTGTGGCATCTTCAAAGAACTAAGCCCTTGGATTTGGTCCGATAATAATAAACCGCGCTATAAATTGCGAAAAAAGCAGGAACTCCCAAAGGAAAGTTACCTGCCAAACATTCAGTACTCATGGTGAAAAAAAACGCTAGATAAGTCGCATACTTAGTTGCAATAGAAATACAAAAAGGGTGGCGGTTGTAGTGAGTAATAATCTCACACTGCTTTGATCATGTGCTCATCGAGTCTATGAAGATTTCCACCAGCCCACGAAAAAAAAAACGAATACATTTAGATTTTAGTTGATAATTTACCGAGCCTGTTGACTTCGAGCCAAATATTCAACAACAATTATTTGTTTTTTAAACAAAGAATTAATAATTGAAGCGCTTAGAAGATATATGGCCTAAGCGAACTTTTTTTAATTTGCATGCAAAATTGCACAAATCCTGGCTTTTTCATAAAAAATATTACTAGCATTATAACACACTTGAATTTTGATTACTTCAAAATATCTGGGTACTCTTCTGTAACTTTCAAAGTGATAATAGTTGACGATAGTGTAGGAGAATTTCTGGATACCTGTTTTATACACATGTACACAAACAATATAAAAATTACACTAGCAAGTTTTCTACACTATCGTCAACGACAATAATTTTAAAAGTTATTGTTTTTTTTATTGTTGTTTTTATAAACAAATTTAATTATTAATTTAATTTATTACTCTTTTTTTAAAATGTAGCTTAAGCCCTCCATCTTCCAAGCGCTTCAGTTAAAAAAGAATAGCAACACTTAATGCGCTGATATATGACTTTATTTAAATATTTATCTGGCAACTCTTTTAAGCCCTCAATGCAGTTACACAGTTTTTTTTTATGTGAATGAGTAAACGATACCGATCCATGTAAAATAACTACTTTAAAACATTTTAGGTTATGTAAAACTCTTAGGAAAATCGATTATATCACTTGGCTCTTTTTAAATATGTATGAACTAAATTTTATGAAATGAAGAGTGCCATAATAATTCCGTATGGTAGGTGTACATTCTGTACTAGCTTTAGCAGCTTCGTAAGTTGACGTTTCTAAATTGACCTAAAGTTGAAAGTGGATTTTACTTGTGTTAGAAATGTAAGTTTCAACACGCTTGTAATCGGAGAATTTATATGTACCTATGTAATGTGTTAAGGCCGTGTGTCAACTGCATTAAAATGGAGGTTAAATTGTATCCACTGGCTAATTGTTGACATTTCTGTAGTGGTAAAATAAATTGGCTTTTTCAATAATTTCCCAAAAGAATCGGAAAAAAAATCATTTCTTTATAATTTCTTTCTTTTAAAAATTTCAGAAAGATCATAAAAAATTAAAATTATTCACAGTAAAAGAATTATTGTTGTACAATTTGTACTCATGATTAAAGATATCCGCCCTACTTTGTTTATGTTAAACATATTTCACATATAGCGAAACAAATGTAATCACACTATTTTTGAAAATTGCATTTTCTGATATACAATACATGTTCTTTGGTTTTTATTTAACAATCTGAATGATATACTATTTTCCCGACACATGTGATAATAACACTGGTAACGTAATCCATTAGCGTGCTTTCCATCTCTGTCACTCCTCAGTAGGTATATAAAATGTCAAAAATGAGCCATAATTTTAGGAAGCTGTTGAGCAGGTTAAAGTTTTGAAGTCTCTATTCACCTAGCTAATGTCGAAAATCATACACTCGCTAAAATTCTTAACGCAATTGACACAAGGCCTAAGAATTATATCACAAAGATTTATTTTATAACTTTATTTCTACATTGGTTGTCGTCATCCAGTTTAAATGTAGCAATTTAAAAGACTTCGACATATAATTGCTATCATCGTATATTGAAATTCTAAAAGGTTTCAAATGTTTTTTTTTGTATCTGATAGCCGTATTCGATTATTAATTTAGTTTTCCAAATACTTAGTACCTGTTGATGATTCGATTATTGTCGATTATCGATTATCGATAGCAAATTTTCCACTATCATCCAACATCAACTGAAGTCGAAAAATATTAATAAAAATTGTTTTTAGCCTTGTAATTAGATTTACCGACGTTGCCATTTAAATCTCAAAAGAAATGCTCAATTGTATGAGTGGCAATTCAGATTCAAATGGTAAACACCAACTTGCGCACCAGTTTGGACCTCAACTCTATTGTCTAGAATAAAAAAAAAGTATTTAAAATATAAAATCACAGCAGGAAGTCCTGCTGTCGAAAACTAAACGAAACGAAAACGAATCTGAATGATATAAGCTCTAAAAGGTTTTATATTTTATCAAATTGGCTGGATAAATTGTCATAAGTTACAGAATAAATCCAACGCAATCCTCTATACCACTATACAGAAGTAACCCTGCAAAGTTTCCTTAAATCATTACTTTGGCATAAAATAATAGAAAAGGAAACACATTTAACAATTAAGTAACATCCAGATCGCGACAAGATGCTCTTATGTTCTTTATGGGCTTATGAGAACATATAACTCTTATTCAGATAACAGATCCACTGTCACCCGCAACAACAGGAAAATTGCACAATTAAAATACAAAATCCACGTGACAAAGTCTTATGACCAGGTGGTAGTGTGACCACCAGATGGCGCCACGCAAAACACAAATTAAAACCACACAAAAACAAGAAAAAACTACAGCCAGTGACACTAATGCATAATTACCACCTCAAAATTCATTTGCCATAACACCACCCATACGCAATGTGTTTTGCAATGTGATTTCCCCATCCATACACACATCCCCACACTATTTTAGTACATTTGCATCAGCACCTCACACATTTGAGTAATTTGCTTAATTCCAGCGTACCTACCAGAGAAAAGGAACAAAATCGCAACGGCGTTAACTTATCGCACGTAAATACTGGACATCGGACGTATCTATGTGCATATGTGTGGTAGATACTCGCATATTTAGGGGGTGGTGAAAGGGGGTCGCTTGTACACGTAAAAAATAGAAAACGACAAGTTTGTGGGGGAGAAATACGTGGCATTTTTTTCCTGACGCAAGTTTACTTTTTCCCAATTTTTGTTTGAGTGTTTTTTTTTTATTGAATCAAGGATTCGAATACAATCTACCATCTCTCTTTTCCTCGTCTCACTATGAAGTTTTGTTTTGGTCTTTTTTACAAAAGAGGGGTGGCTTTTTTGCGATCTCTTTCGTAGAAGAGTTGTAGGTAAACTTCCGGTGTAGAGTTGTGTACATCGATGCAGTTATCGAAAAAGGGGTGTAAACGAAGTTGATTTTCTGTTTTTTTAAACAGTTATTTTTATTTTGCTTTTCTGTGCATTGGATGGCGAGGGGCTGATGCTTGGGAATGGCAATTCTTTGTTTTCTTCTTGCAGTTGTATGAATTTTTGTCGGATTATTTTTAGGACCCATGCCGTCAGATGAAAGGCGATTGGATGTAGTTGTTCATTGGGCTATTTTGCTCATTTTTTTTGAGATGGGGTTTTGTTCATTTTAAATTTCCATCAAGCGCCCTTATCCAGTTGGAGTTCGGAAGGAATGTTTTTTTTTACTGACCATCCTTGGGCTTACGTAGTATGATAAATTTCGCACCAAAAAAAATCAGCTACTAACAAACTCTAAATATTTTTTTTTGAATTTTCTGTATTGAATACCCGAATGCATATCGCGCGTTGCATGTGCGCGCAACCCCGCGAATTGTGTTCTGTTGGTTATGTTTTTCAGAAGGGTTGCGGCATATAAACCACACCCACACATCAAAAAAGAATTTCAAATGTAGAAATGAGCAATTAAATATGATTGAGAATTGTTAACTAGAAATGAGTAAAAAACACACATGCATGGCACGTATACGCCTGCAGTGTGTGGTGGCAATGATGTTGCAAAGGTTCGCAGTAGAGGAGGTTTTTTTTGTCGCTTTGCAGCGAATACGGATCTTAACCCTTTTTGAATTGGGGTTTAAAAAATGTTCACTTCGTTGCGTGTTGTTGTTGGCAAGGAGTTTTTTTTTTTTGTCGAGGTCGCGTAAATAATTATTACAGTGGGAAGGAGTAGGTACGTTTGTAATGATTTTGATGTTCATGATGATGCTCTCTTGAATGGGTGATTTTTTTTGTTTGCGTGGGTGCATGCCGGTCTTTCATGGGCATTATGGTGGATAAAATGGAGCAGAGCTCGGCGTAGATACGAAAAGGTGATGGTGTGCATAATGAGAAAGAATTGTAGATTTAACGATGGTCGATGAATCAGAAAAAAATTATGGATTGGAGTTGAATGTTATATTTTTTTTTGTTTTTTATGGGTTATACTATTAGAGAGGGTGCAAATGGTTTCCTTAAATATTGACAGAGGCTTATGAGAAGGGCACACATTTAGTTCAAGGGTTATTTTTGTTTGTTTGTATAAGCCTACAAAAAAAAAAGATTTACACAATTTAAAGTTCCCATTATCGATTTGATATAATTTGATTTAACTTCTTAAGCTAAAGCTGATTTATATAAACTTACATATTTTAGCGAAGAACTTGGACCTTGAACAAGCAACTCTTTCCAATTACGCACTACAAGTCGTTTGTGGTCGGGCTCTACTTGTGCGTGCTTTTTAAGACGTTATCGTAATCGTCTGTCTTTAAATCGAAGACTCTGCTGGGATCGAAAGTCTATTTGCTCTACATGCCCTAGTCATGTTGAAGGCCGAATACGAAGATTTCTGACAAGGTCTATGTTCATTCAGTTCGTGATTTCGTGGTTGAACCTTCGTTTTCATAACGAGTTAATGATAATGGAACCGAAGATTTTTTCGTTCAAACCATATCTATGCTTCAGCCCTGTATGGATTGTGATGATCAGGGACAACCATAGTAATGCAAGTGATTACTAAAATTGCTTCCTTAGTCTCAGTGTATTGTCATAGAAGTAAGTGCATTAGGCTACTAAGCAAATGTTCCCCAGGTCAAACTTGGGTAGCAACTTTTCGTTTAACGAGTTTAATGCGCCAGATGACTCCATCTCAAGAATTGTATCGCTGTACTCCCACACTGAAGTCGACAATGCGGGTGATTTCAATGTACACATTTCTTCGTCGCTTTGACATTCTGGATCTGGACAGTCACCACAATAAAGAAGGTAATTTGAGATCATCTGCCAACACACTGGACTTGTTTCTGACCTCTTAATCGAATTACTCACATCAGTGGTGCTAATGCCGGGATGAACCTGGGCCTCAACCAACATGCTTCTCTAATTAGCCCGGTTCTTGTGCGCACCACTTAAAGCGAGGTCTTCCTATACTGCGTCCGACGTCTGGCTGGGAATCGAAGACTGCGAACCAACCAGACCTTGATTATCGATATCGCTTCATTTGTTCTATGGTCGATAAAATGAATATGCTTTGCTACGGTAACGATGGCGATCCGCAAAGCCTACAACTTTCACATTTCATGGCATTGGAAGCCGCAATGCACCATCGTACATAATATCCCAAAGAATAGGGAAGAGAGCAGATGCCACTGTGTCTTTGCTGCTGTCGTAGCTTGGCCTTTTGTTCTTGAAGTAGCTAGAGAGTATCCTGGAAATATAGCTTTGCAGGTTCATTTTGACTAAAGAGCTCAAAATGCAGGACCAGTTTGGGAAATTAAAGGCAATTATTCATTTGTTCTATATCCCTATCATTTTCCTTCGTTGGATGTTGCAGCTGTAATATTGTCGTCTACTGTGGACCGAGATTTTTAGACTTATATTGCGCTCCTTTCTTTAAATACTGCGATTAGTCTATTATAAAAGACTTTTTTGTGATTTTGTTTATCGTGTACAAACGGCAAAATGGGATTATAGGACGAGGGGACTCCTAAAGGTTTTTTTTTTCTTTGGATGGAAAGTGATCTGGGAAAGCCACTTCATTAAGACAGCTCTGTGGATATAGCCGCAAATATTTAACGTTAAATAACAGCTGGGCCATTGAACAGTCTGAATAAGTGGTTCATCCATTTTCTCAGCCTCAACTGTGTATCAAACCTTTCTTAGCTTATCTCGACAGGATTCTGATTGGGCTTTGACGTTTTACGTTTTGGTAAAATTCACGAACATCTTCCCTGTTATGGCATCTCACTATTTCTTGCGCTTTTCTGACTCTTCTTTCTCCTGTCTAAAAAACCGGTGTACTTCCATCAATCTTTACGTATAAATGTAACCGTAGCACTTTCTTTCACCTGCAGCTACGCATTGTAGGCCTCGTTTTTGGCTAAGAGCATATGTCCGCATTCTCCATTTTCTGAATTGATCTACAAAATATGAAAAATAATAAAAATCAAGACTTAAAATATAACCCTGGGTGTATACCAAGACAAGTCCCCCTAATCTCATCTGATTTGTGGATAATGTTGTCATTTGAAAATGAAGCTTTCGTCCATCATCGCCATGATTTGATTGCCTTGACAACATTAAAAGAGTCAAACAAATTAAAAGTACATTTCTTTTATTAACAAAAAAATACTCTTTTTTTGTTGTTTGTTAAATGGCCACTTTCAATTATTTAAATTGGCTGCCTAATTAACAAACTCGCCATCATCAATAACACATCCAATTAATAATGAACGAATCAGATATACGCACATATGTACCGTACACGTATGCGTATCATATTCGTAAGCGTATTCATTTTGAAAAAAAACATTCAGTGGTACATTTTCATACATCATCATGCAATGAATTAAAACGGATTTTCATTAAATTATCTTCGTAATTCATTATGTGTTACATGTGTTATAAAGTGAGACTGTAACTAGTCTCCTCATTCACATGTTATCAACAGACCCTCGAAGTGACATGGTAAATACAGCGTTGACGTTATAATACGCCAGTGTATAGTTCGAGCATGAATGACACACGGCAAATATAAAACCATAGCCGGATGTTGGACCAGAGCACGCAAATACGAGTGTTCTACTACCTCGAACTTCACTATCCTCAGCGTAGGTATATAGAAAGCCCTGGAGTGGCAGTGAAGCCTGACGTGAGGGTAGATGTTTATATGTGGAGCTACCGCAGCGCTTATCATAATGAGTTTAAATACAACTGAGATACAATGACATACGCGCAACAGGAGGCATCAAATGAAATACATCATACGTATTTATACGCAGGGGCGTTCAAACGAGAAGGAAAGTGAATGCAATGGAGAATAATAATGACGCCACCACTGTAGCGTCATTGTAATTGCATGTGCTCATCATGAATCGTTTAATTAAAATAATCTAATTATTTTATTTTTTTTTTGTTCGCTTGATGTGTGCGGCGGGTATTATGCTAATCGCCGTTGTTGTAATTTTAAAAAGTTTGAATTGTTCATCGGAGTAAACGGGCTTTGAAAATGTTGGCTGGCATGAATACTATCGTGGAATGGTGTGATTGCAAATTGCTTTACTTTGGATGTTTTATTAGATGTTGGGAAATCCTTTTATAGGTAAAATCATCTTTAATGAGGGTTGATTTTCTCTTGTGTCAGTGGTTGTAGTATGTGAAGTGTTGTGATGACGCGGATGCTGTTTTTATGTTTTGAGGTACCCCGAGTCCAATAAGTTGTTTTCAAAAATAAATTGTATGTTTCTAGTCCGGAGTCTATAATCTACAGTTCGGAGTCTGTGACCTGCAGTCTGTCGTCTGTAATTAGGAATTTGTTTCTGATAGCAGGACCCAATTTATTAGTCCGATTTGACGCAAAAAAGACATCAGCAAAGAGAAAATTTGCCCCATATTACATTTTTTTTGCCCTTAAACTGTTACAACCAATCACGCGGAGTTTTGATATTATATATTCCATTCCGGTAGTTTGGTTCTCAAGATGATTGGGTGTTGTAGAACGAGGGTAGACTCTGATTGAATTTAACTTTGCAATGCCCAGTATCTGCACCTGGAATGTGAGAACATTAAACAGGAAAGGTGCAAGCGAACAACTAGTGAAAGTTCTAAACTGCTACAAATCAGACATTATTGCCATCCAGGATATACGATGGGATGGGTAAAATGAGGATACAAAATCTACTACGGACGATGTTTTAGTGAGCAGAAACAGCGACTATTTGGATGCGGATTTGTTATAAGTCTTATGTTTTATAAGTCTTATGCTTTAAAGATATTAGCGAAAGCTTTGTAAAAATCCGCACCAGGGCCTAATTCAGCAACATAAGCCTTATATGCGCCCACGCTTATTGCTTCTACGAGCTCCTTTGCAAAACCTATGAACGACTGCCAAAGTACGATGTTAAAATCGTACTAGGGGATTTTAATGGAAAGGTAGGAAGAGAAGAAATCCTTATGAGTGTTGCCGAAAAATAAAGCCCATACGACAAAACGGCTGTTAACGGACTTAGGCTAATTGACTTCGATACGAAACAAAATGCTAGTATATCTAGCACACGGTTTCATCACTTCGATTTCTAAAAGGGGACATGGCGGTCTCCAGATCAACGAACGGTCAACCAAATTTATCACATTTGTTGTATTTTGGATGTCCGAACATTCGAACATCGACTCTGACCAACCTTGCTGCAGCCAAGGTAGGTATGCAGATATCCACCACGCCACAACAATCCGGAAATACTATGAAAAAAAAATTAATGTCGAAAGACTGCAATCGCAAGAGACCGCCAAGACCTTCGCGGAACGCGTATCACTAAACCTCTCGGTTAACACCATGCCACCATCATCGAATGTCGAAGAACAGTGGCAACGATGCCAACAAGCCATTAGATCAGCCGCAGCTGATGTACTAGGTCTCTCGCGCCCACCAACAAGAACCCCTGGTTTGATGAGCAATGTTGACATATGCTCGCAGACTAGAACAAGGCCTACAAGGCTAAGCTAAAGTGGAAAACGAGAACTGCTTTTCAGAAAGAAGAAAAGGAGCAAGAAAAGCGCGCGATCGGGGATACAGAGAGGTGCCACTCCAGGAACGATTTTCGCAAGTTTTACCAAAGTTTAAATCGTCAAAGCCAAGGATACAAGGCTCAAACAGAATCCTGTCGAGATGAACAAGGAAATATCGTAACTGAGAAACAGTCGATAATGGGGATATGGAAGAACCACTTCTGCAGATTGTTAAACGGCGATGACGAACAACATTCTACTGTCAGGCAGAACGAACCAGTCAATATTGGCAACAACAGCGAAAACTGCCAACCACCCGACTTGGATAAAGTGAGGATAGCGCTCCTAGAGTCTTCGATTCCCAGCCGGATGTCGGACGTAGTAAAGGAAGACCTCGCCATAAGTGACGCGCACAAGTAGAAACCGACCTCAACCAACTAGGATTTCGCAACTGGAGGCAGTAAGCTAAGGACCGGGCTAATTGGAGAGGCATGTTGGTTGAGGCCCAGGTTATTTCCGGACTGTAGCGCCACGTAAGTAAGTAAATTGGGTTCTCAAAGATGTCCACGCTCTAGAAATATCGAAAATTTATATAAAATCAGTGAAATTATCGAGCCTGACCATAATGTAAGCAGTGTTTCGATTGCCGAGACATAGCATAGGATAGCACAAAAATTCGTTTGGAACAGTTTGGAATAGTTAAAACGCGGTAACACTACTCTTTTGATACGCATTTGCAATGCATGCTTGATGATTTGCAGAAATGTTTTTTTGCTCAAGTTTGACATTTTGAATCCATTTTATACAGAGCAACAATTTGCTAAAATTTTGAGTTAAAATGAATTTTCAATCAGTGGGTTGAGCTATATCGTCATCGCATCAGGTGCATTTTGGAACGTAACCTGCTTATGAAAAAGGAATGATAATTTTTTTGTTAATGAAAATGAGAGCTTCTATGAAAAAGTAATAATGGAATTCCTTAAAAATAACAACAAGTAATCAAATATAACGGCACATATCATCATTCAAACTTTGCTAAAGTAAAGCTAACGCAGCAAGAACTTGTTGAAATTATTAAAGCACTTTATTTAAATAATTGTTGTTGTAAATACGCGGAAAAATTTAAGTGACTTTGTTGGTGTTAATCGTGTGCTGAGGAAGTCAACCATTCTGCGTAAAATTATAAATTTCGAAAATTTTCATACACTGGAAGACAAAGTTTAGACTGGGCGACAAGTAAGCCAACATACGCCAGAAAAGATTGATGCGGTAAGGTCGAGTATTTCTTTATGTCCGGGTATCACTCATCGAAGCCATGCACAAAAATTTGAATTTTTTTGCAAATTTCGGCTTGGCTGGCTTTTTGAATTAACAAAATAGCCGGTATTGGAGCACTGAAAACTTCGATTAATAAGTCTATCAGCTTCATTTGGCCATTATTCTTTGGACAATTCTGTAACAGTTACTAGTGACTGCAATCGAAACATGTTAGAGAACTTTCGTATGCCCGAATTGGATCAATTAGGCCTACACTCTGGTTCCATCAAAATGATGTGGCATAGTTCATGCTACGAATTTTATGAGATTTCCCGGCAACAACAAGTCGTGACTGCCCCTCACATTCCATGATTTGACTCCTCTCGACTTTTTCTTAGGGGCACTTGGGGGAAAAGGTTTACATCAAAAAACCACAACCGCGATGTACAACTACAGCATAAGAAAAAAATTTTCTGAAATCAATACAAAAGACCACACAATTCCACAATTGGACAAAATATCAGTTAGTTTATCATAACCTTTTATGTTTCTACAAAAAACAACATTATCCTTTGCAGAATGCTGGGGGTAGGGAATACAAATGGTTTTTGTAGGAAAACTTCCCCCAATTGGTAATCATTGGTAATGATTATGCATCAAAACTTTTTTCGAATATTTTTAAATATGATCGAAAAACGTTTCTTTACCAAAAACGCCCTCAAAAATTGGGTGTGACTGAAGAGTTTAAAGTACGAAATATAGATACTGGGATTGTCGAAATATCTCGTTTAGACAATTTTTCAAAATTCTTAACTGTTTGACCAAAAACAACGTTTTATTAAGTGGGCGTGGCAGTTTCCAAATACAGTCTACGACGGATATAAGAATATATTTCCGATTGTCATCGCAAAAGGCAATCGGACAAATAACTGCTGGAACTAGAATGGAAGATCAGTTGCAATAATACGAATTCCTGTGATAAGGACTTCCTCTCCTTTGAATTTGCCCTTGATGATCGTCGCTTGAATCACATTGTTTATCAGTTTCTTGATAAAGTCGCGTCGCGTACCGTTGCACAATTTCAGATAAGTCAGGTTCCGCTACATGATTGTGATCAGTTGTAAACTATGCTGCGGAGTTCCTGGTACATCAGGCGAGTTCAAAAATTCCGTCGAAGAGTTGGTCGCTTCATCCTTATCGGTCACGCTGTCAACGCAATTCTACGAATGTAGTTCTTGATATTTTTATAATTTTGTGCAATGCCGGAGAACACTTTGGTGATGAGTTGATCCTTCGACGATGGGAATGATAGCAATCCAGTTGACCATTGCCAATCGACAGCAGTTGTCTCGACAGTACAGCAGCCCGTGAGTCGTTCTGCAACGCCATAAGCGTGACATAAGAAGTGGGTTTCCGATTGAAACTTCAATGCACTGCAATGGCATCCGAACCGATATAAACGCAGCGAATATTTTTGTAGGCACTTGCGTGCCTATACGAAAGCAGCGTGATTCAAGTCCGCTTTTTTCGCGTTTTTCCGAAATTTTTTGAGTCTTCCACTAAGAATTTTATATTTTTCTATTCAAAAAGCCATTCTGAAACAATTACACACAAAATTTCATAGAAAAAATTATTTTGGATTTTTACAATTTCGCGAAATTTTCGGAGGGTTTTCCCAAATTTTTTTTGGTAAAAACCTTCTCCTGGAAATTATTTCACATACATAGAAGATCCAGTTAAACTGAACGAAAGAAACTTCGTTTCTTATATCAGTTCTTTTCATAAAAGAAACTTCGTTACATGTTCGCATATAAGAACAACTCGGATATAAAAAAACAATTTTGTCGAATGCTAGAGGTTTTTATATCCGTCGTGGACTGTACCAAATTCCATTATTTTAGCTCAAAATCGGTTACCTACAGACGGACGGATGGACATGGCTAAGTCGACTAAGCTAGCGATTCTCTATATCTAGCAAAATGATTTCTCTATGTTACAAGCTAGGTGTCAATAATAATACACCCTATGGAATAGAGTATACATATCTCACGCCAACCGCTGTTTCTTTGGGCTAAGAAGGCAATTAAGAAGTAAAGCTATAACTCTATATAGTTACTCCTATATTAGGTCTCGCGTGGAGGCTGATCAGTGAACATCCTAGTCCTACTCTACAGTGCAAAGACTGAAATTTGCCAATAAGTGTATTCGATTAGTTTTTTTTTCCTTAAGTTTTAAAAAGTAAACTTTAAAAAAATCGTCGGGTGTGAGCGGATCTGATACTGTAGCTTTGGATTAAGTTTGAACATATGGTTTGGATGTACAAGATCCGATCGAATTTCTGGTGTTACATAACATAATTGGTTCCCCTAGAATCCTTAGAACCGACTTTCGTAGAAGGTGGATTTAACATTGAAACTGGATCTTCACCTAATGTATTTATTCTTTTAGTTATAGTCAATGTAATTTTGTTTTGTTTGGTCTGAGGTTTCTTGAAATACACTTGAAATAAATACTTGGAGTTCTGAGAGTCTAGTCAATGTCACCATTTTTGAGCATTTTTGAGCATTTTTGTCATTAATTTTGAACTGCATTGTTTGAGTTGCATTTTCTAATGGCACAACAGATCTTTTTTTACATATTTTTATAAGTTAAGCAAACATAATTAAAATTAATGGTGAGAAGTTAATTTTAAATCATTTTGTAAATGAGACCGTCATGCAATAGTGTCGAATACCTTTTTCATCAGTCCAATGGATCTACCTGTTTCACGATTTATTTTAAGATAGTTACAGATTCTAAACTCAGATGACTCCTAAGGATTTAAGATTTGCTTCTTGAGTTCTTAATATTAATTTGAAATCATTTCGAAAATAATCGTCATTATACGAAATAGTGCTATAGGGGTATTTTATTTTAAACATTTATTTCACTGAAATACTTTTTAATTCAAAAAGGTAACATTTTATAAACTTGAAGACAAAGGACTCCTTTAAAGCGATTTAAACTGTGCAGTGATCGTCCATATAGAGCCTCCTTATTATATTGGAAGAATATTTGTTCACATTCTTTTTTTTTGCAAAGTGCACTCTCAAATACTTATTTTTACGTTCGTTCATTCATTCAATTCTCATGCATAAATTTTCTTTCCCTAGAAGTCAACCTTAGCCACGTATATTGTTCTCGGTCAGTTGATATGAATCGGCCATCCTTTTTTTTTGTCGTTTGGTTCAGTATCGCACAATGCCCTTGTAAATTATCCACACGTTTTACCACCATCTCGTCTCCGTGTGCCTCATCGCATTGCAGCATCCAGGGACACAACTTAAGCGATGATCATTCAATTTGGCGTCTACATGTCCTGACATACCACATAGTGTCCTAGCCACAAGCAGCGCGAACCGGATGGATGGAGGTTTTTTTTTGTACGTGTATATATAAGCAGAAGCGGTTGTGGTGATATGGTGCGGCGGTGGCAACAAGGAACAAAAAAATATGTGCCATAACATATGGATTCGTCGATTTACATCATTGACATAATGAAGTTTCCAAATGAGTTCTATTGTTAACAGATGGACGATGGTGTTGAAAGTTGACTTCGATTAAGAATTCGTAGTAGTGGATGTTGTCGTTGGATTTGTTTGCTGCCAATGCAATGATGAGGGTGTTGCATATGTTGTGAGGAGGGAGGACGATGCATGGTCATCGATATGAGGATGTGGGATGCTGCATGCACATAACCCTTGCCTACATAAATGAGCAGAGCATTACCTTTTTTTTGTACGGAGGTTCATATGGTATACGTATGTTGTTGTGTTAGTTGCGGCTACATATTTAGCTAACTCTTGATGAAATATTAGCTCATATGAAAATATTTGCTGAACTAATTACTAACGCTGTGCATCAGGCTAATTATTCATTTGAGGAGGATTTTCTTCATAGTGGGTGACAAATATTGGGTTTATTCACTTTATTCACAATATTTTATATTGGTATGTAATCATAAAGTTACTTTGACATTTATCAATCGATTGACTTGGGTAGACACGTTTTAAAAAGTAATTTCAGTAGAATTACTTCACACTAAAATTGCATTCCGAAATTGTGATGGTTTACATTGAACATTTAATTTTAACTCAATGTGCTTATCGTCGAAAATATCGTGGCAGAGAAGTACCGTTTGACCCCACCATTCGTCTTTTGGTGTCGAATTTTGTAGATTATGCGACAGCATAGTGCACATGCCGTTCATCAAGACCCAAGACGATTGACGGATGTTTGCTCAATAAATAAATTTTTATAAAAGGTATTGACGGTTTTCAACAACACGCTATGCAACATATCAAACCAAACAATGCAGTTTCTGTTTTTTTTTTTAAATTATGACAATTATGTTTTCACCCCATCTTGTAGTACTCTGTGGTCCATGCTTGGGGCTATCACCTACAGACCCTCTTTCTTCGAAATCATTCATTACACGATAAATAGTGGGTTTTGTTGGCGCGTTGTTTCTCCCAAAAATTTCACGTAACTTTTTTCATCGTCGCAGTAATCGATGATTGATTTTGATGAAATGTTTTAACGATTAGAACACGTTGGTTTATCGAATATTTTTCCATAATAAATTTGCCACGCGTCTACTTCAAGACTGCCAAATATGAACTGTCAAGACTAATGTTTACCGAAATGCCGACAAAACAAAGTAGTATACCTTTCCGGCGGACACGCTGTATTATTAAAATCCACCCACTTGTTCGTCCACATTTGGAATCCTAAATCATACGGGATATAAAAAAAATGTCTAGAAGAGATATTAAGATAGTGTGAAAGTCAACATTTCACCCCTATAAAGTTTAGAGTCACATAAGATTTTTGTAGTCGCTTTGTTAAAAAAAAACTTTATTGGCGAAAGTCTAAAAAAATTAAAAAATGTTTAACAAAATATTTAATATATTATATACATATTTATACTGTTATAAACATTTCGTCTATTGAACGTTTTGAACTAAGTGCACTTTTTGCGGATGTTTGATTAAACCAATGATTTAAATGGTTCCAAAGCGGTTTTTTGTGGAATGTTTAACACAAAAAAAGTGCGTACATGACGAATTCCAACGAATCCGAGACGCGTGGCGTATGTGATATTTAGTATCCTAGTATTAGGAAATTCCTTGGCTATAGAGTAGAAGGTTCTAAAACATTCGAGAATTTCACTTCTTAATGTTTCGCCCGGCATATCCCTCATTTGAAAACGGGTCAAAAAGTTTGAAGAGATCGGTATAATATTGAAAAATCCAAAATATGGACAACCGAGATAATCAAGCACGTTAAAAAACTTGGAAAGCTTTAATCAACCTGTTCTCGATTGCGCAAGCCTCATAGATCATCAATACACCGTTACAAATTTTAGCTGCACCCCTATAAAATTCAATTGTGGCAAGAATTAAAGCCCCCATAATAGCAGTCAATGGCTTGACTTCGTAAGACAAGTAATCGAGCGCTTTTCAACGTTTAGCAACTTTTTATTTGCTGATGGACCTCATTTTCATCTTATTGACCTTGAAAAACTCAAGCATTACAAACTCCTTCATTTCCAAATTCACTGTATGGTCTGTGATGTCGGCACGAGGAATAATTGGTCCTATATTTGTTGTAAAATAAAAGTTTCTCTTAACACGAATTTTAGGGTAATATTTGCACCGAATTCCGAGCAACATAATTTTGTAATTTTAGTCAATTTTTAAAAATCATTATTTTATGCATCTATCTTATACTTTTTGAATTAGTTGAACAGCATTCTCAGCGGATAATCTACAATTTCCTTATTTCGGAACTTATAAAATTGATGAATTCCCTCCATGGAAACATACGAAATAATCAGTGATACTCTTTTATCATAAAGGGGATAAGAAGAACCCAAAATAAAAATTGTTCTCAGGAATCATAGAAAATCTGAGCTTGAGCCTGTGAAAAGTAGTGTTCGACTTACGTAGATCTTGGAGATATACGGAAACATGCCTAATGTCATGGTCAAGCGATTTTTTTCGACATTTTCTGTCGTTGGGGATCTAAAATTTCCTTAGAATGTTCGAGGGATTCCATATGGGACTTCGATTGGACATTTCCATTGTATTGACAGTCCTGTCGGCTTATTAACGTCATTAGCATAACGAATGCGAACTTAAAACACAAACGACAAAACACCACAGCCTCGTTAAAACTATCAGAACATTACAGATCCTGGACAAGGTAAAATTATTTACCTATTTGTCAATATGCATAAAAAACATGGACAGAAAATCATGCTCTTGATTTTCCAACTTAAGCTCATGAACGAAAAAATAGAACACTTTCGTACAGCATATTCTGTCATGAAAAACAAAAAACTGTGCTTTTCTGTAGTTTTCTGTTGTTATTTTGCAGATAAGACTTATTAAGCAAAGATTTTTAGTCCTTTAGGGACTTCTTATGATGGCATTCACCGCAATGTGTGTTAATCATTACAAACAGCTTGTAATTATTGTAATATCATTCATACTTCTTTTATTTTTATACTATTATTCGTACTTATATGGGTGCGACATGGGTACGGGTGTTAATTAGTCTCTCTTTACATAATGTAAACCACTTTGACAAAAAATGCATCTATAGATTTTTATTTCTTTCTTTCCAGGACTACGATAAAGAAATGACCAATCAGAAAACCTCTCCACCCGCCAACCACACACTAAAAGATTTGGAATTTTATAAAAATCTAACAAACAACGTGTCATCTGCAAACACATCGGAATGTCTTCCGCCATCGCATGACCAAGCGGATGCATCAGCGCTTGCAGCAGCTGCTGCAGCCGCCGCTCATGTACACCTGAATGGAACTAGTGAGTACATATCGATCCAATTTTCCAAAAAAAAAAAATAGAAACTACACTTTTCCAGTATACTGCATGACCAGTGGTAATTTGTAACAACTTTTTCGGCTAAAACTGAACAACATCAACCAATGCCCATGCTGGTCATACAATTGCTGAAGCTATGAAGCTCTATTAATTAAGTGAACTTAAATTTCAATTTGAATCTTTTTTTTCCTATCTCTCACACTCACCTGTCTCAACTCGATGTCGCAGTGCAAGACATGATAAATTTGCAAAAGTTACAAAATTTAGCTACCCTGCAACACCATCATCAACAGCAGCAGCAGCAGCAGCAGCAGCACCAACAACAACAGCAGCAGCACAACCATCATCAGCAAACGAATTCAACGGTTGTCGTTCCTCCAGTCGCTGCAGCACTTGCCAGCCTTCAGGGATTAGCCGGTATCTCATCTGCAGTAGCTTTAAACTCACCTTTGAATTTGAGTATAGGCTCAACAACATCAGCAGCGGCAGCAAGTTTATCATCATCAACTGGCCTGACTAACAATATCAATAATAATAAACCCCATGGTCCAGTTGGATCAACATCTACATCGTCGTCATCATCATCATCGTCGTCATCGTTGCCCATTTCGTCATTATCTATATCCACATCAGTACCAATGGCAGCGTCACCACCGCATGGCGGTGAAATTGGTGTTGGAATTGGGGGCTCACCTGTGGCCAGCAATTTAATTGCAGGCGGTTGTAGTCCTCCGACCGCCAGTGCACAAATGCCACAATTAATTTTGGCATCAGGACAATTAGTTCAAGGTGTTCAGGGGGCACAACTATTAATACCAACAGCTCAAGGTACCTAATGATGCGACATGGGCGCTAGCTTAACAAGCCACTATTAACTGGTGTTGTGTGTGTGTGTTTTTTGTTTCATTTTCATTTCTAGGAATAGCAGTTCAAACCATTCTAACCATACCTGTGAGTCAACAAATCAACACGAGTGAGCAGTTCGCTCAGAACTTTGGTAGTGGAGCTTTTGCAACGCCTTTACCGCCACCTCCTCCCCCGCCGCAGAGCTTACTCAAGCCAAATCTCTTCTCCAATGGTGTTCAGCAGTTGTTGGCGGCTCTCCATCCGGAACTATTTGCGGCTGCAGCCGCCAATCATTTGGCAACCGCCGCCGATGTCCACCATCATGCGCATCAGCACCATCATGCGGCAGCGGCTGCAGCAGCTGCAGCAGCTGCTGCCAAATCTTTTCATATTCAACAATTAAAGCAAGAACAACAACATCAGCAGCAGCAACAGCGTGATCAACAATCAGTTGCACATCGTTCCGGTCATCAGTTGTCACATCTGCATCATCACCAACACCACCACCACCACCCGCAACAGCATCAATCGACTGACAATCATCACCTTTCGCCAAAGCTGGAATCAGGCACGATTAAGTCACTGCAGGACTGCCATTCACCGTCACCGCCACTGCGGCATTATAGTTCGACGTCGCCTTGTCGAAGGTCGCCGTCAATGTCACCACCACCGCCAGTAGTAAACTCACAGGCTAGCATGCCACTTCATCTGAAACAAAGTCCTAAACGTGAATGTCCGACTGGAATTAATCTAAGTCACCAGCAGGCAGAGAAATCGCCACGCATTTCCCCCGCTCTGATGGCACTGAGTAGTGGTGCGGGAGGTAACAGTGGTGTTGGCCATTGTGCATCCTCGAGCAATCATTACTCGTCCTCGCCGCTTAGTTCTCAATTGTTCCGAAGTCATTCGCCAACGGGTAGCCAACATCTAACATCAATATCTACCCCATCGCCGTCAAACATCCAGCACCAGTCTCGGGAACAGCAACAAGCATCCGCATCCAGTGTACTTAGTAGCATCAATAGGTGAGCTTGCCCGTCTGTTTCGACAAAACCAAAAGTCTACATCTATCGAATTAGTCTTTACTTAATTTGTGCTCGTGTGTATGCGTTTGTTCCTTCTAATTTCATGCTTCCACGGCAACAGACTTACATCAACCAATGGTGAATTAACGATAACGAAATCCCATGGTCCAAGTTCTACAGCCCAATCGTCTTCACCGTCGCCTCATCACCAGTCTTCACATCATCAGCACCAGCACCAGCAGCAACAACAACAACAACATCAGCAGGGGAACTCACATCATCCTTTGCATGTTGGCGGACATCATCAGCATTTGCATTCTGGTGGGAATTCGTTAAAAATGAGTCCTTCGTCGTCATCGTCAGGGATGCAACAGCAACAGCAGCAACAAATCTCACCGAACGGCACAGATGGTTCGGCCACTGATTTGCTGATAGATTCTCCAAGTAAGTTTCAAAGTACATAAACCTCCCACTATATCGTCCTTTTTTTCGGACTCTGACTTATTTTACGCGACAGAGGGTTAAGATTGAATATCTACCTCTATTGATTGTAGACCACCTCTGGATATTTTAATGATTGGAACCATTTCAGTGTCAATTTCTTCATTTTTACAACAAATTTGATTATGTATATGAATTGGTGATGTCGATGTGCATGTGTGTACGTGTGAGTGATACTCTTTATTACGAGTAAGTGATATTTTTCGCTAAAAAGGATTCGAAATGTATTACATTTCATCGTGTAATTACTCAGTAGTCATCCTATTCAATAGATGAACATTTCTTTACTTTGTTACGAGAATATTGTAATATTTATAGTCCTTGTAGTTGTTGTCATGGAGGCTACAATTAAAATGCTTATGGGCGAGCATTTTTCGAAAAACCTCATCAGACTATCTGAACCTGATACGGGGATTTTAGTAGCTTCAAAATTATAAAAACCCATCTAAGGAGTCTATGAATAATGCCATATGATCTTCAAAATCTAACAATAAAAGCAGGCTTATTTGCTCCCTACCAATGGTATCAACCAATAGTATGCACCCAAAGCATTGTTGTCACCATTCTGCACTAGTTCCTTCTTTATTTCATTTATGAGATGTACTGTACATATTCCATTTTCCTACATCACAAGTCACCACCTGTCCCGCTGTGTAATTCTCTTTTGCAATCTCAGTAGACCTATTGGATTTTGTAGCCCATATAAACAATAAGTTCTGTGTTGAGTTAGTTACTTAATTGGCACTACACTCTGAAAGGAGCATGTGCCTCAACCAACATGCCCCTCCAATAAGTCCGGTACTTTCATAACTGCCTCCAGTTGCGCACTTCAAGATTGTTGAGGTCAGTTTCTACTTTTGCTCGCGACTTAAGGCGAGGTCTTGTTCTACTGCATACGACGTCTGGCTGGGAATCGAACTCTCCGAGCCGGAGTATTGGCGTAGCCGTCTTAAACGTCCAATGTGGCGTTTTTTTAGGTATATCGCTGTACTGCTCGTATGGCTAGTTGTCGAATCTTTGTCCCCACAGCCCGTAACTGCAAACGGGACTGAAAAATAATTTTAAGCTGTGTGTTGTGTGTCCTTCCGTGTTGACAGCATATAACTACATGGTCTTACCATCACTTACAGCCCATTTTTGCCGATTCCTTCTCTATACTAGAAAAAGTCGTACCAAGGCAGTTGCACCGATTTATGGAAGATTGTGCTCGTGCCTTTAGTGTTTGCTCAGGAGTTTTGTAAAATCCTCTCAAAAGTGGGGGGAGAGAAAATTCAAGGTTCGGTGAATTAATTTCTGACCCTGATGTAGTAGCGAGAATTCTACATCGTCATCCTGCTCGGACAAACGAGTTTTTGGCGGAATACAAAAACTATAGTCAAGGCTCTGTTTAGCTTGTCTTTATAAATGCGTTTAACATTGATGAGAAGTGATTACTCCATATTCTCATCGACATACCAGACACCAGAATATCTCGCCATTGGTTTTCGACATAACGAGCTTATGGTAAAGTATTAATGGGCATGTTAAGGAATACGCGCTAGGCAAAGGACTTGGCGGTCTCTTTCGATTGCTGGTATTAAATGCAATAAGTGGATAACTTCACTTTGCAGCCTTTTAAGAAATCGATAAAAAAAACGTTTTCTTTCTTTTTTAACGACTTTTTCGCAATCTATTTTCCACTTAGCTACAGAACAGATGACAGCAGATCAGGAAAATGAGTTTGCCGGTTATTGGCACTACATTTATATCGAATCAAGGCTGCAAAAAACGTAGATATCTCAAAAATGAAAAAAAATGGAATTTTTCACTTCATGCATTCAGGTGACAAAATTATTTCACTATTCTCATTTCTCATTTGTTGTGACGTGGTAGATATCCTCAATATTCGACCGGATAACGTCCTCAAGTCGATGTTAGCCCGTCCGAATATTCGAACATCCAAATTACTGAATGCGTGCTTCTTGTCTACCGAAATGTAATAATTTAATAGACCCTTGGTTTTTTCCGTTATACAACTAAAGATGTTCTCTCTTACTACCTTTGCCTTTAAAAAAACATTGCTGCATTATTTTAAAATTGTACTTCTGTTGTCGCGTATACGTTATTTTCAGGAGCTCGTAGTAATATTCGTTAGCAATGCCATTTCTCCTGCTTTGGAATTTGGCATTTATGCGGATTGTTAAAATATGTTCGCTAAGGTAATTTATAATCAGTAGTTTCAGAGGTATTTGGTTACTTCCGGACAATAAGTAGTGGTAGTAGCAGCACAACCTTGAGAGCCAGCTCCAATTTTTTAGATCTCTAGATCTCTAGGCATTCTTGGAGAAATGGCCATCAATATCCACTTTCGTCTCTTCCGCCACCATCTCTGTGCAAGTCGCCTGACCAAATACAAATACAGCTTTGAATTTGGTAAGACTTTTTCTCACACCCATTCATTTGTGCCATTCATTCTCGCACGTTGGCTGGACCTTCGGTTTTATATTGAATCCGAACGACTGAGTTGAAATAAGCCTTTTTTGACAATTGAAACTACTTGGATGACTTATCAGATCATCACAAGAGGAGGGATGTACCCAGGCCATGTAACCAGAATGCACAATTTTTTTACTTCACAATATGAATCTGTTTAACATTTTTATTTTTTTATCAAAAGAGTTATAGTTAAACAATTTTAAACGTTGTTTAGTCAAATTTTTGAAAATTTCGCGAAGTCCTTCAACTTCTAAGCGTTTCAATTGGCATTTGCCACAATTTGTTTTAGCCTAAAGGTCTATTCACAGAACTTTCAGTTTTGGTCAATAATGAGTAATCACATTTTCTCGTGTGCCCATTGTGGCTAAGTTTTATTATGAATTTTCAAAATTATCTATATGACACCTTTACAGCTTGATTTGACAACGCAATTTCATCGTCATATCCTCTTTTGCAATCATCTACTTTTCCATTTTTTTTTGTTAACCCTAACAAAGTTGTCTCGAACTAAGATTATCCGTATCCACACATCATTTCGCATCCGATATAATTTACAATTAGTACATACGAGTACATAAAAAACTTTTCCCATCAGTTCTGGGTCTGGGTTTATATTCCGAATTTCACAGCTTAACAGGAAAACTTAATAATTAACTCACTTATTTGCAAATTTACCTGAAAGGATATCAAATGGATCCTCTACCGAAATCCATTTCGTTACAAAACCATTGCATCTGCAGTCACTTGCACTCCATATACACATACTCGTGTATCGAATAAGTTTGAACTCACAATGCGTAGCTTAACGCCTCGAGAAATTAATTCGCAGTGATAGGCTTTCGGGGAGTATCCTTGTGTACATTCGAGTAAAATGACATCTAACTATGAATGATGGTAGAAAATGCATCTCAAGAGCAAATTACCATCCCCCTAAATAACGTAGATACATTGACTTTTCACGAAGGGATGAATAAGGATAACGTTCTTAAAGAAAACTTTGAACGTCTTTGACGTCGAGGTTCGAGGATTTAATAATTCACGATACATGGCGTATATTGCACCTTGATAGGTGTTTAGTGTTCATTTGTTTGGCTGTCTAGAGTTGCGCGTTGTTTGTCACATCACCGCCGCGCCGTTGCCATCGTCGTTGTAAGCAAATTGGCAAGAAATCTTTGGCGCGCACAAATAACAGTCAGATGACTTCGCCTTCCAAGTTTGACATGCACTAATTACGGTAACACAACAGCTAACAACCGATATTCGATTATGCAATTAAATATGCATTATGCCATCAATTACGTTGCACTAAGCTAATTATTTCTGATGTTGCTGCTTGTTGGTAGGTAGTGTTGCTGGTTGTTGTTCCTTGCGCGCTGTGAGCGTCTGTCATTTGTTTGCTGTTACCGTGAATATATGCGCGTCAAGTCTGCAGGATAAACTAATTTTTTATCCATTAAATGTATACCTGCTACTGCAGCGAATATACCTTACGATGAAGATAATGGTCGACTTAGTAATTAGTTGTAATTAGTGGTGCTTTAGACGTGGGTGTTGTGCACCTTGCAAATTAGATATTTCGCAGCCAAGTTTCAGTATTGTATACCCGCGTATCGTATCCTACCTATACTTAAACTTTAATCATGACATTCTTCCTTTTTTTTTGTTGAATTTACCTTTCAGACGAACAAACCATCAATCAGGCCACAAGCAATGTTGTAGATGGAATTGATTTGGACGAGATTAAGGAATTTGCCAAAGCATTTAAATTACGGAGATTATCATTGGGACTAACGCAAACGCAGGTTGGTCAGGCACTATCGGTGACTGAGGGTCCAGCGTATAGTCAAAGTGCCATTTGCAGGTGAGGTAGAGTGTGATCAGAGTAAAATATATATTTCTAATAATTATAGTTTCATTTATATTGTAGTTGTTGAGTATTTTTTTTCTCTGTTTTAAATTTTATTTTTTAAAAGTACTCTTTTGTAAATTTAGGAAAAGTTATGAAACAACAGTAATTTGCTATTACAAGATTTTTATCATCATTTACAGTAATCAAGTTTAGGATTTGTGATTAGTAAGCTGCGCATTTGTGTGTTTCATAGAATTATTATTTTAAGTTTAATTATAAATAATAACAAAACAAAAACGATTTGGTAAGAGTTTGTGTAAACATTATTGCTAAAACTAAAGTCATTCTAGCCTAGAGATGATTTAGATAATTTATAAGGTACACTGAATTTTTATTAATTTTAAATGATTTATTTATTTTTGAAGTACTACCAATAAATCAACAATAATTTTCAGTTTCAAGTTTACAACATGGTGTGTGTCATATCAAGTATGCTATTACCGATAATAAATACCCAACACAAACACGATTTTCAGATTAAAATAGGCTTTGGGCATGTCTTTTTCAATCTAAAAAAAAAAAATTTTTTCTGAATAAGCTTTCCTAAAATATATAAAAAAAATATTTTTACTTTTAAAAGAAAAAGAATTTAGTCATATCAATAGAGCCGTTTTAAATATATAGAAAATTGGGAATATTAGGTTTAGTATGAAATGAAACACTGCAGTTGGTTTTGACTTCCACATCACCTCATTTAGAGCATCAAGTAGTGGTTTTTAATGACGACGAAAACAAGATGGTCCAGACGTTCATAGCGCTTTGAGCGCACTTTTCGATATTTCGGTTGTTTTCAAATTAGTGGGGGTTAAATTGATTTTGTTATTTAAATCCCATGAATGTTTGTGATTATAGTAAATTTGTTTAATGGTGCCCAACGTAAGCCTCAAATAATTGTAATTCACTAATGATTTCATATTTATGCTGCGCTTCAACAGAATAGATACAACATATTTCGAAGGTTCATTAATTCTAAATATTGTACGTGAATTCATCATTTCTTGCTGCTAACTGTTTGTCTACGATGTTTCGAAAATAAAGGAAAAAGAATAATTCAAAAAGCACCGTTATTTTTTTCGGATCTATTTCAAAACATTTCATATGGCAAAATGCAATTTTTCTTTGCTACAACTGAATAGACACGTGGTAATTATCTTCATTTCCTTTGTGTATACTGCGAAGATTAGTTGGTTTAAGCAATTGATAAAGCGTTTGAAGTAATTTTAATCCATATATTGAAATTTAGAGCAACATTCGCAGAGCAAAATTCTTTTACAATGTTGAAAAGGTCAACATCGACTTACTTCAAGAGCAAGGATTCACCGGATTGATATACAAATTTGATGAAGTTTTAATGTGATCTACTCCTACTTGATGAACAAAAAAACATGAAGGGGGTAATAAAACAGCAACAATATCGGCTGATAGAAGACTCAGCTGCGAAAATTAAACAAAAATTTGTTGTAACTGCGAGTAAGGTGCCTTTTTGAGACGCCATATGACTTGGCAATAGCAATGGAGTTAAGTGTTTTTTTTTTTGAATGAGCAAAAGTTAAGTTTTGATTGACCTCATGGATTTCATTATTACTTTCATGGCATGAGAAAAGGGAACGCTTTTTAGTCCGGCATCATATTCGAGAAGGTTTTGTTATTGTATGGAGAACAGTAAGCTACAGTGGAGCTTTTGAAACTATGTTCTTAACAGAAAAACTACTGCAATATTTTACAAGGTATTATTATGAAGAAATTTCCCTTAAATATGAATTGGACATTCCAGCAGAAGAACGCTTCCATTCATTTGGCTCGGAAAGTTAAAAATTGGATAAGAGAGCAACATTTGGTATTGCTTCAGTGGCCATCGTACTCACCGGTACTGAACCTTGTAGAAAACGTATGAGGAACATGGCCATCAATTTTAACCATTTTAACCAATAAAAAGATTTGACTATGAAAAACTTGTTGTATTTTATTCCATTAACTGCTTTTTGTAATTTCATTATTTTTTGCATATTCAGTTGATGCAAAAAAAGCATTTTTGCATAGAGAATGCTTTGGAAGGCAGGCAGAGAAAAAGTAACGGTGCTTTTTGAATTATTCTTTTCGCAACATAATAGGCTTTGAACTCTTAACAAAAAACGTTGTTTGTATTCATTGTCTTTGAGCTCCTGGGTCAGTTGCATCTTAAACGGGTATATTTCCGAATTCAGACGCACAAGTTCCCAAGTAAAATCTGCAAAATGCCGAGTTCTTGTGCACGGATACCTCGGATTTCCCAGCACACTTTGATGGTTATTTGCGATCTTCTTGCGTGATCAGGCTTTTCTGTTGGTGCCTTATTGCTTACTAAGTATTGCAACCAAACATAGGAGTTTCAATTTATAATCGCGTCCGCTGTAGAATGAGCGCGACGTTAGTACTAACGAGCACTCATTTTGCTAGTATAGTTTTATCATTTATTCGTGACTCGCAATGGCGTTTGGCATAAGTGACTGAGTAGTAAACAATGGATTTGACAGATGCTATCAATAAAACATACCCGCTACAGACTGTCAACGTCGCCACCTTTTTTTATGCCTTTACTAGTAACTTATAACTAAAACTGTTCTTAATTTTAAACCTATACCTCTACCTTTGTAACCTCTGTCTCATCACATACTCAACAGTGAGTTTAAGCCGGAGTTATTTTTTATTTGCTATTGGATTTAACACTCGATGACGTTCCCATAATCTTTGTAGACCAAATAATCTGTATTTAATCTTAAGCATATAAGTAACTGTGATTTGCATTGTTATTAAGACTTTACAACAAAAATGACGATATAGTTGAACTGCATGTTACCCAAAGTAGTCTTAAGTACCTTGTTTGTAGCAAAGTCACATAAACCTTTAGCTGAAGTTTTTTTCAAACTGAATTGATATGTCTTTAAGCTTGGATTGTCTTTGTTTATATATTTATGTAAGTGCTTTCATATATGTTATTGTAGGTGTCATCAGTATCAAATGTCGAACATTCTGCTTAACTAATACCAGCAATAACTGATTACCCTGTGGTTGCATAACATATGCTTAAATCTTTGCTCATGGATGCTGCTTGTAATGGGAACGCAGCGATAAGTGTCTCATAGTGTAGTAAAAAGTAGTTAAAAATGAAAATTTATGCGAATTATTATATGAAGCTGAATATCAAATTATTCAGGTTGTAACAGTACTTCTGGCACGACAAGTATAACCAATCTTGATAATCAGGTACATAGAATGGTTTTGTAGTCTTATGAAACCTTCAAAAATATGTATTAATTGGATAAAAAAGTATCTTTGAATCTTACCAAAGATTATAAAGCCACACAGATGACGCATTAAGACGCAAAAAGACAGAAATTTTTGCTCATCAGCTTCATGTTACGGGCGGGCGGTGTGCACGTGCACACATGAGAAACGAGATAAAAATATATGCCGGGCTGTGCCAGTACGACCCGCCATAGAACAATTTTTCTTGTATGCGGTGCGTCATTTGTATGGCTTTATAATCTCTGATCTTATTTAAGTATTTCATTAAGATTATGTTATAAAGAAAATTACTCATACCAAGGAAACACTTTCCACTGATAGACAGACAATATTATATAACCGTATGTTATCGAATCTCCAAATTAAATTGATTTGATGAATGCTGTTATATTGTTTATAAATACCTGTATTGTATTTTACGACTGAATATATACAAAAACATTAGTATTGAAAAAAAAAGTTAAACAAAAAAAATGCAATAAAACAAAAGAGTTCACTTGCAAACTGGTTTATATGAAATGTCTTTTATTTTGTGTGATGAGATTAACTTTTCCTAAATTTAAGTGCCAGGACATTTACAAAAGAAGCAGTTTTTAATTTCGTTTTTTATATAATTTTGTCTATATTTTCTTTATATTTTTAACAACAAACAAAATAATAATATTTTATACGTAAACAAACTCATTTCAAATACATTCTTACCACGGATGCGTATGGACTGTCGACTTAACATAATCAACCAACAGTGCTCTTGCTGCACAGATGTATGCCGCTCAGCTTTCATCGCAACAACAAAATATGTACGTTCCACAAAACAAACAAAATAAGAGTTTGCGTATTTTTATTATATTTTCTTTTTAATTTTTTTAATTAGTCTTTCTATGTATTTTTGTTTATGTAATAAAAATTTTATTCGCTTATGTAAATTTGCAACTGTTACTAAAACTAGAATGGTAAATAAAAAAAAAAACGAATTTGTATTTACACCCTAATTAAGTCGAAACCAGTTAGGAGACTCTCTCACTTGACTAAGAGCGGTCAAATTCTTGCCTTCAGTATCCACATTTCTTAGATGCATGCAAATTAGGTTGTGCAAGAGTCAATTCTCCTTTTTAAGATTGTTGTGTGTATGTTGTGCCCGCACATAAAGAAGTGGGAAATAAAATCAAATGAATACACATTATGTTGCACATAATTAACACCACATACAGATAGCATGGTGGTGGTCCTCTTCTTGAGAAAGAGAATCACTAGTACAGCTTTTCAGAACAGAAAAAAGAAAAGACCATCTCATCATTAACATTAGCAAACGCAACTAAGTGGATGTGATTGAATGATTGGGAGTTATACGTTTGTATTTAAGATCGACATTGAAGAAGAACACGAAATCAACTTAATTGGGTTTAAATATGCAAATTTGAAAAGTCTAATTTTAAATTGCTTTTTTTTTTTGGTAAACTAAATTTATCTGAGTGTAATAAAATTTGTAACATCTAATGTAATTGTATGTGCATGTGGTGCTTTTTAATATAAACAACAAAAATATATCACTGGCCAGGGCATTGCCAATACTATATAATCACAAAATTTGTGTTAGATCTTTCGATACGAAATTTTAATTAGTTTTCATTATTTTATTGTTTGCTTTACCGATTTTCACTTTGAGTTCAATATTTGGATTTATGACAATGTCCTGGCACTGATAATGCGCATACAAGGCTTTTATGTTGTTAATTTTCCATTATATATTTATTTTTATATTTGTTCGTGTTAATTTTTTATTAAATTTTAAATTTATTTATGTGAAATTCATTTCACTAGGTTTGAAAAACTCGATATTACTCCCAAGAGTGCCCAAAAGATAAAGCCCGTCCTCGAGCGTTGGATGAAAGAAGCTGAAGAGAGGTATTTCGTTTAATATACAATATTATTTTTTTTTTAGCTTTAATTTATTGTTTTTTGTGTTTTTTTCCAGCCACTGGAATCGGTACAAAACTGGTCAAAATCATTTAACGGATTATATTGGCGTTGAACCGTCGAAAAAAAGAAAGCGAAGAACGTCGTTTACACCTCAAGCTTTAGAATTACTCAATGCTCATTTCGAAAGGAATACTCATCCATCGGGTAAGGCTATTAATGTATTTTAGACCTATGAAAATCAATGTATATAAAGCAAAATTAAATTTATGGTTAATTAAAGCAAAAAGTACTATAGATCCATTGAGTTGAAAATCGTTATATAAAAATAAGAATTGCAACTTCTCGTATATAGTCTACTACAGGCTGTGCTTATTCAACGTGTGAGATGGCTTCCAACTTTGGAGCGCTTTTGCTTCTAAAAAAACGTTGATTGACGTTTATTAATACGTAGGCGATCATACTTGGCTGGCATATTCAAGGATAGGTCTAACAAATGCGAAAAAGAGAAAATTTGTGACATAGGGGTTCAAGAATTTCTTAGCAAACCCATGTACGGATTTGGCTCTGCTGATAATATTATCAATATGAAAGCGAAAATTAAATTCTCTGTCACAGATAACATCCAAATCACGCAAAAAAATGACGTTATGTAAAGGGTTTTTCAATAAGAGCGCTACAAAAGTTTTTTTTGTAATAAAACAAAAACGGTTTTAAATATCAATGAAATTTTTTATTCCTGGGAAAGTACGTTTGATGCCATTATGTATGGAACTCGATTTCTTTTGCATGGCCACCACGGGCACGCTTGCAGAAGTCCAGACGCCGAACCCATTTTTCGACCGTTTTCATGCATAAATCGGCCGATACTGCTGCAATTTCACGTTCGATATTCGTACGAAGTTCATCAATCGTCGCTGGCTTGTTGGCATAGACCATAGACTTCACGTAGCCTCACGGCGTTAAATCGCACGACCGAGGCGGACAAGCGACTGGACCATTTCGTGAGATAACACGTTCTCCAAACTTGGTTTCCAATAAATTGATTGTGGCATTCGCTGTGATGCTTGTGGCGTCGTCCTTTTGGAACCACATGTCCTCCAAGTCCATATCATCCAATTGGGGCCAAAAATATTCGGTTATCATTGAACGATAGCGATTCCCATTCACAGTAACGTGCCGATCTTCATCATCACGGAAGAACTACGGCCCAATGAAGCCGCCGGCCCATAAACCAAACCAAACCGTAATTTTTCCGGGATGCAAAGATGACTCATGGATTACGTGTGGATTGCTGCCTGACCAATACCGCATAGTTTGTTTATTGACGAAGCCATTCAGCCAGAAATGAGCCTCATCGCTGAAGATGATTTTTCGATGAAAATCCGTATTATTTTCAAGTTGTTGCTCAGCCCAATTCACGAACATACGACGCTTCTGGTGGTCAAGCGGCTTCAGTTCTTGCGTCAATTTAATCTTGTAAGGATGTAGGCCAATATCTTTTCGCAAAATTCGCCACAACGACGTCACAGAGATGCCCAACGCTTGAGAACGAAGTGTGAGAGACTCATTTGGGCTTTCTTCAACTGAAGCCTCAGCGGCAGCAATATTCTCGACACTATGGGCACTTCTTTGTCTCACTGGCACGGGAACATTTTGTACTGTGCCTGTGGATTCAAATTTTTCCACTAGACACTCAATTGTTGATCTGCTAGGACGATTATAACGACCATAAATTGGACGTAGCGCTCTTAACGTTGAGGACACTGACTCCGAATTTCGGTTGTAAATTTTAATAATTTCGACTCGTTGTTGGATCGTATTTTTTTTTTTTTTTGATATTCATTTTTATTTTACTTTATCTTAAAACTAACTTACATGCTAGACAAAAAATCATGAAAAAAAACTAGCTTACTTATCAACTACTTAACTAACTTACTGGCCCTATGCGGGCGCCCTAAATTAAATGATAACAACTTAATTCTAATGCCTTTCGGCCTATTATCTAATAAGTAAATCTAATAGTAATAAAATGATGTTTACCAAGAAACATTTGAGAAAAACTTGGTTTCTTTTTTTTTTTTTTAATTGAAAATTACATGCTAATTAAAACTACTTATCGACTAAGTTAAACTACTTAAAACTACTTACATCTAACTAAATATAAAATTAAACTTAAAAACTAGAACAGCCACAGCAAGCATTTTTATAATATTTTTTTTTTTTTTTGGTGCCACCACGACTGTTTCCCTTAACATAACCTAAACAAATATGCAAGTCGGCCATATCTTCTCAAAAGTCAACTAACTATAACTACGTTAACCACCACAACAGGTTCTCCTGTTGCAACCTACTCCGGCGGTCCCAATCGGACACACTACTGCTGAACCGCAGGCGCTCTCCTCCGCCCTGAGTGACGACGTCTCGGTCGTACAGGAGCCGCCTAACCACAGTTCGTCGGAAGAAGTGGTAGATTAGCGGAAGCGCCGATCTATCCTGTATCAGCCCTCGACTATCCAAATATAGGAAAGCTTCGGGCGGAATAAAGCCGCTTAAACGCGCACTCTCAAAATATTCATCACTGGGATAGAAGGCCCCAAAGATGAGACTATTGTTCGAAGCCATCGCTCTTGCAGCGTGAAACCGAATGAGTTTCACCAGAAAATTGTCTATTCGGTGTATGTTGGCCCCGTTGTATAGGACCTGGTTGGAACAGTATTTTGTGTAGTCAGATACTGGTGTTCTGTGAAGTCCAAGGCAGCTCCTCAGACACTGCCTCTCAAACACCCGTATCTTTTGCATTTGAGATGGGGCAACGTTGAACCACACCGGGCACCCATAGGCAATCATCGGCCTAATGAGGGCCATGTAGCAAATCACCTTCACCCTGCTGTCAAGACGACTGCTATAAAACAATCGTCTTGTCAGGGCAAATGCTCCCCTAGCTCTAGCCAGAGCAGCATCTACATGTCTTCCGAAATATAGATACTGATCTAACCAGATGCCAAGGTACTTTACTACACTTTTACTTGCCAGTGGCTGTCCGTTTGGTCCAACGATCACCAGCTTTCGCCAGTTCTTTCTCGTATCCCTAGAGGCCCTAGACAACGGTGTCCTAAACAGGATAGTTTCTGATTTCTGAAAGTTGATTTTCAACTTCCAGTCATCACAATATCTCTGGATCTTGTCGAAGTCCCGCTGCAAAAGAGTTCGAATGACTTCGACAGTAGAGGCTGTTCTGTACGCGATAAGATCGTCCGCATACGCAATTGCCTGAGTAAGACTACCTATCATATCACTGGTGTAAATGCTGAAGAGAATCGGCGAGTTTACCGCTCCCTGTTGCAGACCATTCTTAATGAAAAATTCTGTGGTAGAAGTTACATTGCCACTTTTGACAACAAACGTTCTACCAGTCAGAATGTCATGAAGCATCTAACCATACGGTGTCAAAAGCCTTCTCTAAATCAACCAGACATGCACCGGTGCACTGTTTTTTGGCTTTGTTCCATTGTATATCAGAAACGAGTTTGGAGGCGGCATTAATGCAGTCATGTCCAGCCTTGAAGCCAAACTGGTTCTCTGGTATAATATTATTGTCCTCAGACCACTTGAACAGTGCTCGATTGAGAATCTTTTCGAAAACCTTGCTGATACTCGGAAGGAGACTTATCGATCGGAAATTCGCCGGATTGGAGTTGTCCTTTCCCTTTTTCGGGAGAGGATGAACCACCGCCGTCTTCCAACGCACTGGATAATATGCATTATTATCCCCACTGCCTCCACTTTTTCCTGAGGATCTTCAATAACATAGAATCGTCGTCGAAGACGGCTTGCCCCGGATCAATTCCTGCTGTCAAAAGTATGTTTGTATTGTCAGTTGTTCGTTGGAGCTTAATACACGGAAGGTCGTTATGACCTTTCCTCCTAAAGATCTTATTAATTTTTGGAAACATACTCGGGTCGCTGGAATTTACGGCCCGAATTCTGTTATTCCAAAACAAATTAATGGACAACCGATAGTTCTCCTTGATCAATTGGTTGATGTTTTTGATCGACGCCTTCAGTGTTCTAATCTCCGGGTCGCGTGGGCTTGTCAGTCGTCTGTACAAGAGTTTAAGTCTTGTCAGAAGTCCGCTTTTTTGTCTGTGTAGTGCGTCAATGGTCGCGTTTCTGTACGTAGACGTTCTGTCATGTTCTTTGTATTTCGGTATCGTCCTGTTCATTGTTCGTTGAATGGCTTCGTCCATTTGTTGTAAGTACTCGTCGATTTCGTTGTTTGTTAGGTTTCTGTTGTTTGGTGGGTAAATGGCCCTCGAACGTAGTTCTCTTGATAAGGCGTTGGTGAAGCGAGGCCAGCGCATCTTACCGTAGTTGTAAGAATGCACAGGCACATACTCCTCCAGCGCCACAAGCTCGTTCGGAAGCTGTATTACGGCGGCGAGTCCGCAGTGATCACTGTCGTACTCAATCGTCCGTAAACAGTTTCGCGGGTGTTGACCTACTCTGTTAGTAACTGTCAGTCTTGTGTCTCGCAGTAAAAGATCCAGGAAAGCACCGCTTCTCGGAAACGATGGCCTATCTGTGGCGAGAATGTCGATCCTATATTCAACATTGTAGTGGACCATCCAATTGTAAAGATAGTTACCCCGAGGATTTTGTAATTGATTTCCCCAATCTTCGTGTTTGGCATTTAAATCTCCGGCCAAAAGATAAAAGTTCTCCACTGAGAACAGTCTTAGAGATTCGAAAAGTTTTCCGAGCTCTGTTGTAAAAAGTGTAGGCTGAGGTGCTTCCGGTGCGTAGGCCGCTATCACATACAGTCGCTTCCCTTGTTGGAGAGGAATGTATATGACGCAGGCTTCCAGCAGCCGGAATCGGCGCACTTCACCACTATATATGACCTTATAACTAATGCCTTTTCGTATAAAGATAGCGACCCCGCCTCCTTGAGTGGAGTTGGGTCGGTCCCTTCTTACGATATTCTAATTATTATTAGTCAATGTTTGCTTCTGGTTTAGCTTAGTTTCGCTAGCCATAAGCACATCGGGAATTTGGTCTGTAAGCAACTGGAATAGATTAGCTCTACGTTCGATCCTAATCAGTGAATTTACATTCACAGCCAGGATCTTTAAGGGTCTCTCTGACCGCGCGCCCATTACGATCTAATTTGCGTTAAGCTCGGCAACAAGGAGTAGATATAGTCTACTCTTGACGCCTGCTCCCGTAACTGGTTTTGAAGACCGGTTAGCTGACCTTGAATGGCCCGCAACGCAGTCAACAAATCCGCATCCACTGCTGGAGCCTGAGGCACGGGGGCCTGTCTGGTTTCCTTAGGTGGATGCTGTACCGTTTTTCCCTTTCCTGACGCCATTTGGGCGTAGGAAATTTGGGGATTGACGGACATTGAGGGAGGGCGAACGGCTGGTTGATTCGACACAGCCGTTTGCTTCGCTTTTTTATTAATTTTCATTTGCTGAAACTTTGGACAGTGCCCGCCGCCACCGCATAGTGCACATTTAAGTAGGGTCATGTCATCGACCCGCTCCTTTTCTAAACTACACTCTCCTATGTTGTGGTTCTCTCCACACTTAACACAGCGTGACCGCATTTCGCAGTTGGCTGAGGCGTGGCCGAACCTTTGGCAACGCATGCATTGAAGCATGCTGTCACCTCTTTTTAATTTTTCCCATCGTACAACCTGGAAGTTGAGGACTGAGATACTCTTCAACTTTTCCATCTTGCTTTGGGGCGATAGCTGTACTAGGAAGATCGGTAGTTTCCGATTCTCCCGTCTTGCCTTCACTATGGTGAATGACTTTACCCCTACGAATTCGAGCTCGTCAGTCGCTACTTGGCGAAGCTCACTTAAAAGCGCCTGCGGGTCCGTCAAGGAATCTATGCCCTTTAAGACAACCGTCTGGCATTTTTCTACTTTCGGAGTATATGTAAAAAACTCCGTTGTGGTGTCTGCTAGTAATTGCTTTATAATTTTGTACTGCTCCACTGTTAAGCAGTGGATAGCATGCCTATCTTCACTTAATCGTTTTATTGTGAAATTGAGTAAGATGTGAGTAAGACTCAGGGGAGGAGGAAATGCGCCTAAAGATTTTCATGTCATCGACATTAACATATAAATATGAGTTTTCAATGATAAAGTCAACGCCATTCAAAGGCAAAGTAAATATCAAAGGACCAAGATGGCTACCTTTAGGCACTTAGGATGTAGCTAAATAAGAGTCCGATGCAGAGCATCTGAACAAAACTTTGTATAGGCTTTCTTCTATAACAGCACATGAATTCAAAATTAGCGGTTTCCCAGGTTCTATATACTAGCAAATGCAGCTAAGACAACTCGTTAAGTCCCACCAATGATAATCTTATAAAAGATTGTGCCGCTGGTGTTCGTTTGGAAACACCATATAGTTCGTCACTATGAATGTAGAGTAAGAGTACTTGAAGTCGATCAATGGGTATCGATTGGTCTTTCAGTTTTTTTTCCAGGATTTACCAAAGTATAAAGATTTAATCAGTTGTGATCAGTGCCTGGCCTAAAACCATCCTGATAAGTGTCATTTAGGTTGTTGGTGGACACTCAAAGGCATTCGCATAATGTATTCTCTCACTTTTATTCGCAAACGCTCCACATTTCAGTGGATACTTATTGGAACGGCCTCTGTTTTATTGTTTACCAGTTCCGAACCTCATAAGGTTGGCCGTTTCGTATTTTACGATTTGTTGCAGTGTTGTTTCACGTCCGATTGACTTCGGTCAGTGTCCACATAGTCAAACATACATAATATTCCATAAGGCTGCTACTTAAACTGATCCTGGTAGAACTGCTTTGGTACTTTTAACATCCGTTTTCCTAATCAAAAAATAGGTTTCTTTCCTTAAAATGATTAGTTATTTTGTTGGTTTTGTTTTTTGGAACTCTCATATTTTGAGGCGCTCTCAAGTTACTTACTTACTTTAGTCGCGCTACAGTCCGGAATGAACTGGGCTAACTGCCTCCAGTTGCGCACTCCAAGTTGGTTGAAGTCGGTTTCTACTTGTGCGCGCCACTTAAAGCGAGGTCTTCCTTTACTGCGTTCGACGTATGGCTGAGAATCGAAGACTGCGATCTAGCCATCTTTAACGTTCAATAAACGCGGAGTTTTTTGACCAGGGGTATGCTATACAGCTCGTATAGTTCTTCGTTGAATCTTCGTCAACACAAACAGGACCGAAGATTTTTCGAAGTATTTTCCTCTCTAATCGACCAAGGATTTCCTCATCCGCTTTTGAGACGGTCCATACTTCAGCGCCGTAAAGCAGTACTGGGATGACCAGGGTCTTAGATAGGACCTCCTTACTAGTTCTAGTGAGGGCTTTACTTCTACATTACCTTCTTAGCCCGAAGAAACAGTTGGCAAGAATAATTCTTCGTGTTATTTCTGACGAGATGTTGTTGTCAGAGTTAATAGCGGAGCCGAGATGGACAAAGTCCCGTACTAACTCAAAGTTATATCTGTCAATGGTGACGTTCTGTCCAATTCGTCGATGTTCGTGTTGACAGCATATACTTTGTCTTGCCCACATTTACTGCTAAGCCCATTTTTGCCGTTCCCTTCTCTATACTAGTAAACGTGGCTATGACATCACGTTTTGTCCTACCAATGATATCAATATCGTCAGCGTATGCTAGTAGTTGTACTGATTTTGGAAAATTGTGCCTCTGGTGTTGGCTCGTGAGTTTTGCACAATCCTCTCAAGAATTAAATTGAAGAAGTCAGATGACAGCGCATCGCCTTGCCTAAATCCTTTTTTGGTAACGAATGTGTCGGTGAAGTCGTTTCCGACCCTGTTGGAGCAGCGAGAATTATCCATCGTCATCCTACACAAACAGACGAATTCGGGCGGTATACCAAAATTAGACATGGCTCTGTATAGTTCGTCTCTATAAATGCTGTCGTATGCGGCTTTGAAATCGATGATGGATAGGTGGAAGGTATCGATTCAGACTTCTTGGATTTTTACCAGGATCTGCCGAAATATGAAAATTTGATCGGTTGTGGACTTTCCTGGCATAAAACCACACTGATAAGGGCTGATTAAGTTGATGATAAACAGTTTCAGGCGTTCACACATTACGGCAGATAGAATTTTGTAGGCGATGTTGAGGAGACTTATGGCTCTGTAGTTGGCGCAGTTTAGAGGGTCTTCTTTTTTGTGGATCAGAAAACTATTCTGATGTTCCATTCTTCAGGCATACTTTCATCCGACCATATTTGGCTTATGAGTTGGTGGATGTCACTTACCAAGTCATCTCCGCCGGCTTTATAAAGCTCAGCGGGAAGGCCGCCATTTCCGGCAGCCTTATTGAGCTCAAGTTGAGATATTGCTATCCTCAATTCATTCAGGTCGGGTGGTTGGAATTTTTCGCTGTTTTTGCCAAATGTTGAATTATTTGTTCTGCCTGACAGCGGAATGTTGTTCGTCATCGCCGTTTAACACAGTCTGCAGAAGTTGTTCTACCATATCCTCGGCATCGACTGTGTCTCAACTACTATATTTCCTTGTTCATCACTACAGGGTTCTATTCGAGCCTTGTATCAAATATCAAATAAGCACTTGATGTGTAGTCAGAGTTACAACCACTAGGCATTGCCAAGTTAAAGCCAATCAGAGTCTACCCTCGTTCTGCAACACCCAACCATCGGCGCTCTCAAGTTGTCAATTCAAAAATTCAATCAGTAACAATAATATCAATTTGATTTTTAATTTTTGATTCACCAAAATATTGACCTTCTGCTGGCTACTGCGCAATTTATGTTAAAAATTTGTTCACTTCCTTTATTGGTGATGAAATAGTTCAACATGGTAAGGTGGTGTTACAACAGATCCAATAACAAAAAATAACAGGTTTTATAAAAGTGGACGCAAGTCTCATTAAGAAAGAGATATCAGAAGCCTAAATATGCTGTATAGGCAATAATAATAAGGGTCCAGTTATAGCTTATCATTAAAAGGCCTCATTGGAAATTTCCTTTTAATCTTTCAGTTTTTTTATAAATTCAATCTTCGGCGAGTTAGTGTCAAAAATAAGCTTAAGAATTTTACAAAAATGAATTTTGAATTATGGTTTTCGCAGAAAATCACTTTTTGTTTTTCAATGATCAAGATTTATTTTTGTGAAGTAATGTTAATCGTTCCACCGAAATTGAAGGGAATTTTACAACAATTCCTATTAGAAGCTATGGAGGTAAAATTTCAATTCCCTCATGGTTTGTTGTTCAGTTATAGCTATAACTGAACCCAAGTACTGTAACTTCTGTCTTTATTACATCTGATCTTATGCAATACTATTTACAACGAAATCTACCTTTTTTTCTTTTATTTATTTTTTAGGAACCGAAATCACTGGTCTGGCCCATCAACTAGGATATGAACGAGAAGTTATACGAATCTGGTTCTGTAACAAACGTCAAGCATTAAAGAATACCGTACGAATGATGTCCAAAGGAATGGTATAAAACTATCACAGTACGAGATACAAAGATTCTCATCTGAGAGGGGTACCTACAATTCGCTTTGTAGAAATCTCAATAAAAACATTTTGTTGCTTATAAAAAATTAAATTAATCGAAACTGAATGCTGTATATATTAAATTATGGATAGTAACTAGGAATGATTACTTTTGTTTTTGTTTTCGTTATATGATTTTAATAATTGTGATAACTGAATAAAGAAACTTATGAATACGATCAAAATTCAGGAGATCGAAAAATCTTAACTTATAATTATTTAATTATGCGTTTTTGTTGTTTTTCCAATGATGATTTAAATTTAATTTCAAAGAAAAAAAAATCTATGAAAATGCCATATTAAAACAAATACGTAGGTGTAAGTGTCACAAATGAATTAAAAGAGAAAAAAAGAAGTTTAACTTCTTATCGCGATTTTATTTTTAAGTTTGCTATACTAAACAAATTAGAGTACATGTTAAAACAAAAAACAACAACAACCTGTGCCATTCCAAAATAATTGAAACAAAAATATTTTATGTAAAACTAAAAGTTACTGAATTGATAAGGAAACATGTGTAAATGTATGTAAATATTTCTCAAATCAAGCAATGCAATTGTGAATTTAACAAACAAACAAAGACATTTTTCTTTTGATTTTTTTTCCTCATTACATCCCTGTAGTATATGTATATGACAAGTATATACGCATGATTTTTGTGAAATCTTATTTTCCTTTCTTTTGGTTCTGTAAAATAACGTTTTATTCTGAAAACTACAGTATGAGTGTCGAACAATTTCATGTGTTTAAATGTATAACTATGATCGATGTAATATTACAAATATATTTATGTAAAATAGCTATAAATATGTAATGTAATAATTTATGAATAAAGTATAAATAAAAATAATGCATAATATACAAAAAGCAAAATAATTAACATATACAATGTTACATATAGGTATTTGTAAGTATACAAATAAATAATTATTATAAAAACAAGATATACTAAAAGATGAAAGGCCAATAAAAAACAAAAAAAAATAAAGGACATTATTGTAATATAATCTTAATGTTTTTATTTTTTTATATATATATATATAAATGTATTCGGAAAACTCCCTCATAGAGTTGGGGATAGAATGCAGTGTGTAGGGCTCTTAACGAGTGGAGTTCTTTGCGACAACATCAATGTCAAATGAATAAAAAATAACAATAGGTAACAACAGCCGGTACTTGCAGGACAACAATATCAAAATTTAGTACTTTTGATTCCCCTGCCTCTGCTAAATTGTTTTGATTAACCGGAACAACATTCTCACCAGAGGGGCACTTTTTCCGTCAAAACAAAATTTCCTTACTTTGCAGCTTATAATATTTATGTAGTCCTTTCATAATACTATGACAGATAGTAGTACTCATTTACTAGAAAAGGTGAGTGATTTAGCAAAAAATAAACATATGTGGACAAAAAAAAACACGTTTTTCTACTGCATTTGCAGTAGATTTGGGTTGATTTGGGTTAGGGTATACAAATGGTTTTTGTTGAAATGATCCATGGATGAAATGTGTTTAGTATTATAACCAAGGATTTTGCATATAACATTTTTTTAATATTTAAAAAATTTACCGAAAAACGTTTTTCTCTGATATACCCCAATACCCCAAGGAATGGTGCGTGGCAAATAACTTTTTATAGGCTCTTCCCTTCTTTACGGTTTGGTCAAAAACAACGTTTTTCTAAAAAGGCACAAAGAGCACGTCTACCAAATTTGATTATTCTAGCGCTAAATTTAAAACCCGAAAGCTAAATCGACTCAGCTAGTCGATCCATATACTTTAAAGCTAAAATATTTCTCTATGATACAAACTATGTACAAAATACAAATTTTTAGCGCACCAGGCTAGTTAGTACCCAGGGCTGCGCTTTCTCACAACCATTCATATGTGTGTAATCATTGCACGATTGCAGGGAACTACTCTTTTATGCCGGCTCCGAACGTTGAATTCGAAATAAGCTTTTCTTGACAATTGATACTACTCGGATGATTTGACAGATCATCACGAGAGGAGGGCCAGTAGAAAAATCAGTTATGTGCTACGGCTGGGAACCGAACCCAGACCTTCTGCGCGGTAGTTCATCGCGCCTCATGGACCCGATACAAACTATGTATCAAAACTGATTACCCCTATCGGATAGGGTTTAAGCATATGAGAAGAATACAATCCGCTGTGCAAATAGTTGAATACCCTATCCCACGGATTCCCTAAGTGTGCTCCGCTAAGAATACCCAAGTGCTCCGGGGAAAAATAACAAAATTCCTTCTTCTTCTGATTTAAACTTTTGTTTTGTTTTTAGTATATAAATGTGACTTTGTGGATCTATCGACGCAACACGAAAATGAAAATTCAAAAATAATGCAATGGATCTCTGGCTTTAATCTGGGTCGTTGGTCGTGGACAATTGCCTTGGGTACTTTTTGACAATTCGCAAGATCTTGGGTTGATGTGAGAGTTATATGCAACTAAATTTGTGTTAATTGTTCGAAACACAAAACGCGTATGAAAGATGACGGACATACAGGTTTGTTCAGACTTAGATTGATGAAAAATGTTATTCAACCTTGTTCTACCGCATTAACTAGGTTGGAGAAGCTCAGTTCACAGGCCTACAAAACCGGTTATATGCCTGTTGAACTCTTCTCATTCTAATTCAATAACCAACAACACGCGGAGTTCCCAAGCTTTCCCATATCTAAAGACTAACCGCGACCGACGCTGCTGCTTTCGTTACACATTTTCGATTCATTAAACTCACAACGTCCAAAAAAAGCTTCACTACTTCAAAAAGACAAACACACAAATATCGCAATTAGTCCTTCTCCAAGATCCCCAGTATGGATTTATTCTCTTTTCGTTGTGAGCACCTCATAAATTCCACCAGCTACACGCCCCACGTAAAGACTACCAAACATTGATAAAAGCAAAGTCAAACGTTTAAAAGACAATATTGGCCAATATAACCGTTATACAACTGATACTCAATACCTACATTATCAATTCTGCACACTTCATCCTACCCGAATACAGATACCAATTTTCATCTTCAACTTGCAGCCTCTCTCGTCCAATCTGTCCTTTTCAAAGAATAGCAATTTATATTTACACATACAAACGTTAGAGGCGTTACCGAAATCTAACATCTCGTTTTAAAATTTTCGTCATAAGAAAAACACCGTCCTTCCTTAAGGCAACACTCCAACTCCAAAAATACCTCTTCATTATCACTAATCACCCACACATCGAAAACTCAATCAAGTCTTCCTGTTTGGATTCAAGCTTCAATTGCAGACTCCAGACGTTAGGCACACACCTTCGCTAAAACACATTTTCCACACCAAAAGAAATGCAGTACCGTCATCCAGCTGTCATTTTAACATTACGAGGCAAACGACCATTTTAGCCACCTACATGTTACCAAATGTCGCATCCATACATTGCTTTCCTGGACTTACCGATAAGTTTCATAATTTGATCTTGCTCACGTTCAATACCAAGTACCCAAATTTACTTATTGACAGACCCCACACTTTCTTGGTACATACCGGTGGACCAACGTCCTTTCACCAAACAACATGCCAACACGAAACCATCCCTTTTTTGTACACCAACCTACGTTTTGTCTGAGGTATAACCGTCCCAAAGCTATAACATCCCAACATGCGCAGTAGCAATTTATTTAACGGATATTTTCTATTTCAAGGTATTTACTTTTGATCGCACGAAATTGTTAATGCTTTTCTCTACTTTATCTTTTTTACAGCGATATTGGAAAACGTAATTGTTTTATTATTGATACGTGTTTTAACTGCCATCGGGTTTCACCAATTAATTACTATAGTAACTCATGAAAAAAGTTTAATGCACGAAGTAAAACATTACAATCAAGAAATCATGAAAAATAGCACAATGGACATAAAACAATGTAAAGGAAAGAAAACGAATACGGATCAATAAAATATATTGTTTGAACAATTAACAGCGTTTTTTATAAAAAGTTATTTGTTATATAAACACATCGGAATCCGATGTGTCGTTTTCAAAATCATCTCCATCAGATGAATCATCTGATGGGTGTATAATAATTCTTTCACTGATTCTGTGCGTATTACTTTTTTCACAAACAAAGTTCCAATTTTCCGGAGTTATTTTGTTGAATTCTTCTTCCGCAATATTTTTGACATCGTCCAGTTTAAAAGTTTTATTTCTTGCTGCTACTCTGCTTTTTACTATTCCCCATATATTTTCTATAGGATTTAGGTCCGGATGATAAGGTGGTAATCGTAAGACTTCATGTCATCAAATTGAAGCTTTCGGAAGGACTTGTTTTGCTATATTAATCCATATAGCTGCACTTTGTAGCTAGCTGGTTGGTGTGGTATTTTGTTTTCGGATAGCCATTTAATCATATCAGCCTTTAATGTTGACGAGTTGAGGACAGTAACATCAATTTTATTGTGATGTGTTGCATTGTCCATAACAATAACTGACGGTTCTTCTTAGTTACAAAGAACCTGTTCCCTTAACCATTTTGAAAAGTTTTCGTAGTTCATCTCATTATGGTAGTCACCAGCCTTGCTTCCAAATTTAAAAAGCAGTAGTCCATTTCTAACAAATACTCCTTTTTCACCAGCATGAGCTTTAATCAAACGTGATTCTTTGGAAATGTTTGACTTTAAGCCCTCCAAGCTGCCATCTGTCCAAGTATTGGGTTGAGTATGTGAGCTATGAATATAACTTTCATCTATATAAATAATTGCGTAGCTTTTCTCGAGGAATTCTCGTATTTAGGCAATATATTCATAGCGTTTAAGTTTTATATCTGTTCGTTCGGATAAAATTCTTCGGTTGTTCTCTGTTTTCTTAAATTTGTATCCATTATCTTGCAAAACAGTGTGTAAAGATGATCGGATCATTTTGATCTGCAAACCCGAAGCTATGCGTTGATTTAGAGAATTTAGGGTAATAATCATTTTTTCTTCTTTATGAAAATTGTTAATTATTCTTTTTATTACGCTGATGTCAAAGTTGTCCAGTCCGGTGACGTAATGATGTGAGGTACTTTTTTGGACTGCTGACTGTACCGCTTCTTTCATACTCTTTAAAAATCCTCCTTATTGAGCTTGTAGATACTCCTGTTATTTTGAATATTTTTTTAATAACTTTACAGCTCTGACCTCTCAAATGTGTTTCGGCCTTTTCCATCTCATGTTTTAAAACGTTGATGATAATCGCTAGTGCTTGCTTGCTTATTTGTTTTCATTTGCCAATAGAATATGGCAAATGACAACAAATGAATGCTTGCTAAAAATTATATTACTTGCCTTTTTATATAAGTTTGGGATGTGTCCCCGCCTTTGAAAAACTTCATATGAGGTTTTTTTGTAAGTTATAATAGGTTTAGTATAAAATCATTCAAAAACACGTAAAAATATATCTATTATGCACCTGAAAAATGGTTTATCAAATTTGACAATTGGACACTTAGGCCTTTCCATGAAAGTCGTATCGGTCGTATAGTCGTATCTTAAAATCGACCTGTCACAGGTCAATTTAAGTGAGTAGAATAGAGACCCATCTTTTCTCAACTAACCTAAAAATCTACCTGTCTGCCTGCATTCGTGTGAAGACCTGCGTGTCCATGCACAAATTATAACGGAAGTTTCATTTTAACCCTTATTAATAGTTACTCAAAACTCTGGCATTCATTACTAAACACATATTTGAGAAGTGCAACACCCAGCAAATTTCCCTTTTCTTTGGGGTGGGTAAATGTGTATCTGTTGCATGCGCCAACGACGGTTATGTGTGGACAATCAGTCATGTCTATTACATCGATCGTCGATCGAGAGAGATGTTTTCGTATGTTTGTTGAAATGTGAACACATATTTTAGCTGTAGTTCTGGTTGGAAAAGTAGTTTTGTTGTCACTAAGAGAATAAAATCCCTGATTTGAAGAGACCTGCGCAATAAATTTTCACTTAAGTTGGGATGGGCTATACAAGTACAAGTACTATACATCCGTTCAAACACACGTTCTAACAGCCACAACACAGCCGTCCGAAAATAAGTTTCACTTCAAACCAACAATACGCGATCACCGACATCAAGTAGCCGTCGGCTGTGGTTAGTACTAAGATGGTGGACCGGATCTGAACACCGTCGTGGTGATGTTTTTAAGTTTCATAAAATCCAATTCACACCGTGCCAAAAGAACTTTCACTTCAAAAAAGTTAAAAAAAAATTATATTTAAATCTTGGATTTTCAGAGACAAGTGACAACAAACCTTAATGAGTAAGTTGCTTCAAAGTGTTGCGGATAGTGCGATGTTTCCAGCAAAATTGTAACGTCATTTTGAGGGGATTCATCCAGATTGCAAAAGTAAACAAGTTATTTCTTTAAAAGGATACTGAACTTACAAGATCTCGGACAATCATTAGTAACCACTCAAAGACAGTGAACGAAAACGCGTTGATGCCGTCTTACTTAGTGAGTTTCCGAGTTGCGCAAATTGTCGAAGCCCATATCTACAATCGCTAAAAACTTAATCAAGCCATGCCGTTAGGACATTGTTGGTGTATGTTGGGCGAAAAGAAAACAAATTAGTTGAAATCGTTCCTTTGTCAAATACCACAATATCACGAAGAACAGTATACTTATAGTACGTTTCCACCGAGCCGAAATACGTGATTTAAGCCGAAATGCTATACATTTCACCATACAATTTCACATGCTCACAGAATGCTGAGTTTAGCTGAAGAGCTATTTACACTCAACTACAAAATTACCTTTTTCCCCTATAAAGAAGACTGCCTCTCATTTATAAACAAAATTATTTCTCTAGGTTACTAGGTTACAATTATCTAGTCACAACCAAAAACAACAAAATGTGAAAAACAATGAAATTTGTTTTTTTTTTATAGTTGGAATGCGATTTTTTTGGTGGGCTGGGAACACTATTTTCAAATTTCGGTAATGAAATGACGCATTTCGGTTCGGTGGAAACATATTAATGGAGTTTTCCATTGGTTAATCTGGATTTTGATCTGAAATTTGATATTTTTTGTTACCAATGGAACACGATTTTAGATTATTTTTTTCTGCGGTTGTATCCATTGTTTTAATTTCATGTCTGTGTAGTTAGTGTCGGTGTATCTGTCAAGTTTTGAGTTACACAGGTTTTTGTTCCTGATTTAATTTATATTTCACATCGTACTACTACAGTCTTAATGGTTAGTAATAATTGTTCACAACCGAAATACAGGGTGTCCGCCGGGAAGGTATACTACTTAATTTGTTTGTTTATAATTTTTGATTAAATGAAAGAGAATGGATCTTATATTGATAAATGTTTAATTTAATGTCGGCAATTATGTATGGAATACAATACCAGGTAAATGTCCGCCTCTGTTAGTCTCACAAATGCGAGCCCTTTTGAGCACATTTTTCATTACATTCTCACACATTTCACGCGGTATTTCATAAGCCTTGCTTTCATATATCCCCACAAAAAGAAGTCCGGAGCAGTCAAATCAGGCGACCGTGGCAGCCAATCAACGTCACCATTTCTTGAAATAACTTGTTGGGGAAAGAGGTCTCGCAGTAATTCCATTGTAATGTAGGTATGAGATGTGGCACCGTCTTGTTGATACCATAAGTTAATCAATCCCAAAGCATGCAGTTGTGGTGCTACAAAGTTATCAATCATATTACGATATCGCTACCCATTCACAGTTACCGTTACGCCGTTTAAATTTTCAAAAAAGTAAGGTTCAATGATTCCCCCTATCAAAATTGCACCCCAGACTATAACTTATAATGGATGCAAATGCGACTGATTAATAATTTGAGGGTTTTCCATTGCTCAGAACCGACTGTTCTGTTTATTCACATATCCATTCAAATGAAAATGTGCCTTGTAGTTCATTATGATTTTTTCATGAAAATCGGGGTCATCATGGGCTAGCTGTAACATCCTATTGGCATGTGTATGACGGCGTAAATGGTCTTGTGGAATAAGCTGTTGTGTCAACTGAATCTTAAATGGAAACAAATGCAAATCCTTGTGCAAAATTGTGGCCAAAGTATTTCTTTGAAGACAAAGCTCCTGAGCACGGCGTCGAATTGAGGTTGATGGATTGTTTTGAACACTTTCTTGAGCAGCAGTAATGTTTTCAGCCAATCTTGCAGAACATTGTGGTCTATGCTTGCGCCTATCACCTACAGACCCTCTTTCTTCGAAATCATCCTCTACACGATAAATAGTGCGTTTTGTTGGCACGTTATTTCACGTAACTCTCTCATCGTCACAGTAATCGATTAAAACACTTTGGCTTATCGAATATTTTTCCATAATAAATTTACCACGTGTCCACTTCACGACTGCCAAATATGAACTGTCAAGACTACTGTTTACCAAAATGGTGCAAAGCAAAGAAGTATACCTTCCCGGCGGACACCCTGTATTCTTAAATCATAACGAAAATCACTCGAGTCAAACTGACAGCTATCATTTGTATAACTAACGTTAGTGCAAGGATAGGTAAATCTGCAGAAAAATCCAGATCTGCAAAATTGATCTGAGATCAAAAAAAAAAAAAAACAATTTTATTGCCCAATGGAACACAACAACTGTCAAAATCGGTCTTTTGCCAGATCTAGATCAAACAAAGATTGATTTTTTTACCAATTGTAAACGCCTTAAATATTTACAAAGAATGTCAAAGGTACTTTCCTTTGGCGAATAAAAGTCACAAAATCGGCATTGCGAATGGATGAATCAACGCATGGTGCCGTGTTGGTCATTTTAATAACATTTGTGCACTACTAACATATACAGTCCTTTCAAGATGATCTGCTTTTCTGCAAGCCGTTGAAAACAACTACAACTGATGCTGAAATTTTTAAATAAAATACAATTGTCAATGACATCCCATGGGTTAACTGAAGTTAACACATCCATGCAGTGTGTACAGACGGTGCCCAGGCCATGACTGGAAAAACGTCAGGTGCGGTCTCAAGAATTGCGTTCAACAACCGCCATGCCCTTGCAATTAAAAAAAGGCCACTCTCTTTAAAAGAGGTCCTAGACGAAAGCGTAAAAATAATCAACTTTATTAAATCAGAAGGAAGGCATCAGAATAAGAATACAAGGCTATTCAAAGTGTCAGAACCTTCCTAATTAACGACAACTTTGATTTGAGCGCTGACTATTGAAATTCGCGAATCTAGCCAATGTTTTAAGAAAATAAATATTTTGTGTGTATCACTTCAGTTTCGATAACTGTTTTCGATGCCAGTTATAAAATAGAAGCACTTAAAAGAAAATCAAGTTCTGGGCGAAATCGTTAAAAAGTCGAAACCTAGACAGCTTTTCAACAGTGAAAGAATGTAATGAGGAAATCGATTTGGACATTTCTGAAGCACATGTTAAATTTCAGTGCAGATTTCGACAAAAAACTACAGATAGATTGGAATACATACAAATCTATCTGTATTGGAGCTGCCGCACAGACAGCTTGCTCAACAATGGATATGAACTTTAAAGGATGCCCTGCCGGGTACATTTATGTCCAGTTTTTACGATTTTTTACATCCAGGATCACCAGATCTTGTCGAAACGATTAGCAATAATTAAGTTAATTTATTAATATAAGTCATTTGTAATAAAAAATAACGTTCTTTGTATTTACTTATAATAAAAAATTGATGAATACAAAAATAATTTAAATTATACTACACCGACTATACCATTCACATATAAGTTGTTTTGTTATGTTCTTCTTGTTCAACAGGTTCAAGATTTCTCCTGTCAACTTTTCCCTTTTCTTTTCTTTCAATATATTCAGTAGTACCGTATCTAAAAATAAAAGAGGAATACATCAAATGAAATTTTAACATTTGTTTTATTTATTGTTACTGCCATGTGTCAATTGCGTTAACATTTTAGAAAGTATATCATTTTTTGTATTAGAATGGTAAAAATATTCTTAAACAGCCTTATTCAGACACTCATTATATGGAAGTATTTTTTCTCTGATTATCGCAACCGGTTAAGCCTTAAGTTTACCGATGATACCATAATTTTTAGTAGTAAAAATAACGCCTGGAGGTGTTTTTGCCTGAAATTCTTCGTTATATACAGGCCCAAAAATGTAAAAGGTTTTATTCATAAAACATTTTACAGCGGTTGTTTGACGGATTCTAGCATTTTCGACGACAGTTTTTTGTAGTAATTAAAATAAATAGGTATGGTAGCACATTTCTATTTAGACTAAGGTTTTATGGCTGGGAAGTTATTCAGGGTTAACGAAATCTATATGGACTAAGGTGTTGATGTATTTTTGCCGGTTTTATTCATATTTTATCGAAAAATAGGTATACTATGCAGTATAATACAAGTTAAGTTTAATTAAAATCTTCAACGTCTTTTTCGAAAAATTGTATTTAATCTGTACCCGTTTTATTTAAGGTACCGTTCAACAAATAGCTGAGACCAATAAAAATGGACTAGAATTGTGACAAAATTGGTCTACCCAATTAGGTTGGACAGGCCTTTTGTCTGGAAGAGTACCATAAACAAGAAAGAAATTTTAATTCGAATTCCAATAATATTTCAAACTTTGGTTTTGATTGCGATGAGTTAAATTAATTATTTATATATGCGTCAACTGCTGACTAGACGCATTGAGATCTTATTCACTCACTTTTCCATTTTCAATGCATATAAACACCTTCACACCGAAGTGCTCACTATTTTTTTTCAGAACATAGTTGCTTTTGATTAAATCCATTTTACTTTTTTATACATACTCTCATAAAATAACTAACATATGTTTTCAATTCCTCTAGTATGAAAGCTATACCATACCATACCAATTGGCAGTAGCTTAATTACTTTTCTTTTTATAATTCATAATTATATTTATAAATAAAAATATATTTTAGTGTAATCTTGTTCTTGATACTATTAGATAGTTTAATTCTATTAAATAAGCATATAATGAATGCAATAAATAGTACATTATTTTATTTTATTTGTTTTATATGAATTATCACTAATAAAAAAGAAAACTTAAAATAACTAGCATATGTTTCCAATTCCTCTCCTGTGAAAGCTGTCTAAAATGATTCCTGTACCAATTGGCAGTAAGGATGAGTACAGACAGATCGCAATCTTGACTTTTCTTTCCAAAATCTTAAAAAAATATAAACACCTCTCAAATTAGTGCATTTCTTTCTAAAAATAATATGCTTTGCTACGAACAATCTGGTTTCCGTTTTATACACAGCTGCAGAAAATCTTTATTTATATTGTGGAAGATGTAAGGCATTCCGTAGATGAAAAAAGGTAGCTTTTCATACCCTGTTAGATTTTTAAAAAGCTTTATAAAGCCGGCGGAGATGACTTGGTAAGTAACATCCACCAACTCATAAGCCGAATCTGGTCTGAAGAAAGTATGCCTGAAGAATGGAACCTCAGCATCGTTTGCTCGATCCACAAAAAAGGAGACGTAATATGTGAACGCATCAGTGTGGTTTTAGGCCCGGAAAGTCCACAACCGAACAAATCTTCACACTTCTGCAAATCCTGAAAAAAAAACCCAAGAAGTCAAAATCGATACCCACCACCTATTCATCGATTTCAAAGCCGCATACGACAGCATTTATAGAGACGAACTATACAGAGCCATGTCTAGTTTAGGTATACCGCCCAAACTCGTCCGTTTGTGTAGGATGACGATGGAGAATTCTCGCTGCTCCATCAGGGTCGGAAACGACCTCACTGACACATTCGATACCAAAAAAAGATTTAGGCAAGGCGATGCGATGTGACTTCTTTCTTCAATTTGATTCTTGAGAGGATTGTGCAAAACTTACGAGCCAACACCAGAGGCACAGTTTTCCAAAAATCTATACAACTACTAGCACACGCCTCCGATATTAACATCATTGGTAGGACCCAACGTGATGTCATAGCCACCTCTGCTAGTATAGAGAAGGAAGCGGCAAAAATGGATTTAGCAGTAAATGAGGGCAAGACGAAGTATATGCTGTCAACACGAAAGGATACACAACATCGACGAATTGGACAGAACGTCACCATTGACAGATATAACTTTGAGGTAGTACGGGACTTTATCTATCTCGGCTCCGCTATTAACTCTGAGAACAACATCTCGTCAGAAATTAAACGAAGAATTACTCTTGCCAACCGCTGTTTCTTCTAAGAAGGCAATTCATTAGTAAAGCCCTCACTCGAACTACTAAGGAGATCTTATATAAGACCCTGATCATCCCAGTCCTGCTCTACGGCGCTGAAGCATGGACCGTCTCAAAAGCGGATGAAGAAATCCTTGGTCGATTTGAGAGGAAAATTCTTCGAAAAATCTTCGGACCCGTTTGCGTTGACGGGCTATGGAGACGAAGATTCAACCAAGAACTATACGAGCTGTACAGCGACATGCCCCTGGTCAAAAAATTCCGGATTGGACGTTTAAGATGGCTAGGACATGTAGAACGAATGGACACCAATACTTCGGCTCGCAGAGTCTTCGATTCCCAGCCAGACGCCGGACACAGTAGAGGAAGACCTCGCCTTAAGTGGCGAGCACAAGTAGAAACAGACCTCAACCAACATGGAGTGCGCAACTGGAGGCAGTTAGCTAAGGACCGGGCTAATTGGAGAGGCATGTTGGTTGAGGTCCAGGTTCATTCCGGACTGTAGCGCCACTTATGTAAGTAAGAATTTTTTAAAGCATTCGACACTCTTTAATTACGACTTACTCTGTAGTATGTAGTATAATTTGTCTCTATTACCCGCGAAGTGTTATGGGCGTAAAAGTTATGGCAACGTATCCGTCTTCTCTAATAATCGGTATAACTCTAGATAGCATCTTAAAATTTAGGATTTTTAAACTGCTTTAAGTTAGTAAAACCCGTCAACCATAATTTAGAAAACACTTCGCCTCACTGTAGTAACCTTTTTTCCATGTTATTTCCCTAAATATGTATTTTTTAATATTTAATTTGATTCTTAACGTTTTTTCAAATTCACAAAATGGTCTTTATCTAAACCTCGACTAAAAAAGAAACTTCCTGCCTTGCGAAGTTGCCGGGTTGGCATAGACGTGGACGATTCTCATTGGATGGTGCCAGGCGACTTCTATCAAACATCCGAGGTGTCACTTGACGTGAGCGATGCTGCCAACTCGTACCCTCTGCCACAGAGGCCCTTTAGATGACTTACCGGTCCACAGGTAGCGGGACAAAATCTGGACACGGTGACCTGGCGGTTGGTGATTAGACGGCACGTGTGTAGGCGGTGTTGCGTCTTCGTCTTGGTCGATCTTTAGGTCCCCGCCACATATATATATTTATGCATTGTATAGGAGATGCACTGCCATTTTTTACTTACCTACTCAGCTTAGAAATTAATATGCTTACACTAAGTTTCAAGACTTTTGCTTTTATAGTCCTGCAGATATTTTGAATTTGTATGGTAGATGGCGTGTTCAGTTATACGATCCCATTTCTTGTATATCGATTTAAAAAATCGACAAAATGGAAAAACATCCAAGGCACATTGTTATAGTTTTCCATATATATAATATTAAATATTTACTTAATATTGGCGGTGCTATGACCACGCCACGCTCTTGATATTTGAAAAAAAAGGCTGTTGATTTTTTTATATTCAGCTAGGTCCTGTTTCAAGAAAATCGGTCCAGCGGCTTAGCCACTACAGGATGTACCTTAAAATGTTAAGTCTTAACCAACAAATAAATTTGAATCTAAACGTGATGTTAGAATCTGTCAACATCTTAAGGTCACAAATTTTCTTGAAAACAAAACATTTCTCTGACAAAGTAAATAATGTTTTTTTTTACAAATGACCTCTTTTGGGCCGTGAAAATGTGCTCTTAGAACTGCGTGTATTTAAATATGTTATGTATCACAAAACGTAATGCAATATATCAAATAAGCTAAAATTATGTCCTCAGAAAGTTTGATTTCAAAAATGTTTGTTCCTTTGAAATTTGTATGGAGCATTTAATTGACTTTAGAAAAGTATGATGTATTCATTTATATCATGAATACAAATACTATGTACTGTTAATAACTCGGTAAATAATAATAAGCAATATTTTTTAGATCGAATGATAAATTGAGGAAAATATTTTTATCTGAATTGCTAACATTTTAAAAACCTACAGTTTAGAAAATAGCCAGTAGATAAAATCTAACACCAATTTAAACGCAATTAACACACCCTGAATAAGGGTCCAGTCAAAGCTAATTAAAAAGCATCTCGGAACAAAAAACATGATTTTTGCAGCATTTATTAGAAGAAGTGATTGTATTTCATTTAGGTAGAATAACAAACACTACTTCAGAAAAATAAATTTTGATCATTGAAAAACAAGAGTGGTTACCTGCTGTTAAAACATTTTTGGATAATACTGTATTAGAACTCTTAAGATTTGTTTAACAATGATTTGACTAATTAAAAAGCCGCAAAGAGAAACAGAAATGTTCTAATGATGCTTTTCAATGATAGTTTTAACTGGGCCCTAAGAATAATTGTAAGAAACTTACCCTATAACACCAACAGTCATCACCACAAACAGAACTCGCAGTTTTATTGAGGTGCAAAGAAGTGGGCTGATGATATATCCAATAACAGAACCAGTTGATTCCCATAACCGAAAGTTGCTATAAGCTGCGATTTCCTTTCCAGGAAATAGAATGCCACTAAGTGCTGAAAAAATTATAGTAGTAGAAGAAGAAGAAGTAATAGGAAATGTTAAAAAAATCTATTACAAATAAATAATTATAGTTAGGTACGGTGTTTTCCCAAGATCAATACCAATGGCTACCTTTACACTGTGGACAAGAACCGGGACAAAACCTCAACATTATTGCAAGTACTATAATGCGGCAGTAGAATTTTCGGTGACATCTATGCGCAAGGTAGAACAAAAATGCATTATAGTATATTTCAGCAAAGAACTAAACAATTTAGTTCTTGTTCCATAATTCAAATTTGAAAATTCGAATTCGATTTTGTTTTTAATATTGGTGTATGTATTAACTAAAGAACTACGTTGGTGAAAGTGGAATAGTGCAAGATGAATGAATTCGCTAAATTGTATTTTATAACAGTTATCGCTGTTATTAATTTCGAGGGATATTTTAACAGAATTCAGATTGATTTTAATTTAAGCTTGCTTGGGGGCTTGAAGTGTCGATTATTATTTAAATTTAGACTGAGCTACAAAAGAAGTGGCGCAGTCATTCTTCTTCATTTTTATCATTTCGGTAATGTTCTACCATCTTTTGCACAGATTTTTTGTTGTGGTTTTATGTTTTTTTAGGGTTTGTTTAATTGTGGGTTTGTATAATCTCTTTCCTTTTTTCGTTATACGTGCATCATATTGATTAAAACATCGTTCTTTCATACTATGTGTGAATTATATCAATTTTGGCTTTCGTCATCCCCTTAATGTTCTGACATTTGTTTTCTTTAAGGAAAAAAGAAGAAGTTTTCAGGACACTGGCTTTTGTTGAGGATGGTCGAAGTGTGATGTATGGTGATATTATGGTTGGAAAACAAGATCTGACGAAAGAAAATCAGGTAAACCAACTCATACACTAGACGCCAAGGCTCAGGTCGTCCAAAGGCAATTTATTCAAGGGATAATCATCGGTTGATCGGTCACCAAACAGCTGTGTATATATCTCTAAGAGTGCGAACCGTTATGAAGTCAGCATAAACAAACGTTGTGGTGGTGATTGATCAAATGAGGCATAAGACAGAAAATAACTGTTAGTGAACCAAGACTCATGGTACAGCACAAGTGAAGTCGAACGGAATGTGATCTTGCCTATTAGTGGCATCAGTGTTCTTTTCAGTGATGAGTTCAGATTTTGTCTACGCCCACCAGATGGATGTTGCAGAGTGTGGAGAGGATCAGGTGAGAGATATTCCTTAGTATCAGTATGCCAGACCAGGTATGGAGTTTTGAAGTCAATGAAAAGGTTGTGGCTATCGATTAAGTATTTTTGGATTTTTACCAAAATCTGCCTTAAACCACACTAAAAGGGGCGAATTGGTGCAGTTTATTGGGTCTCCTTTTTTGGATCTAGCGAACAAATTCAGCTTTGAAGTTGGTGCATGTAAAAAAAGCCAAGAAGATTTATATATTTCGGAAGGAAGGGCATAATTTAATACATTTATTTACGTCAGATGGCTGATAGTTTTCGCTGTCGTCGCCAATATTGAATGGTTCGTTCTGACAGCGGAAGATTCTTCATCATCGGCGTTTAAGTCTGTAGAAGTCGTTCTCCCATATTCTCAGCTTCGACTATGCCGTTGTTCTTCCACATATTGTGCTTACAAAGCTCAATGGTAGATTTCTCATCAGCTCTTGTCTTCGCGTGCAGTATTGCCTTAAGGGCCTCATTTTTGGCTACGAGCATCATTCGCTGTTCTTCGTCAAGTCAGGGTTTTATTTCTTGTGAACTGATGAAATTCTGAAGAGGTAATTGTTCTCAATAGATGTTGGTACATTGATTTTTGTGGAATTTTAAGTTTAAGTAATAGCTGAGAGTTGACTGTTATTTTTTTTTATACAATATAATGGTGCAACCGCACCCACAGTTTGATCGATAGTAAGTATACGGCACCCCATTGGTCAATGGAAGCTCACAACTTGGCCAATATAAAAGTCAAGAAAATTATCTAGATTCATTTTAAAGATGACAAGCAATAACGTGCCCGTATTTTTAATTGCACTTATTGATCTGATCAAGTTTTCAAATACCTATAATACTGCCATGGCCTCCTTAGCCCATAAAAATTACAATTAAATTAATTTCTCTTCCAAAACCACAATCTAATTAAAATAACCGATTCAATTATAGAACAACGAGTATACTAAATAACTTCTCAAATTGAATAGAATAATTTTATAAGCTCACCATTCACATTGACCAGCCAAATCCCATCACAGACGCCCCATACCGCAGCCATCGCACAATACGCAGCATAGTCTCCCTCTACTGCGACCCATTCGTGCATCCAAATCAACAGGCAACCATGGAGTACAAATACTGTGACCATTATGGATGTACGTCCCACTAATTTGGCTAATGCTCCAGCTACTCCTGCGGCTATCGCGTTTGCCACACCAAAACAAATCATTGCGAAACCAATTCTAGAGATACCCCAGCCGCAGGCTACAAATGACTATGTTAGGAATACAGTAAGGTTGGGAGCTTAATTATTTTGTAGTTCTAGAGTTGATTATCTATTTTTGCATTCATACCGCTGTAAAATCCACTGCCACAAAAGCTTCCTCTAAGCCGATGAACATTGTTATTGGCAACAGCAATAATTGATAACGTTCCGAGAGTAGTTTGATTGTCACCGCCAGCAACTTACATCCGGATAGTCCTTTGCCAGCTTCCTGGCGATCCATTCCGTATCTGTAAAATAAAATAATATGTATGAAAACGCAGATATAATATGTGTTGTTGAGTAAATAGCGATAAAGAGTGAAGTTAATAATAAATTATCACAAATCATCACAATAATTCACGGGTAGGAACTGTAACTTCTAGAACAATGCCGTAATGAGAATATGTGTTGGTACCGATATGTAGGGCCTGGAATTTATCATCAACTTGTTAAGCTTGGACATGTATTTGAAACCTTAACTTTGTTGTGAGAACAATTCGGACAAAAAATTGCACGCTTATACCGTTGAAAATTGAAAATCAATTTTATCCGGTAATCTATATTATCATCCGTGTACAGTTACTTGTCTACCATAAGGTGCTTCCTCGGTTGGCGGATAGAGGATTTCTATGCAGACAAACAGGGCATGTGGAAAATAAAATACCACTCGCGGACCTTAATTAGGTATCAATCAAAAATTACAAACGATTTATCTGTGACATCGATGAAAAAAAAACCTGCACAAACTGGTCTGATAAGTTTGGTCAACAGTACGTATAGGAATTTCAGAGATTAGACTGGCTCAGTTGTCCGATAAACTTCCGCTCAGAAAGTCTGGGTGATTTTTTACTGGCCATCCTCTGATGATGATCTGACAAATCATCCGAGTATTAGCTTATCAGGAAAAGCTTATCTCAACTTAGCCATTTATAGTCAGGATGAAACAGGAGGTCCTTCCATCGTACACGAAGGTTGTGAGAAAGCTCGGCCCTCGTTACTAACGAGCTGTACTGACAAAAATGTGTACTTGTATTTCTGTAGTCATGCCCTCGAACAGATAAAGTGACCGATTAACCGAAAGGTTAATTGCTACTCTGAATGCCACAGTGGATACTGATTGAAGCAGGTCAACCAGGATATGGGTTGTGCCTTGATGTAGTAACGAAGCAACCAAAAGCCTCGAAATAGATTGACTACACTATTGGTGGCCATGCTAAACGGATAACGGACCACGACTATTGTATCTGCACCATGAATGTGAAAGCATCAAAAAGAAACAGCCGACAAGACATTACTGTCATCCAGGAAATACGATTGGATAATCCGAGGAAAATGAGGATTTAAAATAGTGACGACTTGCAACAGCACATCTTTAACAATATTTTTGGAAATATATCCTTGATGATAGCATTTTTGGGAACGGACTTAGGCTTCTAAACTCGGGGATATCGAGAAGGCGCATGGCGGTCAGCAGATCAACAAATCGACAATAAACTTGATCCCATTGCAAGGCATGCATCTAGTATTTCGGATGTCCGAACATTCCGAGGCACTAGCCTCAACTCAGACCACTATCTTGTTGCACCCAATTGACATCACACCGGCAGCATCTAATGCCGAAGACATATGGCAATGATGTCAACAAGCCATAAGGTTGGCGCAGCTGATGTGCATGGATGCAAGACTTGAGGAGAATCATGTCGAGATGAACATGAAAAAAATCGTAGTTGAGTCACAGTCAATTCACTTTTCCAAACTGTAACATGGTCATGACGAACAGTCCTCTGCCGTCTTCTGGCAGATCGTCCGTTTTTGAAGGATGATGATGGACAATTTTCACTGCATCAACAGGGTCGGCAACGACCTTATTGAATCATTGGATACCTAAAAGGGTTTTAGATATGCATCGTAATAAAAGCGGATAAAGAAAGCCATGGTCACTTTGGACGAAAAATTCTTTGGACACGTAAAGTTTGACCCGCAGACTCTTCAATTTTACACATGTAGAAACCGACTTCAAACGACTTAGAGAGCTCAACTGGAAGCATAACGTGAAATTTTTAAAAACGGTTCAAGCGATTTTGTTTTATCTTATGAGAATAGTAGCTCCAACAAAACTGCATACCCAGTTTTTGTTAAAAAAAAATCTATAAAACGGATTTTTCGATTTGGGCCATATAACGAAAATATCAATTTCACGCAAACTTTTTAGTCATATTGAATGAAAGAAAGAATAAAAAAGGTTTCTAATTTTCTATATTCAAGAAAAAATCGCTATATCTAGGAAATGGTGGCTCATAATGGAAAACCAGATTGATCCTGGTTTCATTTTTCCATCACCAAAACTTTTAATCCGTATGTCTGGGTAACGAAGTCTTAAAAAGGGAAACCGAGAGCGTAAGCTGCTTCAGTACACATAGCAGATTGCTAACAGACAGCGGAGTGCTGCTAAAAAGAAACTTTTTTACTGCTACTTCAATAAAATATCCATGATGCAACAATTTCAAGGTTTCGTTTTTACTAATTAAACACACATTTTATCACCTTTTCTGGTATTGAAATCTTTTTTAATCGCAATCTGCAACCAACTAGGAAACTACGTGCCTTCATGTTTCAAACAATAGGAAATACGCGTCATTTTTAAATCTGAACTATCAAAAATCATCAAAATCATACATCTTTCCGTTTTTGCTCCATAAAACTGATTAAAATGGGTCTAATAAAGTGATTACATATGAGTGAGTTGCACACAAGGCTTAAATAACCACTATATAAAATTTTGAAGGTCAATACTCTTGGTGAATAGATTATGGTAATGGTAGGATTATCAGTCAACAAGTTCTACAGCTGCATATTGCATTCTCGACCGTAATATAATTGCTATATCCCTTGGTGGTTCCAAAGCTATTAAAATGTTTGTCTTACGATAAGTTCTGTGGTTTTAATTGCACCCCGTAATATATTCTCTGCAGGTCAACACAAATCCAAGGTATTTATGAAAACTTTCATTTCACTTCTAAATATAACGATGGTAGGGTTAAAGGAAATCTTGAAAATTAAGTTTAAGGTTCGAAACGGGACAAAGACAAGAAGTTTATTTTTAAAGTTTATTTTAAAAAAAATTGACTATAAGTATATAAGAACGTAGCTAGAAATAATAAGCTAATAAAGATTAACGAGAAGGAAAAATGACATTTGACTTAGGAAACTTTCATGAACTTCGATGTTAATGATGCAACACGCTCTGGAACTGTCCAAAATGTCGATAAAGTCTTGTTGACCAAAAAGCACACAACTAAATTGTCTGTTGGGCGAAATTAGTATTGATGATATCACTCTGCCGATTTATTTGAACTAAACAATTTTCAGAATAGTTCAAAAATGAGAAGAACTTAAAAATAAATACAGAGAACTGTACTGATTACTCGGAAAATATTCGAAGCTTAACCTGGATAACAAGCTGCTATTATACAAGCAACTATGGGGTTGTACCAGTGAAACGCTCGTACTATGGTAACATATAGAAGGGTATTCATAACCCCTTGAGTACGTGTAAATTATACAAAAAAAAAAAGCATTCTACAAACTTTTGAAAACAAAATGCTAAGATCAGTCGTCAATGAGCCGTGGTATATAATGGTTTTACAGGACAATTTGGGCAGTATATCAGTTGTCCGACCATGTGCTAAATATAGTACATAAAAACAGATTTTTTTTTTAATTAAAATATAAATTGTTCATTTAATTATATGGTAAGTAAACACTATAAACTCGTACAGGAATCGGGCCGTTATTTCAGAAAGGGGCAATACAACCCCTTTCCGACTAAGAAACTTTTCTAGATCTATCTATTAATATGTATTTTAACCTTTTACTCGATGACGTAGGTAAAGTAAATGTCGCTACTTAGGTTATAACTTCTAAATCATAAGCAATCCACAGCACTATATTTAGAATATTAAAAGCTTTTTTGTTAAAAAGCATTTAAAACTCGAACTTACCTGGATAACGAGTCTACGCCAAATATTATCAGCAAACAAGCAACCACCATACAGCATAAGAAAATGCCTGATAGCATCTGAATCTTTGCTGGTTCCGGAGGAATCAAGTTCGGATTGATATGTGCATCAACTCCTGGACAAAATCTTGCTCCACAAAGCTCTGCTACTTTACTGGCACTATTGCTACTTATATTTGACAGCACTCCACTAATATCATCAGAGTTCCCAGCTGAAGCAAAGGATAACACTGCAAATAGAAAGCAATGTCAGCACAAGTTGAATAAATTTATGTTAAACCCATTCTATGTTTTCATATAAAATAAAGATACTCTCACTTACCCGATGATGAAATCAAATTACCCCAAACTTGAGCCATTTGGTAAAAAACAAAAAACAATCCGAAAAAGCGGACAACATTTACATCTTGTTTGCTGTCATTTCCAATAACGCGGGTCATGGCTTCCGAGACAATGGAGATATAAGTACACTTCGCACACCACAAGGGGCCGCCACCAAAACCAACACCCAACGCTGCTGGGATGAATGTGTAAAATCGTGGATAAAACTGAGCGGCGATGAAAGGCATGTAGGCGATGAAAGATAAAGCCATCGTCCATTTACAGCCAAACCATCTGGAATAGAGTAATGAAAAAAGGATGTTAAAAAAAATAGTTTATGCAAATGTGTGCACAGAATATCGTGCACCACTTTAGCATGGCATGACATATAGAAATAAAATGGCATAGCTATGTTTTCAAACACTATCAGATCTATGCCGTAGCGCGCTTAATACAAGCAGCATCTACGAGCAGAGATTTGCCAATGTTTCCACTAAAATAAAATATTTAAGCTTCCATTTGTCTGAGTTGCAACATAAAAACATATGAGAAGGCTACAATCCACTGTGTGGATCGTTTTGTACCCTATCCCAACCCCACCTTTAAGACAAATGTCCCCAAAATGACATATTGTTCAGACTGTTTATCAAAATCATTTATGGTTCGACAAAAAACACCGTTTTTCGCCTGGTTATGCTATGAGGTAGTGTATAGTAATGGTTTTTGTATGAAAACGCTTCCAAAAAGTGGGCGTGGCTTAAAATGATATCTGGAAGAAATGTTTATATCAACAGAACCAATGATTTTGCATTACCATTTTTTTCGAAATGCTTAAAAATTTTCCGAAAAACTTTTTTTTTTATTAAAAACGCCCCCAAAAAGTGGGCGTGGCAAAAAAAAACTTTGTGTAAACAAAATATAGACATTATGATTGTCTAGATATGCTGTTCAGACACTTTTTCAGTATCTCTAACGATTTCGCCTAAAACTATATTTTTCTGAAAAGGCAGTAGGCGGATTTCAAATTTTTTTACACATGTTCTGCTGGGAGCAATAACAAGCACGTGTACACAATTTTATCATTCTACCTCAACATTTAAGGCCCAAAAACTGGCGACGTACGGACGGACGGACAGACATGGCTAAATCGACTCAGCTATCGATTCTGAGTCAATCCATTTACTTTGAGGTATACCAAGCTCAATTATTTCTCTATGTTACAATCTATGTATCAAAACTAATATACCCTTATGGGATAGGGTATAATTAACTTTTGGCTGTTAACCACTAGTTGTATCTCAATGTCACCATATTTTTATAGAAAAGTCATTGTTTTATGAATTTATGGTTAAATTTTTGCTGACAGAATTTTTGAAAGTATGTGAGGACCGATTTACAAAAAAAATGTATACATGTAAACAAAACAACTGGTGCGATGACTAACCTAATCATTTTAAATTGGATACCATTGGATCTGTACAGTCTAGTTGTCAAAGAAGATGATACCGATGTGAAGGCATAGTAAAGGCCTATTTTTTGCGCTAGAGGGGTGAAATTCCTTTACGAATACTAAATGGCTATGAGTTAGGCCAGACTCCATTCTAGAGCATGTATACGTGGCTACAACATGTTCTGTCCTGTAAGTCTCAAGGGTAACGGCGTACCGAATGTCAAGGCATTCCTTCATAGGGCAGGTGTTGACATCATGTCTTTCCTCTTATTAACCTGCCTGAGTTCTTTCATTATATTTGTAATTATGCTAGTTATTTGCAGTTTCAATTGTCGATAGCATATACGTTGTGAGGCTTCGTGGGGTAACTGTCCTGCCTATTTCGCTTTCTAGTGCATTTATCGCAGCTTCATACTTTTGGCATTCCAGCAGCACGTGCTCGGCATTTCGGACTTTATCATCATAATGACGACAGAATGGTTCATCAGCAAGTCTAAATCTGTGTAGGTATTCCCGGAAGCTACCGTGTCCCGTTAGATAAATAAAAATTTACTTCCCCGTGTTTTCTCTTTTTCCACCCTTCAATGTTTATTGTCTTTGCCATTCCATTTTAGCTTCTCTAATAAGTAATCGCTCTGTGTTTTTGTAATTGTATATTGACGCTGAGATTCTTAACTCCAGCCGGTATTGCTTTCCCAGATACAGTTGTGTATGCACAGTATACTCTGAGTGATGCTCTTCTGTGCACAGAGTTCATCCTTCTCAGTTTATGTGATCGAGGCACATATGGGGCTGCGTACATGAGGATTATTTTGCGTACGGTTGCAATCAGACTGCCTTAGTCCTCCGAGATTCGGAACGAGCCTTGATATCCCGGTGAGTACTCAGCTGACTTTCTCACTCGTGTGCCTTAGCTGTTCTCTGAAGTTTAGCCTGTGTATTTTATGTAGGGCTTCGACTCGATTGTGTGATCTCCCAATTTTTGTATTTAGCGTTAAATTTTTTACGGCTGCTAATGAGAACGACCTCTGTTTTATGGTCAGCCAGTTTCAACCATCAGGAGCTGAGCCATATCTTTACATCTTTGATTGTGCTGTTGCAATTGTCTTGCAAAGGTCGAGTAAGCACTTCTATTGTTATATCAAAAACAATGTTTGCAAAAGCCCTTCAATTCATTCCTATGACCCTCTATTCCATGAGGGTACACATATGCATCCATATGCATGGTACACATATGCATATTTGTCCACAATTTGACTGACATTCGAAAAATATAGTAGCAATTTAAAATTTAAGTCAAAAAGCGGTAAAAATTTAGTCGAGATATTAGCAAATGGCAAAGTCGACATTATTGGTAGATCGAAATTCGTCTTATCGGTAATTCGTACGTTTCCCTATTCGGTTCCATGACCCTCTATTTCATGAACAGCATGGTAAACATATGCAAACTTGTCGAAAAATTTGATAAACGTTCGAAAAATACGGTCGCAATATAAAGTATCGAGATTTTAAACTTTCGATGTTTAGAAAAGTTGATAAAAAAGCTG